>CM051241.1:37742934-39117934 GCA_027917425.1 Gastrophryne carolinensis
CATTTTTAGTTGACAGACGAGTTCTCCTCGCCGTAACTATGTCCCCCGCCGCACTAAACACTCGCTCAGATGGCAAGCTACTTGCCGGGCAGGACAGCTTTCCCAGGGCAAACTCTGCTAGTTGCGGCCACAAATCAAGTTTGGCTGCCCAGAAGTCCAGTGGATCCTCAAGGTGTGTTGGCATGGTCATGTCAAAGTATGACATGACCTGCTGGTTCAGGTCCTGCTCCAGGTCTTCCTGCTGCTCATGAGTAGCCTCACTATGCGGGTGTAGAAAGCTACTCATTAGCGACTGAAGACTGAGGCTGCTGCTGATGGAGCTGCTGCTGCTGCTCCTGCCAACCCCCCCAGCAGCCATGGCAGTGGAAGGTGAGCGCAGAGGTCCCCTCGAGTCAGACCTGCGAGAGTATGGACCATGGCGCAGATAGGCATTGGCCAACTGCCTACGTAGAATGTCTTTGTAGTAGTTCAGTTTGTCCTCCCTCTCGGTGGGTTTAAAAAATGCCCCCATTTTGTGCCGGAAGCGAGGGTCCAATAAGGTGGACAGCCAGAAGTCATCCCGCCAACAGATGGAAACAATTCTGGGGTCACTACGCAAGCACGTGAGCATGCTTCCTGCCATTTGCGCAAGTGACTCGGATGGACTACCTGTCTCCATCTCCACTGCATACTGCCACGGTGTGTCCGGGTCCTCTGTCTCGCCTTCCTCAAAAACCTCTAGCTCCTCTGGCTGCTCCTGCTCCTTCTCTCCTGTCCACTGACTAGATAAACCAGCCATTTCGCCAAGCCTAAACTGTGTTTCGCTGGGCAACTCCTCCTCCTCTTCCTCCTCCTCTTCCTCCTCCTCCTCCATTTCAGCTCCAACGGGGTTCATGTGGCCGTAAGATGTAAACGCCATGTGTCCAGTGCCCTGACCAGCCATGGTTTCCATCATGTGCTGTAGTACATGAAGCAGTGGAATCACGTCATTCATCCCGTAATCCTGCAGGGCCTGAGCAAACGGCAGGTGTCACGTATGAGCTGCCACTGGTTGACATTGAAGTTACACAGGGGAGTCCCCCTATCTGCTTGGATCATCAGGAAATCCGTGATGGCTTTTCTCTGTTCATATAATCGGTCCAACATGTGAAGGGTGGAATTCCAACGAGTGGAAACATTGCAAATCAGACTATGTTGGGGGATACCGTTCTGACGCTGTAGCTCAAGAAGGGTGTGTTTGGCGGTGTATGAGTGGCTGAAGTGCATGCAAAGTTTCCTTGAAGTTGTTAGGATGTCTTGCAGATGGGGGGAACACTTCAGAAACCGCTTGACAACCAGATTGAAGACGTGAGCCATGCAGGGGGCATGGGTCAGGCTTCCTTGGCCCAGCACAGACAAAATGTTCTTCCCATTGTCGGTAACCATGATTCCCATTCTAAGTTTTCTTGGAGTAAGCCATGTTTGGATTTCCTGATGAATAAATGTAAGCAGTTCCTCCCCTGTGTGACTCCTTTCGCCAAGACAAACCATGTGAAGCACTGCGTGACACCTCCGTGCCCTGCACACATGGTAGACTGGAGGGGCACTGAGACTTGAGCCTACAGTGGAGGGTGAGGAGATGGCGGAGGATGAGGAGGCCGAGTCGCACAGTGTCACAGGCACAACGGGCAGGGAGCACGGAGGCCGAAGCGGCGTAACCTGTCCAAGTTGCTGCTGCTGCTGCTGCAAAGGGACCACATTCACCCAGTGGGCCGTAAATGACATGTACTGTCCCTGACCGTAGTTACAGCTCCAGACGTCGGCGCTGCCATGCACTTTGCTACACACCGACAGGATCAAGGACTGGCCCACCTTCTGTTCAACAAAAGTGTGCAGCGCTGGTACTGCCTTCTTGGCAAAGAAATGACGGCTTGGGACTCTCCACCTCGGCTCGGCAAAAGCCATCAGTTCTCTGAAAGGTACAGAGTCCACCACCTGAAAAGGGAGCGACTGCAGCACCAGCAACTTGGACAGGAGCACATTCAGCTTCTGCGCCGTAGGATGAGTGGGCGCATACTGCTGTCTCTTGGACATGGCTTCGCTGATGGATTGCTGGCGGGATGAATGACTTGGAGGAGGAGGAGCAGGAGCGACAGAGGATGGGTATGACGCACAGCTGCCTTCGGCTGAGGTGCTGGAGCCTTGGCTGGCAGAAATTGGGAGCGGCGTGCCACTTGGTGAGGAAGCAGACTGGACCACCCCTTGGGAGCCTCGGTTCTCCCAGGTCGCTTTATGGTGACGCATCATATGTTGACGCAGGGCCGTGGTGCCAACATTTGGGCCCTGGCCACGCTTCACCTTCTGCCTACATATCTTGCATGTGGCCATGTTACCCTCCTGCGGATGCTTCAGGAAAAACTGCCACACTGCCGAGTAGCTACTTTTCCCACCAACAGGCCTCACTGATTCGCTGCTATTGTCGCCAACTCCAGGAACCACTGCTCTACTACCTCCCGATAAGGTAGCCTGCTGCGCAGCAGGTGCTCTACCCCGGCCCCGGCCCCGTTTGGCTCCAGGCTTTACAATTGTGCCCCCATGCTGACTGCCAACCATGCTGCTAACACCTTGCTGCCTGAGCTGCTGACTCCGGGGCAATCTGCGCCCCTCTTCTCCTGATGATGACGATGAAGCCCCTTCATCACATAGAAACATAGAAACCTAGAAGGTTGACGGCAGAAGGAGACCATACGGTCCATCTAGTCTGCCCTTATGTGTATACTGTATGTACTCTTTATCTTAGGATAGATGTGTGCTTATCCCAGGCATGTTTAAATTCAGTGACTGTTGATTTTTCAACTACCTCTGCTGGAAGTTTGTTCCAAGCATCTACTACTCTTTCTGTAAAATAATATTTTCTAACATTGCTCCTGATCTTCCCCCCCGACTAGCTTCAGGTTGTGCCCCCTTGTTCTATCGTTAAGTTTCTTCTTAAAAACACTTCCCTCCTGAACCTTATTCAATCCTTTCACATATTTAAAGGTCTCAATCATGTCCCCCTCTCCCTTCTTTCCTCCAGACTGTACAAATTAAGTTCTTTAAGTCTCTCCTGATAAGTTTTAAGTTTAAGTCCTTCCACCATTTTCGTTGCCTGCCTTTGGACACGTTCTATTTGAATAATGTCACCCGGCTCCCAAGGAGCTAAAATAACTACTAGTTAATTTGTGCCGCCACAAATATCTAGGATAACTACTGGGAAAACTACCTACCTACAATAGCAACCAATCTCAAAGTGACAGTGCTTAAATAACACAATATGCTGAAAATTACATCCCAAATATATAATAAAAAGTCCATAAAAAATCATTGATAATAATTCCTATACATAGAAGTGACCATAATGCAATAAATAAGATAATAACAATTTATTAGCATAATTAATAAACATACAAAACAAGTGCAATATATTGTGAACAATTTTCAAGATAGAAAAGCTGAGCAACCTATAGGTCATGGATACCTGAGAGTGCAAAAAATCACCAACTTAAAAGCCCATATCAACTGTGTAATACACAAAGTAAAAATCAAAAAGGTACCTGTTGTATTGTGTTGTGTTTGTCGGATTATTCCTAATAAAATTATGTAATTTTTTGTATTTAATATCTAAATTATTGTTGTTGTGATTTTTTGGTGCTCCTGCCACTAGGGGGTAGAGGGATTTTGTATCTTTCAGAACCCTTTAGACTTGTTTGGCTTTGATTGTTTAAGTGCAGTGCAGCACAACCTGATTCTTATATGCGGTGCACCCCTGTCTTGTTATTATCTGAGGGGGGAAAATAAAGTACTGAGGCAGTTACTAAAAGGTACATTTTAGTGATACTGCAGACAAAGGTAATTGTTACACATTGTGTCTGCATACAGTTGGCACTGTCCTAAACTGTTTTTTGTTTTTAAATTGAAGCAGAAATGGCCAAGATATGTTTCCAGATTTACAGATTCAGCCAATGACCCACTCTTTTTTCATCCCATCCCCCAATCAGCTCAGCAGAGTGAGACAGGATTGCTGGTCCCTCCTTCCGCCTCCTCCCCCTCCAGATGCATCACATTGCTGTCAGCGCAGAGCTCGCCCATTATGCTGATTATCATGCAGCATTAGAGATTCAAGGGCTTTGCCCACTTTTTTCTGAGGAGAAATCATGAGGTGAAACTGTAAACCTCTATATCTTGGCATTTCTTCTGTGCCAAATGTAGCTCGATGCAATGGTGTAACAATTACCTTTGCCTGCAGTAGCACTTTAATGTTTATGCAGTAATCTGAATTGCCCTGGAGAGGGGTGAATATGAGCACTGTATCTTGTAACGGTGTTGGTCTAACTAACTGCAACATACATTAATTTCCTGCAACTTACATTCAAATACTTAATCTGCAACGGTAAAATTCTGGGATGTGAGGCATACATACCTAAAGGTATACAAAGACCATGTATTAACAGTCAATTGCAAAGTGTTTGTGTACAACCTTTTCTCCTAAAAAGGTACCGGTGATAAAAATTAAAAAATGCAAGCAAGTTTGAATTAAAATATATGAAAAGGAGGGATTGCAGCCACTCAGACCTATTTATAACTAACCTGGGAGGTACATGTAGCAGGGCAATTGGAATACACAAATCTTAAATGGCCCACAGCACTCAAACCTGTAAGCATGCAACCAATCCTATCTTAAATCTGGTTTAAAAACAGAGGACTCAGTTGGCATCTGCAGAAGCATGCTAAAGCTGCACCATAAAATACTTTGTTTGAATCAAATGGCCTAAAGGCATTGGTGGGTCAGCAATTTAAAATGATCTTTCATGCAAAACATTTAAAAAAAAATGAACAGCATCTTACCTGCAAATCAAATCGTTCCTCCAGTGCTGTGCATCCTCCTCAGCTTGGCGCTGTGAATCAAGAGATACCTTCCTCATCTGCCCCTTTTGGCACCACCCCCGCCAATGTGGGCCACCGATACTAGCTCAAGGAGCTACTGCAAACTACACCCACCTCTGTATTGATGGCTTGAATGGTGCTCTCAGAGTTGCCATTCTAGCTCAGCTAACCCCTGAGAATCTCGAGCTCTTACAGATCTTGCCCTTTATGCTATTTGATATGGTGATTATTATGCTGCATAACAGCACCTAGGCCAAGTACCCATGCGTTAGGAAAGAAATCATAAGGTAAAACTACAAACCTTGATATCTCAGACATTTTTTCTTTAATTTCAAAACAGAACAGTTAAAGTGGACCAACACCCAGGATTTTGACTATCCTGGGTTTTGGTCCACTTCGGTGTTGCACCCCGATCGGGGGTGCCCCGCTGTGTGAAACCCCCCAAAAAGCCCCAAAAACTCACCTCTCCCCGCTCCCACGTGACCGCTGCTGCCAATCCCCGCCAGCGGACAAGCGGGAGGCAGCGACGGACAAGAGAGCGTGCCCGCCGCCGCCTCCCGCGAATCACTCTTACAGGGCGCGCGCCCGCGCCGGCCATTCAAAAAACGGCCGGCGCGGGTGCACGTCCTGCTAGAGGGATGTGCAGGAGGCGGCGGCGGTGGGCGCCACTGGATCGAGGAGCAGGTAGGGATTTAGGGCTTTCTGGGGGGTTTCACACATCGGGGGTGCCCCGCAGTCAGGGGACTGATCGGTCCGGGAATCTTATAGATTCCCGGGCCGATCAGTGGAGGGTGTTGGTCCACTTTAAGGACCATGTCAAATGTAACCCAACATAACGGCCTAACAATTGGCTTTGCCTGTTTTATCACTTTAAATTTCTTCGAGTCACCTTCTAATGCACCCAACATAGTACTTTATCTGGTTTTGGGCAGGTTCGGTTGGCGATTGCTATCACTTCTGCACATGTAGTGCACAGCACAGTAGTTTGGAGTAGGAGTTTAATTTTGAGCATCCTTAAAAATTCTGAAAAATAATTCTAGGAATTATTTTTAGGGCAGGTTTTATTTTCAGGGAAACTGTGTATGTCACACATACTGGTAACATGCAGCATGCCTGCTAGCTAAACTACTGGAAGATGCTAATAGTCAAGTTGACCACTTGACTGCTCCTAATCCAAGAAATTATACATTATGGCAAGCCTACATCTACACCAAAGGCCTTACAATCAACACTTCCATTACATCTATCCGATACCCTTCCCACAGAATCTGTTCTGTAAACAATATCGGTCATGTGACCTGCTAGCAACCAATAAGACAAAAGAAACACAAAAGAA
This sequence comes from Gastrophryne carolinensis, assembly GCA_027917425.1. NCBI lineage: Eukaryota > Metazoa > Chordata > Amphibia > Anura > Microhylidae > Gastrophryne > Gastrophryne carolinensis. The sequence continues at coordinate 37,749,152 of CM051241.1, forward strand.
ATAGTTAATCATTTATCGGCGAGGCCGATTCATTAATAGCGGCAGATAGCGACAGTTGAGCGACTGTAGCAGTATTTTCACAGCGCCCGCTAGTAGTCGCTGTGCTTGGCCGCTGTTCGGTTGTTGACAACGACTCAGTGGGTGTGCAGTAATGTTGAATATTGGGTGAGGAGTCGCTATTTGACAGGTTCCGCGCTGTAAAGGAGCGCATGATAGCGACTGGCCATAGTGACCGGCTCCCACCATATTCATTAACAAATCATGCTCAAAAAATTCCTGCGCTGTGAAATGCATGTTTAAACCCCAGAGCGCTGGCGGCGATGGGTTAAAAGTAGTTTTTAATTACATTTTGTAATATGAATACATTAATATCAGACCTGTAATATCAATTCTGCACAAGGTTTTTTTTTTTTTTACCTTAAAAAAAATATCTAACATGGCAGAAGTGGTCACAGAATTTTTCACATAAAAAAAAAAAAAAAAAAAAAAACATTAATATGAATTAATTATGGATATTTAAAGATTGTTCCATTGAAATGCATTGGAGAGCGCCAGGTAGCGAGAGGTCATACCTGTCGCTGTTCAAGGTCGGACGCTGGCCCTGTGGGCTGAGGCTGGAATAATGATGAATGAGTCGCTATATGGCGCTATCTCAGTCGCTAAGCAGGATCGGCTTGATAAATGTGTGATTGTGGTGGGGAGCTGGCGTCCGTCATTATCGGTCGCTCACCAGGCGCTACCTGTCGCTATCCCTTGTTAAATAAGGGCCTTAGTCTGATGTACTAAAGTGATACTGCAGGCAAAGGTAATTGTTATACCATTGCGTTGGGTTACATTTGTCACTGTGCTAAACTGTTTTTCCATTTTTAAATTGAAGCAGAAATGGCTGAGGTTAACATTTTTAACACAGGATTTATCTTCTGGAAAAAAAAATATTCCCTTAACTTGCAAAATCCCACATCCCAAAGTACACGCGCACCCCCAGAGCACACGCTTGTACCCCCAGAGTTCCGGGGGTTAGAGAAGGAGGTGGGGCTGCAGGTGCTACTCTGCTCTCTCCTGGCATCGGCATGGGGGAGAGATGAGGAAGTGGGGTGGCAGGCAGGGTCGGACTGGAGTATCTTGGGCCCACCAAAGAAAATCATTTTTTGGGTTCACCCTGAATAAACTGGCAGAATTCACAGCTGCAGCCTCCTCTCCCCCAGCACAAACTGCCCCCTGGCACACGCTGTCACCCCCAGTACACACTGGCCCCCCCTTTCCAGCACGGGTGGGGGAGAAAGGTGGGGCAACAGGCAGGTTTCTTCTCCCCCCGCTTTGTGAGTGAGTGTCGGGGGGAGGAACAGGATGCACCGAGTGGTGGTGCAGGTCTCCCCACTGCTGGCCAGCAGGGAGAGTAGCTGTGTGTCCCTGCTCGGCGGTGATGTTGGTGTCTGTGTCATGACAGGCTGAACCTAAACCCTAAACCTTGAAATCTCGGGCCATTTCCTTTTCAATTTAAAAACACAATTCTGTGAGGAACTCACCTGTAGAATTGGTTTTTCTGGGAATCCATTCCATACACTCCTTACTCTTGGGTTTCCTCCTCCTTGCTGATCACGTGACTGCAAGAAAGAAACAGGCGCGGCCCTCCCGGCCCATAAGTAGCAGCTGCCCCTAATCAGATCAGTTTACTTAAAAAGCAGTAAATAATTTAGAGGCAGGCCGGGAGGCCGCAATAAGAGTCCATGTTAGTACACATCAAACTCAACCAAAAAATGCTCTCAAAATTAAGTCATATTACTTATAGTCTCTTTTTTATTTATTTATTTATTTATTTTTTTTTTTCATAAATCTCTATACATATATATAATCTTATATATATCTTCTCTTTCTCTTTAAATGCTCTGAATTAATAATCAAAAATGATTAAACATACCATCAGAAAAGCATCGGAAGATAACATGACCCACAAAAAACGGGTGGGCCGGAGTGTATGGAATGGATTCCCAGAAAAACCAATTCTACAGGTGAGTTCCTCACAGAATTGTGTTTTTTCTTCCAATCCATTCCATACACTCCTTACTCTTGGGATCTCCAAAAGCAGTGCCATCTATGGGCGGGATCCTCTAATGCAGAACGGCAGGAAGTTCACTTCACTACTGCCTGTAGAATCTTCCGACCAACAACAGCGTCAGCTGAGGTTCTAACATCCACCTTTGTAAAACTTGGTGAAAGTATGAACAGAAGACCAGGTGGCCGCTTTGCAAACCTGTTCCACCGAAGCCTGATGCTGAAAAGCCCAGGAAGCCCCAATGGCCCTAGTGGAATGGGCCGTGACCTGAAAAGGGGGTTCTTTTCCCTTGGCCGAGTAAGCTCTAGCTACTGCCTGCTTAATCCACTTACTGACAGCGGCCTTAGCTGGCGGAAGCCCCCTTTTTTGTCCTTCTGAAATGACAAAAAGAAAAACCGTCTTGCGGAAGGCATCTGTAGCTGCCAAATAATACCTGATGGCTCTAACCACATCTAAAGAATGAAGCGCCCTTTCCTTAGCATTAGCCGGAACTGGGCATAGTACCTCCTGATCAAGGTGAAAAGGAGAGATGACCTTAGGTAAAAAATCAGGCTTAAAACGAAAACTACCTTGACTCTGTGTAACTCAAAATAAGGAGACTTCATGCATAAAGCGGCTAACTCTGAAACACGCCGCACAGAGGAGATTGCCACTAAAAATATTCCCTTAAGCGTCAAAATGCTTATTGGAGAATCAATCATAGGTTCAAAGGGAGCACCCTGAAGAGCCGTCAACACCAAATTCAAGTCCCACACCGGTAGAATAGACTTGCGTGGTGGACGAACATGAGTGACTCCCTGAAAAAGTCTTAATGAGTCTATTACTAGCGATAGACTTCTGGAAAAAAATTGATAAGGCAGATACCTGTCCCTTTAGAGTGCTTAATTGTAGACCCATTTCTAAGCCATTCTGAAGGAATTCTAGAATTCTGGAAATTGAATACAATCTGCACGAGACATTCCTAGCCTCATACCAGGATATGAATGACCGCCAGACCCTGTAATAAATCATGGAAGACTACTTCTTCCGGGCCTGAATCATGGTACGAATGACCTTAGCCGATAATCCCTTCTCAGCTAGGATCGTGGTCTCAATAGCCAAGCCGTCAAAGCCAGCATTTGTAAATTCGGGTGCCGAAGCGCCCCGAGTGAGAAGATCTGGCTCGATCGGTAGGCGCCATTGGTCTACCGCCATCCTTGTTATGTCTGAGACCCAACTTCTTCTTGGCCAATGAGGAGCTACTAGAATGGTAGGTACTCCTTCCTGAATTATCCTTCTTAGTACTCGACTCAGAAGCGGAAACAGGGGAAAAATGTACAGGAGCTTGAACCTTGTCCAAGGGACCGAAAGGGTGTCCGTGGCTATAGCCAAAGGATCTCTTGACAGGGACATGAATCTCGGCTGCTTGTGATTGTGTCTGGATGCAAAGGGATCCACTTCCGGACGTCCCCAGCGAAGACAAATGGCTTGAAAAAAACCTTCCAACTGAGGGACCATTCTCCCCGATGCAGAATCTTCCTGCTCAGAGCGTCAGCCTCCTGATTTTCTACCCCCGGGATGTAAACTGCCGAGATGCAGGGAATATTCTCCTCTGCCCAGATCAGAATCCGGCTTACCTCCCGAAGAGCACCCTTGTTCCGGGTACCCCCCTGATGATTGATAGAAGCAACCGCCGTCCGGTTGTCCGACTGGCCTTGGACTGCCTGTCCCTTCAAGCTGGGGGTCAGATACTGAAGAACTAGCCCGATGGCTCTTAATTCTAATACATTTATGGGAAGCTGATTTTCTCTCGGTCCCCATTGGCCCTGGACTTTCTGAGTCTGCCAAATGCCGCCCCATCCTGTGAGACTGGCATCCGTGGCAATGAACTGCCACTGTGGAGTCAAGAAGGACCTGCCTACAGACAGATGAAGAGGGTCCATCCACCACAGAAGGGAATGTCTTGCCAAGGGCGTTAGTACAAAGATCTGATCCAGCGACTGTGGGACTCGATCCCAGCTCGCCAATAGATTCCATTGAAGGGGCCTCATGTGAAACTGAGCAAAGGGCACCGCCTCAAAGCAGGCCACCATCAGGCCCATCAACTTCATACCCAGCCGAATAGTCGGCTGTCGGCAAGCCAGAAAGCACTATCTGATCTTGGATTAGTCGAGTCTTCTGTTCTGGAAGATACACCTTGACTTGGACGGTGTCCAGAATCAAACCTAAGAAGTTCCTTACTGGTGCCGGAGTAATATGAGACTTCGGGTAATTGATCACCCAGCCGAATTCATCCAGAGTCGGATCATATGTGTGTCCTTCAGGATCTGCTGCTGCAATCCGGCTGATATTAGAAGATCATCCAGATAGGGGACAATACAAATCCCCTGGCTCCTGAAAATTGGCATGAGACCTGCCAAAACCTTAGTGAAAACTCTTGGAGCCGAGGATATCCCCAACGGGAGTGCCACAAACTGGAAATGCTCGTCTTCCAGGGCAAACCTCAGGAATCTTTGATGTCCCGGAAAAATTGGCACATGCAGATATGCGTCCCTTATGTCTATGGTAATAAGATCCCCGGGTCGAACTACTGTTAAAGCTGACCTCACCGTTTCCATGCGGAAGTGTCTCACGCGGATATACTTGTTCAGATCCTTCAGGTCTAAAAATGGGACGAGTTGACCCATCCTTCTTGGGGATTGTAAACAGGTTGGAGTAAAACCCCTGAATTTCCTGAAAGGGTACTCGAGCAATTACCCCTTTTTGAAGAAGATGCTGAATTGCGGACTTCAGGGCATCTAGCTTTGACTGGTTCCGGGATGCCCCTGACCGAAGGAACCTTGCGGGCGGTCTGGCTGCAAACTCGATCTTGTAACCTGAGGACACTACCTCTTGGATCCACTGATCCCTTACGCGGCGCCTCCAGATATGAGCAAACTGCAAAAGCCGTCCCCCCCACCCGCTCGGGTGAGGGCGCCCTCTCATGCTGAAGTGGACTTGGCTGGAGGTTTAGGCCTACTTCTCCAGGATCCTCCTGCCCTATTACGCGTTCTTCCTCTACCCCAAAAATTCTTGCGGGAGGAAGGCCGAAAGGCTCCTCTGCCTCTCCGAAGGGCCGAAAAGACGATGACCTCTGAAAAGGCCTAGTCGATTTTTTTTTTCTCTCTGAGGCAGTTTGCCCCTTAACCATACCGTCCAGCTTTTCCCCAAAAAGTCTGCTCCCTAAAAAGGGTAAATCCGTCAGTGCCTTTTTAGCGGCGGCGTCCGCTCACCATTGTCTAAGCCATAATGAACGGCGTAATGCCACAAGGAGCGCAGAAGTTCTGGCTGCCAACCTGACTGCATCCTCCATTGCAGTAATGGCAAATGCATTAAAGTCCAAACAGTCCTTAAAGTCCTTGGACTCTTGGGACAGCCTGCGCGACCTGGCCTTGGCTAGTTTCTTCTTCATCTTCTTTCCCGACGCCAGGGATACAATGGCCATGGCACAAACCGGGCGGAGAAGGGAGCCTATCATGGCGAAGACATGGCAGGCCAACTGATCCATATGTTTCTCTGTGGGATCTCTAAGGGATCCCATAGTAGCGGATGGCATCACTGAAGTGTTAGATAACCCTGCCACAGGGGAGTCCGCATCAGGCGGATAAGACCAAATTTTGATTATGTCTGCCAGGAAAGGATATCTGACATCTAGAATCTTAGGAATGGCCTGTAATTTATTAGGGTTTTCCCACTCCTTAAGAAACATCCTAGAAAAGTGTGGTTGTTCAAGGACACCTGCTTTGCCTGACAGGCTTAAACAGATCATCCTTCTTTCTTTTCACAACCTCAGGAGGGGAGATATTCCAGGTAACAAAAACTACCGAAAGTAGACCTTCAGTCTCATTCACAAGGAGAGGATCCTCATCGGATGAAAACAAAATGGAGTTACTATCCTCTTCCGATTGCAGCTTGCCCTCAGAGGCCTGCTCGTCCATATAATCCTCATCCTCTTCTTCACCGAAGGAGGCAACTACTGCCACAGGCTCTAAATGTCTTTTCTTATAGGTGGCCCGTTTGGCAAAACCAAAGACAACTGCCTCTCCAGATTATTCAGCCTGTAAGCAAAACCTGTTTGTCCATCACTGCTTTCACCCCCTTGAGGGGAAACAGGGGATGGATGAGCCGCCGTGCTCCCTCCAGCATTCGCTGTGCTAGATACTCGATCAGCCGCTCTGTTGTGATCTAGGCCGATCATAACGGCGCAGGCGGAACATACTGTGCCAAAAGCTGCCTAGAGGATGCAGTTTTGCACAAAGGGCAGATCTTTTCCCAGAGGGATGCCGTATCGCTATCCCCAATGCCTCCCACATGGTGTTTATTATATATATCTTTTTTATTTTCTTTTTTTTTTTTTTTTTTTTTAAATATATATATATATAGGCCAACCGACCCAAGAGGGCCTGAGCCTGAACCAATCCCCTAAAAAAGGGACCGGGAGGAACCGCAACCCTGTTTTTTGTCCTTCTTCCAAATCTAAAAATAAAAGAGGAGGCAAATGCATTAATAACTGATCTTTTTCCCTCTTTTCTTTTCTTCCTTCTTTAAAAGCATTCTTTCAAGAAATGAACTGCCTTTAATCGCTTATATATAAGAGTATTATAGTAATATCTTAAAGATATTATAATGACATTGTAATGATATTATAATAAATAAAAGCAATAAAAGCGATAAAATAATTATCTTATGAGTAAATACAAAATAATTAAATTGATAACAAAAACAGAACACTAATTATTATTAAAGAGAAAAAAACTAATACTGAAAAAAATTAATATAATGATCATTAGTATAAAAGACACTTGGAAAAAAGTTTAACAATATTTAAAAATATTTAAAATTGTTTAATAAAGGATTGATATAAAGAATCCAAACCAAAGTCAAATCCTTATATTCTATAATAATATAACCACTCACCTTGCTGCAAGTTTTCAACCTGAAAGGGAGATGGCAGAATCAAACTACACAGGCACTTATTAATGAATCAGGCCTCACCTGCAACTCACAAAACCTCCCCTCACCTTGCTGCTAGTTTTCAACCTGAAAGGGAGATGGCAGACTCAAACTGCACATTACTAAATCAGGCCTCACCTGCAACTCACAAAACCTCCTACACACATGTCCCCCTGGCCATAGAATGGCCGCTTGAAATCTTGAAGAGGGGAGGTCTGGGGGAGAGGCGCCCCACGCGCATATCAGGGTTTGGGGGGGGGGGGTAGGAGGCCCCGGCTACAACATAGGCTGCGCTGCTAAGGAGAGGAAAAAAGAGCGCACAGCCGTCCTTAATGCACACCCGAAGATAAGTGCGAGGGGAGGGGGGCATAGCACAGGTCACAGACGTAGCTTCTTACCTGCTAAACAGCACATCCACCTCCTTCCAGCACAAGAGGGAGAGTGAGTGAACAGCCAGGTGGTTCTGGTATACTCCACCTCCACCTGTGTGACCTCAGTCAAGCTCTTAAAGGCATATACCAAAGAAAAAAATCTTTCCTTTCCTAAAGCCTACCTAAACTGGAAGAAGGAAGGGTTGGGTAAAAATAAAAATATCCTCAGCAGGTACACCAGAGAGAAACCTGCGGCTGACTTGCTTTCTGAGAAGCCTGCAGCCCAGAGCATATACACTCTGCAAGCGCCCCAAGACCCCGGCGCTTCACCATACCTTCACGGCCCCAAAAACAGCCAATGCTGTGGAGGCATAACAAGGGCCTTGAGGGGCCGTGGGAGTAAGGTCCGTAGCGAGCCGACAGGGTTCAGTCCCCCGCTTATCGCTAAAATGCTTGAGAGCACCTAATCTTCCACAGTCATCTTGCCACTGCAAGAAAGAAAACTGATCTGATTAGGGGCAGCTGCTACTTATGGGCCGGGAGGGCCGCGCCTGTTTCTTTCTTGCAGTCACGTGATCAGCAAGGAGGAGGAAACCCAAGAGTAAGGAGTGTATGGAATGGATTGGAAGAAAAAACAGTTTAGGATAGTGCCCAATGTAGCCCGACACAATGGTGTAACAATTACCTTTGTCTGCAGTAGCACTTTAAATACCTTTTGAATTATTAAGGAATAGTATCTTTTTCTGGTAGTAATAATACCACACGACACAGAAGTCTTTATAAAACAGACAAGGGGGATGAAATGTTCCTACAGTTCAGCAATATGTTTTTTAACCAAACTAGCCATCTGTTGCTACAAAGTTCCTGCTGGGCCTTTCATGTTGTATGGAAAAGTTTTGATAAAGAACCTTTCCTGTAAACAGCTGAATCTATTATTGAAAAAAAAAATGCTTCACGGCATGTTTGATATTCTGCTAGTATTTGCTCTTAAAAATTGTTAGGACAAATGAGCTTGGTTATATCCTCTTTTCTAAACATATGGCTTAACTTGTGTACAACTGCAGTTTACTGTATATAAATTAACCTCATAGGATATAATTCCTGGCAATTATTCCAGGCTTCCACATGAACAATTCTTAACGATTTCCAGATCCAGGTCCAGGTTTTGTGCATCATTAGACATTCCTCGAGGAAGGATCTCAAAGGTAACATTCTCATTGTGGCTATAATGCATCTTAAAAAGTTTTAATATTTAAACGTCTGATTTTAAGAGTCACGTATACACTTCCTAGAGGTGATAGCTCACTGGCTTAATGTTGTCTTACTATATACATATACAGTATAGTGATGAGCCGGAGCAGGGACAAAGTATCCGGCATTCGGTACTTCTAAATACCAAATTCAATAGCTCCGGCCACCACAACGTGTAAACTGGTCAATTGGAACATATATTTAAAATAAAAAATAACTCACTGTTTCTGTTTTATCCTTCATCTGTCCCCTGCTGGGCGGTGTCCTTTCAGCAGGCCCACCAGGTCTCTGATCTTCTTAATCCTGGTGAGAGGGACAACATTGGAGAGGAGGGACATGGGGGGGAGATTCCCTGGGAATCCCCTATCATTTTGCTCCCCTCCAATGATGTCATTAGTCACATGAAGATTTCCACTAAGGCATCTCCCATGTGGTATAAAAGCCTCCCTGCCCCGGCAAGCTGGGATTAGCTTGGCGTGATGCCAAGGAAGGAGGAGGGGTGACCTGTGTCCCCCCTCTTTACAAATGCCGGTTGGGCGGCTGCAGAAACGAATATCAAGTTCACAGTCTGCTGGACCAGAAGGGGGCTTCACACCTGCCAGACCTACAAAGGGGATGCTGTCTGGTGGGGAACAGATGAAGGAAGAAGCAAGGGTGTGCTCTTTTTTTTAATTTTAAGAAAATATTTTTTTTTTCTTTTTAATCATTTTGTTCAAGGAGCACCTGTTGACAGAGAAGTAATGAGCGGCATGCCAGGGGGCAGCATTGGCGGGTTGCATCCCGAATAATTTGAATCGGATAGTGCCGGTATTCAGGACGATCATCACCAATTATATATATATTATATATATATAAAGCTGTGTATTAAAGTGGAACTCTGGTCAGAAATTACCGGATTTCCTCTTTAATATGCAGCAGGGGGGCAGCCCTGATGCTGGTCATTTCTGTCAGTCTAACAATTTTAGGTTTTAGGATGGGTAATGAGAACAAAACTGGTACAATCTGGTAGTAAAAGTAGGTTGGGGACAGGATCTCAGACAGTGGGACGCAAGAAGAGATTTGGTTTTACCTGTAGAAATACACCGTCATAGGCGTTTAACCTGCAGTTTCAAAAATATAGAAATGGGCTCTCGTTCAATGAGTTGCCTGCTATGACTACGTCATTTGGCAGATCTCATTATTTTGAATGTGGAGTGCATGCTGCCACTTCCCTGGCATTGTGCGCGTGCTCTGTCCTTAATCATTCAGGTAGGTTTGGGTTCCTCATTAAAGTTAACAATTTTCACCTGGTGTTGAATCAGCCCCAAGGTACACAATGCAAGGGAATGGTAGTCTTCTTTCCTAAAAAATAAGTAAGCTTTCTCACCTGGCTCTGAATCAACCGCATAGTCTCTCATGAAGAAGCTGGCCAGCACCTCTATCAGAAACCCGTTCCTGAGTGTTGCATGCAAAGCATTATGGGGAAGCTCACCCCCAGTTCTGGATTTCTTGTTTGGTTATTTTAAAAAGATGGCATAGACCAGATTTGATGATTTTGGGTCTGCTTGTTTAATTTAAACTATGTAATTAATTAGTCCTGTATTTAAAATATTTACAGTTCAATATCTAATAAATAATAAAATAAAAAACAAACTATGGTGATGTAATTCATTGATTGGGCGGAGCCATTAGTGGGTGCTGACTGACTTTACTCTACGCATTTTGCCCTTTATCTTTTATCTATCTATAATGTGCTTTCAAGTATTAGTCTATGTGTCCGCTAACAGGGTAGGCAGCACAACTTGAGATTAGAGTTTGAATCTGCTTGGGTTTGTAGCAAGGTGGTCCGGGTTACATATTGGTTAGTTTTCTAAGTACTCTGGGTCAAAATGCTGCATACAGGAGTACGCCGCTAAGGATCACTTTTTGTTTTCCCACAACTAAGAACACTTCTATCTTCAAAGGTTAATCTTCTAGGCAAACTTGGACTTGGCCACTCCAGGTACATCACCTATACCCCAGGAACACCCCATATCTCCCTGACACCCCACCCCCCACCCACAGGGAATAGTCCAAGCTACAACTCACTTTTTACAAAATGAGTAACCATCCTGGCTACCAACCATAAGCTAACCTAAAATTCCCACCTTGCTGTACAACCAAACCCAGATGCTATGCTCAAATTGCACTACCTACCCTGCAACCAGCCCTACAGACTAATGTTGTAAGCACATTATAACTCCTGAGGAACCCCCAACTTCCAAGGGTGTAACGCATTGAGTTAAACTTTAACAACTCTGATTAATAGGTCGGCATAATAAATGAATTACATCACTATAAACAATGTGTTCTTTTGTATACTGTTTTTATTTGAGGTACAAAATAGATTAAATAGTTTGACAATAAACAAATACAACAAGGTCTATGGACCTCAGTTTCAGTCTATATAGGTAAAGAGGATTAACTACAGTATTAAATGATGACTTCTGGGTTTGTTCGAGGAGGAAGCCAAAGGGGTTTTAAGATGATATTTAGACACGTAATTACATTGTCCAAATAGGTCCTGCGGTGAAGAGACTCTATAGACAGATAGGCAAATTAAAATAATCAAAACCTGCGGATGTAGAATTACGTAGATGCATTATAGGTAGTTATGAGTGGATTGGTTGAAAATCGGGTTTGACAATTTCAGCCATACTTCGGGTCCGGAAACCCGAACCCCATTAAAGTCAATGGGGACTTGAAATTTGGAGCCCAAAAATGGCTGTAAAATGGGGCCAGCAATACTCAGAATGTTGTTGGGCTATTTTAGGTCTGCTTGGGGATTTGGGAAAAAAGAAACAACGTCTTTAGTTTGCGCTCCTACGGAAGTGGTGACCACTGTATTTTTATTGTTTTGATTTGGGGGAGCAGCTTTTGGTAAGGCAGAGTCCCAAGTGCACTTGTTACTATTTTTTTCTGTAGCAAGGTCCCAAATCCCCAAGCAGACCCAAAATAGCGCAACAACATACCTACAATAGGGACCATTGGTCAACTTCCAACAAGTGCAGCATAAACCATTTTTTCCAGCGCTGGTATACACAATATTGTTTCCTAATATACTCAGAATAATCACAGAAAACAAAAAAAAGAGAGAAATACACCAATAAAGAATAAAATGTAAATATTTTTTCGACGGGTGTTGGAGGCCCAATTATTGGCCCTGTCTATACATATATACATCAATAAATCAATATATACATCAAATATATATATATATATATATATATATATATATATATATATATTACATCATAAATGAATATATACACAAATATATACCTTAAACTATACACGTATACATCAATAAATAAATCTATACGTCAATCTATACATATATACACCAATATAAAAATATATGCACAAATAAATCTATACATATATACATCAATCTATATACAAATAAATAGAATAATATTGCTATTTTATTGTTACAGATATCAGAGGTTGGGGAAGGGGGTGGATGTGGCGGTTTATGCGTAAGTGGCGGAGGAGGAGGTAGCAGACACCTTAACCAGTCACTCAGGTGCTGGCACACCCAAGTCCCATGGGATTCACGCTTGGTTCATCTGAAGGAATGTAAGGATGTCCACGTTGGCTGTGGATAGGTGGATCCTCTTGTCGGTAATGACATTGTTGCCATGCTCACCCTCCGCCGTGAGGTGCTGCCGGTGCCCTTGTTGCGTTGGCGACTTGCTTCTCTTCATCCTGCCACCACTGAGCCCTCAAATCAGCTGGGAACTCTACCAGCATGCGTTTGTGCTCTCATTTTTAGATCCCGCTCCAGTGTTGGAATCAAGAAGGTGATGTTGTCCTTATAGCGGGGATCAAGCAGAGTGGCCATCCAGTAATCAACACTGGTGACTATACGGGCAACTCAGCAGTCTTTGTGCAGGCACTGGAGTATGTAGTAGCTCATGTGAACCAGGCTGCCCTGAGTCAAAGAGAAGCTGTCCTAAGTGTCAGGTGTCTCCTCCTCCTTCCTCCTGCCATGCTCCAGTGAGGTATGTGAGCTGCGCTGGGTGCCACCATGCTTTGAGAGAAAGTAGTCCTCCTTCTCCAATTCCTTCAAAACTGTCCTCCGGCTGGACAATGGTGTACCCGCCCGCTGTCGGCCCAGCATCTGGCCCTGCGAGCCACGTGTGCACTGCCCTAACAGTGGGGAAAATGGTCCTTCCTCCTCAGTCATGGCCTGAAGCATTTTTTCCAGCAGGCAAAGGATGGGGAAGCGCTGACAATGGCATCATCAGCGCTGACCATATTGGTGGCATACTGGAAGCACTGCAGAACCACGCAGATGTCCCTCATGGAGGCCCACTCACTGGTGGTGAAGTACTGCTGGACTGCACTTCAACTCACCTGGGCATTTTGGATCTGGAACTCCACTATCACCTGCTGCTAGTCCCACACCCTTCCAATAATGTACAATGAGGAATTTCACCTGGTGAGCAAGTCATGGTGGGTGGGAATGCCGAAATTCTTCTGCAATGCAGAAACGCAAGCAACAGCAGGGTGGGAACGCTGAAGGTGCATGCACATGCTATGCACTTTATGCAGCAGCTCTGAAATCCCTTGATAATGGGCCAGAAATCTATGCACCACCAAGTTGAGCACATGCACCAGGCACAGGATGAGCATCAGTCTGCCTTGGCCCAAAGCTGCTACAAGGTTCGACCCATTATCGCACACCACCTTGCCAGGCTGCAGGTCCAATGGCAGCAGCCACTCATCTTTCTGGTCCTGGATGCCAGTCCTCAGCTCCTGGGCAGTGTGGGGTCTTTCACCCAGACAGATTAGCTTTAGCACCGCATGCTGTTGTTTCCCCATGGCAGTGCTCATATTGTTGGTGCAGGGGCTGTGCTGACTACTTGAGGAGGAAGCATAGTAGTAGGCAGAGGCTACAGAAGGCACCAACTGATGTGCCACAATTCTGGGTGGGGAAGGATGTGTGCCACAGTGCTTCCCACTTCAGTCCCAGTCACCACTACATTCACCCAGCCCGCAGTTAGCGAGTTGTAACATTCCTGCCCATGCTTGTCCACATGTCCATGGTGGACAATGGAAGTAATGGCATTGCCCAGTGCACATTATATTTTATTTTTTAACAAGCTGTTGTTGCAGAGCAGGGAAGACTTGGTAAGAAAGGTAGTGGTGGGTGGGAACAGTATATTGTGGGACAGCCACCGCCATGAGATCACTGCGACACTGTCCATATCCACCAGGCGGGATGGGAGCATTTTAAAGGCCAGCAACTTAGGGACAGGGCTTGTGGGTGACATGGGCTAAACTTTCGCTTTCTCTCCAAAGTTTGTAAGATGGAGAGCTGAACGTTTCCCTGGGATGATGTGGACCGGTTTGGTGGTGGTGGTGCTGCTGCTTCGTGCTGGAGCTGGTGGGGTTCCCACATCCTCCCTTTGGGGGGGAAGACAGGTGGCCTTGTTGTTGGGGAGGTGAAGCTGCAGGCTGAGACAGAGGGAGATTCAGGTGTTTTCAGGTTCTGGTAGTTCTGCCACTGCAGCTCATGTTTTGCTTGCAAATAATAGGTCATGCACGAGGTGCAGAGATTTCCCTCACAGCTTGCAAATGACCTCCCTCTTGTCTGTTGTGGACTGCCTGACAAAATGCCACGCTGGTGATGATCTGTGAGGCTGCTCAGTTCCTTGGGTGTGGGGGCAGTGGCAGCAATGGGCAGACCTCTGAGGGTTTGCATCCTTCTTCTACTGACTTCTCTGGGCAGTGTGACCACCACCTCTTCCTCTGAATTGTGATGGCCTGCAGTCCATGTAGGGCCTAGGACCTTGTCATCCTGCTTGGCATCCTCTTCCACCCACTTCTCCTTGCTAGACTCTGTATCAGCCTCAACATTGCAGAAAGCTTCAGCAGTCAGCACTTAGGTCTCATCATCATCTATAAGAGTGTCCTGTGTTGGTACAATGGCCACGTCCTTATTCTCCCACAAAAGCCCTTGGGCATACATAAGCCCTGGGTCTGCAACTGGGGCAGGCAGATGGCCCATGGTAACCCAGCCAGGCAACAAAGAGCATTATTGACTCAGTGACTTCTGGCTGAGACTGCCTTGCAGATTTTACAGGGGGTGAGGTGAAGGGCTCTGCACTCTCAGCTACAGTGAAGTGGGTGGAAGAATATCCCTCGGAACTGGTAGCACTGCATGCCATGCAATCTACGACTGCAGCAGCCACGTCCCTTATTTTCTGCTTTCTATGTTGTTAGACATCTGAAGCTACAGTGACACACTCACAGCAGTGATTACAGATAGGTTTGGTATAAGGGGACACTCTCATCCAGGTCTTTACAGCTAGGTTTGGTATATGGGGGTACACACTTACCCCGGTATTGAAAAGCTAGGCCTGCTATAAGGGTACACAATCACCCCGTTAATTAAAGCTAGGGATGGTATAGAGGTACACACTCACCCCTGTCTTTAGATAAAGGTTCGGTATAGGGGGACAGGTTTGGTATATGGGGTACACAGTCACCCAGTATTTACTGACAGGTTTGGTATATGGGGGTACACAGTCACCCCAGTCATTACAGACAGGTTTGGTATATAGGGGTACACACTCACTTGAGCCTTTACAGTTACGCCTGCTATAAGGGTATCCAATCACCCTATTAATTATAGCTAGGTTTAGTTTATGGGGGCCCACACTCACCCCAGTCTTTACAGCTAGGTCTTCTATAAAGCTACACAGCTGAGACTTTAGTGCTAGATCTGCTAGGGTACACACTCACCCCATAAATTTCAGTTAGGTTTGGTATATGGGGGTACAAACTCTAGTCTTTACAGCTAGGTTTGGTATATGGAGGTATACAATCACCCCAGTCTTTACATATAGGTCCACCATAAGAATACATAGTCACCCCATTAATTACAGCTAGGTTTTGTATTTGGGGGCACACACTCAGCCCAGTCTTTACAGCTAGGTCTGCTATAAGGGTACATAGTCACACGATGAATTATAGCTAGGTTTTGTATATGGGGGTATAAACTCACCCCAGGCTTTAGAGATAGCTTTGGTATATGGGGGTACACACTCACACCAGTTTTACAGCTACGTCTGCTATAAGGGTACACAGTCACCCCATGAATTACAGCTAGGTTTGTTATATGGGGGTATAAACTCACCCCAGTCTTTACAGATAGGTCTGCTTTAAGGGTACACAGTCACCCCATTAATTACAGCTAGGTTTGATATATGTGCATACACACTCACCCCAGTCTTTACAGATACGTTTGGTATATGGGGTACACAGTCTCCTTATTTTTTAGAGCCAGGTCTGCTATAAGGGTATACAATCGCCCCTTTTATTGCAGCTAGGTTTGGGATATGGAGATACACACCCTAGTCTTTACAGCTAGGTCAGTTATAAGGGTACATAATAACCCCATCACTTACAGCTAGGTTTGTTATGAGGGTACACACTCACCCCAGTCCTTACAGATAGGTTTGGTATATGGAGACACTCTCACCCCAATCTTTTAAGCTAGGTCCGCTATAAGGGTACACAGTCACCCCATTAATAGGTAGGTTTGGTATATGGGGGTACACACTCACCCGAGTCTTTACATATTGCTTTGTTATATGGGGTACACAGTCACCCCATTAATTACAGCTAGGTTTGTTATATGTGGGCACACACTTACCCCAGTCTTTACTGATAGGTCCGCTATAAAGGTACACAGTCACCCCATTAATTACAGCTAGGTTTGGAATATGAGCGTATACAATCAACCCAGTCTTTACAGATAAGTGTGATATATGGGGGTACACAATCACTCTAATCTTTACAGCTAGGTCTGGTCTAAGGGGAGTACCTAGTCAGCCCATAAATAAAGGCTAGGATTTATATATGGGGGTGCACACTGTCATTAAATGCCCAATAAATACAGCTAGGTTTGGTATATGGGGGCACACATTCACCCCCGTCTTTACAGGTAGGTTTGGTATTTGGGGGTACACACTCACCCCTGTCTTTAACCCTTCTAAAATTCACTCAGCTGCCTCTCCTGTCGTTAACTGCCAGCTACATACATTTTATGTACCTGGCATCCCCCCCTACTAGCGAGCGAAAAAAAAAAGACACTCACCTGGTTCTATTAACCTTTTAAGTACCAGCCTACCTGGAGATTTTGTCACCCATTGTTGCCAGACCATTTTTCACCATTTTGTGGTACGCAAGTTTAAGTGTAATTTTTGAAGGAATATTTGGGGATTTCCTAGGAAAATTATATATTGTTTTTTTGGCACAATTTGGGCTTTAACATAGAATATCCTGTTTGTAATTTTTTCAGTACTTAAGCAATATTTTGGGGTGAAATATGTGGTAAAAAAATAAAAAAATGCTATTTGTTACATTGTTGTGTTTTTTGTAAGGAAAAAAAAAAATAATTTTATCAATAAAATTGTATTGCGTGTAAAAGCCCAATTCCTCACGGTTACAATGGTACCACATATGTATTGGTAGACACCCTTTCCTGCCCAGGAGACTCCCCCAAATTGAGACAGTGCTTTAGGGGATTTTCAGATAAAATACAACTGCTATGAGCACCTTGCAGTTTTTCAAGAAAAACGACCCTTTACATTTGAAATACCCCCTACAAAGTATATATTCCATGAAAGTACACACCTCAAGCTTTCAAGGAGTACCAGGCTTGTTGTTATGTGCAGAGCTTTCTTCAAGTAATCCTACGGCGAATAACTTGATTGCAGCGGGTTTTCCTAAAAAAAATATAAATAAGCAGAATCAAAACCATATTTTTCTAAAGAAAATAATATGTCAACAAGAAAAAACACACTAAATCTGAAAGTGCAAGGTTCCCTGAACAGAACACCACCCAACATGCATAGCTACTTCACAGGGTAGGGTCGCCAAACTCCCAAAACTAAAGCATGCGCGTAAAGGTAATTTCACATCATTATTTCAGCTCTGCTGACAAAGTGCGCACCTTACACTTTTTTAACCAAAATGACCCTTTACATACATAATACCCCCCACAAACCATATATCCTTTAAAAGTACATACCTCAAGCTTTAGAGTACTCTGGCTTAATTGTAGTGGGAGATGTTTTCTTTCAAAACTCTTGCAGAATTCACAGGTGTCACGTGCAGGTACAGCATTTCCCTGCAAAAATACTAAAAAAGCACAATCCACACCACATTTTAATAAAAAATCAATATGCAAAAACTAGCTAAATCTGAAACTGCAAGGTCCACTGAACAGAACAATATCCAACATGCAAAGCTACTTTCAAGGTTAGGGTTGCCAAACACCCAAAAGTATAGCATGTTCTATAAAAGACACACCAAACAACCCACATTTCTTGACGGTACCAAGAGGTGCAGTCAAGGTTAGCTGTGAGGTGCAATTAGGATATAGTAGCTGTGACATCAGATTATAAGATCAGTTATCAAGATCCTGAAACTGGGCCCACATTTTAATCATCACAAATATCCAAGCTGCTCCTGCTCCAGTGCTTCCCTTTGCATCAGAAACGTAAAAAAAAAAAATATATAAATATATACATGTTGACTAGGGATGAGCGAATCGATACGGACGAACCCGGATTCGATCCGAATTTCATGAAAAATTCGATTCGGATCGAATCCGAATTTCCCCGTGCTTCGATCGCTCGAAGTTTTTCTTTAACATCCATTCATTTACATTACAGGCATTCTCAGATGGCGGACGGGACATGTCCAGACATCTACTTTGCTTCAGTGCATGCTGGGGCAGTCACATGCAGCCTATCAGCAGCCAGCAAGGCCGGTGACGTCACAGCGCTATTTAAGGCGGCGGACATCTTGCTTTTCCTCATTTCTCTATTGCATTCGTGAGAGACAGGACACTGCTGTAGTCAGGGAGAGACAGTTAGAGAGCCAGGGACAGACAGGGACAGGCAGGAGACAGGCAGGAAGTCAGCGAGAAGCAGGGAAAGTTAGGAAAAATCGGAGGCAGTCACAGGGAGATTTTTTTTTTTTTCATCCAGCCTGAGTGTTACTGGCTGGCTGACTGGCTTTGTTAGCGTTTTCAGGCTGCTTATACACTTTTACTGTGCATATATACTGAACTGATCTCAAGTCTGCTGTGGGAACATTACCATTTTGTAAAATCTCATTAGCCTCTGTATTTACTCTAAGCTGCAAACTTATTTAAAGTAATTTGGCCTGTATGAGCCTGCTTAGACACTGTTGCTGTGTGCATATATACTGATCTCAAGTCTGCTGTGGGGCCATCCCATTCTGTAACATACCATTAGCCTCTGTATTTACTCTAAGCTGCAAACTTATTTAAAGTAATTTGGCCTGTATGAGCCTGCTTAGACACTGTTGCTGTGTGCATATATACTGATCTCAAGTCTGCTGTGGGGCCATCCCATTCTGTAACATACCACTAGCCTCTGTATTTACTCTAAGCTGCAAACTTATTTAAAGTAATTTGGCCTGTATGAGCCTGCTTAGACACTGTTGCTGTGTGCATATATACTGATCTCAAGTCTGCTGTGGGGGCATCCCATTCTGTAACATACCATTAGCCTCTGTATTTACTCTAAGCTGCAAACTTATTTAAAGTAATTTGGCCTGTATGAGCCTGCTTAGACACTGTTGCTGTGTGCATATATACTGATCTCAAATCTGCTGTGAGGCATCCCATTCTGTAACATACCATTAGCCTCTGTATTTACTCTAAGCTGCAAACTTATTTAAAGTAATTTGGCCTGTATGAGCCTGCTTAGACACTGTTGCTGTGTGCATATATACTGATCTCAAGTCTGCTGTGAGGCATCCCATTCTGTAACATACCATTAGCCTCTGTATTTACTCTAAGCTGCAAACTTATTTAAAGTAATTTGGCCTGTATGAGCCTGCTTACACACTGTTGCTGTGTGCATATATACTGATCTCAAGTCTGCTGTGGGGGGCATCCCATTCTGTAACATACCATTAGCCTCTGTATTTACTCTAAGCTGCAAACTTATTTAAAGTAATTTGGCCTGTATGAGCCTGCTTAGACACTGTTGCTGAGCGCATATATACTGATCTCAAGTCTGCTGTGGGGCCATCCCATTTGTTTTTGACTGTTTTAATAAACCAGGCAGCAAGGCACCCCAAAGCTGCACCTTGAACCCTATCTGTTTATACTAAATAAGCAAATACATAAAAATGTCAGGCAGACAAGTGCCAGAATGTTCAAAGAGGAGTGGCAGAGACCAAGATTCAGCAGGCAGAGGTCGCAGCAGACTAGGGGCGAGTGGCAGCAGGAGTCACGGTGAGAGACCTGGTCTGCCAGTATCTGCTAGCGGTCGTGTCTCCACCAGTAACGCATCTGCCGTGGTAGATTGGTTAACGCGCTCATCAACAACATCATCACAAGTTACGTCTGAGACCCCCAGTCTAGGGTCGGTAGGTTCCTCTGACACAACCCTGAGTTGGCATGCCCCGAGAGCAGTCCCTGTCCTCCCATTGCCTCTGTCCTATGCCGTTCCCTCCCCCAGCGACGTATCCTATGCTTTGGGTTCAGCTCCACTCTTTAGTGAAGAGGACGATCAGATAGAGGACAGTCAGCAGCTACTGCCCAGCCAAGAAATGGAGGTGGCTTCTTTAGCTAGGCAGACAAATAGTGATGTGGACAGTGTCGTGGGTGCTGCGAGCGTTCCAGCTCCTGCGCCAGACACTGTTGACGAATCCACGAACATCAGTGACGTACAGCCACAACTCTGTGATAATGATGATGACGATGAAGCCGATCGCACTTGGGAGCCGGGTGATGAAGGGGCTTCATCGTCATCATCAGGAGAAGAGGGGCGCAGGTTGCCTCGGAGTCAGCAGCTCAGGCAGCAAGGTGTTAGCAGCATGGTTGGCAGTCAGCATGGGGGCACAATTGTAAAGCCTGGAGCCAAACGGGGCCGGGGCCGGGGTAGAGCACCTGCTGCGCGGCAGGCTACCTTATCGGGAGGTAATGAGCAGGGGTTCCTGGAGTTGGCGACAATAGCAGCGAATCAGTGAGGCCTGTTGGTGGGAAAAGTAGCTACTCGGCAGTGTGGCAGTTTTTCCTGAAGCATCCGCAGGAGGGTAACATGGCCACATGCAAGATATGTAGGCAGAAGGTGAAGCGTGGCCAGGGCCCAAGTGTTGGCACCACGGCCCTGCGTCAACATATGATGCGTCACCATAAAGCGACCTGGGAGAACCGAGGCTCCCAAGGGGTGGTCCAGTCTGCTTCCTCACCAAGTGGCACGCCGCTCCCAATTTCTGCCAGCCAAGGCTCCAGCACCTCAGCCGAAGGCAGCTGTGCATCATACCCATCCTCTGTCGCTCCTGCTCCTCCTCCTCCAAGTCATGCATCCCACCATCAATCCATCAGCGAATCCATGTCCAAGAGACAGCAGTATGCGCCCACTCATCCTACGGCGCAGAAGCTGAATGTGCTCCTGTCCAAGTTGCTGGTGCTGCAGTCGCTCCCTTTTCAGGTGGTGGACTCTGCACCTTTCAGAGAACTGATGGCTTGTGCCGAGCTGAGGTGGAGAGTCCCAAGCCGTCATTTCTTTGCCAAGAAGGCAGTACCAGCGCTGCACACTTTTGTTGAACAGAAGGTGGGCCAGTCCTTGAGCCTGTCGGTGTGTAGCAAAGTGCATGGCAGCGCCGACGTCTGGAGCTGTAACTACGGTCAGGGACAGTACATGTCGTTTACGGCCCACTGGGTGAATGTGGTCCCTTTGCAGCAGCAAGTTGGACAGGTCACGCCGCTTCGGCCCCCGCGTTCCCTGCCCGTTGGGCCTGTGACACTGTGCGACTCAGCCTCCTCATCCTCCGCCATCTCCTCACCCTCCACTGTAGGCTCAAGTCTCAGTGCCCCTCCAGTCTACCATGTGTGCAGGGCACGGAGGTGTCACGCTGTGCTTCACATGGTTTGTCTTGGCGAACGGAGTCACACAGGGGAGGAACTGCTTAAATGTATTCATCAGGAAATCCAAACATGGCTTACTCCAAGAAAACTTAAAATGGGAATCATGGTTACCGACAATGGGAAGAACATTTTGTCTGCGCTGCACCAAGGAAGCCTGACCCATGCCCCCTGCATGGCTCACGTCTTCAATCTGGTTGTCAAGCGGTTTCTGAAGTGTTCCCCCCATATACAAGTCATCCTAACAACTTCAAGGAAACTTTGCATGCACTTCAGCCACTCATACACCGCCAAACACACCCTTCTTGAGCTACAGCGTCAGAACGGTAACCCCCAACATAGTCTGATTTGCGATGTTTCCACCCGTTGGAATTCCACCCTTCACATGTTGGACCGATTATATGAACAGAGAAAAGCCATCACGGATTTCCTGATGATCCAAGTGGATAGGGGGACTCCCCTGTGTAACTTCAATGTCAACCAGTGGCAGCTCATACGTGACACCTGCCGTTTGCTCAGGCCCTTTGAGGAAGCCACTTTATTTGTCAGTCGGCAGGATTACGGGATGAACAACGTGATTCCACTGCTTCATGTACTACAGAACATGTTGGAAACCATGGCTGGTCAGGGCACTGCAGACATGGCGTTTACATCTTACGACCACATGAACCCCGTTGGAGCTGAACTGGAGGAGGAGGAGGAAGAGGAGGAGGAGGAGTTGCCCAGCGAAACACAGTTTAGGCATGGCGAAATGGCTGGTTTATCTAGTCAGCGGACAGGAGAGGAGGAGCAGCCAGAGGAGCTAGAGGTTTTTGAGGAAGGCGAGACAGAGGACCCGGACACACCGTGGCAGTATGCAGTGGAGATGGAGACAGGTAGTCCATTCGAGTCACTTGCGCAAATGGCAGGAAGCATGCTCACGTGCTTGCGTAGTGACCCCAGAATTGTTTCCATCTGTCGGCGGGATGACTTCTGGCTGTCCACCTTATTGGACCTTCGCTTCCGGCACAAAATGGGGGCATTTTTTAAACCCATCGAGAGGGAGGTCAAACTGAACTACTACAAAGACATTCTACGTAGGCAGTTGGCCGATGCCTATCTGCGCCATGGTCCATACTCTCGCAGGTCTTACTTGAGGGGACCTCTGCGCTCACCTTCCACTGCCATGGCTGCTGGGGGGGTTGGCAGGAGCAGCAGCAGCAGCTCCATCAGCAGCAGCCTCAGTCTTCAGTCGCTAATGAGTAGCTTTCTACACCTGCATAGTGAGGCTACTCATGAACAGCAGGAAGACCTGGAGCAGGACCTGAACCAGCAGGTCATGTCATACTTTGACATGACTATGCCAACACACCTTGAGGATCCGCTGGACTTCTGGGCAGCCAAACTTGATTTGTGGCTGCAACTAGCAGAGTTTGCCCTGGAAAAGCTGTCCTGCCCGGCAAGTAGCGTGCCATCTGAGCGGGTGTTTAGTGCTGCGGGGGCCATAGTTACGGCGAGGAGAACTCGTCTGTCAACTAAAAATGTGGAGAGACTCACCTTTGTCAAAATGAATCAGGGATGGATCAGCCAGGATTTCTACCCACCAATGCCTGATGCATGCGACTAGATTCAGCATGGTGCCACGTTTTACACTTTCCAAAACATATTTATGTCTTTAGGCCAATTTTTGGGCTCCTGCTGATGCCAACTTCAGGGTGTGCCTTCCAACCAATTTTTGGCCTCCTGCTGATGCCAACTTCAGGGTGTGCCTTTCAGCCAATGTTTGGCCTCCTGCTGCTGCTGCTGCCGACTCCAGGGTGTGATTCATCCAATTTTTGGGCTCCTGAAGCCAACCCCAGTGTCTCTTTAAAGTAATGTTTGGGCTCCTGCTGCTGCTGCTGCCAACTCCAGGGTGTGATTAATCCAATTTTTGGGCTCCTGCTGCCAACCCCAGTGTCTCTTTAAAGTAATGTTTGGGCTCCTGCTGCTGCTTGCAACTCCAGGGTGTGATTCATCCAATTTTTGGGCTCCTGCTGCCAACCCCAGTGTCTCTTTAAAGTAATGTTTGGGCTGCTGCTGCTGCCAACTCCAGGGTGTGATTCATCCAATTTTTGGGCTCCTGAAGCCAACTCCAGTGTCTCTTTAAAGTAATGTTTGGGCTGCTGCTGCTGCTGCCAACTCCAGGGTGTGATTCATCCAATTTTTGGGCTCCTGAAGCCAACCCCAGTGTCTCTTTAAAGTAATGTTTGGGCTCCTGCTGCTGCTGCTGCCAACTCCAGGGTGTGATTCATCCAATTTTTGGGCTCCTGCTGCCAACTCCAGTGTCTCTTTAAAGTAATGTTTGGGCTCCTGCTGCTGCTTGCAACTTCAGGGTGTGATTCATCCAATTTTTGGGCTCCTGAAGCCAACCCCAGTGTGTCTTTCAAGCTATGTTTGGGCTCCTGCTGCTTGCAACTCCAGGGTGTGATTCATCCAATTTTTGGGCTCCAAAAGCCAACCCCAGTGTCTCTTTAAAGTAATGTTTGGGCTCCTGCTGCTGCCAACTCCAGGGTGTGATTCATTCAATTTTTGGGCTCCTGAAGCCAACCCCAGTGTCTCTTTTTAAAGTAATGTTCGGGCTCCTGCTGCTGCTTGCAACTCCAGGGTGTGATTCATCCAATTTTTGGGCTCCTGCTGCCAACCCCAGTGTCTCTTTAAAGTAATGTTTGTGCTCCTGCTGCTGCTTGCAACTCCAGGGTGTGATTCATCTAATTTTTGGGCTCCTGCTGCCAACCCCAGTGTCTCTTTCAAGCTATGTTTGGGCTCCTGCTGCTTGCAACTCCAGGGTGTGATTCATCCAATTTTTGGGCTCCTGCTGCCAACTCCAGTGTCTCTTTAAAGAAATATTCGGGCTCCTGCTGCTGCCAACTCCAGGGTGTGTCAGTCAATTTTTCGGCTCCTGCTGCCAACTCCAGTGTCTCTTTAACCCTTTAACCGCCAGCCTACCTTGAGATTTTGTCACCCTTTGTTGCCAGACCATTTTGCACTATTTTGCGCTCCCCATGTTCAACTGTGATTTTTGAAGGGATTTCCAGGGATTTCCCAGGAAAGTGATATATTGTTTTTTTCAGCGGAGCCTGGGCTTTAACATGAAATGTCTTGTTTGTCATTTTGTAAGTGTATTCTCAATATTTTTGGGTGAAAATTGTGCAAAAAAATAAAAAAAAAACTATTTTTTACAATTTGTAGTGTGTTTTTGTGATAAAAAATGTAAGTTTGTCAATAAAATCTTATTGCGTGTGAAACCCCAATTTGTCTCGGTTACAGCGGTACCACATATGTATTGGTAGACACCCTTTCCTGCCCAGGAGACTCCCCCAAACTGAAACAACGCTTTAGGAGATTTTCAGATAAAATACAACTATGCTTTGCAATATGCGCATTTTGCAGTTTTTCAAGAAAAACAACCCTTTACATTTGAAATACCCCCCACAAACTATATATTCCCTAGAAGTACACACCTCAAGCTTTCTAGGCGTACCAGGCTTGTTGACATGGGTGCAGTTATCTGGAAGTAATCTCTCAATGTATTCTTTGGTTGCACAGGGTTTCCCTAAAAATGAATAAAAAAGCAGAATCAAAACCACATTTTCCTAAAAAAAACTATATGCAAACCAGAAAAAAACAGAAAATCTGAAAAAGCAACATCCCCCAAACAGAATGATACCCAACATGCATAGGTTCTGTCAAGGAAAGAGTTGCCAAACATACCAAAGTAAAGCATGCGCATAACGGTAATTTTACTTCAGATATTCAGCTCTGCAGACAAAGTGCGCACCTTGTGCTTTTTCTACCAAACCAACCCTTTACATTTGGAATATCCCCCATAAACCATATATTCCCTGAAAGTACACATGTTAAGCTTTCTAAGCGTACCCAGCTTGTTGTAGTGGGCTCATCTTTCTGGAAGTAATATCTCGAAGAATTCATAGGTTGCACAGGATTTCACAAAAAAATGTATAAAAAAGCAGAATAATAAACACATTTTTCTAAAATATCAATATGCAAATAAGAAAAAACAAGCTAAATCTGAAAGCGCAAGGTCCCCCGAGCAGAACAATACCCAACATGCATAGGTACCTGTAACCTTTTGACTGCCAGTCTACTTGAGATTTTGTCACCCTCTCCTGACAGGATATTTTTCACCATTTTGCGTGATGTTTAACTGTGATTTTTGCAGGAATTTCCAAGAAAATGGCATATTTTCTTTTTGTGGCAGAGTTTAGGCTTTAACATGAAATGTCTTGTTTGTATTTTTTCTACTTTTTTAAATATTTTCAAATAAATAAATAAATAAATATATATTTTTTAAATTGTCTCCTTTATTTTAAACAAAAACATTTATTTTATTAAAGAAAGCCATATTGCATGTGAAAGCCCCATTTCTCCCGATTACAATGATACCACATATGTATCGGTAGCCCCCCGTTCCTGTCCAGGTGATCCCATAAACTGAAAAGAGCACTTTATAACATTTACAAATAAAATACAACTACTATCCACATAATAAAGGGTTAAATAAAAAAAAATTGGTGTGGGGTCCCCTTCACAGGGGGGGGGGGGGGCACCATTTCTTGGGGGAATTTTAAGGTTTTTTTGGGAGGCAGGTAATGGGGGGTCTCTGGGTTAATGGCAAGTCACCCACTAGCCATAGGTGACTTGCCAGACCCCCGAGCCCTGTGAACTGGTATAGGGGTCACATGGACCCCTTACCGGTTCACAAAGGGTTAAAAGTAAAAAAAAAAAAAAAAAAACAGAGACACACTTTAAAAAAAACTTTATTAAAAAAAATATTTTTTTAATTATTTTTTTTAATACTTACCTCCCATCCATCCCTGTGTCCCACGCTGATCACTTAGGCTTCTGCTCTCCTGCTGGGTTACAGGTAACAAAGGGTTAATTAAAAAAAAAAATGACATAGGGTCCCCCCTCAAAGGGAGGGGGACCCCATTTTAGTTTTGGGATTTTTAAGGGTTAAAACCCTTAAAAATCCCTAAAAAAAAATGGCGTGAGGTCCCCCCTACCCAGCATAACCAGCCTGTGACCAGCTATGGGGGCTTGTAGAACAGGGCGCAGGGGCCAGCTTTAGTGGCCCCTGGCCCTGCGGCTACAAGCCGTCATAGCCTAGGGCCACGGCTTTTCTCCCCCCCCCCTGGGCTTTGGGGAGGCAGGTAATTTGGGGGGCCAGGGGTTAATGGCAAGTCACCCGCTAGCGCAGGTGACTTGCCAGACCCCCGAGCCCTGTGAACTGGTATAGGGGTCACATGGACCCCTTACCAGTTCACAAAGGGTTAAAAGTAAAAAAAAACACACAGACACACTTTTTAAAATATCTTTATTAAAAAAAAATAAATGTTTTTTAATATTTTTTTTTAATACTTACCTCCCATCCATCCCTGTGTCCCACGCTGATCACTTAGGCTTCTGCTCTCCTGCTGCTGCTGGAAGCCTTTTATACCTACTGGGCTACAGGTAACAAAGGGTTAATTTAAAAAAAAAATGACATAGGGTCCCCCCTCAAAG
The DNA here is from genome assembly GCA_027917425.1 of Gastrophryne carolinensis. Classification (NCBI taxonomy): domain Eukaryota; kingdom Metazoa; phylum Chordata; class Amphibia; order Anura; family Microhylidae; genus Gastrophryne; species Gastrophryne carolinensis. Next base: position 37,776,282 of record CM051241.1, read on the forward strand.
GGAGGGGGACCCCATTTTTTTTTTGGATTTTTAAGGGTTAAAACCCTTAAAAATCCAAAAAAAAAATGGCGTGAGGTCCCCCCTACCCAGTTTAACCAGCCTGTGACCAGCTATGGGGGCTTGTAGAACAGGGCGCAGGGGCCAGCTTCAGTGGCCCCTGGCCCTGCGGCTACAAGCCGTCATAGCCTAGGGCCACGGCTCTTCTGCCCCCCCCTGGGCTTTGGGGAGGCAGGTAATTTGGGGGGCCAGGGGTTAATGGCAAGTCACCCGCTAGCGCAGGTGACTTGCCAGACCCCCGAGCCCTGTGAACTGGTATAGGGGTCACATGGACCCCTTACCAGTTCACAAAGGGTTAAAAGGTAAAAAAAACACACACGTTTTTTAAAAAAAGTTTATTAAAAAAAAAAAAAAAAAACTTTTACTTTACTCACCTCCGATCTTCATCTTCTGTGTCCCGCGGCGATCTGCTGTCAGTGACGGCTGGGCAGAGAAGGGGGGAGGCAGGTGATCGGAGGATCGCCTACCTCCCTCCTTCCCCGCCCAGCCATCACCGGCATCTGAAAGTTCAACTGCCGGGTGCCCCGATGACACCCGGCGGTGACGTCATCTGGCCCCGCCCGATGACGTCACCAAGATGGCGGCCGCCATCGGAAAACAAAGGGAGGAGGGCTGTTATGCCCCCTCCAGAAGACAGAAGAGCGGGGGGGGGATCGGAGCCCCCCCCCCCCCCCCCCCGTGAAGAGGAGAGCCTGCGGGAGCCGGCGGGGACAAAGGTAGGTGACTGTCTCTTTTTTTTTTTTTTTTTTTGACAGGAAACCGGGCGGCTGCTGAAACGGGGGGGGGCACCCTGTTCCAGGCCCTCCCCTGCAGCCGGAGGAGCCCCGATGGGCGATCGGAGCCCCTCTGGCTGAAGAGGAGACCCGACCGGATCGAACGAGGGGTCAGGTAAGTGTCTTTTATTTTTACTTTTTTTTTTATTACTGGGGAAAGTCAGGCATGTAAATTTTACGTGGCTGGCGTTTAACTGTTGGAGAGGCAGCCACGTAAAATTTACGTGGCTGGCGTTTAAAGGGTTAAAGTAATGTTTGGGCTCCCGCTGCTGCCAACTCCTGGGTGTGATTCATCCAATTTTGGGCTCCTGCTGCCAAATCCAGTGTCTCTTTCAAGCTATGTTTGGGCTCCTGCTGCTGCTTGCAACTCCAGGGTGTGATTCATCCATTTTTTTGGGCTCCTGCTGCCAACTCCAGTGTCTCTTTAAAGTAATACTTGGGCTCCTGCTGCTGCTGCTTGCAACTCCAGGGTGTGATTCACCCAATTTTTGGGCTCCTGCTGCCAACTCCAGTGTCTCTTTAAAGTAATGTTTGGGCTCCTGCTGCTGCTGCCAACTCCAGGGTGTGATTCATCCAATTTTTGGGCTCCTGCTGCTGCTGCCAACTCCAGGGTGTGATTCATCCAATTTTTGGGCTCCTGCTGCCAACCCCAGTGTCTCTTTCAAGCTATGTTTGGGCTCCTGCTGCTTGCAACTCCAGGGTGTGATTCATCCAATTTTTGGGCTCCTGCTGCCAACTCCAGTGTCTCTTTAAAGAAATATTCAGGCTCCTGCTGCCAACTCCAGGGTGTGTCAGTCAATTTTTGGGCTCCTGCTGCCAACTCCAGTGTCTCTTTAAAGTAATGTTTGGGCTCCTGCTGCTGCTGCCAACTCCAGGGTGTGTCAGTCATTTTTTGGGCTCCTGCTGCCAACTCCAGTGTCTCTTTAAAGTAATGTTTGGGCTCCTGCTGCTGCTGCTGCCAACTCCAGGGTGTGATTCATCCAATTTTGGGCCCCTGCTGCCAAATCCAGTGTCTCTTTCAAGCTATGTTTGGGCTTCTGCTGCTGCTGCTTGCAACTCCAGGGTGTGATTCATCCAATCTTTGGGCTCCTGCAGCCAACTCCAGTGTCTCTTTCAAGCTATGTTTGGGCTCCTGCTGCTGCTGCTTGAAACTCCAGGGTGTGTCAGTCAATTTTTGGGCTCCTGCTGCTGCCAACTCCAGTGTCTCTTTCAGCCAATGTTTGGGCTCCTGCTGCTGCTTGCAACTCCAGGGTGTGATTCATCCAATTTTTGGGCTCCTGCTGCTGCAAACTCCAGTGTTTCTTTAAAGCAATGTTTGGGCTCCTGCCCCTCATAGTGATGCCACTTCAACTCTCTGCAATTGTGCCGCTCTGCGATTCTATTAGCGATGCCTCTGATCTGCATGTGATATTTATTTAAAGTATTATTTAACTAACCCAGCACGCATCCTATGCGTGTTACAGCAAGGCAGAATGGTTTACAACCCTATTGAGGCTCTAGGAGGCTCAGAAATAGCCGTTTTTAATAGCGATTCGTCGCAAATAAATTCGGGTCGAAGCGATTTTTGTCGGAAAATTCGGCGAATCAGTCGAATCGAATTTTTCAAAAGTTCGCTCATCTCTAGTCGCCAACTGCTGATTGATCCTACTCTAGCAATTAGCAACTTACCCGATCACTGAATCGCACCCTGTTTAGGAATTTCAGGCTTTATTTCAGAATAGGGCATGAGATAAAACAAGTGCTAAAACCTTTTGCTGAATCACCCCTTATTTTATCTCATGCCTTATTTTCAAAGAAGAACTTTCAAGAAAGAGTCAGCTGGCTGATCTTAGATCACCGATCACCTACTGGGTTGCATCCTGATTTTCCTGTAGTCTGTGGAGCGTTCCTGTGTGAGCATGCCTCAGCTGCAGAAAGCTGGGGATGTGGTTGCGGGCTGAAAAAAACCCTGTGGGAGCCATCACTAAAGGAGAGTTTACAGGCAACCTCGGGGGTTTAAAACAGTGGGGCAAATCAATTTAGGATGCCCTGGGGCAGGCTTTTAGACTCCAGGACCGTGAAATGTGGCTTTTGAGACATTTTTAGGAAAAGTTTACTTAGTCAAGGCCAATACCGTCTCTCTCTCTCTGCAAGAACTTTTCTTCTCTTGATTAACTTTTATTGAGGCATAAACAAAAATATTACAAATAACTCGGATTGCTACATAGCACTCAGAACAGATTAAGGTTTATGGCAGATACCAGTAACATGGGGGAAATGAAAAATACAGGGACAGATCACATTAACAAAGAGACATTGTTGCAGAAAAATATCCACATATCAATTAACATTAATTGATAAAGAATGATTAACCTGTGAAATAGATGGGCAACAAATGACTAAAAAAGAAAAAGAGGGATTGGGTGGGACAAGAAAATGAGAGAAGAGAATGAAAAACAACACAAAAAAACAAGGGATAAATTTGACCCCGACAACATGAAGACATGACGACAGTAGGGTAGGATTTTGATAGTTAGAAGAACTCGGTCTAAATATGCCAGTGTTCAATCCAGTGCTCCCAAGTATAAGAAAAGGTTTTAAAGGAGTTGTATAGTGAGGCCTCCATTTTAGCAAAGACAATGGTCTCAGTTATTCATGTAATAAACTCTCCAAAGGGAAGTCAAGGCTTTTTCCAGGCCTTAGCTATGATTATTGTAGCTGCTGTGGTAATACACAGAAAGGTCGGAAGTCCCACACCTTCCAAATTCACCCACTATCATATATGGCACCCCTGATATATTATACCAAAATCAATGTTTATTTACAAAAGTTATACAAAGATCTATGCTCACTAAAGACTCATTAAAAACACAAAAGACATGTTACAAAGTCAATAAGGAAGGAAGGAGAAAAAAAGATGGGGGGAGGAGGACTGGTAGATGGTACAATGTTAATTCATGGTCATAATAATCATAAACATTAAAAATATTAATAATGCTACCTGGCTAATAAACATGAAAGTGCTGCAGTGCGTGTGAATAGATCTATTATAAATGGAAACATCAATATCTCAATACTTTGAAAACCATGCTAAAAGTGCAAGTGCTAATAAACAATATCCTCTCCCTATAAATTACCATATACAACTAATAAAGCAGTGAGGACAAGCCGGGTAGAACACAAGAAATACAATTCTCAATATAAGAAAAGATCTTACATACAGAACGACCAACCGGCCCACCGCCCCAACGTCTACGCGTTACGTGACGTCACAAGCGTCACTTCCTCAGGACATTGATATTGAGAATTGTATTTCTTGCGTTCTACCCAGCTTGTCCTCACTGCTTTATTAGTTGTATATGGTAATTTATAGGGAGAGGGTATTGTTTATTAGCACTTGCACTTTTAGTATGGTTTTCAAAGTATTGAGAAATTGATGTTTCCGTTCATAATAGATCTATTCACACGCACTGCAGCACTTTCATGTTTATTAGCATTCCCTGCAGCAAGTGTGCTCCAACCCCCAGCCATTCAGATAGCACAAGCACATCCCCAAAATACAGGGAATGCGTCCACTGGTGTTTTGCATTGGTGAGAGAGCCCAGGAAGAAGTTGAGTTTAGCGTCTACCCGGGGGGGGGGGGGGGGATTTCAAAGGGGGGGATTTTTAATGGCCGGGCAAGGCCATTGGCTGGCCTTGGAATTTTTTAGAATACACGACCTGCCGAGCGGGGATTTGTTCCACTTTAAAACTGAGCAACACCCTTACAACAAACAGTGCTCGCATGTATCCCTTCCCAGGGCAATTCAGATTACTGCAATAAAATATTAATTACCTTTTTTTTTAACTCCTGCTGTGGTAAATTTTACAAACAAAATGGCTTCTCCTGGAGCTTCAAACCACCTGCAAACAGTAAGTGCTGCTGGGTTTCCTGTCCCTCTGCATTGTCAGCTGTCAGTTGAATTCAGGCAGCACCACAGCTGGGATGCTTAAAAAAGAAGCTCCAAAATATCCACTGCTAGAAGAAAATCAGTGAGGTGGAGATTTAGCTTCGAGTGGATGCAGGAGCAATCACACTCACAGGTGGGTCCAACATGTGAATTAAGGTCTGGTAGCTCAGGCCCGAGCTGTCTTTTCTTCTGGGGGTAACATGACATATGTAAGGAGTACCAAAGGATCCAGCAGGCTTCACTCGTCTCATCCCCCCCCCCGGTGGTTGCCTTGCCTCACTGCATATCACCTAATGCAATAGGTTAACTGGCATTTTTTGCTCATTTTGATTGCAACAATTCACTTGCCTACAGACCTGTACATGAATCTGATCATTGCATGTATGTAGCTTGTCTGTTGTGCTGGTCTTAAATTGATTAAATACATAACTTAAAGGGATACAGAAGGCAAAGGCAATTGTTAGACCATTGAGCCGGGCTAAGTTTGGAACTGTCCTAATCTGTTTTCCATTTTGAAATGAAAGAATAAATGGCCAAGATATTAAGGTTTACAGTTTCACCCTCTGATGTATCTTATCTTTAGAATGTGATGCCGCATAATAATCAGCATTATGGGCAGGGTCTGTAAGACAAGCATTCTCATCACCCTGGCTGTTCTCCTTCTCTCCCAGTGTCCACAGTCTGATGATGTGGAGCATAGACACAGCCTAACCCTATTATTGGTGGTCTCTGGCAAAGGAATCTAGGGGGGTGTGTCACTACTCGTTGCCTTGTTTCTTCTTTCAGGGGCAGCTGCCTTCCAACAGAAAGAGAGAGCACAGTCATAATGAGGAGAGCTGCTGATTGACAGTTCATGCACTTTGACTACAGAGTCCATTTAATCTTGAGCTACTCTCTTATCTTGATCCCAAACGTATCGTCTGCATTTCTCAGTTATTTTATACGCTACTAGGGCTGATGCCAGGCCTGATATAAGCCCGCTAACAGACCGGACTTGTATTTAATAGATATGGTGGCAGTTATTATGGGCTGGCAGGGTTCTGTTCACTGGACCGTTTTTAATGAAAGCATACCACATTATTTCAGTGGTAGTGATGCCAGGCAGACATGTTTATGTAACATTTATGCATTTATTGTGTTTATTTTACTGTGGGAATTGCACAAAACATAAAAACATAATGGCCCTTATTTAAGAAGGGATAGCGTCAGGTAGCGCTAATGAGAGTAGGTTAATGAGAGGTAGCGACAGATAGCGACTGGTCAACGCCGGACACGGCACGCAATTACACATTTATCAAGCAGAATCTGTTTACATCTGTTTACAAGCATATAGATGCTTGAAAACAGACTTTAAACACACCGCCTCCTGCGCTATGGGCTTCAAACAACTATTTTTCAGCACCAGAGATTTGTGAGGCTGTTTTTTTGCTGAATATGGTGTGAGTCGGTCGCTATGAGCAGTCGCTAACATGCGCTCCCATACAGCGCTGTACTGCTCAAATAGCGACTCCTCACAATGTATTCAACATTACTGAACAGCGACTGAGTCGCTATAAAGTAGCGACCCACGGCTGAGCACTGCGACTACTAGCGGGCGCTTTGAAAATGCCTGCTACAGACGCTCATCTGTCGCTACCTGGCGCTAATGATGAATCAGCCTCCCCGGGTTATCTTTTTTGAAAGTGATGTGGGCTCTTTCATTCTGCTTTCTGCAAGGTTATTTTTTTTTTTTTTTACGGCTACTGCCTACCAGTTCATCATTAAGGCTCACATTTTTAAAACGCATTACATCCCTTTCTTCATTTGAAGCTCAACCTAATTGACTTTATAAAATTAAGACAAAATGTCATACTTATGGTAAACCATATTTACAAGCCATAGTTCTGCTGGGCACATGTATAACTCTTAATTTGTACAGCTTTATCTGAATCAGAAAGCTTTCCCTCCTCTGAATGACATAACATAAAAGGGTTTCTTTCACACATTAAAATTGGTCGTGTCAAGACAATTTTCCTTTATTGCTTTACAAGTTAAATTTATTTGTGGATTCAGCATTTTATAAATATAATAGTAACAGTTGTGACACTATGTTTAATGCTGAATTGTTTCAAAGAGGAGAAATTTGCATTTATAACTCTCTCTCATATCTTTTCATCCAGCTTGAGGATAATTTCATGGTTGCTGTATTAAACAATATTAACTATTATAAATGAAATAAGCAAGCAGGCTGAACAAAGGGCAACTGGCTTTCAAATCACAAAGATTTCAATCATTTAGATGGTCACTTGACCATTTTATTATATAAAGCCAATAACATTTTAATTTTCTAGGGCTGCATTGGGGTTGATAAGCTGTCAATTTTGGTAACTCAAATTTAAAGGAAACTATTATTTTAACACTTCAAACCTTAAAAGATCTACTATTTCTTCAAATCAGTGTCCCCCAACCCTCTACTTGAGAGCCACCACCGGGTCAGGTTTTGCAGATCTCCACAAAGATACATAGGTGGAGTAGTTCTCTGACAGAATTATAGAGCTGGCTGTGTGGAGAACCACAAAACATGACAGCTGGTTTCAGACCAGCACGATTGTTGGGGGCTTGCAATTTTGGACAAGCACCCCGCAATCCCTGTTGTTAGCACATGGAGGGCATTAGCGTTAGCATTCGCATGGAGTGGAATCGCTAACGCCGCACTCTCTAGAGCAGCGATACTCAACTGGCGGACCTGGGTCCGAATGTGGACCTCGGCACCAGATTTCCGGACCCCTGCCCTGACAGCCCTGCACTCAGTTGCTCCTGTGTTGCCGTGCTCAGAGCTGCCCCATTGATCAGCAATGTAGTGCTTAGTCTCCCTGCCAGTGTCATGGTTCCCTGGCACCTTGCAGTATGAAGTCCAATCTGCTGTAGGTTCTGTGGGGCCCAAAAAAATCCTGTTTTTCCCAATGGCCAATAGGATTTTTGGGTTGGGGTGGTCTGATTTTTAACTGTCCACCTCCCGCGACAGCCCTCCGCCCGGACCTCTACCTCTCACTGGATGCTTTTAAACGGACCTTTACAAAAGGTGGTTGAGTACCCCTGCTCTAGAGTGATCCAATTGCCCAAAAGCATGTAACAGCATCCATAGATTAGTATGGGCAGCATCTCACGGATGAATGCGAGGTGCCCGCACGAAAGCACATGCAATTATGCTGGTCTGAAACCATCCAACCTACCAGTTCATCATTAAGGCATTACACCCCTTTCTTCATTTGAAGCTCAACCTAATTGACTTTATAAAATTAAGATAAAATGTCATACTTATGGTAAACCATATTCACAAGCCATAGTTCTGCTGGGCACATGTATAACTCTTAATTTGTACAGCTTTATCTGAATCAGAAAGCACATGGAGGGCATTAGCGTTAGCATTCGCATGGAGTGGAATCGCTAACGCCACACTCTCTAGAGTGATCCAGTTGCCCAAAAGCATGTAACAGCATCCATAGATTAGTATGGGCAGCATCTCGTAGATGAATGCGAGGTGCCCGCACGAAAGCACATGCAATTGTGCTGGTCTGAAACCATCCAACCTGTTAAGGAGTGGTTCAGGAACACTGCTGTAACTAATCAATAAGGCATTTTAATCATATTTGGAGTTTAGAGGAAAAATAGAGGTGGAAGCCAGGAGCAAGGCAGGGGACACTGATCTACCCCACTCACACCTTCCGACACTCACGTCCAGCTGTGAGACAGCAGTGATGGATGGTGCGGGACAGCACCCAGCTATGAAAGGAGGTAACTTTCTCCCGCTGTAGGGGTGAGCTGATGTCCGCACACTAGCTGATATAAAAGCCCCCTCCCTGCAGCAGGAAGGTAGCTGTCAGAAGCCCCAGTTCTTTGTCCACTGAAGACCCCGGCCAAAGGAACAGAGGCCTGCCAGGAGAAGATGAGACTCCCGACACTGGATCCTGGATAGAGGTGAGCTTTTTTTTCTTTTGCTGCAAACTGGGGGAAATGCCAGCCACATAGATTCTATTGGGGCTGGCTCTAAATGGTTGGAGAAGCAGACCCGTAGATTTGAGGTGCTTGAAACCTAAAAGATTAAAACTCATAAACACAGGGGCGTAGCTAGGGGAGGGACACTTGCCCTGGGTGCAGCAGGTCAGGGGGGCCTGAGAACAGGTGGGGGCGCCATTTTAAATATTTGCCCTGGGTGCCAGAAAGCCTAGCTACTCCTCTGCATAAAGGCCCCAAAGGATATCCGCCAAGAGCCAGTGATGATGCATTTCGGACACAGGCCACAACTGGCTCTGGGAGACTTTTGTGTCCTAATAGCATTTATTCAATAAGTTTTATTAGCATATCAAACAAAAAACATCTATAGTCTCAACAGGGCTTAAATATGTTATTTGAACAAAATGATTCCCGCACTGCCACTTGTGATTATGGGATTCTGGATGCTGGCTTGGGAGGTAACCGCCCCACAGGGTTGATTACATCAAGTTGAAACAGATGGTGAAAGACCAGCCAAACCAGCTTCGTGTACGCGCGCGCGCGCGTCTGTCCTCTGTTTATGCCCTCCGGCGGCGCTATGCACAGCACAGCCGCCGGAGGTAATCTGCTCTGGGCCAATGAGCCCTAGTCTATTAAGTTTGAATGGGGCAATCACCTTAGGGTTCTGTGTGCACCAATCACGTCCCTTCCCTGGTTCCATCGCTCCTATAAAAGTGTTCTCTTTGTTGTTGATCCTTGCCCGTGATAGCGTGCTGCTGGGTGTGATTTTGGATCTCTCTTTCCCTGTGAATCTTGCCGTGTTTTGACCATCCCTGATTGCCGCCTGGACCGACCTTGCCTGTTTTTTTACCACGATTTCTGCCTGCTCCTCTGTACCGCGTATCTCTGACCTCCCGTTGTGACCTTGGCTAGCCCTGACTATTCTTTCATCTAAACCCTCCTGTACCGTGCCTCCTCGGATTGACCACCCGTGTATGACCTCTGCCCGTTTGTCGCTACCCAGTCTAGTTCCTGGTTCATCTGCCTTCCCCTGCATAAGTCGGCATCCTTTGTGCTAACAAGTCCTGGGGGCAACCGTGTCCGGTGAGGCGTGTCTGGCGTCCCGGCAAACGGGGGCTTGCTATAGGCGAAGAAAGCAGCGGAGATTGGGGGTTGCTGATTTATTGGAAGGTGGGCGTCCCACGGGACCTGACATTATCACGGGCCAAAAGAAACTATCCTAGATGGAAGAATTAATACAGCAGGTTCAAGCTATGGCCACCGCCATCAACCAGTTGGCCCAGCGAGTGGCTACTCAGGAGAGTCGCCAAATTCCTGTGCCAGTGGACCCTGGCCCAGCCATCGAGCCCAAGATTCCTCTTCCTGAAAAATTCTTCGGGGATCGGACGAAGTTTTCCAACTTTAAGAACTCTTGCGAGCTTTACTTCCGTCTTCGACCCCACGCGACTGGATCAGAGTCTCAACGTGTCGGCCTTGTCATTTCACTTCTCCAGGGTGACCCTCAGACCTGGGCATTTGGACTAGCTCCTACTGATGAAGCCCTACAATCGGTCACCTCATTCTTCTCGGCTATGGAACTCTTATATGCTGACCCTGATCGGGCTGCAACAGCTGATTCTAAACTACGGAATCTACGACAGGCCAAATGCTCTGCAGAGGAGTATAGCGCAGAATTCCGGCGATGGGCCATAGATTCCAAGTGGAACGACCCAGCTTTATGTAGCCAATTTAGGATTGGACTCTCTGAAAATATCAAAGACATCCTAGTAAATTATCCACTACCCAAGAGCCTGGATGAGTATATGCAGCTGGCCATTAGAGTGGATCGACGTCTCAGGGAGAGACGCCAGGAAAGAGGCAAGGACCAACCTTGGGGACCCTCACGCCAAGAGTCAAGCCTTAGGGGGGCAGTCGCTTCCTCTTCTCCCTTGCCGCCTGAAGAACCTATGCAGCTTGGAGTAACCCATCTCTCCCAGGCAGAGAAGGTTCGGCGTAGATCCCAAGGCCTCTGCCTTTATTGTGGGAATCCTGGTCACTTCGCCAAGAGCTGTCCAAACAAAGCTCCGGTGGCGGGAAACTACAGCGCCTAGATCCTGCTGAGGGACTTCGTCTAGGCGGTCAGGTATCATTCCCTCTTGATAATCGAGTACTTCTACCCGTTATGCTCTCTTGGGGTCCTTCCAGGACCATTGCCTCCGCCTTCATTGACAGTGGAGCGGCTGGCAATTTCCTGGATAGATCACTTGCCACCACACTTGGAATACCTTTAATTCCATTAGAAAATTCCCTTCGGGTCCTGGCGGTCAATAATAAGCCCATTGAGGGAGGGTTGGTCTCCTACAAGACTCCCTTGGTAAATTTAACTGTGGGTTCTGCTCACTCGGAAGAATTAGTTTCTGGTTATTGAAAGTCCCGTTTCCCCTATTGTGTTGGGATTTCCTTGGTTAAAGACCCATAACCCAGTGATAGATTGGAGATCTGGGGACCTTGTAAAATGGAGTCCTTCCTGTCAGGATCATTGCTTCTCCATATCCCTTAGATCCACACCTATCATCCTTGATGGTTTACCACCAGCCTACGCAGATTGGGCAGATGTATTCTCAGAAAAGTCCGCTGATATTCTTCCCCCCCATAGGGCCTAAGACTGTCCTATCGATTTACTCCCAGGGACTATGCCCCCTAGAGGGAAGATATATAATCTCACACGGTCTGAAGAGCAGGCTATGAAGGATTATATTACAGAGAACCTCCAGAAGGGATCTACCTCACCTGCCGGTGCAGGGTTCTTCGTCGAGAAGAAGGACGGCGGTTTACGCCCTTGTATAGACTATCGAGGGTTAAACAAGGTTACGGTGAAGAATAGGTATCCGCTACCTTTAATCAATGACCTTTTTAACCAGGTTACAGGAGCTCAGGTCGTCTCCAAATTAGATCTTCGAGGGGCATATAACCTAATTCGCATACGCCAGGGGGATGAATGGAAGACAGCCTTCAATGTAAAAGATGGGCACTATGAATATTTGGTGATGCCTTTCGGTTCATGTAATGCTCCTGCAGTGTTCCAAGATTTTGTTAACGACATATTTCGTGATTTTCTAGGTCAATTTCTGGTGGTCTATTTGGATGACATACTGATTTTTTCCCGTTCCCTGGTGGAGCACCGTCAACATGTCAAAGCGGTGTTACAGAGGTTACGGGAGAATCGTCTGTATGCTAAGATCTCCAAATGTGTATTTGAAGTGTCTGAAATTCCGTTCCTTGGATATATAATCTCCAAGCGTGGGTTGGTTATGGATCCCTCCAAGGTTTCTGCTATAATGGAATGGGAACAACCTAGAACCCTTAAGGCGCTTCAGAGATTTTTAGGATTTGCAAATTTTTACAGACAATTTATAAGGGGATTCTCGTCCATTGTGAGTCCTTTAACTGATCTTACTCGTAAAGGCGCTTTTGTTGAGGAGTGGCCTCCCTCAGCAAAAAACGCCTTTCAATTACTAAAAGAAACCTTTACCTCTGCTCCAATTTTTTGATACATCCCGATACCCAGCTTCCATTCCTGTTGGAGGTTGATGCCTCGGAACTGGGAGTAGGAGCGGTCCTCTCTCAGTATTCAGGCAGTCCTGAGAGACTGCATCCTTGTGCGTTCTTCTCTCGTAAATTTTCGCCCACCGAACGCAATTACGATGTTGGGAATAGGGAACTATTGGGTATTAAACTGGCCTTTGAAGAATGGCGTCAATGGCTAGAAGGTTCCCTACACCCCATCACTGTATATACTGATCACAAAAATCTAGAATATTTAGAGTCCGCTAAGAGACTCAACTCCCGTCAGGCTCGCTGGGCACTCTTCTTTTCTCGATTCAATTTCATTATTACCTATAAACCAGGGAAGAAGAATGCCAAAGCAGATGCCCTATCTCGAAACTTCGGGGATTGTAAGGACCAGGTTGGTCCTCCTGAATCGATTCTACCTTTAGGTTGTGTTGTGGCCGCTCTTCTCCCTGACTTGTCTAGCTCGTTAATGCCATTCCAGGTTGATTCCCCTCCTGGCAAACCCTCCGAATGTTTATTTGTTCCACCTCACTTACGTCTAGCCATTTTACAAGAACTTCATGATGCCAAGTCCGCCGGTCACTTAGGTATTCGGAAGACCTTGTCCATCGCCAAACGCCATGTCTGGTGGCCCACCATCAGACGTGATACTTCCGCCTTTGTCGAAGCATGTCCTGTATGTGCCCGGAGTAAGACTACCCATGGGTCCCCAGCGGGATTATTAGTTCCTTTAGAAATCCCCAGTGAGCCATGGTCTCACATATCCATGGACTTTGTTGTTGATCTACCTCCGTCGCAGGGAAATACTGTAATTTGGGTAGTGGTGGACCGCTTTAGTAAAATGGCACACTTTATTCCACTGATAAAACTTCCGTCGGCACCAGACTTAGTACAACTATTCATTAAACATGTTTTTCGCCTCCATGGTCTACCGCAGAATATTGTTTCAGATCGAGGAGTCCAGTTTGTGTCCCGTTTCTGGAAAGCTTTCTGTAATCGCTTAGGTATTAAAAGTTTCTCTCTCTACAGCCTATCACCCCCAGTCTAACGGACAGACCGAACGGGTGAATCAGAGTTTAGAACAATACTTACGCTGTTTCGTGTCCGACCGCCAAGAACAATGGGCGGAATTCATCGAATTTGCGGAATTCACCTTTAACAATGCGCCTAGCGAATCAACTAAGTTTTCACCTTTTTTTTGTAACTATGGTAGGAATCCTAAGGCATCCTCCTTCTCTGGTCCTTCCTCCAACTTGCCGGCCTTGGAGGAATGGCTACGGGAGAGGACTAAGGTGTGGTCTGAGATACAGACTAACGTAAAGAAAGCCTCCAGAACTTATAAAGTTTTTGCGGACCGACATAGGTCGCAAGAACCACCATTTCAGGTGGGAGATTGGGTCTGGGTATCTACAAGAAATATTGCCCTTAGACAACCCTCGTCTAAGCTAGGCCCTAAATACATCGGTCCTTTTCCTATTGTTAACAAACTGAGCGATGTTACCTTTAAAGTCAAGTTACCTTTATCCATGAAAATTCCGCCGACCTTTCATGTTTCTTTGTTAAAATCTGCCAAAAATATTCAGGTGTCATCTCCTCCTCCGATCATAGTGGGAGATGAACCTGAATATGAAATTAATAGAATACTCGATGCTCGGGTGCTTCAAAACTCTTTACAGTATTTAATAGATTGGAAGGGTTTTGGTCCTGAGGAGAGGTGTTGGGTACCGGCCAAGGATGTCCATGCCAAAACCCTAATTAATAGATTCCATCATGAGAATCCGGATAAGCCTGGTAAGGGTCCAGAGGCCCCTCGTGAAGGGGGGGGTAGTGTCACGGGAACCACCTCCTTACCTGTCCTCCGGTCCCACGTCGGCTCCTCTCGCTCGACCGGAGCACGGGCTGGGCGGCCTCTGCAGCAGGCGGCGGGCCGGCGTGTGTTCTTCCCGGCCGCCACTCGGCTATTTCCGCCGCGAGCAGCCGCTCGGCTCTGTCCGTCGCGAGCGGCTGCTCGGGCGGCCTCCTCTTCGGCGGCGTCGGGAGCGGCCGCGTCACTGCCAGCTCGGCGCGCTCCCGGCGCACAGCTTCGTGTACGTGCGCGCGCGCGTCTGTCCTCTGTTTATGCCCTCCGGCGGCGCTATGCACAGCACAGCCGCCGGAGGTAATCTGCTCTGGGCCAATGAGCCCTAGTCTATTAAGTTTGAATGGGGCAATCACCTTAGGGTTCTGTGTGCACCAATCACGTCCCTTCCCTGGTTCCATCGCTCCTATAAAAGTGTTCTCTTTGTTGTTGATCCTTGCCCGTGATAGCGTGCTGCTGGGTGTGATTTTGGATCTCTCTTTCCCTGTGAATCTTGCCGTGTTTTGACCATCCCTGATTGCCGCCTGGATCGACCTTGCCTGTTTTTTGACCACGATTTCTGCCTGCTCCTCTGTACCGTGTATCTCTGACCTCCCGTTGTGACCTTGGCTAGCCCTGACTATTCTTTCATCTAAACCCTCCTGTACCGTGCCTCCTCGGATTGACCACCCGTGTATGACCTCTGCCCGTTTGTCGCTACCCAGTCTAGTTCCTGGTTCATCTGCCTTCCCCTGCATAAGTCAGCATCCTTTGTGCTAACAAGTCCTGGGGGCAACCGTGTCCGGTGAGGCGTGTCTGGCGTCCCGGCAAACGGGGGCTTGCTATAGGCGAAGAAAGCAGCGGAGATTGGGGGTTGCTGATTTATTGGAAGGTGGGCGTCCCACGGGACCTGACACATAGAATGATTAAAACCCCATATGTGGGGTGTAGCGGAACTTATATGGACTTATTGCAAAATATCAATGAATGTACACAATTAATTATGGATGTTGAATAGGGCTATTTACACTAGTATATGCAATGCCATACATATTTTGATGTCAGCAATATCCATGCAAGATGGAAAATTTATTTAATGCCACGGGAACTATTCCTAAAATGCTGTGAAATGTGATGATAGTGCTAAGAACATGCAACAGGTGAAATAGGACATGCAACAGGTGAATAGAACAAGAGCTTGCTGAAAGAACAAAAGTGAAAATCAAATAAAATAAAACAAAACAAAAGAGGGACAAACTATATGTCCCAATGGTGAGAACACAAAGGCCAGTGAGGGCTCAAGTGTTCAGTGTAGTTTACAAGTGCCAAAAGATGAAAGAAAGGGATAGATGCCCGGGCATATAATCATTAACTTATATTAATCTAAATTATTGTATAAGGCATTATTATATAGGCATTGCATGTACATAGAGTGGCCACAGTGCACGAAGTGTGCTCTTGGAATGCACTTGGAATGCACTTGGAATGCAAAGGAGTCAATGAGAAATCAATACAAAGTTAGTAAAATGTTATTATGAAACAATGTACATTACCATGTCATACTGTCCAGGTCCCCATACACCCTCACACTGCCAACACACAACGCTTAAATATGTTACATAGAATATAAACGCAATGGGAGCCAGGTGAGAAAATTGCCATTGACTTTCGTTGTCTACCAGGTGTAAATTCTCACCTGGCTCTGAATCAGCCCCAAGGTCGACAATGAAAGTCAATGGCTGTTTTCTCTCCTTAAAAGTGAGAATTCTCATCTGGCTTTGAATCAGCCTCAGTGTATTATTACTTTTCCAGAAAAAACACACACAAGGGGTGGGGTTTGAGGTAGGAGAGCAGGAAAGTAAAGAGCACCTCTACAAGTTTCATGTGGGACCCATAAGAGTCGAAATGTCCAACTTATTCTGGAAAATCCCGCAAAACAATCAGTAATGGTATCATAAAAAAAAAGTCATCCCACCTGGTGAGAGCATATCGAAAGTGTGGCATTCCCCGATCCCATTCCCCCCTCCCATTCCCATAGGCAGTGTGACACCCCCCCTCCCATTCCCATAGGCAATAAGGCATTCCCCCATCTCATTCCCATAGGCAGTGTGACATTCCCCCATCCCATTTCCCATGGGCAGTGTGGTATTCCCCCATCCCATTCCCCATAGACAGTGTGGAATTTCCCCCTCCCATTCCCATAGGCAGTGTGGCATTCCCCCATCTCATTCCCATAGGCAGTGTGACATTCCTCCGTACCATTCCCATGGGTAGTGTGGCAACCCCCTCCCATTCCCATAGGCAGTGTGGCAACCCCCCTTCCCATTCCTATAGGCGGTGTGGCATCCCCCCCTCCCATTCCATTAGCAATGTGGCATCCCTCAATCTCATTCCCATAGGCAGTATGACATTCCTCCGTACCACTCCCATGGGTAGTGTGGCAACCCCCTCCCATTCCCATAGGCAGTGTGGCAATCCCCCTTCCCATTCCTATAGGCAGTGTGGCATCCCCCCTCCCACTCCCATTAGCAATGTGGCATCCCTCCATCTCATTCCCATAGGCAGTGTGACATCCCGCCATCTCATTCCCATAGGCAGTGTGACATTCCTCCGTCCCATTCCCATAGGCAATGTGGCAACCCCCTTCCATTCCCATAGGCAATGTGGCAACCCCCTCCCATTCCCATAGGCAGTGTGGCAACGCCTTTCTATTCCCATAGGCAGCGTGGCAATCCCCCTTCCCATTCTTATAGGCAGTGTGGCATCCCCCCTCCCATTCTCATAGGCAGTGTGGCATTGCCCCCTCTCATTCTCATAGGCAGTATGGCCCTCCCCCCTCCCATTCCCCATATAGGCAGTGTGGCATTCCCCCCCCCTTCTATTCCCCATAGGCAGCGTGGAATTCCCTCCCCTCCCATTCACCATATAAGCAATATGGCATTGCCGCATCCCATTCCCTATATAGGCAGTGTGGCATCCCCCCCAACCCCCCAGAAAAAAGGTATACTTACATGAACTCTGTCACTGCTCTGGCTTCCAGTCGGCTACTGCCTTTCGGGTGCTTGTGTCAGCACGGGCTGGCCGAGAGGCAGTGGTGGAGCCAGAAGCCAGAGCGGAGATGCTGTCTGTTTCCACTCTGGCTTCCAACGCTGCCACTGCCTCCGCCGGCGGCCGCTGAAAGCCAAGTGTTTGTGTCAGCGCGTGCTGACCGAGAGGCAGTGTCGGAGCCAGAGCATGGACACTGTCTGTCCCTGCTCTGGCTTGCAGTGCCGCCACTGTCTCTCAAGCACGCTGACACAAACATTCGGCTGTCAGCGGCTACTGGCGCAAGAAAGATACAAGTATACTTTTTTCACTTTTTTTTTTTTACATTTGCCCAATAAGACGCAAGGACATCCCCTCCCCACACTTTAGGGGGGAAGTGCGTCTTATATGGTGAAAAATATGGTATGTGTTCATTTTTCACTAGAAACATTCTGAAGCAGCACCAGGACTTTTACCATCTGAAAGTTTCCAATGTTTTATGGGATTCTCAAGAGTTATATGGGCTGGAGTATGTTCCTATTTTGTCCAGCAAAAGGAGCTAATGCTTTTTAAAAGTAATAAGGAGAACAAATATTAATTTCAGTAAAAACAAAAGGCAAGTGAGGAAAACATATAAGCTCCACCTCAACCGTGTCTTCTTGTACTGATTATGACTGGCAGCATTCACTTGTAATTGTAATTGTAAGTAATTGTGTCTGCAGAGCCCAGCACTAGCAGTTGAGCACTATCTGTAAAGGTCCTCATTCATGTAAGTTATGATATATCTAGAATTTCTGTTTTTTTCTCAAATATGTTGTGCTAGTCATTGGACCAGCTTTCCTTTAAGTCGATTAAGTTGCTACATTTACAAACACAGGACACAGATAGTAACAGGAAGCATTGTTTCACCTTTGGTACTGCTACAGCATCTCCCTGGTCTAGAAAGAATAGACACCAGTGGCATCCAAGCTGTTTGGCAGCAGATTATTGGAAAGCCGCCTCCAGGAACTAGCACATCTCTAACTGTACTCTCATTTTGCCTGCTGTTTCAGCCTACCCTTCAAGATTCATCAGCTTGTCCTTTGCTGCTGTTCTTGACCGCTGCCTCTTCTTACCAGTGGCGAGCTCTCTTGACAACCTGTACCATGTCTGACCAAATTCAGGGGCAAACCCTATCTGACGATGTGCTGTGGCAAATGCTGTTGCTAAGCTGTACCACATCTGACCATGTTGTGGGTTATGCCCTGTTGCTGACCTATACCACATCTGAAAACATCCAGTGCCAAGCCCTGTTACTTCCACATCTTATCACGTCTGCTTTGCCTATGCTATTGTTCCAGGTTGAACTCCCCACCACATATCCTGTTCACTGGGACCATGGTTACCAGCAACATCACAGCAACTGCTAAATCGTATCAAAAGCCTTGTGGGCTGGCCCTGGAATCTAAAAGACTATTTCTATAAGACTATAAACTATTAGCCTGCTCCCAGGGCATTCTATAATGTGAGGCCTCGCTCTGAGAAATTCATAGAATCACCAGTAAATTAACCTTCACTGGCGGCTCCTGCGACATTGTGATTGCCAGCTGCACATCAAAATCTGGGGATGCGGCCAGCTGAAAATCGTCATACGGCAGATCAGAAGATTGTCGATCTCAAAACTGCTGATGGACGTGGCTTCGGCAGTGGAGAAACCCAGTTTTATCTGAAAACCAGGGCAATACCAAGCCAGCAGCACTCCAGTGACTGCCACTGACACATCTCAGCCTGCTGTACTTGGGTGGTTCCAGAGCTACAATTTAAGGTACGTAGCTTATAAACTGTATTGGCAGAGACCAAGATGATCCATTACCGGGGCCGCATTGAGGGCAGTCATATCTTGTAGGGAGCACAGAAATCACATGAATCGGATAAATGGTACAAGTTAAAACAAAGTCTGGTACTACTTGCATTGGACAAAAAGCAGTGTGGCAGTGGATGCCTATGCGGGCAGTATCCATCTATAGGCTGTGTCTACTGTTAAACAACTGTGTTAGCCTTCTGGCCAAAAGTTTTTAATTATCCCCTAAATCTGACGCAGACACACTCAGTGGCATGGCAAAACAATAACAAGACAAGAGAGACCTGGCAACATTGTTGGAAACCAAGGTTTGGTCAGCTTGATCAGTGTCTGCCAAGTAGGGAGGATATTGTATCTATAACAAGGCTAGGAGAAATTTGCAGGTTGTCTGTAGTCATTGTAAGGAATCAGAGGACAAGGGGTTCCAGCATGTCACAGGTTCCAGTAATATCTGCTTTACTGAATACAGATTATTTTATCAAAACTTTTGCTTACTTTGACAACAGTTCATATTATTTCAGCTTACGTCAGCTAAAAGTCCATAATGCATCAGCCTAATGCAGCAAAAGGCATATAGGATGCAAATAGGGGCATAACTATAATGGGTGCTGTGGTTGCGACAACACCGGGGGCCTAGGAGGTCAGGGGGACCCCATCATTGTTGCTCCACCACCTTATTTATCATGTTTGTGCTCACTTCGCATGATTTAAAGAGGAAGGAAGCACCATTCGTTTCTGTTGTCTTTTTTTCAGTTGTCTAGCTGCAATTGAGTTAAAGGACAGAAAAAAGTTAACTATATGAGCCTCCAAAGGGCCCCAGTAAATGTTCAGGTCCTGGGCCAATGAGGTTCATTGGGTGCTGGCTGTTAAATTTTTTCCACATTGAAATATTCTAGAAACTGTGAGCATAGAAGAGAAGAAAAATGTGTGGTATCCTACACATGGACCTACTCCTCTAGGTCTCCTCTGAACATAGTAAACAGGAATGCAGAGCAACACCAATGTTTTATGCATATACTGCATCAAGATAGTGTATTTATATAACAGTGCAACAAATCAAACAATACAAAAACAGGTAACACACTACTGTACCGTCATTTGGTAAAAAAGGATATGGGTATCAAATATGATAGTGAACAGTCCAGCCCATGCGGTGTAGCACACCTAGTAACTAGAAAAGGTAGTAGGTACTCTGTATTTTAATATACAACTATAAAATATACACGGGGTATACATAAGATATCAGGCCATGCTGACTTTGACCAATTATTCTGCAGGTGATAGTAAACAATCCAACGAGCTGAAAACTGATCCAGGAATGTAAGTATAGTTGTTGTCAAAAATGCTATTACGTACAAATACCCAACATTAAAGTTGTATACATTACATGGTTAGTATATGCCATATAACATCATTCATATGTTATAGCTATGGATGAGCGAACCGGTTCGGACGAACCGGAATTCGCTCCGAAGTTCAGGGAAAATTCGATTTAGCACGAACCCAAATTTTTTTTGGTTCGTGCCGATCGAATTTTCCCTGAAATTAAAAAAAAAAATGCCGGCATGGTGGGAGCGGGCAGGCCGGTTACGCTGTGGGCAGCGGTAGACCAATAGGGTGGAGCTATAGACCACTAGTTGAGTCCTATGATTGGTGGCCTGTTGCAAGGGAAATCAGAATGAGTGCCACAACTACTTAGGTGCTGCTGCAAGCTCACAGGAATGGAGAGGTCAGCAATGATGAGGTAGGATAAATCAGAGTTTTTACTCTTTGCCTGGACAGTACCACTATACATACATTTCTGGATCCATTTTCAGCCTATTAGATGGTCTTTTATCACCTGTAATATAGTACTTGTTCCAAGTCAGCATGACCAGGTATCTTTTTTTTTTATATACTTAGTGGCTAATATACTGTATATTTTATAGTTATATATTCTACTCTAGAGCACTTCTATTTTCTACTTTTTATAGTTCCTACTGCAAAACACCCTATTGGCTGGACTATCCACTATTGTATGTGGTTAATGTATCCTTTTTTTTACTAAATTACTGTACAGGAGTGTGTAACTTGTTTTTTTGGTTGTTTGCTGTGTTGCACTATGATATATATATTTATTACTGATTTAAGCATACAACTTTAGTGTTGGTGGTTGGTGTCCTTCCAAACACTGTTGGTTACTATGTCCAGGTTCTATGACAGCCATACTTCAAAATAAATAATAATGATAATGTGAAAACATTTGCATTTTTGCTTGCAGATTTTTTTAAAGGCATCTTAGATGCACATCATTAGTGAAGTTACAAGAAAAAACTTTTTTCATTTCTATAACTTAATATTTTAATAATACTCAGCGAGCGACTTTTATAAAAACAAGGTCATGTGTTTTGATTAATTGAACACCCGCTGTTACCAATCTCCTCTTCTTTGTTTGCAGTGGGGGCATCAGACAGGGGAGAGACACATGCTTTAATGTGGAGAAAAGCAATGGGGGCCCAATTTTGCTATCAATCATATCTAATAGTGTAGGCTATTAACACAATGTTAGTGAAGAGTTCCAAAATCCATTCTCTGACCCGTGTTGTTCTCAGCGATTATGTTTTTCTTTTAATAAATGTTCACCTATCATGAAGAATGTGGTTATTAAAGGCCATTAGAAATTTATTCTGCCAAGTACATCATTTCAAGTAATACAAAAAAAAGGAATGCTTTTATTTTTCACATTAAATAATGCAAATTTGCAGAAGTGGTTCAGGGTATCAACATAAAATAGGTGTATATGTCTCAATGAAATGTATAAAGGAAAAAATGTACTGTACTGTACTCAGAAAAGACATATCATTCTATTTGGCTTGTGGCATTCAACATTGAAACACACAGTGCATTTTAATGCCACTAGTATTGCCAATTAGATTTACATCGACAATAGATAGACCTGGGCCTATGGGACTGTATTTCTCTCTTGTCAGATGCCGTGACCAGGAATGCGATTTCTATTGGCACATCACTGTCATTAAAATCTAAATATATATGGGCATGGTGCACATCTTATTGAGGTCCTTGTGGTCCATGTGGTTGGTCCCGCATGACCAATCATATGAGAACTTGGTACCCTGTTCCTTGGGGGGGGGCACAGCAGCTGCCTCCCTCTGTTTTCTCCACCACTGTTCCTTCTGCTTCTTCCCATCCCAGGAGCAGGCAACCTGCAGTATTGACAAAGAAGCAAGTTCCAGATGCAGGAGCCAGTTTGAAAGCTCACAACAAGTCAAGGCATTCTCATCCTCTTCTACATTGCACTGTAGTCAGTCCTTAGGTGTATTCCAGGTGAGCATCAACAGATAGCCTTGTTGGTATGTATACAAAAGGACCCCCCTATTATCCACATTAGAGAAGCGGGCTATTACTGGACTCCTTGAGCCACGTTACAAGGCCAAAACAACAGAACTCATGCCAGCAGCCATGAGCATAACCAGAATGGGCAAGGAACCAGCAAGGGTACCAGCAGAATCAGACATGCAAGTCTAACTAAAAAGTGCCAGTTGTAATGCCCAACATTACGGTCCAGGCTTCTGTGAACTGCAGCATGGATCCCAGCAGACCCGGGGCTACTGCTTGCCAAATATGCTTTAGCATTAATAGCCCACCCTGCTGCTAGTGTGCTACCCGAAAGGATATTTAGTGCAGCTGGGGGATATCTCACTGACAAACGCATCCACCTTTCCACAAATCAGCAGACTTCCATACCCCATCTGCAGATTCCCTGGAATAGTTAACTGTATCATAAGAGATGCATTACAATAATCTTAGTCACAGGCTCCTCCAATTTCTGATTGTGGGGGAGCCCTGCCAAGGCTCTGTGGCCCTCTGGCTGTCCTTAGGGGTAGGTGGTTCATTTTTTTTTACCTGTATGTAACGTGTAAGGGGCCTGATTCTAGTGTGGTTTCTGGCAAATTGATGAACTGTAATAGGAGAGCTAAAAAAAACTTTCAGAATATCTGGCAACTCTTTGGGGGTGTTCCTGTGCATTGTCTGAAGAATTTGGCAGAATTGTTGTGCCTTCCAGAGGTCAGGATACACATACCAATCAGATCCAGGTTCAGATGTGCATGATCTCAAGATTTTGTGGCTTATTCGGGAGAATTGTGGTTGAATCAAATAGGGGTGGGCTTCACACCACTGGGTATATGGCCACACCAACTTGAGGGGACTGACAGGTCTGGTAGGTAGGTTTTTATTTTAAAAGTAAAACATTGTTCTTTCCTGTAGCTTGGGGGTACTTGGCAGAAAAAGTTTAAGAACCACTGGCCTAGCTAACAAACAGCTGCAGAATAAGGCTGATCCCAGCTCAGCTCCTATTTTATGTCCTGGACTCGACCAAATACCAGATGATGAAGGTCGTTAGAACCCTGCTACTTCCAACATGGGTGGATGATCAGTAGAGATGAGCGAACTTTTTAGGTTCGATTTGGTTGATTCGCCAAATTTCCCCAAGAAATTCAGGTTCATCTTAATCAAAGGTTTTATCACTCCCTCCTCCTCCATTTACTCGCCTCCCTAGAAATCCTAGACCTTGCCCTCTCGTGGCTCTCCTCCTAACTCTCAGATTGTACTTCTAGTGTATCCCACTCCAACACAGTCTCCTCTCCACACCCTCTATCCCTCAGGGTACCACAAGGGTCCATTCTGGGACCCCTACTCTTCTCAGCCTATGCCCATGGCCTTGTCCAACTCATAAACTCATTAACTTTTCAACAACACTTCTATGCTGATGACACTCATAATTTACCTTTCAAGCCCAGATCTCTCTTTTCTTCTATCTGCTGTTCCAGGTTGTCTAACAGCTATATCTTCATTCATGTCCTCTCACTCTCATAAACTAAACATGGACAAAACAGAGAACATGGACAAGAACATCTGCCCCATCTGTCCTTTTCTCACACCTAAAACCACAAAAATTCTAGTGCATGCCCTGAACATCTCTGACTTGACTACTGCAACACACTCCTCTGTGGTCTACAGGCCAACAAGCTGGCACCCCTTTAATCTATTCTCAACTCCACTGTCTTTTGAAGTGCTGCCCCTCTCTGTCAATCTCTACACTGACTGAAAGCCGTCTATAGCCAAGCCCCTTCCTACAGTTTATTGCTAGTCCAAAAATGCCAAGATGCAGTCTCCAATCTGTTCGTGACCTCCTCCTGGCCTCAACCCTGATCACCTCCTCCCACTCTTGTGTCCAGGACTTGCCACATGCCGCTTTGCTCCTCTGGAATGCCCTACTCCATACAATTCAACACTTTTCAACACTTAAAACCTTCAAAAGCACCCTCAAATCCCATCTATTTAGACACTCTTACCATCTGGCTTAGCCTAAACACTTTACAGCCTTATCACTCTTCAGAGAATACCATTGGAGACCTCTTGT
The DNA here is from genome assembly GCA_027917425.1 of Gastrophryne carolinensis. Classification (NCBI taxonomy): domain Eukaryota; kingdom Metazoa; phylum Chordata; class Amphibia; order Anura; family Microhylidae; genus Gastrophryne; species Gastrophryne carolinensis. The sequence goes on from CM051241.1 coordinate 37,800,709, forward strand.
CTTCACCCTCTTCCTTTAGGTTGGAAGGTTGCAAGGGCGAGGCCCTCTCTCCTCACATACTCATATTAATTAGTTTTGTTGCATTTGGCTCATAATACTGTATACAGACATCATTCTATCTCTGTTATATATATAACTCATAATGACATGTGTATTGTAAGTATGTTACTTGTCCCACCCTCCTGTACCTTACAATTTGTAATGTGCCACGGAATACCATTGCGCTTTATAAATAAACAATAATATTTTTAAAAGCATTCTTTGTAGCACTTTATCACAGTTGCCCAAAACTTTAGTAAAGGTGTGTGTGTGTGTGTGTGTGTGTATATATATATATATATATATATATATATATATATATATATATATATATATTAGATATATGCACACATAGTATATATATGTGCCCAAATCTGTAAATGATATAATAGTTTATATAAACCTATACCAAACCCGAATACTTTAAACTAAACAATTTATAAAATGTAATATGATAAGTTAAATAAATTATGGACAAAAACTGATTATTCATTACACAACTAGCAATTTTAGCAACTCTGTATCAAAAAAATTACCTTGACACGCTGCTAAGATATGTTTACCAGAGTGTTTGCACCTTTAATGCACACTTATTTTGATATCGTGGAAATTCCCCCCCAGGTGGTGTGCTTCATTAAATGTGTAACTCTTCTGAAGCTCTTCCATATTAGGACGAGGTGGTGCGAAAAGTATCGTTATAATAGGAACCTCACTGACTTTTGATGCGACAATTACCAGCGTTCTTTTTACACATTTCCATGACTGATCGTCGTTTACTCAGAATTCCACAGACGTGTGGGAATCTTTGCCTACAGGGTACATATGTTGTAAGTTAAGAAAATACCACAAAGCAAATTTCGCATTTTGGTTCAAGAAGAAAGACAAATAGGGCCAAGAAAGGATCTCCGATTTGTATAGAAGGAAAGAAAAACATTTTTGTATCACTGTCCAGGTTTTAGGTTTTTATTATTTCTGTCCTATTGCTCATCCATGGCCAGACCTTATCAACTTGCATTAGTCACGTCTAGGCTTCATTCACACTTGGGTGATTAAAAAAGTTCAAAAGTCTTTTATAGCATTTTACCATACATTTACATGAGATTTACACACTTTAACATACTCAAGCCAGACTTCTCAAGCTACAGTAAACTCAACTATATATATTTAAGTGACGCCACCCCCCCCCCAACAAGTCCAAGTGTTGAGTTATTGAGTTGTTAATTATATTGAGATATGGAGCCTAATTTATGAAGAGGCAGCGCCTGTTAATACCACTCAGCGACAATATTTTTTGCCTCCGTGGGACGGGGAGGCCGATTCATTAATAGCGCCAGGTAGCGACAGATGAGCGCCAGTAGCGTGATTTTCACAGCGCCCGCTAGTATTCGCTGTGCTTGGCCGTTGTTCGCTTGTTGACAGCGACTCAGTCGTTGTGCGGTAATGTTGAATACGGGGTTAGGAGTCGCTGTTTCACAGGTTCCGCGCTGTATGGGTGCGCCTGACAGCGAATGGCCAGAGCGAACGGCTCCCAGCATATTCATTAACAAATCACGCTCCAAAAATTCTCGCGCTGTGAAATGCTTGTTTAAACCCCAGAGCGCTGGCGGCGATGGGTTAAAAGTAGTTTTAAACCCCCAAACAACCATATTTTTTTATTTAAAAATTAAACAAGTTTTTCTAAACATTTTGTATATTATTATATATTATATATATTTGATATATTAATATCAGACTTGTAATATTAATTCTGCACAAATTTTTTTTGTTTTTTTTTAACCTTAAAAAAATATCTTACATTGCCGTAGTGGTCACATAATTTTTGACAGTTAAAAAAAAAAAAAAAAAAAAAACTGTCATATCAATTAATTATGACTATTTAAAGATTGCTCCATTGAAATGCATTGGAGAGCGCCAGGTAGCGAGAGGTCTTACCTGGCGCTGTGATGGGATTAGCAGCGGCGCTGTTCGTTGCAGTCCGCTACATGATGAATCCCGCACTAGGTGACGCTCTCGCCGGCGCTAGCCTCATTTAGCGTGATAAATGCGTGATTGTGTCCGCCGCCTGGCGTTCTGGAGTCGGTAGCCGCCGATAGCTGGCGCTACCTGGCGCTAGTGAGACACTACCTGGCGCTATCCCTTGATAAATAAGGGCCTCAGTGTGCAACAACAGGCAGTGCCGATGCAGCCGCCAGTCTGCTTTTAATTTATCACTAGGGCCATACAATTCACAGTGCCGGGCTCTCTTGTTTACGTTGCACCAGTTTATAGTGGCACTATAAGGTTAGATCCCATAGAGCGCAATGGGCAGAACTTGAATTTTATACTTATAAATAATATTACACACGTTTATTTTTACAGAACTTGCACTGAGAATTTTCGATAATGTAAATGCAGGACTTAGAATGTAATTTTACTAGTAAAATCAATTTTATATTTTTCGTGTACAATCATTTTTCATGGCTTCTTTTGCTTACCAATAGGTAATTTGGACAACAGCAACTAAAACACAGCCTAAATGCACTGTAAATTTTGTCTGCTTTGTCCCTAGCAATGATATCTTTCAAGTGTAATGATGAAACGCCTACCAGCGGCAGTAAGAAACACCGCCAATCATTTTTAGAATGCCAAAAATAAATACATGCGGTGTGCCGCGCCAAATAGATGGTGGGGCAAAGTGGCACTCGCTGTTATATATATTTAATCTGCATTAGTGTCCAACAGGCACTGACTCAGGCCAGCCAATACCTAGTGCAATAATCTAAGTTAAAAAAATGTAAGATGTAACACCGTGCTAAAATCTTATAAACATAAAAACTTCATATAAAATATTCTCTCCGATTCTTTCTTAGATTTGCTACAACGTGCCAAACTTTTCATCCAAAAGAAAGTCTCACAGCAATATACAATTATAAGACACGGAGCAATAGGGACACAAATGATTGTGACCACAAAAACAGTCTTTAGAGTGATTCCTAAGGAGGTATCCCACGGTGCATGCACATCCACAAATCAGGGTCTTGTCACACGTGCCCGCCACCTCCAGACATATGCGCTTACCAGATTTAAGAGATTGGAAAGCCTTAAAGTAATTTCAGCCACTGAAAAATTCCATACAATTCAATGCTTCAATCTGTAGTTTAAACACTCCTCCCGACCGTTTGCAGGATCCAATCATAAATTTAAAAAAGCACAAAGAAATCTAGTGCAACCCCATCAAGATTTCTTTAAAAACCAATTTAATAAATAAAATGCACTCACATTTCATTGAAGTAACATGCGCCTGTATGCAAATGTAGGTTAAGAGGGAGTCCTTTATTCCCTTATTCCATACGATCGTCAATGTGGGCGCCAAATTTGAAACAAATAGAGAACTGCCTTGAAGTCCTATAGCTGCCGTCTCCTTAGGAATCACTCTAAAGACTGTTTTTGTGGTCACAATCATTTGTGTCCCTATTGCTCCGTGTCTTATAATTGTATAATAATCTAAGTTAACTAATTTACATCTGGTACCATGACTTCCAGCGCTCAAAAACTATGCCAGTACAATGACACTAAACATTGCACTTCTTAAATTAGGCCCATGGTCTGGGCCATTATCTTTGGGTTGCTTTGCAGAAATAAATAAATGCAAACAGCAAGCCCACTTGATTTATTCTTACAGGTTTATTATGACATGGGCAAATGAGAAATAGAAATTAGCGAATTTATTAGAAAATTTGATTTGGCCAATTTGATAAACGCCCGAATTGAATTCCAACAAATCCCCCCAAAAACTTTAGCCCATCTGTGCAGTGACTGAGTGATGGGAAGGAGGCGCTTCTACATTTCAGTGACCAGAGCAAAAAGGGAGAATGGGATTAAGACTGCATCAGGTAAGCTACCAGGCAATTGATTTTAAAGTTTGATAATCCCTTTAAAGTGGACCAAAACCCATCGATTCCCTCCCCCGAGGGGCATCCCGTAAATCGCTGTGGGAAACCCCCAAGGTCATCCCATACACTTAGCTGGTTTCCAGTCCAACGACGCATGCGCAAGCCACGGCCACATCCCCGCTATCCCTCTAGCAGAGTGCGTGCTCGCACCAGGCATTTGTGAATAGCCGGGGTGGGCATTCTCCCTGTCAGAGGGTAGCGGGGGATGTGGCTGTCAGCGTGATCTGAGCCACTGGCCTTAGACAAAGCCTTAGACAATGTGACGTCAGCATACTGATTGGACAAGCGGCCGCGCATGCACCGCAGGACCGGGAAGAGGTAAGTTGGCTTCAGCGATTTGGGGGGTTCCCCGGAGGAAAGGACCCAGCAGTGTCAAAACCCTTTTTGGTCCACTTTAAGTCCAAAATTACACCTGCACTGTTAGGTCAAAACTATATTTGGTGTAAAATGAAAATCATATAATAATAAAAAAAAAAAAAAAAACAATTAGAAGTCTTAAGCTAGAGGCGATACAACTCAGCAGTTAGATTACAAATTGATCTCCTTTATTACTCCCTACTTAAACCTCAGCTTTTTAATGCATGAAGATGAGAGATCATGAAATGAATGCTATCACCACTGAGCCATATTAAAATTAATCCCGTATGACAAGTCACCCAAAAGTACCTGAATTAACAAGCGCAATCCAATCAATAATTTGTATAATTATGACATCTGCTAGTGTTAAATAGCCCATTAGTGCAAATTAAGGAACAGCATAACAGGATCAGAAGCCGTTAAGAATCTGATAACGCGTTTAATTGAAATATGACAAGGACATTTAATGTGGATTAAATTAAGCTTCCTCATAAGAGGCCGTGCACGGGTGATTTATTTGCTAATGATTAACCCCCCAGCTGCCAGGCGTGCAGCTGCCAAAAGGAAAACAAAATTATGGAGGAAATTGGAAACAATTTTAACGCAGGCAAACAGGTAATTTTTCTTGTTACAGATGTTAACTTTCAGAGCTAAAATTTAGAATTAACAGATGTCCAAAATATGTTAGTGCAAATGGCAATATTTACAATATAACAAGAATACATTTTAAGTGCTATAAATAAAACTAGTTGCAGCATTGGTGTGTGGTATTGTCAATTAGCAACTGCAGTCATAAATGTAACTAGGGTCCAAAAGAAATGTATCTAATGACAGAACCCAAAACTTACTGGAGGCCCTCTGACCCTTGCAGAAAGGGGGTACCCCAATTAAGGTAGCCCAATAACAGGCAGCTGCTACTCTCTGCTTCTAGCATGTTTAGCTACACCACATACTCTCAGCAGCCTATGGGGCACACCAAGCAAAGCCCTAATAAATTAGTGGTGCCCATGGGAAGTATAGGGTCTGTTTTCTCTGGGGGGCTCCCTCCTGCTCTTTTGCTTATTTAAAGCAGAACAAAACCCTGGCCCAAATCAGGATGCCCCACTGTGTGAAACTGCCATGGGTTTCCACAAAGCCAACGTTTTATCTGTGGCAATGTTAAGAATCGCAGACACATTCCCAGAATCTCTGTACTGAGACACGCTGGGGATGAGAGTACTCTCCAATCTAAACTCAACTGGTAATGTAGACGCTCTCGCTTCTGATTGCCGTGCTCTGCATCTAAATAACGAGTCGTATTGTAGATCTTGTGCCGCAGAACCGATAGGTTTCACTCTGTGGGGCAGGAAACAGAGTCTGGGAAAGTCAAATTCCTGGGTTTTGTTCCGCTTGAATCTTTGCATACTCCTCTGCAATGTCAGCATATTAGATTTGTTAATAGATTGCTTTAGGATTTTGCATTGTGTTGTGCACTTTATAGTACTAGGTTATATTAGACTGGATTCTGTGACTGTATTGTGTATTTTATGACTATGCAAAAAGGAACTGCAGTCTGAAATGCACCAGAGCAGCTAACCGGGTCGCTTGAATACTCACCACTTCCAGGTTCGCAAACAGCCTATCAGGGCAACTAAACTGAGCAACTCACCTGCCTGGCGCTGTTGGTGGGTGAGGAACCCAGACAGGCAGATGAGGAGTGGGGTGGATTGGAGGGGGTCCCCCAATGCAGAGTGCAGCAGCAGGAAAGCAGTGGCTGTACAACTTTCCTGTGCCCTGCGATTCATCCATCGGGACAGCGTTCCACAGTCAAAATGTCCACAGCCAGAAAAATGGCAGCCCCCATAAGTCAGAAAACTTTATATTGTAAGCTGCATTTTTCTGAAGCCCCTGCCATGGACATTTTGAAAGCGGAATGCCAACGGGATCACATTGCTCAGGTAAGTTGCTGCACACTTTAGGTGAAGCTGGTTGATGGGATTCTTTTCCGGGTTCATGCCAAACACGAACACGCACTTCTGAATGAAGTCCGTGTTAGGGTTTGGAAACCCGAACTTGCAAAGTTGGCTATTCAAAAAGGAACTCCAGTCACAAATGCATTGGTGCAGCTAAACTAAGCAACAGGGCCACCCGGATATTCACCTCTTTTAGATTGCGCATCCCACATGACCACAAGCAGCTGCCGGCTGTGCAAACCTGATAGGCTGCCTCACAGCTGCAGTAGAAGGATCCCTGGAAGAGATGAAAATCTGGACCACCCAGGTTTTTAGTTTAGCAGTGGTGATACACAGTGGGGACCCCCATCTGGCTGCCCCGCTACCACACATAAAGAGGAAGTCCGGTCATTCCTGAATAGAGTTGCTCTTTAACACAGCACTTGAGCTGTCATCATTAATTATTGTCTAAAATTGATGTCAGTGATTAGATCAAAGACCTAGAACCGCGCTAAAATAATTAACCTAGAAAGTTACAAAAAGTAAACTGCTCAACGTGTGTAAGTCCTTATCTCAAAAAAAGACCCAAACTATTCAAAAATTCAAATAAAAACACAGAGCACACAGTGACATAGAAATTCAAATTCTCACTTAGTGAGACATAAACTAGTCAGCCAAAAAAAAAGTCCAAAACATAAAAAAGTGAAAAAAAAGCGAATATCCCACGGTGCATGCACTTCACATGAACGCGTGCAAAACCTCCACCAAACGTGCAAACTCTTACCGACTCCACAGCAAAAGAGAGCCTTCAAATGTTAATACTCAACGTTGCTACCCCCAATGGGCTTCAGTGTGGGTTAAACTCAAACGTTGCTCAAACTTTGTATAATGATTCCAATTCGTGTGTATAAAAACACCACTTCAAAGAGACCACAGTCTCAGTAATAATCAAATTTGTCTCAGATGGTGACAATTCATTTCATGGATGTAAAAAAACAAAGAAAGAGAAATATGGTATAGTACTGCTAAAAACTTCTCTCCTTTATTATAGACTCAAGAGATACACTCACATGGTAAAAAAGTAATTAATTATTGTCTATACACATTTGTGGATAATTTCCACAACACCAGCCACTATTGGTAGCTCAATATTTTATTAATGCCCTTATTCATCAAGCGATAGCGCCAGGTAGTGTCTGACGAGCACCAGGTAGCAGCAGCTAACGGCGACTACCGACTCAAGTATGCCCGGCGGCGGTCACAATGACACATTTATCAAGCAAAATGAGGCTAGCGCCGGCGAGAGCAACGGCTAGCGCGGCATTCATCATGAAGCCGCCTGGACCGAACAGCGCCGCTGCAAATTCCCTCACAGCGCCAGGTATGAGCTGTCGCTCCCTGGCGATGTCCAATGCATTTCAATGGAGCAATCTATAATTATTCATAATTAATTGGTATTAATTTTTTTTTTTTTTTTTTTTAATGTCAAAAAATCGGAGAACACTTCTGCAATGTTAGGATTTATTTTTAAGTCAAAAAAAAAATTAAAAACAATATGTGCAGAATTGATCTAACAGGTCTGAGATTAATGTATTCATATTACAAAATGATTCTAAAAACATGTATAATGTTACATTCAAAAAATATGGTTGTTTAGGGGTTAAAAACTAGTTAATACGCATCGCCGCCAGCGCTCTGGGGTTTAAACAAGGAATGGACAGCGACAGCACATTCGGAGCGTGATTTGTTGATGAATATGAAGCTAGCCGTTCGCTCTGGCCATTCGTTGTCAGGCGCTCACATACAACGCTGGACCTGTGAAACAGCGACCCCCCAGCCCGTATTCAACATTACCGCACACCGACTGAGTCGCTGTCATCAAGCTAATGCCGGCCAAGCACAGCGAATACTGGCTGGCGCTGAAAAAATCACGCTACAGTCGCTCATCTGTCGCTACCTGGCGCTATTAATGAATCGGCCTCCCCGTAAGAAAAATATAACTTAAAAAGAATTGTTGGTCGTTTAATATTTGTTTTTGTTTTTTATTGTTTCATTTTTGTTCTTTTATAATACTCAGTGTTTGGGTCCCTTATTTAATTGGTTGAGGTCCATAAACTATAATGACTACAATGATACCTCTGTTTTACAATATCATACGCTAAAGAGGGGTTTCATCGCCCCATTATAAGGTTGGAATGATTAAGTGATTTTAATACTATTTGACTATTTTACCTTAATCAATTACTTATTATTAACCTATGTTTTCATAAAATGATAAATGTGAGATGTAAACGAACATTTATGGTGATCATTTATAATATGAATAGGCCCACATTGTGTAGTCAGTTGTTTTATTTTATGTCACACTTTATTTAATGTTGTTGTTATTTAATGTCATACTTTATGTCATTCTTTATTTAATAAAAATCTATTAAAACCTAAAAAAATGAAATAAATAATTTGACTTGGATACTGCCTCTAGCCGGGTCTTGCCTAGCCAAACCAAATTGGCAATATCCCCATTGAAATCAACTGATCCAAATCCAAAGCTAGAGGCAAGGAGCTTCCTGACACACCTACACATAACACTAAGGGGATCTGTTACCTGAAATGCGTCACCATTTGCACAGCACTTTTTTTGTGTGGGTTGCCATTGTATCCGTTTTTAATGTCTAAATATATATAATGTTGGGGTCACGTGAAGCTGGATCTCCTTCCTATGCACCTACACACAAGTAGATCAATGCTTTTTAGGTCAACGCTATTAATTTATCCATTGCCTGCAAAAACATTTTGTTCCAGACTCAAGACTTTGTTTATGCACACCTGCTGAACCTAAGCTGCCTGGATATCAGCTTTTTTGTTGGCTCCAGACTAAGCTAACCCTGTTAATTAAATGCATGTGGACTGAACATTTGGTTATGACTTTTGGCCTGTTTTTAAACAGTTCTTCTAGACTTTTCCTCCTCAACCTCTTCTGACTGTGGTGTAACCATCCGTATTCTATAACAGATCTACCTTCAAGTCAGCCTTATAGCCTCAGGCCCTACACTTTGAACAATGGGGTAATTGAGAGCTTAGTAAGCATGTTGTACCTTGCAGTTAGGTAGGGGCTTGTCAATAGGGAAAGCACGCAGTGAGGTTTGGTGAAAAGTGTCTAAATCAAGTCATCCTCATCATTATTCTCAGATTTATCTCAGCATGCCTCTACCATATAGACTTTGGAATCTCACTTCACTTCTGTGAAAGGTTTTAGTTGATTTAAAAGGTTTTGGCATCTATTTCTTTTATCATCAAGAAGCATTGATTAGCACATAGTTTTCTGATTGTACTTTTTAATTGGGATGTCATTATAACACTGATATACGGAATGTTCAATTGATTTCTCAGACCTATGGAAATAATAGGCTAGTTCTGCAAGATGAAAATCATAATAGATTATTGACTTATGAATGGAGTTCCTGTTGAAGGACACATTTCCAATGTCAAAATGTTCAATAGCTTCACTTTCATGCAAAAGGCTTTCATAATTAGTTGCGTATTAAAACTTTGTGTAATATTGATTAGTCTGTTAATGCCAGAGCAGAGGCTGCTGTCCTTGAGTGACTTAAATCGCCAAATGACCTAAACTATGACCTTAATTTGGTAGTATATGTGGGGGGCTTGTCTGTATTGTATGAAAAATTTCAATAATTAATAAAATGAAAGGCATTTACAGAATCGACAAGGTGAATTTATGTTAGTTTAAAATTACTTTTTAAATAACTTTAAATAACGTCTTCTAATCTAGAACTATTTGCTATTCATTGTATGTATTTTATACTTCGATAATATGAATGTGTAGGCTTAAACATCTTCAGGTGCAGTACCCATGGTAAACCCTTTGTTTTATTTAGGGCTCACTTTTTACATTACAAAGTCTAATTTTTAGCATATACATTTACCGGTTATAGAAGTACTTTAAACTGGACCAACAGCCGTGCACAGCTGAATAAAAAAAAAAGCCCCATCTGTATGCATGAAACTGAATCATTGTCACCACTTACATTTACTTCTGCATCCAGTCACAGCTGAAATACAACCTCAATGATTTTTTTCATGGCCACAGCCATCTTGGAGTACCGGGGAGGATTCTTCTCCTCCCAGCATCCTAGCCGGGCTGCTGCCTGGGCTTAACCGAAATAAGCCACAATGCAAAGCATCAGGAAACCCAGTGGCACTCCCTCTTTGCAGGCCACTGGAAGATCCATAGGATACCATTGAGGGGTAAAAAATCAACCAGGGCAGGGTTTACAAATATTTAAATACATTGGTATGTGCAGCTATCTGAATCACCCTAGGGAGGAAAGCATAAGAGCACTATCTATTTTAAGGGCTTTGGTCCAGTTTAAAGCCTGGGAATTCTGTTCCCCTGGGGGCATCCCCATTTGAGATGCCTCGCTGTGTGTAACTTCCCAGAAAGACCCAAACATCTCACCTCTTCCTCGTTCCAATGGTGCATGCATGAGTTCTAATTCATTGAGAGACATTTGCCGTGTTTTCGTTATTCTCCTGACGGCTCTCATTGATAGGGAGCGCTACTGCAACATCCCCCGTATCCCCATCCCATCCTATATGAATGGCTAGGGTGGAAGCATGCGCACAATGTCCCCATTCAAAACAATGAGAGCCACCTGCCAAATGATGTAGTCATGGCAGGCCACTGTCATTGTTGGATGATAGCCCATGCACCATTGGAGTGTGGAAAGGTGAGATTTTATGGCCGCCCTGGGGAGTTTCAGACAGCGGGGCATACCAATTTCTCCCAAAACATTCTCTGGCTTAAGAATTTACCATTGATTCTATCAAACTACTGTACTGTCCTCAACAGTTACCAGGTCTCTCTGCTGGATGTTTAAAGTGGGCCAACAGTATATAAATACCGTATATACTCAAGTATAGGTCGACCCGAATATAAGCCGAGGCACCTAATTTTACCACAAAAAAATGGAACAAGTTATTGACTCGAGTAGAAGCCGAGGCGGCTTTTTTCAATTGGAATTGGAGTTGACACACAGAAAGAGAGAGACACACACACACAGAAAGGGATACACACACAGAAAAAGACACAGACACACAGACACACACACACACACACACTGTGGGTACCTGCTGCTGCTGCCGCCGCTCTCAGACGTGCAGGTGTCGGGGGTCAGGGTTTGGCCGAGGTTACCCTGCAGAGGGGCAGCGGGGTCCCCCTCCCCTCCTCCTCCTGCCGGCACACAACACCCTCCATTCAGCTCCGCCTGGCAGCCGCCAGCTGCCGCCGTTCTCATACACACACCAGCACTTCCTGGCTGTTGCGCGCTGGTCGTCGGTGGGCGTGCCCCATATGGCCGGCGTCCAATGAAAACATTGGCCGCCGCCCATTGACGACCAGCGCGCAGCAGCCTGGAAGTGCCGGTCAGTGTGTGAATGTGTGTGCGTGTTTGTGTGTATGAGAGCGGCGGCGGCGGCAGCAGCAGCGGGTACAGCAGGGACCCGCAGCGGCCGCCCCTCACCCTCCAGCATCTGTTGGGTTCAGGGTTGCGCCCTTCCCTGGCAGTCCGCCCCTGGACTCGAGTATAAGCTGAGGCGGCTTTTTTCAGCCCAAAAAATGGGCTGAAAAACTCGGCTTATACTCGAGTATATACGGTACATTTAAAAATAAGTTTCAAAAATGACTATATCTTGTTGGTTTGTAGTAGCTTGGCAGCCTACAGAGACTGAATGGACTTGCCAGCAAACTGCATAGCCGCCACCATCACTACTCAGCAATTTGTCCAGCCACTGTCATTCACACAAGCTACTACAAACCAACAAGATACAGTAACTGACCCACAAGACAAGCAGGTCACAGAGCCCCAACATTAAGGAAAGCCCAAATCCCACCAGTGATCAAACTTCCTGATGAAGCCACTCTCTGTCTATGGCTAAAGGCTTTGAAAATGAAATAGTAATAGTGTAATAGTAATCGAGAATGAAATAGAAAAATGGAATCCACCCATCTGTGCACTTGTAAACGACACATTTCTGTGAACACACTAGTGAATAAACACTATATTAGTGACTAACACAGGTGATTTGCACTCATTGGACACACCAGTTAATAAACACTATATCAGTGACTACAAACAGTTGAATAGCACACTAAGGGGCAGTGAAGTGTACATGTGCCCAGATGAGCCTGGGGAGCAATTTGAGGTTAGGTGCCTAGCTCAAGGTCACGTCCCATTGCCAGGAATCGAAACTGCAACCTTCCAGTCCCACAAACTACAAATGGAACAACTACAACCCCGGTTAAGAAGAACCTTCTTAGGAAGAACCTACTTACATTTTTTGCCGTTTACTGTAATCACTAATTAACCATTGCTGGTATGATTAAAGTGGACCAACACCCAGGATTTTGACTATCCTGGGTTTTGGTCCACTTCGGCGGGGCACCCCAATCGGGGGTGCCCCGCTGTGTGAAACCCCCCAGAAACCCCAAAAAACTCACCTCTCCCCGCTCCCACGTGAACGCCGCAGCCAATCCCCGCCAACGTCCAGGCGAGGGACAGGTACGTCCAAGCCGCTTCCGCCGCTGCCTCCCACGCGTGCACGTCTGGAGGGGCGCGCGGGAGGCGGCGGCGGCGGCGGAAGCGGCGGCGGATCAGGTAAGATCTTTTTGGGGTTTCTGGGGGGTTTCACCCCGCGGGACATCCCGATCTCGGATGTCCCGCGGGGTGGGAGGTGATCGGCCCGGGAATCTTATAGATTTCCGGGCCGATCACCCCTGGGTGTTGGTCCACTTTAAGCAATACCAGACTGTAACACAAGTTAACAATACAGTTTTAAAACTTAAGGTTTTGGCTCAGGCCAATCTCTCTTCCTCCCCAACTTTCAATTTTAGGTGGGATCAATTCCCTTTTCATCCTATAGACATTATTTTCTCTGTGTCCATCCTCCAAACCATTTTTCTTTTGATTTAAAACTATGTCCCTATAAATCCCTTCATGGTTCTCATACATCTTTAAAGGGACCAAAACCCATATTTTTAACTAGCATCACCTGAATTGCCCCCCCCCCCCATGAGGAGTGCCTTTTGCCTATTTCGACTGATCATGCTTCACTCTAAACCCAGATAATGGCCCTTGTTTTAGCTGTGAAGCTCTGCCTTCTCCATTCATTGCCACTGTTGTGTGTGGCAATACTGTCATTGCCACACCTATGCAATGACTGATAGAGTAGTAGATAGTAGTTGTATTTTATTTGTAAATGTTATAAAGTGCTCTTTTTTTTTGGGGGGGGGGGTCTCCTGGACAGGAACAGGGGCTACGGATACATATGTGGTACTATTGTAATCAGGAAAAATGGGGCTTTCACATGCAATATAGTTTTCTTTAGTAAAATAAATTATTTATTTAAAATAAATGAGACAATTTAAAAAATAATTTTTTTTTTTAGTTTTTTGACTAAAAAATATATATTGAATATTTTTAAAAACAGTAAAAAAAAATTACAAACAACACATTTCATGTTAAAGCCAAAACTCTGATTCAAAAAAATACATATCATTTTCCTGGAAATTCCTGCATGTTGGGTATTGTTCTGGTCAGGCTATTAATCTGTTCTTGTTTGCATATTGATAATTTAGGGAAAGGTGTTTTTTTATTCTGCTTTTTTATACATTTTTTAGGGAAACCCTGTGCAACCATAGAATTCTTTGACGGATTACTTCCAGAAAGATGAGCCCACTACAAGCTGGGTACGCTTAAAAAGCTTAACATGTGTACTTTCAAAGAATATATAGTTTATGGGGGATATGGCAATTGTAATGGGTTGTTTTGGTTGAAAAATTGCAAGGTGCACACTTTGTCAGCAGAGCCGAAATTTTCAATTAAAATTATTCTTACGCACATGCTTTACTTTGGGGTGTTTGCCAACTCTTTCCTTGACAGAACCTATGCATGTTGGGTATTGTTCTGTTCGGGGGATGTTGCTTTTTCAGATTTAACTTGTTTTTTCTTGCTTGCATATTTTTTTTTAGGAAAATGTGGCTTTGTTTCTGTTTTTTTATTCTTTTTTTTAGGGAAACCCTGTGCAACCAAATAATTAATTGAGGGATTACTTCCAGAAAACTGCACCCATGTCAACAAGCCTGGTACGCCTAGAAAGCTTGAGCTGTGTACTTCCAGAGAATATATGGTTTGTTGGGGGTATTTCAAATATAAAGGGTTGTTTTTCTCGGAAAGTTGCGCCTAGCGCATAGCATAGTTGTATTTTATCTAAAAATCTTCTAAAGCCCTGTTTCAGTTTGGGGGAGTCTCCTGGGCAGTAAAGGGTGTCTACCAATACATATGTGGTACCGTTGTAACCGGGAGAAATGGGGCTTTTACACGCAATAAGATTTTATTGACAACCTTACATTTTGTATTACAACAAACCACTACAAATTGTAAAATATATATATTTTTTTGCACATATTTTACCCAAAAATATTGAGAATACACCTAAAAAATGACAAACAAGACATTTCATGTTAAAGGCCAGACTCTGAAAAAAACTATATATAATTTCCCCGGGAAATCCCTTAAAAAATCACAGTTTAACATGTGGAGTGCAAAATAGTGCAAAATGGTCTGGCAACAAGGGTGACAAAATCTCCAGATAGGCTGGCAGTGAAAGGGTTAAGGGGTTCATGGGAACACTATACCAGTTCGCCATGGACAGGAGTGGCAAGGCACCTGCTGGGCATGGCGGATGCCGTGCTGATAAAATTATCCACACTCCTATTTGCAGAGCCCGGTTCCCATTAGTGTGGGCATGGGGTTTTTTCAAGGGTGCTCACGCCAGGTGTCACTTTCCCTGCTTTAATGAATATGCAGCTTAAGCGACATTCATTAGAAAAATGCCAAAAAATAAAATAAAAAAAGACATACATTTTTCATTAGAAACAACGAAATTACTAAAACAATTCACCTAAAAAATATTAAAAAATAAACCCGCAAGCAGGCAGTTTCAATGTTATAATGAATGCCTTCTATAAGCAGCATTTAGTAAAACACTCAAACTGAAAAAACAATTACAAAATAAAATAAAAAGGCGGGGTATTTTTGTTAGATTAAAAAAAACCAAAGTTACCAAGAAATATTACAAAAAACCTGCAGCCAGTTTCAGTGTTAAAATGAATGCCTTATATAAGCGGCATTAAATGACTTGACACTGAAAAAAATACAATTGAAAAAAAGCTATTCTTCCTTAGATAAGAATTGTATCTAATCCAAAAATGCAAAAAAAAAAAATAGCAAAAAATATTTTGATACCAAATAACAGTTTCGATGTGAAAATGAATACCTTTCATAAGAGGCATTTAGTAAAGCAATTAAAACTGTAAAATACAATTATAAAAAAATCAGGCTATTCTTTGTTAAATAGAAATTGTATCTAACAAAAATTAAGAAGAATTACCCAAAAAATGTTTTTCAAAAATAAATTCACAGGCAGTTTCAATGTTAAATTGAATACCTTTTATAAGCAGCATTTATTTAAAAAAAGCTGAAAAAATAAAATGAAAATAATAAAAAGTCAAGCTATTCTTCATTAAATAAAAATTGTATCGAACCAAAAATGGCAAAAACATTGGCCAAAAATATTTTTTTAAAGCGCAGTTTCAATAGAATTGAGCAAAACCATGTGAAAATGAATACCTTTCATAAGAATTCACTCTATGGACCCAGAACCACATCACTCTTCCTCCATATCACCACCACCTGCATTCTGATATGTCTCCTCTCTCATTCACAGGTACGCATTTTGATCTCACCAGCAACTTTTAACCCTTTCCTGCCTGTGTAATACCTGCTGCCATTCTCTCATTAGATTCATTATTTTAAACTTGACTTTTCCCTTGTCATCTTAATTGTGCATATGCCTTATTTAAGAGTTATGTAATTATTTTGAATGCCCCATCTGGTTCCCCTGCCCATATCTATATTTGCGATACTATCATCTGTCACTATCTCCTAAATTTAAACTGACCACTATTGCCCCTTGTGTGCTCAGTGAACCATAGCATCTAGCAACATTCCAT
Organism: Gastrophryne carolinensis; assembly: GCA_027917425.1. Lineage (NCBI taxonomy): Eukaryota > Metazoa > Chordata > Amphibia > Anura > Microhylidae > Gastrophryne > Gastrophryne carolinensis. The sequence goes on from CM051241.1 coordinate 37,817,058, forward strand.
GTGATGTTTTATTACCTTATGTGCCCTCCCTGACCAAACTTTAAGGACTGACCGAGCCCCACCCTTTAGGCCCAAGTGTTGTGCATGAGCTAATCACAGGCACTTAGAAACTGCTCATATTGAGTGGATAGTGGCTGCAATTCAGACTCCTTTCCAAGTCTGACTCCTTCTAAGTCTGCAGCGAATTTAACCCGAATTCAACCTGAAGGAAACCTGCACCGGATTCTGCTTGTCTGATTAGCCCAGCATCAACTAAAATGATCCCCTTTTACCTCATCACACTGCTTCCTCTTACCCTCAGAATCCTAGCCTCACAGTATCCCCCTGCTCCTGGTAAGTCCCTATATATCTCCCCCTCTCTGCTCTCCTCCCCCTACCTCTCTGCTCACGAATTCCTTTCCTTGCCAAAATCACACACCACCTCTATATCCAAGCACAAGGCACATTACTCTACCCTCAAAAGCCACAACCATCTCTTCTCTCTCCTTTTACTCTTACTTGCCGCCGGAGACATCAGTCCTAATCCAGGCCCACTCTTTCGCCCCCCCTCCTCCATAAATATTCATCTTTCATCAAAGCCAAAAGTCTACAACCGTGTTAAACCAGGATACACACGCAACCTATCTAATCTGATACAGCTTACTCACTCTCCATCCCTTCCCACCACTGTCACCTGCGCACTGTGGAATGCACGCTCAGTGCGCAATAAACTCACCTATATTCACGACCTGTTTCTCTCTAACTCTTTTATCCTTCATGGGACTCACAGAAACATGGCTGACCCCATCAGACACAGCCTCACCCGCTGCCCTCTCACATGGGGGACTACATCTCAGCCACACCCCCAGATCCAACAACAAACAGGGTGGGGGTGTTGGCATTCTTCTTTCCAAACTCTGCTCCTTTAAACCACTCCCTGCCTTGCCATCTCTATCCTTCTCATCTTTTGAAGTTCACTGTGTCCGTTTATATTCTCCCTGTAACCTGAAAATCGAAGTCATCTACCGCCCTCCCGGAACTACTACTCTTTTTCTCGACCACTTTTCTACCTGGCTCCTTCATTTTCTGTCCACAGACATCCCTGCAATCATCATGGGTGACTTTAACATATCTGTTGACACTAGCAACCCTGCTGCCACCAGACTACTGTCACTAACCTCATCTTTCGGCCTCAAGCAATGGTCTACTGCACCCACCCACAAAGACGGCCACACAATTGACCTCCTCTTCACTAACCTCTGCTCTGTCTCAAACCTCTCATCCTCCTTGCTCCCCCTCTCTGATCATAATCTGCTGACTATGACCCTCGCTCCAATGCCTGCTAACCCCCCTCCACACAAACCCACAACTCAACGCAGGAACTTAAGAAACCTAGACCTTCAGTCCTTTTCTGCCTAACTTCAACCTCTTCAGACCTTGACCTCATTCACGGACATAGACGCTGCATCTTCACACTACCATAATACTCTCTCCTCAGCTCTGGATTTTGTCGCCCCCCTCACCTATAGCCGTCCCCGCACCAGAAACCCACAACCCTGGCTAAATGCAAGCATAACCAGATTGAAACAGCTGTCTCGAGCTGCTGAACGGCGATGGAGGAAAACCAAAGCCAATCATGACTTTCTATTCTACAAACAAGCCCTTCAGGAACTCAGGACGGCCCTTTCATCTGCTAAGCAAGCTTATCTCTCTTCACTGATTTCTGCACAAGCCCGGAATCCCAAACAACTCTTCAACACTTTCAGTTCCTTACTCCGCCCACCACCTCCTCCTCCAACCTCCCAAATAACAGCAGAAGAATTTTCTGCATTCTTCAAAGGAAAAATTGACAACATTCGACTCGGCTTTGCCCCTCAGAATCCCTCACCACTTCAAACAATCCCCCCGCCTTGCTCTCTTACTTTCTTCACTCCAATAACTGAGCTTGGACTAACCTCTCTCATATCTAGAGCCCACCTGACTACCTGCTCCCTCGATCCTATTCCATCCCACCTTATTCCTCAACTGTCTCCATCCCTCACTCCAGCCTTAACCTCCATATTCAACCTTTCTCTCTCCACTGGCACCTTTCCTTCTTCCTACAAACATGCAGTTATTACTCCGATAATCAAGAAACCCTCTCTCGACCCCTCTGCCCTCTCCAACTACCGCCCTATCTCGCTACTCCCTTTCTCCTCCAAACTTCTTGAACAACATGTCCACTCAGAACTGTCACAATACTTATCCGCTAACAACTTATTTGACCCCTTACAATCAGGATTCCGCCGTAACCACTCCACTGAAACTGCCCTCACCAAAGTCACCAATGATCTACTTACTGCCAAAAGCATTGGTCACTACTCCATCCTCATCCTTCTTGACCTCTCCTCAGCCTTTGATACTGTCGACCACTCTCTGCTTCTTGATATTCTCTCCTCTCTTGGGGTTCAAGGGCTTGCACTCTCTTGGCTCACCTCTTACCTCTCTGACAGATCATTCAGTGTATCCTATTCTAACACAGTCTCATCCTCACGTTCTCTTTCTGTTGGTGTGCCGCAAGGTTCTGTCCTAGGCCCCCTACTTTTCTCAGTCTACACCCACGGCCTTGGCAAACTTATAACTTCACTAGGCTTTCAATACCACTTCTATGCGGATGACACTTAGATATATCTCTCAGGCCCCAATCTCTCCTCTCTCCTATCTCGCCTCCCCAACTGCCTCTCAGCTATTTCTTCATTCATGTCATCTCGCTACCTCAAGCTAAATATGGACAAGACAGAACTGGTCATTTTCCCACCCTCTAACTCCCCTCCCCTCTCTAACACGTCTATTTCTGTCAACAATTACACAATAACAGCAACTCCCCAAGCTCGGTGCCTGGGAGTCATTCTGGACTCTGCCCTCTCTTTCAAACCACATATTCACTCCCTGGCCACCTCCTGTCGCCTCCAACTTAAAAACATCTCCCGCATCCGTCCTTTCCTCTCACCTGACACCACTAAAATGCTAGTGCATGCCCTGGTCATATCCCGACTGGATTACTGCAACATCCTTCTTTGTGGCTTACCAACTAACAGACTGGCACCCCTCCAATCTATCCTGAACTCTGCTGCTCGCCTCATCCATCTCTCCTCTCGCTACTCTAATTCTGCACCTCTCTGCCAATCCCTACACTGGCTGCCAGTCCCTCAGCGAATCCTGTTCAAAACTCTAACTCTTGCATACAAAGCTCTCTCCAACCAGGCCCCTCCCTACATCTCATCTCTAATCCAACAGTATCAACCTAGACGCAGCCTCCGCTCCTCTGCCGACCTACTCCTGTCCTCCACCCTGGTCACCTCCTCTCACGCCCGCCTCCAGGACTTCTCACGTGCAACTTCAATCTTCTGGAATGCCCTCCCGCACCCAATCCGCCACTCCACAACCCTCAAAACCTTCAAAGGCGCCCTTAAAACTCACTTATTCAGACAAGCATATAATCTGGCCTAACCAATCTTCTCAAGGGCGCATGCCACAAAGCTCCATACGGACTGTTTGTGATCCTTCCCCCTCGTCTTCACCCCTCTTCCTTTAGACTGTAAGCTCGCAAGGGCAGGGCTCTCTCCCCTATTGTATCTTGTATTCAGAATATCCATTGTCAACTCTGTAAAACTGCATTTGAATTATTATATGTACCGTATGTTTCTACCCTGTCTGTAATTACTACTTTGTAAAGCACTACGGAAGATGATGGCGCTATATAAATAAACAATAATAATAATAATAATAATAATAAGAGGCATTTAGTAAAATAATTAAAACTAAAAAATACAATTATAAAAAAATCAGGCTATTCTTTGTTAAATAGAAATTGTATCTAACCAAAAATGAAGAATTACCCAAAAAATGTTTTTCAAAAATAAATTCACAGGCAGTTTCAATGTTAAATTGAATACCTTTTATAAGCAGCATTTATTTAAAAAAAGCTGAAAAAATAAAATTAAAAGAATAAAAAGTCAAGCTATTCTTCATTAAATAAAAATTGTATCGAACCAAAAATGGCAAAAACATTGCCAAAAATACCATTTTGTGAGATACTCATCTGTTGGTTATTACGAGTGTGTCACCCCCCCCACTTCCCGATATCCATGACACTTGGGAACCCGGCCTGTAGAGGGCGATCTTGCAGAGATGACATGGAAAAAGGAGCCCCTCCTGGTCCATAAGTACTGGGTTCCTTCCACTATTCCTCAGTCTTTTTAAAAAGCAGTGAAGAACCAGGAAGAGCAAATTATATTCAATAATTGTAGAATTATTTGAAAATAATAATAATCACCATATAAAGGATCCCTAGAACAAAAAAGGGCGGGGGAAGTGGGGGGTGTGACATACTCGTAATAACCATTTTACAGGTGAGTATCTCACAAAATGGTATTATTCCTAGTATGTCACACCCCCCACTTCCCGATATCCATGACACTTGGGACATCCAATAGCAGTGTCTATAATGGGTGGGGATCCCAAAGGAATAATGCATAACTTAAATTACTGCAGCTTGCAGAATTTTGCGGCCAAAAGCAGCATCCACTGAGGCCCGCACATCAACCTTGTAAAACTTAGAAAAAGTATGCACAGAAGACCAAGTCGCAGCCTTGCAAACTTGTTCAACTGAAGCCTGGTGCTGAAAAGCCCAGGAAGCTCCAATAGCATGAGTAGAATGAGCGGTGACACGAAAAGGGGGAACCTTCCCCTTCGCCATATAGGCCCCAATGATGGCCTGACGTATCCACTTACTAAGGTAAGATTTGGCAGGAGCAAAACCCTTCTTGGGCCCAGAAGGCACAACAAAAAAGGCATCCGTCTTGCGGAAGGCCGAAGTAGTAACTAAATAATACTTAACACAACAAACTACATCCAAAGAATGTAAGACCCTTTCCTTGTCATTACTAGGTTTAGGACACAAGGAAGGAAGAACTATATCCTGATTTAGGTGGAAAGCAGACACCACCTTAGGAAGGAAATCCGGTTTAAAACGGAAAACAACCTTATCTTGATGCCTCTCAAAATAAGGGGCTAGAATAGACAAAGCCGCCAGTTCAGAAACTCGGCGGACAGAAGTAATAGCAACCAAAATGGCAACCTTCTGAGTAAGAATAGGAAGAGGAATATCCTGCAAAGGCTCAAAGGGAGCAGCCTGCATAGCTGAAAGCACCAGGTTAAGGTCCCAAACAGAAAGCATAGTCTTTCTGGGAGGCCGCACATGCGCGACTCCTTGGAAAAAGGTCTTAACCAAGGGATGAAGAGCAAACGACCTTTGAAAGAAAATAGCCAAGGCACAGACTTGCCCTTTCAAAGTACTAATCTGGAATCCCATATCCAGACCTCGTTGCAGATATTCCAGAATTCTAGGAATAGATAATACTCTACAGAGCTAAGCCCTTGATTCACACCAATCAATATAGGACCTCCAAGTCCTGTAATAAATGACAGAGGAAGACTTCTTCCTAGCTCTAATAAGAGTCTGAATAACCACATCAGAAAGACCTTCTTCTTTCAAGATGGAGACTTCAGCAGCCATGCCGTCAAAGCCAGCGTTTGTAAATTGGGGTAACAAAGTTGACCCTGAGTGATGAGATCTGGAAGAAGAGGCAGATGGAAACGATCCACTGCCAGCCTTACGACGTCTGCGTACCACAGACGTCTTGGCCACCTTGGCGTCACCAGAATTGCTGGCGCCTCCTACAGTGCTAACTTGCGCACCACCTTGCTGATCATGGAGAATGGGGGAAACAAATATAGGAACCCCAGATCCTTCCAGGCCAGAGACATGGCATCCACTGCCACTGCCAGAGGATCCTGGGATAGAGACACAAAAGCTGGCAGCTTGTGATTGTGGCGAGAAACAAACAGGTCCAACCGTGGAGTCCCCCACTTGTGACAGAGGAACTGAAAGACCCTTGGATTGAGAGACCATTCTCCCTGGTGAGAACATCCCCTGCTCAGGGAGTCTGCCTCCACATTCTCTATCCCCGGAATGTAAACTGCTGATATGCAGGGAACATTGATCTCTGCCCACTGAAGGATCAGAGACACTTCCCGGAGGGCACCCCAACTGCGAGTCCCTCCCTGGTGATTGATGTATGCAACAGCTGTTCGGTTGTCTGACCGAATCTAAACAAGAACAAGACGTATGGCCCGAAGCTCTAATACATAGATTGGAGAATGAGCCTCCTGAGGCCCCCACAATCCTTGGAACTGATGCTTCTTCCAGAGGCCCCCCCCAGCCTACCAGGCTGGTATCCGTGGTAACCAGTTCCCAACGCGGAGTCAGAAATGAGTTGCCCTTCTGGAGGTATTGCGATATTAACCACCACAGAAGGGACTGCAAAACGTGGGGAGACAATAGACAAGTCTGATTTAAGGATAGTGGGCACCTGTCCCACTTTGCCAAGAGGAAGAGCTGAAGCGTCCTTATGTGAAACTGGGCAAATGGGACTGCCTCGAATGCAGCTACCATCAATCCCACTAGTCTCATCCCTAGACGGATAGACTGACGAGGGTTGAACAAGAATAGACAAATCAAGTCCTGAATCAGAACCATTCCAGAATCAGGCCCAGGAAGGGAATTTCCCTGGACGCACAGAGAGAGGATTTGGGGTAACTTATTACCCATCCGAACCTCTCTAGCGAAGAGACCACCATCCTGGTGTCCAACTCTGATTGTTTGAGGGAGGAGGCCGCGATAAGAAGATCGTCCAGAAAAGGCACAATGCTGATGCCCTGAACCCTGAATATAGCCATCACTCCTGCCAGCATCTTGGTAAAGACTCTTGGGGCCGAGGTAAGGCCGAATGGCAGGGCCACAAATTGATAATGCTGGTCTTCTATCGAGAACCTGAGAAATCCTGGTGACCCGGAAAATAGGAATGTGCACATAAGCATCCTTGATTTCTATGGATGTCATGAAGTCCCCCTGACGGAGAGCATTGATCGTTGATCACAGAGACTCCATGCGGAATTTTCTGAAACAGATTAATTGATTGAGTCTCCTTAGGTCTAGGATAGGCCGAACAGAGCCGTCCTTTTTGGGTACCGTGAATAGGTTGGAGTAAACCCCAAACCCCTTTCCGCTGGAGGCACTAGGCCGATAACAGCCATGTTTAACAGATTCGCTACTGCTGCCCGCAGTCCCTGCGCAATTGCCGGATCTGACGGCATCCGGGACATGAAAAATCTGGGAGGAGGTCGGGACTCGAATTCCAGTTTGTAACTGGAAGAGACTACTTCCAGAACCCAATTGTCTGATACCTCCTGAACCCAGACCTGGAAGAAGAACTGCAGCCGTCCCCCCACCCATAAGGGTGAGGGCGTCCCCTCATTGTTGAGCAGGCTTAGTGGCAGATTTGGTTTTGGACCCCTAATTCTGACTTGGACGACCATGTCCCTTTCCTCTATTCCATGCTTTCCCTCTAGGGGCTGAAAAGGCCAATCCTCTACCGGATCTGGCCCCCCAAAAGGAAGGGTTAAAAGAGGCCATTCCACGAAAGGAACAACGTTATTTCTTATGCTGAGGTAATTTACCTCCTTTAGTGACAGAATCCAATTTTTCTCCCAAGAGGTGCAATCCCACAAAAGGGAGCGCTGTAAGCGATTTCTTGGCTACAATATCAGCTGCCCACTGCCAGAAAACCATACTGACCGCCGGATGGCGACTAACAAGGCAGAGGTTCTGCTGCACATGAGCAGAGTATCATCTAAGGCAGAAAGTACAAAAGATGCAAACATCTCACATCGCTTAAGAGCGGTGTACTCATCAGAGGCCGGATCAAGCCCTGAGTAATTCATTAGGTCTCTCACAACAGACCTAATAGCCACTGTCATGAGTGCCGAAGCACCAACAGGCAGCAAGGCCGAGCCCACACTGGAAAAAGCGTGGCACGCAATTTGATCAATACGCTTATCCTCTCCATCTTTAAGTGTAGTGGAGTCAGGAGAATGCAACACAGAAGAATTGGATAAATTAAGCACAGGGGCATCCACCCATGAGCAGAGTAGCTATTAAAAATCCAGTCTCTCTATTAATTAATTAAATATTAATGCATAGATGGCCACTGTATGCTTGCGCACACACATAGGAATTTGTCCTCCGCATTTAACCCATCCGTGCAGTGAGTGTACACATGCCCAGAGCGGTGGGCACAGGTGGTGATGACCAATGCTTAACAGTATCAGCTGGGAAGGGATATTTCTTGTCCCAGCCCAAGGGAATGCCAGGAAGCCGCGCAGGCTTCTCCCATTCTTTAAGAATAATTTCATCAAAATGCTTTTGATTTGGAAATACTAAACGAGGTTTAGAGACTCCAAAGAATTCCCCCTTTTGAGGAGGGACTACTTCAGGAGGAGTGATAACCAAAACCTTTGGGGTATCCACAACACTAGCTTCACCCTGCTCAATCACAGTACCAACAAATTGCTGTTCATCAGAAACATCTGATTCCTCATATAATTCTCCTTCTTCTAACTGAGAAGGATCAGACCAATAAAGCATTTCACAGTTATCCGACTCACTTACCGGAACGGCCTGAGTCAAATGTTTCCTTTTAGTGGAGGCCTTTTTGGCCACAGAGCTAGACATTAATTTTTCAAGATGAGCCAATCTGACACATAAATCAGAATGTGACTTACAACCCATGACAATATCACTGGGGTACGGAAAAGACATGGCGGAGTAGGAGATAAGGCAGAAGCCGCAGACGCTGAAGCCTGGGCCCCAGTTTGCTGCATAATAGTTAATCGAGCACAAGGGACGCAAAGAATTGCATTATCCCCAACAAGGGATGCTTCACATACAAAACATTGCCGAGTCTGTGCAGAGGGAACTGCATGCCCGTTATTTTGAGATGCCTCCATATGGTGTTTAGTATTATACTATAATTGATTATAGTCGCCAAGTATATATGGGATTTATGCAATTACTACCCGGGATGCCCCTTTAAATAGTCCCAAGTGGGAGGATATTAACACAAATGGACCCCCAAATAAGGCTTTAAGGGCTAAAGACCAGAAGAAACCCCTTTTAAAATAAAGAGTTTCCACCTACAAAGAAAAACAAACAGTCACCAATGCACACAATACAATAAATGACAAAGCATGAAAACAGAGCACAGGTGCTCTGAGAATGAAATGATGCGAATGAAATGAAATGAAGGCCTAAGCCCCGCCCACCTCCAGAATCACATGACCAAGAATGGAGGGAAATTCAAATCTGAACACAGCCAGAACAAAGAGCTTTAAAAGGTAAGCAAAAAGAATGCTGCCTAGACAGAGATAGGAAAATCTAGATAAAACATTTTTCTATTAAATAGTATAGTAAACATACATAATAATATATATGTAATAAAGATTTATTTTATATATCTTTTTTTTTATTTTTATTATTTGTGTGCATGGTGACAAATAAGCCCAGATAACGCCCCCCCCCCCCCCCTTTTTACCCAGCAGGGTAAAGGAGAACTAAAGGGGAGAGGATAGAAATGCACCCATAAGGCACAAGGGGATTATATAGGGACAGGGGCATCCCATGCCGGGAACACCAACCCGGAAGCTGCCTACCCCCATTTGGATCTCACGGAGGAGTAATACTCCTGTATACACCAGAAGGTGTATGTATCTACCTTTGCCTGAACCACACAGCCAGGGCTGAGAGGCATACAATATAACCAAACAGGTTTAACCCTTTAACCGCCAGCCTACCTTGAGATTTTGTCACCCTTTGTTGCCAGACCATTTGGCACTATTTTGCGCTCCCCTTGTTCAACTGTGATTTTTGAAGGGATTTCCAGGGATTTCCCAGAAAAGTGATATATTGTTTTTTTTCAGCAGAGTCTGAGCTTTAACATGAAATGTCTTGTTTGTCATTTTTTAGGTGTATTCTCAATATTTTTGGATGAAATATGTGCCAAAAAAACCCCAAAAAACAACTTTTTACAATTTGTAGTGTTTTTTGTAATAAAAAATGTAGGTTTGTCAATAAAATCTTATTGCACGTGAAACCCCAATTTCTCCCGGTTACAGTGATACCACATATGTATAGGTAGACACCCTTTCCTGCCCAGGAGACTCCCCCAAACTGAAACAACTCTTTAGGAGATTTTCAGATAAAATACAACTATGCTACGTGCTAAGCGCACCTTGCAGTATTTCAAGAAAAACAACCCTTTACATTTGAAATACCCCCAACAAACTATAGATTCTCTGGAAGTACACACCTCAGGCTTTCTAGGCGTACCAGGCTTGTTGACATGGGTGCAGTTTTCTGGAAGTAATCCCTCAATATATTCTTTGGTTGCACAGGGTTTCTCTAAAAAAGTATAAAAAAGCAGAATCAAAACCACATTTTCCTAAAAAAACTATATGCAAACAAGAAAAAAACTGAAAATCTGAAAAAGCAACATCCCCCGAACAGAACAATACCCAACATGCATAGGCTCTGTCAAGGAGCTGCCTAACACACCAAAGTAAAGCATGTGCGTAACGGTAATTTTACTTCAAAATTTCAGCTCTGCATACAAAGTGCGCACCTTGTGCTTTTTCTACCAAAACAACCCTTTACATTTGGAATATCCCCCATAAACCATATATTCCCTGAAAGTACACATTTTAAGCTTTCTAAGCATACCCAGCTTGTTGTCGTGGGCTCATCTTTCTGGAAGTAATCCCTTGAAGAATTCTTAGGTTGCACAGGGTTTCACAAAAAAATTTATAAAAAAGCAGAATAAAAAACACTTTTTCCTAAAATATCAATATGCAAATAAGAAAAAACAAGCTAAATCTGAAAGCGCAAGGTCCCCCAAGCAGAACAATACCCAACATGCATAGGTACTACTAACCCCTTTAATTGCCAGCCTACTTGAACTTTTGTCGCCCTCAGTTGGTCATTTTTCCCCATTTTGCGGCATGTTTAACCGTGATTTTGTCGGAATTTCTTGGAAAATATATATATATATTTTTGCAGCAGAATTTAGGCTTTAACATTAAATGTCTTGTTTGTAATTTTTCTACTGTTTTTTAAATATTTTTGCGTAAAAAAAAACAAAAAAATAAATAAAATAATATTTTTTACACAATTGTCTCCTTTATTTTAAATAAAACATTTTTTTAGTAATAAAAACCATATTGCATGTGATAGCCCCATTTCTCCCGATTACAACGGTACCACATATGTATCAATAGCCCCTCATTCTTGCCCAGGAGACCCCCCAAACTGAAAAGAGCCTTTTATAACATTTACAAATAAAATACTACTATCCACACTATAAACATAAGGGGTTAATTTAAAAATGACATAGGGACCCCCTCCCAGGGGGGGGGACCCCAATTTTTTTTGAGAATTTTTGGCTAAGTCTAACCCTTAAAATTAAAAAAATAGTGGGGTCTCCCCCCCCCCCCCCCTCGGGAGGGGGTCCCTATGTCATTTTCTTTTTAATTTTAATTCTTTAAAATTTTAATTTTTAAAAAATTTTTCTTTTTAATCCCAGGGGGTGGGGGGACCCCATTTTTTGGGGGGAATTTTAAGGGTTAGGGTTAGCCTAACCCTAACCCGTAAAGTGGACCAACACCCAGGATTTTCACTATCCTGGGTTTTGATCCACTTCCGCGGGGGTGCCCCGCTGAGTAAAACCCCCGAGAAAGGTATAAAAAACTCACCTCAGCCCGCTCCTACGGCGCATGCGCGAGCGCTCGTCCAATCAGAGCGCTCAGAGCCGCTGTGGTATGCACGGACAAGGGACGGACAACCACAGCGGCTCTGAGCGCGCTGGCAGCCGCATCTCGCGCTTCCCTCTAACAGGGAGCGTGCCCGTGTCGGCGATTCACAAACGACCGGCACGTGTGCGCGCCCTGATAGAGAGAAGCGCGAGATGCGGCCCGCGCATGCACCGTTGGAACGGGGATAAGGTAAGGCGATTGGGGCGTCCTGGGGGGTTTCACACAGTGGGGCATCCCGATTTCGGATGCCCCACAGGGAGGGATCTGATCCGGGCCGATCAGCCTGGGTGTTGGTCCACTTAAAAAAAAAAAAAAAAAAAAAAAAAAGTAGGGGGGGGGGACCCCATTTTTGGGGGGAATTTTAAGGGTTAGGGTTAGGCTAACCCTAACCGTTAAACACTTTTAAAAAAATTACGTAGGGACCCTCATTTTTTTTGGGAATTTTAAGGGTTAGGGTTAGCCTAACCCTAACCCTTAAAATTAAAAAAAAAAAAATGCCATAGGATCCCCCCTCACAGGGTGGGGGACCTCATTTTTTTTTTGAATTTTAAGGGTTAGGGTTAGGCTAACCCTAACCCTTAAAATTCAAAAAAAAATGACGTAGGGTCCCCCCTACCCGTCATAACCAGCCCGGGACCAGCTATGGGGGCTTGTAGGCACAGAGTGGGGGGGCCAGCTTTTGTGGCCCCCCCAACCTGCAGCCTACGAGCCCACATAGCCTATGTGGGCCCGGGCTCTTCTGCCCCCCCCCTGGGCTTTGGGGAGGCAGGTAATTGGGGGTGCAGGGGTTAATGGCAAGTCACCCGCTAGGGCAGGTGACTTGCCACCCCCCCAGCCTTGTGAACTGGTACAGGGGTCTCATGGACCCCTTACCAGTTCACAAAGGGTTAACAGTTAAATAAAAAAAAACACACAGAAAAAAATAATTTTATTAAAAAATAAAAAAATTTACTCTTTACTCACCTTCGATCGTCAGCTCCTGTGTCCCTCGCTGATCTGCTGTCAGATGCCGGTGATCGGCAGCCAGAGGAGGGGGGGAGGCAGGAGATCAGAGGATCTCCTGTCCCCTCCTTCTCTCACCACCGATCACCGGCATCTGAAAGCTGAGAGGCCTGGAGCTGTCAAGACGCCGGCCCGAGTGACGTCATAAGCCCCGCCCCCAAAAGGCGGCGCCCATCGGAGGAAGAGGGGAGAGAGCCTGACAGGCTCTCTCCTGAAGACAGATAGCCCTGGGGGGGGATCGGAGGCCCCCCAGGTGAAGAGGAGGGCCGGCGCGATCGAGCGAACATGGAGGTGAGTAAATGTCATTTTGTTTTTTGTTTTTTTTTGCAGGAAAAGCCAGAGGCCGCAAAAACGGGGGGGGGGGGGGCTACTCCGGGCTCTCCCCTTCCTCCGGAGGAGCCCCAACGGGGGATCGGAGCCCCCCAGGGTGAAGAGGAGACCCGGCCGGTTCAAATGAGGGGTCAGGTAAGTGTTTTTTTTTTTAATTTTACCGGCGCTAGCAGGGGGCAAAGCCAGGCACGTAAATTTTACGTGGCTGGCGTTTAACGGTTGGAGAGGCAGCCACGTAAAATTTACGTGGCTGGCGTTTAAAGGGTTAAAGAGTTTCAGACAGAAATAGAGAAAAAAAGGGCCGGGAGCAAACCCGGCTACCTGCAGCTTGAAGGAGAGTCATCTTCTGAATGCTTCGCTGACTGCAGAGACGAAAAGACTGACTGTTGTGTTATTTCTAGCCCTGAAAGCAGATGTTGGCACAACTTTTTTTTGCAGGTGATATTAGTTGGAAAAAATGAGATTCAGGGTGCCATTTTAATTTTGCCCAAGGCCACAGTATGTCTAAAACCACTCCTGGTTAGGCATTATAAATAGAAAGTCCTGGACCTAAGATGGTGCAACAAGAGCTTCATATGGTCTGTATTACCATGCTATTTAATAATTAAATGCAATGTGACTAGCCACCACCACCTTTCAGATTATTGAATAGGAGATCATTTTCACTCTTCAAATATAAATATAAGCAATTTTGTTATGAATGTTTTTTTGCCTGAACTGGCCTTCTGCCTCGACTATAGGCCTTGAACATTTACTGCTCCTTGCCCTCCCTTGAACTCTTATATAGTAACATAGTATGTAAGGATGAAAAAAAAACTTTAGTTCAGCCTGTTTATTAGTGGTCTAGTAGCCATAGCCACTAATGTTATTGAATGCAAGGAAGGCATTCAGGCTACTTTTGAACTCTTTTAGTGTATTACTCATGACTATGTGGCACCGTATCAAATGTTATAGAAAATTCAAGATGCGTGACATCCAATGACTCCCCCGATCCAGTCTTAAAGGAACTTCCTCATAAAAGCTGATCAGATTTTTCTGGCAGGAAATTCCTCATAAACCCATGCTGAAATGGAGTAACAAGATCACCTTCACAGAGATATTCGAGGAAAACATCTCTTAGAAAACCTTCAAAAATTGCGAAACACAGATGTTAAACTTACCAGTCGGTAGTTCGCAGGTTACCCTTTGGACCTTTTTTTTCCCCATCCCTCTGATCAGTAACTCTAGCAAGGTTCATCGGAGCCCAGGGGCTCTTGACTACTCTCAAACATGGTGCTAAAGATAACCAGCTACTGAATCCCATCCTTATTAAAACGAAACTTATACTCTAAACATAAAAACATCACATCCTGTTTAAATGGCCCGGTTGGCACCAGTGACATTAACTAGCATGTTTCTGGCCTATCCCCCAGGCATATACAGTTCAAGGTCTAATTCACTCATTATTATTATTATCTTATATTACATCGATAGCAGATTGATGACATATAGGATGTGAAAGCCTTATACATTGTAAAATATAGACATACACTTAGCGCATTCTTCTAATTCCATTGCTTAATCTTTAACTAGTTTGTGCCATGCTTCATTTTTCTTTTTAATTGCGCTATTTTATTATGCATGCACCAAATACCTATCTATATGCATTGTGCGCCCTTGTGGGCTGTAGACAGGAGTCTACAAATAAGCAGACTCCACCCCATGTGTTTTATACAGTCCCTCCTAAACACACAATAACCATATAGGGTTACTTCCCAGTCATCCAGCAATGTCTCACTTAATCCCACTATGTCATATTGTACCTCTGTTATCAGTTTTAGTTCATCCATCTTATTTGTCATACTTCTAGCATTGGTAAGCATGCAGTTCAAATAAGTCTGGTTACAATGTCCATTTGGCTTCTCGGTTATACCCCCCTCTCCACCCACATTTCTATTTCTATCTGGGACAGATTCATCCTTCCCATTTAGGTGCAGCCTACCCCTGCCATGGAACCTGTGGCCCACTGAAAAGTCAGCCTAGTTCTATAGGAATCCAAACCCCTCTTTTTTAACTCAAATTTTTGGGCCACCTAATCTACCACTGTCTCTATGTTGTGGCTCTTTGTTCTGTTAGTTTTTCTGAGAATGCTACAGTTTAGCTCTTTGCCTTGCTGAACTGTTGCTCCAAGTCACCCACTACTGCACCTGTATCTCCTGCCCTTTACTCCCATTCCCCCTACCCTCCTTACTGGAGCAGACAGTGGTGTTGCCTTGATGCATCTCTGTGTCACCTCTGAGCTCATCTGCCAACCCAGAAAACTTGTACACTGGACAACATTGCTGAGCATGGAGCACATTTTTCCTAGTTTGGGGAACACAAATACCTATATAAGCTTTATAAACAGTTTAATATAAACTCAGCAAACATCTGAGAAAACAAAACAAAGCACTCAGATAAACACTCAAAATCCCCCAATGTGAAATCCACTTAGGAGCTACCCCTTCAGATTTTAACCAGTATGTATTATACAGTCGTATTTATATATTTCCTTTTATTTTATTGTCATTATATGATAAATGTGTAAACATTTTGGTAGAAAAGGTCTGCCTGCAGTTGATCTCTGCCTCCATTCCATTATGGTGTCTCAGTAATATACTATATCCTAGTGAATCAACCAAGAACCATCAGGAAAGGGTCAGAGGAGACCAAAGAACTGCTGCAAGATTGTTTTGAACCCACTGCATGGGAAGCTTTCAGATCCCCAAGCCTTGAGGAATGGACAAACTTGGTGCTCTTTTACATCAGTTTCTCCAAGGACTTGCTCACTACAACAAAAAACATTTATGAATACGGCCATTACAGTATGCCTTGGTCCACCATGGAACTCAGTCTGCTGCAGAAAAAGAAGAAAGATGCATATAGATCTGACAACATCACGTTGTTCAGAAGATTGTGGAACTCTCTATTTAATCATATTAGAATGGCCTACACGGTCAAACTAGAAGCTAATTTCCCAGTGGGGAATACAAGAGCAGTCTGGAAGATAACCACAACAAGGGGACCACTCTCTCTCACATTGCCAGCCCCAGTCTAGCAGAAGACCGAAACATGTTCTACTGCAGGTTTAAAGCAGACAATAATCAACAAGGTAATGTGAAAACAGAGCCCATGTTCGACACCCTCAGCAAGCGAAGATAGGTTGTAATAATAGGCTCATTCCGCTAAATAGCAGAAACCTCAAGACTGTTATTGAAACCTCAACATCCAAAACCAAGGCTAAAGCTGAAATACACTTGACTGCGATCCTGCTGTCGCCATTGATGACTCCTGCTAGCTTGACTCCACTGCTGATGACTTCCGCCAGCCTGCTGTCGCCCCTGATGATGACGGTCTGCCAGCCTTTGCTACTGATGATGCCAGTCAATCTACGATCAATGCTCTCAGCCAACCTGCCACCTTTGTTTCCATTTTTTCCCATCACTTCAAGTGAAGTACCCAATCCATTTCTGGCATGATCAGTATGGGCGCCTTGGTACCCATTTTTTCCCATCAAATCAAGTGAAGTACCCAATCCATTTCTGGCATGACCAGTATGGGCGCCTTGGTACCCATTTTTTCCTATCACTTCAAGCGCCTTGGTACCCATTTTTTCCCATCACTTCAAGCGAAGTACCCAATCTATTTCTGGCATGACCAGTATGGGCGCCTTGGTACCCAAAATCACCCTGTTCACCCTTTGCCCTCAGCCTACACCCAATGACCATATTGCTGTCCTGTTAAAGGTTGCCACTAGCCCTGGGATCAGGTGCAACCCAATCCAGTAGCTAGTGGTTATAGAAAAACATCAGAAACCATATGTCTAAACAACCTGAACCCCCTGGAGGGTATGAGTAACATAAGGTTGTTCCATCTGGGCTGTCTTGTCTCAGAGGCATAATCTTAAACTTGTTCCCCAGTAGAGGAAAGCCTGCGATATAACCTAGTGATGGGGCCCAGCTGTCCAAAGTAGACCAATGGTGGAGGTCCCAAGCCATATCCAGACAGCCCAGGCCTTAGGCACACCAGACATTTTGGACTCCAGTAAAAGGGCTTCATTTCTAGAAAAAGACCCTGGCAGTGGAACCCTGGAAGACTTCACCAACTTCCAAGCTGGGTACCAGGGGAGTCCCAGGATTTGTACTTTGCATTCCTGTTGCAATTACCACTCTCGTGAAAGAGAACTCATGGGAGCCCAACACTGGATCCTTTGGGTCTGTTTGTTGGGAACTATGCTATTCTTATCAATTGAACTATGAACATTGAAGACAGAATCCCTATTCATCTTGGACTTCTTACTAACATTGCTTTACTTTTGTGGGGCTAATTTGAACTATAAAGAGGACATTTAGGAGCATCCAGAGGTAGCTCCAAAAGGGGGGGGGTCTATGTCAGGAAATGGATGGCTCCCTGGATGCAAAAGCCTTTGACTACCTGCTGGTGGCACTTTTACACCTAAATTCTTAGACTGTATCTATGCAGCCTCATCAGGAAGTAGCTCTGCTGGCTTCTACTCTCATGGTAATTGGCTGCAGCTGAAGGCAAATATTAATGTTTAAATAGGTTCTGCAGGCAAGGAAGGCTGCTCTAGACCATCCAGTCTAATCCTGCTATCCTCCGGTTTACCCTGATCGAAGCCCCCTGATTCATCAGCCCTGTCCTGGTTTCCTGCATCCTTCCTTCTTCAACCATAATTTTTCATTGTCTTGTTTCATATGTCACATTCCACCTACAGCTATCCAATCCTCAGCTCACAGAATTGTATATATTTGTACAAAGTGCTTTTTAACCCTTCTAACGCCAGCTATGTAACATTTATGTCGCTGCCTCTCCTGTCACTGCCAGCAAGGTAAATTTTACATACCTGGTTTTCCTCTGCTAGCTGCCCAAAAAAAAAAAGACACTCACCTGACCCCTCGATCAATTCAGTTGGGTCTCCTCTTCACCCGGGGCCATTTACTGTAAAAAAATGACATTTGCTTTTCTGCATGCTTGTTTTCTCCTGCCGGTTCTCCTCTGCCGCAGCAAGGAGACCGCCTCTGACATTATTGGCGCTAGCCCCCCTCTTGTTGCCGGGGCAGATGACGTTATCCCGCTCCCATGCTCGGTACAGACAGATGCTGGGGGCGATCACTAGAGGGAGGTTGGAAGGGTAGGGGGCTGTGATCCCCTGCCTCCCCTGCCTCCCCAGCCCCTTCAGTGATCACCCTCAGTCATCAGATCGCCGGAGAACAGGATTGCCACAGGACACAGGAACAGAGGTGAGTGTTGAAAAAAAATATAACAGTTCACAAGGCTTGGGGGCTGGCAAGTCACCTGTGGCTAGCGGGTGACTTGCTATTAACCCCCAGGCCACCTATTACCTGCCTCTCCAAAACACAGGGGGGGCATTAGAGCCGGGGCCATTAGGCTTTGTGGGCTTGTAGCCTGCAGGGCGGGGGCCACCAAAGCTGGTCTCTGTGCCCTGTTCTACAAGCCCTCATAGCTGATCCCTGGGCTGGGTATGGGGGACCTCACGACATTTTTGGGGAAGTTTTAAGGGTTTTTAACCGTTAAAATTCCCCCCCAAAACGTCCCCCCTAATTTTTTTTTGCATTAACCATTTGTTAACTGTCACCCAGCAGCAGGAGAGCAGAAGCCAAAGTGATCAGCATGGCACAGTGTTCTGAAATGCTCTGGAGGTTACCGATACATATATGGTACCGCTGTAATCAGGAGAAATGGGGCTTTCACATGCAATATGGTTTTCTTTAATAAAATACGTTTTATTTAAAAAAAATAAGAATATTTAAATTCAAAAGAAATAAAAGAAGGGGGTGGCAGCCGCTCAGACCATTTTATAACTAACCTGGGAGGTGCACGTTAGCAAGGCAATTAGGATACAAAATCTTTTGTTTCTTTTGAATTTGTGCAAGCACATGGGGTGTGGGGTCTAGGCTGTACAGCAAGGTCTTCGACCCTTTCACTCCATTGGCTGCACACAAGGTCACAATTTATCTATTGCATTGTATGTCCCAAATGGGGCTCTCAGAGATTAGAGTTAGGACTGCACCACACAGAGGCACCATGGGGCTTGGTGGCTCAGCTTAAGCATACTTCTGCAGATGTGTGTGACCAAGCCTCTGTTCTTAACCAGATTTAGAGACAGATTTAAGGTTGGTCTGCAAGCTAACAGGGTTGAGTGCTGTGGCTCCTTTAAGACTTTTGTATCCTAATTGCCCTGCTAACGTGCACCTCCTAGGTTGGATATTGTTCTGTTCGGGGACTTTGCGCTTTCAGATTTAGGTTGTTTTTTCTTTATTGCATATTGAGATTTTAGTAAAATGTGTTTTTTATTCTGCTTTTTTATACATTTTTTTTTAGGGAAACCCTGTGCAACCAAAAAATTCTTGAGGGATTACTTCTAGAAAGATGAAGCCACTCCAATAAGCTGGGTATGACTAGAAAGTTGTGTTCTTGTGTGTTCTTTGAGGGCATATATGATTTGTGGGGGGTATTCCAGATGTAAATGGTTGTTTTGGTTGAAAAGTTGCAAGGTGCGCAGTTTATCTGCGAAGCTGAAATTTTCAAGTAAAATTACCATTATGCACACGCTTTACATTGGGGTATTTGGCAACTCTTCCCTTGATAGTACCTAGTGCATGTTGGGTATTGTTCTGTTCAGATGACCTTGCTTTTTCAGATTTAAAGTGGATCAAAACCCAAGCCGATTGACCCGGGAATCTTTAAGAAGATCCCGTGGGACCAGGAAGAGGTGAGCTGGTCTTGGCATCCTGGCGGGTTTCACGCAGCGGAGCACCCCCGATCAGGGGGCAGGCCTGGGGGAAAGGACCAAAAGGAAAAAGGCTTTGAGTCCGCTTTTTATTCTTTTGCAACCAATCAAAATGGATTACTTCCAGAAAACTGTGCCCACATCAACAAGCATGGTACTCCTAGAAAGTTTGAGATGTGTACTTCCAGAGAATATATTCTAGTTTGTTGGGGGTATTTCAAATGCAAAGGGTTGTTTTTTAAGAAAAAAAAAAAAACTCCAAGGTGCGCATAGCAGTTTATTTTAGCTGAAAATCTCCTAAAGCGCCGTTTCAGTTTGGGGGAGTCTCCTGGAAAGGAAAGGGTGTCTATACAAATGTGGTAACAGTGAAACCAGGAGAATGGGACTTTTACAGACAATAATAATTTATTAAAAAACTTATATTTTTTGTTACAAAAAAAAAACACTACAAATTGTAAAGACAGATTTTCTTGCACATATTTTACCCCAAAATATTGAGAATACACTTACAAAAGACTGTCAGTTAAAGGGTTAAATCTGTACATAGTGTTTTGCTCTTGTGTGCCTTGTATAAATCAGTTTTGCTTGTGGTGTAGTAGATTTATTCACATATCACAATAAAACACTGTATAGTTACATTCTTGGTCTCAGTGTCTGTACCACCTTGCTTAGCAGACAAGTAGGACACAGTACCCTCCTCCTCCTGCCTTAGCATTTTGTAAAGGGTTATAACTGGTACGGGGGAGAACAGAGCTATTATATCACAGAGATGGAGCCTCTGTGGAACCCCTACATGTGACTTTGACATCACTGGAGTGGATGAGCATGGGGGGGCAATACTCCAGGAGATTCCCCTTAATACCTCTCTCCAGTGAATTATTTAGTCACACGAAGGGAATCTAGCAGACCCCAAATCTTCCAACTTGAAATTTTTTCGCATTTGCAGAAATTATTTGCAGATAAAATCAGCAAAAAAATAGATCTACTGATTCAGGCGTTTTTCCCCAGGAAATCACCCTCCACATCCCTCCCCTCCCCTTCGGTGACATAATTAGTTACACAGGGGGATTCCACAGAGACTCCTATGATGGCATAAAGGTCTCCCATCATCAGCGGCCCGGCATTACCTTGGTCAAGGAAGTTGAAGGTGGGATCTGTGTCGCCGCTCACTAGGCCGACCGCCATAGTGGCTCCCCAGTATCAAGAAGATCACTGCTCACTGAACCAGAAGAGAGTCGTCTGACTCAGCAGACCTGCAGACACCTCATTCTACAACAGTGAGTTTATTTTTGAGCCAGTTTTTTTCCCTTTCTTTAATTGAGTGTGAACTAGTAATAGGTCCAAAGGACTCTTATACCAGTTCACACTTTTTGGTGGCCAGAGCTATTGTATCTGGTGCTTGGAAGTACTGAATGCTGGATACTGGGGACTATCTGACCAGAGAGCCCCGGAACCAGATTGTACCCTCCCAGCTCATCACTAGTTACTATTAGCTAAAGAAGAATAAGTATAAGCGAAATAAGTATATAAATAAGCACACTTTTTTTTTAAAGCAGCAACACTTAAAACACAGTAAAAAGGAGTTTTTTTATGCTTGAAATGTGTTGGTGTATTAGGCTGCTGAAATGAGTTATTTAGAAATGATATAAAAAATACCTGCAATCCTTCAATAATCATGATCCACAACGCGTCACTGTTTGTCAGACAATACTTTAAACATTGGACTAGGTTTCCAATGTCAGGGGGAAAAATGTCCAAATAAAGTTTTTTTTTATTATTTTTTTAATCACAGAAGTTACATCATCATAAATATTTGGTTAACCATTCACAAGTAGTCATTGTGGCTTGCCCAGAATTGCCTAGAGCAGCTTCTACACAGTCAAAGTCCCACTGAATTATCGCAGTCCCGCAGCTCCCCTGGCACTCTGATGGCTACATCTGTACTTTTATGCGTGCCTCACTATCTTCACACAGCGCTGATTTATATCTCTCTTTAACAACACTACCCTGTCTCTGATATGACAAAAGTCCCTGTATTGTATACTTTTTTTTTTAATTAAACCAGAACTGCAGCCTGACCTTTTTTTCTGTATTTATTGTTATGACCACATGAGACAAAAATGGAAAGACGGCTGGAACAAAACCTCACAATCATAAACTGTATTGAAAACAATGTTTACGCTTCTATTGCTCTGAACAGCAGACTGCCCTATGACTAATAGAAGGCTGCAGCCAAAATGATGTGGTCACACACCGTCACCATAGCACAGCCTGGTGCCGTGAAAAAATGTTATATCTCTTTTGTGAGATGGTCTGATGGAGATTACAAGAATCTTTAATAGGTGCTTATTTCATTATACTGGGACAGTTCCAGGAAGGGAGTTATTGATAACTGCTGAGAACGAGCTGGGGGTTTTAGAACCTACCTTAAAGCTCTCGGTTTATGGTCAAGACTTAGTATACATTTCGGCCAACATACAAAATTAATTTAGGCAAAAAAAGGAAAATTATATATTTTTTTTCAGCAGAGTTTTGCCTTTAACATGAAATGTCTTGTAATTTTCAGTGCTTTGAATTATTTTTTTTTTTAACTTTGTAGCATTTTTAATAGAAAAATATTGTCATGTAAGAAAACCATATTGCATGTAAAAGCCCCCATTTTTCACAATTACAACGGTGCCACATAGGGATTGGAGGCACCCTTATCTGCCCAGGAAACACCCCAAATTGTGATTTATGAGAATTTCAAATAAAATACAACTAACTACACATTTCAGTTAACTATAAAATGTCAAAAAAAATGGCATAGGGTCCCCCCAACCAGTAAAACTAGACCGGGCACCATATAGGAGCTGGTAAACCAGGGTACAGGAACCGAGCAGCCAATCCCCAGCCCACTTGGGTTGCAGGCTATTCTGCACCCTCCTGGGCTTTGGAGATGCAGGTAATGGGGCATGGGGGTTCTGGTAAGTCACCCACTTGCCGCAGGTGATTTGCCAGCTCCTCCTGCTCTCTGAACTGGCATAGGGGTCTCAAGGGTCCCTTACCAGTTAAAAAAGGGTTTTTTTTTTTTTTTATTTTTTTTTTTTTTTTACTATTTAGCTCCTTCCATCGCTGATTGCTGCTGTCTTGTGCTGCTAAGTGACAGCTGGAAATGATCGGTGAAAGCTGATAGCGGGGCAAGGGATGCCAATCCACTGCCCCACTACAAGCTTCTGCTGATTTTCCGGGTTCCTGACGCTCTCTTCTGCTGCCAGGAGGGGCCATTTATACCAGTGAGTGTGCGGACATCAGCACGCTCAACGTTAGCCCCCCCCCTCCCGCGTGGTGGCATGCGAGCTGTCAGAAGCCACTGCGCAGGGCAGAGAATGGGTGTACTCTGTCCTGCTGAAGAACCCGGGGGGGGGGGGGATCTGAAACCCTCTGGGGGAAGAGGAGATCCCCAGTGCTGGATCATGGGTGGAGTTTTATTTGGGCAGCAAACTGGGGGAAACACCAGGGAAGCTGAAAGTTAGAGAGACAGCTACATTCTATGTGCTTGACGTATAAATGGTTAAAATATTAGCGCTGAACAAATTTCATTCAAATTCAATTTAGATGACTTGCCGAATTGCCCCAAGAAATGTGATTTATCCTGAATCAAATTTTAATGTATCGCTCTAAAAAAGTTAAAAAAATAACTCACTTTTTTCCAGAACTGGGCGATGTTCTCATTGTCCTTGCAAAAAGATGCAGGAGGACGGCATGGGAGAAAAGCAGATGACATGGGACAGCTTTTCATAGCCTAGAGGATTGATCTGGTGGAGAAAGCCCTCACAGTGATGTGTCAAGTGATGTCCATGCGTAAAGGCTTTTATTTTTTTACATAGGGTCAGCCGCTTTAAAGTTTGCTTTGCCTCAGTTCAATATGGCAAATTCAAGTAATATTCAGCTGTGCTCTTTATTAATTTAAAAACAATTCCAGTGATTGATTTCTAATTAATAGCTCTAGATCTCTTTAGCTAATTTATGCACTTTAATAGTAATAAAATAGGCCCTTTAGCTATACTATAAACTTTGTATACAATGGCAGCGTTCTCCTTCAAAGCCCCAAATTAAGGAGGTTCCTCTGCTTAAAGTGGATCAAAACCCAGGATTTTGACTATCCTTGGTTTAGATCCTTTCCCCGGGGCACCCTGATTAGGGGTGCCCCAATGTGTGAAACCCCCCAGATCGCCGAGCCCAACTCACCTTTTCCAGTTCCTGTGGCGCATACGTGGCCGCTCGTCCAATCAGTGCTCTCAGAGCCGCTGATATCACGTCGTCTAAGCCTTCATCTAAGGCCAGCCGCTCAGAGTGCACTGGTGGGCATATCCCCCGCATCCCTCTAACAGGGAGCATGCCCACACCGGCCATTCCCTTATGCCTGTTGTGGGCACGCGTCCTGCTAGAGGGATAGTAGGGATGCAGCTGTGCTCACGCATGCGCCGTTGGACCGGGAAGCAAGGTAAGTGTATGAGGCGAACTGGGGGTTTAACACAGAGGGACCACCTCGATTTTGGATTCCCCGGGGGGAGGGAATCGATTGGCCTGGGAATCTTATAGATTCCCAAACCGATCATGCCGGGTTTTGGTCCACTTTAAAGAGGAACAAGACCCAAAATTTTTATTATCCCTGGTTTTGTTCCTCCTGAAAATGGAATACCCCACTTTCTGTATCCCACAGGTTCATGAGATCTCTGGCCTCAGAGTGGCATGATAAGCTGAATGAATTGCAACTGGCGCAACCCTGCTTCTCTTTCTGTCTGCGCCAGCCATTCAGAATTGGTAGTGAACTCCACTGGCTGCCAGTGAGCATATAGGTACAGGACTCACTTCTCTCTTCTTGTGTACAGTTGCCAATAACAACAGATTGCAAGTAGTGAAAACAGCTTCCATAAAATGCACATTTTTAAAAAAGTACTAGATGAGCTAAGTACCTTGAGGACACCACTTTCCAAATGCACACCTATGCAATGACTGATCGCCCGCCATCTTACAGAGAGGGACAGCAAAATAAATGTGCTCCATTTCTAGTACTACACCCCAAGAAGGAAGTATTGGCAGGGGTAATTTACAAGTTCAGTGGGCTTTGGCCCGCTTTAGGTATGTGCAG
This sequence comes from Gastrophryne carolinensis, assembly GCA_027917425.1. NCBI lineage: Eukaryota > Metazoa > Chordata > Amphibia > Anura > Microhylidae > Gastrophryne > Gastrophryne carolinensis. The sequence continues at coordinate 37,842,038 of CM051241.1, forward strand.
CTAGAAAACTATGAAAATGTAGGATTTCATTGAATATACAACATAAAGGATTCAGGGGTCAGTTCAATTAGATTTCTTCTTAAACCTTCCATTAAATACACAGGCACTGATTTAGGAGAGACAACTTTCAACTAAATCCGTAAATAAGTGTAAAAGAAAAAAAAAAATCTCCTAAACATGATTGAGTTCTGTGATTGGGCAGTTTTAATGGTGATGTGAATATTTATTCTAATGAGGTAGAGCTTAAAAACAAAAGTGGACTTTTCTTTAAATAATGGATTGTTCTGAAGAAAGCAGTAGCATATAATGACATTCATTGTTTTAAAAAAATCAGCAACAGCAATGGCTTTTCAACATCAATTGCGTGAGTTTAAGTATTTTGGAGCAGACTTCCTGCTATATTTGTAATGACTTGCTTAGGATATATCCAGTCTGGCAACAAAAAAAAAAAAATAATGCTACTGATTAAGTTCCATTTTCCATGTGTTGGAAAATTAATGTTTAAATGATACAGCCTTCAGGTAGGTCATGAACCACGCTGCCATCGACCATCATAAAAGAGAGCCCCGTAGAATATTATTGATGATTAGTAAATTTACAGGAAGTGAGGTTTCCTAAATCTACATTATAACAGGAAACCATTTGCCACAAATGTTAGATCTTTCTAATGTCTTTCTAACTAGAAACAGGTTATCGGAATGTTGAGCCTCAAGCTATAGCAAATGGTCTTCCTTCCAGACGTCATTAGACTATTTACAGCAACGCTGCATGAGAGAGTTTGACACGGCGCTAATAAAGCTTACAAGAAATCATTTTGTATGGTTGATATTTCGGAAGTATCACTAACTCCTTTGGCTTCTAGTTCATTCATTAGCGACGTTGAAAGTCGCTGCACATTTTTGTTTTATTCATTTTTATTGAGGTCAAAGTTAATGTTAATTCAAAAATATATTCTTTAATTTACATTTGTATTTATTATAAAAGCCAGAAATTGCTTTGTTTTTATTTTAAGGTAGCTTCATAGTTTCAATAAAATAAAAAGTTATAAAAATGATCTGTTATATATTTGATAGAGGGAATGTAAATATTCTAATTTAAAATGTGTAAAAGGCTCTAAAGAACATATTTTTACCATCCTCATTAGCTGTGGCTTATACCAGACCAACACCCTTATGGAAAAATGTGCTCATATACATCCCTCACTGGGGCAATTCAATTGCCTGTACAAAAAAATTAGTTTGTATTATAATAATTATAATTTGTAACTTCTACCATTGATATTCTCCCCTTAATGTCATCCTATGGATTTTCCAGTGGCCTTCTGGGTTTCCTACCACTTTGCATTGAGGGTTTATGCCGGGTAAGTTCAGGTAGCAGGTTAAAACCTCCCCCAAGCGATCTGCTGCCCCCCCCCCCTCCAGTTTTACCATAGGGCATTATTTACTCACCTAGCCACGGGATCCATCTTCTAGGTTCCTCGGTTTCCGGACAACCTTCTTGCATCCCATCAGGCACCACGCCCGGCCCCTGATCTTGAGCCTGCGCAAAGTCTGAAATTCCATCTTCACTGAGCTGCGAGATCCCCATCCGACATTTAGGGATGGCTAAGCGGATGGCGGGGTGAGGAACAGGCCCTGAAGCAGCAGGCGGTAAGTAGCGGCCGATGGGAGGGGAATCAGACCCTTTTTATTGTTGGTCCTCTTTAAGCCTTGTATATGTATGTTAATGAAAGCAAAAGACAACGTCATTATTCATTTTTGGAAAGTAGCAATAGGTTTGGTGTCTGGAGTTTGAAAAAGCAAAGGTTGTTAATAGTGGTTAAGACATCTCCGTAAAATTTGATTTGGATGATGTTCTGAACTTCCCCATAAAACTTGGTTCATTCCAAACCAATTTTTAATGACTCACTACAAAAAAGAATAATTAACATACCCCTAGCTTTGGTGTTGATCACTTTATCAATTGAGCTGGCTCCTCTTATTTCGTGGCCTGTGTGGACTGGAATCTGTATCAAATGCAGTCCTATGTGGCCTTCTGCTGGTGTCCAGCAACTGATTTCCACAGAGAGAGAGAGAGGTCTCCATTCTTTAGCCTGTGGTCCACTGCGGAGTAATGACAGAGCAGCACACAGGCATTCTGGCATGCATCCATCCCTGCGATTGGCCAGGAAGGGTTGCCAGCCTGACATCACAGGATGGTGCATGAAGAACAGGACCAAATCTGCCACCAAATCCAGGGGGAGATTTTAAAAGACCCCACAATAGCAAAACAAAGATAAATAATGCTAGAAAAAAATAGTCCTCCTGCAATTCTGCAGAAATCCTCTGCATTTGTGATGGGGTAGTTTTGCAGGTGAAGTAGATATCATGCATTAGAATATGCTGTAATGTTATTCTCATACAATGTTTCACATTGGCTGCAACACAACCTCAAAGCATGATTGATCCACCACCATGCTTAAAACGGAACAAAACTCGTGAATCTGACTTTGTCTGGTTTTGTTCCATTCCCCTGGAGCATCTGGAATTTGGATGCCTTGCTGTGTGAAACCCATTCCCCGGTGGCATGCATGCTCCTGCCTCAGACTATATAAATGGCTGGGGTGCGAGTGTGCGCACGCCACAGGGGATGTAAGGGATGTGTCAGCATGTGCTCCCTGTTGACAAAAATGAGAGCTATTTGCCAAATGGCATAGTCAACTCAGGTGGCTCTCATTGGATAAGCGCCTGCGCATGCGCCATTAGAGTGGGGAAACGTGAGTGTTTACAGTGAATTAAGTTACCCCAGGTGGGGGGAGGCCAGCAGCCTGCCCTGGAATCTGAGGGTGTAAGTTTTGTTCCACTTTAATGGTTCATAAAGAATTTGCCATTTCTTCTCCAAATATATATTTGCTCATTGTGGTCACAAAATTGGGGGCAGTTGTGGCCTAGAGGTAAGGGAGCAGACCTGTGACAGGCGGGCGGCAGGTTCGAATCCCGGTCCTGGGACATGACTGAAGTGCTCTTGAGCAAGGCACCTAACCCCCCAACTAGAGATGAGCGAACTTCTTGAAAGTTCGATTCGCCGAATTTCCCCAAGAAATTCGGGTTCGCCCAAATCGAACTTTCACGAATCGCTCATCTGAAAAAAAAAAATGCCGGCATGGTGGGAGCGGGCAGGCCGGCTACGCCTGTCAGCGGGCCGGCGCCGCTCTCAGCTGTCATCAGAGGACGCGTCATCAGAGGGCGCCTGAGAGCGGCGCCGGCCTCCACGCTTCCGCCGCCCGCTGACAGCGTAGCCGGCCTGCCCGCTCCCACCATGCCGGCATTTTTTTTTTTTTTATTTCAGGGAAAATTCGATCGGCACGAACCAAAAAAAAATTCGTGCCGAATCTAATTTTCCCTGAAATTCGGAGCGAATTCCGGTTCGTCCGAACCGGTTCGCTCATCCCTACCCCCAACTGCTCTCCCGGCGCCATAATCAGGGCAGCCCACCGCTCCCTCCGGGCATGTGTACACTCACTGCACGGATGGGTTAAATGCGGAAGACGAATTCCTATGTGTGTGCAAGCATACAATGGCGATCTATGCATTATTTATTTTATTATTATTTATTAAAATTCTATTTTAAACTCCTCAGTTCACAGAATTTGTTTTTTGCCATCAATCAGGGGTTCTGATTTGCCTTTCTAGAAATCCCACAATGTTTCTGTAAATCACCATTTCTTATTTCCTTTTCGAATGAAGGAGCTGACAACTTATAATCGTTTTGCTATATTCTTATAGCTTTCTTTTGCTCTGTGGGCATTTTCAAACATTTTTGTTTTCAGGGTGTTAAGAAGCACCTGCTGCTTAGAAGAACCCATGGCGGCTGTATTTTGTATTTTTGGGACAAGGTTAGAGGAGTGTAGCCTTGTCTCCATTGGATCTTCTAAGCAGCTGCCTAACATTCTGAAAATTACAACCAGCAGCTTTCAGCCTTGTGCTGATGATGGCCATATGTCTCAAACACGTGTCCATAAGTGGGTGTATACATTTTATAGGCTATAGTCAAGCATGCACTATTTCTGCTCTTTTGTGTCACCCGAGTGATGATTTGCTACTCTTTCAGAATAATGGGTCAAAGCATTAAAGGGAAATTGGATAAAAAAAAGGGCCTCATCACATGGTTGTATAATGCGGTGTTATTTATTCATGCAAGGTCCCTTTTGTATCCAATTTTCCTTTGATGCATCTTCCTTACAAAGTGTATCACCTGGTTTGGGCACGGCACCACTCCAGTTGACCAAGCTCGAATATTTGATATATCAATTCAGAATAATGGGTCAAACCTTTTGTTCTTGGTCTGTACTCACCTTGTTAATACATTCAGTTCTCTTTACCCTCGTATGTGAGGAGAGTCACCCAAAAAACTAGCTTAGCCCTATAAGGGCAAATAAATAGCATATTTGCATTTTGCTAAGGAATTTATTTTTTTCTTTCAAATTGTACTTCATTGTAAGGCCCCAAATAAAATAGTGGGAAAATAGCACATTGTAAATCATGGAAATAAAACTCATAGATCATTGATGGCCCTTAAGATATGTATATTGCGAGGCAATAACAAGTGTGTCTGGGCTTTGATGACATGAATTCTCATAAGCTGCTGTCTGTAATCTTTTGCTTTTTTTTAATGCTAATTGGTTCCAGCCTGTCTATTTTAAGCTACTTTCAAAATTCTTATCTAATAGACTCTACTTTTTCCACAAAAATTAAATGACCATGAAACCATTAGCTTGGAGGAAAATGTTGTTTCCAGGGTTCAGAATAATTAAAATAATTAAAGTAATTTTTAGTATTTTTGTTATGTCACAAATCTATAATGGATGGTTGGGATTCATGCACAGATGGGCTTACATACCATATGAAATGTCTGTTTGTGATTGGTTATTATCCTGTTACCTCTTTGGTATAGATCTTGGCTACACGATTAAGCAGGACCTTTCTTAAACTCCAAATATTTCTGTCAAACAAATATAACAGGATTAAAATGAATGACAAGTATTTCCTGGCAGCAATATGCTGGATATAAATTGCCAGGGGGTATAGTGGTCAACACTTTTTGTGTTTGTTTTATCTAGGGCCTCCCATTCTGTTTTTAACCCTTTAAGTGCCAGCCTACCTGGAGTTTTTGTCACCCTGTGTTGCCAGACCATTTTTTACCATTTTTCACTATGCATGTTCAACTGTGATTTTTGAAGGGATTTTCCAGGAAAATTATATATAGTTTTTTTGCAGCAGAGTCTGGAATTAAACAGAAAAATGTCTTGTTCATCTTTTGTTTTGTGTATTCTCAATATTTTTGGGTGAAATATGTGCAAAAGAATAAAGTTTCTTTTTTTAATAAAATCATATTGTGTGCAAAAGCCCAATTTCTTTCAGTTACAGTAGTATTACATGTTTATTGGTAGACACCCTTTCCTGCCCATGAGACTCCAACAATCTGAAACAGCGCTTCAGGAGATTTTAAGATAAAATACAACTGCTATGTGAACCTTTTTCAAGAAAAACTATTTACATTTGAAATACCCCCCTCCCCCAAACTATATATTCTCTGGAAGTACACACCTCAAGCTTTCTAGGCATACAAGGCTTGTTGACATGGGTGCAGATTTCTGGAAGTTACCCCTCAATGAATTATTTGGTTGCACAGGGTTTCCCTAAAAATAGAATACAAAAGTCTTAAAGGAGCCACAGCAATCAAACCAGTTAACTTGCTGACCAACCTACAATCTCTCTCTAAACTTGGTTAAAACAGAGGGCTCTCAGAGATTAGAGTTAGGACTGCACCTCACAGGGGCACCTTGGCGCTGGTAGTGCAGCTTAAGCATACTTCTGCAGATGTGTGTGATCGAGCCTCTGTTTTTTTTTTTTTTTTTTTTTTTAAATTCTTTATTTATTGAATTTTTGTATACATCAAAGAAACAAATACCACAATAAAATGTAGAAGATGAGCAATGTTGTGCATTGTCTAACATTTTTAAACACGTTCCAGAAAACACAAAGAGGTGAAAAAAAAAAAAAAAAAAAAAAAAAAAAACCAGTGCGAGGAATCTTACAACTATATCAACCAACATATATAAACATAATGCCTCAAAAAACGGAGGGATGGGTGGGGGGGGGGAAAGATATAGGGGGGTGGGGGGAGGGGGGGGGTGGCGAGGGAAGGCAACACCGCTCAAGTATCCTGAAGCAGTGCCCTGCACTCGTCTGAATCCGAGAAGACCATCCAGTCGTACCAGGTCTTTGTGTATTTCTCGAACCCTCCCTCCCTATTCAATGCTAAATCCTCGAAACGCATGGTTTCATTAACCTTCAGGACCCAGCTGGCCAGGGAGGGGGGAGAGGTCCTCCTCCACATCAGGGGGATGCAGGATTTTGCGGCATTGAGAAGGTGGCACATTAGGGATCTCCTATATACTCTCAGAGGGGTCTTCCCTAGGTGAAGCAGACATATTCCTGGATCGTCTGGTACCGATTCCCCGGTGACTTCCCCTATCACCCTCCTCACCGAGTCCCAGTAAGGCCGAAGCTTAGGGCAGGACCAGAAAATGTGGATAAGATCGCCTCCCGCCTCACCACATCTCCAGCAATTATCCGGCACGTCTGGAAACCATCTGTGCAGGGTCGCCGGAACTCTGTACCACCCGGTAAGAATTTTGTAATTGCATTCCTGAGTCCGGGTGCAGATGGAGGTCTTATGCGGTGCTGCGAGAAGTCTCCTCCGCTGTTCTGGCGCGAATGGGGCCCCCAAGCCTCCCTCCCAGTACCTAACAAAGTGAAGCTCCTCGGCATCCTGGGGAGTGATCAACAGTTTATAGATGGATGAGAGCACGTGCCTCTCCACGTTAGGGCCGGAGCAGAGCTCCTCGAACCGGGTCCCCGGGCGCAAGCCCCCCGAAAATCCCCGCAGAGACTGAAGGAAATGTGCTATCTGCATTTGCTCCCAAGTTGACCACCTCGGAACGGAGCCCCTCAGTGCCAAGTCATCGGTCCTAGCCCAGCCCACCTGTGTCCAGAAGTGTTTGACTCTGTACAAACCCGCCTCACGCCACTCTCTCGCCTTGGGACCGCTACACCCGGGTGGGAATCGTGGGTTTCCCAACACCGGGAACATTGGAGACGGGGATGGGGAAATATTCGGTAGCTCCTTGAACCGCCTAAAAATGCGCACAGTAGCCCCAACCGTGGGGTGTTTCAATGCCTCCTGGATGTCCTTCCCCTCAAGCCAAGGTAGGTTGGCCAGCGGGGGCCCCCCGGAGCCTCGCTCCAGCCCGACCCACTGCTTATGTCTTGAGTGCCGGCACCAGTCCACCACCCTGCCCAGGTGAGTGGCAGCGTGATACAACACCGGGTCTGGGAATCCTAACCCTCCCTCTTCCTTCGGTCTGGCTAAGATAGTTCTACTTAATCTGGGTTTTCCTCCCTTCCATATAAACCCAGTAAATAAGGCTCTGACCTTCTGGAGGAAGGTCTGCGGGACCGCGACTGGCAGGGCCTGGAGTAGGTAAAGAAGGCGGGGAAGGAGGTTCATCTTGACCGCATTTGTACGCCCGAACCAGGAGATCTTACCCATAGACCATCTGGCGATGTCATCCGAGAATTTTTTCAGTAGCGGGGGGAAGTTCATGCTGAAGATCTTAGAAAGGTCATTCCCTATCTTGGTCCCAAGGTATGTGACCCCCTCCCTCGCCCACCTAAAGGGGAAAGCCTCCTTAATCCCCGCAAAGCGCCGCTCCGGGATGTTAATGTTTAAGATTTCGGATTTAGAACAGTTGATCTTGTATCCTGATCTATCTCCGTATCTTTTAAGCTCTCGCATCAAGTTGGGTAACGAGACCTCCGGGGCAGATAGACAGAAGATCAGATCGTCAGCATAGGCTGCGACTTTGTAATGGGTTTTGGGGCCCTCCAATCCCTTGATGTCTGGATTCCTGCGGATGTAGCACAGCAGGGGCTCGAGTGTCAAAATAAAGACCAGGGGGGAAAGCGGGCAACCCTGTCGCGTCCCATTGTTGATCCCGAAGGGTTCTGAGATTACCCCATTGACTCGCACCGACGCCGAGGGCTTCCTATAAAGGCTCGCGATCCAATTCATAAGGTTGGAACCAAGTCCAATATGGCTAAGGGTGGAGTACATAAATTGCCAATTGACCCTGTCAAAGGCCTTCTCGGCATCGGTTGCGAGCAACAGGGAAGGCTTATTGGTGGTTTGGGCGAGGTGCACCAGGTTCAACACTTTGACAGTGTTGTCCCTGGCCTCCCTATGGGGCATGAATCCCACCTGGTCTAGGGCAATTACGTGGTGGAGGTGGGGGGCAATTCTAGACGCCAGGATCTTTGCAAAGATCCTGACATCCGTGTTCAAGAGCGAAATGGGTCGGTAGCTTGCACACTGCGTGGGGTCCTTTCCTTCCTTGGGCAAAACTGTGATGTATGCCCTGAGGGAGTCCGAGGGGAAGGCCTCCCCATCTTTGAGCGAGTTAAAGACCCTAAGAAGACTGGGGGCCAGGAGGGAAGGCAACACCGCTCAAGTATCCTGAAGCAGTGCCCTGCACTCGTCTGAATCCGAGAAGACCATCCAGTCGTACCAGGTCTTTGTGTATTTCTCGAACCCTCCCTCCCTATTCAATGCTAAATCCTCGAAACGCATGGTTTCATTAACCTTCAGGACCCAGCTGGCCAGGGAGGGGGGAGAGGTCCTCCTCCACATCAGGGGGATGCAGGATTTTGCGGCATTGAGAAGGTGGCACATTAGGGATCTCCTATATACTCTCAGAGGGGTCTTCCCTAGGTGAAGCAGACATATTCCTGGATCGTCTGGTACCGATTCCCCGGTGACTTCCCCTATCACCCTCCTCACCGAGTCCCAGTAAGGCCGAAGCTTAGGGCAGGACCAGAAAATGTGGATAAGATCGCCTCCCGCCTCACCACATCTCCAGCAATTATCCGGCACGTCTGGAAACCATCTGTGCAGGGTCGCCGGAACTCTGTACCACCCGGTAAGAATTTTGTAATTGCATTCCTGAGTCCGGGTGCAGATGGAGGTCTTATGCGGTGCTGCGAGAAGTCTCCTCCGCTGTTCTGGCGCGAATGGGGCCCCCAAGCCTCCCTCCCAGTACCTAACAAAGTGAAGCTCCTCGGCATCCTGGGGAGTGATCAACAGTTTATAGATGGATGAGAGCACGTGCCTCTCCACGTTAGGGCCGGAGCAGAGCTCCTCGAACCGGGTCCCCGGGCGCAAGCCCCCCGAAAATCCCCGCAGAGACTGAAGGAAATGTGCTATCTGCATTTGCTCCCAAGTTGACCACCTCGGAACGGAGCCCCTCAGTGCCAAGTCATCGGTCCTAGCCCAGCCCACCTGTGTCCAGAAGTGTTTGACTCTGTACAAACCCGCCTCACGCCACTCTCTCGCCTTGGGACCGCTACACCCGGGTGGGAATCGTGGGTTTCCCAACACCGGGAACATTGGAGACGGGGATGGGGAAATATTCGGTAGCTCCTTGAACCGCCTAAAAATGCGCACAGTAGCCCCAACCGTGGGGTGTTTCAATGCCTCCTGGATGTCCTTCCCCTCAAGCCAAGGTAGGTTGGCCAGCGGGGGCCCCCCGGAGCCTCGCTCCAGCCCGACCCACTGCTTATGTCTTGAGTGCCGGCACCAGTCCACCACCCTGCCCAGGTGAGTGGCAGCGTGATACAACACCGGGTCTGGGAATCCTAACCCTCCCTCTTCCTTCGGTCTGGCTAAGATAGTTCTACTTAATCTGGGTTTTCCTCCCTTCCATATAAACCCAGTAAATAAGGCTCTGACCTTCTGGAGGAAGGTCTGCGGGACCGCGACTGGCAGGGCCTGGAGTAGGTAAAGAAGGCGGGGAAGGAGGTTCATCTTGACCGCATTTGTACGCCCGAACCAGGAGATCTTACCCATAGACCATCTGGCGATGTCATCCGAGAATTTTTTCAGTAGCGGGGGGAAGTTCATGCTGAAGATCTTAGAAAGGTCATTCCCTATCTTGGTCCCAAGGTATGTGACCCCCTCCCTCGCCCACCTAAAGGGGAAAGCCTCCTTAATCCCCGCAAAGCGCCGCTCCGGGATGTTAATGTTTAAGATTTCGGATTTAGAACAGTTGATCTTGTATCCTGATCTATCTCCGTATCTTTTAAGCTCTCGCATCAAGTTGGGTAACGAGACCTCCGGGGCAGATAGACAGAAGATCAGATCGTCAGCATAGGCTGCGACTTTGTAATGGGTTTTGGGGCCCTCCAATCCCTTGATGTCTGGATTCCTGCGGATGTAGCACAGCAGGGGCTCGAGTGTCAAAATAAAGACCAGGGGGGAAAGCGGGCAACCCTGTCGCGTCCCATTGTTGATCCCGAAGGGTTCTGAGATTACCCCATTGACTCGCACCGACGCCGAGGGCTTCCTATAAAGGCTCGCGATCCAATTCATAAGGTTGGAACCAAGTCCAATATGGCTAAGGGTGGAGTACATAAATTGCCAATTGACCCTGTCAAAGGCCTTCTCGGCATCGGTTGCGAGCAACAGGGAAGGCTTATTGGTGGTTTGGGCGAGGTGCACCAGGTTCAACACTTTGACAGTGTTGTCCCTGGCCTCCCTATGGGGCATGAATCCCACCTGGTCTAGGGCAATTACGTGGTGGAGGTGGGGGGCAATTCTAGACGCCAGGATCTTTGCAAAGATCCTGACATCCGTGTTCAAGAGCGAAATGGGTCGGTAGCTTGCACACTGCGTGGGGTCCTTTCCTTCCTTGGGCAAAACTGTGATGTATGCCCTGAGGGAGTCCGAGGGGAAGGCCTCCCCATCTTTGAGCGAGTTAAAGACCCTAAGAAGACTGGGGGCCAGGAGGGAAGGCAACACCGCTCAAGTATCCTGAAGCAGTGCCCTGCACTCGTCTGAATCCGAGAAGACCATCCAGTCGTACCAGGTCTTTGTGTATTTCTCGAACCCTCCCTCCCTATTCAATGCTAAATCCTCGAAACGCATGGTTTCATTAACCTTCAGGACCCAGCTGGCCAGGGAGGGGGGAGAGGTCCTCCTCCACATCAGGGGGATGCAGGATTTTGCGGCATTGAGAAGGTGGCACATTAGGGATCTCCTATATACTCTCAGAGGGGTCTTCCCTAGGTGAAGCAGACATATTCCTGGATCGTCTGGTACCGATTCCCCGGTGACTTCCCCTATCACCCTCCTCACCGAGTCCCAGTAAGGCCGAAGCTTAGGGCAGGACCAGAAAATGTGGATAAGATCGCCTCCCGCCTCACCACATCTCCAGCAATTATCCGGCACGTCTGGAAACCATCTGTGCAGGGTCGCCGGAACTCTGTACCACCCGGTAAGAATTTTGTAATTGCATTCCTGAGTCCGGGTGCAGATGGAGGTCTTATGCGGTGCTGCGAGAAGTCTCCTCCGCTGTTCTGGCGCGAATGGGGCCCCCAAGCCTCCCTCCCAGTACCTAACAAAGTGAAGCTCCTCGGCATCCTGGGGAGTGATCAACAGTTTATAGATGGATGAGAGCACGTGCCTCTCCACGTTAGGGCCGGAGCAGAGCTCCTCGAACCGGGTCCCCGGGCGCAAGCCCCCCGAAAATCCCCGCAGAGACTGAAGGAAATGTGCTATCTGCATTTGCTCCCAAGTTGACCACCTCGGAACGGAGCCCCTCAGTGCCAAGTCATCGGTCCTAGCCCAGCCCACCTGTGTCCAGAAGTGTTTGACTCTGTACAAACCCGCCTCACGCCACTCTCTCGCCTTGGGACCGCTACACCCGGGTGGGAATCGTGGGTTTCCCAACACCGGGAACATTGGAGACGGGGATGGGGAAATATTCGGTAGCTCCTTGAACCGCCTAAAAATGCGCACAGTAGCCCCAACCGTGGGGTGTTTCAATGCCTCCTGGATGTCCTTCCCCTCAAGCCAAGGTAGGTTGGCCAGCGGGGGCCCCCCGGAGCCTCGCTCCAGCCCGACCCACTGCTTATGTCTTGAGTGCCGGCACCAGTCCACCACCCTGCCCAGGTGAGTGGCAGCGTGATACAACACCGGGTCTGGGAATCCTAACCCTCCCTCTTCCTTCGGTCTGGCTAAGATAGTTCTACTTAATCTGGGTTTTCCTCCCTTCCATATAAACCCAGTAAATAAGGCTCTGACCTTCTGGAGGAAGGTCTGCGGGACCGCGACTGGCAGGGCCTGGAGTAGGTAAAGAAGGCGGGGAAGGAGGTTCATCTTGACCGCATTTGTACGCCCGAACCAGGAGATCTTACCCATAGACCATCTGGCGATGTCATCCGAGAATTTTTTCAGTAGCGGGGGGAAGTTCATGCTGAAGATCTTAGAAAGGTCATTCCCTATCTTGGTCCCAAGGTATGTGACCCCCTCCCTCGCCCACCTAAAGGGGAAAGCCTCCTTAATCCCCGCAAAGCGCCGCTCCGGGATGTTAATGTTTAAGATTTCGGATTTAGAACAGTTGATCTTGTATCCTGATCTATCTCCGTATCTTTTAAGCTCTCGCATCAAGTTGGGTAACGAGACCTCCGGGGCAGATAGACAGAAGATCAGATCGTCAGCATAGGCTGCGACTTTGTAATGGGTTTTGGGGCCCTCCAATCCCTTGATGTCTGGATTCCTGCGGATGTAGCACAGCAGGGGCTCGAGTGTCAAAATAAAGACCAGGGGGGAAAGCGGGCAACCCTGTCGCGTCCCATTGTTGATCCCGAAGGGTTCTGAGATTACCCCATTGACTCGCACCGACGCCGAGGGCTTCCTATAAAGGCTCGCGATCCAATTCATAAGGTTGGAACCAAGTCCAATATGGCTAAGGGTGGAGTACATAAATTGCCAATTGACCCTGTCAAAGGCCTTCTCGGCATCGGTTGCGAGCAACAGGGAAGGCTTATTGGTGGTTTGGGCGAGGTGCACCAGGTTCAACACTTTGACAGTGTTGTCCCTGGCCTCCCTATGGGGCATGAATCCCACCTGGTCTAGGGCAATTACGTGGTGGAGGTGGGGGGCAATTCTAGACGCCAGGATCTTTGCAAAGATCCTGACATCCGTGTTCAAGAGCGAAATGGGTCGGTAGCTTGCACACTGCGTGGGGTCCTTTCCTTCCTTGGGCAAAACTGTGATGTATGCCCTGAGGGAGTCCGAGGGGAAGGCCTCCCCATCTTTGAGCGAGTTAAAGACCCTAAGAAGACTGGGGGCCAGGAGGGGGAGCATTTTTTTATAATACTGGGAGGGGAAACCGTCAGGCCCCGGAGCCTTTCCGCCAGCCGTCTCCGCCACCGCCTTCTGCAACTCCAACAGGGAGATGGGGTCCTCCAGCCCCTCCACCACCGCCGCCGGCAGTTTCGGCAGCCCCGAGTCCCTTATGTACTCTGCTATGCAGGAATCCATGTCCTGCCTCCCTGTTCCCTGGATGTTGTAGAGGGATTCATAGAATTTGCGGAAGGTTTCCGCTATTCTCTCTGTTAGGTGCTCACTATGGCCCTCTTTGTTTACTATCTTTGGGACGTAAGATCTCACTCTTTCCACTCTAAGTGCCCTTGCCAGTAATTTCCCGCATTTGTCCCCCGCCTCGTAGAACCTCTTCCTACATTTGGCCCACTGTGCCTTCACTCTATCACAGCACAATGATTTGAGCTTCTCCCTCAGGGATGTCAGGGTTGCCAGATGGGCCGCTGCTAGGGATTTCTTGTGTAGCTTTTCTACTTTCCCTATCTCTGCCAAAAGATCTCGGATGAGTTTTGCCCTTTCCTTCTTAATCCTGGATCCAATGCCAATCAGGGAGCCTCTGATTACACACTTGTGCGCTTCCCAGAGGACCCCCGGGCTGATCTCTGGCGACGAGTTACACTCAAAGTACTTTTTAATTTCCTCTTGGAGCTCAGTCACTATTGATTGATCGTCTAGTAGAGAGGTATTCAGGCGCCAGGACCAACCCCTGGGGATGGGGCGGGGAAGAGAGACCAACAGAGAAACCGGGGCATGGTCTGATAAGGTAATATTCCCAATGGAGGAGTCCACCACTCTAGAGAGCGAGGCGTGTGGTACCAGGAATAGGTCGATTCTCGAATATGACCTATGCGGGGGGGAGAAGAAGGTGTAGTCCCTCTCGGTCGGGTGTTGAATGCGCCAGGGGTCTATCAACTGGTGTTGGGCAAGCACTCTTTTAAGCCGCCTCAATTTGGCGTACGACTCGTGCGGGGTCCCTCTGGAGGTGTCCACCAGTGGGTCAAGTGCCACGTTGAAATCACCGCCCATCACCAGTTCGCCCTCCCTAAATGTGTCCAAGGCATCGAGGACTCCCTCCAAGAAGGTTGACTGACCCACATTCGGCACATATATGTTTACGAAGGTGAAGAGGTGAGATGCGATCCTCCCCTTGAGGAAGATCCACCTCCCCTCCTGGTCCGTCCGATAGTCGATCAACTCCCAGGGCAGGGCAGCGTCCAACACAATGCTTACCCCTCTGGATCTTGAGTCTGGAGAAAGGCTATGATAGCCCCTAAGGTAGTACTTGTTGCCGAATGAGGGGGAGCCGCCCGCCCTGAAATGGGTCTCCTGAAGGAAGGCAACCTGTGCCTTCAACCCTCTAAGGTTCCTCAAGATTAGGGCTCTCTTTTCTGGGCTATTCAAGCCCTTCGCGTTGAGGGAGACCACGTTAATCTCAGAAATGGGCTTTCCCTGCATTATTGAGATTTGCTGAACTGTGCAGGGGGGTGGATAGTTTTGGGGTATCCGCCCCTGAGTACAGGGGGGGGGGAGGCAGACAGAAGGGGGAGGGGGTGAGCAGGAAAGGAGGGAAGTAACAGGAGACGGGGGGGGGGGGGGGGGATGTGGGGAGAAAGAGCCCGGCTTCTAAGAACTACCGGGAAAGCAAACACTAAAGTTCCCCTCTCACGGGGTGTAAATAGTCAACTAGGGCTACGTGTGCCCAGAAGACCAACCTATTGGGGGTGCAGCGTCCGACAAGGGTTAGGAGACGCAAAAAAGGGGGGGTCATTCCATGCCCTCCCATGTCATGCTGACGCCTCACCGTCAACCGCCAGGCGGCCGGGGAGGGACCCCACACACGGAAGCCGAAGGTTCCGCGAGCAGGGCACCAGCCAACGACCAGAAAGGATTAGGCGACTAAAACCAGAACAAAATACATTTCTACATACAGCATAGCAGAGAATTTACATAACACATCATGAACTGTCGACAGAAGGTTGGCGACCCCAAGGGCCATAAGGGGCGCCGAGTCAATCAGGGACGCGCCCCCCCCGCCCCCCCCGGCGAGGCGGGCCGGAGGGGGGACGGGGGCCAGGACGCGCGCGCCCCCGACCAACGGCCCCATGACCACCTCCAAGACTCAACGCCCGGGGCAGTGGCCCGGCGCCCCCGGGGGACCCCCCGGAGGGGCCCCCAAGGCGCCCCAGGTCACGAAAGCTCTTCAGACTCCTCTTCCTTCTCCTGGGGAGGCCCCCCGGGGGCGGGGGCCCACCCAAGGCAAGCCAGTCCGGGATGTCCACTGGGTCGCACCCCAGAAATGCAAACAGATCCCCCAGTTCACGGTGAGATTTTAAGGTGAAAGTCCCAGCCGCCTTCTTCACTATCAGATGAAACGGGAAACCCCATCTATATGTTGCTCCCTGACTGATAATGGTCTCGAGGAGGGGCTTCATCATCCTGCGCATTTGGAGAGTCCGCCCAGACAGATCCTGCAGAATCTTGATAGGCACTCCTCTGAAGCGTAAGGTGTCCTTGTTCCACGCTCTCCTCAGAATTTCCTCCTTCAATGAAAAAAGGTGGATCCTGCACACAATGTCTCTGGGATAAGCTGGGTCTGACCTCTTAGGACCCAAGGCCCTATGTGCTCTGTCAAGCTCTATGGGGGTCGAGGGCTCCCTGTCCAACACTTCGTTGAATATTGCGGTGACCGAGGCTTTAACGTCTTCCGAGTCTCGTGGCTCCGGGATCCCTCTGATCCTCAAGTTGTTCCGTCTATTGCGGTTCTCGAGGTCGTCCAAATGCAGCTGGCAGGCCGACAGCATTGCTTCCTGGGAGTCGCATCTTGCCTCCAATGCCTGCAAGCGGCCGGCGTAAGAAGGTCCCTCCACCTCCAAGGCCCGAACCCTGGATTCGACTCCGGCCACCTCATGACGCACGGCGAGGACCTCGCGCTTGAAGCTTGCTTCATATTTAGCGATCAAGTTTTCGATCTCCCCCCTGGAGGGGATGCCCTTCAGAAGCGAGATGGTTTCCAAGTGGATCTGGCTCTCTTGCAGCTTCTCCTCAGGTGGAACCTCCACCTGGGTATCTGTGCTCCACACGCTAGGCACCTCGGCAACCGGGGCTCCCGGGGAAATCGCCGGAGTCATCGGCAAGAGGTCATCTGACCGGGTAAACGGGCTTTTTTCTGGAGAGGGTTGGAGCGGGGACAGGGGCGATCCCGACCTCTCATCCGCACTCCCTGGCGACCCAAGGGTGTCCCCTCTCCCCGGTCTCGGCTTCACCGGCCTCTGCTGGAGACCCACGTTTTGGGTTTCGGGTGCATGCTCCCATTCGCTGGCAGGGGAGCAGGGGGTGCAGGCCGAACGCCGCTCCATCGCAGGCTTGTAAGCGAATTTGCTGAGGCTTGTCGGGAGCCCCTGACGGAGCCCGGCGGTACGCCCCCCATCCCGGGGCCGTTGCTGTCCGACCCCTGCTTCTTCCACTCGTGATGCCCCAGCCGCCAGGGTCCCATCCTCTAGTCCCGAGGGGGGTATGATCTGGGCATGAGGGGGCAGGACAGAAGGTTCATGCTGGGCAGCATCTAGGTAGACCGGGGGGGTGCCCTCCATCTCCAGGGCCCACCCCATGCTTCTCTCTGCAGTGCCTCCCGCTTCCCCAGGCCACGCAAGAGCTCCTCCATGTTCGGTGCGCTGCGGCTTTAAGAGGCCGCAGCCGACGCGAGACACAGCAGGGACAGCGGCCGCCATCTTGCTCCACCCGTCGGCTGTGCTGTGCTGCTCCTCCGCCTGTGGCCCGGCGACTTCCTCGCTCGTGCCCCCCGGTGGTCCCGCCGGCTCCTCCTGGCCGGCACTGACATCTGGGGGACCTCCTCTGACCCCGCACTCCGCGCTGAAGCGGGCCGCCGGGCGGGTGTCGGGCGCCATCTTGGTCCACCCGCCGGCTTCCGTCTCCCGCAGCCTCCCCAGCTCACCACAGTCCGCGACCCCAGCCGCCTCTTCACAGCGCGGTCCCGCCGACATCGAAGCGCCGCTCCGCGGTGACTCCCCGCTCTCGCCGCATGACTCCTCCATCGATGACAGGGATTCCCGCTCCGGCCCCCCTCCGTCTCGCCATCCGGACAACTCTTCAGCCGCCATCTTGGTGACCTCCGCCACCTCACGTTTCCGAGCCTTGACAGACTCGCCACGGCCCGTCGGGGTCCCGCCACCGCTCCTCTGACCTCTCTGCCGCTTAGGCTTCTTCGCCATCCGCCTCTCCGGGCTCCAGCCGCCAGGTAGGTACCTTAAAATCGGGTAGGGAGAGCAGGAGATCCCTCACTCACGTCTCTCCTCGATCATGCCGGGACACGCCCCCGGAGCCTCTGTTTTTAACCAAGTTTAGAGACAGATTTTAGGTTGGTCAGCAAGCTAACTGGTTTGAGTGCTGTGGCTCCTTTAAGACTTTTGTATCCTAATTGCCCTGCTAACGTGCACCTCTCAGGTTAGTTATAAAATGGTCTGAGCGGCTGCCACCCCTCCTTTGTTTCTTTTGAATTTGTGCAAGCACATGGGGTGTGGGGTCTAGGCTGTATTGCAAGGTCTTTGACCCTTCCACCCCATGGCTTGCACTTGAGGTTTAGGGCAACCTCAGGTAAGCCTGCTTCCAATTTATCTATCGCATTGTATGTCCCAAATGGGGCTCTCAGAGATTAGAGTTAGGACTGCACCCCACAGAGGCACCTTGGCGGTTGGTGGTGCAGCTTAAGCATACTTCTGCAGATGTGTGTGACCGAGCCTCTGTTTTTAACCAATTTTAGAGACAGATTGTAGGTTGGTCAGCAAGCTAACTGCCTAATTGCCCTGCTAACGTGCACTTCCCAGGTTAGTTATAAAATGGTCTGAGCAGCTGCCACCCCTCCTTTGTTTCTTTTAAAAAAAGAATAAAATAGCTGAATCAAAGTCATATTTTTCTAAAAAAAAAATATGCAAACGAAAAAACAAGTTAAATCTGAAAAAGGTTCCCCAAAAAGAACAATACGCAACATGCATAGGTAGTGTCAAGAGAAGAGTTGCCAAACACTCCAAAGTAAAGCATGCACGTAAAGGTAATTTTACTTGAAAATTTCAGCTCTGCAGACAAAAAGGATTCAGAGCCCCTTTCTCATCATTTTTTTGCGTGAAAATTTCTGTTCTCATCCATTTTTCCACCTCATCTGATTCAGCAAAGCCTTTTTTTCTGCAATAATTTTTATGTTTAATGTTTTCTTTTTTGTGTGATTTTTTGTTTGGTAGTAATACCTCCCAAAAAATGTTGAGAAAGGAACTCTGAATCAACCCTAAAGTGTGAACCTTGAACTTTTTCAACCAAAACAACCCTTTACATTTTGAACACTCCCAACAAACTATATATTCCCTGAAAGTACACACATTAAGCTTTCTAGATGTAACCAGCTGGTTGAAGTGTGCTCCTTTTTCTGGAAGTAATCCCTCGAAGAATCATTTGGTTGCACACAGTTTCCCCAAAAAAATGTATAAAAAAGCAGTATAAAAAACTAATTTTCCCCAAAAATCAATATGCAAACAAAAAAAAAAAAAAACAAGCTAAATCTGAAAGTGCAAGGTTCCTGAACAGCACAATACCCAGCATGCACAGGCACTTTTAACCTTTTTAAATGCCTACTTGAGATTTTGTCACCCTCTGTTCATGGGTCATTTTTCACCATTTTGCGTTATGTTTAACTGTGATTTTTGCAGGGAAAATTATATATTTTTATTTGTGGCAGGGTTTAGGCTTTAACAGGAAATGTCTTGTTTGTAATTTTTTCTCGTTTTTTAAAATGTTTTTTTGTAATTTAAAATATTTATTTAAAAAAAAAACTATATTGTAATCTCTCGACTACAAAGGTACCATATATGTATCAACAGCCCCCTGTTCCTGCCCAGGAGAACCCCCAATTTAAATAAAATACAACTACTATCCACACTATAAAGGGTTAAATAAAAAAAAATTGCATGGGGTCCTCCCTACCCAGCATACCCTGCCCGATTTCCAGCTATGCAGGGCTTGTAGAACAGGGTGCAAGCACCAGCCTCAGTGGCCCCCACCCTGCAGGATACAATCTTACGTAGCAGTCTGCGGCACCCGGGCTCTAATGCTCACCCCCCTCGCGCTTTGGGGAGGCAGGTAATGAGGGGCTGGGGGTTAATGGCAAGTCACCCGCTAGCAGCTGGTACAGGGGTGTCATGGATCCCTTACAAGTTCACAAAGGGTTAAATGTAGAAAAAGACAGAGAAAAAACGTCATTTATTTATTTATTTTTTTATTTACTCACCTTTAATCCCCCGGTGATCCTGTCCCACGGAGCTCCAATGACAGATGCCTGGTGATTGCTATCCAGCGATCACCCGGCACTACTGAGTGTCAGGGCAGGTTTGGGATGCCGTCACAGATGATGTTATTTGTCTTGCCCGCAAAAGGCGGGCTAGCGGCAACAAGAGAGGAAGTAGAAGGAGTAGGCCTATTTCGGGCCCTCTCCTCACCATGGGGCTGGGCCCCCCCGGTGAAGAGGAGATGCGGCGGGAGGGATCGTGGCCACAAGTGAGTAAATGTCATTTTTTTTTTTAGCAGAGGTCAGCAGCGGGGGCTTTTTGGGCACTCTCCTGAGGCCGTAAAATCCCCGAGGGAGATTGGATTCCTTCCGGTGAAGAGAAGACCCAGCCAGATCGATTGAGGGGTCAGGTGAGTTTTTATATTCTAAAGTTTTTTTTTAATGGGACTCTAAAGTCAGTGCATGAGTCTTACATAGCTGGTACTTAATGGTTGTAGAGGCAGCTAGGTGAGACTCATGTAGCTGGCACTAGAAGCGTTCAATGAACACCTGTCAGGACAGGAAAGGAGGGAAAAGGGTCATAGAAAGCAGTCAAAAACACAACTGTTTCTCATTTCCAGTGTTCCTTACAAAAAAGATACAAATAGGCAAAAAAAGAAAATATGCGTGCAAAACATCATTAATATATTTTTGGGGTTCTTGAAAGTATACATTTTTTTAATGTTCCCTTTATAAGCAAATGTGTGTTTTATGGAAACAGATTTTGCTACCTGCAATCATTTGCAATAGGCAACCATACACCAAGTCTGTACACCAAGATCTACAAGAAGTGAAAAAGATATCCATGTACACGCAGAACACTGCTGCTATGCCTGCTGCGGTGAGGGAACTCACTCATGCCGAGCAGCATATAGATATTGGTGTAGAGACTTGGAGGCTGATTCATCATTAGCGGCAGGTAGCGACAGATGAGCGTCTGTAGCAGGCATTTTCAGAGCGCCCACTAGTAGTCACTGTGCTCGGCCGTGGGTCGCTACTTTATAGCGACTCAGTCGCTGTTCAGTTATGTTGAATACATTGTGAGGAGTCGCTATTTGACCAGTACAGCGCTGTATGGGAGCACATGTTAGCGACTGCTCATAGCGACCGACTCACACCATATTCAGCAAAAAAACAGCCTCACAAGTCTCTGGCGCTGAAAAATGCTTGTTTGAAGCCCAGAGCGCAGGAGGCGGTGTGTTTAAAGTCTGTTTTCAAGCATCTATCCACTAGTAACAAAGCGAAAACATATGGAATTACATTGTAATAACATTGTAACATGAACACTTTAACCCTTTCAGTGCCAAGCACGTAGATTCTACATGCTTGCTTCCACTCCACTTAAGTGCCAAGCACGTAGAATCTACGTGCTTGACTTTCCCCCCTGCTAGTAAAAAAAATATAAATCAAAAATACTCACCTGACCCCTCGTTGGATCCGGCTGGGTCTCCCCTTTAATTTGGTGCCATCCAATCCCCCGCGGGGGGTCGGATGGCTCCAGGAGAGCCCCCGGAATAGGCCCCCCCCCGCTTCGGCAGCAGCAGCTGCAAAATGTAAAAAAAAAAAAAAAGACATTTCCTTACCTGAGGCCGCGCTGTCTCCCGATGGGTGTCCTCTTCACTGGGGGGGCCTCCGATCACCCCCCCAGTCTCTTCGGCGGCGAGGAGAAGGCAGAAATTGCCCTCCCCCCCACTTCCTGGAACGGGTCTGCTAGCCCCGCCCCCCGGGGGCGGGTGACATCGTTGTGATGTCACCAGCAGCCCTCTTAATGCCGGGACTGTGAGACTGACAATCAGTCTGCTCGTGTGCCTGGAGGAGGGCAGATGGGGAGGAGGAGAGGGGTGAGATCGCCCCCCCCCCCCCTCCCCAGGCTCTCTCCTTCAAACACACGAGCAGACAGACAGCTGTCATCGCAGATAGCCGGGGGACACAGGAGAGGTGAGTATAGTAAAAAAAAAAATAAAATAAAGATCTTTTATTTCTTATGTGTCTGTGTCTTTTTCTTTAACATTTAACCCCTTGTGAACTGGTAAGGGGTCCATGTGACCCCTTATACAGTTCACAAGGCTGGGGGATTTGTGCTACAATCACACTGTATGTTTTGAGATGTTTTTGAGATGGGTTAGAAATATCTTGTTGCTGGTTCAATGAGAGTGGGACTGACATCGTTTTCTCGCCCTTAGCGATACTTAGCGACAGATTTACCCAGGATTGTATAGATAGTTTGATAATGTTTAAACCAAAACTGATATAATTGAGTTGGCCGTCTTGAAGAGATTTTTTCTAGGGACATCCTGATTTTGTATATATATCACAGTGTAAAACCCCTTGGATTCCTGCATACTCCCCACGATGCTCTATCCCGCGGCTGTGGCAAAGCTTTGCTTCACTTTGGCAACAGCCCACAGCATCCTATTCCCTCTGGCATGCTCAGTTTTACCAGCAGACATTTCTGTCTCGGCAAGCGTACAAAGGGGGGTACAAATAGAGGTACATGTGCATGTGCTAGGGAGTTGAGGATAGCAGGAAACCAGGGGGGGTCACACTTTATGGCATCCTGTGCACCATCTGTGACAGTTCCTTGGTTGTGAACACTGCTACTTCAAGCATTTCCCAAGACTCCAGGATCCAGACGGTAGAGAATACTTCAAACAATATTGAATCTGGCAGAAGATGGCAAGATCAAGAAATACTATGAGCAACACAGCGAATGGGGGGGGGGTTTATTCTGCCTTTTCTACTTGTGAATGGGTGAGCCCATAGCAGTTCTTAGGGTGGGGGGAACAAGCCATCTGCCTGCCATGGTGAGCAAGTGCCTTTCAAATGTCATCTCTTAAAGTGGACCATCACCCAGGGGTGAGCTATAAGATTCCCGGGCCGATCACCTCCCTCACCGCAGGGCATCCGAGATCGGGATGTCCCGCGGGGTGAAACCCCCCCCCCAAAAAGCCCCAAAAAACCTTACCTTATCGGCGACGGATCAGCCGCCGCCGCCTCCCGCACGCCCCTCTAGCAGTGCGCGCGCCCGCGCTGGCCGTTTGTAAATGGCCGGCGCGGGCGCGCGCCCTGTGAGAGGGATGCGCGGGAGGCGGCGGCGGCTTATCCGTCGCTTGTCCGTCGCCGAAAAGGTACGTTTTTTGGGGCTTTCGGGGGGGTTTCACACAGCAGGGCATCCTGATCTCGGATGCCCCGCTGAAGTGGACCAACACCCAGGATAGTGAAAATCCTGGGTGTTGGTCCACTTTAAGTACATGCAACCCTTTATTGGGCACTGGCAGTGCTCTTACAACTTTGAGGGGGCACTCCTGGCAGTGCATCAGACTAACGCTGTGGGGTATAGGGATTTGTATTCTGCATGGAGGCAAGCTGTGAAACTTCTGAACCATGGGGATACCAGCACCTACGCTTGTTGCCCCTACCTGGTAGTCCTAGGAGGGCGGTCATTTTTTTTTCAAATAAAGTCAGCTGATTTATTTGAAACAAATCTCAAGAACAAATTTGGAGGAACTGGCAAAGAATTTCAGAATATTTGCTCATCTTTATTAGCCTTTTAAAGAAGCATACAGAGGGGCACTATAGTGAGGGGGCACAGCCTCCCCCCCCCCCTTCTCCTTCCTTAGCATGCCAAAAAGCTTATGCCAGCTGGGAAGGTTTTATACCACAAGGAAGGACCTCTGTGGAATCCTCCCATGTGACTAATTAACATAATTCGAGGGGAAGGACATGGAGGGAGATTCTTTTTTTTTTTTTTTTGTCTTTTTTCTATGCTTTGCTAGATGGAGGAAAGTTAACCAATGCCATCGTACGGGTTACTAACAAGAATCCCATGCTAATATAACGTTCAATATGGGGTATTATACTAAATTTGTTTCATCTACATAGGAGACAATAGGGTCGATTCAAAGAAACATGTAACAGCTTTGATTTTGGTGCCGATCATCCTATTTTTTCCGTACGCTCGTGCGTTCGTATGAACTTGCGAGTGATTCTATAAGCAAATACGTTTCTATCCTAAAATGTACGTCCGTTCGTATGGCAGTTCGGGAATCAGACCTATGTCAGTTTCCATCCTGAATTTTCCGTTTCATTTCTCAGGTTGCAACATTGGTTTTGCCCTTTTTCCTTTTTTGTCTGGACGTAAATCCTTCTGATCTTGCGGCTGCGCACTACAAACTTACCTCATTAAAGTGCATTCTAAATATTTGGTCTTTTATTTTTCTTTATTTCATTCATTTTGTAGTAACCAACCATTAATGAATGCATTTGCATAAGTAAATCTTACTTTGTTTAATTTTTAGTTAACTTGCATTTTTTACTTGTGGATTTAATTTAAATATTTTGGCTTCAAATGGTACAACTTAAAATTTTGGGTGTGGTTACCCACACCCTCTACATACAGATTTGCTCTCAAAAATTAAAAAACACCCAGCAACTTCTGCATGTTATGAGCCTAGAAACAGCCAAGATGGCGGCTCAGGTATTCTCGGGCAGCCTGCAAACAGAAAGGGCCTTGTGACTGTGTTGCTCTGCATTCTTTGATTTCTGACCTTTCCGTGCCCCCAGCTCTGCTGTGTCTGTGCAAAATACAGCGGTAACCCACATCCTGCACTTTATCCCGCTCTCCTCTCCTCAGTAAGTGTGATGCATCTGACCAAAGATGTGCTTAAATAATTAAACAAAGCAAAGGTAAACAACTACACCAATAAATGCAATCTAAAAATATTATTCTAGTACATCAATTTAAAAATAAATAACAAAGGACATACGTTTCTTTAATTAACGCAAATATATGGATGTATTGCAAAATAAAGGTTTACATGCAAAGGACTAATTAAGGTCCACATTAAAATGCTTTTATAAGGCATACATGAATCAGGTATGCATTGCTATACAATTTATGGCCTCGGCCATGCTGATACATGCAGTTCATTGGAGCTCAAGACGTGCAGACTCCTCCACATAGCCAAAAAACCTGTTCAAGAACAGCAATCCGACTGCTAAAAGGTGTCGGCAGTGGCTTTCTTTTAAAACGTATTTAGAGGTTGGAAAACTGCTCTCTGAATTACACGTAAACACATCCGATTATCCTAAGTTTTACGTTTTGATCCTAAGTTTTAGGATTTGATCCTAAGTTTTACGTTTTGATCCTACAATTTAGGAACGAACTTCCGATGTTCGTAAGAGCATATACGCATTCGTACGTAGGCTCGTGCGAGTCGGAAATGGCCAAAAAAACAGGAAAAAATGACTAACACCCACCCAAACTTATGATTCTCGATCCGAAATCAATTAACTTTTGCTCTTTGAATCGAGGGGAATCTCTATAGAGTATTTTCCATCCTACAGCGCCATGCACACATCACATTGCAGTGTGAGTTATCTACATTCTATTAATAGGCTCAGAGCTGCTTTTGAACGTATCACAACTTATTATGATAGAAACAATTAAGATACATTAATTAAGGCAAATAGCAATTAATTTAACGCAATGGACCTCTCAGCAGGGTGTCTTGTTTGTTATGGTCTCAGCAGGCATGAGAGATAACCTATCCCAAGGTATTAACATCTCATCCTAATATATGGCTCCCTGAACTTTGACGCCTCTGTACATTTTTAAATATACAATTGCATAAGCGTTTGAATTTTACTGAATCATGACCATTTTATATCTGAAAGTTCAGCTGAAACTCATAAGTAGGTTGATTTTAATAAGTATATTAAATAATTAATCTGCGTAACTGCCGAAAAGCTTTTTGGCTCCTCTGGCAAGGTTAGCTACAGCCAGGGCTGTTTCTAAGGGAGGGCAAGAAGAGGGATCGCCCTGGGCCCCAAGGCCATTGGGGGCGCCTTTATGCCAGCCATTCTGTATTCTGCAGATGAGTCGGACACTATTAGTGGTGAAGGCCATATGACAGGCACCTCATCCTCCATATTGGACTCAATCATGGGTATGGGGCACTGCATGCTGCTAAAGAGAGACAGCATGGCACATACCTGTATGGGTGGAGCAGCAGCACCAAAGGATGGGGGAGGAGGGGCAGAATTTTTTCCTTCCCACACTGCTTGCTACAGCGAAAACCTTTGTCTGCATTTTAGACAGACTAGAGATAAGTTAGATTTAACCTTATGCCTCCTTCTGTGAGCTGTGGGGATTTGGTTCCACTTACTGTGTAGGGTGACCAAAAGAAGAACCTCTAAAACTTTTGATCTGAATACAGGGTAACCGAAGAGGAAGAGGCTATCCAGGAAAAATCCACTTTCCATGGCAATTGTATATTGTCTGCCAAAATGATATCTTCAAGTTGCTCATCTTATCTGTTATTTTTTAATTTTTTTTATATGTTTGGAACTCTGTGTTATAACCTTAACATCAGCTGGTGTGTTTGGTGTAGGCAGCAGAGACTTATTGGCTCTGGTATGCTAATTATCTGATGAGATGACATGATCACATTCCTGAGCTCACATGTCCTGCTGTTCTAATTCAGCCTCTTCAGTTGAGGGGATCACAATCTTCTGTTCCAGGAACTAAAAGGTTACTAGCAGCCTTCTCATCTGTGTGGGGGTAGGAGAGGAGGGTGATGTCTCTCATTACCTGTCTCTCATTACCTGATCTTTCTATGATCTGCTATGGGGGGAAGGGGAGTTCAGCCTTGTCAGTGGAAGGATTCTAGTATTTGTAGGCAGAAGCTATGCTAAAGGACTTTACTCAAGGCCAGAAAAAAACACTCCCACTTGAGCAACAAGGAACCACAGGAAAATAAGAAACTTGGAAACAACATGCTGTAAATCACAGGTCCGGGGCACAATCCCTTCCAATTTCTTTTTTTTTTTTTTTTTTTTACATACAGGATGAAAACAATAAGGCCGAACACCAATAAGAAATACGTTTTCCTTTAGGTTTAACATAGCAGCCACCCCTTTCCTATCTTATATCTTGTAAAAAAATACTTAATATATTTAGTATTTAATCAAGTCAAGTGTTTAATGTAAACACGGTCAGCTTATGTATTTTTCTACTTTTATTTTAATAAGGTAGTCATGGTAACAGACATTTTGCAGGAAATCATTTTGTGAGTAGCTTATATGTTGAATGGGACCTGGAGAGCAGTTATATGAACTTGGCATGGGTTTCTAGAAGTTAGTGAGTGAGTGCGTGTAGCCTGTGCACATTAAAAAGCTTTGGCTTGAGAGTTGTGTAACTACCTGTGGTGGGGAGGGGGGCAAGCGAAGCCTCATACAGAAACTGGAAGCCTAAGTGTTTAACTAACACATATTCAGTTGTTTGGAATGTGCAGCTCAGTTTGTACATGGAGTTACTTTTCCTTGGGTTTATTTCAACACCACAAAAAAGCAATCAATGTTTATGAGAATTTTGGAAGCATACGGAAATATTAAGACCTTACAGTTTAACTAACTCTTTGAGCAAACCATACACAACCGGTCCTAAATATTTTTAGTGCTTGCCTTGTTTGCATAAAAAGTCTTGAAAAGAAATCCAATAAGCAATAAGACAATAGGTTTTAGACAAAAGCAGAAATAGCAGAATCTAGCCTGAATTTATATAGTTAAGTCTTCATCAATAAGTGCACTAAATCTTGGCCTAGGGCAGGTTTTGCCTCATGCTGTAGCATCTCTCCCTCCTGCTGTGCAATGTATCCAGCAGGATGGGTCATCATCTTACATTGTAAAAGCCAGCCAGCTCCCCGATTTGTAACACATTGTAACAGCAAGACTCAAGGCAATACCGTCACATACCTGGAGATAAAGTATCGGTATACAGATCACCTATGCT
The DNA here is from genome assembly GCA_027917425.1 of Gastrophryne carolinensis. Classification (NCBI taxonomy): domain Eukaryota; kingdom Metazoa; phylum Chordata; class Amphibia; order Anura; family Microhylidae; genus Gastrophryne; species Gastrophryne carolinensis. The sequence goes on from CM051241.1 coordinate 37,869,421, forward strand.
ACCCCTGGAACCTACTGCCCAGAAGATACTCCCATGGCCTAGAATCTATAGACTTCACTAGAGCCTTCTACAAGGGTGGTTAAGCTGGGCTGCTTAACCTGCTGGTGCAGGGCAGGGAAGGCCTGGCGAGAAAAGTAGTGGCGGCTGGGAATAGTGTATTGTGGAACAGTCACTGCCATCAGTTCTGTCTGATCTGTCTCCACCATTTTCTCTCTAAAGTTTGCAGGATGGAAAGCTGAATGCTTCTCTGGGATGGTGTGGACACGCTTGGTGGTCTCGCATCCTCCCTTTGGTGGGAGACAGGTGGCCTTGTCATTAGGGAGGCAGTGGTAGCGGCTAAGCCAACCAAAGCAGCAGAGGGAGCCTCAGGTGTTTGCCTTCAGTCCATGTTGAGTCCAGGACTTTGTCATCATCCCTGGGATCATTTTCCACCCCCACCTCTACACAACCCTCCTTTTCATCCTCAACACTGAGAAAGCTGCAGCAGTCATTATCATCGAGGGTGTCCTGTGATGGTCCACTGGCCACATCCTCATACTCCAACATAAGTTGTTGGGCATCTGGGAACCCTATATATGCAACTGGGGCAGAGGCAGGTGGATAGCTCATGGTATGCCATCTAGGAGTGTCATCATAGAGCATTAGTAATTTCATGACCTGTGGCTGGGTCAGCCTTGCTGATTTCAAGGGGGGAGAGAGGAGGGCTTAGCACTCTCATCAGAAGTGGAGTCAGTGGAATACAATCCCATGGAACTGGTAGCAGTGCATGCCATTAAATCTACGACTGCCTCAGCTTGTTCTAGCTTCACCACTCTGGCAGCAGTAATGGGGACTACAAAAACATACTGCAAACCCTGGCACCTGCTTGCACCAGAGGAATGTGTAGCAGGCACAGATGAGACATGTCCTCTCTCTCTAGCACCAGCTCCATCACCCCAAGCTGCAGCAGCAGCACCATGGCCACGCCCTTTATTTGCTACTTTGATGTATGCTGTCTGTCCCAGTAAGTGCAATGCAGGTGGGCAGAGGTAAGCAATTCTATCAAAACCCCCAGAAGCCAAAAAGTCTAATGCAAGGTGTGCCAACAAGTAACTAGTTTTATTAAAGCCCCAAATAAGTATAATGCAAGGAGTGAAAAAAGTAAGTAGTTTTATTAAAGCCCAAAGGGGTATAATGCAAGGTGTGCCACCAACAAGTAAGGTGGTTTATTAAAGCCCAAAAGGTCTAATGCAAGGTGTGCCAACAAGTAACTAGCTTTATCAAAGCCCCGAAAATAATATATATATAATGCAAGGGGTGATGTGAGGAACAGGGCAAACATTACATTTCATTTTATCACATATACAAGCCTGGAGTTCCCCTTTATTTCCCCCTGTTAAGGCTTCCTAATTATAAATGCACAGGTCCTTATCTCCTCAGGAAGAGGAATTAGCATTGCTGGGTTCCGCAGGGCAGATCACAGACTCCCCGCTGGCAATTCTCACACCTCCAGCCTGGTGAGACTCCAGTGAGTCTGCAGCTAGGTGGACCCCTGGCTGTGAATTTGTCACATCAAAAGATGAGGGCTGCTGAGAAGTGTGCCCAACACAAATCAGACCATAGCGGCGCCACCATGTGTCCCAGCACCAAGCCAGGTACAGAATCAGAACCGTCTCACAAAACCGCACACGGAGGTAGGTTACTGTGGGCTCGGCAATAAAGGAAGACCAGGAAAATGGAGATCCAAGGTTCTGACCCACTTAGGGACCCCATTTCTGGACTCATCGGATGCCCGGCATCCAGCCCAATCGTTTGGTGCCGTACCCAAAGCCATACGACCCCCCTGCCCAAAGTTATAACCCCAAAAGGGTTTTAGGGGCTAAAGCACGCTCCAGAACAGTGGGAGGTGACAATCCGTCCCACAGATGGGAGGGGTCGAGGGGAGAGACCTGCTTAAAGGTAGGCCAAGGGGATGAGAACATGGTCACTTATCTGGAGAGGTCACGGTTCACACGTGCTGGAGGTGTCCATCCACCCAGCTTGCCACTTACCTCTTGTGGGAGCTCCTCATCCCCACTACTCTGCAACTGCATATTAAGGTAACTGACTATTGTTTCTCTGTGTAACTCACTGTATTCTGTAACCTTCCCAGAACAGCATTTGTATCATTTCATATGCCATCATAGCCAAATGTTTGTTAACACTTCCTAGTGTGCTTATAGCATTAACCTTAAAATTAACTTGAACGATCTGTTTGCCTTAAGCCAAGAATCTGTGTGTCCGAAGGCTTCGGGCCTGGTATTCCTGATAGGAGGACTCGGACAGGGGTTTCTTGGGAATGCGGTCTGTGCGTCCGGAGGTCCCTGGTTTATACTTGGATCACATGACCCGCGGTTCCCTGACAGGTGACAAAAAGTAAATAGTTTTATCAAAGTCCAAAAAAGTACAATGCAAGGTGTGGCAACAAGTAACTAGTTTTATCAAAGCCCAGTTATAATGCAAGGGGTGGCAAAAAGTTTTATCAAAGCCCTAATGTAATGTGTACCAAAAAGTAACTAGTTTTATCAAAGCCTCAAATAGGTATAATGCAAGGGGTGACAAAAGGTAACTGGTTTTATGTAAGCCCAAAAAGGTATATTGCAGGTGGTGTCCACAGGTGAGCTGTGTTACACGCTCAGATGTGCCCCAGCAGCTGCCTATCCTCAGGGTACAATGGGAACAGGCAAATGGGCTGCTATGTCCCTTTCCCTAGCTTTCCCTCACTGACGCCATCCGCTCTCCCTAGCTAGGTGCTCTAAGGACTGTTTGAGATGCAGCCAGCCTCCTGCAGCTCTCTCCTCCTATGTGTCCTAAAAATGTGTCCTTGATTTTTTTTTGGAAGATGCCTAAATTGTCCGTCACTGAGTAGCAAACCTGTTCCTATCTACTGTCGATGACTCTGAGATAGGCATGACACGCGACTCCGCCTTATATACGATGGGGTCACATGTCCCACCTGGACAATCACAGCCATGCCTACCATGGGCATGTCTGTTATTTCTAAATGTAAAAATCTGTAAAAACTCATCTTCAGATGAGAGCTGAACTTGAGCGCAGACTTAGAGTCCGTGCTAAGGTTCGGGGGCCCGAGCTTGCAAAGTTTGCAGCTCAAGCTCACTCATCCCTACTCATTAGTGTTACCCATCATAAGATGTTTATTGTGAGGCACCTTAGTAATGAGACACCAGTTGAAATAAATAAATACTAAGTGGCAGGATTACTTTCAAATTATGTGTTCTAACCCATGTTTTACTTTTAAAAGAGCAGCTACATACTGGCGTAATGCCACGCAAATGTGCTACCAATTTTTCAAATAAAGTCACATTCTGTACCTTGTACAGATTGACATGTATCTGTAAGACTGACATCTGTTGTTGAGAAGTTACTCATGGGTCTAATAAGAGACCATGTAGTGCTATTAATATTATTAGCAGCATATAACATGTATTCATGAAAGGCATATGTTGTCAAACAAATCGGCTCTCTTTTTATGGAGATACCTCTACAGGGGCGGCTGTTGACATAGTATATCTTGACTTTCCAAGGCCAAGTAACTCATCACCTCACCTCCATTGCTAGCTTTCTATTGCATAGGGGCTTGGTCATAGCTTGCAGGATGCAAATTGAAACCTGGAAAGCAAAATGGTGCCCAGGCAACATATATTTCCTTTGTCATGGCTCCTTTCATGCTCCACTCCTACATCTGCCAATTAGTGTGTCCAGACAGCCTTGTAGCCAGAACCTACCATGTCCTTTGTTATCTGTGTCCCTACACCTATCAAGTCCAATGTCCAAGCAAACCTGTGGATTCCTTTATTCATCAAACTAAATATCCTGCTGAGTTACTTACTATATAAATAAATCCATTTCCTTGTATCCATTTCCCAACTTGTGGTTTAAAATTCAGTTCCAAGGTCCAGTGTCCTAACTGATGACTTGCCAAGGTAACACCTGTTTCTATCTGTAGTCACCTACAAGTGTAGTGTATAATATGTATACATTTAAATACATATATTCACCTTTTGAAGCAGTTTTTATTTATGGAGCAAATGTTTTGTAGATAATAGTGGATCAGGTTAGGGTGCAAGTCACTGCAGCCTCAATGCACACCTGATAAGATCCTTTGTATCACTGGTTTGGAACCCTAGTATACAGTTTATAGTTTCTAAGTAACAGTAGAATGTGTACAATTTGGCTTAAATATCTGTATGATAACTTTTGATTGTATCGCTCAGTTTCAATAACTTTTATTGAGCAACACAAGGAGAACACAGCACCAAAATAACAAGAAAAGTATGACATATATAGAATGTACATTGTGAATAGAGGCATTGTGCATTAACATTTCAATGTTATACATATAACTTCAACCCATACAGGCGGGTTGGCCTTTAAGAACAGAAATGTCCTTACAACAAATACTGGAAGAACCAATGTACGATTAGACTGGAAGTCTTTGTTTAAGTCTCAGGATCCTATAACATATTTGCAAACCAGGAAAATGTGAAATTAGGCCTCTGATAATAACTTCTGAGTGTATTTAATAAGCTTGATAAAAGTAGTTTCTTCCATAAAATGTTTAAATTATGTTGACCACCATGACATCTTCTACCCTTATTTATGTGTTCAAAGTAGTTCCTAGCCTCTGATCGACTATTTCAAATAGCACAAAATTAGAATGACCTATTGGAATTTGGAAATAGTATAATTTCCCAGTCAAAGTCTAATGAAGAAACAATTCATGTCGAGCATATCTTGGGAAATCTGAGGTATGTAAGTATTATGTCCTGGGATTTTCATGTAGTGTCTAGAAGAAATCAGCTCTTAGAGTTTCCAAGGACTTGGCTCTGGCACTGAAATTAAGACCCATTGTTAAGTTCATTATGAGATTATTTCATATGCATTTTGAGCATCATGTTTGGGATGCAGATAATCTGTACGATGCGTCTTTATTAAATATTAGAAATATTTGCAAAACCACAGTAATCTACCACTGAAAGCCTCAAAGCTAGTCATTGCGTGAGATTCCTCAGCTGAATCTTTACCTATAATTGGCCAGGAATTTCTTACCAATAAATCAGCGGGGCTAAAATGAAAAGATGTCCAGAACTGAAACTTGACTAAACAGCCTTTGACTTCTGCAAGATTTCCTGTTAAAACAAAAACATCTCCTAAAATATTACAAGGTTTCTGGAATGCACAAAATGTCCTCCAGGATTCCATCTCTGTTCATGGCATTTAGTTACTACATACTGTAAATGTGGTAAAGATACAATATGTTTGTAGAACACTTCCATACCATGCGCTTATAAAAACAGGATCTTATGTTTCTGATATCAATTAAGCGACTAATGCTGATTCTTTTGGATAATTTAACATAAATATTTATGGTAAACGTCTATATCAATCAATGTGGGTTTCAGTCACAGTAATGTACTTTAATTACTATATGAATCATGGAAAAATCAACAAAAATAACATTTATATTATTTATAGCCGACACATAAAAACATACATCAAACAAAAACAAATTGTACTTAGCTGAAGCAAACAAAAAATGTGTGCAGTTTTGCAGGACTGGCAAGCCAGATTGTGCATGCACTGACTGGGCTCCTGGATGTTCTCGTGCTAATGGGCATGTGCAGTAGACACTTCCTGGTGCTGGGTGACCTTTAAAAGGAGACCTATGGTACGGGAAAGATACCTGCAGATCTCCTTCCTGAAAGTGACTCCTGCCTTCTGATCACTGTGTGAACTTTACCCGGCTCGACTTTGGCTGCAGACTACCTGCTCTGGCTCTGACCTTCTGGCTTTGGATACGACCCCGCTCTGGCTCTGTTCCTGCAGACATCAGAGCTCTGAACTCCCAGCTCTGTTCCTGCACTCACCTTGTTTGGCTCTTTGAACTCCCGGCTCTGTTCCTGAACTCACCAAATCTGTGAAACCCTGGCTCTGTTCCTGAATGCACTCCATGCTGGATTCTGGGCTAACTATTTGTCAGTGACAGCTGTGAGACCCTGGTCTTTCTGCAGCACAGTTCATCTTCCCATGCAGTAAGCTCTGGTGAAAATCAGACATAAATGGAGAATCTCTAAATAATATATTTAACTCTGTATTTTTTAATTCCAAGGGCCTAGAAACACAGGCCATATGCCCTAAAGGGATAGCAATACAGGCAGCATTGCCTTAAAGTTAAGATTCTACAAGGGGCATTTAGCCACACATCCTCTTTGAAGCAACAAACTACTGTATGTAGTATGTATGTATCAGTGTCAGCAACTATATAACAGCAGTGTAACAACTCAGGGAAAAGTATTAATAATATAAAAAAAAGAGCACTATATACTAATTAAAGATTTTCTCCACATAGGACATTGAAAAAGCCCGGGAGGGAGAAACATGTTTGCCCAAAGTGAAGAAAAACATGCCAAAAAAGATGAGAGAATTTAACTGTGCAATGTATTAGACAATGATGTAGATAAAGACAAAAATGGACCGCACCAGCTATGCAAAAACTATATATTTTATATACATAAAGTGCTATGTGCCGTGTGTTAAACCGACCTATACACATCTATCATAAGGACAGCCATGGGGAGATAAAAGCAGACACATATATAACATACACCCGCGTCACTTCTCCAGGGCAAGGCCTTGGAGAAGTGACGCGGGACGTCATGCAACGCGTCGGTTGGGAGAGGAGGGGGTGTGCTTGGCTGGTCACTGGAATTATGTAAGTTACTGTGTATGTTATATATGTTATATATGTTACTGTGTATGTTATATATGTATTACACACGGCACATAGCACTTTATGTATATAAAATATATAGTTTTTGCACATTTTTGTATATTAATAATATTATGAATTAGTCACTTTTAGATAGGCAGTATAGGGATTTAGAACAGCAGCAGATTGATAGATACAATTGATTTATTAGTATAGCCATAAAGCATTTTCCATCTGGACACTCTATGCAGTGTTGTCCTGCTCCCCCTCCGTCCATTCTGTTCCTCCCCCCCCCCCTTTGGGGAATTGTGTGTATATATATGTATTTTAATTAACTTTTTAATATGTGTGTACATAGTAAAAAAATGTTTTGAATAAAGAAGTAATAATTTGCAATTATAATCTGAGTGGTGCCATTCACTATAGGGGGTGGATCCAGGGAGTGTGGGACTCCCAGTTTTGGTCTTGTTATTAGACAATGATGCAAATAGGGAATTGTGCAATAAGATCATACTCTTAAAGGGAAATGTGCAATATACTTTATGCTGTTGAAAAAACATTGTAGAGATCCTTTTCCTGTTTGCTGCTAGAAAATCATGCATACATAATTCATATCAGTACAAAAAAATCATGTATATGTAAAAAATGTTTGATGATTGATGTATATATATATGCAATAAGAATATGTAGATACAATGAAAAAATATGTTTTATAATAAATTAAATGAATTGCTAAACAAACCAAGGAAACACATTCTTGATAAAAAACATTTTAATAGTAGCGTGGTCATACATAGAGCAGAAAATCTGGGAATGGCCCCAATCCAAAAATAAGTAAGGTATTTAAATAAGGCTCAGGTATGTACCCACAAAACAATGTCAAAGTGACAAAAAAGTGAAGGAGAGGGTCACAATAAGAAATCTTTGCCAGTTTGGCAATAGTAGTCTTCTGAAAATCAAACTTGCCGGCAGACTCCCCAAACTGAGCCTGGCTTTTTGTTTAGCACTGCAAACAATTCCTGCTAGCTTCTCCCTCCCGGCTCAGCCAGCATTAATCCCTTTCTGTTGTCCAGCTCCAGAGTTCAGAAGTGACAAAAGCCTGGCCTAAGGTCATCTCCCTTTATGCCTCAGTTTCTGCCCCTTCACCCTCCCTCCTCCAAGACACAGGTTCTGTGGAATTCTTTTGAAGCCACATAGGCTATCACACCTCCCCAACAAAGAAGGATCCTTGCTCCTGGCTGTCTGACCAAGGTGTTAGGGGAGCCGAAGGGGGACTTTCATCCTCGAGTGTCAGAACCTCATGCCCATATATGGACTTCTTTTTCCTGCTAGCCTTGTAAGGGTGACATTTGCTAACAACACAGAATCTTAAAGGGGGAAGCCGGGCATCAGCGATAAAATAAAATATATTTGCCCTATTCCTCACAGCCATGTGTGCTCGGACCTGCCCCCCCCCCCCAACAAATTAGTGCAGTAGAACATTGAACCTCCAGAACCCCCACACAAAGTACCTTCCTGTCTCATAAGTGGAGGAACTCAAGCCAGTGAAGCAGTGCTAACCCATCTCGGCAGTTTCCAGTACCACCAGTTCTTTGCATGACCCAGAACCCCCAGAACCCCCGCACACAAAGTACCTTCCTGACTCATAAGTGGAGGAACTCAAGCCAGTGGAGCAGTGTTAAGCCATCTCGGCAGTTTCCAGTACCACCAGTTCTTTGCATGACTCAGAACCTCTAGAACACCCGCACATAAAGTACCTTCCTGCCTCACAAGTGGAGCAGTGCTAACCTATTTTGGCGGTTTCCAATACCACCAGTTCTTTGACCCAATTGACACTACGCAAGGGTACTGGCAACTAAGTGCAATACAAATCAAAAGACCTTCTTGCTATTTACAATGTTGAGGGCCATTATTCAGTTTGACCACCCAAATAAAAAACAAAAGGCTCCTTACCCCCAGCTAAACTGTCCTACTCTGATTAGTAGCTCACTCATTTATTGGATTGCATCCCGCAGGAGCCAGGTCAGAACTCTACTCACCGACACTTCTCTACAGTACACTTCTGTACACTTCTGCCATCAGTCACAGGAGCAGGGTCACGGCAAAAGGACATGACATTGCATGACAGGACTCAGTACATCCCATCCATTGCAGTAATGCGGTGGCCGATGGTAGAGGGGCGCAATCCCAACAACAAAGTGCCAGTGACTGGAATTCAGGGTCGGACGGCATGAAATGCTATCCAGCAATCAGATAAGATGTTGATTGCTGAACTAGGACCAATCAGCTGCAGGTAATAAAAGAGGAGTACCTATTTGTTTTATTATTTGGATGGTCAATCAGGCCAGTCACTTTAAGGGGTTGTATTATATGCATAGGTGATTATTGATCTTTTGTACACATCACTTACTACCAAAACCTCAAGTGCAAACTAATCAGTCCCACTTTGAGGCAGTGTGCCCTATTCTCTTCCCGAAAACTCTAGGGATGCTGAAGACAGTGGGTAGCATAAAATAGTGTGAATAACCTCTTGGACCCTGCACAACATTTTAACCTCTTGCATGGATACTTGCAGATCTTAATGTGACTCTACAATAAGGAGCACAAGAACTTAAACAGGACCTAAGCGCATGTGGCCAGGCCCTGGATTCTAAAAACCTTCTGTGTCAGCTGCTTAATTACCCCATTGGAATTACAATTGCTGTGTGAAACCACCAGGATTACCCGGGGCTCCCACAGTACATTTGCAGCCAGATCCCCAGTGTCTCACGGCTCCCACATCCAATCAATTAGATAGAAGAAAAAAAATTAGATAGTTTTGCATGTTATCCCTGATGAAGGGGCGCTAGACGCCCCCGAAACGTTGGATTTTTGGTCTTTGCTGTATATCGACCTGTTGGAATCTGAATACAATTTATATTGGAGTGCTGGCTGATGTTTCTTCTATGTTTTTGCGGCGCCACCGCCGGCCACAGCACCCACTACAGTGTTTGTTCGGGTAAGAGTGCTTCTGTGGAATCTAATATTATAATGCAATTAGATAGAAGGGGAGTGGGACACATACAGCAGGGAGACTGGGCCCACTATGCCAAGGACCGCCTATCTTGTCCAACGCTGAGAGCACCATGGGACAGTCGAGAAGATACTTTTGCAGATGATCTTGTAGTTGTATCGAAATCAGGATGTCCCAGAGAGTTAAAATCCCATGTCTGGCCCACTTTAAAGTGCCTAGGGAAGCATGAATACCAAATATAGCCCTCGTTTTTCACCACGCGGCCTTGAGGGTCTGGTCAGAACTAACCAAAGCTTTACTTTGTGTCCATTTAAAATATTAAAAAGTGCTTAAGAAGTTTAATGAATCGTCCTTTGGTCATTTACTCTGACATAAGTAGGTCTCTCTTTTGAATCAATTCCCGCAATCATTTCCTTTTGCATGGAGTGAGACAAATAAATGAATTATGGTAGGAGCAATTCTCAGAGGCATAACTCAAAGCATATGGATCCCGTCAGGAGAATTCCCCGCTATGGTTCATGCTCTTATGATGTTTTATGAATGTATTTTCCAAAATAAAGCCAACTTTATGGCTAAATGGAGACATTTTTCTCTGTATTGCACACAATTATTGCTAAGTAAGGTTTTTATCATTCAGTGACTAACCTTCCTCAGGCATAAAGCACACGCTAGAGATGTTTAGTTAATGATTTATGTTTCCTACTGACTGTTTATATAGATGTGGTATATACTTTTTATTTCCATATTTAGTATGCAACTGCTTTGCTCACAAAACATAATGAAAACGTCAATGAAATTCCCTTAAATGGAATCTTTAGGGTTTATTTTTTATTTATTCATTTTTATTTGTGAAGGTTTACAGCATCATAAGCTGACATTTTAAAGCAGTTTTATTTTGTTCTGCAAAAACTTTACTTACAAGGATCCTCACCTTTTCTTAATTTTAGGCAAATCCTAGATTATGGGCTTTTATAATTATTACCAATTGTATACCCTCGGCATGTTAAAAGGGAGGATGGCAAGTTTCTTAATAAATACCTGGCATGGAACATTTCTGGTCAAACAAGGTTGGGCTGATGTGCCCCAGCCTGTGGGTGGAATTGTTTTTTTAATATTTACTGTAAATGATTGACTTCTATACATATATTTTTATTAAGTTGCCCAGCTACTTAACTTAAACTAGAATAAACAGAATCATTGTCAGCACTTACATTTGCTCCTGCATCCAACCAAATCTAAAACACTGCCTCATCAATTTCCTCATGTCATGGCCATCTTGTAGCACCCAGAAGGTCTGATCCTCTCCCAGCATCCCAGCCATGCTGCTGCCTGGACCTACAGCAGCAGCACTTTCTCTTTGCAGGCCACTGACACCATTTTGGGGGTAAAAGGAACCATGGCAGAAGTTACAAAAAGGTAAAGGTTTTATTTGCAGCAATATGAATTGCCCTGCTGAATAATGCATATGAGCACTGTTTCTTGGAAGGGTGCTGGTCCAGTTCAAGCACCTTTTCACTTTAGTCTGTTATATTAACTATTTCATATAATGAGTATATATATCATCATATGATGGGGTAGGTATATATAAATATTATATATAATACAAAATACTATTGTTCACTCTTAAGTTTCTAAGTGAAATAATATCAATTAATTATTCATTATTGGGATAACACAAATATTATATGCTATTAGTCATATGTTAATAGTATATATTTATATTATATAAATTTAATTTATCAATTATTATAGTAAATTATTATTATTAAAACTAAAGGCAATAATAAGGCAGCAAGCAGCTAACCTTAAGCCTGACCCATGTGCCTCTCCTCCATTTCTTGCAGTGCCAAATAGAAGCTGTAGCAGGGCTCCAAAGTTTGTCCTTCTTTCAAATCTGTTCTCCAGGACCTCACAAAAAAGTGATCTAACGGCCACTATGCCTCTTGGTGCTCTCAGTGCAGGTAAGCATGGCAAGTCACAGTGGTCCCAAAGCAGCGCTTGCTTATGACTCATAAAGCTGTGCCATGACACACCCTTCTCAGCTCAGCCATAACCCAGAAATTGAAGAGAAGAAAGTGGCTTCACAGGAAACCTTATTTATTTATATTTTCTTGTGGCACAAGATGAGTGTCTCTTGCGAGACTCTCTGTGGCCGCAACGCAACGCTGGCTGTCTTCAGTGCTCCAGCAATCCTGGTGCATGGTGTGCACCTCTTATGTGGTACTATAGGGAACACAGCGCTGGCACTCATATACTCGCCAGCACTGTTGATCGATGAAACACTAACTGTCACATCAGAAGCGCTATGGATTTTTTCCTTCATAAATACACCTTTTGAACTGGGACCTGATATTCACCTGAAGCTCACCTGGCACTATGTGGCACTAGATGCTTCTTAAATAAACCCCTTAGAATACAAAAGTTATTTATAATGTATTATTATTATTATTATATTCCATAAAATACTCAAATCCTATTCCAAGATTCCAATAAAAAAACATGGCCAAACTGCCAGGTAGATCCTTAAAAAAATAGGCTGACTTTGAATGGTTTGGAGAGATTTCAGAGGGCATAGCAATACGATTATTGAACCCCACCACCATCTTAAGGATGCCGGGGGCTTGCATGACCATTTTATGCAGAGAAAAAAATTTGGGACACTTAAGTTGTGACAGCATAACAAATGGCTAGGTTAATTTTTGATATTGATGCCACTGTATGATGTGTGACCATTGTTGTCGCTATTGAAAGTTAACCCAGTGATTTGTTAATCTGTCCCAATTTCTGCATCCCAGAATGTGTCCCTGTGAAAAAAATGGTCAGCTTAGTCTTGCCGTATACACTCATCTTACCCACCACCCAGACAGTTTTTCCAAGCCATCAGAAGTTGGGCGGTGATGGATAGTAGGAAGGGCAGTCTGGTTTTCGTAGCCCAACAGCAAAAAGACGGACTGGTATTTTATGTGTGCCCTAATGTCCCATTCTGCCATGTTGTATCGGCAGAGTGTTCCTGCCCACTATCGCAGCCCTCCATCTGTGGCTGTAAATTATGTTTTTAACCTGGAATCTGTCAGAGTTTTGTTCACATCAGCATGCATGGTAGCCCTTGCGTATCAACCTTGATTCATGTTGGAGTGAATTGGCAATGGAAGTAAGTAGATTTACTTTTACTTTCTGTACTTTCTCCCCCAATGATTGGTGCATTGTTAATTAATTAATATTAAAGTTAATATGCGTTTTTTTCTTTGGGGGGGAGAGTTTAAGGGCTGGAATCACTAGAGTACAGTGTAATGAATAGTGGCGGGGGGACATGGAATGAAAAGGGAAAGACACAAATTTGCACATAAGAGAGCTGTAAAGAGTTGTAAAGATTAGCAAGTAAGGGTATTATATAAGTATGTACAAAATCACTATTGTGTGTGTTAAATTAATTGAGTAATGTGGAGGACTCCTAGAGAGGATTTTTCTTTTTTTTTTGTTCCCACGAGATATGTACGTAGACATGCTGAGTGAATAACTTTTAGATAGGCTGGTCCTCAACACAGTGTTTTTTTCCACCCTACTCCCCTTCTCTCTTTTTTTTTTAATATCGTTTGTGGCTCTTTTTTTTTTTTTTTTTTTGTTACCCTTCTCCTATATCTTTCTTCTTCCTATTCTTTTCTTTCTTATCTACTACAGCTGACTTTTTTCTCTTTCCACTTCTCACTTTTCTTTTTCTCTTTTCTTTCCCCTTTCTTTCATATTGTACTTTGTTGTTTTTTTTCTCTTGGTATGAGAAGAATTAAGAGCCGTCTTCCTCCATCCAGGTGAGAAAATAGGAATAAGTTCCAGATAGTAAGCGATCGCTCATGAAGCCAGTAGCTTTCGCTCATGAAGCCAGAAACTGAATTTCTTTTTTTTGGGGGGGTGGTTATATTTTTCGGTTGGCTATTCTCCCCTTGTTGGCTCCTGCCATTCCCATCCCCTATACCCTGTGTGCCCTTATCTTGGCCCCTGTATAAAAAATGGTGCCCAAGAGGGGAAGATCATTTGCTACCATGAAGGACATCAGCGAACAAAGGGCATGTATGTTTTCTAAGAGATTATTTAAAAATAAAAAATGGTTAATTACAAAATAGCTTCGCAAAATGTACAAAGGCTTAATGCACCTATAAAATGAAATGAGGTGTTTCGATACTTCAAATCAATAGGTGCTGACATACTACTCTCACAGGAGACATACCTCCATATGGAAAAGGTACCGAGGTTCTTGTACAGTCCATTCCCAACATTTTTCTTCTCTAATGCAAATGAGATAGTTATTTACAATCGATAAAATAAATAGATTTACAATCTATTTGTATAGCTAGGTCTGTCCCATTTATGCCCATTGAGGTATTAAGAGATGAGGAGGGGAGATAGGTCTTGGTGAAAGGTCAGTTGGTAGTTACCTTGGTCTTGTAATAGGCCCCCAACTAAATCTAACCCGATGAACCCCAGAATGAGATTTCCCCCTAGGGCAAGTATTTAATTATCCAGGTTGATAGCCTCAATGGATTTAGTCAATATTTGGAAAGAATGTAACCCTAAACCCAAGGATTCTATCTTCTGTTTGGAGGTTTATTGTGTTTGGAGGTTCATTGTGCCCTGGGTTTTTCTGGAGATTAAACAAGGCACTGGTGGATTTCTTTGGGATTTGTGAGGAAATTTAATTAAAATATCTATGAGGCCATAAGGCTTTCATAAGGGGAAATTTATTGAAAAAGGGTTAAAGAGATTAAGGGCAAATTAGAAAAGTAACCAGAACTAGTTAAAAGGAACAAGATACATCCCACATAAATCCTTAATGAGCTTATTTGATCAGAACTTAACATGGCACTAAATACATGAGCAGAAAAAGAACTTAGCTGGCAACATGTGAGGTGGTATACATGAGGGGACAGATCAGGGAACCTACTTACAAGACGTCTTTTCCCTAGAAAGGGAAAGAATGAGGTCCCTGAATTGAGGAGGCAAGATGGTACCTTAACACAAAACCCGGAGTTGGTGATAATCACAATGGCTTGTAGAATCTATCTGTCGGACTGTGCTCATTTCCATCTGATATCTCTCATAAATAATGATTTCAAGATACTAATTCTTGCAAAAAGGCCCCAATGGCTTCTTGGGAGAGGTGGGTTTTGTCCCAGGTGGACAAGGCCCAGACCAAATAAGAAAATGTATAGACATTATATCATTGTTACATAAGAGGTGGGATGGGGGGAAAGCAGATAATTTTCTGATTCTTCTATGATTCTATTCATAAAGCATTTGATTCTAAATTATTGAAGTGCCTGAATAGAGTCCTGGGTAAAATGTGATTTTGGCCAGGCTTCTTATCTATTATATGTGGGATATACTCAACGCTAAGTGCTTTGATCCTAATAAACGGGTATAGGTCCTGACCATTGGAAATCCTGTGAGGTACTCATCAGGAGTGTCCGCTGTCACCAGGGTTATTTCTGCCCACAGTTGAACCCCTGGTAAATATAAATGTAGTCGTAAATAATATTATAGAGCAGATGATTTACTTCTTTATATCTTGGACCCTAATATTTCACTGCCTAAAGTGGAAATGAGGTGTTGGGCCTTTAAGTTAATGAGAATAAGTCTGTGGCATTAAATATAAATTTAGAACCAGAAAAATTAACCTCTTCATTTCTAGGGGTTGGGATCCGATATGACATATCTGGGGGCTAAAATAATATCAAATTTGCGTGGCCTATAAAAAGTTAACATCCCATCATTGTTCCAG
Organism: Gastrophryne carolinensis; assembly: GCA_027917425.1. Lineage (NCBI taxonomy): Eukaryota > Metazoa > Chordata > Amphibia > Anura > Microhylidae > Gastrophryne > Gastrophryne carolinensis. The sequence goes on from CM051241.1 coordinate 37,884,955, forward strand.
AAAATAAAAGAAACCTTAGAACTCTGGAAATCATATCCACTGTCGTGGTAGGGTTGATTAGCAGCATACAAAACATATCTTTTTTAGAGCTCTAACCATCAGGGTAGATTTGGAGAAAATGCAAAATTGATTGAATTAAATATTATATTTGGAATCGGAAGAGAGCGAGATTTAAAAAATAACTTATACTTGCTCCAAAGGAAGAGGGAATTTAAAAAAATATTATTTAACGGCAAAGTTAGCTCAAGAGATTTTTTGATCCGAATATAAGCCACTATGGGTAAGGATTCTTTGGAGATAGGAATATAGGTCAATACAGATGGGTCAGATATTCAAGGAAACCATAAGGATATGGGACAAAGTTAATAGGAGCATGAGGTTATGCTCAAGTCAAACTGATTTCAGCCCTATTCAGGGCAACCCAGATTTTAGTCATGGATCAAAGAAGAGATTTGCCTGGTGCTACAGAAAGGGTATCACAAGAATACATTATATATATATATATATATATATATATATATATATATATATATATATTCAATACCAATCTCTTGTAGGGATCTGATTAAGATTACCTATAAATGACTAAATGTGAAAAAAAGGGTACAGAAACTGCAAATGCAATAAAAGTACAAACACCGCGCATTAAACTAATATATAAATTAATATAACATACAAAATAGGAGTCCAGACTCCAAGTGCTCAACGTGTGATAGTCCTCAATCCCAAAAGACCAATTATCAAAAACAATAAATTTCAAAAACACAGAGCAGTCTTTAAATTAAATAGATGCAAAAGGATGACTTCTATCCCACAACGCGTGCTCCTCCACACGGTGAAAAATCCAAAACCACCACCGATTGTGCAAATCCTTACTGACTAGGGAAGATAACAAAAGCCTTCATAATCCGTCCACAGGTAGGTAGCAAGCAGGTCCTATCGTCAGATGTAGCTCACCAGCATTCACGGATAAGTCAGACCAGCCGACAGCATTCACAAGCAGACCAGGCCAACCAATTGCCGGAAAATAATAACAATAAAAAGGATCTCGTGTAACTCCGTTTGGACCAAAGACAATTTAATAAGTGTTTAAAATGTGCACTCACAAACAATAGAATTAAAACCAGCATCGAATAAGAAACAGGCGACGTTCGTCTCACCAACTCCTGGAGTGAAGCAGCTTATGCCAACAGGAGGGCTGTGTCAGCCGAAAATGAAAATGGAGATGTAGGTACCTCAATATTGTTCCGCCACCGCCACCGCCGACGCGTTTCGTTGCCAGAGACAACTTTAACTAGGCCGTTAAACTAGTTAAAGTTGCCTCTGGCAACGAAACGCGTTTCGGTTTTGGATTTTTCACCGTGTGGAGGAGCACGCGTTGTGGGATAGAAGTCATCCTTTTGCATCTATTTAATTTAAAGACTGCTCTGTGTTTTTGAAATTTATTACCTATAAATGACTACCATAGAGTGAATGAAATTCCTCACTTTAGAGAGGCAAAGAAAGACAGATGGGTCAAAGATGAGGAATGGACTTGAGAAGCTATATTTAAGAACCTCGGGAACCCAGGGAGGTTTTTCTGCCATCTACAGTAGCATATCCTCAGGGACAAAGAAATACCACTATTTTAAACAATGGAATAAAGATATGGGAGAAGAATATTCATGGGAATGGTGGGGGAAAGGAGTACTAGAAGCTGGGCAAGGAGTATTAAATACCACATTGGTTGAATCAAACCTTAAAGGAATAATGCAATGGTACCTGGTTCCATTGAGAATTGCTAAAATATACCCCGGAGCTGATCCAACATGCTTCAGGGGATGCGGAGTCCCTGGAAAAATGATGCATGTGTGGTAGACATGTCCTAGAGCAAAGGGATATTGGAATAGAGTATTAAGAACTATCAGGAAAGTGTTAAAGAGGGAAATTCAATGTGAAATAAAACCAGTGGGAATCTCTGGGAAAAATTGGAAATTGAGTGTATCTTGAGCAGCGAGAATGGTTTTGGCCAGAGCCTAGAAAAGTAAAACAATTCTGTTTGGCCATCTGATACACAAGATCAACTGGACATCAGCAAATGAAAAGCTGCATATTTTTAGTATGTGATAGAAGAAGAAATTTTAATTTCGAAAAATAAACATATCCAAAAATGTAAGTATATGGAAATACAAAATGTTCATGTCAAAAGTTTTTAATATATTTTTATTTTATAGAATATGTATGTAGAATGTGAAAGACATATGTTAAGGAAAACGGTGAACATCTTTTTGACATTGTTTTAATTCTTTCCCTATTTGGAGGTTTAAGAATGTTTTGTATAAAAGTGGAAATCTTGAACAAAAATATTGAAATACAAACTTGACTTATTCGACTCCAGGCTCGAAAAAAGTAACTACTCCCTATTCTCCCCAATATAACTCGCCTTGGGCTGGTAACCCAGGGCTCAGAGGCCAAATGGCTGGCTCCTGGGAATGACATTAAACCAGCTCCTATGTCCTATGAAAGATTTAGTGCTACTCCAGGGGGCACCCCTAGAAGAACACTGTGCCCATAACGATGGGCAGTGGACAATTCCACTGGCTATTCAGGTGGCAATACCAGCATGTCACCTAAAAGCAGGTGGAATTCTAGTCCCCGTACCTGGTCATAGGGTATGCTAAAAAAGGATAAATGCTCCACTGTGCACTAACGTGGATTTTTATCAGCAGAAATCAGCTCTTGGGGTGCCAAACGTGCCCATTTTACAGCCTAATCAACAAATGGTCCTCTGTCCACCTGCACAGGGAGAATGTTGAGATGCAGGATGCAGCGAGTACCACTATCAAGCCACGACTCCCCTTCTTGGTGCTTTACTAACTTATTTACTGCACTGGCAGTAGGATTTCATCAGAGAGAAAATCTCAGGTCACTTACTGTGCACAGTGGACTTCTTTTTTTTTTTACAGGTGCTTCATTGGCCCACTTCATGTCCTTTCAAGTTGTAGTTGCTTTGACCAGCAGTATGTTGGGAGGCCAGGTGTACATGTGTAGGAGGTACCTCAGTCTCTATTTTATATAGACAACGTTGTCTAGTGGATTTTTAACATCACACTATAAACTAAAACATGTAATCCTATTTACCTTAAAGTGGACCAAAACCCAGGATTTTGACTATCCTGGTTTTTGCTCCTTGCCCCCGCTGTGTGAAACCCCCCCGATCCTACGAAGCATGTGCGGCCGCACGTCCAACGTGCACGGATTCGCTCGAGCCCCTTTGTCCAGGACCTCGTCTAATATGATCGGATATGGATCTGAGCGCACTGGCGGCCACTTCCACCGCTACACTCTAACAGGGAGCATGCCCACACTGGCTATTCACAAATGCCTACAGCGGGCACGTGCCCTGCTGGGGGATAGCGGGGACGTGGCTGCTGCTCGTGTATGCCCCGTTGGACTGGGAAAGAAGGTTAGTTTATGGCTGACCTGAGAGTTTCACACAGCGGTGCATCCCGATTCTGAATGACCCCAGGAGGAGGGAATCAATCGGCCTGGCAGTCTTATAGATTCCTGGGACGATCTCTGTGGGTTTTGGTCCACTTTAATATAACTTTAATAAGGTCCATACAGTGCAGTCTAAGCCCCACTTAATTTCTGATAACCAGCATGTACCCTGGTTGGTGTATTTATTACCCCCTGGTTGGTGTATTTATTACCCACTTCTAATCTATGCCGAGTCTGGGTGCCTGTTCTCCTGATTCACCTTTATGTTCTCACTTTTTTTTCAAGTTTATATATTAGTGGAACATTTCAAGATTAATTTAATAAAAAATTAATTATCTATGTTTCTCTTATATTGCCTTATCTCTCTCTATATGAAATACCAATGCTTAATCCTTAATACTAGCCTGGTCAAAAGTTCAGGTCCAGGACTAAGATATATACTGTGGATGAGGTTGGGTGGAAATGTTTTTTTTTTTTTTTTTAATTTACAGGTTCACTTTAATGTTTAAGTTTATTTATTGCAGTTTCTGAACCCTTTGACTTTTGGGAGTGACAAACAAAATTGAAACATTGGAAAAATGGGTTCAGTGATATGGGTGCCATTGGTGCAAAATGGTGTCACTGGCAAGAAAAAATATGGCTGTCAATGGAAGAAAAAATACAATTTTGTGAATACTCACCTGTAAAATGGGTATTGTAAGTATGTCACACACCCCGCTTCAAGAAATTCATAACGTGTGGGTAATACTGACCTGTAGAGGGCGATATGCAGAGATGCCAGGAAAAAAGAGAGCCCCTCCCGGTCCATAAATACCTGGGACCTCCCACTCATTACCCAGTATAAGAACAGCAGTAAGGTAAGGGACCAGGAAGAGCCCAACACAAAGCATAACAACGCAAAGTTCACCATATAAAGGATCCAGAATACAAAAGGGCAGGGTGAAGCGGGGTGTGTGACATACTTACAATACCCATTTTACAGGTGAGTATTCACAAAATGGTATTATTGTAAGTATGTCACACACCCCGCTTCAAGAAATTCATAACGTGTGGGACATCCAACAGCAGTGTCCATAAAGGGCGGGGATCCAAAACAAGGCAACAAGGCACAACTTAAACCACTGCAGCTTGCAGAACTTTGCGACCAAACACAGCATCCGCTGAGGCCTGAACATCAACCTTGTAAAACTTGGAAAAAGTGTGAACAGAAGACCAAGTAGCAGCCTTACAAACTTGCTCAACAGAGGCCTGGTGCTGAAAAGCCCAGGACGCCCCAACCGCACGAGTAGAATGAGCAGTAACACGAAAAGGGGGTACCTTCCCTTTGGCAGAATAGGCCCCAACTATGGTCTGACGGATCCATTTACTAATGGAAGACTTGGCAGGCGCCAAGCCTTTTCGGGGCCCGGAGGGCACCACAAAAAAGGCATCCGTCTTACGAAAGGAAGACATTACCTCCAAATAATACTTCACAACACGAACCACATCCAAAGAATGCAGGGCCCTCTCCTTGTCATTGCTGGGATTAGGACACAGAGAGGGCAGAACAATGTCTTGGTTTAGGTGAAAGGCAGAAACAACCTTAGGAAGGAAATCGGACTTGAAACGAAAAACCACCTTGTCCTGATGCCCCTCAAAGTACGGGGCTTGAATGGACAAAGCCGCCAACTCAGAGACACGCCTAACCGAAGTGATGGCTACCAAAAAGGCCACCTTCTGCGTAAGTGAAGACAAGGCAATATCATTCAAGGGCTCAAAAGGAGAATCCTGAAGAGCAGAAAGAACCAAATTCAAATCCCAAACAGGGAGCAAAGGTTTTCTAGGAGGCCGCACGTGCGTGACTCCCTGGAAAAAAGTCTTAACCAAAGGATGTAGGGCAAATGACCTTTGAAAGAACACCGCCAGGGCAGAAACCTGCCCCTTCAGAGTACTAAGCTGGAGCCCCAGGTCCAGACCATGTTGAAGAAACTCCAGGATTCTGGAGATGGAAAATTCCCTACAAGGCAACGCCCTGATCTCACACCAATCAATATAAGACCTCCAAGTCCTATAGTAGATATTAGAGGAAGACCGCTTCCTAGCACTAATGAGAGTTCGAATCACAGCATCGGAAAGACCTTCCTCCTTCAAGATGGAGGTTTCCACAGCCACGCCGTCAAAGCCAGCGTTGGTAAACTGGGATAACGTAGTTGACCCTGGGTGAGCAGATCCGGCAGCAGGGGCAGAACGAACTGATCCTCTGCTAACCTTACCACATCTGCGAACCAAACCTGTCTTGGCCACCTTGGAGCCACCAGAATTGCTGACGCACCCTCCAGGGCCAGCTTGCGCACCACTCTGGCCACCAAGAGAAATGGAGGGAACAGATACAGAAACCCCAGATCCCTCCAGTTCAGAGACATGGCATCCACTGCCAGAGCCAGTGGATCCCGTGAGAGAGACACAAATGTCGGAAGTTTGTGATTGTGACGAGAGGCAAAGAGGTCCACCACCGGGGACCCCCACCTGAGAAAAATCAAGCGAAACACTTTGGGGCTGAGAGACCATTCCCCCCGGCGAGCTGAGAACCTGCTCAGAGAGTCCGCCTCCGTGTTCTCCGCTCCCGGAATGTAAACTGCTGAAATGCACGGGACGTGGGTCTCCGCCCAGGCCAGAATCAAAGACACTTCCTTGAGGGCACTCCTGCTGCGAGTCCCTCCCTGGTGATTGATGTAGGCGACCGCCGTCCGATTGTCCAACCGGACTTGAACCGGCAATCCTTGCAACTGATGAGTCAAGCGAAACAGAACCATCCTGATGGCCCTCAATTCCAGAACATTGATGGACTCGTGAGCCTCCTGAGGCCCCCACAGTCCCTGAAACTGACGATCCTTCCAGAACCCCCCCCCCATCCTGATAGACTGGCATCCGTGGTGACCGTCTCTTAACAAGGGGTCAGAAAGGATCTGCCCCTCGACAGATTGATTGGATCCAGCCACCACTGAAGGGAGCACCGAACTCGGGGGGTCATCAGGAAGGACTGATCCAACAACAGTGGCGACCCGTCCCAGGCCGCCAACAGATGGAGCTGGAGTGTCCTTGTGTGGAACTGAGCAAAGGGAACCGCTTCGAAGGAGGCTACCATCAATCCCACCAGCCTCATCCCCAGTCTGATGGCCGGACGAGGGATAGACAGGAGGAGTCGAACCAACTCCTGAATCAAGAGAACCTTGGACTGAGGAAGAAACACCCTGGCCTGGGAAGTATCCAGGGACATTCCCAGAAAAGACACTAACCTGGACGGAGAAAGGGAGGACTTGGGGTAGTTGATCACCCACCCGAATCTCTCCAGAGTGGACACCACAGTTCTGGTGTCCAATACCACTTGGCTGAAGGAAGATGCCATAATGAGAAGGTCGTCCAGATAAGGGACAATGCGAATACCCTGGGCACTGAGGAGAGCCATCACCCCGGCCAGCACCTTGGTGAAAACCCTTGGGGCCGAGGTAAGACCGAAAGGAAGTGCCACAAACTGAAAATGCCGATCCTCCACCACGAACCTGAGAAATCTCTGGTGCGCTGGAAAAATCGGCACATGCAGATAGGCGTCCTTGATGTCTACGGATGTCAGAAAGTCCCCCTGCCGAAGAGAATGGATAGCTGAACGCAGCGTTTCCATGCGAAATTTCCGCGGACGGACGAACCTGTTGAGGATCTTTAGATCCAGAATGGGTCGAACCGAGCCATCCTTCTTGGGCACCGTGAACAGATTGGAATAAAAGCCCCGACCCCTGTCTGAGGGGGGCACTGGGCAAATAACTTCCATATCCAACAGACTCTTTACTGCCGCCTGGAGCTCCTGCGCGGCCAGAAGGTCCGAAGGCACCCGAGACCTGAGAAATCTGGGAGGGGGCCGGAGCTCGAACTCCAGCTTGTAGCCGGAAGTCACCACTTCCCGGATCCATCTGTCCGAGACCTCCCGGTCCCAGACCTGGGAGAAGTGTTGCAGCCGTCCCCCCACCCACATGGGTGAGGGCGCCCCCTCATTGCTGAGCTGGCTTGGCAGCGGGTTTGGGCTTAGAGCCCCAGCTGTATCCTGGGCGGGCACGTCCTCTGCCCCTGTTCCAGGAATCTCCTCTGGCTGCGGGGAAAACAATTCCTCTGCCAGCTCTAGCCCCACGAAAGGAAGGAGCAAAGGAACCCGCCCCCCGAAAGGGACGACGCTGTCACTATCCGGATCTAACCCGGAAGAAGTCAACAGGTCCCTGACCACCGACCTGGTAACCACCACCAGCAGCGCTGAAGCACAAACCGGCCTCATGGCTGACCCAACACTGGCAAAACCATGACAAGCCATTTGGTCAATACATTTATCCTCACCATCTTTAAGCGTGGAGCAATCAGGAGAATTTAAAACAGCAGTGTTGGATAAACCCAGAATCAGTGCATCCACCTCGGGAGGGGACGCCCAACGCTTAACTGTATCCAAGGGAAAGGGATATTTATTTATTTATTTATTTTTTGTCCCAACCCTGAGGGACACCTGGGAGCCGGGCAGGCCTCTCCCATTCCTTAGCAATAATCCCATCAAAATGCTTTTGGTTAGGAAATTCCAAGCGCGGCCTGGATTCTTCGAAAAATTCCCCCTTTTGCTGTGGAACCGCCTCAGGAGGAGAAATAGCCAAAACCTCAAACATCTGAGCTAGAACATTAGGAGTATCCGAAGACCTCCCCAAGCCCCGCTCGGTATCAGCACCCACAAACTGCTGATCGTCTGAATTATCTGATTCTTCATATACCTCCCCTTCCTCAAGTTGGGAGTAATAAGACCAGTCCAGATTATCAAGATCATCCAAGTCGGGGGCCGGTGAAGACGGCAACAAGTGCTTTCTCTTAGCCGGAGCCTTTCTGGTGACCGTGCTGGAGAATAATTTTTAAAGATTGGCCAATCGGGCACACATCTCCGATTGCAACTGCCCGCCCATGACAACGTCAGACTGGGCACGGATCAAACTGGGAGGGGGGAGGAGGAGAGACCGGCGGCGCTGAACCAGACGCCTGGGGTCCGGACTGCCGCGTAATAGTCTGCTGTGCGCATGGTATACACAGAAATACATCATCGCCAGTAAGGGATGCCCCACACCCCATACACTTCCGGGATTGCCCCGAGGGGAGCCCGAGCCCAGTATCCGGGATGCCTCCATAAGGTGAACCATAAGGTTGCAATGACCGAGGGAATTACGCATATAAGCAACCCGGGATGCCCCTTTAATGTCCCAAGTGGGAGGATTTGCAATAAGCCAATTAAGAACTCAGGGACCCTAGGAACGGGAGAAACCCCCTAACACCACTGTAGGTTATATCTGAAAGACATAATAAAAAAGGCTAATAAGAAAAGCGGAGTATAAAATATATATATATATATGACATAAAAATATATAATTATAGGTGATGGGACAGAAGGGGGGCCCACCGGGCCACTCACTGTGGTCCTGAAGACAGCTTCCTCTCTCCGTGAGGTAAAGGGCAGCTCTGAGGAGAGAAGGGGGGCGTGGCCAGCTCCTTCTGGGGAAACAGGCACAGAGAAAAGCACCTCAGCGGTGCCTGTGACACAGGGGCGGGCCGCAGTGCTGGAAAGCCTGGCCCCGCCCCCAAGAGTGAAAGCGTGAGGGGAGAAGCTCCCCTCCGCCATGACAATGCAAAAAGGCCGGCACCGCAGCCATGTGCGGCCGCGGCGCCGGTCTCAGAAGAGACAGAAGGAGGGGAGCGGGCCGTGGCTTTGACCCTGACGCCCGGCCCCGCCCCTTTTACCTCAGGGAGAAAGCCTGCATAAAAATGGCGGCCACATGCTGTTATGAAGTAATAAATAAGTTAATAACTATTGGGAGGATAATTTAATAAATTAATACATTAAAACATTATTAAGAATTAATGATTACAAAATTTGGACCTAACACCGAATAAGGGGCCCTGCTCCTACCCTCCGCTTTCCCGCTAGAGAGAGGGGCATTACCCAAAGGGGGGGACCACCCAAAGTGTAAGGCCAAGGGACGGGGCATCCCAAAACGGGGTCACCGTCCCGGATGACCGCCTACCCTCTTATATAGGGTCTCACGGGAGAGCATTTGCTCTTAAGCACCAAGGGTGCTTTTCTACCCTCACCCGGACCGTCAGCCTAGGCTGGGAGGCATGAGGTAACAGAAAAAAAAGATCCAGGCGGAAATAGATAACTAAAGGGCCGGGAGTCATCCCAGCTACCTGAAATCCCCCTGTGCAAGGAGGAGACCATATCTTCTGACTTGCTCGCCGACTGCAGAGATGAAGACTGGGTAATGAGTGGGAGGTCCCAGGTATTTATGGACCGGGAGGGGCTCTCTTTTTTCCTGGCATCTCTGCATATCGCCCTCTACAGGTCAGTATTACCCACACGTTATGAATTTCTTGAAGCGGGGTGTGTGACATACTTAGAATAGGGTCTCACGTACCAGCAAAAGACCCTTGGAGAAATCCTCCTAACAAAAAAAAACTACAAACAGAAGGCACCTAGAAGAGGCTAGAGTATCTATGAGGTATCTATCTACTCTCTTTTTTATAGTTAACAATCTTTAACATTCCTAAGTAAAAGCTTTGCATATAACTTTTTAAATATCAAAATATTAAATATCAGATTTCGATATCATGTGCTTACCAACCATCTAGTCCTTGAGCTGATAGCTGTGGGTTCAATATGCAACAGAGTTTTTAGATTCTCTTATTTCTCTCTAATTAGGGTTTATTAGCAACAGGACTTCAAGTTGAAAGAGTCAAATCATATCTTAAATGTATAAACTCTTTTTAACTTGCACTTTACACAAGGACTCTTATATTTGATAGCCACTAGCAATCTGAGGTTTCCTTACAACAATAAAACATAAAAGTTGATTTTACTATAGTGCATTTTAATTGGAACACTCATAAATGAGCTAGAGAGCCTGACCAAAGCGACCAAAATAAATAATAAAGAACCTTATTTCTCAAACTGCTAATTACCATAATCCCTTGTTACAAGGCTAGGGTATTATACACACAAGTATTTTTTTCTTTACAGTAAACACATTTGTTTTATGGATTAAATCTGAAAGCATTTTAAATACAGGGGGTAACAGGCGATATCTTGTTTGGATAAAATAACATCACTATCTTAATGCTATCAACAATACAGGAGCTGCTTTTAGTGCATCCTAAATAATAGCTATATTCTAATAAATCCATAAATATATCCTAGCTCCAGCTGACAGTTTTAAAATTTACTAGAGATCAGGGGAAAACTTTTAACCCTAAAATGCTCCTTTGCTGCATATATGGAAGTTAATGTTAAATACTTAAATACTTAATAACGAAAACTACAGTATAGGCGCTTATGTCCAACCATGTGCGGGAAAAGGTGCAGGAAAAGGTGCAATAATTGGCATGAAATGCTCACTAGTGATGAGTGGGGTCTATCTGGTTGGGAAGCTCTTAGTCTACAGTATCCAACATTTGTTACCCCAGAATTTTGAATACAATTACTCTGGCTATCCTGTAAACTGTTATAGGGGTGCCTTGGACCCCTTACCAGTTCAAAAACTGTTAATTAAAAAAAACCTCACGTTTTGGCATCTTCCTCCTCCTGTCCCCGCCAGACAGTGTCCTAACTTTAGGTTCATTGGGTCAGAGTCTTCCTTCTGGTCCTGCGGGTTTGGTCTTATGCAGATGTTGCAGCAGCTGGGGAAGGAATCTTTTATACCACAGAGGCAGAGCCTTTGTAGAATACCATCTGTGTGACCAATGATGTCACTGAAAGGAAGGTACTTGGAAGCGGAATACCGGGGAAATTCCCTCCATTTTCATCCACTCTGGTTGCATCATTAGTCACCTGGGGGGCTCCACGAAGGCTTTGACCCTTTGAGAAGGGTGGACGTGGGTTGTTTGATCCGGATCTTGCTAGTATCCGGGATAAGGCCAACCAGACTGGATCAGCAAGATCTGGGGCAAATCTAGCGTCAGCCTGGACCTGAAGTCCATCACTAATGCTCATAAGGTAGTACCTTATGCCACGCCATATAGCCAGGGCAGTGCTAGGTTACCTGACCTTGTGTTTTGTGGTAGCACAGGTAAAGGGACAGTCCTGAAGACTTGGTGGGACTGACCCAATATATGTGGTTTCTGGTCCAGAGTCTTCTGCCTCTTTCATACCTTTCAATATCATGACAGTGGCCCATGGGTGGTTTAATGACATCACTGGAGGGGAGAGACATGGAGGAAGTTTCCCTGGGGCTCTAACTCCATGGGGGAGGGGATTCCTCAGGGGCTCCTCAGTGGTATAAAAGTCTCCCTGCACCAGCAGTTCTACATCAGCTTGGTGGGATGTCTTGGAGGGCCCATGTAATCCCTCCCTATAGATGCTGGTGGGACAGCAGCAATAGCAGCTTCCCGCAAGCAGCAGACCGGCTCCCTCTACACCAAAAGAGGTGCAAAGTGGATGCCACACGGTGGGGGGAAAAATAAGGGAAGTTGCAGGAAAGGGGAGTTCTTTTTTTTTATTTTAAAACTTTTTATTTCACTGTGTACTGATATAGGGGTTCAATGTAACCCAATACCAGTTCACAGGGTAGTGATTGCTGGCATGGCATGACACCTGCCAAAGTCTTGCATTCTAGATAATTTGATCTGGATCTTGATAGTGTCCAGGATAGGGGAAACTGGACCAAATAGACAAGATCCCTGTAGATTGTATTTTTGGCCCAGATCTCAAGCCCAACTATTACCACATTAACAGTACATGTAACATTCAACACATGCTACCAATACACAATTCCTTACTCCTCCAAATATGTGCATCCCATATTTTAGCCCATCCCCTCAATGAGTCCCATAGCTTACCCATACCTGCAGTCCCCAACCCATATAAACTCTCACCAATGCTAAGCCAGGGGCTCCGATGTTGTTGTACAAGGTATTTCCCCTTTATTGGCATCTGGGGTTTCTAGGATACAATCACCAGTCAATGTCACCAAGTTGCAGTTCTAGCTACTCGTGTTGGGCGAACACCTGTAAGTTCGGAACTGGTAAGTTTAAATAAAAGTTTTAATAAAAATCAATGGGGACCCAATCTTTGGAAACCAAAAATTACAGATGGGCCCCCAAACCCCCCAAACTCCTCATGGGTGGGTGAGGAGCCTGTGAAGCCTTGGCAGGTGCATGAGGAGTGGGGGGGAGGGGGTCCCCTAATTGGCATAATTTCCGCTGTCAAAATGTCAAGGCTTCCGAAAAATGGCCGCCCCCATAAGTGAGGACATTTTACATTGTAAGCTGCTGCCAGTGTCCTCCCTCATGGAGGCAGCCATCTTTCTGAAGCCCCAGCTGTAGACATTTTGAGGAAAGAACCCTATTATTTTTTTAACTGTTTGTGAACTGGTAAGGGGGTTACAAGGGACCCATATACCATTTTTCAGGGTAGTGGCAGTCTGAGCTATTGTATTCAGCATTTGGGAGTACAGAATGTCAGATACTGGGGACTATCTGGTCGGAGGGCTTCTGAACTGGATTGTTTCCGCTTCAAATCATCACTACGAAAATTGTATTTACTTCAATTTTACTTATTAAGCAATTCACAATGCATTTTTTTATTTATTTTATTTTATCTACAGTTCAGAAACTTTAGTCAATCACCCCTCCATGTTCACCTGACATGTGTTTGATGTGAAAAGGACTTTAATCTCATGGCTAACTTTGGCCAATGCCACCTGCTGAACTGAACACTCATTCTGCAAAGGATGTTGGCAGTTAGGAGCACCTGGAAGGCACATTTTCCCGTTCAGACCACCAGTCCAGTCATCAGGCCAAATAATTAGTTCCATTTTGTCTACTGCAACAAAAACACTGTTTACCTGGCAGAGTCATTTATTACAGCAGTAGACTGTTTACACAGAAGTAGGTCGGAGCAAAAACCTGCACAGCTTTGGAAAGTAAAAAAATAAAAAAACACAATGTTAGGCTTATCCAGCACCAGGAAAGTCAGTCATTACATTTCAGAAGACATCATTTAGTCTAGAGGTCAAATGACAGCCACACAAAAAATATATATACAGAAATACTGAAGATATACAGAAGATATTTATGCAGAAAAGAACAAAAAAGTGCCGGCACTAAAAAAGCCAACGTTTTATTGGGTATTCCTTTAAAATTGGCCACAATGTAAAGCCCAATTCAAACGCAGTAGCTGATTTCCATGCTAATTGTTTGATGAAGCAATTGTAACTCTGGGTGCTCATTTGGGTGTGAATTGCAGCATGCATCTCTGTGAGCTTGTTAACTCTATAGCGGAATAAAGAAGACAAAATCCTCTGTGTCCCTCCACCAAAACCAGACTATTCCCTGTTATAGGGGCATTTGGGATCCATTGCATTGTAAAATCCCCCTCACCTTAATATGAGGTCAGAGGGCACATTTGCAGCCCCGCTTCTGGAACCCTCACAGAGTGGGGATACCGTGAGGTGCATGGCTAAGCTAAGAAAGATAAAGCTGAAGGACCACGGATGAGTTGTGGTATCAAGGTAAGTTTCTAGCAATACCAGGGGGCTTCAAATCAGGCTGCCCCTGGATGGGGCTGAAATGGTTTTAGCAATAGATTTACACAAATTTCTCTACAGCCCCCAGAACAGGACTTTCAGAAGAGTTCAAGGTTCCTTTGCTAACCAAGTCCTGTGGTGATAACCTGCAGCCCTGGTATCTTAAACTGGGTGCTGCACTAGTGTTTTAGAGATAAACTGGGGCCTAGTTCTGGCTTCCTACACTGCACATGCCCACAGACAGGCTGGAACCCAGAAGTGTGGCAACTGGTTTCAGAGACATTAGGGTTGATTCAGAGCCCCTTTCTCAACATTTTTTTGGAGGTCTTGCTACCAAACAAAAAATCACACAAAAAAGAAAACATTTGACATAATAATTCTTGCAGAAAAAAAGGCTTTACTGAATCAGATGAGGTGGAAAAATGGACGAGAACAGAAATTTTCACGCAGAAAAATTACGCGAAAGGGGCTCTGAATCAACCCTAATGGCCTTGATTCACTAGAGGTAGAAAAAAAAATGAACGCTTGGAAAATAAATTCGCATTCGAGAATTTTTCAAATTTAGGAGCGGTTCACATAGGTAGTTGAATTAAATTTGTGTGCTTGAATGCTCGTGAATTTTTTTCGTGTGCAGTTGAAAAAGTGCATGGATTTTCCATACCCAAATGCTGTGTGTGAGAATTTATTTCTACTGGTTCCTAATTTGTAGTGGAGCAGTGTAGTGTTACCCTTTGTTCTATTTTTTTTCTATTTTGCTTTGTGTTTTCTTTGTGTTTCTGGACTTTCTAATTAATGTAGAATAGTACATGTCAATGTTAATGTTTAATTATGTTTTTTGCTTTAGGTTCCCTCTTGTGCCAGTGTTGCTTTGTATTGCTTTACATCTATTGTTATTGTACCCATTTATTTGGGTGGTTTGTAGAACAATTTTGACTTTGCTCTGTGGATCCATTTATATGTGAATGTAAGTGTTGCCCTAAGTGTCATCATTAGCATGCAGATATTTGTAACTTTGCTAATTTGGTCGCCTCATACAGGCCTGATGTACTTACATTACCATACCAAGGTTTCTGTTGCATCCAGAGCCAGCTCCAGGGTTTTGTGGGCCCCTGGACAGCAGAGTTCCAGTGGGCCCCTTGTGTCACGGCACTTGCACGGCTATGTGAATCCCCCTGGGATGACCGGTATACTCACCACACATATTAAAGTGCACCAAAACCTAAGATTTTTAATATCCTGGTTTTTGGTACTTGATTTGGCATGACCCACTATGTGAATCCACCTGGTATGTCTGTAAAACTTACTTGACTGCCAACCCAACGGCACATGCGCAAGTGTGCAGGCAGTCAGTGCACTTGGCTCCATTCTGCTTTGTTCAGCAGTCGAGTGCTCTCCTCGGATAAGGCTCCGACGAAGGCAAGTGCACTGACAGCTGCATCCCTGTTAGCCTCCAGTTGGGGGAATGCCCGTGCCAGCTATTCACAAATCATTAATCGGGAGGCCCCAGGAGGGGGGATTAAGGGAGCACTGGAGTCTTATAGACTTTATGGAAGCTTTTGGTTCACTTTAATGCAGGGTATAGAATTCTGTTTGTCCACAGAGCATGGCATAGAGAGCGGGAAGTGAACAGCATCAACGCCCCCCCCCCACTGATGTGTGTGCTCCTGCACCCAGGTTATCTGGCTGAGCTCCTGCACGAACATAAAGTGGGGTAAATAGGGAATGTGCTGTGGCATCACAGGCAAGGTGAGTATACTGGTAATCCGTGAGGCCAAATGGCCCAGGGATAGGGGTTTGGTCAGATTAGGAGTTTGTTAGACTCCAAAGCCAGCTAAAATGGGTTTGGGTCCACTTTAATGCAGATGTGGTCTGGACCTGAAATCTCAAATATCCCAGGACGGTACACTGGCTTTCCCCCGGGGCACTCTGATTTGGGATGTCCCACTGTGTGAACCCCCCCTCCCCCAGAATGCCAATATTCACTCACCTCTTCCTCGTTCCAACGGCGCATGCCCGGGCTCTCTTCCAATGCGAAGTATCTGCCATGGCTCTCATTGACTTAAATGGAGAGTACAAGCTGAGGCATCCCCCTGGTGGCATGTGCTTGCTCCCCCCGCCAAGCCATTCATATAGGATGAGGTGGGAGCAAGCACGTTGGGGATGCATCAGCGCGTGCTCCCCATTGAAGTCAATGACTATGCCTTTGGCAGATGGCTCTCATCGGATGAATGTTCGTGCATGCGCCATTGGAAGGAGGAAGAGGTGTGTGAATAGCAGCATTCTGGGGGTTCACCCACAGGGCATTGCGGGTTTTGTTCCACTTTAAAATGGACCTATAACCAGGATTTTCACTATCCTTGCCCTATGTGCATCCTGATGCCCTGCTGTTTGAAACCCCCTTGATCTCCCAGTCCAGTCACCTTTCTGCTGTTCCCACGGTGCATGTGATTATCCAATCAGTGCTTTATGCTGTGCATACTAATGTAGCGCATGGAGCCGTTGTTTTGGATTCAGCGTCAGCATAGGGAGCGGGATTCCCTGTTGAGTGAACACCACTCTGCATTTGGACTATCTGAATGGATAGGTGTGGGAGTGCGCACATCAGTAGGGATACCAGGGAGCCTTTTAGACTCCAGTGTCTTCTGTGGCGGTGATTGATCCACATTAAAGAGGAAGATTCTCATTTGTGGGCAGCCATGGGGTCTAAAAGATCACTCAAAATACAGATGGGCAACTTACAACCCCCTGGGGCATCCCTATTAGGGATGCTCTGCTGTGTGAAACACCCTGGGAACCCCCACAAATACACACCTTTCTGGGATCCCTCGCCATATTCACGGGTCTCTGCATATTATTGGACTTGGACCTGCAGTCTGTCGTGCGCTCCCACGTTCAGCCTATCTGAAGAGCTGGGTGCAGGAGTATACCTCAGCCTCAGAGATGAAGCTGAGAATAGGCCGTAAAACCCCATAAAGGTGGCTATGGGGGTACCTGGGGGTTTCCATACAGCGAGACATCCCAAATCAGGATGAAAATCCCGGGTTTTGGTCCACTTTAATTAAGAGCCTTATTTTTTAAGTTTTTCAGAGTACGCCAGATGAGCGGCTTTGCATGAGTCACTATCTGCACCCAAACTTATTTGCGGCAGGGAGCGAGGCAGCGCTATGTCTGCGCTCCCTCCCAGCCAAGGCGTCAGGTCAGCGCATAGTTTATTAAATCCGATGCAGCTGCGAATCCTAGCACCGTCTGGTAGCGCTGCAAAGTGGCCACTTTTAACAAAGGGGGTGGCATTGTCAGAAGGGGATTCCAGGCATCTTGTGCCTGTGGTAAATGCTGTTTTTATCTTTGGCGAGGCCGGGGAAGAAAAAATAATACTGGAAATTGCATTGGGAACACATGGAAATAGGACACATTTCGCACGGTCCAAATCACAAGTTGGCAGCGCAACACAAAAGTGTAAAAAAAACTTCCAAAAACAATTTCTAACAGCCCAGGGATCCCGTGGCACATGCACCAGCTAAGAAATAACAAAAGTGGCCAAAATAATTGTAACATTCCAGCCCATTGAAATGCATAGGATAAGGCCACACAGTGCA
Source organism: Gastrophryne carolinensis (assembly GCA_027917425.1). Classification (NCBI taxonomy): domain Eukaryota; kingdom Metazoa; phylum Chordata; class Amphibia; order Anura; family Microhylidae; genus Gastrophryne; species Gastrophryne carolinensis. Next base: position 37,902,599 of record CM051241.1, read on the forward strand.
GGGTGAGCACCTGGTACTGTAGGGAACTCAGCTGGCACTCATCCCATCGCCGGCGCTATTGATAGATACTACCTGCCACTATCACAGGCGCTCTGGATTTTTGACTTGATAAATACACCATTTGCACTGGGACCTGACACTCATCTGGCACTATGTGGCCTTAGCATTTCTTAAAGTGGACCAAAACCAAGGATTTTGTCTATCCTGGGTTTTGGTCCTTTCCCCCGGGTCAACCCGATCAGGGGTGCGCCGCTGCGTGAAACCCCCCAGATCACCATCACCCCAGAGCCAATTCACCTCTCTCCGATCCTACGGCTGCGCATGCGCGGCCACTCGTCCAATCAGCATGCTCAGAGCTGAGGGCCAGAGCACTGATGGCTGCATCCCCCGCTACCCTAACAGGGAGCGTGCCCGCGCTGGCCATTCACAAATGCCTGGCACAGACACATGCCCTTCTAGAGCGATAGTGGGAATGCGGCCGCGACTCGTGCATGCGCCTATCGACCATGTAACAAGGTAAGCGTATGGGCAACCTGGGGGGTTTCACACAGCGGGGGCATCCCGGTTTTGTAATCAATTGGCACAGGAATCTTATAAATTTCCGGGTCGATCGTCGTGGGTTTTGGTCCACTTGAAATAAACCCCTAAATTTTTTTTTGTTTTTTTGGGTTTTGGTGGTCATTTTTCTGTCTGGTATATTTATGTTGTCATGGCATTATGCATTATGTACATTTATTAATTTGTGCAGCGGCATGCAGTGTGGTAAATAAAACATGTTACTGTGAATGGCTCATGTGCCTTGCTCATGAGCCTCGATTCAAAGACACATTCGTCCGGACTTCCGTAGCTGTCTGTGAAAGTTTTGGTGGGTATTTTTTTGCTTTTTTTCGTTCATTTTTCATTCGTACAAAAGTTCGGGAATGCGCTTTCGATGAACGGAAGCAAATCGGAACATTTCCGTTAGTTCGGATCATTTTCCAAACAAAATCGGAAATTTTCCGTTTGTTCAGAAAACTTTCGTTGTTGGGATGGGTTTCCATCTGATTCAGAGAGCCGATTTCCGACGGATCACCACTCTATAAATCCGTTTCATTTCCGATCCACTTACGAGACCTTTGAGGGCTCGGATTGCTATTGTTGAACATGTTTTGCGGCAATGTGGAGGAGTCTGCGCGCCTTTAGCACCAAGGCATTGCATGTATCAGCATGGTCGAGGCCATAAATTGTATAGCAATGCATACCTAAATCAATACATTTCATGTATGCCTTATAGAAGAATTTTAATGCTGACCTTAATTAGTCCTTAGCATGTAAACATTTATTTTCCCACACATCCATATAATTGCTATATTTTTTTAGACTTATGTCCTTTGTGAATTATATTTGTATTGTTGAACTTGAATCTTAATTTGTTAGGAGTTATTGTTTTAGCCGGTTACCTTTGCTTTGTGTAATTATTTTATATTTGGTTGCAGGAACCGCAAGATGTGCCACTCACACAACATAAAAGCAGTGATTGGTCCAGCTATGCGATTCCTCAGTGTTCTTGCAGGGCATCCAGGGTCGTCCCATGATGCTTATATATTGCAGAGCTCCGGCTTATTTCGTCATTTTGAGTCAGGAGAATTATCTGTTAGATGGCTCCTGGGTAAGTTTGCTCACATTCCATCAATCCATTTTCACTGTATGGCAATGAATACAGTTGATGACTCATGACTTAACCTATTGCTGTTTTTAGCCCTTGAAGACATGTTAAACAATATTGTAGCTTAGAATGTGTATTTTATGTTAGTATTTTTAAATACTTTCAGGGGATTCTGGATATCCACTCCTGCCCTTGCTCCTGATGCCCGTTCTTTGCCTGCAGAATGCGGCCAGGGGTTCTCTAATCGGGCACTATGCAAAACCTGGGCTGTGGTGGCGAGGGCCCTCTGGCTTTTGAAGTCCAGATTTAGGTGTTTGGACCATACAGGGGGGGGGGGGGGGCACTGCAGTATGACCCCAACAAGGTTATACCAATATTTTAATTTAAGTTTTTTAACAGGGACCACGCGTGCCAGAGTGGCACAACTGAGTGTCAGGGTTCTTCAGTTGGTGGGAGAGATGCGGGAGCTGCGCAACTCGTTGGGGACCACAGATGAAGAATAATGTTCTGTGGCCTGCCATTGCTATGTATTTTGTTTTTTATAGTTGTAAAAATTAGACATTTTCTAAATTTTTCTAAATTTTATATTTTATGATGGAATCCACAAAAAAATGTTACAGTGTCATTTCATTTACAAAATACATTAACACAAAACACAGACACCCAGAAATATTTAAAGATGAATATTCACATGACCGAGAAGTGATTTGGGTGAGCTTTAAGGTTCCAAAAGGGAAGATGTAGGATAGTGCTAAGTGGTTTGGGGAGCTTTAATGTTCCAAAAGGGAAGATGGAGGATAGTGCTAAGTGGTTTGGGTGAGCTTTAAGGGTCCAAAAGGGAAGATGGAGGATAGTGCTAAGTGATTTAGCTAAACATTGTAGTAGAAGTGAGGGTGGCAAATATGTAGGCGAACACTTTAATGAGTTAAGTTTGTAGTTTGCAGGCGCAAGATCGTAAGGATTTCCGTCTGGACGAATATTTATTGAAAAAGGGAAACAGAATCGAACGGGAAACGTAAAGGATTCGTTGGAGGATACGATGGGAAAATGGCAAAAACGAAAGCCTACGTTGAAACATGTGGAAATGAAACGGAAAAGTCTGGATGGAAAATTACATCCTCGTATTCGTAATCTGTCGTACGCACGGAAACGGAAACTTTACAGAAGGTTTTCAATGCATGCATAGAATCGCTCATACGCTCATACGAGAACGGAAACATTTCACAAAAAAAACAGATCGCCACTAAAACTGAAGGTTTTTTTTGTCTCTCTGAATCGAGCCTATGGTGCGGCAAGATAGTTGTAACCACGTTGTACTCAGTCATACAGAAAGCACATTGAGCCTCATCCATTCTGTTCCTCTGTCCTGTGTGTGCCACTATGGTTTATTTCATATAAATGTTTTTGCTAATATTTGTGGCAGCCTATATTAAATATCATTTTACACAGTTTCATGTTCATAGGCCTCCCTGTGGTGCACTATGGGCTTTTTCCAGACACAGTGGATAGAAGGGCTCAATTGTGGAAGCCAGAAAACAGTTTTCTCCTCCTGAAAGCTGCTGTAAAAAACCTGTGTGAAACTCTGGAATTTAACTCATGTGTGGAGCCAATCCATGGCACCTGAATCACTAGAATTATTTTTCACTTGAAAATGTCACACAAATTATTTTCTAAAATCGAATTCTTTTCTAGTGCTTTTTCTCTCTCACAAATTAAATAAGCAAAAACTAAATTAAAACAGCTGTAAGGTTGTTGAATCGCGCGTGGAATTTTCGCACAAAAAAATCGCACCTTTTTCTCAAAACACACACCCGAAAATTTCAATTCGACCAATCAATGCGATCAATTTAATGAATCAAGCCCGTAGGCCACAGCAAGACCAGGTGAGGGTAAACGGGGAAGCTTCCTGTCCCTTTGATCTGCTAAGCAGTGGAGCCTTGCGCCCCTTTGGTAGACCTGATCTGAGGTCTGAAACAAAATATTATGTTAAGTAGGAGATTCTTTTTCCCTTTGGAAAAACTGAGGTATGAAAGAAATATCTGTTATTATGATGACTTGAAACAATAGTAACAATACCGAAATAGAAAATACTTTCAATATCGTGATTTATGCAGACAATTTACTTAAGTATAGGCCTTAGTTTACTAAAGATTACCGTTTTAAAGGTATTAAGAAAATTGCAGCCCATGGAGAAGATTTGCTACACTAAAACATGACAGCTAAAATGACACAACATAGCTGCACAATAAAGTTGAATACATTCTAATAATAACTTTCAGTAACTTTGTCACATAAAGCACCAATTTTTTAGATTTACTTCGACACAGCCAGTACTTACGCCCTAAACTTTATAGTTAAAAATTGTTGCATATTTTTAATGGGAACTGTTGTGTCTACATGTATGCATGGCAATTGGCCATTAGGGAATTCATTGAGGAAATGGCTAATTTTCGTCTTTGTAGCTTTTATGTAAATATTATCAAATAGATGGTATTTGGAGGAAAGCTATTGCAGAAGGATCATCTTGAAAAGATTAAAAAAGAAAAATGATAACTTTTTTTGTAGCCCATACGTTCCGGATTTTGGAAGCATGAAAGCACTAAAAATACAGATGAAGAAGATGTAAATCATGTCAGAAGAGGAAGGTTGAAGCAGCTTTAAGTGGCCTAGAGACATGAGCTACCATAGCCCTTTGGCATGTCACCCTTCATTTTTATCTTTCTGTTTGGCCCTCTCTGCTACAAGCATTTTTATTTAGGAGATTTACGGAGTTCATGGGTTTTCCTTAATTCAATGCACTGTGGGCTGAACTAAGGAAACAGAGCTATAATTCTGGAGAACAGTGCTATAATTGTTGCGGCGAACATAGGGATAACTGACTTTTTGCTGGGTTTCGCTGATTTTTCACCAGACTGAAAGTATGATATTTACTTAGAAAAACAGTATGGCATAAGCTGGTAAACTGCAACAGCAGAAATGGTTTTGAAAAATTAAAGACATTTTGCTGAAAACACACACACACACAAATTCTGGAAAACTGGACAGGTGCTCACTAGCATTCGCCCAACTCAAACTTGGGGCGTACATGGCACATTTTTTTTGGTAAATATGGCAACACCGTCCAAACCCGTAAATGTCCGCAAATAATAATAAATGACTGTTTATTATGCAGGGCATCCAATTTTAGCATACCCCTTCATTTAGGGATCAGAAGAAAGCCTGAAAATGGGCTGGATTATACCATGCTTTCATGGGCCATGCTTCACTTTTGCTCTTGCATTCCACATGACCACTGATGGTCAATACAGTTCATCGGGATTGTGTGCACGGCACAATGCGTAGCGTGTGCATACACACTGGGTAAGGGGAGTCTGATCCTTCACAGGCAGGAGGAGGAGATGTGCAGGATGCAGCAGCCATAGCCCTGAAGCATGGTGTTGAAGCCCTGGTTTCCTGCTAACATTTAAGTAGGAACACTGGGCTATTCTGCCCTTCCATTCACCTGCCAGCATGTCAGCTCCCTCTACCCTTAGAACTAGCATATAGCTGCTATGGACCCCTTACCAAGTAGGATGTCCTAGAGTTGCTGAGCAATGTTTTTTTTTTTCTTTGGTTAGAAAAGGTGTGTTTTATGGAACAAAATTTACACTACCTGCCACCGGTTGCTATTGACAACCATACAGTCTGTACACCTCTACAGATCTACAAGAAGAACAAAGTGAGTCTGTTGTGCATGTGTAAGTGCGAGTGAGCTCCTTTACCTTAGCAGCGACCATAGCAGCAGTGTTTTATGTGTGCAGGACTCACGGTTGCCAATACAGTTGCCAATAGCAAACGAGGGAGAAAAAAATAAACTAGATAAGCACTGCACATCGTGAACAGACTTACCTTCTCTCTGGTCCCAAAGAATCTTTGACCACCCACTCGAAGGGTGCCAGCCAGCTAAGGCAGCGCATCGGGATCCTAGTCCCCCGGCTGCCGTGTCAGATCAAGAAGCACTGCAAGCCTTCGTCTCTGGCCGCATCCCTGTGCTTCTCTTACCATGCTCATGCTGTCTCTTATGCCGGTTTAAAAGAACCTAACATTACTAGTGGGGAAAGCGCCCTAATTGTTGGCGGGGCTCTCAGCCCTTAGGGGTGCTATGAGCTCAAAGTATTCCTGCCAATCCTCAGCATCCTAGTTATTCCCTGCCATTCCATCGTTGCCCGTGATAGCGTGCTGCTGGCTTCTGTAGTTCCTGTGAAGTCTTTCTTTGTACCGTTTACAATCTCACTTGCCCGACTACTTCATTGACTGCTGCCTGGACCGATGCATGCCTGCCTGACCCTGAATCCGTCTCACCCTCTGACCACCCGGTTTGACTCTTGGCTTCACCCTTGACCCTTCGCTTGCTACTCCCTTTGGTTCCACGTATTGTGAGGACTGTTCATCCACCTTCACCCGTCCACATCCTTTGTGCTAGATGCATGTGTAATGCATCTCTTCAAATGGTGGCTTGTCTAAAGGCGAAAGAAGCAGCGGAGATTGTGGACCCACCAGAAGGTGGGCATACCACGGGGCTTGACTTAATCATGGGCCCCTAATAGAAGATCTTGGGCAACAAGTGCAGGCCATGGCTACCGCCATAAGCCAGCTGGCTCGTCATGTGGCGACCCAGGAGAACCACCAATCATCTGCACCACAAGTGACCTCACCTCCTGTTCCCCTTCCTGAAACATTTTTTGGGGATTGTGCTAAATTTTCAAACTTCAAAAACTTTGAGGTATACTTCTAAGGAAATGACATGTGGAAAGGTCTAAAGATCAGCACTGAGGTTCCCCCCACCAAGAGCCTCCTCCTATGGGCTCTTTCTCCTTGCTCCCACCAGCTCAAGAGGAGCCCATGCAGCTTGGCACGTCTTGGCTCTCCCAGGCTGAAAAGATGAGAGGTCGTACTCAGGGCTTGTGTTTGTATTGTGGTAATCCAGGTCACTTTGCTTTCCCGGGGGGAAACCTCAGTGCCTAGACAAGGATGAGGGAACTCATCTAAGTTGTCAGGTATCCTTCCCTCACATTAATAAATTGTTATTACCTGGCTGTGATGTTGGAGGTGTTGGTCTTCTCCAAGACCGCTTTTGTAAAATTGATCATGGGTTCCTCCCACTCACAGGGTCTAGAATTCCTGGTTTTAGATTGTCCTGATACCCCAGTAGTCCTGGGGTTCCCTTGGTTGAAGACCCACAATCCCGTTGTTAACTTGATAATTGTTTTTGTACCACCCTCAGGACAACCCTTGTCTCCCTTGAGGGGTTACCTCCGCCATATGCCGTTTGGGCAGACTTGTTCTCTGAAAAGTTGGCCGATTTGCTTTCTCCTCACAGGGCCTATGATTGGCCCATTGAGCTATTGCCTTTTTCTTTGTCAAAAAGATGGATGGGGGGGTTAGGCCTTGTATAGATTACCAAGGCCTATACAAAAATCATGATAAAAAATAGATACCCCTTACTGAAGATATCTTATTTTATCGTGATTCTGTTTAGAGCTTGCTATGCCTCGGATCCCAGTAAGACTTTGGCTTTCAACCACTGACCGAGAAAATCAGAATGTCATCTAAATAGATTACCACGATTTGAAATTCATGAAAAACATAATAATGAAAGACGGTGGGGCATTACACAAGCCAAAGGGCATAACTAAATACTCATAGTGCCCATGTGGGGAATCATGAACTGCTAAGAATTAAGCTGGCCTTTGGAGAATGGAGGTGTAAGGACTGTACCGGACACCAGTCTGTCTTGAGCTGATAATCCCCAATCTCCACAGCCTCTTCTGCCTATAGACAAGTCCCCGCTTGTAGGAGACGCGGGTAATGCCTCTCCTACTCGGTTACCCCCAGGACTTATAGGGCGCAAAGATTACCAGCTTAAGGTGGAGACTGATGAACGTCAGGGAGTCCCAAGCGAGGATGCCGGATGGCGGAAGTCCGATTACAAGCCGAGGTCAGAGCCGGGAGGTCACGGGGCGAGGTATCCAATGGAGGTAACGAAGAATAGTCAAACAAGCCGAGGTCAAATCCAGAAGGTCACGGTGCGAGGTATCAGAGGGGTCAGGCGGAATCGTGGTCAGGCAGGCAAAAGGTCAGGGCAGGCAGCAAGCGAGAGTGGTCAAAGATCAAAGCCGAATTATATGGAAAAGACAATCTGAAACGCTCCCAGAACCCAGAGGCTATAACGGGCACTGGGATACTGAAGCAGTCTCACTTTATAGGGAATACTGGCCACTAAGGAAGGGAGCAAATGGAGGGAAGAACAATGATTGGTGCACAGTACAAAAACGGGAGCGGTCCCAGGAACTGGACGGCCCAGGCCAGACAGGCCGACCAGTCCCTGGGTCCGCTCCCAGGATCAAGCTGAGGATAGGCAGATTTAAACTTGCCCCCGGCGGGCGCGCTGGGGAAAGCGCCGCCGGGAGGCATAAAGAGGACGTGCTCGCGCGCGAGCATGTAGCAGATCGTGCGCGCCCCCGCTAGGAGGGGGAAGCGCCACAGTGAGAGGGAGCCCGGCGGGACCGCCCAGCCGCGCATAGCGGGCTGCGGCGCGGCCACCAACACTGTCCAGCGCCGCCGACCCCCGGTCCCCACGACAGCGCCGAGGAGTCGGCACACCCGGGGACCGTCGGGCAGCAGCCGGCCGGGGGCCACCCGACAGCGCGTCGCGGGACCAGGGACGGCGACGAGGTAAGTGCCTAACAGGAGGCATTAGTTGGAAGGTTCTTTTCATCCTATTACGGTATACATGGACCATAAAAATCTTGAATACATTGAATCTGCAAAAAGGCTCAATTCACTCCAGACTCGCTGGGCATTTTTTTTCTACTGTTTCAGTGCCTTATCACACAACCTTGGGTAGATTAGACAAGAAATAACCCATTCTGCCCTTCGGTTGTGTAGTTGGTGTCCTGCTGCCTGATATATCTAATTCCCATTCCATTCCCCCAGCACCTTTTCAAGCAGATTCCCCTCCGGGCAAGCCTCCAGGCTGCCGATATGTTCCGCTGCATTTGTGTCTCTCTGTATTACAAAAAATAATGCTAAGACCTTGGGTCACTTAGGTAACTGTAAAACCCTGGCTCTCGCCAAGCACCATGTATGGTGGCCAACCATCAGGCGCGATATCACTGTCTTTGTCAAAGCCTGTTCAGTACGTGTCCATAACAAAGGAACCCATAGACCCCCAACTGGATTACTGGTACCTTAGGAGTTTCCTGCTGAACCATAGATTCATATATCTATGGATTTTATTGTCGATTTGCCGTGTTCTCAGAATAACACTGTCATTTGGGTGGTGGTCGGCCGATGGTGCATTTCGTTCCTCTGCCAAAACTCCCATCGGCTCCTGAACTGGCTTAACCGTTCATAAAACATATTTTTCGTATTCATGGCATACCACAAAATATTGTGTCTGAGTGGGGGGTCCAGCTTATTTCCCATTTTTGGATGGAGTTCTATGAGCGGGAATAAAATAGTATTTATCGTCGACCTAGCACCCGCAGTCTAATGACCATTCCAGGTGGGTGATCTGGTCTGGGTATCCACCCAAAACATTGCCTTGCGCTAACCTTTGTCAAAATTGGGTCCTAAATATATCAGTCCCTTTCTGATACAAAAGTCGAGCTTCCATGTACCATGAGAATGCCTAATCCGTTCAATGTATCCCTACTGAAATCCGTTGGTAATGTTCTGTCATTGTGGAAGATGAACCTGAATACGAAATAAAATTCTTGACTTTAGAATTTTGTGTAACTCACTACAATTTTTAATTGATTGGAAGGGATTTTGTCCGGAGGAGAGATGTTGGGTCGCAGCTAAAGATGTTCATGCTAAAACCCTGATCAAGATGTTTCAACGTGACAACCCGGGTAAGCCAAATAAGGGTCCTGAGGTTCCTTGTCCAAGGGAGGAGTAGTGGGTATATGTAGTGTGGTGGGTAGTGGGTATATGTATGGTTATATTTTGGGTATACTGTTAACATTGGTGTGGACTCCAGAATTTGTGCTGCTTAATTTTCCTTCCCCCAGTTTGTCCTCTCTTTGTGTTGTGAGATGTTCCAATTTTTAGATGCTTTAAATTATATGTATAGGGGATTAGTGCGATTTGTGATTAGGTATAATAAAGTATTTTTTTATTATGATGGTTCTGCTTCCTAGTCACATATGGTATCCTTGTACATATTGTTTAGATTGGGCTTTTTTGGCAATGCACACTATTTAGGCATTTAGTTCCAATATAGATTGCACTGTTGTGACTCAGAATAGAAGATTTCTTGCTGCTAAAGGAACCCTGTTCAGGAATTGATGGCCATGCTTAAATGTCTAAGAAAATGAAAGTAATCACTGTGAGGCTGTGGAGTAGATAGTTTAGCTCCATGAAGCCACATTCCCTGATAGCAAGGGATCCTCAGTTAAATATCTACCTACTTTAAACTGCTTATCATCATATACAGCAACTATCACTTGATTGTTTAGGCTTCTTTTATTCCCTTGTAAGGAACAAACAAAAAAACAAAGCTCCAAATCCCCCTTTCTTTGTAGACCCACACTGTACTGTACTCGGCCATCCTGTCACTTCCAGTGCTTTCATCAGACTAAACTGCTACTGTGTATGTTGCATGTCCGGACATGTCTCAGCCTGTACAAACAAGCGCAGCACTCATGTAGATCTATTAAAGTGACCATGTGTCCCGCTTTTGAGATATACTGCCCCATGAAAACCCTCAGGACACCTAAATGTCCCGCTTGGCTGACAGTATGGGGAAGACTGTCCCACCAAATGCACGATCCTTACAACTGCTCTGACTGCTTGGCTAAATGGCGGGAGTGGAAAGCATGGATTGGATGAGCATTGTCTCAATCATGTGACTGGATAGCTACACCTGATTACACAAGTCATAAAATGCTGTAAATGTTTTTTCCTCCAAAGCCCATAATAAGCCACACCCTTAAAACACACCCCTCCAGGCCCTTTACCCACCAACTAAAAATGGTTATATATATAATTTTTTAATATGTATATTTATATGTATTATAGTGTATTGAAGCAGAGACGCCCTGCAGTCTTTACTAAATACAGGCCAACTGCAATAGAAGGGCCCTACAAATTATGTTCTGTAACATTTTGAAATACTTATATCAGTGATTAATATACAAATGATTGAAGAGCTTTAAGATGGTTTGTCCTGCAAAATATCAGAACGTCCTTAATAGAAGCTTCTAAAGCTTTTAATAAAAAAGCTTCTAATACTGAATAAGAATTCCTTACATTGCTGTTTCTTCTTATATCAATACACTTATTGTTATCATTCTGGTCATGATGAGCTGATTGTATGAGTTGACTTTGAAGTTGTTATTGCGCTCTAGCATGACTCTGCACATATGCTTTGGCATACCTGTAATTAGAATTATTACATATATTTCTGACTGCAGTTCTGTGTTATTATTGAAATGAAAGAAACAAAGATGTATTTCATCTGATTCCCATTTTTGTGTACCTAAAGCACCGGTTACATGTCAGTAGTAGCTTGTTCTTGTGCTCAGCATTATTAATTGTTGAAGTAAAGTTGTAGTCATAAGGAAGATATACCGGACCTCCAAGAAAGAGTTCTTCTTTCTCTCCCTAACCCAGATTTGGTATTTTAAATAAAAAAAAAAGGCTGTTGACATGATCATGGGCAAGCGTGAAAATGGTCACTCTTAAATATATAGAATTGAGGCTTAAATATTATAGGGGTAGATACTGTGGCTCCTATGATGCTACAGCTTTGCAGGGGCAAAACATGGTCTGGGGTGTTTGGGACAGGAGTACAGTAAGGGAATGGAGGTGACTGAAAGCCAAAGAGAAAAGGGAAGGTGTTAGAAGAGAACCGATTGAATTCCGGCACAGAGTCGAGGTGAAGGTGCAAGCCCAAGTGGACCTAAAGCAGTGCGGCCTGTTTGGAATTCTCCTTTTGCTCCCTATGGCCAGTCCACCCCTACCAGTAGGACTAAAGTGTTCCATCTGGTGTTCAGCTGGACAGTTTCTATCTGTTCTAAAAAGCCTGTCAGCTGGATAGTCCCTGGAACACAGCATCCGTTACATGCCAGATATCATTGGTGGATATACTCTGGAATGGCCTCCCTCAATTCGCCTCTTCCAACCTTCCAAGTAGAGATGAGCGAACTTCTTAAAAATTCGGCCGAATTTCTCAAAGAAATTCGGGTTCGTCCGAATCAAACTTTAGCGAATCACTCATCTCTGGTGGGAGCGGGGCCGGCCTCCCCGCTCCCACCAAGCCCTGAAATGGAAAAAAAAATGCCGGCATGGTGGGAGCGGGGAGGCCAGCTGCGCTGTCAGCTGTCATCAGAGGACGTGTCATCAGAGGAAGCCGGCTTCCTCTGATGACGCGTCCTCTGACGACAGCTGACAGCACAGCCGGCCTCCCCGCTCCCACCATGCCGTTAAGTGTTGTATAGTGGGAGCGGGGAGGCCGCTATACAGCAAACACTTACCGGCATGGTGGGAGCGGGGAGGCCGGCTGTGCTGTCAGCTGTCATCAGAGGAAGCCGGCTGCCTCTGATGACGCGTCCTCTGATGACAGCTGACAGCGCAGCCAGCCTCCCCGCTCCCACCATGCCGGTAAGTGTTTGCTGGAAAAAAAAATGCCGGCATGATGGGAGCGGGGAGGCCGGCTGCGCTGTCAGCTGTCATCAGAGGACGCGTCATCAGAGGCAGCCGGCTTCCTCTGATGACAGCTGACAGCACAGCCGGCCCCCCCGCTCCCACCATGCCGGTAAGTGTTTGCTGTATAGTGGGAGCGGGGAGGCCGGCTGCGCTGTCAGCGGGCGGCGGAAGCCGGCTTCCGCCGCCCGCTGACAGCGCAGCTGGCCTCCCCGCTCCCACCATGCCGGCATTTTTTTTTTTTTTTTTTAATTTCAGGGAAAATTCGGTCAGCACGAATCACAAAAATTCGGGTTCGTGCTGAATCTAATTTTCCCTGAAATTCGGAGTGATTTCAGGTTCGTTAGAACCGATTCGCTCATCCTTACTTCCATGCCTTCAAAATGCTCTCAAAACTCAAACTTTTTCAGATGAACCCATCATCTGTCTTAAACAAGAGCAACAACCCCCTTGAGCCTATAAGGGGGTTGGTCTAGCTCTTTATGGGGCATCCCCCTGGATCACCCCCACTGATACACACACCATGTGATGCCTAAATGGCCGATCACCAGGCTGGGTTTTTACTAAGGGATTGCGGTGGAGGTAAGAGAAATTGGGGTTTGCCAAGGTCTATGAGTGAGGCAGTTGCACCACATCTGGATGCTCCCTACGACTATCACAATGCGGTCTAATACCCATTAAAGGGCAAGTCGTTGGCATTTTAAAAGTGTCCAATTTTGTGTGTTTTCAAGGTGCTGAGCATATCTGTTATTTTCTTTTATTTGTTTGAAAATATGAGTTTTAAAATAAAGGAGTTTCTCCAGCAACAACGTGTTTACCTTAGCAACCATACACCAGTGGTGTGTATGGTGTACATAGCAGAGACTTCCAGACTCCAGCTTGCTAATCATCTGATTGGCTGAGATGATGCTACACACTTGTGAAATCACAGATTTAACACCTCCTGCTCTAATTCAGCCCCTTCAGATCACGCTCGTGTGTTCCAGTAGCTCTGGGAATTGTAGGCAAAAGCTATACTAAGGGCTTTACTTTAAAGAGGAACTCCGGAGGCCCTGGAGTCTAAAAGACTCTTTGGGGCATCCCAAATTTGGATGCCTTGCTGTGTGAAACTCCCCAGGTCACCCGTTCGACTTACCTGCTTCCACTGTGTGAAACCTCCAGGTCACGCGTTCGACTTACCTGCTCTCGGAGCCCTTGTTGCGTCCCAGTGCCATGGCCGCATTTTCACTTACCTCGCCAAGCCTTTCTGAATGGGCGATGCAGGCACGCCCAAAGCTAGAAACATCGGAGGATGCTAGCAGATCCGAGCAATATCAAGTGCTCTAATCGGCTGAGTGCGCAAGAAACTTGGAAACCACATGCTGATGAGTAAATCACAGGTCCGGAGGCACAATCCTAACACAAATGTATATTTTACATTCCATAAAAAGAAAACAATAAGGCAGAACTCAAAATACAGTACCTGACAAAAACTGAGTTTTCCTTTAAGGGCAAAATGGGTATTGGGTCACTTTTGACCCAACTACTCGTCTCCACCCTTACCCTATGGCAGGGCCTTAGCTCCAAATTTCCTCCAGTATCAATGTGTATTTGCTGCATTTCTGTTACATTTGACAGATAATACCCTGCGTTCTGGACACATCTTTGCAGTAAAAGACAGCAAAACATAGCTGAACATATTGTTCCCTATAGCTCAATATACAGAGCATTGGATCTGTTAATATCTTGTGCACAAAGGGACCCATGGCAAGGAGCAAAAACAAGCGACGGGCAGGCTGATTCATCACTAACGCCAGGTAGCGACAGATGAGCGTCTGTAGCAGGCATTTTCAGAGCGCCCGCCAGTAGTCGCAGTGCTCGGCCGTGAGTCGCTAGTTTATAGCGACTCAGTTGCTGTGCAGTAATGTTGAATACATTGTGACGATTCGCTATTTGACCAGTACAGCGCTGTATGGGAGCACATGGTAGCGACTGCTCATAGCGACCAACTCACACCATATTCAGCAAAAAAACAGCCTCACACAACTCTGGCGCAGAAAAATGCTTCTCTGAAGCCCAGAGCGCAGGAGGCGGTGTGTTTAAAGTCTGTTTTCCAGCATCTTTCCACTAGTAACAAAGCGACAACATATGGAATTACATTGTAACAACATTGTAACATGAACACTTTAATGGCAGACCTGTAATGTCATTTCTGCAGAAATATATAAAAAAAGAAAAAATTGTGAAAAAAACTGCTTTTTCAATGCCAGAAGAGGTCACAGAATTTTGATTGTGATTTTTTGAAAAAAAAAAAAAACAAATCAAATACCCCGTTTAAAGAGAAGAAAAGGTTTGTCCATTGAAATGTATGGGAGAGCGACAGGTAGCGAGAGGTCATACCTGGCGCTGTGCAAGGCTGAACGCCGGCGCTGTTCGCTGAGGCTGTGAAAATGTTGAATCAGACGCTACATGGCGCTATCCCAGTCGCTAAACAGATTCTGCTTGATAAATGTGTAATTGCGTGCCGTGTCCTGCGTTCACCAGTCGCTACCTGTCGCTACCTCTCATTAACCAGCCACTACCTGACGCTATCCCTTCTTAAATAAGTATTTTCATGGCACATTCAGACAAAAATCAACAGACAATATTTATTATTGTAAGCGAGTAGGCGGTGCCAAACAAATTATTCTTTTCATCTTTGTGATACCTCAATCACCCAGGAAAAAGAATACTTGAGTACAGTATATCTTCCACTATTTACACAGCCTTTTCTTCCTGTTTGTGGACATATATTTTGTGCCAGTAGCTCTCATCAGCAGAAGCCTGAAAGGCTGCCACCTTTTTTTGTTGTTGGGTGATGCAAGCACATGGTGGTGGGGGGGGGGAGGTGTCTTTAGCTAAATAAGAATGGCTTTTCAGTCAACCCCTGCACTAGATGTTTTTGGGCAACTTCTGGTAAAAAGCTCCCAGCCATTGTTGTGTATGTCCCAAAGGGTACTAAAGACTTAAAGGATCCGCAGCACTCAACCCTGTTAGCTTGCAGACCAACCTATAACCTGTCTCTAAATCTGGTAAAAACAGAGGACTCAGTCCACACAAATCTGCAGAAGTATGCTTAAGCTGCACCACCACGCCAAGGTGCCCCTGTGAGGTGCAGTCCTAACTCTAATCTATGAGAGCCCCACTTGGGACATACAATGCAAGAGATAAAATGGGAGCAGCTTACCTGAGGTTGCCCTAAACCTCATGTGCAAGCCATGGGGTGGAAGGGTCAAGACCTTGCAATACAGCCTAGACCCCACACCCCATGTCCCAAATGGGGCTCTCAGAGATTAGAGTTAGGACTGCACCCATAGAGGCACCTTGGCGCGGTGGTGCAGCTTAGCATACTTCTGCAGATGTGTGTGACCGAGCCCTCTGTTTTTACCAGATTTAGAGACAGATTATAGGTTGGTCTGCAAGCTAACAGGGTTGAGTGCTGCGGCTCCTTTAAGTCTTTAGTAACCTAATTGCCCCGCTGACTTGCACCTCCCAGGTTAGTTATAAAATGGTCTGAGCAGCTGCCACTCCCCCTATGTCCCAAAGGGGGTGGCGATAGGTTAGAGTTAGGTGCCGTTGCATTTGGTGGCGCAGCTTATACATAACTCTGCAGATGTATGCCAACCAAGTCCTGTTTATAACTAGATTTTAGAGATCATAGGATTGGGCTCACTAACAGGGTTGAATGCTGTGTCTACTTTAAAGTGGACCAACACCCACCCCTGATCGGCCCGGGAATTTATAAGGGCGCGCACCCGCGCCAGCCGTTTGTGAATGGCCGGTGTGGGTGTGTGCCCTGTAAGAGGGACGCGCGAGAGGTGGCGGCGGCGGCTTATCCGTCGCTTGTCAGTTGCCGATAAGGTAAGATTTTAGGGGCTTTCTGGGGGGTTTCACACAGCGGGGCGATTGGCGTGCCCCGCGGAAGTAGACCAACACCCAGGATAGTGAAAATCCTGGGTGTTGGTCCACTTTAAGGCAAGGCTGGAAGCTATGGCTGTATGGAGAATAATGGCTTACTTCCACAAATCGATTTGCGAATGAAAAGTTTGACCACAATCAGGCTAGATCTGTGGAAATGCTCGCTGCAATCCAGCAATGAATGAGAATTTGTTAGTATTTTGTTTAGACCAAAATCTTTCATTCGTCATACGACCATTAACATGTGGAAACAGAAATCAACCACCAATAGGATATGGAGTGCACAGCACAAGCGATCTCACAAACAATCGCTCAGACTAACACGTAGGCCCTTATTTAAGAAGGGATAGCGTCGGGTAGTGGCTGGTAATTGAGAGGTAGCGACTGGTGAACGCAGGACACGGCACGCAATTACACATTTATCAAGCAGAATCTGTTTAGCGACTGGGATAACGCCATGTAGCGTCTGATTCATCATTTTCACAGCCTCAGCGAACAGCGCCGGCGTTCAGCCTTGCACAGCGCCAGGTTATGACCTCTCGCTACCTGGCGCTCTCCCATACATTTCAATGGACGATCCTTTTCTTCTCTTTAAATGGGGTTTTTTTTTTTTTTTTTTGCAAAAATCACAAATAATTCTGTGACCTCTCCTGGCATTGAATAAGCAGTTTTTTCACATTTTTTTCATTTTTTATATATTTCTTCAGAAATGACATTACAGGTCTGGCATTAAAGTGTTCATGTTACAATGTTGTTACAATGTAATTCCATATGTTTTCGCTTTGTTACTAGTTGATAGATGCTGGAAAACACACTTTAAACACGCATTTTTCAGCGCCAGAGATTTGTGAGGCTGTTTTTTTTGCTGAATATGGTGTGAGTCGGTCGCTATGAGCAGTTGCTAACATGCGCTCCATACAGCGCTGTACTGGTCAAATTGCGACTCCTCACAATGTATTCAACATTACTGAACAGCGGCCGAGTCGCTATAAAGTAGAGACCCACGGCTGAGCACAGTGTCTACTAGCGGGCGCCCTGAAAATGCCTGCTGCAGACGCTCATCTGTCGCTACCTGGCGTTAGTGATGAATCAGCCTGCCCGTCAACAAACCTTCAGTGTCCAGGCACAAATCGCCCTTTTGCATACGTCGTATGTTTTTTATTTGCTCAATGTATAGTAAATTTGTCTGTGCATGGTAATTGGCTAAAACAGTTAAACTAAACGTTTTAATTCAGTGCTACGCCATTCGTTATTTTTACAGGTGATGTCAGGTGGGAAGATGGGAATCAGGGGTAGGGGGAAAGGACTCCCATTGGTTTCTTTTAGTTTTTAAGGGGTGAATTTGCACGGTATTTGGCTTTACAGGTTTCCATGCAAAAAACAGACCTTGTGTTATCCCGAAATGTTGGACTTCATTCACTATAATTGGAGTTCCGTCTCATTCTGGTGCCACAGTGGGCCAGAGCACCCACCTCTGGATCCTTTTTGGATTTTCTAAATGTGGGGTGGTATAAGAATATTTTGATTCATTTGCCAATCTTAGGCATCCCCAGGAGGAGCTTAATGATTTTCTAAACTGCTCTTTTCCAAAAATAATCAGAAAATAAACTAATTTCACGTTCAAAGATATCTTCACTCTATTTAAAGAGGCCCTATGTCCAACAGCTATATTCTGTGTAGTTAATGTCTATTTTAATGTTCCTTTAAGTAAGTGTTGTTACAAAATGAGTATAGGGGTGTAGTGCAGTGACTTACTCAACAATGAAAGATAAAGCGGATACAGAATAATTATATAAACCGCTGTTATTACACTCTTCTATCCTAGTTTGATCTCGGACGTGCAGCAAGCCATTCTTTCATGGTTAACGGAGTAAAGCCAGGGAAATTGTTCCTCTATCACTTTAGTGTCAACCATTTTAACCTCCCTTCCTGTAAGCGTGTCATTAACAGCTGCTCTTTGCCCCCAGGTACCAAAAGAAAGAGATCTAGAAACCAGACATGTCAGTTCCATTAAGTGAGCACCTTTATGTTTAACAGTATCTCAAAGGCTTTGGGAGGGGAAATAAAACATTTCCTCCTATATGTATAAAGTGTGGATGTGGGGGGCGGCTGGGGTAGTCACTGACAGATCTGTAACTCTGAGCCTCGGAGGACCTGTGTTTGATGTGTTAGAGAGTGGTATCCTATTGCAGTTTATTTTTACACTGGTAAACTGAGCTCACTATGTCACTGGTGAATCTGTCTGAGTTGAGCAGGCAAGAAAGCATAGCGGCGAGAGGTGTCTGGCAGGGATCTACAGAGGATGCTTCCAGATTTTAGCTTTCGATTATTATTACATTTTTGCAAAGAAAATATTACAGTAATGCCATTATTCAATACACAGTTACACTATGGCCCTTATTTATGAAGGATTAGCGACAGGTAGCGACTGTTGAGCGATCGGTAATGACGGGCACCGCCACGAGAACGCCGACTCCCCACCACAATCACACATTTATCAAGCCAATCCTGCTTAGCGACTGAGATAGCGCCATATAGCCACTCATTCATCATTATTCCAGCCTCAGCCCACAGCGCCAGCGTCCGACCTTGAACAGCGACAGGTATGACCTCTCGCTACCTGGCGCTCTCCAATGCATTTCAATGGAGCAATCTTTAAATATTCATAATTAATTGTTATTAATGTTTTTTTTTTTTTTTTTAGATGTGAAAAATTCTGTGACCACTTCTGCCATGTTAGATAATTTTATTAAGGTAAAAAAAAAAATTGTGCAGAATTGATATTACAGGTCTGATATTATTGTATTCATATTACTAAATTCTTAAAAAAATTTTTTTGGTTTCCAAAAATATGGTTGTTTGGGGGTTAAAAAACTACTTTTAACACATCGCCGCCAGCGCTCTGGGGTTTAAACATGCATTTCACAGCGCGAGAATTTTTTGAGCGTGATTTTTTGATGAATATGGTGGGAGCCGGTCGCTCTGACCAGTCGCTATCATGCGCACCCATACATCGCGGAACCTGTCAAATAGCGACTCGTCACCCCGTATTCAACATTACTGCACACCGACTCAGTCGCTATCAACAACCGAACAACGGCCAAGCACAGCGACTACTAGCGGCGCTGTGAAAATGCCGCTACAGTCGCTCAACTGTCGCTACCTGCCGCTATTAATGAATCGGCCTCCCCGAATCATATAGGCTGATTTACTAACGGCTTCACCTGTATTTGCCTGACATTCATGGGTATTGAACCCATTTTCCAAAGTACACCAACACTATGCATAGTTGGGTGCATGCTCGTGAAGACCAGTTCAGTTCACCTCATAGAAATCAATGGTTAATGTCCTCATCATCTTGTGGGCCTCGGCCCATTCAGTGGAAGGCCTCCACATTGTTGGGGCCCAGCCTGTTTTTTTTTTTTTTATTATTTCTGCCCTTGACCCTTCCGTCTGAAGCGGAATCTGAGATAGCAGCCCTGGCAAGCCTGCACACACACCACAGCCAGGTACTGCTGCGGTCCGGGCTGGGACAAGGTGGCTGCAATGTTAAAAAAATGCCCCTCCATCCACACTTCCGGTTACTTACCTGCTCTCTCTCTCTCTCTCTGAGCAGGGGAACAGAAAATTGCAGCACACACCTACTTCAGCAGCCAGTATTTAATTCCAGGAGACCAGGTAGGTGATCTCAGGTTTGTTGTTGGGGGAGGTGGTTTTGCATTCAAGTAGGCCAAAACACTTAGGTTTTCCCCCCTCCATTTCCCCCTTTTGCAGAGGGCATCCCAATCTTAGATGCCCCCGTTGTGTGAAACCCCAGTTTGCCTCATTTACTCACCTTGCCGGAGATCCCACAGTGCCTGCATGTGCAATGTTTAATAAGTGCTCTGTACTGTGCATATGAACAGCATAGAACACTGTTCTCATACATGCGCCTGGCACACAACGTTGCGAGTGGCCGGCAGCCTCATTGCGGGATCACTAGATCGGTAAGTATGCTGGGTAAACTGGGGGATTCCACAAGGCATTACAAATTGGGAAGCCCTGGGTACAGGGAATTGCCTGACCCTGGAGTCTTAGTCTTTTAGACTCCAGGATCAAGCACCAAATGTTTTGGTCCTCTTTAAATAAATGTGCAACAACCAGGAAGTGGTGATATGTGTGTGTGTGGGGGGCAGACCACCCCTCCGACCATCAGGTACCAGCGTGTGTGTGTGCGTGTGGGGGCGGTTGGGGGTGGGTAACAGAAGCCTGCTGCCTCATTATTGACCAGTGTTGGGGGGAGGGAGTGGAATGAGGTATGCCCCCACAGGCTGTACTGAGGGATGCCCCCACAGGCTGTACTGAGGGATGTCCCAACTGTCTGTACTAAGGAATGCTCCCACTGGCTGTCCTGAGGGATGCCCCCACTGACTGCAAGCTGTACTGAGGGATGCCCCCACTGGCTGTAATCTGTACTCAGGGATGTCCCCACTGGCTGTAATCTGTACTCAGGGATGTCCCCACTGGCTGTAATCTGTGCTGAGGGATGCCCCCACTGGCTGTAATCTGTACTGAGGGATGTCCCCACTGGCTGTAATCTGTACTGAGGGATGCCCCCACTGGCTGTAATCTGTACTGAGGGATGCCCCCACTGGCTGCACTGATGGATGCCCCCACCGGCTGTAAGCTGCAATGAGGGATGCCCCTACTGGCTGTAAGCTGTAATGAGGAATGCCCCTCACTGGCTGTGATCTGTACTGAGGGATGCCCCCAATGGCTGTAATCTGTACTGAGGAATGCCCCCACTGGCTGCACTGATGGATGCCCCCACCGGCTGTAATCTGTACTGAGGAATGCCCCCACTGGCTGCACTGATGGATGCCCCCACCGGCTGTAAGCTGTAATGAGGGATGCCCCTAACAGCTGTAAGCTGTAATGAGGAATGCCCCTCACTGGCTGTGATGAGAGATGCTGCACACTGCCCGTAATGAGGGATGCCCCCCCACTGCCTTTAACGGAACATGCGGCAACATGCCTCTGTGGGATGCCCCTCACTCTCGCTGTAATGAGGGATGCTACCTACTGGTTGTAATGATGGATGCTGCTCACTGCCTGTAATGGCGTGACGGGCCGGTGTGCCCCAAAATGTCCTGGTCTGTTTTTTTAGCCCCAGTCCGCCCCGTCTACAAATATCACCTTTGAGGTGCAGCGCATTACACTTTTGTGTACTGCAATTTGTTTATGTTTGCAGCATTATAGGTTGTCCTGCAATGTGAATGTGCAGGAGACCAAGGAGGAGATGGCAGGGACAGGGACAGAGGGGATGAGGGGAGCTGGTGCCAGAGGGACCTAGCAGCACCACAGTGGAGTGGCCCAGCAGCAAAGGGAGACAGCTGGAGTCCTGGAGTTGCCAGTGGCCACAAAGTAACCAGTAGGGAACAGTGGTGGTGAGTACGCAGCTGCCCCACAACCTGCACTGGCAATTGCTTGCTTTACTTAAAGCGGAACAAAACCCACCAGCAGTTGGCCTGGAATCTTAAAGATATCAGGGATGTCTGCTGGCTTTTCCTGCTCCAATGGCGCACAGACTGGCCCCTGTGTGCCGCCAGGGATATGGGAGATGTGGCAGCACGTACTCCCCAGTGAGTTCAATCAGTGCTACATCATTTGGCAAAGGGTTCAGATTGAATGAGAGCCTGCACATGCACGGTTGAAGCTGTCAAAGGTGAGTTTCACACAGGGGGCATCCAGGTTCAGGGGCACAAAACAAAACCCGGAAAAGTCAAATTCCTGGGTTTTGTTCTGCTTTCAAGTTCTAGGTCGTGGCTGAACTGGGAAGCAGATGTCATGGCACAGCTTTAAAGCGGAATAAGAGTCTATCTTATATGTTTCCGACACCCTGTACATACAGATTGCTCACATTAAAAATCATCCTACCTGCATCTACTGCAAGTTATGAGCCTTTAAACATTAAAGATGGCGGCTCATGGGACATCAGGCATCCTACCTGCATATACTGCAAGTTATGAGCCTTTAAACATCAAAGATGGCGGCTCATGGGACATCAGGCAGCCTGCAAACAGGAAGTGCCTTCTGACTGTGCTGCTCTGCATTCTGGGATTACTGACCTTTTCCTGACCCCAGCTCTGCTCTGTCTGAGCAAAGCACAGCTATAACCCACCCCCCTGTAATTTATACCACTCTCCTCTCCTCAATAAGTGTGGTGCTGCTGAGTCAAGATGGCGACTCCCGTATCCTAAAGTCCCGAACAGAGTTGCAGCCCAGTGGGGGAAAGAATAATAAGTAAGTGACTAATAACTTAAAATATATTAATTTTAGATGCTGGGGAACTGTTTTTTAAGGGTTTGGGCTTTTCAATAAATCATGATGAAGGTCCGGTTTAAGAGTCATGACCATGCTTTACTGCGTTGAGAGCTGTGCAACCACTGTGGCTTGCCAGGCTCACTGACGCTGGGAGCACTAAGAGATAGATTGGCGGTTAGATCCTTGTGGTCCAGGAGAAATAAAATTGAAAGGAGGGTCAAATGTTAGAGCCCTGCTACAGGTTCTACCCTGCACTTCAGAAAATTAAGGAGAGGCACAGAGGACAGCCATCAGATGAGCTACTTACTGCCTTAATGTTGCCATTGGGTTTCCAGTCCCCTTAAAGTGGACCAACACCCAGGGGGGATCAGCCCAGGAATCTATAAGATTCCCGGGCCGATCAGATCCCTCCCAGCGGGGCATCCGAAATCGGGATGTCCCGCGGGGTAAAACCCCCAAGGAAGCCCAGAAACCTTACCTTAACCCTGTTCCAAATGCGCGCCTGTTAGAGGGAAGCGTGAGACGCGGCCTCCAGTGCTCAGAGCCGCTGTGGTTGGACGCTGCTTGTACGTGCATACCACAGCGGCTCTGAGCGCTCTGATTGGACGAGCGCCCGCGTAGGAGCGTGGTGAGGTGAGTGTTTCCGGGAGTTCTGGGGAGTTTCACACAGTGGGGCACCCCCGATCGGGGTGCCACACCGAAGTGGACCAAAACCCAGGATAGTCAAAATCCTGGGTGTTGGTCCACTTTAAACTAAAGGAAGGAAAGTTCAAAATGAATAATGTAAATGATGTATTGCAATATTTGATGCTTGGCACAGAGCTAGTCGGGTAAGATTAAAGAGCATTGGTAAGCTACTTCCTATTTGTCAGAGTTTTGTGTTCTGCTTTATTGTTTTTCCTCTTTTGGAAGGTTGAATAAACATGTGTATTAGAATTGTGCCCCCAGACCTGTGATTTACTTATCAGCATGATGTCCCAGCGTGACCCTGTGTTGCTAATGTAGAAGTGGCATTCCTGGCCTTGAGTAAAGTTTTTACCTACAACTCCCAGAATCCTTTCACTGTAGCTGTAATTACCTCCCCAGGTGGGAACGCTTCCAGTAACTGTTTAGCCCTTTAACAGAAACAGACCCGAAATGTTGATAACCACAGCAATTATTTTTAAGACCAAAATCCAGGACACCCCAGTTTGGGATGTTCCTATGTGCAGATTGCCTGTTTACGGACCTTGGGCCATGCTTCATTGGTGCATGCACTGTCTCTTGTCCAATCAGAACTCACTGCCCTGAATATTAATGCCCAGCTCTGAATGGAATGAACCTCCCAATGCCCACTCCTGCTGCTGCATATACTATATTAGTTATATAAGATACACCTGACCATAAAACACACAGGTTTAGAGGAGGCAAATAAGAAAAAATATTCTAAATCAAATGTTGAGATAAAATACCCCCCGAGATATATCATATAAATAATAAGCAGTGTGGCAGAATCCCCTGATCCCCTATAATAAGCAGTGTGGCAAAATCCCCTGATCCCCTATAATAAGCAGTGTGGCAGAATACTCCCAATCCCCTATAATAAGCAGTGTGGCAGAATATTCTGATCCCCTGTAATAAGCTATGTGGCAGCATCCCCCAATCTCCTGTACTAGGCAGTGTGGCAGAATCCCCCCCCCCCCCAATCCTCTATAATAGGCTGTGTGGCAGAATCCCCCAATCCCTTATAACAGACAGGCTCCAGACAAGACAAGCTCCAGACAGCTTCTCAGCAGGCAGGTGGGTGGGCGGTGGGCAGGTGGGCATATGGCCCACCGGCATCTCAGTGGGCAGACTCCAGGTGGCTTCTCAGCAGGCGGATGGAATGTAACATGTGCACTGAAGAATAGAATGGAAATTGTCCATTGAAAGTGATGTCACCTGGTGGAACTCACCTGTTTCATCATGCTTTTACAAGAAGTGAACAGGCAACGAGGACTAGATAGCATGGCAGCTGGTGAGTTTGCTTATTTTTTGTGCCGAATCAATTTTTTTCCCTACATTTGGAGCAAATTCCGATTCGAATCGGTTTGCTCATCTTTTATACACACACACATATATAATTTATGAAAGTGTGTAACTGGTACTGGTACATAAATATAATACAAGACATTATGCTGTTAAAAATAAAAGATATGATTACTACTAAATTGTTTTTGATTGCAGATGTATCTCAACAAGCTACAATGATATCAAATTCCCTTTTGCCATTTTCAAATTGCCACTTCCTGCAATGCCCCCCAAGGACAAACATCTGCATTGTGGTAGCTCTTGGGTCCATGCTGGGGAGAGACATTACACACAGGTGCAGTTTCTTTCCCAGAGATGCTAAACACCAAAGTGTTCGTGTTCTCAAACCTGTGTCATGATGTTTAATTGTGGCAGATCTCTGCCAGTTTAGCACATGCTGATCATAAACAGAACCGCTACCCTGGAGCCTGCGTACCAATTAATTCTGGGAGATCCTAAAACAACACACCTGTGCTGGCAGACATTGGAGCGTCACTACACCCTCGTAGTGTCTGACCCAAAGGCCACCCTTGGCTGTTTATGTACATCTGTCAAGGATAGATTTCAGCAGAGTTATATATATATATATATATATATATATATATATATATTAGTTTCCAATACTTTACAAAGAAAACAAGTCTTTAATAGTAACATTTTCCATTTTCTTCTAAATAGATTTGCTCCAAAAATAAAAAATGTGTGATATTTCTATGAAT
Organism: Gastrophryne carolinensis; assembly: GCA_027917425.1. Lineage (NCBI taxonomy): Eukaryota > Metazoa > Chordata > Amphibia > Anura > Microhylidae > Gastrophryne > Gastrophryne carolinensis. Next base: position 37,927,940 of record CM051241.1, read on the forward strand.
TCTGAACAATAACCCTATAGAGCAGAGAAGCACAACCTGCAGCCCAAGGGATGCATGAGGCCTGCAGTGCCCTCAGTTGTGGCCCCTGGCACCCGTTGATCTAAATGTTAGCGAATTGGAAATATGAGATAACCTTAGCTGGCAACTAGAAGCAGGGCTGCGCTAAATCCTGAAACAGGGTCTAACCCAATTCACCGCTTTTTAGCTCTTCCCGTCTCACCTCACCTCTGTCTGTCAAACATCTGCTTATCTCGGCTCGCCTCACTATGGCCTACCTCTATCTACCTCTTCCTACCTCACCTATGCTTGGCTCATCTTTTCTAACTTCCTCCCACCTCACCTCTGTTTGGCTTACCTTGGTTTGCCCCACCTTGGCCTACCTCTATCTACTTCTTCCCACCTCACCTACGCTTAGCTTATCTCTTCTAAACTTGGGCCACCACACTATTACTCTCCTCACTTCTTCCTGTCTGCTTTTCCCACCTCATCTCTGCCCACTTCTTCCCACCTCACCTCTACCTATCTCACATCAGTCTATGTACCCACCTCTGCTTATTTCACCTCTTAGCACTTCTGCTCAACTCACCTTTTCCTGCTTCACCCCTGCCCACTTCTTTCTAACTCACCTAAGCCCACCTCTGCTCACATCTGCATATATATAAAAGCATATATAATGCTTTAAGGTTACAGGTTTCCTGCAGTAAACTGTTTGCATTTTCTCTGCATCCATTTTATTGCAGCCCTATGAGGGGAAATAATGAGACAATGTGGCCCCTAGACCAAAATAGGTTGCGCACCCCTGCAATAGAGGATTCTTAATTGTAGGAATAAAGGGGGGTGGGAGTAGCTCAATCACTATTATTTATACAAAATTATTATATTATTTATTTGAATTGCCATGAACACACACAGGAAGGGATTCAGCCACCATGGATCTCTCCCTGTGGAGTGTTCTAAAGGGAGGCTGGCAGCTTCCCAGGTGAGTAGCTCTGGCTGCATTGCATGTTCCAATGATGGGGACTCAAAATTAAGAGTAGGGACCACACTAAACACAGAGTGCCTTGTCGGGGCGGTGTGGCTTCCACATGTATCTGCAGATATGTGCAACCAAATCTCTGTCTTTCCACACAGCTAGACATGTTTGTTGCTTGATATTTAGATGATGAGAGGGTTAAACTGGGCGGTAAATTAGTTCCCAGGCCCTGAATAATAATTTTGTATAAATAATAGTGATGGAGCTACTCCCACCCCCTTTATTCATTTATTTGATTCTTAATTGTACATTATTGCACATTACCTGAACCTTCCGCAATGGCTCCACCTCTGTGGTAAAAGAGATTCCTTCCCAGGTGGGCTTTGCACTAGCTTGGCAGGCTGCCGAGATGACAGCAGAGCAGCTGTAATAGCCATTCCTGACATGAAGTAGATGACAACGGGCAAACTAGGAGGAAGCCCCTGACTGGCCAACCTGCAGAGAGGACACTTGCTCGGGCAGATGAAGGAAGACACAGCGAAGCTTAGTTCTTTTTTTTATAAAACTATATTTTTTTTAAAGCGGATCAAAACCCACATTTGTCTCTGCTCCTGCTTCACTCTAATCATGGACAATCTATTTTAGCTATAAAGCTCCGCCTCCTCCATTCATTGCAACTGTTGTGTGTGGCAATGGGGTCATTGCCCCACCTATGCAATGACTGATATCCTGCCATCGTACAAAAAGGAACAGCAAAAAAAAGATGTTCCAGTATTATCTGAAAAGCAAAAATATCCATTTCTAGTTTTACACACAAAGAAGGGAGTATCAGAAGGGGCTTTGGCCAAAAGCATTTCACAAGTTCTGTTAGTTTTGATCGCTTTAACTGTTTTACTTTGTAACTAAGGGACCACTATAACAGTTCAAACACGTTGGTGGCTGGAGCAATTGTATCCGGCATTTGGAAATGGACTTTTGAACCAGATTGTTCCTGCTCCGGCTCATCATTTGTGACTTTACTTTCTCTTTACTTCCTAAGTGGAATTAAGTATTTTTGAATCAAGACAAGTCTTCAAAGAACCCCAGCACTGAGTCCCATTAGCCAGCAGTATTCCCAATAATCTGCCTCTAAAATAGAGTTAAAAACAGAGGTCTTGACTGCTACACATCTGCAGCGAAATTTTATAAAGCTACACCACCAAATACCCCTTTGAGACATACAAAGCAATGAATATATTAAGAGCAGCTTAACTAATGTTGCCCTCAAGTGCAGCACATTGGGGGGGTTGAAATCTCAAGACTGCCCACCCTATGTGCTTGTACAAAATCTAAAGATACAAAAGGGAAGCGGCAATTTACAACGAACTAACCCAATTTATAACAACCTGGGAAGTGCAGTTGAACAAGGCATTTAGATTATACATCTCAAAGGAGCTAGAGCACACACACTTTTAAGTCAGTAATCAATCCTATAATCTATATATATAAATAACACAGAGCAATAAGTAATTTTTTTTTTTTTTTTGTAAAAACAAGTCTTTTTAGCTATATCAAAATGGAGATCCCACGGTGCATAAGCTCAAAATTGATCTTGCTCTAAAATCCTCCACCGTCCAAAAGGGATGCTTACCAGACGCAGCCAATAAGAAAACCTCAGATAAATTTCAATCCTCTGGCTCCCCAGTTTCTTTGTTAATCAGACTTCCTTTTCTTGAAGTAAAAGCTCTAACAGCTTAGGACAGCATGGAATTAGTCTCAGAATGTATGTTGTCTCTGGAGTGTCTGGGATGTTTGGGAAGCCTCTTCACCAAGCTGGGCAGCACGATCGTCCTCCTCCTTCTCCTGCAGAGCGATGCTCTTGCCCCGGCAGCACTCAATCCTATAATCTGTCTCTAAATTTTGGTCTGGGTTGGTACACATCTGAAAAGATATGTTGAATCTTTACCACCTGCTCCAATGTGTCTGTGTAGATGTTGTTCAGTCTAATGTTTGAGCATCCCCTTTGGAAAATACACAGCAATGGATAACTTGTGAGCAACCTACATGAGGTTGTCCCATACCTGCATTGCAGCACGAGGAAGGGTTAAAAGCCTCCCCACACACTAAAGACCCCCCCTTTTTGCTTTTTGAAATGTCTGTAGATTCCTAATGTAAAAATCAGCCTCCTGTTCTACAGCGGTCTTCACAAGCCAACCTTTCATTTAAAGCTTTGAGGTTACAGCCAAAAGAACTTGTCTAGTTACATTCGTTATGTAAACTAATGGGAGCTTGTAATAATCAATAGAATAATATAAAATGATATAAATAATCATATGCCAGGCAGATGCTTTTCAGATGAGAAAAGTCCAATTACCCTAAAAAGCTTCTACCACTCCAAAGTTTGTTTACATTTTTGGCTTTCTTCCTTATAATTTCACACTTTATTAAATATCCAAAGCAAGCAAATAAGCATTGTCATTACAACAAAGTGTCATATCTGCCTGGTTAATAAATTGGCGTCTAGTACTTTTATGGTATCTACTATCCTGATTAATTCCATGAATGTTTCTGAGCCAAGCGCATTAATATTGTTCACATCAAAAACATTCGGTGGAGAATCTTTGATGAAAACAGCGTAAAAAAAGAACAATGCAGGTTAATACAATGGCACCCTCCGCCACATACATCTTGAAGCTTCTTTTCATTGCTAACAAACCATTTTGCCATGATTGATACTTTGCCTCTCTATACTGTAAACGGAGCCAAAGACCATTAAATCTGGAAACATGAAATGAACATTTTGGATGGAAAAATAAAGTTTGACTTAATTACTGCTGTACACGGAGACACATGTCTGTAAATTACTGTCTGTCCATCTGCGGGACAGATGGGTTTTGAAAAGGAAAAAAAAAAAATGCTGAGATCCCTGTTAAGACCGTCTTTTTTATTATAAATCAAAATAGTTGTATAAGGTCAGAATAAATATTTAATCTGTTTTTCTTTACTTGCTGCTTCTGCGATTTTACTAGTGTAACTTCTGTAAACATGCCGGTAAAAAGATTTTTTTTTTTACTACCGACAGGTTTAACCAATATATGAAACTCTGGAAAAATGTCTTAAATGGTGCTAGCATGAATAATTGGCCAGGGAGGAATGTTGTAAAACAGTTTTAGGGTTGTCCTCTCACTAAATATATATGACCAGGGATGAGCTATTCTTTCTTTGGCCAGAGCCTGGTAGGGCTACTGTGTGCGCAGCTGGAGCCACCACTCCCAGCGCACGAAGCACCAATATGGCTTTGGTTTGGCAAACAAAACAGGATTATAAATCAAATTCAGGATGTTTATAAATGTGTAACCTTCTAGATTGCTCCGTCACTTGTTTTACAATTTTGGATATTTGGAGGAAATATATTTCTCGCCCCAAAAACTTTATATTAGCGAATATTTAACCAGACTAAACAGTCTTGCCTCATCTGCAAGCATGATACTGGAGGATTGTCAGCCAAAACGTCACCTCACAAATTTTCTCCTGGTCGCGGCTATCTTGGAGATATGATTAATGTGAGATATAATATCACATCTATGGCCTGCTTATATCCACATCAGGAACAGAATATGCGGTTCAAGCCCGACAAGTGCCGCAATGGGAAAGCTCAGCCTCAAAGAGCCTTCACTGCTAGCATTTACACCTGATGAAGCCAGAGCGGATCCTAGCACAGCAGGCAGGAGCAACCCCCTTGTACATACATACGCAAGCTACAGGCCTCAAAGCCGTTGGGACAGACATGGGAGTGCCATCATTTCCTAAGGAATTATGGCATTGCTTTGCATCCTAGCCAGTTACTGATAACATTTTCTGGCTGTTATGGGACACGCTGCCCACTAGCTGTTATGGGACATGCTGCCCACTGGCTGTAATGGGACATGCTGCCCACTGGCTGTAATGGGACATGCTGCCCACTGGCTGTAATGGGACATGCTGCCCACTGGCTGTTATGGGACATGCTGCCCACTGGCTGTAATGGGACATGCTGCCCACTGGCTCTAATGGGACATGCTGCCCACTGGCTGTAATGGGACATGCTGCCCACTGGCTGTAATGGGACGTGCTGCCCACTGGCTGTAATGGGACATGCTGCCCACCGGCTGTAATGTGGCATGCTGCCCAATGGCTGTAATGGGACATGCTGCCCACCGGCTGTAATGGGACATGCTGCCCAATGGCTGTTATGGGACATGCAGCCCTCTGGCTGTTATGGGACATGTTGCCCATTGGCTGATATGGGGCATGCTGCCCACTGGCTGTTATGGGGCAGGCTACCCACTGGCTGTTATGGGACATGCTGCCCACTGGCTGTTATGGGGCAGGCTGCCCACTAGCTGTTATGGGACATGCTGCCCACTGGCTGTTATGGGACATGCTGCCCACTGGCTGTTATGGGACATGCTGCCCACTGGCTGTTATGGGACATGCTGCCCACTAGCTGTTATGGGACATGCTGCCCACTGGCTGTTATGGGACATGCTGCCCACTGGCTGTTATGGGACATGCTGCCCACTGGCTGTTATGGGACATGCTGCCCACTAGCTGTTATGGGACATGCTGCCCACTGGCTGTTATGGGACATGCTGCCCACTGGCTTTTATGGGACATGCTGCCCACTGGCTGTTATGGGACATGCTGCCCACTGGCTGTTATGGGACATGCTGCCCACTGGCTGTTATGGGACATGCTGCCCACTGGCTGTAATGAGGCATGCTGCCCACTGGTTGTTATGGGGCAGGCTGCCCACTGGCTGTTATGGGGCAGGCTGCCCACTGGCTGTAATGGGGCATGCTGCCCTTTGGCTGTTATGGGACATGCTGCCCACTGGCTGTTATGGGACATGCTGCCCACTGGCTGTTATGGACATGCTGCCCACTGGCTGTAATGAGGCATGCTGCTGACTGGCTCTAATGGGACATGCTGCCCACTAGCTGTAATGAGGCTTGCTGCCGTCTGCCTGTTATGGGGCATGCTGCCCACTGCCTTTTATGGAACATGCTGCCATCTGGCTGTTATGGGACATGCTGCCCACTGGCTGTAATGGGGCATGCTGCCCACTGGCTGTTATGGGACATGCTGCCCACTGGCTGTAATGAGGCATGCTGCCCACTGGTTGTTATGGGACATGCTGCCCACTGGCTGTTATGGGGCATGCTGCCCACTGGTTGTTATGGGGCAGGCTGCCCACTGGCTGTTATGGGGCAGGATGCCCACTGGCTATAATGGGGCATGCTGCCCTTTGGCTGTTATGGAACATGCTACACTCTGGCTGTTATGGGACATGCTGCCCACTGACTGTTATAGACATGCTGCACTCTGGTTGTAATGGGGCATGTTGCCCACTGGCTGTAATCGGAAATGCTGCCCACTGGCTGTTGTGGGGCATGCTGCCCACTGGCTGTTATGGCGCATGCTGCCCACTGGCTGTTATGGCGCATGCTGCCCTCTGGCTATAATGGGGCATGCTTCCCACTGGCTGAAATGGGGCATGCTGCCCACTGGCTGTAATGGGGCATGCTTCCCACAGGCTGTAATGGGGCATGCTTCCCACTGGCTTTAATGGGGCATGCTGTCCACATGCTAAAAAGCGGCATGCTGCCCACTGGCTGTAATGGGGTGATTGGGAGGGGTCATTTTAGCACCCCATTTTAGTTCAGAATATTTTTTTTTCTTATTTTCTTCCTCTAAACCCCCTGGTGCCTACATTTTTTATTCCAAGAGCAGATCTTGAATCCCTCCACCACATTTGTGCGCTTACTAGATAAAGAAAGATCATCAGCATAGTTACAATATTTCAAATTTGGAATGGAAACTCTCACCAATGTGTTCTAGTCTCTTACATATAAACCAAAATAACCCTCCACATATTGTAATTCTATCAAAAGATAAAAAAACTTTAATGGATAAAAATGCACTCATGTTCTCCAGAGCTTTACCAAAAAGGGAGTAGCAGTAGTGATGGGCAATCCTGAACCACAAAGTTGGGTTCCCCCCACAGCCACCCCCCAAAGTTCGGGTCCCCATTGATTTCAATGCAGACTGGTTCGGGTCCCTTAACCCGAACTTTTAATCAAAGTTTGTCCGAACTTGCCGGACCCAAACTTTGGAATCCTTTCGACAATCTGCTCAATATCTGCCCCACATATGCTCATGTATGGACAGACTAGAATCTGCAAGATTTTCCTTTGAACAAATTCACTGCTTCCCTACAGGCACTACTATACCATCCATTCTGTTCCTTTTGACCAACTCAGACTCACTTTTTCCATGTAGGCCTCCATGCATCACCCATTGCCTCCCCCCGCAGCATCAGTGAGGTTGGCAATTTGAAAACCTGGAGAAGACCACAAAGCAGTAGCTGGGGGCAGGAAGACCCAGTAGATGAAGGTGGTGGAAGAAGGACTGAAAGAACCCTGCATCAGGAACCCACAGCAGAATTAGGAGGCAAAAAAGACCCCGGAAGGAATCCTGGAGGCCCTAGTAAGGAATGAAGATCCAGTGTGGAGTGAGAAAAGCAGCAAGGACCATTAGCAATGGATCAGGGGTGGTGGCGAGTATATTGGCCCTTCAACTGTACCACATCTACTAAACTACAAGCCAGCACTTCCCATAGACTTTTATGGGCTAGGTTGTGGTTATGCTGCAGGTAGTATTTTGCAAACTGCATCGCATATATATATAAAAGGGCCCATTTTTTTCAAGGTGCAGCATTCAAGAGCGGTAACCCATAATTTCTCTCTGATTCACTTTAATTTCAAATGCAATTATTTGATCTAAGGCAATGTTAATGTTCAGATTCAGGCTGAAATTAAAATTGACCAGAATTTACTGACTGGTGGACTTAACCCACAGACCTCAGATCCGGGAAGCTCTCAGGCACGAGACACCCCACTTACTTACTACTTGTTCCTGTACTGCACATCTTTCTATGGCACCTCCATATGCAAGGAACTTCCATGTACAGAGATGCCTATTTTTCCCAATAGGGCTGTGAGTCCACTCGACCCGGCAGTGGGTGAAAGGTAAGTGGGGTGTGATCCAAATAATGAATTTCCCTTTAATGCCAATTTTCAGATCATGTTTATCTCTCTATCTAAAGGTTTGAGCATTAAAGTACCACAGGAAAACAGCATTTATATGAATCTCCTAATACATAGTTAATATGCATTCCGTTCAAATGAGCACTGTATAAATGCTTAAAGTGGACCAACACCCAGGGGGGATCGGCCCGGGAATCTATAAGATTCCCGGACCGATCAGATCCCTCCCCGCGGGGCATCCGAAATCGGGATGTCCCGCGGGGAGGAACCCCCCAGGAGGCCCACAATCCTTACCTTACCGGCGATCCAACGGCGCATGCACGAGACGCGGCCGCGTCTCTCGCTTCCCTCTAGCAGGGCGCGCTCCCGCGCCGGCCGTTTTGTGAATGGCCGGCGCAGGCGCGCTCCCTGTTAGAGGGAAGCGAGAGACGCAGCCAATGACAGCGCTCTGGTATGCGCGTCCAAGCGGCTTTGGACGCGCATACCAGAGCGGCTCTGAGCGCTGTCATTGGCCGGACGAGGTCACGTGGGAGCGGGGAGAGGTGAGTTTTTGCTGCGATCGGGGGGGTTTCACACAGCGGGGCACCCCCGATCGGGGTGCCCCACCTAAGTGGACCAACACCCAGGATAGTCAAAATCCTGGGTGTTGGTCCACTTTAAATGTTCCTCATTTCCTGGAAGAAGGGAGACCAACTTACTGTTTTCAATAGGGGTCTACATGTAAATGTACAGAAACCATTAACTGTCATCCTACTCCTTCCTGGTCACACTCAGAATGTCACAGTAGAGGATCTGATCACACGGACACGTGTCGTGTGCATGCACCCATTCTTGTGAGTGTGTGCCTGGTTGGCCCTTTGGGTTTCCCTGTTTGGTGTGTACAAAGAGAAGGGGGTGTGCAGTCTTGACAGGACTAGCATGCCAGATTGCCCATGCACTAGCTGGGTTTCTGGATCCTGCACGTTCTTGCGCTACTGAACATGTGCAGCAGGCACTTCCAGGTGCTAGTTGGCCTTTAAAAGGAGGCCTATGGCACTGGGAAGATGCCTGCAAATCTTCCTGAAAGTGACGCCTGCATTCTGATTCCTGTGTAAAGTTTACTGGCTCGACTTTGGCTCTGCTGAATACCCACTCTGTCACTTACTCTCTTGCTTTGGATATCGAACCTGCTCTGTTTATAACTCTCTGGCTTTGGACATTGACTCTGCTCTCGCTCCTAACCCCCAGCTCCTGGAAGACTACCAGCACTAGCATTGTGACCTTCGGCTTGGAAATACAAACAACTCCCATTTTTTCCTGCACATATCAGAGCTCTGAACTTCTGGCTCTGTTACTGCACTCACCCGAGCTCTAAACCACTGGTTCTGGTCCTGCATGCAATCCATACTGGATTCTGGGCTCACTACTTGTCAATAACAGCTGTGGTACCCTGGCCTGTCTGCAGCGCAGTCCATCTTCCTATGTGGGAAGATCTGGCAAAAAACAAACTTGCGGCAGACTCCCCACACTGAACCTGGCTTGTGGTGTAGCACTACAAACGCTTCCTTCTAGCTTCCCCCTCCTGGATCAGACAGCATTAACCTCTTCTTTTCTTCCAGCTCTTGAATTTCAGTTCAGCTCACTAGAATCTGCAGCTTATCATTACCTGACACTCTGGCCTTCCCTTCTGTTGTGTTTCCTCAGTAACCACCATCAGGGGAAGCCACAGGTGGTACAGCTAGCAGTAGTTGTGTTTACATCCACATAAAGGTACATGACACAGACCACGGAGGCCAAGGGTAAACTGTAAGGAGCATAGGAGCATAGAGTCCTGGGGACACCTAGGCTGGGCATACCCACAAATACACAGTCAACTTCACCCAGTGCCTCTCTCTACTCCTTGCCTCCTGATCTCTCCTATAACCCCTCTTCCCATACACAGCTCTACTATATCCCTCAACCAAGTCACCCCAGCCCATGTTCTACCAAAATATGCAATCTAATAACCTCAGAATGATGGCCCCAGACAAATTCATTCAGCACTAAATCTTCAAATGTAATCATATTAATTCATTAGGTCTATACAGAAAACAGAGTGTCGGGTCCCTAATGAGATTCCCCCAGTATTTCATATTCATATTCGAAGTTTGTATGCCAAGCAGCGCATTCAGCTTCCCCCACTATCTGGAGCTCTACTGACAGCCAGACCAGGCTTGTCAGCTGCACCTTCCGCCTATCAGCAGAGCTCCAGGGAGTGGGGGAAAGCCGGCCATTCTGTTAGCTGCCCTGCCACTTCTGGAATTTTCTCCAGTGACAATTGTTATATGGTCAGAGGTGGGGACGTGCATCACTGGAAGACAGGGCATGGAGAAGTTTCCCAGTGAATCCCCTTCATGCACTGCCATTCAGTGATGCACATACTCAGGCTCTGCCTCTGAGCATATAAGACCTGTCACTGGGGGCAAGTTCTAGTAGCAGCGGGCAGCTGTGGAACACAGGGGACTATTGTGCCTTGTTTTCCCAAATGCCGGCAGAAGCAGTGTGACTGCTCCAGTCAGCGGAGAACGCAAACTAGTAATGGGTCCCTTATCTATTACCTACTCCTCCAACAGCCTGGGGGTGCAGAAGATCCCTGATGAGCACTGGGGCCCTGCCATAAAGTTTGCTCTGGGCTTGCGAGCCCCTATGCTTGGTGTGCCTTGTAAGGGAATCTTCACGTTATTTATTTTATTTTAAAAAGGGATTCCTTCACCCTACCTGCAGAAGCCCCCTAACCCTCTAAATTTACAGACTTTTTGCACCACCAAAGTTCGGGTCGACATTGACTTCTATGGTGTTCCGGGTCAAATTTGGGTCCAAAACCAAACTTTTCACTAAAGTTTGTCCAAACCCGTTGAAATCAAACTTTCACGGGTTTGCTCATTCCTAATCATCATGTATAGCTTCAAATGACAAATACACTTGCTGGCCGACTGAGATGCACATTGGCTAAGCTCAGCAGCTCATGGGCTGGTCTGGGTCAGTAAAATCCTGGACTGATTTTTGCTCCCAATCTGCAATAAAGACACTATATCTAATAAAGTAAATTAACACTGCATGGAGAGGAGTGTGTCTGGGGGTTCCTTTAGGTACATACTGTAAAATGGTTCACTTTAAATATGTATTGTTAACTTTTTGCCACAAATATTTTGTTTAAGGTTGCTTCCAGCAATTCATAAAATGGAGCGGATTACATATTTTGGTTCTTGATTGCCTTTTGCAATTGAAATAATTATGCAACTACAAATTTCTTTTCAAGCAAATGCATTAATGATGTCTGTTCAGAGGGCCAGGATCATACAGGAAATTTAACTGGGGCAATGTGCTCTTTATCCTTCAAAAAGTATGTAGTCAATATTATTTTCTGAAATAATAAGGACATTTGCTCTTACTTCATCTCTCTTTATTGTGAACAGAATGAAAAGGACTTGTTAAAAAATGTCTCCTGACCCATTCCTTCTGCACATAGTCATTCAGAAAGTGTATTATAGGCTGCAGGGACCATCTGTGCCCATTTAATACTGGTATAGAATTCTTTTTGTGGTTAATACAGATGCCGCCATTGTTAATGCCTGGAAATAGTAAATAGTTAAAATATTTACTGACACTTCACACTGATAGGATTCTGTTATTTATACCTTTCCATAGAGGTAAAAATAGGGGTGTCTACTAAATGTGATGGATTGGGCTTCTAAACAGCCATTAAGTCTAACTTGTCAGGCCACCTATTGTGTTGTCTCTTTCAAGGCTGACCAGTGATCCATGATAAAGTACATAGCGTTAAGAATTTGAGCAGACAAAATGTCCAAGCTTGGATCATCTGCTGATACTTTAGAGAATGCCGTCTATAAAAAAACCTGCATCAAGTCGATATAGACAAGAGCTATAAAGACATTCAAAAATTGGCAGTCCCGTCTTTGTTTGTCATAAGCAGAGAGGGGAAAAAAAAAAGTGTCTGCATTGTACAGAGTTGCAATTTGTTTTCTTTTCTCTGTGGTACTAGGATAATTGCTGGAAACCCATTGGTTGTTCTTGGCAGAACCCACACTCATTTCCAAAGCTGCCTTCATACAAAATTTAATCTGTCCTAAAACGTTTGCAAATATTTTGGAATTTGCAGAAGTTTGCTTGCGTGCTTATCCCATTTTCACATACTTTTTCCGTCTACGTAAATGTGCTGACCCTGCCAATTGAATTTTAAAGTGGTCCAATACCCAGAAAAGAAGTTTATGTCCTCACCTTCTATCCCCAGCCTAGTGTCACAAAACAGCCTGTGTTTCTTTTTTTTAATTAAAGACTTTGTCCAGAATTCGTAGCAAATCCAAGGTTAAGGTAATACCATTTATTGGCTAACTCATTTAGATTGAAAATGCAAGCTTTCGAAGCTGTTCAAGCTTCTTCTTCAGGCATAATCATTATGTCTGAAGAAGAAGCTTGAACAGCTTCGAAAGCTTGCATTTTCAATCTAAATGAGTTAGCCAATAAATGGTATTACCTTAACCTTGGATTTTCTGCTTACATCGATGGCTAACACGGTACAACAACCTACTACTATCCAGAATTCGTAAAAACACTAGAAAAAAAAACAGAATACAGTCTTATGTTCGAATAGCGGCTGCATGTCTCCCTGGTGCTCTGCAGAAATTATCCAGTTACAAGCTGAACTGCCACGTGGTTTACTGAGGTGTATGTGGCAGTTTAGCTTGTTGTGATTTCAGATTTATTGCAGTTATTAGAACTGATAAAGCTGACCCCCAGTTCTGGACTATGTAAATGAATGAATTATCTCTGAAGAGAGAATGTGGGGGAGGGCACTGCTGCATGGCCAGGGAGCCAAAAGGCCATATTGTGCAAAGGCTTGAGTGGATATAAGGTGACTACATATGCGTCCGTTCTGGGTATAGGTTCAAAATAAAGGAGTCAGAAAGGGCGTTAGCTAAAGGATAATCCACCTGTAGGGCATGCTGCCAGGTCTCTATGCTGCATAAAGGTATAGCATTATGAGCAAAAACTCGAGTTATGCTGGTGTCTCCAAATCCACAACATATTTTATGTGTTTAGTTCTGTATACTTGATTCCTAATCTCTGATTCCTGAAGCCTAATCTTAACATAGTATTTTTTTTAACATATATAGCTATAGTATAGTTTTTCCTCTGTACTTAAACCATCCATGCAGTGAGGCAAACATAAGTGAGTTAGTGCACCCATGCCCGGAACAGTGAGATGCCCTAGCAACGGTGCCTAGGGAGCATTGCTCAAAAGGGCTTCAGCAATAGATCGAACCTGCAACCCTCACAAAGCTTATTCCTTAACAACTAGGCCATGACTGACCCTTCTTTCTCCTTCAACTCCCTGCCCTTAAAAATGGCAAACAATGAACTAAATTGTTTTTTTTGTTTTTTTTTTTTAGTACGTGGCCCGGGCTCTTTTTTAACTAATTTAATTTGTACTCTGATGCACCTTCTGGACGATGATGATTGATGATATCACTGGTTGACGGGCAGGGTGACTGGGCAGCAGGGAGAGCTTTCTTTCTCTCTGATTGGCTTTTGCTCTGATTGGGCGTGTGTGGGTTTCACCTGCTGACCAGTGGCAGTGCCTGGGGGAGGCGATCTGCCAATGGAGGGTGGCTAATCGATTCTCTCCCAGAGACACCCAGGGAGCCTATATATAGGGGCCTTTTTGGAGAGGATAAGAGTGATCCCTTATTAATAAATATAAGGTGTTTACGTTACACATGTCATCAGGATGACTTTAGGCAGGAATCGTGAAACTCCTTATTGGTTACTCAGTTCTTTAAATGCACTGTCCTTATGGTGTTTTTTTTTTTTTGTTGCATATTTTGGACCCCGAAACATCGGCTTTTGAAATATTCTGTTTTGTGTGATTGACACAATTTGTGATTGTTTGAGTAAAGTAATGCTTCTTTAAAGGGTAAGCATGCAGCTGTTACCACATACTTGGCACATCTAATGGCTGTGTGTTGAATATGAATTTGTATGTCAAATATCAGTTAAAACAATTTAAGGTGTACTTTTCATGCTCGTTCCTCCCTGCCACAAAGATACATACATGCACCCTCAGTCAGATATGAAATACATGCTAATGAAATGATTGCTTAAAACAAGACTATTTCATTGCATTAATATTTTAAATATTTTAGGCAGAGTCCTGCCTAAAAAAGCTAATTCTCGTCCAGAGTAGAGACAGATAAATTAACCCTCAAACTATTTTAAATGTGTCTTTCACTTTTAATAAAGGACCTTTTTAGGTTTGGTTGAGAAGACTGCTGATTATTACTGCCCCCTCACCCTGTGTGCCAGAACTCCACACTCAGCAGCATTGCGTGTCTAGGGCCCTTATTTAACAAGGGATAGCGCCAGGTAGCGAATGTTGAGCGAACGGTAATGACGCTCACCGCCACGAGAACGCCGGCTCCCCTCCGCAATCACACATTTATCAAGCCGATCCTGCTTAGCGACTGACAGAGCGCCAGATAGCGAATCATTCATCATTATTCCAGCCTCACCCCACAGCGCCAGCGAGCGACCTTGAACAGCGACAGCTATGACCTCTTGCTACCTGGCGCTCTCCAATGCATTTCAATGGAGCAATCTTTAAATATTCATAATTAATTGCTATTAATGTTTTTTTTTTTTTTTTTTTTTTTTTTAATGGCAAAAATTCTGTGACCACTTCTGCAATGTTAGATATTTTTTTTAAGGTAAAAAAATAAAAAATTTGTGCAGAATTGATATTACAGGTCTGATATTAATGTATTCATATTACAAAATGTTTGTAAAAACATGTTTTTTTTTTTTCCAAAAATATGGTTGTTTGGGGGTTAAAAAACTACTTTTAACCCATCGCCGCCAGCGCTCTGGGGTTTAAACAAGCATTTCACAGCGCGAGAATTTTTTGAGCGTGATTTGTTAATGAATATGCTGGGAGCCGTTCGCTATGGCCATTCGCTGTCTTGCGCTCCCATACAGCGCGGAACCTGTCAAACAGCGACTCCTAACCCCGTATTCAACATTACCGCACACCGACTGAGTCGCTGTCAACGGCCAAGCACAGCGACTACTAGCGTGCGCTGTGAAAATAACGCTACTGGCGCTCATCTGTCGCTACCTGGCGCTATTAATGAATCGGCCTCTTAGACATTTTGGAAGTTTTTTTTTTTTTACAGGCTTTAGAGAGTTACAAAAAATAAAATTAATTCTGAGAGATTACGGGGTTAATGTTAAAAAGGTAGCTTTTGGGTCAGAAAAAATCTAGCCCCTTATTAAACCCTGCATTATAGTGCTCACACTATACAAGTTGTGGGTGGTTTATGCTGAGGGTCTGATTTACAATGGGCACCATTTTCCGCAAGCTTAAACTTATTATTCGTCACCTCTTATGTGGTGGTTGCAGGGCAGCTGCAATAGCAACTCCCCGCAAGCAGCAGAACAGCACCCGCTGGACCAGGAGGAAACCCTCGACTCCACAGACCTGCGGTAATGTTTTTTTTTTTAACTTTATTTTCAAGTGTCTTTTTCTAAGTAAAGTAAAATCATACTGGCCAAATAAGTTATTTGAAAGATATTGATTTCAGAGGACTTTTAAATGACTCAATTTTGACCATGCAAACAGGTTCTCAGTCTGCCTTAACAGAACCCATTGGAAGCATAAAAGTACTCACTTATAAATCGGAGTAACAATTGTGGTCTTAGAGTACACACTAAAGAAGTGCCACATTACCTAATTGATTTTTCAGCATTGTACTATGTATGAATATGTGACCAATAAACATGACTTAACATTGTTAGTCACAAGTCCAGAAATGTGTGCTGCTATTGTTGGTCTAATTGGTCATCTTGGTTTGGTTATACAACTGTTTTTTCATATTAAGCTTCTAATAATAGACTACTGCTATTAATCGTTTCCATTGTTAAAGATCCTTTTTGATATCTGCTGCCCAGTTAAAATCCATCTCTACATCCTTTGGTTTAAAGAAAAAAAATCACTTGGTATCCGTCATCTCTCCAGTCCCAAGCAAAGTAACTGTATGCTCTGTTTCCAGTTTTCCAATGCTACAGTGGATCAGGATTGACTCATTTGTTACCCAATACCTGCAGCAAACGTACAGTGGATTCTGCAGTGTTTTGGTAGTGGATGAGTCTTCCTTGATCCTCGGAGGTATGGCTGATATTTAATAATTTCCTAGGTGAGTTATTGGAGGGGGGCTTTTGTGACAGGAGAGAGGTGTGTATTTTATCTTTTCTATCTAGGTCTATTTTGAAATAAACATATGAAGACAAAAGTATAAGAGATCATGATAACTAGAGATGAGCGAACTTCTCAAAAATTCGATTCGGGCGATTCGCCGAATCTCTCAGAGAAATTCGGGTTCGTCTGAATCGAACTTTTGCGAATCGCTCATCTCTGGTGGGAGCGGGGAGGCCGGCTGCGCTGTCAGCGGGCGGAGGAAGCTGACAGCGCAGCCGGCCTCCCCGCTCCCACCATGCCGGCATTTTTTTTTTTTTATTTCAGGGAAAATTCGGTCAGCACGAACCACTAAAAATTCGGGTTCGTGCTGAATCGAATTTTCCCTGAAATTCGGAGCGAATTCAGGTTTGTTAGAACCAATTCGCTCATCCCTAATGATAACCATAGAATATTGTGCAATTCTGGCATGCATAAGCATATCTAGAATCTGCCATGAGTTTTGGGTAGGGCAGTAATTTGTAACCCTCTCTTCTCCTCGAGAACAGGTCATGTTTTGTGGATCTCCACATAGCTGACTCTAGAGCATTGCTGATCAACTAATTACCTGTGGAAATCTGCAAAACCTTTCTGTTGTTGGCTCTCAAAGAGAGGGTTGAAAAACACTGGAGTAGGGGAAGACTTTTAGGGTACCCTTCCCACCCCTTTTAATGCTCTGCATCCTTTCTATTCCATAATACAGTATTTCCCACTCAAGGCCCCCAACTGGTAACACATGAATAAAAATAATTTAGAAGTGCTATGGAGCTGCTTATCCAAAATTTGATCTGTTGGTGAACAGATTTTGGAAATCCTGCATATGCAAAATTGTTAAATTGTCTATCTATCTATCTATCTATCTATCTATCTATCTATCTATCTATCTATCTATCTATCCTGTATTTACAGTCATGGCAATCATTGCCAAGTGGTAAGAAAGTGGCCTTGTTAGTGGGGGGGGGGGGGGGGGGGTTGCAGGTTCGATTCATAGGACATGAATGAAGTGCTCTTGAGCAAGGCACCTATTTAGAGCAAATTAGGTGTTGGACTGCTTTAACTACTGTAAGACAAAAAATAATTTAGCTTTTGATTTACACATTTAAAAGAAACCCATCTGGAGTAAAAAAAGACTTTGGGGCTGTCATTGCCCAGTGACTCCAAGGTGAAGAGCACTTTTTTAAAACAGAAATTCTTTACATGGCACATTACAGGCCAAAAATAACAGGCCAGCCCTATTATTATTAGTGAGTAAGTCGAGCAATGCAAATGACGAGGAAGCTTGCTTCCACTTGAGAGCGGAAATGCATCATGGTTAGGTGGATCATCTTCCAATGGGCTGTTAGGACACTGGATAGGGGACAGGTTAACTAAATTACTTAATTCAGGGTCATTGGAGATGGGGACAGGGTTAGAATACAATGTATCTGAGCTGGAGCTAAGCTGCAGGTTAGTTAGGATGTGTCCGGTTCCTGCAGCATTTTGTCTACCCTAAAAAACCTGAGTTTTATCCAAATTACAGTTTAGGTTTACCAAGTGATCTGAGTAGGGTCTTCAAGGTCGGTAGTAGTTCTGATAAAATAGTTTTAGCCATGTTTTGGTACAGTACAGCCCCAGGCAGAAATATATACAGGAATTATAATTAGGGTTGTGAGGAACTGACTCGCAAAGGTCAGGTTCCTGCCAAACTTTGCGAGTTCAGTTCCCCATACCCGAACATGTATTTCAGCCAGAAGTCCATGCTGGGGTTTGGCGTTCACCCAGAAAAGCTGGTTGATGGCCTGCTGAGCTTCTACCCTCCCCACAGCCAATCAGTTCGGCCTGTAGGCCAACCATCTCGCTTTGCCCCCACCCATGCCCAAACCAATCAGGAAGGGGAGTAGGCTGGGCTGGACCACGGAGGGAGAAGATGGGGGGGCTTTGTCACAGTCGGCTATAGAAGAGGATGGGCTATGTCATAGTCTTCTATGAAAGATAGAGGGCTTTGTCAAAATCTGCACTGGAAGATGATGGGGGGCATTGTCACAGTCTGCTATGGAAGAAGATGAGGGATTCTGTCAAAGTCTGCTATTGAAGAAGGGGGGCTTTGTCAAATTCTGCTATGGAAGATGATGGGGGGCTCTGTCACAGTCTTCTATGGAAGAAGATAGCTGCCTTTGTCACAGTCTGCTATGGAAGAATATAGGGGCTCTGTCACAGTATGCTACAGAAGATAATGAGGGGGTTCTGTCACAGCCTGCTATGGAAGATGATGGGGGGTTCTGTCACAGCCTGCTATGGAAGATGATGGGGGGTTCTGTCACAGCCTGCTATGGAAGATGATGGGGGGCTCTGTCACAGTCTGCTATGGAAGATGATGGGGGGCTCTGTCACAGTATGCTATGGAAGATGATGAAGGGGGTTATGTCACAGTCTGCTATAGAAGAAGATGAGGGGTTCTGTAAAAGTCTGATATAGAAGATGATGGGGGTTGTTCTGCTACACATTCTGCTATAGGGATGATGGGGTTGTTCGGCCACACAGTCTGTTATGAAGTCTGATATAAAGGCTCGTTTTTGTGCAAAAGCAAACTCGCATGGCATGAATTCCCGAATGCTTGTGTGAATCACAGCCACCTGCAAGATAAGTTTGCCAGAAAAAGTGCTTAGCGTAAGCTTTCGTTTAAGACAAGAATTAAAGTTTTTTGCCTGTAACATCTTAATGTGAGTTTTTTCCATGTTTAATTCATTCCCGCTGTGGATAACTGCCTGCGGGTTTATTTATGTAATTTTTGGGGGCATTTTTCCTTTCATTTTTATCTAATGTAAAATAGCCTGACTTTTTATTTTTTACATGTATTTTTACAGTTTTCAGTGTTTTGCTGAATGCCACTTTTACCGGCATTCATTTAAACAGCACTAATTAAAGCCAGGAAAGTGACAGCGGGGTCCTTTTTTAATGTTATTTCTTGGTTTCTTACCTTAAAAAAATGTGGGGGTCTTCCAAAGGCTACCAGCCTGGGCACCAAGCATAAGGGCTTGAAACCCAGGGCTCAGAGGCTGCAATATAAAGTTACTAGCTCTTATGCCCTTTGGTATGGGCCCAGGTCCACACCCGTGCACAAACCAATGGGCTCTTCCACACCCCTAATGCCCCAAATGGGGGTGCGGGTAATGTGTCATTTTTGCTTTGCCGACTCCTGACCATGGTGAACTGGTATAGGGGTCCCCTAACGATGCTCCAGCTAGTCAGGCTATTTTTTGTTAGATAAAAATTGTATCTAATGAAATTTTGCCAAACAAAATTACAAAAAAATATAAAAAAATACCTGCAGTGCCTGGGTATGAGCATAAAATATCGCAATTTGTGGATAATATTCTGATGGTGGTTACAGAGCAGTTAATATTTTTACCAAATTTGTTTGTCACATTGAGTAACTTCACCAGGATCTCAGGGCTTCAGATGACAAATCACAAGCGTTAAATATCTCCTTACCCGAAAGAACACTTTGACTTTCAATAGTAAAAGCAATATATTAAGTATTTAGGGGTACATTTAACATCGGATTATGGGGCTCTTTATGCGGCCAATGATATTTAAAAACCTCAGGTCTTTGTTATCAAACTAGTCCAAGATTAAGCTGCTTTACATTTTCCGGGTGCTTCTAGTTGCGATCCCTGCTGCAGTCCTGAAGGGTTTCCAGTCTGATATGAACAAGTTTGTATGGGGTAGGCAGAAACCTTGGGTAGCACAAGCAACAATGTACAGAGCTAAGCAATCGGGCGGTAAGGGAGTCCAAAAACTGTCTCATTATTATAATGCTTGTCAGATTGCCCAGCTCTCTGCTCTGTTTGCGGGGGCGGATAGGCCAGTCTGGGTGGACATTGAAGACTCCTACTCTTCCCTGATTTATGTATCAAATTTGTTGTGGTTACCCCCCTCGGTTTATGAATCTATTGAAAATCCTTTTTTATTAGATTCCCTTCGAGTGCAGAAGGAGAGTAGAGGACCAGGGAGCTAGTGTCAGCATATTGCCTACTGCTCTGTATATTGGGCAATCCAGAATTCCCCCCTGGCTTGTTAGACCCTAGGGCATTTTTGTGGTGGAAGATGAACAATATGACAAGGATTATGGATGTGTCCTTATCAAGTGGGGCGATCACTTTTGCTACCCTGGGAGCCCCTAGAGATATTTCCAGCGGGGAGTTCTTTCACTTTCTCCAAATTGGCCATTATGTTAAGACAAAACGTAAAGTTTGTTCCACTCCATTTAGTCTCTCGGCTTTTGAGAAACTATGTAGGGATGACCCTTTGGGGAGGGGCGTCATCTCACTAATTTATAACCGACTTGGTTATAAACTGTAAGTGTTGAACAAAATGTGTGTACAAATACAAGTTTGCTTGCTGTAATGTTTTCCTCTCTCTGTATAGAAAAAAAAAATAAACCCGCAGAAGGTTTCATTGTTAAATTGCATGGCAGTAAAAAAGGCATTCAGTAAAACCATCTAAACTGAAAAAATACAATTAAAAAATAAAAAGTCAGACTATTTTCCAATGATCTAATGAAAAATACCCAAAACATGACAAAAAAAGTCCCAATATAAAAACCTGCTGCTAGTTACTCACAGCAATTCTAAACTGAAAAAAACTCACCTTATTATTTTTTTTTTTTAATAAAGGATAAATTTTAGTACTGTTCCCACCCAATTTTGTGCAAGCCAATTACTCTGGTGTTACCCCTAATTTGCCCCCTGACATCTGTAAAAAATAATTATATTTTATTTATTTTTTAATACATTTATTTATTTATATATTTCTCACTTTTTTTGGTTTTCTGTGATTATTCAGAGTACTTTCCCTACCCCATTTTGTGCAGGGCAATTTCCCTGGTGTTACCCCACAATTTGCCCTCTGGCAAATTATTCAAATGTATTTTTTTAATCTATTTTTAATTTATTTATTTATGTATTTCTTTATTTTTGTTGTTTTCTGTATTATTTTAAGTACTTTCCCTACCTTATTTTGCTCAGGGCAATCGCCCTGGTGTACCCCCCCCCCGATTTTCTAGTTCTTGCTACCCCATTTTACAGATATTTCTGTTAGGTTCTTACCTTCTCCTGGCGCCCGGTCCCGCTGCGTCTCTGTGCGGCGGCGCGCAGCTCCAGTCTTTGGGCGCCCGCCGCCGCTACTTCTGCCTTGGCGGGGGTGGCCGGCATCGCGGGGCCTCCCTCCGCCTCTTCTGCTGCCTCCGTCTCCTCTGTGGCCGGCGCGTCTTCCCCTTCCGTCTCGGGGAGCGCGCCCGGCCCTCTGTCACGTGCTCGCGCGTGCGCGCGAGCACGATTCCAATATGCCCCTCGGCGGCGCTGCTCCCTGCGCATTCGCAGGGGGCAGATTCAAATGGACCAGTCAGGTCCATAGCCTGGGTGGGAATGAACCCAGGGACTGGACAGCCTGACTGGCCAGGGCGGTCCAGTCCCTGGGGCTGCTCCAATAGGGAGCTACATCCTAAGTTGCACCAAACACTACATTTCCCCCTCAAATCACAGTTGCACCAATCACCAGTTCCCCCTTCCCATTGGCCAGTTCCCCTTTAAATATGGTTCGGTTCCGTCCATTAGTGCCCGTTATAGCCTTTGGTTAATAGGGTGTGCTTGTTAGTCTGCTTTGATAAGTTACTACTCGGCTTCGTCTCTGACCATCCCTGTCTGCTGCCCGTCCTGACCTTTTTGCTTGTCCTGACTTCGCTTTTGCCTGACCCCTCTGATACCGCGTTTTGGTGCTCACCTGGTTTGACCTCGGCTCGTTTTGACTACTCTTCGCTTGACCCCTTGGATACCGCGCTCTGTGATCACCCGGCTTGACCTCGGCTTGTTTTTGGACCTTCCTGATTGATTCTCCACCTGTTATCCTATCTAAATCCCGGCGTCCATATTCGGGATACCCCGCCAAACATCCGTCTCCACCTTAAGCCAGTAATCTTTGCGCCAACTAAGTCCTGGGGGTAACCGAGTCTGGAGAGGCATAATCCGCGTCTCCTGCGAGCGGGGACTTGTCTAAAGGCAGAAGAGGCGGTGGAGATTGGGGATTACCTGGCTTAGGAGAGAAGGGTGTTCGGCGCATTACAATTTCATTTCAATGGGGTTCGGGTTCGGCCTGAGTAGCGGTGTGGTGGTGAACCCGCGCGTCAACGCATACTTTTATCCCTAATTATAATTCATATTATCATATAATATATTCATCTGTTTTAGGCAGCAGATAGTTTGATGCAGGTTTCTTATACCGAAGTCCTTTAGGTCCATACATCTGACCCTGACCAGACATCTAATTTTAATAACTTATGTGTGTTTCCTGTGGCCTCCCTATTAAAACTATATTGGTTCTTAGAGTTATCTTGTCAAATGTCTTTTTTTCTCATTCTTGTTGCTTATATACTGATTCTTTTGGGCAACTTGACTATTGTTATGACAAGATGTCTCTAGGGAGATATAGCAGAACATTTATTTAGATAGAAAGGTCACATTTACCAATAACGATGAAAATATATTGCAAATAGTTAACATTTGTTTATGGCCTGATCAATGTCTTTGTACAACTATTCATCCACAGTCTAATCCACCTGATATTATCTAAACTGGGAGGCAAACAAACCCAATGGATGGCTCCCCCACCGTAACAGATAACAAGGCATTTTTATTACCTGGAAGAAACCCTCAGTAATCTCAGCCAATGAAGCAGACATGAAAAATGATAACCTCCCAGTAGTTGAGATTTTAATCAGGTAAAAAAAAAAAGGCACTATGTAATCTCTCAACATCTTGACATTGAGTTACTGGCCGCCTACGTTGAAAGTCATGTTTAAGTTGGCTCTCCACAAGGAATGATTGGATTCATGGTCCAGTTTGCAATCCACTGTTAACTGCATGTTCTTGGTTCCTCGTGCTTGTGCTCGTGTTTGTGTACAAATGAAAGAAAATGGCATGTTGCTCTGGGGCATGTGGTTGTGGAAGGAACCTAGTAGAATAACCCATGAGTCCAAACTGAGATTTAAAGTGATTGAACACCCAGGTCAATTTTGCTCCATGAAGCCAGGGTTGAAACTAGCTTCTCTGTTGCCTGAGGCGAACTATAGAAAGGTGCCCCTGCCAGAACGTGCTTTGCTTGGCTCCTTCCCAAGATTGGAGTAGTGTTGACTCTCTAAAATGGGGAAGGGGTGGGACCACGGCTACTGAGCCTCCAAAAATGAGCTGTAAAAACATGACAGTGTGCTCATCAATCTCCACTGAACCACAAATGGGAAAAAATGTAATGTTCAGCAATTGCTGCCCCCCAGCAGTGCCGCCTGAGGGGTTGCCTCACATGGCCTCATTGCAGGTTCACCCCTGCCCAAAGCTTAGTGGTCTGAGTCCAGCGATCTCTGGATCCGAGCCCATGCCACAGCCCTTGCTTCCCACGGAAGACAAATATGAGGTCGGGATTGAAGGCATGTCGGGCTCACAACCTGCAATCAGTCACAGGAGTGCTACCATGCCCTCTCCATTAATTGCAATAGAGGGGGCATGCTGAGGCCTAACACACCCCTCCACTGTACTGAATAGAGAGGGAGTGGTCATGTTCCCTGTGACTGATGGCAGAGGGCAGGAGCCAGACACAGAAGCACCAGTGACTTGCTGATCACCGGACTCAGACAGATTATCTGCACTGGACAAAAGGTAAGTACGCTTTTGCTTTTAATTGCGGGGTGAATCACTTTAAGCAACAAACATGTTTAACAGGTAGAAAAACAGAGGTTTAGTTGCATATATCTGCAGATACATGTGTAAGCTGCTCTGTCCTGACAATGCCCCTCTGTGTTAGTGACGTCCCTACTCTGTGTGTGAGCCTCATAGTTGAGACATGCACTGCAACTAGTAAAATAAAGAAGACTTACCTGGAGCTGCCAGCTCCCATTCAGTGCACTACACAGGGGAAAGGTCCTGCTATTGTTGTGTACACATGGCTAATATAAATGAGAGCAAATGGAGGGTTGCAAATATATGGCCTTCCTGTGGATGAATAATATAAATGAGTAAATGTTTTCATGGCCTGGCTCAAACCAACTTTAGATTATAATCAGAATCAGATGATATATAGGAAAACAAACAAAAAAATAAAAAATACTAACTAATACGCAAGTAAATAAATACTTCAATCAATATATACATAAGTGAAAAAATAAAGAATTAATTAACAAATGTCTGAGGAGGGGTGAAAGTGGATGTGGAAGAGGCAGAGGAGGAAGAGGTAGCAAACACTGACCACTCACTTAGATTCTGTCTTAGCCAAGTCTCTTGGGATCCAGGTTCAACTTAAAGGAGCAGTATTGCGAATTTTTCTTGGTGACTTATATTTAAATGGTACTTTGAATGTAGGTAAGTGTTGGAGTAAGAATTACAAATGTAGAAAAAAATGATGTGTGTGTTGAGCAGCTGGAGACTAATAGCTCATGTTTATGTCTTCTGAGTGTCGGGACCCGACACTCTGGCCTGTTGAGGAGAGGGGGAAACAATGTATCAGTTCCATGCAGAGGAGAGGGGGAGAACAATGTATCAAAGTCTCAGCTGTTCAGTCCCTTCATGTTGGCTCTGCTGCAGAATCTTTCAGTTTACCATTTTCTCTTTCATATTCTTATTTTTCATTTTTCCATATGATCTTTCTTTCAGCTTTGTGTGTTTTGAGCAAAGCCCAACCCAGGATTTTCACTATCTGCAGTTTTGTTTTGTGCCCCTAGGGGCATCCTGACTTGGGATGCCCTGATATGTGAAATCCCCAAGTCCGCCTGTGAAAACGTACCTTTCCCTGTTCCACAGTGCATGCGTGGGCTCTCATCCAATCAGCTCTGTTTGCACGCAGATGGGGAGCCTGAGCAGTAACCTTCCTGGCCGCCCGGCCTGTCTAAATGACTATCTGCGTGAGCGCGCCAGAAAAATTGGGGGATCTGTGGTTATCCAGGGGTCGTTTCACACAGTGGGGCATCCTGATTTAGAATGCCCAAGGGGCAAGGTCAATGGCAGGGTCTTATAGACTTCAGGGTCGGCCACTCAGGGTTTTGTTCCACTTTAATACCTTTAGATTTTCCTGCACAGTTATTCAAAGAAGAATTTCAGTCGTTTTCAGTCAGTTTAGTTTATTTTGTATAGATTTTACACATTTGAGTCACCTGGTCTCATAACAAAAGCAGCACCTCACACACACACAGCCGTTACCACTGATTACAGTGTCAGCCTCTGAGGTAAATTGTTGCTAGGAGACCAGTGGGCTAAATGAAGCAGCTCACTAAATACAACCCAGCAGATCCCCCTATTCAGCAAATAGACTGAGCCATTGTAATTATACAATTTAAAAGAGAGGCATATATTTTTTTCTTTTTCTATCGCCAGGTTATTTATACACGTTATTAGCTATTGTGTGGCTATTTAATTATTTATCTTTTTTAATGCAAATTTCGCAATACTGCTCCTTTAAGGAATGTAAGCATGTCCAGCTTGACTGTGGACACAACCTGTTGGCAGGGATGTGCTGGCGAGAAAAGTAGTGGCAGGACTGGGAATGGTGTATTGTGTAACAGCCGCCACCATCAGATCTTTAATATTGTCCACCTCCACCAGGCGGAATGGTAGCATTTCAAAGGCCAGCAACTTGGAATTGCTCACATTCAGGGCCAGGGCTAGTGGATGAGATGGGCCCAACTTCAGTTTTCTGCTGAACGCTTCCCTGGGATGGTGTGGGGAGACAGGTGACCTTGTCCTTGGGAAGGTGGTGGTAGCCGATCAGTCAACCGAAGCTGCAAAGGGAGCCTCCGGAGTTTGCATGTTTTTTAGGTGTTTCTGACACTGCAGTTCGTGTTTGGATTGCATGTGCCTGGTCATGGACGTGGAGCAGAGAATATTAACACTTTTCCCTTACTTCAGGGACTGATAGCACAGTGTGCAAATGACCCATGTCTTGTTGTCTCTGAAATGCTTGAAAAGACAGCTTTGGTGTTCTCAGTCGCTGGGCTAGGTGGGCAATGGCAGCAACTGGCTGACCGCTTGCACCCTTTTCCCTCTTCTGCTGGCTGCCTGGGGCTGTGTGACCGCCACCTCTTTCTCTGAACTCTTATGTGCTTTAGTTCGTGTTGGGTCTAGGACTTAACTAGGACTCATAACTCCAGGATCGTATTCGACTGGGTGTTAGAGAAAGCTACTAACATGTTGGCTCTCCTTGCATTCTGCTTACTGGGTGTTAGAAAAAGCTACTCACTTGTTGGTGGATAGAGTTACTCACCTCTGACCACCTGCATTGCACTTACTGGGACAGTAAGTCCAATTTGGGATGCCCTATTAAGAGGTAGAGCAACTCCCCAACAGTCTTATAGACTCAAGGTGGGTGTTGCTCTTCTTTAATGTAAGAGTTGAATGTAGTCAACCGATTCCCCTTATCTAGGCCAAACAGAAGTACTTACAGAGTACAGAGTGTATGTCCTACATCTGGAATGCTCTTTGCTTTCTGCCAAAAACAAAACTGGTTGGCAATAATAGCCGTTAGATCATTGCCACAATGTTTCAGCATAAATCAAGAGCAACTGAAAAAGCATTCGCTTTTTCCTCAGGCTGGTTGCACACCAGCGCAAATGCGAAGCCCTTAAGCTTTTTGGTGAGCTTCCTGCTTTTGGCCTTTTGTGGTATGTTCCAAGCCCCCCATGCAAAAGCCTTGCCAGCGGCATCCTGAGGGTGCAGCACTAGCGCTCTCCCTCCACATGCTGCACACAGAGTAAAACCAACTGTAACAGAAATCTGAGATGTTGCCAGAGCTAACCCAGTGTGCAGTGCCTAACTTCACTTGCACAACCTTCAGGGTGCTGTCAGGATGAGGCTTTTCCCTCAGCTAACAGCTGACTTTTTCCTGATAACACTAATTACACCTCTTTTACCTTTACCACGATCAGCACCCACATCACCACAATTCAGCCATAATACAGCTATAATAACTCCATAATAATACCATTCACATTGTTGGGGATAAAAAATATTGTTACATAGTTCATATAGTTGAAAAAAGACATGTGTTCATCAAGTTCAACCAAGGGACGGGTTTGAGGAAAGTTATTTTCAGAGAAAAGCTAATAGTAACTGTTAAAGTTATACAGCAGGCATAAGCCAGTTGTAAACCCATACACACATGTGCATACTCCAGACACGCATGCATGCACTCCCAGCCGCGTATGCATGTCTGGGGGGGGGGCACACATGTGCATCTGCGAGTACTCGCATGTGATTCTGGGAGGGTGTATCACTTTAACAGTTAATATTAGCCATGATCTGTAAACAACAAAAAAACTTTCAGAAATCCCCTGGTTGCACCCCCAGATGTGCATGCGCACACCCCCAGATCAGTAGGCGGGTGGGTAGGTAGGTAGATGGGCAGCTAGTTAGGTAGCTGGGTCAGTGACTAAGTAGTAACTGCTGTTCATCCCATGCTTCTGAAGGCACTGCTGCTCCCCCACCCCCTGGATAGAAGGCCAAAGAACCTTCAGCAATGCTGGCCACTGTCAACATTGGGAACAAGAGTGCTTGCTAGGAGGCTGGATGGGTAGAAGGAAAGGAGGGGTTAGTTGGGCTTAAATAACAGCTCTGGGAGCACCATTCAAGCCATCAATCCGGATTTCCTCATTTGCTAGGCTGAGCTGAGAGAAGATATAGTGCTGCAGGAATGCTTGGCAAGGTAAGTTGCAGTTTATTTTATTTTTTTTTACTTTTCCAAGCAATTACACATTTTTGTCTTAATTTCTGGGTTGTGGTTGAGCTCAGAAAGCTCATGGTGCAGCTTTATGATTCAGGAGCATGCTCTGCTGTGGTCTGAGAGATGACTGCAGGACCACTGTCACTCACCCTGAGAGCTCCAAGGGACAGGGTAGCTGTCAGTCCACTTTATTGTGAGGTTCTGAAGGAATGAAATTTAAAGGAGGGCAAGCCCTGCCAAGGCTTCTACCCAGCGCTGTAGGGAATGTAGGAGAGGTAAATGGGATAGACATAGGTGAGCTGCTTGCCGTTTTATTATTGCTGTTGGGTGTACAGTCCCTTTAACTTTATTTCGAGGCCATGTTGCAGTGAGTAATTTTGGCAATAGCTGTCACTTTGATTGACTTATTTGAGCTATATTATGTAAAATATGTAAAATTCAAATTATGTATAATAGCATAATAGGATTAAAGTGCATAAGAACCTCCTGAGCAATGAAGTGGATTTTTTAAAAAATCTGTTTAAATAAGTCACCCAGAAGATATTTGTTTGAGCATTTTATTTAATCATGAGACATCATCTCTACAACCAACTCAGGTTTAGGACCAAACTTTTTTCACAGATTGGCTAAAAACCTCACAGGGTATAGAAATTATTTGTTTGTCTTGACATGTCAGATAGTCTTTTCCAACAAGCTGCAGAATTTCACACCTCGGTGACGAGCTGAATAGGGGGCAGGAGGTCTATGTATTGTAATATCCTGTTACATGGCTTAAGTAAACTAATTCATGTCATAAAGGATCATCATTTAACTCTTCCTGTGAATCAGTAGTCAGAAACTATTTCCCAGGTCACAGAGGGATGAAATGTGCCCAGTGACTTCTGGAGCAATATTTTCTCAAAGATCCGAAGGATCGTATACAGTTTGGATTTTACAGACCTCGTTGTTTTTGTTCTGTGAACCATTGTTTGCCTAGGCAAGATATACAACAACTTGAGCTTTGAGGAAAACCTTGAAATCTCTGATGTGTTTTTAGATTATATATGCTTTCTATAGGCATTGGATGTAATAGCTAGGGACATATATGCAATTTCTTGGTTATATATAGGAGGACATATATTCATTCTACATATTCTACATATTTCCTAGGACTTGATAGTATTTTTGTCTAAATACAATTTTTATACAATGCCAACATTGTAATAACATTGTATTACATACAATGCCTAAGGAAAGTCTATAGATTTTAAAAACAAATTGGATATTTCATATATATTTCATATATTATTTCATACTTACAACTAGAGATGAGCAAATTTGTTAAACTTTTATTATGGATGAGTCACTGAATTTCCCTGAGAAATTTGTGTTTGTCCAAATCAAATTTTTAACAAATCACCGTAAAAATTAGAAAAAAAAATCACCTCCATCTTCATTCCAGTGCCGAGCAATGTCGTCATTATCTGGCAGGCCTCAGTGTCGTTAGTGGTATGAGAGGACTCAAACACTCAGCCCCATACTGGGCTCCCACCGCAGGGAGGGGCTATATATAAGTGGGAAATGACCCTTCACATCCCCCGACATCACTGCAGCTGACATCGGGCTTTCCCAACCATCTCACTGGTCGCCTATAAATAACCTCTCTCTAGTGAGGAGCAAGGTGGTTGGAGCCCAATTTGCAGTTGGGCAGGGCTGTACTAGCAGCACTAGAAGGCAGTTCAGCTTCCCCTGCTTCTCTGTTCCCAGTGGCCAGGCTGTGCAGAGGCGCGCACAGTAGGAAGCCGGACGCACTTTCAGCTGCACAAGCCGACTTCCAGCGCTGCTAGGACAGTGCCTGCCGTCCATCTCCAGACCGGGGCGATGGGGGATCCAGTGACAGTGAGTTTGTTGTATTTTTTACATTATTTCATTTCAGGGAAAATTTGATCAGTATAAGTTCCAAGAAATTTGCATTCGTACCGAATAAACATTTTCACTGAAATGCAGCAAATTCCTATTCGTTAGAATCGGTCCACTTATCTCTACTGATAACACATTGTATATATTGCCTAGGCATTCCATACAAAGCCTGCGTTTCATACATTGATGGTAACCTATACTTACACATCAGTCCAGTGTTAACCAGTCCAGTGAAAACATCCCCACCTCCATTCTCTCACAATAGCGTCCGCTTACTGAATATAAAAACCCTGCAGTGGGGAGTGGTGTGGGATTCCCTGTGGCAGAGAACGCTGGCTGTTGGGTTGGCCGGGTGGAGGATCTGTGTCCTCTACCCAGCTACAAAATGAGGAGCAGTGCGAGACACCCATGCTGGGCGATGGACATCTGGATGGCGGGGCAGCAGGTGAGTTTCTTTTTTTTAACCATTTCTGTGGGGGAAAGAGCCATCAGCATGAATCCTAAGAAGTTCAGGTTCCTGATGAATAAATATTTTCTTGAAATTCAAATTCCGACTCATTAGAATTGCTTTGCTCCTCATTAGTGGTTAACTTAGATATTGCTGCTCCATTTATTGATGAACTTAAGGCTGTTACATTTTTTACAGGAGCTGAATGCTTTGAGAGGTCTAATAAAATTCATGGGTTCTATTTTGTCCAAAGGCTCCAGGATGACCAGAGCTCCAGATTAATTGAAGATCATATTGAGTATTTGGATGGTGATTATTTGATTAAACTGGACCCGGTTAAATGGTTACGTAATTCGATTTTGGTCCTGGTTAGGCTGCACCAAAATAGGGGTAATAAGATTCATTTAAAAAACTGAATATCTCCAGTACCCAGCAGCCATGGACCCTCATCTATCTTGAACATGGCAGACATGCCTTCATCAAATGGGCTTTTGGCTGGGTATAAAGCATAAACCAGGCCTATGCTTTATTTGTCTATTAATTGTCTTCTGCTGTAAGTACCTAGAACAGGTGTAGGTGGGGATAGCTAGTTAGCTTGAAGTTGTTAAGTGCAATGAAAAACTGTTTTCTAGAAGTGCACTTACAAGATGTAATAGTGCTTCATGGATTGAATTGCAATAAGCCGGGCCTGTCTGCTTTTCCTAAATGTGTTACAAACACCGCATTTAGAACCTGGAATGGGTGTACGAGTAAGCTAGTTAGTTTAGCCATCACAAAAGGCCTTTATATGCCATTCTCATATACCATAAGTCTATTCATAGTACTCACATCATGAACATTTTTAAAGTCTATCTATAGTCTAAAAAACAGCCTATACTCCCCTTACACCAAAACCAGCTGATGCAGTGATACTGTGATTGACAAAATGGCATTCATCAATGATGCCATTCATGTTGTTGTCATGCTAAAATCCTGTGATGTCACTGGAGGAGAATTGTGAGGGTAGTTTCTAGGCAAAATAGTGTTGCTGGTTATATGATAGCCTGCCCCATGTTGGGCTCAGTCATGAGGAGGAGGAACTGCATGCTGGTAAGGTAGAGGCACAGCAGACCACATACTGGTATGATATTCCCTTCCCACACTGAGCACTAACAGTGGCCCTCAACCATCTTCAGAAATCACGATGGCTGGGATAAAGTCACATTCCCATAGCTTTGGTGCCAAAGGCGATTACCATGCTTGCCCTCCACTAGCAGTCCTGCTCCCAACATCAATGAAGGCCTCTACCTGACCCATAGGTTCTTAGTGATGGCAGCTTTGATGCACATCATTGCCTTTAGATTTCTGTGCCTATAGAATAAGCCTTGTATATGCCACATCACAACCACTAATGATTACTGGGAGACCACCCTCCCAGTGTCCAAACTGGATCCAGGAGAGGAAACCTAAATTGTGTCACTATCAGGACTAATTGTTGAGGTAATTACACAAAGCTTTTTTTTCCCATGGCAGCAGGAATGCATTTGCTACCTTTTACAGCATATATTATGCCAGACAATTAAAAGCAATAATAACCCACCACCAGCTGCAGAGGAAAACTACCAAGTTTTATGGTTTTGATCCCATAAGACAAAAAAGTTGCAGAAAAATATATGTGTGTCTCATTGAGTAAATGTCCCCTCAAATTACCTGTGCCTCTGAATGTCCTCCCGCTGCACTGGTCCTGGCAGGCTACATGAGGATGATCAGATGCAGGACACAGCGGCACAGGAATGTCAGTAAGGTGGAGGGGGGATACCACAAAAAAAAGTCTTACTTTGGCCAGGATCGGGCATCCATCAATACTATCAGTGTACAGTGCACAGAATGGCTTCCCCCACTGTGTAGTTGGGGATATTCGCCATACTGCAGTTTTTTTTTTTAGGGGGGGGGGGATTCTGCACACTGGTTGTTATAAGGGATTGGTGCAGGGAATTCTGCCACACTGCCTGTTATGGGGTGATTGTGAATGAATTACTGTTATAAGTTGATTGGGAGATTTCTGCATGCTGCCTGTTATGGGGTGATTGGGGGGATTCTTCACACTGCCTGTTATGGGGGGATTGGGGGGATTCTGCACCTTTTCTTTTATGTGGTGATTAGAGGGGATTCTGCATGCTGTTTTTTATGGTGTAATTAAGGGGGGGGGGTCTGCACACTGCCTGGTATGAGGGGAATTCTTCCACACTGCTTGTTATGAGGTGATTGGTGAATTCTGCACAATTCCTGTTATGAGTTGATTGTGATATTTCTGCACGCTGCCTGTTATGGGATGATTGGGGGGATTCTGGATACTTTCTGTTATGGGGTGATTGGGGGTACTCTGCACACTACCTGTTATGGGATGGTTAGTGAGGATTCTGGACACTGTCTGTTATGGGGTGATTGGGGGATTCTGCATGCTGCCTCTTATGGTGTAATTAGAGGACTGTTTTCCTGCAATTCTGCCACTTCCTCTTATTAGGTTTAGAACACCATTTGTTTCAGAATATATTTTTTTCTAATTTCCCTGCCCTAAACCCTAAGTACTACTAGCAAAGGGACCCTAGACTAGTCCCACAACCCCTACAAATCTGCCGCACACACAAGGATTTACCACTAAGATGGTCAAAACATATATAAAACTGTATAAATGTATTAGGTCATCCTTAAAAGCAATTTACAAACAACATAAACAACTCATTAAAAAACATAAACACATACAATACGCTGGGGGGGGGGGATATTTATCCCTCTAATGACTCTCTTATTATTATTGTAGGTCCAACATTTCATCCCATAATTAAATGTACAATCCAAATTAATCCATTAAGGATATAAATATGGCGTGTGAAAAAAAGAACAAAAACAATTAATATGTGCAAAAATAGAAAAAATAGAAATTAGAGGGATAAATATCCCCCCCCCCCCCAGCGTATTGTATGTGTTTATGTTTTTTAATGAGTTGTTTATGTTGTTTGTAAATTGCTTTTAAGGATGACCTAATACATTTATACAGTTTTATATATGTTTTGACCATCTTAGTGGTAAATCCTTGTGTGTGCGGCAGATTTGTAGGGGTTGTGGGACTAGTCTAGGGTCCCTTTGCTAGTAGTGTATTGTGTTCTTTCCCTCCTGCCAGCACCTTTCTGCTTGGCTGTGCATACCCCAACCCTCTTGCTTCATAGAATTTACTAAACCCTAAGTACGTCTTGGTCGTCCGGTCAGGTGTGTCTTCTAGCGAAAAATATAATACATTGCAAAGTTTATTTCATGCTGCAGCACGCAGGTATAGTCCTAGACAGCATTCACAGGCTGATGACTAGGTCAGCTCCAGCTATAGTGTGTCTGTGAATGTTCTTTTCTTATGAAGAATCTTATTCATCCAAGTCATTGTATATCTTTACTGACAACTGAATGTACTATATGTTATTTGATTGCATTTTTTTAGCCCCCGACTAACTTTCAAAAGTCAGAACATTTTTAAGAAAGTATAGCAAGTGTAATTTTGCTTTGATTCAATACTATAGATACAGTATTCCAGCTATAGTCTATATCAGCAAAAACCCCATTGTTACCCAAGATGACCCGTGGCCGGCTCATGCACAACATGTCATCCCTGATGCAAGTGTCTTATTAGAATAGGGAGGTTCAGTGAAGCTGGGGTGTGGTAACCCACAGACAGACACTGCTTGTCCACAGCCTGGCCTTTATGATAGTTTAGACACTACCAAAATGCTGGTCGGTCCTCATCAGAAGAAACATTTACACTGGAAACATATCTAACATATCATAACTTTTCACACTTACGAAATGATAGTTTACATTTCTGTTCATCTGAATATGTAAGTGATTTATGCAGGGATACCCACAGCCCTGATGAGACTGCACAGCAGGGCCCCCATCGCAGGCCCTAGCCCCCCCTCCCGCGGACACTCACTGGCAGGTTCACTAAACACAAGCATGCTGCAGTGGACGTGAGGCACACACACGGCGGCAGCAGGGAAGTGGGTCCCGCACAGTGCCAGTGGAGTCATGGGGTGTGCACAAGGCAATGGAGACCAAGCCCTGCATCCTGCAGTGCAGCCGACAGTGAGAAGGCATCAGGCATGGCTAGGTAAGTATGTGCAGGTGCATACCACGGTGGAGGCAGCGTGCACCGGGCCCCCTTGTTCCATGGGCACGTGCCTGCACTGCCCCGATGGTATGTACACCCCTGTATTTATGTTGTAACTAGAGCTGATAAAGTAACTACAAAATTAAACCTAACAAGAGTGTTGCCATAAATGTGTCATTGGTGCATGAAAGGAAAATGGGTTTTAAAAAAAAGACAGCTTATAACATTACCTGGAAATGACTAAGGTGAATGACGGGAGTTTTTTTTTTTTTTAATCGTATATTACTGGGTAATAGAATTGCGCAATATGTTTTCTGCGAATGGCATGTTTATTTCAGTTAATTACTAAATGTTCTGAGTTCCATTTCCCCAGCCACTGAGCTATTTAACTGCTTCTTTTCTTCAACCCATTACCATGAAGTGATGCAGTAATCATTTAACAAAAATTACAATCATGTGAACACATCCCACTTTTAAAGGGATCGTCCCACTGCCCCCACAAAAACTCTGGGGATGCTTTAAAGTCTCACTTTGCTGACAATATGGGGAAACTGTCACACCGTATTTGGGACGTCTTGTCAGCTGAGCTCTGGCTCATTGGCTGTATGGGGAGTAGTGCCGATGGCTGAGCACCAGGTCTGTCCCCAACATCCTTTATAGACGGGAAATATTGGAAATGTGCCTTGAGCATGTGACTTTGGTGACGCTGCTTTTACATAGACACAGAGAAGTAGCATAGATAATTGTTCCTCAAAAGCCTGCAAATATGCTGCACCCCTTAAACACACACCTGTTGCGCCCATTATTCTATAACTGGTTCATGTCACACTTTGAGGCCCCCATAAAAATTCTCAGTTTATGTGAGAATATCTCTCCCTACCCTTCCTAGAGGTAGATTGTGTCATAATGGCCACACAACCATATTGGGGGCACTTGGTGAACATTAGGGATGAGCGAACCAGTTCGGACGAACTGGAATTCGCTCCGAATTTCAGGGAAAATTCGATTCGGCTCGAACCCGAATTTTTTTTTGGTTCGTGCCGATCGAATTTTCCCTGAAATAAAAAAAAAAATGCCGGCATGGTGGGAGCGGGCAGGCCGGCCCGCTGACAGCGCAGCTGGCCTGCCCGCTCCCACCATGCCGGCATTTTTTTAAAAAGCAAACACTTACCTGCATGGTCGGAGCGTGGAGGCCGCCGCCGCTCTCAGGCGCCCTCTGATGACGCGTCATCTGATGACAGCTGAGAGCTGCGCCGGCCTCCACGCTCCGACCATGCAGGTAAGTGTTTGCTTTTTAAAAAAATGCCGGCATGGTGGGAGCGGGCAGGCCAGCTGCGCTGTCAGCGGGCCGGCCTGCCCGCTCCCACCATGCCGGCATTTTTTTTTTCAGATGAGCTATTCGTGAAAGTTCAATTCGGGCGAACCCGAATTTCTTGGGGAAATTCGGCGAATCGCCCGAATCGAACTTTCAAGAAGTTCGCTCATCTCTAGTGAACATAGATCCTTTGGGTGCTTTTTCACAAAGTAACAAAGCAAACAAACTGCACAAGTAACCATAAATAACCAAAAGTTTATTTGGACATGCATAATACAACCCATACTAAAATACAACACATACACAGGACACTTACAGCAGGCTCCTCCAAAGAAAAGGGCTATAGCCAAAACTTAGCAAATAGCACAAAGTGCTACAAGTGCCTATAAGTACCATAGATAAATACCATCTATTTAATATAACAATTGCATATCTAAAATAATGATCCTAACTAGAGAGGAGTGAAATTCCTAACAATTCGATTTCGGCGATTCAACGAATCTCTCCAAGAAATTCGGGTTTCCTCCGAATGGAACATTTGAGAATCACTCACCTCTAGTGAAATGTGCGATACACACAGCACGGTGGGAGGCCAGCCACACTGTCAGCCGCGCGCCGCGCACACGGGATCCAAGCGCGGCACTGGAACGAGAAAAGTGGTGAGTTTTTTTTTCTGAACTCACCACCCAAGGTGCCAGTGAATTTCAGGGAAAATTCAGTCAGGGTTAGGGGGGTAGGTTAGTCCCTCTTGGGCTTTGGGAGGGAAAAACCTTGTAATTGGGGGAGTTTTTTTGACTTTTGTGAAGGGTGTCCCTGGCCCTTCTATTCATATATTGAAATAAATCACAGAGGTTTCACTTGTACAGTACATCAACAATGAATTAAATAAATAAGGTAAGTAGTTTCATATAGTATTTATTTACAAATTGCGTTTTTTGTCCATATTGGCAAGACGCATATACAGTTTGTAGCAAGTAACGTTGTTTGTAGCAAGTATATTCAGTTTGTAGAAAGTAATTATTCAAATGGCTGATTACAGTTTGTAGCAAGTGTATTCAATTTGTAGCAAGTAACAATTCAAATGGCTGGTTACAGACGCGTTTCGCGGTTTATCGCTTCCTCAGTGTAAGTTGCCATTAGGTCTTTGTGCACATCGCCGGCAGGAGTGTGGTGTTTATATGGTAGTGAGGTAACTTTGTGCCTTAGGTGGGTATTTGATGTGGTCACTGTAATTGGTATCTGTCCCTTTAAGAGGGATGCGGTTTCTGTGGTTTGTGTCTGTCCTTTGTAATAGTTTGCAGGTGAGAGAGGCGCCAGTCCTTGCGTGGGCGGGCGGCGGCGTCACTTATGAACAGGTTACTTGCTAAGAACTGTATATGCGTCTTGCCAATATGGACAAAAAACGCAATTTGTAAATATTTATAAATACTATATGATACTACTTACCTTATTTATTTAATTCATTGTTGATGTACTGTACAAGTGAAACCTCTGTGATTTATTACAATATATGAATAGAAGGGCCAGAGACACCCTTCACAAAAGTCCAAAAAAACTCCCCCAATTACAAGGTTTTTCCCTCCCAAAGCCCAAGAGGGACTAACCTTCCCCCCTAACCTATACTTTATGTTTTAGGGAATTTGACCCACACACTAATTTAAGCACAAAATGTATCATGCCTGGAGGCCAATAAAGGGCACTAACAAAGCAGTTGGTTCCCCTTTCCCCCCTCACATAAAATTCAGTCAGCATGAACCACCAAAAATCTGGTTTTGTGACGAATCGAATTTCAGGCAAAATTCGCTCATTTCTAATCCCAAAAATAGTGCACATTCATGGCCTCCAGAAGTGATCTGGCAAACCACGGGTGCCACAGACAGGTTGCCTCCTTTACAATCTTCAAATTTGGTGATATATTTCCATATTTTTGTATAAAATACCAAATGGTGGCTCCAGCAACCACCCCACTAGCCACAAGGTACAGCACCCCCTCCAACATAATCTATCAATCAATACATATACAATACATCATACATATATTTCAAGAATTCATCTTTATTGGGTTCATCCCCTTTAAAATTCACATATAAACATATAGTTAAAAATGCCCAAAGTCATTCATTATGGAGTGCATCCCATGTTGACCCTCAATCCCACCGAAATCTGTGCTAAATCCATCACAATAAAATACAAATACAAAAATATGCAGTGCAATTTCCTATTAAAGTGCAAAGTGCTATAAAGTGCAATACATGTTCCACACAACCCGCCCCCCAGACCGCCCACCTGTCACCCGCACGCGTCTCCACCGGCTGTGATCGGGGGGGGGGGGGGAAACAGGGCCCCGGGCACCACGCAGGGAAACCAGGCGATGACATATCAAGCTGCAGGGAGATCTCTCCTTCACAATCCCATTAAAAAAAAAAAGACAAGACAATACAATACAATGTTTGATACAGTTTAAAAACTACTATGAACTACCCAAACCATTACAAAATTCTATACATTAGTAACAAACTTTTAATGTTCAAATCATGACAAGTGTTTCATTAAGGACATTACAGGCAATTGATCTCAATACCAAAGTATATACGTATATCTCAAAATCCCTTTTACACCTCCAATTTGACTGTACTGCAGGTTGTAAGGCATTAAACATAGTCCCATGCCATTTAACCATATATTAATTTGATATTTAATATTTAATGTTTAATATTTGATATTATTACTCAATAATCCCACCAGCATTAGAAATATACAGTATGTATATACTTCAAGTGCGTAGCTCTTTTCTTATAAAAAGATGTTCTATAAGGGACAAGATATGTGGGGTCATTCTTGGTCCATTTATCATTTTAATCAGATGTTAATAAATCAATATTAATATTAAGGTTAGTATTCAGGTGATTTCCTCAGTTAGCTACAGATAGACAAAAAACATAAATATACATATCTATTTGAATATTTGGTTAATTAATTTAATTTTTTCTCTATTAAATTTGGGCCGCCAATAAATTAATTACTAAATGAATAAGTTAAATTAAATTGAAAATAAATAAAAAATAAATTAAATTAAAAAAATTAAATTAAAAAAAAAAGAAAATTATTATTTAATTATATATTAAGTATATAAATAAAGAATCCTAAGAATTATCAATTTAAATAATATAAAAGATTAATTATTCCTCAATAATACACGATATGTGAATAATTA
This sequence comes from Gastrophryne carolinensis, assembly GCA_027917425.1. Lineage (NCBI taxonomy): Eukaryota > Metazoa > Chordata > Amphibia > Anura > Microhylidae > Gastrophryne > Gastrophryne carolinensis. Next base: position 37,966,990 of record CM051241.1, read on the forward strand.
AGTGACAATCAATTAATAAAAATAATGATAAATTCATTATTAATTTTAATGATGAAGATCAATAATTACAGATAAACACCATCAACAACTATTGAGATACCCACTTAATAAGCCCTGCTAGTTAGTGATATAAATATTATTAGTTATTAAAATAAGATGAAAAGTGATAAAAAAAAATATATATAAATAAACCGAAGATGCCTCGTGATGAATATGTGCATAATTAACTTAAAAGGTGAATAGTAAAATAAAATAATTAATTGAATGAATAAATAAACAGGTGAATAAATAGGACCGCCTTCCTTCTTCTTCAAGTTTATTCTTCTAACTTAATTTGATCTAATTTATTTTATAAATATTAACGTTGTTGTGTATAACACAAACCATCCCCCCTACCCTAAAAAAAAAATATTTCCTTATTTTTGCTTTATAATTTTGCCATATCCTTTTCTCTGGTCATGAATGGTTTGTGCCGCTATAATAATTGGGATACCTGCTTATAAAGCTGATTGTAGGCCAGGAAATCAACAAGGTAAGTTTACACCATTTCCTGAGGGTTTCACAGAGCCAGTTACCAGACACATCCTTGGAGCAGTTGCTACTTGAACCAATGTTCCCTTAGCAAATATCTTCATTTATTCAAAGTTGCCAAACTACTGCTATACTACATTACCAATATATTTTCATTGACTTCCTTCCACCAACTGGGAACTATATCATTAAAATTGAGCGAGATCAGTTAAAAACCACAAGTTTAAGTACATATATTTGTTTATATGATTTTTTTTTAAGTTTTACAAACACAGCAATTACCTAATTAATGAATGCCCCCTTTGCAACACAAACACACATATATATATAGGGGGAGGGTGATTTATGCAAGGATTCGCCAGCATCCGCTGCGTATCCGCCGGGTTCATTCACTTACCAAGTGAAATTTTGCCTGCTCCGCTGGAGATGTCCATGTTTTTTGTATTTACTTCTACTACAGTTTGGCTCGGCAAATGCTGGCGAATACTTTTGCGAACCCCATAGGAATCAATGTTATTTAGGGAGAGATTGTCACTTTTTTTTTTAGCATCTTTAACTTATTTTTCGAGAGTGAACATTATCAAGTTACCCAGTATGTGAAAAACAACTAATAATAAAGTTTTTACATGACTTTTGAAGCAATTTTCAAATACACTTTTATTCTTAAAGTGGACCAACACCCTGCCGTTTTTTTTTTTTGCCTTTTAAATATATGCCAATACTGCTGCCGGACCCGTTATCAATAATAAAGGAAAAATAACTTACCTCTAATGCTCCAGCGCTGCGTCGCTTCCTTTTGAATCTATTGTTTGACCTCTTCCTAAAGCAAATCAGCGCTACTGCGCATGCGCTTTTTTTTCCCTACCTAGGTACGAGAGAGGCCACGCCCACCGATGACATCGCGAAGAGAAGCTGAAATTGTGCGAGAGAGGAGGAAAGCGTATCCACGGACAAGGAGGACAGCATGCAAATGAACGGACAATCAAGACGGACAGCATGCAAATGAACGGACAAGAGCTGGAGGGCGGGACTTCCGGCCGAGATTTTTGAAGAATACAGGCGCTGCAAGGGACAGAAGGCTGCAAAAGTCATCAAAAGGTAAGTGTCTTTTTATGTTTAACTGATCAGAGATCAGTTGTTTTAGAGGGTGTTGGTCCACTTTAAGCTTTTCAAACAACCCAGAAACGCTCAAGATACCCCACATATATTCTGAGATCCCTCCAATGCCAACAAATGCATAAAAGTGTGTTTTCAGCAAGATTTCATGTGCTTTGCTAAAGAATTCTGCCACAGCAGTGAGCTGGCATACCTTCGGCCTTCTCAAAACCACTTTTCAATGTAAAAACACAGCAAATTGCATTGTGAAAGTCTGTGTTCACTGGTATTCACTGTATTAAGTTTTGCTTACTCGCTGGTTTGTCATGAGTCCATCGCGCGTCCGGCGATCATACTTTTATGTCAAGTAGCGAATGGTAGGGAACATAGTAAATCATCTCCATAGTACATTTGTGCACAGGAAGTTTAGACCATCGGGTCACATGCTAAAGGTTTTGCTACCCTGTTTCCCCGAAAATAAGACACTGCCTTTTTTTTTCCCCGGAAATATGGCACAGTATGCGTCTCCTCCACCTCCCTGGAGCTCCCCCCTTACGTGCCCCGTCATTACGCCCCCTAGTGGTTACAATACAATTTTCGGGGGATGACTTATATAACGATATCCTCCGAAAGCAGGCACTAGGCCTATTTTCGGAGGATGTCTTATTTTCGGGGAAATAGGGTACATGTTAATGTGTGCAGTAATATACAGTGCTACTACTGCAGAGAAGGTGGCATGGAGCATGGGATGAAACATGTGCTGGAAAGATGACTTGGGCTTCTGCTGGGTACTTAAAAAATTTACGATGCCCTTTCACTGTATACCCACTGAAAAAGCATGCAAATGGCATTGTAATCACTCTTCTTTTTGCACACTATCTAGTGTTTTACCATACCCCCTGTATTTTGTTCTAAGCCTCAACTCAAAACTATCCTTACATTTAGGGCTCTAAGGGGTAAAGAATAAGCAAGTCTGTAAATTAGGCACTTGAGTGAGCCTCTTCTGTTCTGTTTTTGTTGTGATTAGGTTAGCCAATCTTGTTACCTGGGCAGACTGGCCATAAAGAGCACAAGGGAAAAGCCCAGTGGGCCACACTGGTTTGGGGCTCAAACGGTTGGCACCTCCCCTCAGACCCTTTGCCAGAATTCATTCAATCCTCTTCTAAGACCCCCCTCTTTCCCAAGTCTTCCCCAGGTATGCCATTTGTTTCTGATAGGATACCATTGTACTAAACTAGCTGTTTAAGCCCCCCTCCCTGAAATTCTGTGCTGTGAGCAATTACATCCTATTGCGTGCTAGAAGGAAGAGCCAAAGAAAATTAAATTTTCATTAATTTCCCCTCAATCTTTCCTTTGAAGCCAAAATCGTCTGAATATTTTTATCCAGTTCCTTACCAGGACACTAAGGGGACTTGATACATGTTTTTAATTTTTAAATTCAACCTTCCATAGGACATGGTTGGTCTGCTTTAAGCTTCAGTATCCTCTCTTTAAGCATGGGCAAATCTGCTGGGAAGCACCCTAAGGGCTGGGCTCAGCAACTTGTGGGCTACACTGGGCCAGCCTGAATTTTGATCCCAGTCTGACCCTCTGTGTTTCCTGGTAGCCAGAATGCTATGCTTTTGGGCATCTGGATAACAGAGGGACGCAGCCGAGAGAAGCATGGTGGGGAAATGGTTCCTGAGCACGAGAGTGACCAAGTATTTATAAAGAACAGGCACTCCAAAAGTGGTCATTCATGTCAGTATATATGGTGCAGAAATCCAATCTTTCCAATACAGTTCACATATACAGAGGTCAAAGTTTCAGAGACCAGTGTGTAATATTAACAAGAGGATAGAGATGCTAGCAGTTAAATAAGGCTCACAGACTAAAGTGTGGCCTTTAGTGAGGTCCATTGTATGGCTTTGGCTACTGGTGTCTCCGACCATTGCCTTAAACTTTATGGAAGCAATTCCAGATCTAACATTTAAAAATAATATTAAACTGTGGGAGCAGATCACCAGGCAGGTGAATTGTGCGGCTATGGAGTCCAAATATGTGACAAACACAAAGTACATTTTCAGTCTTAAAGTATGCCGTTCTTCTGAAGATTAATAAGCACAAGTTGCATGGGTATAGATGGTTAAATGATCTTAAATGTTTATATTAATTCATGTATGCGGTTACAAGCAGGAGGTGGATATCCAGTAAAACGTACTGCTGCAGAGGAACTGGTCTGTGGATTAATACACCCAGCTACACTCCAGGGCTTGGCAAACGTCTCTTCTAGAGATGAGCGAACTTTTGAAAAATTCGATTCGACTGATTCGCCGAATTTTCCGACAAAAATCGCTTCGACCCGAATAAATTCGCGACGAATCGCTATTAAAAACGGCTATTTCTGAGCCTCCTAGAGCCTCAATAGGGTTGTAAACCATTCTGCCTTGCTGTAACACGCACAGGATGCGTGCTGGGTTAGTTAAATAATACTTTGAATAAATATCACATGCAGATCAGAGGCATCGCTAATAGAATCGCAGAGCGGCACAATTGAATTCAAGAGAGTTGAAGTGGCATCACTATGAGGGGCAGGAGCCCAAACATTGCTTTAAAGAGACACTGGAGTTGGCAGCAGCAGGAGCCCAAAAATTGGATGAATCACACCCTGGAGTTGGCAGCAGCAGCAGGAGCCCAAACATTACTTTAAAGAGACCCTGGGGTTGGCTTCAGGAGCCCAAAAATTGGATGAATCACACCCTGGAGTTGGCAGGAGTTGACAGCAGCAGCAGCAGGAGCCCAAATATTACTTTAAAGAGACCCTGGGGTTGGCTTCAGGAGCCCAAAAATTGGATGAATCACACCCTGGAGTTGGCAGCAGCAGGAGCCCAAACATTACTTCAAAGAGACCCTGGGGTTGGCTTCAGGAGCACAAAAATTGGATGAATCACACCTTGGAGTTGGCAGCAGCAGCAGCAGGAGCCCAAATATTACTTTAAAGAGACACTGGGGTTGGCTTCAGGAGCCCAAAAATTGGATGAATCACACCCTGGAGTTGGCAGCAGCAGCAGCAGGAGCCCAAATATACACTGGAGTTGGCTTCAGGAGCCCAAAAATTGGATGAATCACACCCTGGAGTTGGCAGCAGCAGCAGCAGGAGCCCAAACATTACTTTAAAGAGACACTGGGGTTGGCTTCAGGAGCCCAAAAATTGGATGAATCACACCCTGGAGTTGGCAGAAGTTGGCAGTAGCAGCAGCAGGAGCCCAAATATTACTTTAAAGAGACCCTGGGGTTGGCTTCAGGAGCCCAAAAATTGGATGATTCACACCCTGGAGTTGGCAGGAGTTGACAGCAGCAGCAGCAGGAGCCCAAATATTACTTTAAAGAGACCCTGGGGTTGGCTTCAGGAGCCCAAAAATTGGATGAATCACACCCTGGAGTTGGCAGAAGTTGGCAGTAGCAGCAGCAGGAGCCCAAATATTACTTTAAAGAGACCCTGGGGTTGGCTTCAGGAGCCCAAAAATTGGATGAATCACACCCTGGAGTTGGCAGCAGCAGCAGCAGGAGCCCAAATATACACTGGAGTTGGCTTCAGGAGCCCAAAAATTGGATGAATCACACCCTGGAGTTGGCAGCAGCAGGAGCCCAAACATTACTTTAAAGGGACACTGGGGTTGGCTTCAGGAGCCCAAAAATTGGATGAATCACACCTTGGAGTTGGCAGCAGCAGCAGCAGGAGCCCAAACATTACTTTAAAGAGACACTGGGGTTGGCTTCAGGAGCCCAAAAATTGGATGATCACACCCTGGAGTTGGCAGCAGCAGCAGCAGGAGCCCAAATATTACTTTAAAGAGACCCTGGGGTTGGCTTCAGGGGCCCAAAAATTGGATGAATCACACCCTGGAGTTGGCAGGAGTTGACAGCAGCAGCAGCAGGAGCCCAAATATTACTTTAAAGAGACCCTGGGGTTGGCTTCAGGAGCCCAAAAATTGGATGAATCACACCCTGGAGTTGGCAGAAGTTGGCAGTAGCAGCAGCAGGAGCCCAAATATTACTTTAAAGAGACCCTGGGGTTGGCTTCAGGAGCCCAAAAATTGGATGAATCACACCCTGGAGTTGGCAGCAGCAGCAGCAGGAGCCCAAATATACACTGGAGTTGGCTTCAGGAGCCCAAAAATTGGATGAATCACACCCTGGAGTTGGCAGCAGCAGCAGCAGGAGCCCAAACATTACTTTAAAGAGACACTGGGGTTGGCTTCAGGAGCCCAAAAATTGGATGAATCACACCCTGGAGTTGGCAGCAGCAGGAGCCCAAATATTACTTTAAAGAGACCCTGGGGTTGGCTTCAGGAGACCAAAAATTGGATGAATCACACCCTGGAGTTGGCAGGAGTTGACAGCAGCAGCAGCAGCAGGAGCCCAAATATTACTTTAAAGAGACCCTGGGGTTGGCTTCAGGAGCCCAAAAATTGGATGAATCACACCCTGGAGTTGGCAGCAGCAGCAGCAGGAGCCCAAATAGTACTTTAAAGAGACACTGGGGTTGGCTTCAGGAGCCCAAAAATTGGATGATTCACACCCTGGATTTGGCAGCAGCAGCAGCAGGAGCCCAAATATACACTGGAGTTGGCTTCAGGAGCCCAAAAATTGGATGAATCACACCCTGGAGTTGGCAGCAGCAGCAGGAGCCCAAACATTACTTTAAAGAGACCCTGGGGTTGGCTTCAGGAGCCCAAAAATTGGATGAATCACACCCTGGAGTTGGCAGCAGCAGGAGCCCAAACATTACTTTAAAGAGACACTGGAGTTGGCTTCAGGAGCCCAAAAATTGGATGATTCACACCCTGGAGTTGGCAGCAGCAGCAGCAGGAGCCCAAATATTACTCTAAAGAGACACTGGGGTTGGCTTCAGGAGCCCAAAAATTGGATGAATCACACCCTGTGGAGAGTCATGTGGAGAAAAAGTAGCTTAGTTAGTAATATCTACATAAAATTATGAATAAAAAAATGCAAAAGTATTGCCAAAGTGAAGTTTTGTTTGAGGGTGTGTTTCCACCTTTTAATTAAATCAGAAACAACAAGGTATCATTGCCTCTGACTAATTAGCCCTCAAAAATTCTTGGAATTTTTAATCTGGAATCATGTCTGATCCGTCTTATCCGAAGAATATTAATAAAAAGTAAGAGTAACGTAAAGGATTTTTTTATCAATACTTACTTGTGGTCCGATGCGGAGGAATGTCTGTAACTGGAGAGCAGCGCCTTAAATCTGTTTTGCACGATCCATCTTTCTTTAGTGTTGGTCTGACCCCGTCATCTATCTACTGGAATACATCAGGCATTGTTGGGAGGAAAGCTTGGCTGATCCATGCGCCATTCATTTCCACGCAGGGCAGTCTCTGAAACAAAAAAAAGTATGTATAAACCAGGGTCTTTTTCATATAAAAACAAATGGTTATTTTTGCTATTAAACCATATGTTCCACAGCTTTACCAGTCATTGTGTCAGCCAATGAAGCAACTTTGTTTGGAAGTGCTGCAAAAGCAGTCCACTGCATCACAAGTGGCATATGACACCCCCAGTCAACTGTCTGTTGTCTGTCTGTTATGCTTTGGGTTCAGCTCCACTATCCATTGATGAAGATCTGATAATCATAAAATTCAGCAGCTACTGCCCAGCCAAGAAGTGGAGGAGACACTCGCCTCTTCTTCCACTAGCCGGCAATTAGTGATGAGGAGAGTGTCGTGGGAGGAGGTGTTGCAAGCCGAGGTTGTGGAAGAGGGTCCCTGGAGTCTGCGGTGGTGGCGGCAGCAGCAGCAGTGAATTATTGGGGACTGTTGATAGGAAAAATCAGCTACTCAGCGATGTGTCAGTTTTTCATGTTGCATCCACAATCCTGTGGAGAAAAAGTAGGTTAGTTAGTATATATACATAAAATTATGAATAGACAAATGCAATAGTATTGCCAAAGTGAAGTTTTGTTTGAGGGTGTGTTTCCACCTTGTAATTAAATCAGAAACAACTAGCTATCATTTGCCTCTGAATAATTAGCCCTCAAAAATTCTTGGAATTTTTAATCTTGATGTCTGAGGGATTTCTCCTCTCAGACAGCGTCACCATAAGTCCAGCCTGCTGCATTACCCAGTGGTGGACCTTTCAGAGAACTGATGGCTTGTGCCGAGCCGAGGTGGAGAGTCCCATGGCATGGTTGTTGAACAGAAGGTGGGCCAGTCCTTTAGCCTGTCAGTGTGTACCAAAGTGCACAGTGTTGTCTACGTCTGGAGCTGTAACTATGGACTCATGGTGGACAATATATATCCTTTTAGGCCCCCTTGGTGATTGTGGTTTCACGCTGTTCTTCACATGGTTTTCCTTGACCAACAGAGTCACACATGGGAGGAACTACTAAAAATGAGAACTCAATCCATGAAAGCATTGCTTAATCCACGAAAACTGCAAATTTGGACCCATGGTGACTGACACTTGGAAGAACATCTTGTTTGCGCTGCGACAAGGAAGCCAGAGTCATGCGTCCTGACATGGCACACGTGTTCAGTCTAGTTCTGAAGCCTTGCCCCCATCTGAAAGACATCCGAACAACAGGAAAGAAAGTTAGCATGCACTTCTGGCACTCCTACACCACCAAGCACAACCTTATTGAGCCTCAGCGTCACAACGGTGTACCCCAACATAGTCTGATTTGCGATGTTTCCACCCGTTGGAATTCCACCCTCCATATGCAGGATCCACTATAGCAGTGGTCCCCAACTCTGTCCTCAAGGCCCACCAACAGGCCAGGTTTTGCAGATCTCCACAAAGATGCACAGGTGGAGTAATTAGTGCAGCTGCAGAGCAATAGAGCTGGCTATTTGGAGATCCAAAAAGCATGACATGTTGGTGGGCCTTGAGGACAGGGTTGAGGACCACTGCACTATAGGAACAGAGAAAAGCCATCACGGATTTCTGGATGATCCAAACGGATAGGGGGACACCCCTGTGTAAATTCAATGTAAACCATTGGCAGCTCATACGTGACACCGACCGTTTGCTCAGGCCCTTTGAGGAAGCTACTTTATTAGTCAGTTGCCAGGACTATGAGATGAACGATGAGATTCCACTGCTTCATGTACTACAACACATGTTGGAAACCATGGCTGGTCAGGGCACTGGAGACATGGCACATACATTTCACAGCCACATGAAGCCTGTGGGGGCTGAAGTGGAGGAGGAGTAGGGGGTGGGGCACAGCAAACCACAGTTTAGGTTTCACAAAATGACCATTTTATCTAGTCATCTGACAGGAGAGGAGGAGCAGGAGCAGCCACAGGAGCTAGAGGGTTGTGAGGAAGGCGAGACAGAGGACCCAGACACGCCGTGGCAGTTTACAGTGGAGATGGAGACAGGTAGTCCCTCCGAGTGACTTGCACAAATGGCACGATGCATGCTCACATGCTTGCGTACTAGTGAGCGCAGAATTGTCTCCATTTGTCAGCGGGAAGACTTCTGGCTCTCCAACTTATTGGACCCTCGCTTCCGGCACAAAATGGGGGCATTTTTTACGCCCACTGAGAGGGAGGAAAAACTGACCTACTACAGAGACATCCCACGTAGTCAGTTGGGCGATGTCTATCTGTGCCATGGCCCATACTCCCGCAGGTCTGACTCGGGGGGACCTCTGCGATCACCTTCCACTGTCATGGCTGCTGGGGGGGTGGAAGGAGCAGCAGCAGCAGCAGCTCCATCAGCAGCAGCCTCAGTCTTCAGTCGCTAGTGAGTAGCTTTCTACACCCGCATAGTGAGTCTACTCATGAGCAGCAGGAAGACCTGGAGCTGGACCTCAAACAGCAGGTCATGTCATACCTTGACATGACCATGCCAACACACCTTCAGGATCCACTGGATTTGCTGGGAAGCCAATCTTGACTTGTGTCCGCAACTAGCAGAGTTTGCCCTGGAAAAGCTGTACTGGCCGGACAGTAGTTGATTTAGATGGCAACTGGGCTGCTCTATATAATGAAGCAAAATGGCAAATTTACCTCACAATATAAGCTATTGCCCCTCAGATTTACACAGGGGCTGCTCTATATTATGCTGCAAAATGGCAAATTTACCTCACAATATAAGCTATTGCCCCTCAGATTTACACAGGGCCTGCTCTATATAATGAAGCAAAATGGCAAATTTACCTCACTATATAAGCTAATGCCCCTCAGATTTACACAGGGGCTGCTCTATATTATGCTGCAAAATGGCAAATTTACCTCACAATATAAGCTATTGCCCCTCAGATTTACACAGGGCCTGCTCTATATAATGAAGCAAAATGGCAAATTTACCTCACCATATAAGCTAATGCCCCTCAGATTTACACAGGGGCTGCTCTATATTATGCTGCAAAATGGCAAATTTACCTCACAATATAAGCTATTGCCCCTCAGATTTACACAGGGCCTGCTCCATATAATGGTGCAAAACCATGAATTTACCTCATAATATAAACTATTGCCCCTCAGATTTACACAGGGGCTGCTCTATATTATGCTGCAAAATGGCAAATTTACCTCACAATATAAGCTATTGCCCCTCAGATTTACACAGGGCCTGCTCTATATAACGAAGCAAAATGGCAAATTTACCTCACTATATAAGCTATTGCCCCTCAGATTTACACAGGGGCTGCTCTATATTATGCTGCAAAATGGCAAATTTACCTCACAATATAAGCTATTACAGCTCTATATAAATAAAAATAAATAAATAAAAAAAGGGCCTGTAGAAGCTTATTTAGTATAACAGATAGGGTGACATGTGCTGGTTTGGGATGCCCATATGGGCTAGTGTTTTGGCAGCAGTACAAAAACCAATGCAAAATGCAATAGCTTAATAAAGCTGATGCTGATCAACGCTTATTTAGTATAACAGATGGGGTGCAACATGCAGGTTTGGGATGCCCTGCGGCCTGGTGTATTTAAAGCAGACCAAAACCAATTCAAAATGCAATAACTTAATAAAGCTGAGGCTGTAGATGCTTATTTAGTATAAACAGGTAGGGTGCAAGGTGCAGCTTTGGGGTGCCCTGCGGCCTGGTTAAATGAAAGCAGTCAAAAAGGAAGTGCAAACTGAAGTAGCTTAATGAAGCTGATGCTGATCAACGCTTATGTTGTATAACAGATAGGGTTAAAATAGCATGTGCCTTTGGATGCCCGTGTGGCCTGGTATATTTCAAGCTGAACAAAAAGTAACAATAATCCAAGTATGAGAAATAATTTTGACCTTCTTTACAGCGCCATACTTTGAAAAAAAAACCTTAATTTCATGCCGATCAATCCAAAGGTCAATGCCCCTAACAAAAATAGTGTTCGGCATAAGTTTTCCTTCTGGAAGGACGTAACCTTTAGTTTACATGGTTGGGGTAGGTTATCTTACAAATTGGGATACCCCAGGCAGCAGTGTCATTGAAAGAGACAGATTGTAATGCAGGCCATACACAAGCAGAGAAACTCAGGCTGCAACAGGCCTATTTAGTTTGCATGGTTGGGGTAGGTTATCTTACAAATTGGGATACCCCACTGTATATGAAACCGAATATAAATGCACACCCAAAAGTGGACAATCAGCCTCCAAGAGGCCTGCTTAGTTTAAATAAGAGAGCTGCTTAGTGTAAATAAGAGGCCTGCTTAGTTTAAATAAGAGAACTGCTTAGTGTAAATAAGAGAGGTAGGTTATGTTATGTTACAGAATGGGATGCCCCCACAGCAGACCTGAGATCAGTATATATGCACAGCAACAGTGGATAAGCAGGCTCCAACAGGCCAAATTACTTTAAATAAGTGTGCAGCTTAGAGTAAATACAGAGGCTAATGGGATGTTACAGAATGGGATGCCCCAAGCAGACTTGAGATCAGTATATATGCACACAGCAGCAGTGTGTAAGCAGGCTCATACAGGCCAAATTTCTTTAAATAAGTTTGCAGCTTAGAGTAAATACAGAGGCTAATGGGATGTTACAGAATGGGATGCCCCAAAGCTGACTTGAGATCAGTATATATGCACACAGCAGCAGTGTGTAAGCAGGCTCATACAGGCCAAATTTCTTTAAATAAGTTTGCAGCTTAGAGTAAATACAGAGGCTAATGGGATGTTACAGAATGGGATGCCCCAAGCAGACTTGAGATCAGTATATATGCACACAGCAGCAGTGTGTAAGCAGGCTCATACAGGCCAAATTTCTTTAAATAAGTTTGCAGCTTAGAGTAAATACAGAGGCTAATGGGATGTTACAGAATGGGATGCCCCAAGCAGACTTGAGATCAGTATATATGCACACAGCAGCAGTGTGTAAGCAGGCTCATACAGGCCAAATTTCTTTAAATAAGTTTGCAGCTTAGAGTAAATACAGAGGCTAATGGTATGTTACAGAATGGGATGCCCCAAAGCTGACTTGAGATCAGAATATATGCACACAGCAGCAGTGTGTAAGCAGGCTCATACAGGCCAAATTTCTTTCAATAAGTTTGCAGCTTAGAGTAAATACAGAGGCTAATGGGATGTTACAGAATGGGATGCCCCAACAGGAGTGCACCTGGCAGCAGTACTACTATGCACAGCAAAAGTGTCTTTATCAGGCCTAATTTCTATTAGAATAAGTGCAAATGGTTATGGTCTTAAATAGAGGCTGGTGTAGTCACAGAATGGGATGCCCCAACAGGAGTGCACCTGGCAGGCAGCAGTAGTACTATGCACAGCAAAAGTGTCTTTATCAGGCCTAATTTCAATTATAATAAGTGCAAATGGTTATATGGTCTTAAACAGAGGCTGCTGTAGTCACAGAATGGGATGCCCCAAAAAAGATCCAGTAGTGCTATGCCCAGCAAAAGTGTCTTTATCAGGGCTAATTTCAATTATAATAAGTGCAAATGGTTATATGGTCTAAAACAGAGGCTGCTGTAGTCACAGAATGGGATGCCCCAAAAAAGATCCAGTAGTGCTATGCCCAGCAAAAGTGTCTTTATCAGGCCTAATTTCAATTATAATAAGTGCAAATGGTTATATGGTCTTAAACAGAGGCTGCTGTAGTCACAGAATGGGATGCCCCAAAAAAGATCCAGTAGTGCTATGCCCAGCAAAAGTGTCTTTATCAGGGCTAATTTCAATTATAATAAGTGCAAATGGTTATATGGTCTTAAACAGAGGCTGCTGTAGTCACAGAATGGGATGCCCCCAAAAAGATCCAGTAGTGCTATGCCCAGCAAAAGTGTCTTTATCAGGCCTAATTTCAATTATAATAAGTGCAAATGGTTATATGGTCTTAAACAGAGGCTGCTGTAGTCACAGAATGGGATGCCCCAAAAAAAGATCCAGTAGTGCTATGCCCAGCAAAAGTGTCTTTATCAGGGCTAATTTCAATTATAATAAGTGCAAATGGTTATATGGTCTTAAACAGAGGCTGCTGTAGTCACAGAATGGGATGCCCCAAAAAAGATCCAGTAGTGCTATGCCCAGCAAAAGTGTCTTTATCAGGGCTAATTTCAATTATAATAAGTGCAAATGGTTATATGGTCTTAAACAGAGGCTGCTGTAGTCACAGAATGGGATGCCCCAAAAAAGATCCAGTAGTGCTATGCCCAGCAAAAGTGTCTTTATCAGGGCTAATTTCAATTATAATAAGTGCAAATGGTTATATGGTCTTAAACAGAGGCTGCTGTAGTCACAGAATGGGATGCCCCAAAAAAGATCCAGTAGTGCTATGCCCAGCAAAAGTGTCTTTATCAGGGCTAATTTCAATTATAATAAGTGCAAATGGTTATATGGTCTTAAACAGAGGCTGCTGTAGTCACAGAATGGGATGCCCCAAAAAAGATCCAGTAGTGCTATGCCCAGCAAAAGTGTCTTTATCGGGCCTAATTTCAATTATAATAAGTGCAAATGGTTATATGGTCTTAAACAGAGGCTGCTGTAGTCACAGAATGGGATGCCCCAAAAAAGATCCAGTAGTGCTATGCCCAGCAAAAGTGTCTTTATCAGGGCTAATTTCAATTATAATAAGTGCAAATGGTTAAATGGTCTTAAACAGAGGCTGCTGTAGTCACAGAATGGGATGCCCCAAAAAAGATCCAGTAGTGCTATGCCCAGCAAAAGTGTCTTTATCAGGGCTAATTTCAATTATAATAAGTGCAAATGGTTATATGGTCTTAAACAGAGGCTGCTGTAGTCACAGAATGGGATGCCCCAAAAAAGATCCAGTAGTGCTATGCCCAGCAAAAGTGTCTTTATCAGGCCTAATTTCAATTATAATAAGTGCAAATGGTTATATGGTCTTAAACAGAGGCTGCTGTAGTCACAGAATGGGATGCCCCAAAAAAGATCCAGTAGTGCTATGCCCAGCAAAAGTGTCTTTATCGGGCCTAATTTCAATTATAATAAGTGCAAATGGTTATATGGTCTTAAACAGAGGCTGCTGTAGTCACAGAATGGGATGCCCCAAAAAAGATCCAGTAGTGCTATGCCCAGCAAAAGTGTCTTTATCAGGGCTAATTTCAATTATAATAAGTGCAAATGGTTATATGGTCTTAAACAGAGGCTGCTGTAGTCACAGAATGGGATGCCCCAAAAAAGATCCAGTAGTGCTATGCCCAGCAAAAGTGTCTTTATCAGGGCTAATTTCAATTATAATAAGTGCAAATGGTTATATGGTCTTAAACAGAGGCTGCTGTAGTCACAGAATGGGATGCCCCAAAAAAGATCCGGTAGTGCTATGCCCAGCAAAAGTGTCTTTATCAGGGCTAATTTCAATTATAATAAGTGCAAATGGTTATATGGTCTTAAACAGAGGCTGCTGTAGTCACAGAATGGGATGCCCCAAAAAAGATCCAGTAGTGCTATGCCCAGCAAAAGTGTCTTTATCAGGCCTAATTTCAATTATAATAAGTGCAAATGGTTATATGGTCTTAAACAGAGGCTGCTGTAGTCACAGAATGGGATGCCCCAAAAAAGATCCAGTAGTGCTATGCCCAGCAAAAGTGTCTTTATCAGGCCTAATTTCAATTATAATAAGTGCAAATGGTTATATGGTCTTAAACAGAGGCTGCTGTAGTCACAGAATGGGATGCCCCAAAAAAGATCCAGTAGTGCTATGCCCAGCAAAAGTGTCTTTATCAGGGCTAATTTCAATTATAATAAGTGCAAATGGTTATATGGTCTTAAACAGAGGCTGCTGTAGCCACAGAATGGGATGCCCCAAAAAAGATCCAGTAGTGCTATGCCCAGCAAAAGTGTCTTTATCAGGGCTAATTTCAATTATAATAAGTGCAAATGGTTATATGGTCTTAAACAGAGGCTGCTGTAGTCACAGAATGGGATGCCCCAAAAAAGATCCAGTAGTGCTATGCCAAGCAAAAGTGTCTTTATCAGGCCTAATTTCAATTATAATAAGTGCAAATGGTTATATGGTCTTAAACAGAGGCTGCTGTAGTCATAGAATGGGATGCCCCAAAAAAGATCCAGTAGTGCTATGCCCAGCAAAAGTGTCTTTATCAGGGCTAATTTCAATTATAATAAGTGCAAATGGTTATATGGTCTAAAACAGAGGCTGCTGTAGTCACAGAATGGGATGCCCCAAAAAAGATCCAGTAGTGCTATGCCCAGCAAAAGTGTCTTTATCAGGGCTAATTTCAATTATAATAAGTACAAATGGTTATATGGTCTTAAACAGAGGCTGCTGTAGTCACAGAATGGGATGCCCCAAAAAAGATCCAGTAGTGCTATGCCCAGCAAAAGTGTCTTTATCAGGGCTAATTTCAATTATAATAAGTGCAAATGGTTATATGGTCTTAAACAGAGGCTGCTGTAGTCACAGAATGGGATGCCTCACAGCAGACTTAAGATCAGTTCAGTATATATGCACAGTTAGTTAGTATAAGCAGCCTGAAAACGCTAACAAAGCCTGTCAGGCTGGATGAAAAAAAAAAAAATCTCCCTGTGACAGCCTCCGATTTTTCCTTCCTTTCCCTGTTTTTCGCTGACTTTCTGTCTGTCTCCTGTCTGTCTCCTGCCTGTCTCCAGCCTGTCCCTGTCTGTCCCTGCCTGTCTAACTGTCTCTCCCTCAGCTACACAGCGTTCTGTCTCTCACGAATGCAATCGAGAAATGAGGAAGGAAAAGCAAGATGGCCGACTTAAATAGCACTGTGACGTCACCGGGCTTGCTGGCTGCTAATAGGCTGCATGTGACTGCCCCAGCTTGCACTGGCGCGGGATAGATGTCCAGACATGTCCCGTCCGCCATCTTAGAATGCCTGTAAATGTAAATGAATGGATGTTAAAGGAAAACTTCGAGCGATCGAATCGCGGGGAAATTCGGATTCGATCCGAATCGAATTTTTCCTGAAATTCGGATCGAATCCGGGTTCGTCCGGATCGATTCGCTCATCCCTAGTCTCTTCATCAACTCTAATGCCCTCACAACAACAGCCTGGGTCTTCCGATGTGCTCTCTTTTAGACATCATGTGTCAGCGTCTGATGTCACAGGATGGGGCTCATAAGGCACGGAAGCAGGGGGTATGTCGATTCCCCTTAAATTAAGACACATAAAAAACAAAAACACTAAATAATATTCTTCTGTGCTCACTATGCTTTCATCCAGATATACACAAAAAAAGAGGGATGCAGATCCACATACACCTCTAAATAGGAGCACCAGACCATAAACATTCCATAATTACATTTTATTGTATATTAAAAGAATCAATAATCCATATAAAAACCAACAAAGACAAAGACAACAATTACTAACAACAGCTGCATAAACCCAATCATCTTAATCATCAAAAATGCATAAATATACAATAATTCATCCAGAGATAATAGCTGCATAAATATTATTGTTGATCCCCCCCACCACGTCCAGCATGGGCCCAGGAGGGGCGTGCAACGTCGTCACCCCGCGCCGAGATCTGGAAGTCACGAAAGCGCTCCAGCTGCGGACCATGGGTGGAACGCGGTCACGCAGGGGATGCCATACCGACTGTGCGCCCACTCCAAAGGGAGGGCAAAGACCAGCCCCAGCGTCCTAACCGGTGAGCCTGATGGACGGGCGCGAGCCCTGCCCCCACTCCACCGGCACCGCCCGTCCCACCACCTCCCCCGTCCCCACCCACCCACAGCATTTGCCGTGGTGGGAGATATGGGAACAGGGGCCGTAAGGGGGCTGAGAAGGGCAATACTGCCGGCGCACGGTGGCCGGGTGGTGACAAGAGGAGAGCGGCATGAGCAAGAGAGGGAGCACGCAGAGTGCTTTCTAAAAACAAATAATATACATCAAAGACGCAGAGTAACATTGCTAATAAGAGATATCTAAATAATTATATATCGACTTAAAGGCACAATGGCCGTCTGGACAGTGGGATAGAGAGGTTACTTCCCAAAGCTTTGAAGTTTCAGTATATAGAGAACATCAAACACCTGTAGTAAAAGACAAGTTTATCATCTCTAAATATGTACAGTAACAGCACATGTATTCACAGCGCCAAATAGATGGAGCATGACACAAGTCCTATTTTTATAAAGAATGAAGACCTGAGTTCAATGAATAAAGTTACGTTAGGGTGAGAAAAAAACACTAAGGGGTCTGTAAAGAATCAAAGCCCTGTCAGGGCTCGGAAGATCATAAAGAGCGAAGCTCTGAGTATATATTTCACACCATAGGTGAAAAGACCATATCCGTCAGCAGCAAGGTAAATTTAGCTATACACTAAAATACACAATGCAAGGCAACATTACTATAAATGTTGCCAACAACATATTAATAAAACACATTTACAATATTGCTAAAATAAGGAAGGATGTCAAGATAAGCAAAATACCTGTATAGATGATCATCAGTAGCTGGAGGCACCAGCGCGTACAGTCGATCGCACACATGACTTAAGCATGGCTGCAGACGCACAAATTCATCCACGTAGTTGACCTCCATAACACTGCAACTGACACCATGACGGCACACTTTCACCAGGAAATAGACCCCGTAAGTTGGGCGGTAACACACTTGTTATATTGGGCGTGTTCGAATCAACAATCAAGGCTTTGAATCATGCAAGCCCATACCAATAACGTATCATTCTAGTGAACTCGACATTTTTCCGATAATAATGCGACCATCGAATATGCTTATTCGCTTTAACGTAAACACATACGCATTAAAAAAAAGACACGAAAACCCCGTAAATGGCTGCAAAAACTCACCAGAAATACCATTTTGTGAGTACTCACCTGTAAAATGGGTATTACGAGTATGTCACCCACCCCGCTTCCAAATATTCGTGACACTTGGGAAAACGGCCTGTAGAGGGCGATCTTGCAGAGATGACATGAAAAAAAGGAGCCCCTCCTGGTCCATAAGTACCTGGGACCTCCCACTCATTCCCCAGTCATAAGATAGCAGAGAGGAACCAGGAAGAGCCAAATCAATTGATGTAATTGAAAAATAAGATACACCATATAAAGGATCCCTAGAACAAAAAAAGGGCGGGGGAAGCGGGGTGTGTGACATACTCGTAATAACCATTTTACAGGTGAGTACTCACAAAATGGTATTATTCCTAGTATGTCACACACCCCGCTTCCAAATATTCATGACACTTGGGACATCCAATAGCAGTGTCTAAAAAGGGTGGGGATCCAACCAAGGAAATAATGCATAACTTAAATTATTGCAGCTTGCAGAACTTTGCGGCCAAAAGCAGCATCCGCTGAGGCCCGCACATCAACCTTGTAAAATTTAGAAAAAGTATGCACAGAAGACCAAGTTGCAGCCTTGCAAACTTGTTCACCAGAAGCCTGGTGCTGAAAAGCCCAAGAAGCCCCAACAGCACGAGTAGAATGAGCAGTAACCCAAAAAGGGGGAACTTTCCCCTTAGCAGAATAGGCCCCAATAATGGCCTGACGTATCCATTTACTAATGGAGGACTTGGCAGGTGCCAAACCCCTCCTAGGTCCGGAGGGCACAACAAAAAAGGCTTCCTCTTACGGAAGGCCGAAGTAGTCACCAAATAATATTTAATGCAAAGAACTACATCCAAAGAATGTAAATCCTTTTCCTTGTCACTACTAGGCTTAGGACACAAGGAAGGAAGAACAATGTCCTGGTTTAGATGAAAGCCAGAAACCACTTTAGGAAGGAAATCCGGTTTAAAACAGAAAACCACCTTGTCTTGATGCCTCTCAAAGTAAGGGGCTTGAACAGACAAGGCCGCCAACTCTGAAACCTGGCAGACAGAAGTAATAGCAACCAAAAAGGCAACCTTCTGAGTAAGAATAGGAAGAGGAATATCCTGCAACGGCTCAAAAGGAGCAGCCTGCATAGCTAAAAGCACCAAGTTAAGGTCCCAAACTGGAAGTAAGGGCTTTCTAGGAGGCCGCACATGCGTGACCCTCTGGAAAAAGGTCTTAACCAAAGGATGAAGAGCAAATGACATTTGAAAGAAAATTGCCAAGGCAGAGACTTGCCCTTTCAAAGTACCAATCTGGAATCCCATATCCAGACCCCATTGCAGAAACTCCAAAATCCTAGGAATCGAAAATACCCTGCAGGGCAAGGCCCTAATCTCACACCAATCAATATAGGACCTCCAAGTCCTGTAATAGATGACAGAGGAAGACTTCTTCCTAGCTCTAACAAGAGTCTGAATGACCTCATCAGAAAGACCTTCCTCTTTTAAGATGGAGACTTCAGCAGCCACGCCGTCAAAGCCAGCGTTGGTAAACTGGGGTAACGAAGTTGCCCCTGGGTGATGAGATCTGGAAGAAGAGGCAGATGGAACTGATCCACTGCCAGCCTTGGGACGTCTTGGCCATCTTGGAGCCACCAGAATTGCTGGCGCCCCTTCCAGAACTAGCTTGCGCACCACCTTGCTTATCATGGAGAATGGGGGAAACAGATACAGGAACCCCAGATCCTTCCAGGCCAGAGACATGGCATCCGCTGCCACTGCCAGAGGATCCTGGGATAAAGACACAAAAGCTGGAAGCTTGTGGTTGTGACGAGAAGCAAACAGGTCCATCCGCGGAGTCCCCCACTTGCGGCAAAGGAACCAAAAGACTCCCTGCTCAGGGAGTCTGCCTCCATGTTCTCTATCCCCGAAATGTAAACAGCCGAGATGCAGGGAACATTGACCTCTGCCCAATGAAGGATCAGAGAGACTTCCCGTAGAGCACCCCAACTGCGAGTCCCTCCCTGGTGATTGATGTATGCGACCGCTGTTCGGTTGTCTGACCGAATCTGTACCCGCAGCCTCTGCAAAAGACGAGTCAATCGAAGAAGAACCAAACGAATGGCTCGTAGCTCCAATATATTGATTGGAGAATGAGCCTCCTGAGGCCCCCACAATCCCTGGAACTGATGTTCCCTCCAGAAGCCCCCCCAGCCCACCTGGCTGGCATCCGTGGTGACCAGTTCCCAACAAGTGGTCAGAAATGACTTGCCCTTCTTGAGATTGCTCGATATTAGCCACCACTGAACGGACTGCAGAACGTGGGGGGACAACAGACAAATCTGATTCAATGATAGTGGACAATTGTCCCACTTCGCCAAGAGGAAGAGCTGAAGCGTCCTCATGTGAAATTGGGCAAACGGGACTGCCTCGAAAGCGGCTACCATCAGTCCTACTAGTCTCATCCCCAGGCGGATAGACTGACAAGGGTTGGACAAGAACAGACGAATCAAATCCTGAATCAGAACAATTTTGGACTGAGGAAGAAACTCCTTGGCCTGAAACGTATCCAGATTCAGGCCCAAAAAAGGAATCTCCCTGGACAGACAGAGAGAGGATTTGAGATGGTTTATTTCCCAACCGAACCTCTCTAGCGTGGATACCACCGCCCTGATGTCCAATTCTGCTTGTTCGAAGGAAGAGGCTGAGATGAGAAGATCGTCCAGAAACGGCCCAATGCGAATGCCCTGGACCCTGAATACAGCCATCACTCCTGCCAGCATTTTGGTAAAAACTCTCGGAGCCGAATTAAGGCCGAATGGAAGAGCTACAAACTGAAAATGCTGGTCTTCTACCGTGAACCTGAGAAATCTCTGGTGAGCCGGAAAAATCGGAATGTGCAGATAAGCACATTTGATGTCTATGGATGTCATGAAGTCCCCCTGACGGAGAGCATCGACCGTTGATCGTAAAGACTCCATGTGGAATTTTCTGAAGCGGATATACTGATTGAGCCGCTTCAGGTCTAGAATAGGCCGAACAGAGCCGTCCTTCTTGGGTACCGTGAACAGGTTGGAGTAAAACCCCAGACCCCTTTCCGCTGGAGGCACTGGGCAGATGACAGCCAAGTTTAATAGATTCGCCACTGCTGCCCGAAGTCCCTGCGCAATTACCGGATCCGAAGGCATCCGGGACCTGAAAAACCTGGGAGGAGGCCGGAACTCGAATTCCAGTTTGTAACTGGAGGACACTACTTCCAGAATCCAATTGTCTGATACCTCTTGGACCCAGACCTGGAAGAAGAACCGCAGCCGTCCCCCCACCCGTAAGGGTGAGGGCGCCTCCTCATTACTGGGCAGGCTTGGAAGCAGACTTAGGTTTAGAACCCCAACTCTGACTTGGACGGCCACGTCCTTTTCCTCTATTCCATGCATTCCCTCTAGGGACTGAACAGGCCAATCCTCTACCAGATCTGGATCCACGAAAGGATGGGTTAAAGGAGGCCATCCCACGAATGGAACGGCGTTGTCTCTTACGCTGAGGCAATTTCCCTCCTTTAGTGACAGAATCCAATTTTTCTCCAAAGAGGCGCAATCCCAAGAAAGGGAGCGCTGTAAGTGATTTCTTGGCCACAATATCAGCCGCCCACTGGTGTAACCATACCGACCGCCGAATGGCAATTAACAAGGCGGAAGTTCTGCTGCACATGACCAAAGTATCGTCCAAAGCAGAAAGTACAAAAGACACAAACAACTTGCATCGCTTCAGAGCAGCAAACTCATCAGAGGCTGGATCAAGCCCTGAGGTATTCAATAGGTCTCTAATTACAGACCTAATAGCCACCACCATGAGTGCCGAAGCACCAACAGGCCGCAAGGCCGATCCCACACTAGCAAAAGCGTGGCACACCATTTGATCAATACGCTTGTCTTCTCCATCTTTAAGAGTAGTGGATTCAGGAGAATGCAATACAGAAGAATTGGACAAACTAAGCACAAGGGCTTCCACCTCTGGAGGGGATGACCAACGCTTAACTGTGTCCGCCGGAAAGGGATATTTTTTATCCCAGCCCGAGGGAATGCCAGGAAGCCGCGCAGGCTTCTCCCATTCCTTAAGAATAATATCCTCAAAATGTTTCTGATTAGGAAATTCTAAACAAGGCTTGGAGGCTCCAAAGAATTTCCCTTTTTGAGGAAGGACTGCTTCTGGAGGATTAATTGCCAAAACTTCAAATAATTGAGCAAGAGCTTTTAGGGTGTCCAAAACATCCCCCTCACCCTGCTCAACATCAGTACCCAAAAACTGCTGATCATCAGAAATATCAGACTCCTCAAATAATTCTCCTTCCTCGAGCAGAGAATAGTCAGACCAATCAAGCAAATCGCAATTGTCAAACTCCCTAGCCGGAGCGGCTGGAGCCAAATGTTTCCTTTTAGCTGGGGCCTCCTGGCTGCAGAGGTAGAAATACATTTTTCAATGTGAGCCAATCTGGCACATACATCAGAAAGCGACTCTCCACCCATGACAGCATCACTGGGGGTACGGACAAGACACGGTGGGGTAGGAGAAGAGGCAGGAGCTGCAGACCCTGAAGCCTGGGCCCCTGTCTGCTGCATTATATTCAACTGTGCACAAGGGATGCCCCACATTCTAAACACTGCCGAGTCTGTCCCGAGGGAACTGTAAGCCCAGTATCCTGAGATGCCTCCATATGGTGTTTGTTTAAATACTTTATTATTTATAGTCGCAAAGTTTATATAGGATTTGCGCAATCAGCTATCCAGGATGCCCCTTGAAAGTCCCAGGTGGGAGGATTTGATTAAGTATTAATAATATAATAACCCCCTACAAATAAGGGCTAAGAACCAGGAGAAACCCCTTCTATGAAGAGTTTCCACCTGAAATAAGGAAATACAAATTCACCATAAGCACCACTACATAAACGAGCATAACAGCAACAAATAAATATCCCTTTAGCAAGGCCAAAGGGTACTCACGAGACCAGGCGACAGGACTCAGCGCGCACAGCAAGAGAGAGAATCGCGGGGTAAAAAACGGAAATGGCCCGAAAAGAAGCTACGCCGACTAGCTCCGCCCACCTCACGCGCAAGCCGAGCTAAGGGAAACACGGGGGGCCCGACAGAGCACGTCAACGGGCTCTGAGTCATAGAGGCATAATAGAACGGGGCCGGAAGGTGACGCCGCGCGCCAAGCCCCGCCCACCTCTGGATCCAGCACGCTGTTCAATAAAAAAGGAGGGAAATACAAAAAAATACCTCTGCATGCAGAACCCTTCACCAAAAAGGTATGCAATACAAAGCACTGTATAGCTCACCATGAATATTCCAAAGGAAATTTTTTTTTTTATATATATATGCGTGCATGGTGCAAAGAAACTTAAGTCACAAAACATCCTATTTCCAAATGCATCCCCTCCCCTCCTTTTCACCCCTGCAGGGCCCAGGAGAACAAAGGAGAGAGGTACAGGAAAAGCACCCATAAGGCACAAGGGGAATTAAAGGGACGGGGCATCCCATGCCGGGGAACACCAACCCGGATACCGCCTACCCCTTGAGGTCTCACGGAGGAGCAAGCCCCAAGTACACCCAAGGGTGTATCTACCCTTGCCCGAGCCTTTCAGCCAAGGCTGGGAGGCATATAGTAACCATTACAAAATATAAATGAGGTTCAGGCAGAAATAGAAAAAGGCCGGGAGTAATCCTGGCTACCTGCAGAAAGGAGAGTCATCTTCTGAATGCTTCGCCGACTGCAGAGACGAAAGACTGGGGAATGAGTGGGAGGTCCCAGGTACTTATGGACCAGGAGGGACTCCTTTTTTTCATGTCATCTCTGCAAGATCGCCCTCTACAGGCCGTTTTCCCAAGTGTCATGAATATTTGGAAGTGGGGTGTGTGACATACTAGGAATAATACACAAACACATGTGAAAGTGAACGAAAAGGAGGCTGTAAATCAAGTATATAATGCTTAGATGTCCAGTTA
Organism: Gastrophryne carolinensis; assembly: GCA_027917425.1. Lineage (NCBI taxonomy): Eukaryota > Metazoa > Chordata > Amphibia > Anura > Microhylidae > Gastrophryne > Gastrophryne carolinensis. The sequence continues at coordinate 37,990,802 of CM051241.1, forward strand.
TTTCTATACCAACAATTCGGAGGCTGAGGAGCGTTGAAATGTTTATTTTAATTTCATTTCGCAGCTCATAATTAGAAGCTTTGTCATGCAGACTCATGTGGATGGATATATAAAAAAAACACCAAAGCATTATTCACTGACCATGTGAAAATCCTTTGACAAAAGTGTCTCTCAGGTCTGAAAATATTAGTCTGAGATAAACATTCCTTTTCAATGATTCATCTTGTCATTGTATAATAGAAATCAAGTCCCTTTTACAGGGCAAAGCTGATTCGCAAACATGAGCTGAGGTTAATTACAGGAAGGACATTCATGGTAGTAGTCGCAAAACAATTCCTGTATTTCTGTGACTTTTTTTATCCCGTCTGCTACGGATGTTGGTTTAAGTCCTGACAAAGGTACGAAAGTGAAAAATATTAGTTTGTGAACAAATTCTCATAGACCACCAATAACATTAACTTTTAACGGGTATTATGAACTCATATGAGGTACAATAATTCCATATAAAAAAGTGTATATAAATAATATAAATATAAAGATATAGAAACTCATGTTTGGTATAACATCAATCAATAATGTAAGAATTTAAATGTTGACAGTTTTATTTGTTGTCCTTCTATTTTTATTTTAAAACAATAATGTGATTGTTTATATTGTATATCATAGAGGCTTTCAAGAGGGTCTGCTTTAAGTCTTGATCAACCAGTGTCCAATGGGATATAATAATTTGTCTCCAGAACAATCAAAACTAAGTTTACAGTCCACCAGTAGTGATGGGCTTTGGATCCAGATTTGAATTTTAAGTCAAATTATCTGGGATGCCAATCGCTAATGCTGGTAGATGACATGCCAGTCCTCGCTATCCTGGGGATGGGTCCCTTGAACCCATTACCAGTTCACAAGCAGTTAAATAGATAAAAGAGAGAAAATACATTAAAAAAAAATAATAGAACTCAACGTTGCAGCTTCTTCTTCATCTGTCCCCCACTGGGCCACGTCCATTCTGGGTCAGGGGCGGTGGTCCAGTGGGTGCTGGTCTTCCGCTGGAGATGAGTTGCTATTGCAGCCACTCAACAGGCATCTGTAGTGAGGGGGACATTCCTTCCTCATTCCTTGGTCTCCCATCAGGAAAATCCTAGGTCCAGGAAGGCTTTTATATCCCAAAGTAGGATCCTCTGTGGCATCCGCCCTTGTGACTAATGACATCACTGGAGGGGAATCTACCTCCATGGCCCTCCCCTCCAGTGATGTCAATAGTCACATGGGGGATTCCAAAGAGGCTCCTCCTCTGGGGGTCTAAAATGTTCCTTCTGGGTGGGACCGCCAAGGAAGGACCATGCGTGTCCCCTTTCACTTCAAATGCTGACCAGGAGGGAGTTACTGACCTGATGGGTCTGCAGAGAGGACCTGTGACTGGCGCTCTCCCTTACTACAGATTCTGACCAGGAGGGAATCAATGACTGGGCAGGGAACAGATGAAGGGTGATGCAGTATGGGTGGATTTTTTTTTTAATTTCTAAAACTCTATATTATTTTGAAATGTTTGTGAACTAGTAAGGGGTCCATGGATCCCTATAGCAGTTTACATGTAGTGAACTGTATATATGTATGTAGTGGACATAGCTCCACCCCACATGGGGTACAAAAAGGTAGCTGTATCTTCGGGACAGCAGATTTTTTTTCAATATGATTTTTTTTGAACCTTTGATGATACAAAGGTTAGTAATTCCTGGAGGTGTCTGCAGCATGGAAATTGATTTAGCTTTACTAGATAAATGGTCAACTAGAGTTTAGAGTGTGGAAACTAGAGTTTAATGTTTCTAAATGCAAAATCATCAGGAATCCCTGCTCTGAGTAACATATGGGCAGTACTGTGTTAGCCAGGACCTCAGAGGAAAGACATTTAGGGATACTTATTACTGAAAGCAGCAAGATGAGGACAGTGTAGCCAGGCAGTGGGAAAAGCAAGCAAGATGCTTGGCTGCATAGCTCAAGGCATCACCAGTAGGAAGAGGGAGAACTAAATTTGTACAGTCTGGAGGAAAGAAGGGAGAGAGGGGACATGATTGAGACATTTAAATATGTGAAAGGATTGAATAAGGTTCAGGAGGGAAGTGTTTTTAGGAAGAAACTTAATGATAGAACAAGGGGACACAACCTAAAGCTAGTCGGAGGGAAGATCAGGAGCAATGTTAGAAAATATTATTTTACAGAAAGAGTAGTAGATACTTCCAGCAGAGGTAGTTAAAAAATTGAATTGAGTCACTGAATTTAAACATGCCTGGGATAAGCACACATCTATCCTAAGATAAAGAGTACATACAGTATACACAAAAGGGCAGACTAGATGGACCGTATGCCGCCAACCTGCCATGTTTCTAACAGCTCACCGGGAGGAATTTTCTGCATTGTGGATATGTAAATGATGATTTGTTGTTACACTTAGCCTGGACAATCCCTTTAATGTGGACCAAAACCCAGGTTTTTGACTATCTGGGATACGGTCCTTGCCCCGAAGCACCCCAATGCCAATGTCTAAGTAATTGGCACAATGGGTGGGCATGACTCCAATGAGATCAATGTTCGCCTCCATACATGGCAGTTAATCTCAAAAGGTGTGCACCATACTGAAGCCACGCCCACCCACCTAGCTGGCTTCTCATACCGGCGCCTCAAGTGAGCAATGTTCGACATAGAAGTAGGTGGAAGATAAATGGGGTGTCTCATACACGAGGGTACCCCTGATTTGAGTTCTGTTTCTTAATACTTGAATTTTTGTGGACTTTCTAATTGGACTATTGAATCTAGTATTTGATGCAGGGAGACACACTTTCGTGTTCCAGACCAAAAATGGGTGTGACTCATGTAAGGACAAGACCAAGGATCCCATCGTTCACAATGGGCACCTTGACTGATCTTTGTACATGGCCTATATAAGCCTTAACAAGGAGAAAAGAAGTGAGGCTCCCAGCTTCACATACCTGGGCTAAAAGAGAGCGATCACCGGCATGGGATTGGGCGTAAGATATTCTGAGGCAACCCTGAGATGTGGGAAAGTCAGAGAAAATAGACTTTCCCTTTTATATATGTGTACCTATTATATATGTGTACCAATGCATTTATCACTACACTCTCCTTTAGAACTATTATATTATTTTTCACCCCCACAATATTATGTAAATATTTAATAGCAGATTGCCTAATCTACTGAAACAAATTCTTTGCAAAGTATAAAATGAAATAAGGAACATCTGTCCTCTAGTCTTACTTTATAGTGTCCTATAGGCCCCCCTCATACTTTAGCTTTATGTATGGACATTTATAAATGACATAATCCATATCTACTGTAGTAATGATATATGGGCAATAGCATCTTTATTATGTAAATGCAATCCGTCTGCGGTCTGTTGAAATATAAATTTATTTCCTTCTTTCATTATATGACAATATAGTTCCTGGAACAAAATTCAATATATGGTAATGGTGCATGGATTTAAAGCTTTGACCAAGAGCAAAAGGTTAATTATTTTTTTCTTTATAATAAAGCATGTTAAATAAAAGTATGAAAAATGACATATTTATTGGCTGTTTAAGGACTGGATAGAGGCACTATAAATAATTAAATGAAAATCATAAACATACAAATACACATTATATAGTGCCGCACACCAAATGAAAAGAGAAGAAAATCCAAATCTAAAAATATTTTAAGTTTGTGCCGAACTTTGTAACGGTTGCAACTTTGGAGGGGCTAAATGTATATGCAAGAAAATACATAAGGAAGGATAAAACACTTGTCTTGGTGACCACCTGCAGTAGACTTGGGGTCATGAATATCACAGCAGCTCCAAAAAGCTAAACACTGTAATAGATTGTCTGTTAATAAATATTTGCAAACACAGATTGCTAGGATTGCTGCTAATGACGAGCCTCGGCTTCAAGTAATAGTAACATTTGACCAGAAATTGGTCTATTTAGTCATCACCTGGGACTTAACTATAGGTGGTGCAGGGGGTGTGACTGTGGGACCCAGGAGGTCGGGGGGGGGCTATAATTGTTGCTCCTCCACCTTATTTATCATATTTGGAATCATTTGGATTCATTTAGAGAAGAGATGCACATGTGGCCCACGGTGCCGTCAGTTGTGGCCCCTGACACCTTTAGTACTTTTAATGAGTTGTAAAGCTGAGATAACCTTGTCTGCATTGCAGGTAGCTGGCCGTTAGAGGCAGTGCAGTGCTAATTCCTAAAACAGGTCCCTCAGCTCTTCCATCTCACCTCACCTCTGTCTGTCACAGATCTGCCCACATGTATGTAGTTGGAAAAAAAGGATGCCAATCGTTGAGCATAAAAAAGTAGGGAAAAATAGATAAATAGATTAAATTTGCTAGGGACCATAAAGATGAGACTCAGGAGCAATGGAAGGTCATGTGGTTTAATGTATTCAGAATATTCCCTTGAATTCTGTAGCACCTGTGTGTAATCACTACTTTGTACAGCACCGCCGATAGTGATAGGATAGTGCCTTATAATTATTATTAATAAAAAAATAATACATTACGAGCACTATTTAGTTCAACACTAATTGCCACCATATTTATTTATTTCCATGATATTTTCTGTGCGATGATAAAGTTTAAGGTTAGAATAAGTAGCTAGTTTTAAGTTTTGGGAACAGCTTTTACAATTGTAGGTACTAAATAAAGCATGTTTTAACCCTTTCAGTGGGATAAGTGTTATCTATGTAAATTCTATGTGGCTGGTGTTTTCCCCCTGTTGTGACCAAAAAATACTCACCTCCATCCAGAATCCAGTGCCGGATCTCCTCTTCTGCAGCAGGGAGGGGCCTTTTATACAGGGAATAAGATGATGTAATCTCACTTAGCCCGTATAAAAGGCCATTACCATCAGGGGGAGTAAGTTTCAGAATCCGTAGGTGATTGGCAGGAGCCTGGCTTCTTCCGTTCATTTCCTCCTGCCAAACAGCAGCTTGGGACACAGCGAAGGCATAGAGTAGAAAAAAAGTAGAACAAAAATTAAAAGTCTTTTGTCTGTGTGTGCATGTTTTTTTTAAACTTAACTCTATGTGAAATGGTAAGGGGTCCATGAGACCCCTATACCAATTCACAGAACTGGAGGGGCTGGCAAGTCACCTGCGGCAAGGGAATGATTTGTCATTACCCTGGCCCCATTACCTGCATCCCCAAAGCCCGGGGGCATGCAGAGGAGCGCACTTCCCATAAGGGCTATGTGGCTGGTTGCCTTCAGGGCCAGTGGCTGGCTATCCGGTCCCCACCCTGGCCTACCAGCCCCCATAGCTGGTGCCCAGGCTGGTTTCTCTGGATAGGAGGGACCCCACACCATTGTTTTAAAGGGTTTAACCCATAAAAAATAAAGCATACGGGACCCCACACAGTTTTTTTTTAATTTAACCCCTAAGAGTGCGCATAGTAGTTTCAGTTTGGGGTGTTTCTTGGGCAGGCACGGGTGTCTACCAATACATGTGTGGTACTGTTGTAATTGGGAGGAATAGGGCTTTTACATGCAATATGATTTTTTAAATTTTATTTTCACCCAAAAATATTGGGAAAGCACCGATAAAATTACAAACAAGACATTCATTGTTAAATCCCAAATTGTCTAAAAAAAACAAAAACAATAGAACATTTTCTTGGAAATCCGAGCAAAAATCACAGTTAAACATATATAGTACAAAATTATGAAAAATAGCCTGGCAACAGGTAGACTGGCATTGACAGGGTTAAAGGTCCATTTTCAGTTTAAAAAAAAATTAAAAAGTATCTTACCCCAGGATCAGAGGTCTCCCCCTCCAGCTACATGGGAGCAGAATCCCTTGCCAGTTTTAGCATGATTGGACATGGCGCTAAAATAGACAGGTACATGACAGAGTAAACAGGGCACAGAAAATGGCATAAAAACAGTAATATAAACACAGCGCTTAAATCTTAGAAACAGATAACTCTTGAACCAAATGCTGCAGCGTGCCAGACTTCTATATCCCGCAAAACGTCCTGAAAATAAAATTAGGTCACCTTTGACAAAGTTGTTGATTCAGCGAAACGTGTTAAGCGAAAGGTGTGGGGAATAGCATTTGAAGATAGAAGGGACCCTTTACCTTGATCACAGGCGGCCGCAGTGTGAGGGATTGGGGACACCTTCGATGATATTGACTGCGAGTTTTATCCATGAGTGTTTTGTATGTGCATTTTATGAAGCATTAAAACCTTTGTTTTTAACTGGAATGACAGAGTTGCACTAGATGTGTCTTTCTGCTTTTACTTTCCAGATTATTTGTTAATGACTTTGGTGAGCCTCTAAGAAGTGAGATTTGTCCAAGATTATTGGATCTTCAGCCATTTATAATCGTTTGGAAATTGCTTGATCTAAGAAGTACCTCTGTGTGATACACTTGAGAAGAGTCTTTCCATCGCGGAGTTGGTAAGCGTACCCTTAAGCGGTGGTGGGCATGGAAAGCTACGTGCATGCCCAGTGGGACTCCATCGGGAGGTTCATCTTACTAATTGAATGGACTTAAAAACTGTTTCTTTGCTCTGTGCCTTTTAGTTATAACAGAAAATGACATTCTGTGTGAATCTCAGACTGCACTGGATCCTTTGACCATTTAGTAAAGTGAGTAAGGTTTATTTATATAGTTTATATACAAGCCTACAGTTACCCTTTTTGAGGTCCATGAAAACATTAACTAGGTGTCAAAGTAGCAGTAGAGAATTCCTCAAACCTAATGGTGATCCTTTCTAATTATTATTTGGAAAACTGCACCATTTCATGTAATTGGGGAGTTTATTATTACGCCTATTCATTACCGGTTACCAATCATTTGCTTAGTTACTGAACTTGCTCATGCTCTGTGCTTAAAAGGAAAGTCCACATGCATGGACCTTCTTTCAGACCTGCAGATCAGACACGCCAATAGGGTAGGAGACTCCTCTGTTACCCTACACCCACACAGTGACGAGTGGACATCACCTCAGCCTGAAGCACTCCCATTGACATCAGTGAGCCTCTTCATACAGGAGGAAATATCATGTATGGAGGCACCCATTGCTATCAATGGGAGAACTCTGGGCAGCGGCCATGCACTCTGCACATCGGCTGTGCTGGCCTCTCAAACTAGTGCTGCAGTTGAGAAATTTGTGGCACGGGAGCGGGAGCCTGACAGGGAAAGTCCATGAAAGCTTTGCTAAGTTTACAGATAATTTCCTAGACATTGGTGCCAGTACCCATTCCTGCTCTAGGCTTTGTCCTCATGTGTGTCCCTGGTAGTTTACCCGTCTCATCTGCCTCATACTATTGTTTTTGCATGTCAGTCCTGGGGGCAACCATGTTTGGATAGGCAACTCACATCGCTTGACATATAGCGGCTTGTCTCTATATGAAGAAGTAGAGTTGGATTGAGATATTAGGGCTAACTGCCATGGCACTCACACATCATTCATTCAATTCATGGTATGTATTAGCATATTTATTTATCAGTTTTTCGAATACTGTTGAGTGATTTTTTTAAAAATAAGTTACATTAAATATTATATTTTTATTTCACTATACCAGAAAATAAATGCTAAAGCAAAAAAGTTTTCCCTGGCTGATCTCTGCTATCAGATTATCCAATATATCCCCATAATGAAATATTTACATGCTTAACAAATACCTCTGCTTGAAACGAACAAACATGGAACCATAAATAAGATCAAAAGTTTAAATGTATTTAAAAAATGTATATTTCTATAAAATTCATTTCTTTTGCCGCTTTCATTGCAATGTCATTGCATCCACTTATTTAACCTGTTTCATAAATTATTGATCTTTATTATTATAAAGTGAACCTAAAACAAAGCGTATATGGATACAGGGCATATTACATTTTACCACATCAGCATGTGATGAAATTATATTCCATGATGATATTCACTTGCATATGCATTGTTATTGCTGAAATGCTAAGCTAATAGAAGAGTGTTTTAGTAGATAATTATTACTGTTAAACATTTTACCTTGTTTTAATTAATATCTCTAAAATGGAAATGTTGTATATTTATATTGTACATTGCTATCCCAATTACCATGGTCTAGTTGGACCCCAACATTTAGAAATACAGTGCAATAACCTCTTTCTATGGTGCCAGTCTTTAATACAATGCGGTTTTTGATATAACATGGTCCCCTTTATTGGTGCCAAACAACAGTATTATATTGCGGTAGCAGTGTATTTGTTTTATATTAGGAAATGAAACAAAAGCCAGAAACATTTAAAAACAAAACAATAGAATCAATAAAAGGACAGAGGTATTGAGGATAGGTGAGGACATTAAACACTCAAAGAAATAAATGGATACTATGTATCACGGCAAGAATCTGGACACAATGGGACTTCTTCTGAAGATGGAATATACTAACGTTAATCTCCTTTTGATTTGACAGAAGATGTCTTACAACCAGAAGAACAACTCTGATAAGAAGTGAAGGATGACATGTGTGACAATCCTAGTATCAGATTACAAACCTTCCACAAAGTCAAATGAATGCTCGGCTTGTCTGTGACATCACACACTCACAAAGAGAATTGAAATTTCTTCCACGGGAAGAGTAGACACAAAACCTTTCTGAGTTATCACATAGTATGCATTGAATGACATGCGGGATGGACAATAGAGGCCTAATATTAATGTCAATATAGTTTACAAGGTCTTTATATGGATATTGGCTGTAGCTCAGAGATTACAGGTGGACAAAGAATTACATCTCATATTGTTTGCCTGGAATAAGAAACACATGGACATAAATAGTGGGTCTGGGATTGTGCATTATATTAATTACAAAGACTGAGAAAGTCACCCATTTACAAAGGTTTATTGAAAAGGAAAAGAGGTGCTTTCCTAGAACAGAAGGTATTTTCTCAGAAATATATATTTATTCATAACTTTTTGCATGCAAATAATTTCTTTATGTCATGCCATTCAAGGCACTCAAACTTCCTCCTCAAGGGCCGAGACAGGCCAGGTTTTGCAGCTCTCTATGCTGATGCACAGATGTAATAATTAGGGCTATAGCTCTGTCTGAGCCCCAGTTAATTAACCTGTGGAGTAGCGTGGAGAGCTGCAAAACCTGGCCTGTCTCGGCCCTTGAGGATGAAGTTTGAGGACTACTGCCTTAAAGCTTCCACAGATAAATGCCTTCTACTTGTGGATTTCTGTTTTAGGTCCCTTGTCAAAGACTAGGTCTGCTGCCATGCTTAGCAACTCGCAATGAAAATGACATTTGCCGGTTTTAGATCGAGTACAAAACGGAGTTAGAAAAGTAATGAAAGAGTTAACTCCCCTAATGATACGTCACCCAGCGAGGTGAATAAATTGGTGACGAAGTGGAGGGCCCGCTGCCTAATGAAAAAGTCAGTAACGACAAAACGCGTTGGGCGGGACCCTCCACGACGTCACTACGTTTCATCTGACTGCTTCAAACAGCGGTGCTTTTGACCTGCTTTGCCCACGGCCGGGGCGGCAAGGTTTTTTGTCTATTTCCCCTGCTTGACGATCCAAGGTGGAGCAGAAGTGGATGTGGACAGCCCTATTTGATTTTACATGCGTGTATGAATGTGCGGAAGGGTAAGCGCAATAAAGCCTTTTAAACTGACCACGTTGCAAACAGTATTATGCTATGTTCGGTCTTTTAATCTCTTTCCCCACGCAATACCTGGAACTACTGAGGTGTTTGTTCTGAAGTATTGGAGGATATCTGTGTGAATAACATGCTTGCTGATAAATTATATATTACGAGGAAGATAATCATTGGAATGCACGTTTTGGTTGAAGCTGAGTTATGAGATGATGGGCTTGTTTTAATCAGGAATCTGGTACGTGCAATGTGATTCTGGTGGTGGGGGTCACATGAAGTTACAAGATAATCACAGCTGATGAATAATTACAAGAGACTTTTTAAAAAAAGTTTTTTTCCCGCAGAGTCTTGTCTATGTATTTACATAGTTTGTTGTTAAAGACTAGGTCAGTTGAGGTTCTGGGTTACATGCAGGTTAATTACCGACAGCAGAAGTCACAGGCAAGAGCACCCAAGCAACGGCTATAATGGGCATTAGCGATACGGACTAGGATGACTTTATTGGGGTGAGTGTTTGATGATTGGCTGGGGAACTCCAGGGTTCATAGGACTGTTTGAATCCTCCTCTGGGGGGGGGGGGGGGGCTGCCCGTGGCCTTGCAATGCCACAAGATGGCATATAAGGCTCACATTTGCACAATAGAAGAGATGAAGGGAATCCAAGACTGGCCGGATGAGGATGTGGCAGACAGGGGCTTGTGCCCTGCTGGAGGCCACTGTGGGAGCAAAGGCGAGGTGAGTGGATCTCGATGACACCTTTATAGCCAAAAGATGTATTTCTGTGGTGCCCCTTTCTTGTCAGATACTCCCATATGAGGAATAAAATGCCTTCATATTAAAATGAGACTCATTGGGGGTTGTTCGTTAATTTGTAAAACAGGTCTTATTGCAAAATTCTTCACCTAACCTAGAAAACTTACCTCAAATCCCAGTTAGGAGCTCAGGATATAACAAAAATAAAATTCCAACCTTTATTGAATTTCAGTGACCAGTGGTGAGAGAATCTGTTCAATAATGTGGATAGCCCCTCCGTGTTTTAATGATTAAAGCTGACCTTCAGCATCAAAAAACTATTCCCCAGCATGTAAAATTAATATATCTTACATTTTTTTGTCACTTTTTATTCTTTCCCCCACTGAGCTGCCATCTTGCCTCGGAAGCATCACATACTAAGGAAAGGGGACAAAAGTGCGGAGTTATAGCTGTGCTTTGCCGGCTGGGGCCAGGAAAAGGACAGCAATCCCAGAATGCAGAGCAGCACAGTCACAAGGCAACCTGAGACTCCATGTGCCTCCATCTTGGATGTTTACAAGCTCAGACTTGGGCAATCTGGATGTAGAAAGTAGGGGAAACATGAGATATGCTCTTATTCAGGGTGAAGGTCCGGTTTAGCTATAAAAAGTGAACATTGTTTACTATCACGGCCATTACTGCTCATGGGAAAAAAATTCCATGCCTTAAATAGTGACACTTACTACAAGTTCTACCCTGAAAGCTAGCAATATTTCTATAACTGCCATTACAGGACATGGGGAACGATTAGGGATGAGCGAATCGATCCGGACGAACCCGGATTCGATCCGAATTTCAGGAAAAATTCGATTCGGATCGAATCCGAATTTCCCCGCGATTCGATCACTCGAAGTTTTCCTTTAACATCCATTCATTTACATTACAGGCATTCTAAGATGGCGGGCGGGACATGTCTGGACATGTATCCCGCGCCAGTGCAAGCTGGGGCAGTCACATGCAGCCTATCAGCAGCCAGCAAGCCCGGTGACGTCACACAGCGGTATTTAACGGCGGCCATCTTGCTTTTCCTCATTTCTCTATTGCATTCGTGACAGACAGACAGAACGCTGTGTAGCTGAGGCAGTTAGACAGGCTGGAGACAGGGACAGACAGGGACAGGCTGGAGACAGGCAGGAGACAGGCAGGAGACAGACAGGAGACAGACAGAAAGCCAGGGAAAGGTAGGAAAAACGGAGCTGGCTGACAGGGAGATTTTTTTTTTTTCATCCAGCCTTTGTTAGCGTTTTCAGGCTGCTTATAGTAACTAACTGTGCATATATACTGAACTGATCTTAAGTCTGCTGTGAGGCATCCCATTCTGTGACTAAAGCAGCCTCTGTTTAAGACCATATAAGCATTTGCTCTTATCATATTTGAAATTAGGCCTGATAAAGACACTTTTGCTGGCCAAAGCCCTACTGTACCCTGCCAGCTCGATTCCTGCCCGGGGCATCCCATTCTGTGACTAAAGCAGCCTCTGTTTAAGACCATATAAGCATTTGCTCTTATCATATTTGAAATTAGGCCTGATAAAGACACTTTTGCTGGCCAAAGCCCTACTGTACCCTGCCAGCTCGATTCCTGCCCGGGGCATCCCATTCTGTGACTAAAGCAGCCTCTGTTTAAGACCATATAAGCATTTGCTCTTATCATATTTGAAATTAGGCCTGATAAAGACACTTTTGCTGGCCAAAGCACTACTGTACCCTGCCAGCTCGATTCCTGCCCGGGGCATCCCATTCTGTGACTACAGCAGCCTCTGTTTAAGACCATATAAGCATTTGCTCTTATCATATTTGAAATTAGGCCTGATAAAGACACTTTTGCTGGCCAAAGCACTACTGTACCCTGCCAGCTCGATTCCTGCCCGGGGCATCCCATTCTGTGACTAAAGCAGCCTCTGTTTAAGACCATATAAGCATTTGCTCTTATCATATTTGAAATTAGGCCTGATAAAGACACTTTTGCTGGCCAAAGCACTACTGTACCCTGCCAGCTCGATTCCTGCCCGGGGCATCCCATTCTGTGACTACAGCAGCCTCTGTTTAAGACCATATAAGCATTTGCTCTTATCATATTTGAAATTAGGCCTGATAAAGACACTTTTGCTGGCCAAAGCACTACTGTACCCTGCCAGCTCGATTCCTGCCCGGGGCATCCCATTCTGTGACTAAAGCAGCCTCTGTTTAAGACCATATAAGCATTTGCTCTTATCATATTTGAAATTAGGCCTGATAAAGACACTTTTGCTGGCCAAAGCACTACTGTACCCTGCCAGCTCGATTCCTGCCCGGGGCATCCCATTCTGTGACTAAAGCAGCCTCTGTTTAAGACCATATAAGCATTTGCTCTTATCATATTTGAAATTAGGCCTGATAAAGACACTTTTGCTGGCCAAAGCACTACTGTACCCTGCCAGCTCGATTCCTGCCCGGGGCATCCCATTCTGTGACTAAAGCAGCCTCTGTTTAAGACCATATAAGCATTTGCTCTTATCATATTTGAAATTAGGCCTGATAAAGACACTTTTGCTGGCCAAAGCCCTACTGTACCCTGCCAGCTCGATTCCTGCCCGGGGCATCCCATTCTGTGACTAAAGCAGCCTCTGTTTAAGACCATATAAGCATTTGCTCTTATCATATTTGAAATTAGGCCTGATAAAGACACTTTTGCTGGCCAAAGCACTACTGTACCCTGCCAGCTCGATTCCTGCCCGGGGCATCCCATTCTGTGACTACAGCAGCCTCTGTTTAAGACCATATAAGCATTTGCTCTTATCATATTTGAAATTAGGCCTGATAAAGACACTTTTGCTGGCCAAAGCACTACTGTACCCTGCCAGCTCGATTCCTGCCCGGGGCATCCCATTCTGTGACTAAAGCAGCCTCTGTTTAAGACCATATAAGCATTTGCTCTTATCATATTTGAAATTAGCCTGATAAAGACACTTTTGCTGGCCAAAGCACTACTGTACCCTGCCAGCTCGATTCCTGCCCGGGGCATCCCATTCTGTGACTAAAGCAGCCTCTGTTTAAGACCATATAAGCATTTGCTCTTATCATATTTGAAATTAGGCCTGATAAAGACACTTTTGCTGGCCAAAGCACTACTGTACCCTGCCAGCTCGATTCCTGCCCGGGGCATCCCATTCTGTGACTAAAGCAGCCTCTGTTTAAGACCATATAAGCATTTGCTCTTATCATATTTGAAATTAGGCCTGATAAAGACACTTTTGCTGGCCAAAGCACTACTGTACCCTGCCAGCTCGATTCCTGCCCGGGGCATCCCATTCTGTGACTAAAGCAGCCTCTGTTTAAGACCATATAAGCATTTGCTCTTATCATATTTGAAATTAGGCCTGATAAAGACACTTTTGCTGGCCAAAGCCCTACTGTACCCTGCCAGCTCGATTCCTGCCCGGGGCATCCCATTCTGTGACTAAAGCAGCCTCTGTTTAAGACCATATAAGCATTTGCTCTTATCATATTTGAAATTAGGCCTGATAAAGACACTTTTGCTGGCCAAAGCCCTACTGTACCCTGCCAGCTCGATTCCTGCCCGGGGCATCCCATTCTGTGACTAAAGCAGCCTCTGTTTAAGACCATATAAGCATTTGCTCTTATCATATTTGAAATTAGGCCTGATAAAGACACTTTTGCTGGCCAAAGCCCTACTGTACCCTGCCAGCTCGATTCCTGCCCGGGGCATCCCATTCTGTGACTAAAGCAGCCTCTGTTTAAGACCATATAAGCATTTGCTCTTATCATATTTGAAATTAGGCCTGATAAAGACACTTTTGCTGGCCAAAGCACTACTGTACCCTGCCAGCTCGATTCCTGCCCGGGGCATCCCATTCTGTGACTAAAGCAGCCTCTGTTTAAGACCATATAAGCATTTGCTCTTTTCATATTTGAAATTAGGCCTGATAAAGACACTTTTGCTGGGCATAGCACAACTTGTCCCTGCCAGGTGTACTTACTGCTGGTTTTTAGGGCATCCCATTCTGTGACTACACCAGCCTCTATTTAAGAACCTAACCATTTGCACCTATTCTAATTGAAATTAGGCATGATAAAGACACTTTTGCTGTGCATAGTCTTACTGCTGCCTGCCAGGTGCTCTCTGGTTTTTGGGACATCCCATTCTGTAACATACCATTAGCCTCTGCATTTACTGTAAGCTGCACATTTATTTAAAGAAATTTGGCCTGTATGAGCCTGCTAACACACTGCTGCTGTGTGCATATATACTGATCTCAAGTCTGCTTTGGGGCATCCCATTCTGTAACATACCATTAGCCTCTGCATTTACTGTAAGCTGCACATTTATTTAAAGAAATTTGGCCTGTATGAGCCTGCTAACACACTGCTGCTGTGTGCATATATACTGATCTCAAGTCTGCTTTGGGGCATCCCATTCTGTAACATACCATTAGCCTCTGCATTTACTGTAAGCTGCACATTTATTTAAAGAAATTTGGCCTGTATGAGCCTGCTAACACACTGCTGCTGTGTGCATATATACTGATCTCAAGTCTGCTTGGGGCATCCCATTCTGTAACATACCATTAGCCTCTGCATTAACTGTAAGCTGCACAGTTATTTAAAGAAATTTGGCCTGTATGAGCCTGCTAACACACTGCTGCTGTGTGCATATATACTGATCTCAAGTCTGCTTTGGGGCATCCCATTCTGTAACATACCATTAGCCTCTGCATTTACTGTAAGCTGCACATTTATTTAAAGAAATTTGGCCTGTATGAGCCTGCTAACACACTGCTGCTGTGTGCATATATACTGATCTCAAGTCTGCTTTGGGGCATCCCATTCTGTAACATACCATTAGCCTCTGCATTTACTGTAAGCTGCACATTTATTTAAAGAAATTTGGCCTGTATGAGCCTGCTAACACACTGCTGCTGTGTGCATATATACTGATCTCAAGTCTGCTTGGGGCATCCCATTCTGTAACATACCATTAGCCTCTGCATTAACTGTAAGCTGCACAGTTATTTAAAGAAATTTGGCCTGTATGAGCCTGCTAACACACTGCTGCTGTGTGCATATATACTGATCTCAAGTCAGCTTGGGGCATCCCATTCTGTAACATACCATTAGCCTCTGCATTTACTGTAAGCTGCACATTTATTTAAAGAAATTTGGCCTGTATGAGCCTGCTAACACACTGCTGCTGTGTGCATATATACTGATCTCAAGTCTGCTTGGGGCATCCCATTCTGTAACATACCATTAGCCTCTGCATTAACTGTAAGCTGCACAGTTATTTAAAGAAATTTGGCCTGTATGAGCCTGCTAACACACTGCTGCTGTGTGCATATATACTGATCTCAAGTCAGCTTGGGGCATCCCATTCTGTAACATACCATTAGCCTCTGCATTTACTGTAAGCTGCACATTTATTTAAAGAAATTTGGCCTGTATGAGCCTGCTAACACACTGCTGCTGTGTGCATATATACTGATCTCAAGTCTGCTTTGGGGCATCCCATTCTGTAACATACCATTAGCCTCTGCATTTACTGTAAGCTGCACATTTATTTAAAGAAATTTGGCCTGTATGAGCCTGCTAACACACTGCTGCTGTGTGCATATATACTGATCTCAAGTCTGCTTTGGGGCATCCCATTCTGTAACATACCATTAGCCTCTGCATTTACTGTAAGCTGCACATTTATTTAAAGAAATTTGGCCTGTATGAGCCTGCTAACACACTGCTGCTGTGTGCATATATACTGATCTCAAGTCTGCTTGGGGCATCCCATTCTGTAACATAACATAACCTACCTACCATACTAAGCAGCTCTCTTATTTAAACTAAGCAGGCCTCTTGGAGGCTGAGTGTCCACTTTTGGGTGTGCATTTATATTCGGTTTCATATACAGTGGGGTATCCCAATTTGTAAGATAACCTACCCCAACCATGTAAACTAAATAGGCCTGTTGCAGCCTGAGTTTCTCTGCTTGCGTATGGCCTGCATTACAATCTGTCTCTTTCAATGACACTGCTGCCTGGGGTATCCCAATTTGTAAGATAACCTACCCCAACCATGTAAACTAAAGGTTACGTCCTTCCAGAAGGAAAACTTATGCCGAACACTATTTTTGTTAGGGGCATTGACCTTTGGATTGATCGGCATGAAATTAATTTTTTTTTTTCAAAGTATGGCGCTGTGAAGAAGGTCAAAATGATGTCTCATACTTGGATTATTGTTACTTTTTGTTCAGCTTGAAATATAACAGGCCACACGGGCATCCCAAGGCACATGCTATTTTAAACCTATCTGTTATACAACATAAGCGTTGATCAGGCTACTTCAGTTTGCACTTGTTTTTGACTGATTTTAATAAACCAGGCCGCAGGGCACCCCAAAGCTGCACCTTGCACCCTATCTGGTATACAACATAAGCGTTGATCAGCATCAGCTTCATTAAGCTACTTCAGTTTGCACTTCCTTTTTGACTGCTTTCATTTAACCAGGCCGCAGGGCACCCCAAAGCTGCACCTTGCACCCTACCTGTTTATACTAAATAAGCATCTACAGCCTCAGCTTTATTAAGTTATTGCATTTTGAATTGGTTTTGGTCTGCTTTAAATACACCAGGCCGCAGGGCATCCCAAACCTGCATGTTGCACCCCATCTGTTATACTAAATAAGCGTTGATCAGCATCAGCTTTATTAAGCTATTGCATTTTGCATTGGTTTTTGTACTGCTGCCAAAACACTAGCCCATATGGGCATCCCAAACCAGCACATGTCACCCTATCTGTTATACTAAATAAGCTTCTACAGGCCCTTTTTTTATTTATTTATTTTTATTTATATAGAGCTGCAATAGCTTATATTGTGAGGTTAATTTGCCATTTTGCAGCATAATATAGAGCAGCCCCTGTGTAAATCTGAGGGGCAATAGCTTATATAGTGAGGTAAATTTGCCATTTTGCTTCGTTATATAGAGCAGGCCCTGTGTAAATCTGAGGGGCAATAGCTTATATTGTGAGGTAAATTTGCCATTTTGCAGCATAATATAGAGCAGCCCCTGTGTAAATCTGAGGGGCAATAGCTTATATTGTGAGGTAAATTTGCCACTTTGCAGCATAATATAGAGCAGCCCCTGTGTAAATCTGAGGGGCAATAGCTCATATAGTGAGGTAAATTTGCCATTTTGCTTCGTTATATAGAGCAGCCCAGTTGCCATCTAAATCAACTACTGTCCGGCCAGTACAGCTTTTCCAGGGCAAACTCTGCTAGTTGCGGGCACAAGTCAAGTTTGGCTTCCCAGCAAATCCAGTGGATCTTGAAGGTGTGTTGGCATGGTCATGTCAAGGTATGACATGACCTGCTGTTTGAGGTCCAGCTCCAGGTCTTCCTGCTGCTCATGAGTAGACTCACTATGCGGGTGTAGAAAGCTACTCACTAGCGACTGAAGACTGAGGCTGCTGCTGATGGAGCTGCTGCTGCTGCTCCTTCCACCCCCCCAGCAGCCATGGCAGTGGAAGGTGATCGCAGAGGTCCCCCCGAGTCAGACCTGCGGGAGTATGGGCCATGGCGCAGATAGACATCGCCCAACTGACTACGTGGGATGTCTCTGTAGTAGGTCAGTTTGTCCTCCCTCTCAGTGGGCGTAAAAAATGCCCCCATTTTGTGCCGGAAGCGAGGGTCCAATAAGTTGGAGAGCCAGAAGTCTTCCCGCTGACAAATGGAGACAATTCTGCGCTCACTAGTACGCAAGCATGTGAGCATGCATCGTGCCATTTGTGCAAATGACTCGGAGGGACTACCTGTCTCCATCTCCACTGTAAACTGCCACGGTGTGTCTGGGTCCTCTGTCTCACCTTACTCACAACCCTCTAGCTCCTGTGGCTGCTCCTGCTCCTCCTCTTCTGTCAGATGACTAGATAAAATGGTCATTTTGTGAAACCTAAACTGTGGTTTGCTTTGCCCCACCCCCTCCTCCTCCTCCACTTCAGCCCCCACAGGCTTCATGTGGCTGTGAAATGTATGTGCCATGTCTCCAGTGCCCTGACCAGCCATGGTTTCCAACATGTGTTGTAGTACATGAAGCAGTGGAATCTCATCGTTCATCTCATAGTCCTGGCAACTGACTAATAACGTAGCTTCCTCAAAGGGCCTGAGCAAACGGTCGGTGTCACGTATGAGCTGCCAATGGTTTACATTGAATTTACACAGGTGTCCCCCTATCCGTTTGGATCATCCAGAAATCCGTGATGGCTTTTCTCTGTTCCTATAGTGCAGTGGTCCTCAACCCTGTCCTCAAGGCCCACCAACATGTCATGTTTTTTGGATCTCCAAATAGCCAGCTCTATTGCTCTGCAGCTGCACTAATTACTCCACCTGTGCATCTTTGTGGAGATCTGCAAAACCTGGCCTGTTGGTGGGCCTTGAGGACAGGGTTGGGGACCACTGCTATAGTGGATCCTGCATATGGAGGGTGGAATTCCAACGGGTGGAAACATCGCAAATCAGACTATGGTGGGGTACACCGTTGTGACGCTGAGGCTCAATAGGGTTGTGCTTGGTGGTGTAGGAGTGCCAGAAGTGCATGCTAACTTTCTTTCCTGTTGTTCTTTCAGATGGGGGCAAGACTTAAAAACTAGACTGAACACGTGTGCCATGTGAGGACGCATGACTTTGGCTTCCTTGTCGCAGCGCAAACAAGATGTTCTTCCAAGTGTAATGCAGCAGGCTGGACTTATGGTGACGCTGTCTGAGAGGAGAAATCCCTCAGACATCAAGATTAAAAATTCCAAGAATTTTTGAGGGCTAATTATTCAGAGGCAAATGATAGCTAGTTGTTTCTGATTTAATTACAAGGTGGAAACACACCCTCAAACAAAACTTCACTTTGGCAATACTATTGCATTTGTCTATTCATAATTTTATGTATATACACTAACTAACCTACTTTTTCTCCCCAGGATGCTGCATGAAACACTGCCACATCGCTGAGTAGCTGATTTTTCCGAACAACAGTCCGCAATAATCTGCTGCTGCTGCCGCCGCCACCGCCGCAGACTCCAGGGACCCTCTTCCACTACCTCGGCTTGCAACACCTCCTCCCACGACACTCTCCTCATCACTAATTGCCGGCTAGTGGAAGAAGAGGCGAGTGTCTCCTCCACTTCTTGGCTGGGCAGTAGCTGCTGAATTTTATGATTATCAGATCTTCATCAATGGATAGTGGAGCTGAACCCAAAGCATAACAGACAGACAGTTGACTGGGGGTGTCAGATGCCACTTGTGATGCAGTGGACTGCTTTTGCAGCACTTCGAGACAAAGTTGCTTCATTGGCTGACACAATGACTGGTAAATCTGTGGAACATATGGTTTACAAGCAAGAATAACCATTTGTTTTTATATGAAAAAGACCCTGGTTTATACAGACTTTTTTTTTCCAGAGACTGCCCTGCGTGGAAATGAATGGCGCTTGGATCATCCAAGCTTTCCTCCCAACAATGCCTGATGTATTCCAGTAGATTGATGACGGGGCCAGACCTACACTAAAGAAAGATGGATCGTGCAAAACAGATTTAAGGCGCTGCTCTCCAGTTACAGACATTCCTCCGCATCGGACCACAAGTAAGTATTGATAAAAAATCCTTTCCGTTACTCTTACTTTTTATTAATATTCTTCGGATAAGACGGATCAGACATGATTCCAGATTAAAAATTCCAAGAATTTTTGAGGGCTAATTAGTCAGAGGCAATGATACCTTCTTGTTTCTGATTTAATTAAAAGGTGGAAACACACCCTCAAACAAAACTTCACTTTGGCAATACTTTTGCATTTGTTTATTCATAATTTTATGTAGATATTACTAACTAAGCTACTTTTTCTCCACATGACTCTCCACAGGGTGTGATTCATCCAATTTTTGGGCTCCTGAAGCCAACCCCAGTGTCTCTTTAAAGTAATATTTGGGCTCCTGCTGCTGCCAACTCCAGGGTGTGATTCATCAAATTTTTGGGCTCCTGAAGCCAACCCCAGTGTCTCTTTATAGTAATATTTGGGCTCCTGCTGCTGCTGCTGCCAACTCCAGGGTGTGATTCATCCAATTTTTGGGCTCCTGAAGCCAACCCCAGTGTATATTTGGGCTCCTGCTGCTGCTGCTGCCAACTCCAGGGTGTGAATCATCCAATTTTTGGGCTCCTGAAGCCAACTCCAGGGTCTCTTTAAAGTAATGTTTGGGCTCCTGCTGCTGCTGCCAACTTCTGCCAACTCCAGGGTGTGATTCATCCAATTTTTGGGCTCCTGAAGCCAACCCCAGTGTCTCTTTAAAGTAATATTTGGGCTCCTGCTGCTGCTGCTGCCAACTCCAGGGTGTGATTCATCCAATTTTTGGGCTCCTGAAGCCAACTCCAGTGTATATTTGGGCTCCTGCTGCTGCTGCTGCCAACTCCAGGGTGTGAATCATCCAATTTTTGGGCTCCTGAAGCCAACCCCAGTGTCTCTTTAAAGTAATATTTGGGCTCCTGCTGCTGCCAACTCCAGGGTGTGATTCATCCAATTTTTGGGCTCCTGAAGCCAACCCCAGTGTCTCTTTAAAGTAATATTTGGGCTCCTGCTGCTGCTGCTGCCAACTCCAGGGTGTGATTCATCCAATTTTTGGGCTCCTGAAGCCAACCCCAGTGTATATTTGGGCTCCTGCTGCTGCTGCTGCCAACTCCAGGGTGTGAATCATCCAATTTTTGGGCTCCTGAAGCCAACCCCAGTGTCTCTTTAAAGTAATATTTGGGCTCCTGCTGCTGCCAACTCCAGGGTGTGATTCATCCAATTTTTGGGCTCCTGAAGCCAACCCCAGTGTCTCTTTAAAGTAATATTTGGGCTCCTGCTGCTGCTGCTGCCAACTCCAGGGTGTGATTCATCCAATTTTTGGGCTCCTGAAGCCAACCCCAGTGTATATTTGGGCTCCTGCTGCTGCTGCTGCCAACTCCAGGGTGTGAATCATCCAATTTTTGGGCTCCTGAAGCCAACCCCAGTGTCTCTTTAAAGTAATATTTGGGCTCCTGCTGCTGCCAACTCCAGGGTGTGATTCATCCAATTTTTGGGCTCCTGAAGCCAACCCCAGTGTCTCTTTCAGCCAATGTTTGGGCTCCTGCTGCTGCTTCTGCCAACTCCAGGGTGTGATTCATCCAATTTTTGGGCTCCTGCTGCTGCCAACTCCAGTGTCTCTTTAAAGCAATGTTTGGGCTCCTGCCTCTCATAGTGATGCCACTTCAACTCTCTTGAATTCAATTCTCTGCGATTCTATTAGCGATGCCTCTGATCTGCATGTGATATTTATTCAAAGTATTATTTAACTAACCCAGCACGCATCCTGTGCGTGTTACAGCAAGGCAGAATGGTTTACAACCCTATTGAGGCTCTAGGAGGCTCAGAAATAGCCGTTTTTAATAGCGATTCGTCGCGAATTTATTCGGGTCGAAACGATTTTTGTCGGAAAATTCGGCGAATCAGTCGAATCGAATTTTTCAAAAGTTCGCTCATCTCTAGGAACGATCACCACTGCAGGTTCTTAAGCAGGCCAATAGCCTTACATAGTTGAAAAAATTAAACTCCCCAAAACTAACTTGTGCCATCTGCACGCATCATGCTGAATCATTGCCAGCACATACATTTGCTCCTGCCTTCGCTCAAAGCTGAAATGCTGCCTCAACAATTTTCTCATGGTCAAGGACATCTTGAAACACCAGGGAGGCGTCTTTCTTTCCCAGCTTCTCAGCCTTGCTGCTTCCTGGACTTAACCAACATAACCCACAATGCAAAGCTGCAGGAACCCCAGTGGCACTTTCCCTTTGCATGCTACTGGCAGATTCATAGGAAGTGTAAGCCGCTGGGATCTTTAGGCACTACCAATGTAAGGACTCGACTCGGTTTATTGCGTCACCGGAAAAGTCATAATTCCACGCAAATGTCATCTTCAGCATATCATCAAAACAGACCTACACAAATTATCAGTCTCTCTGGCCATACAGGCCCACTCACTGTATACATTCCCATCCTAGTCCAGGCCTCCCAGCCTCTACTTTTGGAGCTCCTCACTCAAGTCTCTGAATGGGAGCTTCTGCCTAGGCACCAAGTGTGGGTAATTGAAGTGTTGGATACACTGTCCTCAGTATATAATCCACAATGATATAAACAGGCTAGTTTAAACAAGGGCTCCAATGCAAGGCAATATTACTCTATTATTTACTATAATATGAGGAAGGACCTTCTATATAATCCCAAATGTATGTATGTGTACATAGTTTCTACTGGTCTGTACAACTATTAGACAATGTTTGACTGCATCCTCTTAGTCCCCCAAGTAATAGGCAAATTGGCAATTGGACTCCTAGAGCCCACAATTAATGCCCTTGTCTGGAGTCACAAAAATAAAATCACTTACCTGCCATTCCACAGGCTTGATCACACTTTGCCCCCAGGCTGAGCAGATCCTGCTGGAGAGTTAAAAATAAAGGAGTGCTAATAGCACCTGGCATCCCCTCTGCTTGTCCCTGAAAAAAACAAAGTAGAACTCATTTAGTATGCACATTTTAATAAACTATCCTGTTTTTAAGATAAGTAATAATTAAAAAGTAAATAGACTTTTGCTATTATTGGAAAAGCCATTTTGGATCCCTTAATACTGCCATGGTCCTTAAAGTAGAGCAAAACGCAATGTGGCAGCCACTGCAATCTAAAACATTCAAGGGCTGGCTGCTGGCCTTGCCTTGGGCATTCTCCCAGATCGCCCATACAATCCCTGTCCTACAGTGCATGCACAGACTCTCATCCAATACTAGCCGTTTGTGGGGCATACATCACTCGGCAAACCGCTCTGCCCTTCTGCAATGGGGAGCAGAAGCCGCCAAATCCGCAGCAATGCGTACTCCCGCCCATCCTATCTGAATGGCTGGGATGGGAGCGTGCTCTCAGCCCAATGATGTGGTAATTTTGCATATCAAAAAAGGAAGTTAACCCTCTGCACACTCATACGATTAAAAAAACCTAGCTAACACTTGTTAAGAACATGGACTGTTAGTTAACATAGATTGCAATGAATGTAGAAGCGAGGTAGCCACGTCAAGGCCATCCAATTTGTACCCCGTCCCTAACATTACTAAGTTTAAAAGTTTGTGCAGATATTGCTACTTCTTTACTTGTGTGTGCACAAGCAATGCAATACATGAATCAGCCTGTCTAAAGACATTGCAATAACTTAACTTGCTTACTTGCTTAGTAATGAAGTAGCAATGTCTGCACAAACTTTTAAACTTAGTAATGTTAGGGACGGGGTACAAATTGGACGGCCTTGATGCGGCTGCCTCGCTTTTACATTCATTGCAATCTACGTTAACTAACAGTCCATGTTCTTAACAAGTGTTAGCTAGGTTTTTCAATAGTATGAGTGTGCAGAGGGTTAACTTTCTTTTTTGCTTAGTGTGTGGTCACACCCCTCTAGCACCTCTTGACTGCTATATATTGACTGGATGAGCACATCCTATCTTTCTTTTTGCTGTAATTTTGCATATCACTGACAGCGCAGCCGGCCTGCCCGCACCCACCATGCCGGCATTTGTTTAAAAAGCAAACACTTACCTGCATGGTTGGAGTGTGGAGGCCGGCACCGCTCTCAGGCGCCCTCTGATGACACGCCCTCTGATGACGCGTCCTCTGATGACAGCTGAGAGCGGCGCTAGCCTCCACTCTCCGGCGCCGCTCTCAGCTGTCATCAGAGGACGCGTCATCAGAGGGCACCTGAGAGCGGCGCCGGCCTCCACGCTCCGACCATGCAGGTAAGTGTTTGCTAAAAAAAAAAATGCCGGCATGGTGGGAGCGGGCAGGCCGGCTACGCTGACAGGCGTAGCCGACCTGCCCGCTCCCACCTTGCCGGCATTTTTTTTTTCAGATGAGCGATTCGTGAAAGTTCGATTCGGGCGAACCCGAATTTCTTGGGGAAATTTGGCGAATCGCCCGAATCGAACTTTCAAGAAGTTCGCTCATCTCTACTTCTTATGTACAATCATATGCATATGGAATAAGCCACCCACAGGCAAAACTCATATAGTCAAGAGAACCTTAACAAAAGTACACCATGAGGACTTATTCATTTCTTGTAACACTCAGTTTATCTAGCAACTATATTGCAAATAATGTGAATATTGTTTACCACTAAAATTCACCTATGAATAAAGAGGTGCACTGTGAAATTGTATGCATTTGTTCTTTTTTTTCTTCTCATTATACCTACTTATGATCATTGAACTGTTAATCTGTATGTAATTATCCCTTGAGAGGCTGCCATAAGAATAGACAACTGGATAGGGTGTTCCAGAGAATAGGGTGACATTAGAGGGGAAGCAGGTTTTCTCTGTAAGGGTTGCCTTGAAGTCCCCCCCCGCTCTCCTTCCATAAACCTATTATCCCTTGTGTTGGGCGCTGTGTAAATACTTGCCGTTCTAGGAAAGCGCCTCTTTTACTTTACTCTTGAATAGAGAGCTTTTTGCTTTCTTTAGTACCCATATTTTAAGCCTATCGTGGGTCTTTCCGCATGGTGACTTGGGACTGTGTACTCACCAGGTCTCACCCCCTATACACCCAACTACTTCCAGCCTTGTTCAGATGTGGACCACACATAAGAAACTCACTCCACAAGCTTAAGGTGTTTGACATATAAATGTTAAACTAATCCTTGCCATTGCACACTCAGCTCTATCTATTGTGTAACTACTTTCTGTTCAGGAAAGCACATTTTTTCCTGTTACCATGTAAAGCATTTTTTACAATTTTTGGCTCCCAGGGAGAGTCAAGTTTAATATAAAACTTAATGTTTTGTTTGTCCACTTTAAGTGAAACCATTAACATTAATAGCATCTAATTATTTCAATGGATGCACATTTAAATAAAGTGTTAATTATAATACATTTAGAATCAACTCCTGATTAGTATTTCAGTTTACAGACTAATCATATTCTCCAAACAAATCTTATTTTCTGCCATTTCCAGTAACGAGTGTAATGTATAATATTGCCTAATACAGCATTCTCAGTTTCTTGCTTGTTAATTGCAGGATAAGTGTTGCATGCAATATTTCACACCGGAGATTTAGAAAAACATAGCAAAATGTATTCATGTGAATTTTTATAGTGTCAACTTAATAGTTTACATTAATCTAATGCGATAATACATTATGGTGTTTACTCCACATTTTGCCATTGCAAATTGTTAACTTTATTACTGACAACACTGTTTTTCAAACGGCATATATCACCGCTGAGGCATATTTGGCATGTGATCTACTAAGACTAGGATTTTCCAGAATTAAACGATCGCTGACTAAAAAGAAATCATGTTAACTACCATGTTAAAAATCACAAAAAGATGGCCACTGGCTCCCATAAGTGAGGACACTCCTAATGTTTTTTGGGCCCGTTAAAAGATGCTGCTGCTGCTGCCGATGGGAGAGGGGTCGGGTCCCAGGTGAGTTACAGCAGTGCTTTTGCTGCACCCCCCACCACAGCCACTCCCTCAAAGTTCGGGTCCCCATTGATTTAAATGGGGACTGGGTTTGGGTCCTCAAACATGTATTCAAAGTTTAGACTTAAAATATTCAGATCATGCTGCCATATTCCTATCCTTTGATTCCACACAGTGGTCTTGGCATTTAAATGATAATTTACTCCAGAATTCCATTTGCTGGAACAAGATCAAGGAAACAATAAAAGATTTCTGGTCATGCACAAGATAAGGGCACACTGCATCTGCAAATGGAGGCATTAAAATATGTACTTAGTGAGGTCTAAACCGTGATGTGAGTAAGCAGCCAAACACACACACACACACACACCAATCATACACTGCAAACACACATCAAGCAGCCTCACCAGCATACCAACACTGTTCCTGTCTGCAGTGAGAAAGTGCAGGGGGCGGGGAACTAGAATGCTGTCTATGTGTTCCTGGGGGGGGGGGGGTCATTAACCCTTTCAGTGCCAGCCTACCTGCAGCATTTGCCACTCCCTGTTGCCAGACGATGTTTCACTATTTTGCGCTACACATGTTCAACTGTCATTTTTGAAAGGATTTCCAGGAAAATTATATATTGTTTTTTTCAGCAGAGTCTGTGCTTTAACATGAAATGTCTTGTTTGTAATTTTTAGGTGTATTCTCAATATTTTTGGGTGAAATATGTGAAAAAAAATAAAAAAAAACTATTAACCCTTTTAATTGCCAGCCTACTTGAGATTTTGTCACCCTCTGTTGACAGGTCATTTTTCCCAATTTTGCGCCATGTGTTTGCGCCATTTTTGCTGTAATTTTCAGGAAAATTATATTTATATTTTTTTGCAGCAGAGTTTAGGCTTTAACATGAAATGTCTTGTTTGTAAATTTTATTTTGTTTTTACAATATTATGTAAAAAAATAAATAAATAAATAAAAACATTTTTAGAAAATTGACTCCTTTATTTTAAATAAAAAATGTATTTTATTAAGGAAAAGCATATTGCATGTGAAAGCCCCATTTCTACCGATTAGAACGGTACCACATATTTATCGGTAGCCCCCCGTTCCTGTCCAGGAGACCCCCCTAACTGAAACAAGTAATCTGTAACATTTACAAATAAAATACAAATACCATCCACACTACAAAGGGTTAAATCGAGAATAAAAATGACATAGGGTCCCCCCATTTTTTGGGGGGTTTTTAAGGGTTAAAAACCCTTAAAAATCCCCCAAAAAATTGACATGGGGCCCCCCTTACCCAAAGTAACCAGCTCGGGACCAGCTATGCAGGGCTTGTGGAAACAGGGCACAGGGGCCAGCTTTTGTGGCCCCTGGCCCTGCAGGCTACAAGCCCGCATAGCCCATGGGCCCGGGCTCTTCTGCCCCCCCCCCCAGGCTTTGGGGAGGCAGGTAATGGGGGTGCCGGGGGTTAATGGCAAGTCACCCGCTAGTCACAGGTGACTTGCCACCTCCCCCAGCCTTGTGAACTGGTATAGGGGTCATGGACCCCTTACCAGTTCACAAGGGGTTAAATGTAAAAAAAAAACACAGACACACAGAAAGAGAAAAAATTATTTTATTATTTTTTTTTTTGTAATTATTTTTAATACTCACCTCCCATCCATCCTGGAGCACTGTGTCCCTCGGCGATCACTGGCTTCTGCTCACCTGCTGGAAGCCTTTTATAGCTGCTGGATGACAGAACACAAAGGTTAATTAAAAAAAAAAATGACATGGGGTCCCCCTTACCCAAAGTAACCAGCCCGGGACCAGCTATGGGGGCTTGTAGGCACAGAGTGGGGGGGCCAGCTTTTGTGGCCCCCCCACCCTGCAGCCTATGAGCCCACATAGCCTATGTGGGCCCGGGCTCTTCTGCCCCCCCTGGGCTTTGGGGAGGCAGGTAATGGGGGTGCCGGGGGTTAATGGCAAGTCACCTGCTAGGGTAGGTGACTTGCCACCCCCCCCAGCCTTGTGAACTGGTATAAGGGGTCACATGGACCCCTTACCAGTTCACAAGGGGTTAAATGTTGAAAAATAAACTCAGACACATAAAAAAAATGATCTTTATTATTTTATTTTTTTTACTTTACTCACCTCCGAACCGGTGTCCCCCGGCGATCTCCGCTGACAGCCTGCTCGCTGTTTGGAACAGAGAGCCTGGGGAGGAGGGGGGGCCATCACACCCCTCTCCTCCTCCTCTGCTCCGTGCTCCAAGCACCGAGCAGACTGATTCAGTCTCGGGGGTTTGGGCAGAAGAAGATGGCTGCTGGTGACATCACAATGATGTCACCTGGCCCCGCCCCCAAGGAGCGGGGCTAGCAGTCGAGATGCAGGAAGTGGGGGGAGAGGGCATTTCTGCCCTCTCCTCGCCACCGAAGAGGCTGGGGGGGCGATCGGAGGCCCCCCCAGTGAAGAGAAGACCCGGAGGGAGGCAGCGCGACCACAGGTAAGCAAATGTCATTTTTATTTTTTATTTTTATACAGTCAGCAGCTGCTGCTGAATCGCGGGGGGGACCTATTCCGGGGGCTCTCCTGGAGCCATCCGACCCCCCACGGGGGATCGGATGGCACCAAATTAAAGAGGAGACCCGGCCGGATCCAACGAGGGGTCAGGTGAGTATTTTTCATTTTTATTTTTTATACTAGGAGCAGGGAAAGTCGAGCACGTAACACCTACGGGCTTGGCACTTAAGGCCCAGCCAAGCCAGCACGTAGGTGTTACGTGCTTGGCACTTAAAGGGTTAAAGACACACAGCTAGCACTCGGTTGGAAGTAAACGCCTGGACAAGTAATCCCAGCATTGTAATGGCATGCTGTGCAGTGGCTCCTGGGACACCATGCTAGGATCAGTCCTGGCCAAGGATCTGGACAACTGGCATCCGCGGGCCGGATGCGGACTGAGGTCCTCCATTTGAATACCCCTCATTTATAGAATGCTGGTAGAAACTCATTACTCTTCTAACCTTCATTACTTCATCAACACCTTCATCAACACAATGTGAAACAGACCTAGGCCTCTGTGAGACCTAAGCCCCTGGCTGGTTATGGGATTCAGGTGGTGGCATCTTCTTACATACCTGATGGGCATACCGCTCAGTTTTTAAGATCTGGTCCTAAAGATTCATCCTGATGTTACTGAGTCTTCTTAATTCAGATCATGTTGTATTTGTTGTCCTTAATCTTGGACTTCAATAGGAAAGGGGGCAGAGTGTGTCTCTATGTAAAACAAGATTTCAAAGCATATATAAATGAGGGGATATTAGCTGAAAATTGTGAAAATGTAGAATCCTTGTGGGCAGAAGTGTGGGGCAATGAAAACAATGTTAAAATACATCTTGGTGTAATCTTTAAACCCCCCAACATAACTGAGGAAATAGAGGGTCAACTGCATAAACAGATACAGCAGGCAGCACAGGCAGGTACAATGGTGATAATAGGGGATTGCAACTACCCAGAAATTGACTGGAGACACAGGTCTGCTTCAACTACAAAGAGGAGAGCATTCCTGAGCTTGCTGCAAGATGTTGCACTCCAGGACATAGACTAGGAGCATTGTTTTAAGGAATAAGGTTACTGGTGCCAAATGGGTGTGCTTTAAATCAATTGTGAGTACCAAAATTCCAAAATGTATTCCTATCGGTATAAGCGAATCAAATTAAACCCCTGGTGGCTGACACTTGCAGTTGAACGTGCAATAAAAAACAAGAAAAGGACATTTAAAATTTACAAATCTGATTTCTCAGCAGTAACCGTTGAAAAGTATAAAGCAGTAAATAAATCATGTACAAGTAATAAAGCTGGTAAAAAACTAGCAATGTGGCCAAAGAAAGCAAAACCAACCTTAAACGTTTCTTTAAATATAAAAACTCAAAGAAACCAAAATCAGAACAGGTAGGTGAACTAATTAATGGTGATGGGGAGTTGCTAAATGGGTTCTTTAGCTCTGTGTACACAAACAATGCACAATTCTTAATATGCTAAACATGGATTTCATCAAAGAAAAAAAAGACCAAATCATTTAAATAGGAATAAGACTGCAGGACCAGATGGACTTCACCCAAGAGTTCTTAAAGAACTCAGCTCAGTTATTTCAGCACCTCTGCTTTGGTGTTGATATTTAAAGACTCACTAACAAATGGTATAGTACCAAGGGATTGGCGCAAGGCAAATGTGGTGCCCATTTTTAAAAAGGATTCTAGGTCTTCTCCTGGACAGAGGGGTGGCTGTATATATGGTTTTTATGGATTTTGCAAAAGAATTTGAAACTGTCCCTCAGAAAAAAAAGGATTAAATGTCCAGAGACGACAATCATTTTTTACCATAAGAACTATAAATCTGTGGAATAGCCTCTCACAGAAGCTTGTCACAGCATCAATAGCTGACAACTTTGAAAAGGATTAGGATGCTTTTCTAGCAGAAAGTAACACTAACAGTTATTATTAGCTGTTATCAGTTAGAGATAAAAAATATATAAAAATAACTTTCCCTAGCCTCAGTCCCTATGTTGAACTTGATGGACATATGTCTTTTTTAATCATATTAACTATGTAACATCTCCAGCATAAAAATGACCTTCTCAAATTCCTGTTGACCACAGCCAGATCAGAGGTCTCCAGACACTGCCGATCTCCTGTGTCTGTCTGTTAATATTCAGAAAAATATGTTTTTGTGCTTTTTTTTTGTAAAAATCCACTTTTTGGGGGAAGGTTGGAAAAGAAATCCAGACTGCCTGCTTTCTACTGTGCTCTGCAGACAGGTTGGGCCGAGGAGAAGTTTCAGCAGACTGAGCATGCCCAGAGCTTGCAACTGTAGCAGTTACATAGTGGGATTTCCGTTCTGCTTGATAGTGATCTGTTGATCACTTTAACACAGAATAAGAAGATTTGTTTTTACAT
Organism: Gastrophryne carolinensis; assembly: GCA_027917425.1. Taxonomy (NCBI): domain Eukaryota; kingdom Metazoa; phylum Chordata; class Amphibia; order Anura; family Microhylidae; genus Gastrophryne; species Gastrophryne carolinensis. Next base: position 38,021,665 of record CM051241.1, read on the forward strand.
CACAGCCACTGTGATGGGGTTTTTGAGGCTTATACTATGAAACCAGAACCAACAGATGGTTCTTCACTAGAGATGAGTAAACCAATCTGTCCAAATCACAATTTGCCCTGAATTACAGGGAAAATTTGATTCAGCACAAATTTGAAATGACTTATGGCAGTGATGAATGCCAGATGGAACGTATGTTCCACCTGCCCCCCCAGATGCCAGCCAACCAGATACCGCCTGCCCATCTGACAAGAAGCTGTTTGGAGCCTGCCTGCCCACCTAGAAGCCTGCTGAGCCTACCTGCTGCCCGCCAAGAAGCCGCCCAGGTGTGTTTGGATTTTTTTGTGCTTAACACTCTGTAGAGATGAGCAATTCATACAATTCAATTTAGACAGACCTGAATTTCTTGGAGAAATTCAGTTACGCGTCCAAATCCTATTTTAAAGGAATTCACTCTCTATTCTAACATTCAAATTGGGACATAACTTTGATTTGCTAATTTAGTCCAGCCAATTCCAACAGTAGTTGAAAATGGTAACACTATTTTCGATATTTATGGTCTTAAGGTTTTACAGTGTTCAACAAAAATCCCATTAACCTTGGGTTATTTGTTAATAATTCTGCAAGCAACTGGAAAAATAAATGAATATACATTTACAGTTCATATTTATGCTATTAGCTGTCAGCTGGGACTGCAGGAATTTAATAAATTAGGTTGGTCTTTATAAACTGCAGAAAGTTATTTACTGCTTCCATATTTCTGTCTTTTTTAAGCATGAGAAAAACCATAAATGTTTTGCCATAATTGATTTTGTTACTTGAAATATGATGAACACTTCAGGAAAGAATATAATTAATATGTGGATCAAGCATGGCCAGATTAATTGCTCCCTATATTTAGATAAGCCAATCGACTGAAACATATTGAAACCTCGTTTAATACTTTGAAGTCTATTGCATATATCTTAAAAATTAACACGAAACAGGATAAAGTGGGAAGAGATAAATCTGATTATTTGTAAGGTTTTCACTGATTTAAAAAGGAAGGAAAACACTTCCAGAAACAATAAATTTATTGTCGGACTTCTAGAAGGCATAGTTAGAAATGTTAAATGATGTGTTTCTTAAACGTCGCTTGAAAGGGCAGTGGTTTCTACGAGCAAACAAAACAAAGTCTTCAAACGCTGTTTGGCTACATACGGCTTCCTGTTCAAAAATTAAACATTTAAGAAAAGGTTACTATATTTTGCTTTCATAAATTTAAACATCAGCTTTGGCTTTTTTGCTTCCGTAACTGCAATCAGGTCTTGAGCTGTATTGTATTTTTTAGACTCAAAGCTGTCTTTGTTTTTGAAGATTTTAAGTTTTAAAATGTGCCTAAAGTAGCCTAAACTTTTAACAATTTGGGATAAGATTAGAGATAGGATTCTTTGCTGTGTGTAGTGTTGTATGCAGGGGTGAGCAAACCTGTGGATGCTCCGGTTTCTGCTGAACTTTAGTGAAAAGTTTGGTTCGGGACCCAAACTTGACCTGCACTCCATTGAAGTCATTAGGAACCCAAACTTTAGTGGTGTAAAATAGCTGTAAAATTGTTGCTGTGTGTGGGGTGCAGGGACCACTTTAGGCTGCTGTGAGTGGGTGTGGCTTGCATTTTATGAAATCTTAAAAAAAAAAAAAAAAAATATATATATATATATATATATATATATATATATAGTATCTGTATATATATATATATCAGAGTCAAATATCTTTTTAATACAAAATAAGGTTGGTCATTTAAAATGATACTGCAGGCGAAGGTAATTGATACACTATTGCATTGGGCTACATTAGGCACGGTCCTAAACTGTTTTCCCTTTTTTAAAATTGAAGAAATGGCTATCAAGGTTTACAATTTTTCCTTATAATATCTCTCCCGAAAAAAAGTGGGTATGGCCCTGGGATCTTTTATGCTGCATAATAGCCAGCATAATTGGTGGGGGCTGTAAGATTACCAGAACTTGCATAAGATCCCAGAAATATTCTGGCACCATTTTAGGGACATAAGCTTCCTTATAAAGGCACCTTTGGGAATTCTGACTGGCTTTCCCCTTGTCAGCTGATCATGCACACATGTGGATGTTCTCCTTTAATTGCCACTTGCGCAATACCTCTGCCCGTGTATGTGCAATGGATGCTGCCGGCTGCCCTGTGCAGTGTTACCCCCACTTGCGCAGTTTCAAGCACAACTTGCACATGCATAGCGGGACCCGGAACCTGCACCTGTGCAGGAGAGTGCGCAGATGCGGACATCAATGACCGAACTGCCCGAACCAGACATCGAGATGCCCACAGTATTGCTGCCACCATCCAATCCCACCCTGGAGAAGCCTGCAATGGTGCTTCCGCTGTCCAAGACACTACGTGTCAATAATGCCCTATAGCATGAGCAGGACGGCAGAAGACACGTTCTCATGTTAGTGACCTGGATGTGTTCATTTTACATATTTTAAGATACCTTCCCAAAGATATCAATTCAGTTATGAATTTAGAACCATTAAAACAAAAGGATAAACAAGTAATATTAGGGAAAGCCATGATTGATTTCTATGGTCTGCGCAAGCAAAAAAGCAATTCTGTGAGTACTCACCTGTAGAATTGTTTTTGTTCTTGCATGGCATGGCCCGCTTCGGTATTCATAACAGTTGGGTTATTCCGCCACAAGGTGGCACAGTGGTACTGCAGAAAAGCTGTGGCTTGTTCCGGCTCCCTATAAAAATGGGCTTAACCATAGAGTTCCCCAGCGTACACAAGCAGTGAGACAAGAAGCCGGGAGAGAATAAGTAAAAAATTTGAAAAAGGTAAAAAAAAACAAAAAACCAATTGACTCGGAACAATCACCATAAAGAGGCGACCAAGAATAACGATAACAAGGGTGGGGCGAAGCGGGCCATGCCATGCAAGAACAAAAACAATTCTACAGGTGAGTACTCACAGAATTGCTTTTTTCTTTATTGCATGGCACGGCCCGCTTCGGTATTCATAACAGTTGGGACAATCCAAAAGCAGTGTCCAGAGTAGGGTGGGATCCCCAAAGAGTAACGGCCAGTAGTTCAAGACACTGCCGCCTGAAGCACCTTGCGGCCAAAAGCAGCATCCGCTGAGGCCTTAACATCAACCTTGTAAAACTTTGAAAAAGTATGAACAGAAGACCAAGTAGCAGCCTTGCAAACTTGTTCAACAGAAGCTTGGTGCTGAAAAGCCCAAGAGGCACCAATAGCACGAGTGGAATGAGCAGTAATCCTAAAGGGAGGTTCCTTTCCCTTAGCAGAAAAGGCTTGAACCACCGCCTGATGGATCCACTTGCTGATAGTGGATTTAGCCAGAGGCAAACCCTTTCTAGGTCCAGAAGTGAGAACAAAAAGAGCATCAGACTTCCTGAAAGGCTCAGTGGCGACCAAATAAAACTTCACAGCCCTGACCACATCCAGGGAATGCAGAGTCCGCTCCTTGGAATTAGCAGGATTAGGACACAATGAAGGCAAGACAATGTCCTGATTAAGATGAAAGGCAGACACAACCTTTGGCAGGAAGTCCGGCTTGAGCCGAAACACCACCTTATCCTGATGCCTCTCAAAATAAGGAGGTTTGATGGAAAGTGCCGCCAGCTCAGAAACTCGCCTTACAGAAGTGATAGCCACCAGAAAGGCTACCCTAAGGGTCAGAATAGACAAGGTAGCATCACGGATAGGCTTAAAGGGAGGCCCTTGCAGAGCAGACAACACCAGATTCAAATCCCATACTGGTAGCAAAGGCTTAGGAGGTGAAGGCCCTGATCCAAACCATGTTGCAATAATTCCAGAATCCTGGGAATAGAAAACACCCGACAGGGAAGAGACTTGGACTCACACCAGGCAATGTAAGCATGCCAGACCCTGTAATAAATAATGGACGAGGACTTCTTCCTAGCTTCGAATCATGGTATCAACAACAGAATCAGGCAACCCCTTTTCCATCAATATGGAGGTTTCAGCAGCCAAGTGGTTAAAGCCAGAGTTTGTAAATTGGGATGGCGTAGCTGCCCCTGGGTGAGAAGATCTGGATCCTTGGGCATGACCCTACCCAGGAGAGGAAACGGAGGGAACACATAGAGAAGCTGAAACTCTGTCCAAGGTATTGCCAAGGCATCTGTGGCAAAGGCCAGAGGATCCTGAGACAGAGAGACAAATCTAGGAAGTTTGTGATTGCGACGGGACGCAAGCAGGTCCACGTCCAGCTGACCTCAGGGGTGACAGAGGGAGAGAAACACCTGGTTGTTGAAAGACCACTCCCCCATGTGAGACGTCCCCCTGCTCAGGGAGTCCGCCACCTGGTTCTCCACCCCTGGGATGTAGACTGCTGAGATGCAGGGAACATGCTGTTCCACCCAAGACAGAATCAGGGACACTTCCTTGAAGGCTCGCTTGCTTCGAGTCCCTCCCTGGTGGTTGATGTAGGCAACCGCCGCCTGGTTGTCTGAGCGAATCTGAACAGCCCGACCCTGGAGGTGAGTGGATAGGCGAGAAAGAACCAACCTGATCGCCCTCAGTTCCAGGACGTTGATGGAAGCATGGGCCTCTTGTGGGCCCCACCGACCCTGGAACCTCAGGGACTTCCAGAAGCCTCCCTAGCCGGTCAGACTAGTATCCGTGGTGACCGTTTCCCAGCACGGGGGCAGGAAGGACCTGCCCCCCAGAAGGTTCCTTGAGTCCAGCCACCACGAGAGAGACTGGCCAGGGGAGACAGAACAAATTCCTGATTCAGGGACACAGGGTCCTGATTTCAAATTGACAAGAGGTGCAACTGAAGAGGTCTCATGTGAAACTGAGCAAAGGGGACGGCCTCGAAGCAGGACACCATCAGGCCCACCAACTGCATCCCCTGACGGATAGAGGGATGAGGACACGGCAGCAGAGCCCGAGCCTGCAGCTGAAGACCCTCCACCTTCTGCTGAGGAAGGAACACCTTGACCTGAGAGGTATCCAGCGTCATGCCCAGAAAGGTCCTCACCAATGACGGGGACAGAGAAGACTTGGGATAGTTGATCACCCAGCCGAAAGACTCCAGAGTGGATGTCACCATTTGTGTCCCGCTTGGCCTGAGGAAAAGACTCAGCCACAATCAGGATGTTGTCCAGGTAAGGGATTATGCGGATGCCCTGGTTCCTTAGCAGAGCCATCACTCCCGCCAGCACCTTGGTGAACACCCGAGGTGCCGAGGTGATACCGAAGGGTAGAGCCACAAACTGGTAATGTTAACCCTGCAGCTCAAACCTTAGAAATCTCTGATGACCTGGGAAGATAGGCACATGAAGATAAGCATCCTTGATGTCCACAGGGGTCATGAAGTCACCCGGGCGATGGGTAATGACAGCAGAGCGCAGCGTCTCCATGCAAAAATGCTTGAATCTGACTTGAAATTTGTTGAGGCCCTTCAGAATGGGCCTCAGAGAGCCGTCCTTTTTGGGGACCGTGAAAAGATTGGAATAGTACCCGTGACCTCTTTCTTGATGAGGCACCAAACAAATGACTCCAGACTCTAACAGGCAACGAACAGCCAGAAGCAATCCCTGAGCAGCCAGGGGGTTTAAAGACATCCGGGATCTGGTGAATCTTGGGGGAGGGGGAGGCTGCAAACTCTATCTTGTAACCGGAGGACACTACCTCCTGAATCCACCGGTCTGAGATATGAAGCCTCCAGATGTGAGCAAAGAGCCGAAGCCGTCCCCCCACCCGGATGGGTGAGGGCGCCCCTTCATGCCTGAGGGGGCTTGGGAGAGGGTTTGGACTTAGGATTCCAGGAGAGACCGGGATGACCACAGGGTCTACCATGGCCCCAAGAATCTCTGCGACCACTGGAGAGGAGGGAGCCACGGCCCCCACTGGGAATGCGAAAGGAAGGGAGGGGGGCAGAGGACCCCTGAAAGGGCCGAGACTGCCTCCTACGCTGAGGCAGCCTTCCATCCTTGGCTAGAACATCAAGACGTTCCCCAAACAGCCGCAGCCCCATGAAGGGGATGCCAGTGAGAGCTTTCTTAGCCGCAGCGTCAGCTGCCCACTGGCGCAACCAGAAAGAACGGCGCATAGCCACCAAGAGCACAGAGGTCCTTCCACACAGACGCACAGCATCATCCATAGCAGTAAGGATAAAGGCCACAAAATCAGTGCAAAGTAAGAGAGTCCTATATTCCTCTCCCACACTACCAGCTGTTGTGCCATCAAGCAGTTACTTAAGGGCAATAGCAGTAATGGCGGCAGCACATACCAGCCCCACACAGGTAAAAGCATGGCAGGCCACTTGATCCATGCGCCGGTCCTCTCCATCCCTCAGAGTGGTAGTGTCAGGGGAAGGCTTGACCGAAGTATTGGACAGGCCTAGCATGGGAGCGTCCACTTCAGGGGGAAATGACCACCTCTTAACAAGATCAACGGGAAAGGGATACCTTTTATCCAAACGCTTGGGCACCGCAGGCAACTTGTTAGGGCGTTCCCATTCTTTAAGCACCAAGGTGGTAAAATGTTCCTGCTCAGGGAACTCTAGACACTGTTTACCAGGGCAAAAAAGCTCCCCCTGCTTTCTTTTAGCTACCTCAGGGGGAGCAATGTGCAAAATTTCAAAAATATGTGACAGCAGATTATCAGTGTCCACAGGGTACCATGATTCCTCTCCGGACGCAGACCCAGGGTCACTATCGCAACCCTCCTGCTGGTTCCCAGAGTAGTCAGAATCCTGGGAGAGCTCCCCCATCTCAAGGGGGTGACAGTTACCAAGCTCATCAATCCCCACATACATCTCAGTAAGGGGAGCAGGCCTGGGGTCCAGGTGTCTCTTCTTGCCAGAGGCCTTCCTAGGAGCATTCCTGGCAAGCTGCTTTTCAGTGTTAGCCACCCGCAGAGCCAAATCAGAATGTGACTCCCTGCCAACATTCCCCTCACTGGGGCCCAATTGCAGGAGCGGGGGAGTAGGTGAAGCGGAGTGAGGCGCAGAGCTGGGAAGCGAAGCAGGCAAACTAGCTTGAAGCGCAAGGACACTTTCAGCGCACGGCACGCACACCGTGACACTGTTACTCACAGGGGATACCCCACACATGGAACACAGACACACTTGCCCCGAAGGACCCCCAACCGCGCTATCCCCAGAAGCCTCCATATGGTGATTAACACAGGCGCAAAAGGCCAGCAGTGGGTACAGGCTTAATACAGAAGCCACCCGGGATGCCCTCCCACGGGATGCCCCCCAGAAGTTAATAAAGGAGGGATGAGGGGGAGGAAAGAGTGGAGCCGGGAGAAACCACAACCCGATGGCATCCCGCCTGAAAGACATAAGTAAAATCACACATAAGCATCCCGCAGCAAAATACCCCAATTCAATTAAACCCCCCCCAAGGGGGACTCACAGACCAAAGACACCACAGGGTCACACAGGCACAGGCCGCTGAATAAGGCGACCTGCCGGAGGAAGTAGCGCTGCAGCCAGGAAGGGAGAAATCCAGACGCGCAGCTCGTCCAAAATGGCGCCGGCAGAGGTACCTCGAAGGACGAGCCGTGAGGTGAACGACGCGATATGCATCATCATCCGGCCCCGGCCCCACCAAAGAGCGCGAAAAACTGCGCTCACGTGACCCGGCCGGCGCCATGACAAAGCGAAATCACCTCAGGTTATAGCGCCCACAGCCGCGGAATGCAGTACAAAGTGGCGCGGCAGCTAAAAACACCAGAAAACACACCAAAAAACGTAAAAACACCACAGATATGACTACTCGCCGCCACCACCCACCCCCCTTTCCCCCCCCAACCAAGTTAGAGGGGGGGGGGAGAGAAGCAGCAGCGAGCAGCCATGGTCAGGGAGGGGGGGCGCGGGGGGGGACCCAAAGGAAAAAGAGGGGACACAGTCCCCAAACTACTTACCCCCTCAGAAGCTAGGACAGAAACTCCGCATCCCTAATAGGCTCACCATAAAGCCTATGGCCGGCTACCCTTTGTGTTACAGGGTCTGCGGCTTGGAGCTGCGCTCCAGGAGCACTTGACCCTAGTGCTCTTCTACCTTCCCCCGATCTGTCAGCCAAGGCTGGGAGGCAGTGAGGGTCCAGAAACGGATGGAAATAGACTTGCAGGGCCACAGGCTTGGTTGCCTCGCTCACCTGCGCAAGAGAGAGTGCCATCTGCTAACTTCACAGTCCACTACAGAAAGAACACTGGGGAACTCTATGGTTAAGCCCATTTTTATAGGGAGCCGCGACAAGCCACAGCTTTTCTGCAGTACCACTGCGCCACCTTGTGGCGGAATAACCCAACTGTTATGAATACCAAAGCGGGCCGTGCCATGCAATAAAGAAAACTAGACTACTCTACCAGTGTTCGCCAATCTCAGCCAGGTTTCACTGCTGTACTGGTAAATTATGGCAGCTCAGGTGGAAAGAACTAATTTGTTATACTGGAACAACACTCATTATTAACAAAAGAGATGTTGACTGCACACAGAGAGGAATTCTGATTGTGCACATTAATGGCCACATGGCTGCTGGCTGGCTGAGATTCCGGCTGAGTGCCGACAGCCAAATGGCCACACCGGCCAATCAGAGCACTAGATTTCTCTGGGGGCCCAAGAAAATGGCCTAAGCTGGCAGATACTGGCCAATGTCAGTGAGAAATTAGGCCTCAACTGATCAAAGGAATAAGGATATGAAGATAATGTTGGATACACAGTGCAACAGCTTGTCTCTGTATGTGATCTCCATCTATATTGCTAGGTTAATGCAGTTTACATTTATGACAGTAGATTGCACTGTTACATATATCTGTACAGGAAACACAACATGCAGTAGAGAATGTACAACAGAGTCTACATACATTGAGGTAATCTCTAGGACTTCTCTTTCCTACCTATGTTATCCACCATGTAAGGTGACTTTCTCTTACTTCACTCTTGTTTCAGTAAAGTCAGTTTACTGTCGCACCACAAATGTGACAAATAAAAAGGGGCTATATCTACTTACACACAGAGGAGTAACATAGAAAGGCATTGATATTTGTTTTTAAAAGCCAGCGGATAAGCACACACCCACAACGCACCTGTTACCCTGTAAAGTAGTCAGTTTAACTAAGCATCCCACTATGGGTCCCCAAAAAAATGGTCAGTTTTCCCCACCTCAATGTCACCATCTATTTCCACCCTTGTGCTGATAAGGGTCAAAAGCCAGAAACACATGCCCACAAGTAGGAACAGTTGGTGATATATTCCTTATATATCTATCTTGTATCTTTCAAGCAAGATAATATTTTACATTTTTCTTAGCAAGTCACTGCACAGAAAATCTTTCCCTATAGTTAGATGATTTAGCTGGTTATAATACTTATAGTCAGTACATACAGTTGAATTATTGCTTTCTTACTTCTGTGTCTGTACTTACTGTATTATTGTGGCTGTCCTTTATATGTAAAGCATTCCACTGTTCTTTTGTGACAGAGTAAGCAACATCTATTCATCAGTGATGCCATTTATTTCATCCACCCAAGCGTATAAAGTTAATAAAAGAACACTCTATTCTAAAGGGGTTTTATCTGATATAAAACAGTTCATTTCTGGAATTTCAGCACCTATTGGCCAAATGTTTAGAAAAAAAAAAAAAAAAAAAAAAATATATATATATATATATATATATATATATATATATATATTTTTTTTTTTTTTTTTGGTTCCATACTACATATGTTAGACGTTACTATTTTTTATTTCAATATTTTATGTACAAACTTGCTTGCTTAAAGACCCTTAAAAAAACAAAGAGCACTGGTATAGCTAAAAATGACTGTAGCAACGAAGCCACCAAAACGTATCCCAGTGCTTGGTAGAAACCAACCTTGGTAGAGTGATAGGCTTCGGATCTGGGTAGAATCCCCCTCAATGTCCCTCCCCTCCAGTGACGTCATAAGTAGTGTTGGCCGAACACCCCAAAGTTTGGGTTCGGCAACTTCAGACGAACTTTGATTAAAAGTTTGGCTTTTGGGACCGAAACCTAAACCTGATCCTCATTAAAATCGATAAGGACCTAAGCATTGGGGGGGGGGTTCTGCCTTTGGGGGCCCCTCCGTACCCCCAGGGGGAGGGGGGCTGCCTGTCAAGGGGCCCCCAGAGGCAGAATTGTGAGTAAAAAAAATGTGATGGCATGTGAGGTGGGTGGTGCAGAGTGTGTAGCAGGAAGCACTGTAACTCACCTGAGCCCCTATCTGGTTCCTGGTCGGCATTATGGCTGTCAAATGGGCTAAGGCCGGGGCAAAAGAAAGATGGCCGCTGGTCCCATGAGTGAGGTGGCAGCTGCATTAGCATCTCTCCCCCAGCAGCAGACCAGTGCCAACTGGACCAGAAGGGAGCCTCTACCCGGTGGACCTGCAGCAAGGACATTGCATGGCAGGAAACACATGAAGGAAGATGCAACAATGGTGAGTTTTTCTTTTATTTACCTGTCGAATATAAGTAGGTCCAAGGGGCATCATAAAAATCAATGACATGCAGAACATGTTCTCTGCAGACAAAAGATGAGGAGAAGGGACTGTTAAAACATTCACTCAACTCCCCAATACATTATAGGGGGAAGTGAATAGTGACTGAATCATGACTGATCAAAACTACCCCGATGTGCCCCATTTCCCACATTTGAGGATTAGCAGCAGAGTTTTGTTCTCTTTCAAGAAATTTTAATGGATTTTGACCCTAAATTTAGCCTGAATTTATTTTTAAAAGAGCCTGTACTGCCTTTGCTAAAAAAAAAAAAAGTTTCAATAATACGTACCTCCTAAGACATCTGCATTTTAATTTACAATTCCTAATGAGGCTGAATAAAATAGTTTGTTCCACTATATCTTTCATTCAGGGGTAACAAAGAACCAGCCCTTTGTGACTCTTCGCGAATGCACTTGTGTTTCTTACTATAACTGTTGATATTTTTCAAAATGGGTTGAATGAAAAGGTTTTAGGTTAAACCAGATGGCTGCAATTGACTGATGAACTGCATCCAGCCTGGGAAATGCAGCTCATCTTGTGTGGTACATTCTAAACTCGCCTTGCGTATCAGATGCAATTACAAAAACTCACATGGAAAAATGTTTTGTTAATTTCATTTGTGTTCCAAGCATGACATGGGAAAACAGAAAAAGTGCAAACTTTTTTTTTAGTGATGGGTAGGTAGGTGTTTAACAATTGCTTAATTTTCTTTTTTTTTACATTTGTTACTTTTGAATGAATTTAACACAACAAATGCCTTATATTTATGATCAAAGTCAGATAGATACTATTCGATAAACAAACCGTGTTTGTCTAAAATCACTTTGAAATTGCAAGGATAACTAGCTTTCAGATGGTGATTTTGGCTTCACATCTCCTGTCCTAGAATTCAATCAGTTTACACCTTAAGGGGCACACAATGGGGAGCACACTCAAGTTGCCCAAACACATGGCATCTGGTCAATTGTTCTATGGCAATCAAGCTCTCAGTAGAATATTTTATATCTTTATGTGTCCTAAGCAACAACTGGCTGTGAATGCTGCATTTCATTTCCAGGGAGAAGAAGGGGAATTGTTCAGTAAATGTTAAACTTTTCTCAAAGCATCTTCAGCCAAGAGCACTTTGCACCACCCAAGGCAATTCTGCCTCAGTATTTTCTGGAACAGAACAAGTTTGGTTCTTAGGCTTGGGGGTTTTCATCTTTACTACCTAACACGGCGGAGAGCTTATTTTGCTGGCCAGAGGATACTTCAGCACTTAGTTCAACCAGCCAACAAAATAAGCTGTCTACTGTCTATCTATGGCAGTACGTAAAAACTGTGGTCTCCAATGCATACTTTAACTATTGTGCGGTCTGCACATGTGTTTCCAAATGCATGAAAGTTGGAACTCTGATCACAGCAGAAGACAACCATTCTCTCTGCTTCTGCAAACCTCCTCAGTAATGTCCTATTGTGTCAATGGAAATAAAGGAGTATTTACACCAAAAACACATTTTTGTTAATAGAGACCTGTAGTATTATATACCTATGGGGACCTTTACATTTGTTTGATTAAATGACTAAATGATTCCAGAGCCGGCCACTGACTTTCCCCTAGGGCATCTCAAATGTGAACCCCCCAGGGTGCCATTAATCGCTCACCTTTCCCCGGTCCAATGGCGCAGGCTCTCTTCCAATGAAAGCCGCCTGCCGTGACTGTAATTCAGCAAACAGCTCTCATTTCCTGCATCCTCGGCCATTCAGATGGCTGGGACAGCTCCCTGTTGAACGAGAGACATTTTTTCTGAAGAATGTAAACAACAAAACATCTCTGACTGGCTGGCCTGTGCATGTACCGTAAGAACGAGGAAGAGGAGAGTTGTACTGGGCATTCTGGGGGGGTTCACACAGTGGGGAATCCAAATTCGGGATGCCCCCCAGGGAATGGAACAAGACCTAGGAAAGTCTTTTTTGTTCTGCTTTAGAGTAGTATTCCTTAGGCATTTGAAGGCCTTCTCATGTGAACTGGTTACATATGACTGCTTTATTTGCTTTCCAGAGACCAAAAAACATAACCCTACAAAGTAGTAGTGTTCAGGTACCTGCTGTTAGAGACCTCCACTTACCGGTCTTCCACTTCTGTGCTGCTCTCGTGTATGCCAATGGCATCACTCATAGAAAGCTTTGCTTCTTGTGACTTGAGTAGTGTTCAGATTTTGGTACCTGCTGTTAGAGTTCTCCACTTACTGGTCTTCCTCTCCTGTGCTGCTACAATGATGCGACTGCTACAACTTTCAGTGGCATCACTCATAGGAAATGTACTTCTTGTGACTTAAGTAGTGTTCAGATTTGGTACCTGCTGTTAAAGATCTCCACTTACCAGTCTTCCACTTCTATCCTGTTGCCATGTAGTTGTTGCTATAGCAACTGCGGGCCACATCAGTCACATGAAGCCCACCCATCTCGTCACTGCCGGAGCTGCAGTAGCTTCGGTCAACAGAAGAGACTGCTGTTCCAGAATTTTGAGGAGGCCTGTTCTCTAAGCATCCAGACAACTTATCACTATTACTCTCCCTTGACGACCTCTGCCTTGTTTTGACCATGTCCAAATCTGATCTCTGTTGCTGACCACTGCCCTGTGATAATTAGGTGATTAAGGGGGGGTTTGATTTGACCCCGAAATGAGTCACCCAGCTACACTCAACTCTCAAAGAGCACTGCTGCATCTGTGTTTTTTATGATGCCAGCTTTAAATGTTAAGTTTTATGGATACTAATTGGAGAGCAGGACCTTTTTTCTCCTACATACTAACTACATCGGAGTGTGATTCATGCTGCTGGCTTCTGCTACATTCCTTGACCACATCCGGCTTGCCATCTGTACACAACTTAAGGCCACAACACTAAACTTATCATTTTTTCTATGTCTCAAAGTTGGACAGTTTAAATCCATTTTTGGATGATAGGCTGGGCTGTGATGTGATTTAGGGTTGTGGTCAGTGTGTGGCTTCTTTACGGGCTTTTGAGTAGCTACATGCTACTCGTGTGTGTAGTGCTGCTCACATGCTCCAGGGATATTTGGTCCATAAAATATGTCGGTAATTTGGCCAATGCTAGACCAATACATGCATTGCACTAAAGCCATTAAGCCAAAGAGTCAGAGTGGTTATAAACTGACCAGATATTTATATTTACATGGTTAATTCAGTAGAAAAAAGACATATGTCCATCAAGTTCCTGCATCCTGCTTTTGGACAGTGTTCCCCATAATGTCAGCAAAGTGGGTTTTCCCAGAGTTTTTTGAGGGACAGTGGGTCACAAAGGGGGACATCTGGTCAGTTTATACAGCACCAACATGATTTCTAAGTCACATTAAGGAGTCCTCAACCTGCTAGCAAGACTCCATTGTATGTGCCCTATCTAAGTGACTAATTATTGTGGTTTACCATTAAACCTGACAAACTCAAATGTTTAATATACAACATTAATCAGTTAGATTATTCTCATGTCAGGTTTCTCCATAATCTAATAATAAAAATCCATGAAAATCCTTATAAATGAGCAATGGTACTGGAAGAAACAAAGGTGAGTGACAGGTTTTTGAATGTATCATTGGACCAACACCCACGGGTGATCGGCCCGGGAATCTATAGGATTCCCTGGCCGATCACCTCCCTCCCCGCGGGACATCCGAGATCGGTGAAACCCCCCCAAACACCCCAAACCACCTTACTTTATCTTCGCCGCCGCCTCCCTCGCGCCCCTCTAGTGAATGTGAATGGCTGGCGCGGGCGCGCGCGCGGAGGAGCCGCTTGTCCGGGACTGTCAGATTGCTTGTCCGTCGGCGCGGGGAGAGGTGAGTTTTTCGGGTGATCGGGGGGGTTTCACACAGCGGGGCACCCCGATCGGGGGTGCCCCACCGAAGTGGACCAAGACCCAGGATAGTCAAAATCCTGGGTGTTGGTCCACTTTAAACAGGGAAGACCTGCTCAACTCCCACTGTCTGTACTCTGTGGGCTATGGTCAACAATATCAGTAATCAATATCTTCCTAAAGGCATTACATGAGCAGAAAGGGCATCTACATGCTTTTGAAAAATTGCAACAGCAGCAAGCTGGACAGACAGTTAGAGAGGAGCAGGCCTCCCTTGCTAAAGCAGAATTGTACACTCACTACCTCGCCCTCCTCTGACTCATTTTTATCCCAGGTAAAACTAAAAGATTGGCGCACTTTTAAATAAATAATAAATATAGTCACCTTTTGCAGCTTGCATATTTCAAGTTTATATAAAGTTAATGCAGGACAAGCCACCAGATTTCTTTCCATGTCTCTCCGCTCCAGCAATGTCACATAGGGGGGGGGGGGTACTCCTCTGTGGTATGAAAGCCTCCCTTTCGGACTGGGTGGGGGGGGGGATGGATTCGCTTGGCCAGATGCCGATGAATTAGTCCTCCCTCACTGCAGAAGCCAGCATGGATGGCTGCAAAAGCAGCACCCCAGCATCAAAAAGATGACAATTGGTTGGACTGAAGGGGGCCCCATGACCCGACGGACCTGCAGAGAGGACAATGCCTTGCAGGGAACAGATGAATGGAGAAGCAGAAAACAGTAAGTGATTTTTTATTTAAATACTGTATTTTCTTTTTTTTTGTCTTTGAACTAGCAAGGGGTCCAAGCCAGTTAACAGGGTATTGATGGCCGGCATGCTACCTGCCAGCATCAGCGATTGGCATGCCAGATAATTTGACCCCAATCTTGCCGGGATGGGACGAACCGGAGAAAATTGGCAAAATCTAGGTCAAATCTAGCTTCGGCCCAAATCCCAAGCCCATCACTGGTCATAATGAGGGCTGACAGAAATCTGTTTATTTCAAGTTTGATTTCTAAATGTTATATTGATATTAATCAAATCAGGAATGGACCCCCACAACTTTAGCCCTGCACTTACCTTACGTTTTGGAAAAATGCATAAATTAAAATAATGTACAAGAACTTAATCAAGGATACCATATTGAATAAAATAGCACAGTCCATACAGTTTTTAAATAAAAAAATCACTCATTGTTTTCTGCTTCTCCATTCATATGTTCCCTGCAAGGCATTGTCCTCTCTGCAGGTCCGTCGGGTCATGGGGCCCCCTTCAGTCCAATCAACTGTCATCTTTTTGATGCTGGGGTGCCGCTTTTGCAGCCAGCCATGCTGGCTTCTGCAGCAGTTTTTAAAACTGCCGCTTTTGCAGAAGCCAGCATGGCTGGCTGCAAAAGCGGCACCCCAGCATCAAAAAGATGACAGTTGATTGGACTGAAGGGGGCCCCATGACCCGACGGACCTGCAGAGAGGACAATGCCTTGCAGGGAACATATGAATGGAGAAGCAGAAAACAATGAGTGATTTTTTTATTTAAAAACTGTATTTTCTTTTTTTTAACTGTCTTTGAACTAGCAAGGGGGCCAAGCCAGTTAACAGGGTATTGATGGCCGGCATGCTACCTGCCAGCATCAGCGATTGGCATGCCAGATAATTTGACCCCAATCTTGCCGGGATGGGACGAACCGGAGAAAATCGGCAAAATCTAGGTCAAATCTAGCTTCGGCCCAAATCCCAAGCCCATCACTGGTCATAATGAGGGCTGACAGAAATCTGTTTATTTCATGTTTGATTTCTAAATGTTATATTGATATTAATCAAATCAGGAATGGACCCCCACAACGTTAGCCCTGCACTTACCTTACGTTTTGGAAAAATGCATAAATTAAAATAATGTACAAGAACTTAATCAAGGATACCATATTGAATAAAATAGCACAGTCCATTTTTGTTAATGCTTAGATTATTTAACAGCTAGAAATGTCTAATTGCATGGTCAGCCTTAATATTTCACCCATTCATCCTAATCACAATGCATGTACAGGGCGTTAAGCCATAACTCTATGCATGGATGCCCCATCTAACTATATTCCAAGCATAAAGTTTATAATCTGTCTTTTTATAATACAATAAATGGCAAGCACATTCTCTACTGGAAACAATTCTGCTAGATAATTCTTCTATTGAATAATGTTTAATTTTCTGATGATGCCATTAACTTTTTGAACATACATTTTTAAGCTCAGCATTTGTTTGAAGGCAGAAAAAGTAAAGCCTAGTGATCTGCATCTAATATACCCAAGCTGCCTATTGACTGGATATTCCATTTGTTAAGAATGAAAGAGTCAGCAGAGCTTCAAACACAACGTGAGTGTGAAACAGTTTGTCATGTGTTAACATTATTGTTGTGTGTGCAGTTGTACAAATATCTAGCTTGGAGGAGATTATTTTCCGAAGAGTTTCCAGAAAGGAGTACGCGATTTAATAAATCTGAGATTTGAAACAAGTATTTATATTTGCATGTGCCAGGAAGGGCAGTGTGAGTTGCAGAATGTAACACTGTAATGTTGGATTTATTTATCCAGGGTTGTGTACTTTCGACAAATACCATGATTTAATATCAATGGCATTCGTAGGTGAATTGGTGGCTGGCTTCTTAATCTGATTTTGTTTTAAAGAACTAAAAGTCCTCTAATTTGCAATGCACCTCTGGTCTTTTCCAAAGTTGCAAACTATTAAAACATTAGCCCTTCCTGGAAATCTTTAAAAGGAATTTGTAACACATAAGACATGTATACTCATAAAAAAGAAATCAAGCATTCAATAATGCCCAGCTGTACCTTCCCTGGAAATACCCAGCATAATCCATCTCTCCACCTGGGGCACCTTGATTTGGGATGCCCCGCTGTCTGAAACCCCTGGGATTGCCCATTGTTCTTAACTTTCTTCGAGCCCATGGTGCATGCATGGCGGGCGGCATGATCACCGCAACTGAATGGCTGTTGGTGATGCCGCTTGCCACTTGTATGAGCGGCTGGGATTCCATTTAGCTTCTCCAGCTAATCTCGCCCAATCGACTTCTCGAGTGCCACATCCCCAGCATACCTCTATCTGGGGTGCATACCCACACCAGGCCTTCCTGATTGGCCCACAACTAGAAATGAACAGGGATGTGGTCAACTGCACTCGCTCCATTCAGACTTCTTTGCTGCTCTTAGTTCAGAGTGGCAAAGGAAATCTGGATTGAAAGAGAACTGCTGATTGGCCCACATGAAAAACAGGAAGAGGTGAGTTTTTTGGCGAAGTGGGGATGAACACAGTGAGAAATCCCAAATCGGGATGCCCTGACAAGGAGGAACAAAACCCAAGAAAATGATGTTTTGGGGGATTTGTTCCCCTTTACACCATTAACTGCCAGCCTGCTTAGGGATTCTGGCACCTTCTGTTGCCAGACATTTTTTCAATATTTTGCACTAAATATGTTTAACTGTGATTTTCCTAGGAACTATCAGGGATTTTCAAGAAAATGATATATTGTTTTTTAAGAAGTGTTTGGGCTATGAAATGTCTTGTTTGTATTTTTTTCTGCTTTCTCAATATTTTTGGGTGAAATGTGTGGAAAAAATTTAATTTTGTAGCATTTTTTAAATGAAAAAAAAATATTACTTGCAAAAACACCATTTCTCCCGATTACAATGTTATCACTTATGTATAGGTAGACACTCGCTCCTGCCCAGGAGACTCCCCACCAGCCGCATCCCCCGCTCACCCCAGAAAGGCCAGAAATCTTGCCTGCTGCGAATGTGCTGACTTGTGCTCCCAATTGCAGGAGGGCAGAGGAGTTTGAGGAATGATGTATACACAGCAAATGGCTCCGATTGGACGACAGTCCACACATACTCTGTAGGACCAGGATAAAGTGTATTTTACAGAATGATCTGGGTGATTTCACACAACGGAGCATCCCAATTTGGGATGCCCCGGGGGAAAGGCCAGCAGTCGCCACTGGAATCTTTTAGTTTCCAGGATCAGCTGTGCTGGCTTTGGTTCCACTTTAATTGGGTTTAATTTCTTTGCTGTTTAGCAGAACAAATCCCTGGCAGGCCAGCCCAGGAGTCTAGAATATTCCAGGGACCTGCTGTGTGAAAACCCATCTGGGTGGCCGCAAAACTTACCTTTGCCCTGACTGTAAACATCTCTGGGGTACGGTGCAATCCCGCAAGGGAAACTGGTATGTGGTCCCTCCAGCTCCCTATTGTCGAGCTCTCTCCTGACATTTTGGGGAAAAAGTCAGACCAGTCTATTAATACCAATAGAGACCTTAAAACCCCCATCCTGGGCCCTTCTGGTGACAGATTCACTTTTAAAAAGTTCACTTTCTTGAAGAACTAACTTCCACAGCGACTAACAGTTCCCAATACATACCACCCAATATGCTTCACCCTTTGCACTGCAGCACCAGGATCTTTTCCCATTTTCAGCTAAGGGCAGTCTTGGAACAGTCTGTTTACCTCTCTACTGTTTTCTCCTCTTTGTGTACCAGGAACATGAGTTCCTCCACAGATCCCTAGGGCATCTTTCTGGCTCAAAAACAACGGGTTCTGGCAGGTTCATAATTTAAATAGGTTATTTTTCAAATAACTGTTTATTTATATATCTTCTTCCATAGCTGTACAGGGTATAAATACAGACAAGGTTGAACATACAGTACAAAAACTATTACAAACTAGAAGCTACAAAGTTCAGAGCAAATGTGGGAAAGAAGCCAACAGGAAAGAGAGCCCTGCCCTTGCCAGCTTACAGTCTAAAGGATAGAGGGAGGAGACAAAAGTGTTGTGTTCACAAGTGGTAGAGCTTGCGTTTGGCAGCATTTTCCCTGTGAATGTTATAGAAGTTGCTAAAACCAGATTATATGCTTGTCTGAAGAGTTGGGTTTTGAGGGCACTTTTAAAGGATTGGAGTGCTGGAGAGTGATGAACTGAGTGCTTTGCTGAGGTTGGAATCGCTGGATTAGATATGAAATGTAGGGAGGAGCCTGGATAGAGCTTTGCAGGTTAGTGTTGGAAGTTTGAACTGAACTCTCAGAGAGACAGGTAACTATTGTAGTGGAGACTACAGGAATTGGCTAGGGAGTGATGTTAGCTAGATGTTAGGTGTGAAAGAGGAAGGAGCAGAGAATGACGCCCAGGCATTGAGCTTGAGGAGTATTTGTGTATAAATACTAAGCGTCTGTATTTATACACAATATTACTCTTCTGTTTATTACATGGAAAGTGTATTTTGACAGACTGGGCCAATCTATGTGTACGCCTTCCCAGAATGCTACGGCTGGCCTAGCTGTTGACCTCCATGCCACTCCACGAGCAGCGGAAGAATGTGTCCCTTCCACCCTTTCCATGTTCCACCACCCATTGTCCATAAATCCATATTTCTCTCTTTCTCCTGTTTCATCTAACACCCACCCAAAATCAATTAGGGACACTTGGAACGGAAGCCATGACCTATTCCACACCTGGTTGAGCTGCTGGCTATGCAGTTTAGGTGACAAAAACATATTTTCTGATTAATAAG
The DNA here is from genome assembly GCA_027917425.1 of Gastrophryne carolinensis. Classification (NCBI taxonomy): domain Eukaryota; kingdom Metazoa; phylum Chordata; class Amphibia; order Anura; family Microhylidae; genus Gastrophryne; species Gastrophryne carolinensis. Next base: position 38,041,593 of record CM051241.1, read on the forward strand.
AGAGACTGCTGAAATAGAGACATAGTAAAGCTGGAGTGGCTTGTACCTAATACCTCAAAAAGCAGAACTCTTGTGTGCAAAGCTTCTTTAAGGAGACCACCAAGTATCTTGCCATTGACAGTCTAGAGATAATCAAGGTCACACTCATTAACCATTCACAGGGAGATGAGTATGCTTTTATTGTTTATATTCATTATTGTAATAATTACGGTCTGCTATTCTTTTTCATTAAACTTTAAATAGTAAGCGAATAATATACTTAAAATAGAAAAGTTATTACAAATCAGATGCGTCAGAAATGCAACAAAGGCACCTTGATACTGGAGTACATAAGGAATAAAGGTCCTGCACCTGCAATCTAAAAGATAAGGACAGGGACAAGAATTTGGTTGAAAAGTAGTAGGTATTTATGGTGATGATAAGTGCGCTGAGGGGGGTCAGGACTGTGAAGTAGCATGGCTGTCCAGCCATGATTGCTTCTGAGTCAGATGGGCATAAATGCAACAAACTAACATTGATACGGGAGTATACCAGTAAAGTTCCTGCTCCTGCAAGCTTACAATATATATATATATATATATATATATATATATATATATATATATATATATAGAGAGAGAGAGAGAGAGAGAGAGAGAGAGAGAGAGACGAGAGGTTAGGTCATAAGCAGTATGTACTAAGAGTGGTGGAAAATGCTTCGAAGGGTGTCAAGACTGTGAAGTTGCATGGCTATCCAGCCACCATTGCTTAGTAAGTAGTTTAAAGTCTATTCATGTTAAGATCAAGGAGTAGGATGTGGCAGATGAAGAAGAAGATCAGGGCAAGGGAGAGCAAAACTGTTATAGAAGTGACTAACCTCCACTAAAGCAGACCTTCAACCAAAAATACTCCTTGGTTCTCCCCCTGCCTTCATGCTGATTTACCCCTCGGATTCTCAGAAATTCGGCATGACTACTTACCCATCTTTTCTCTGATCCTGTTAAATAAACCCTTGATCAGAGAGTCGGAAAAAAGCTTCTATCATCTACTGGAATTCTTTAGTCAGATGTCCATTACACAATGGCTTGACTCCCTGAGCCTCCTACAGCGAAATGCAGTTCCTGGCGTGCCCCCACTGCCTGCATTGTCGAACTCAGGGCATGAGGGGCCCACTAGTAGAACTGGGGGTCCACCTTACTGTTACATGCAAATATTACAGGCCTATGTTTAGGGCTTATGCATAGACATTATGCAAAACCTGAGGAACAGCCTAATTACTATCACATAGTGCATCATCTGTGTCCTGGAGCAACCAGAAATGGTCATTTGTGGACATGCGCTAACTTCTGAGCACCGAATGTACGCAAACCTCTGCAAGCATTGGATGTGCGCTAACTTCTGTTCTCAGTGCGTGAGCACACGATTTTGCGTGTGCATGTGCGTAAAGTCCTTTAAATAGGAAGCTGGGGATATCTTAATAGGATTCTGCCATGTCCTCATTCCAGTTCCTGTAAATTCTCGATTCATCGGCTGACTGTTGCAGACCTTTTGCTTTGGATACCTGGCCATGCTTTTTACTGGCTGCTCTTGAACTATGCTTTGGGCATTCAACACTGATTCTTTCCATCTGCCTAAATCCTTTTGCTATGGGCTTTGACTACGATTTGTGCTGTCCCTGACAATGGCTACATCTAACGAGGCTTTTATCACCCTGCTGCTGCCATCCAGGGAATCACTGCTTGCCTAGCTAGACCCTCAACTGACCACGCAGTGGCCTGAAGCTTCCCAAGCAGCCCACCCTACCCTGAAAACCAGAGTTGCCCTTAGACTCCAGGCCAGGAGTTGAAGTCTGGAATTATAGGTAGTAGTCTTCGGTGTCCTCCTTACCATCAGTGAGACCCTGGTTTCCCACAATAAGAACCCGAACATGAGCATGATAATCTGTGCAGGATCCACTGTGCTAAAAACCATCTGACCATTTTGTTCTCGTGCACTAAGTAGAGTGCTGGGGCCAGAGCTTAGTGGCCCACCAAGGAAATTCCTAGTAACCAGGTAGTCCAGTAGGAGTCCAGGAGTCTGCCCAACACTTTTAAAGTAAGGAGGAACCCTCCCCTTGTACAGATTATTACAGGAACCTGCTATCCCACACCAAAAAAACCTTGTCGGCTGCTGCAAGTGATCAAAAATGAATATTGCTTTACTTATTTTTATTTTAGTAGTACATTGGTTATTATATTACTTATATCAGATAAATATGCACATATACTCAGAGAGAGAAAAATAACAACAACTAGATGAACGGACAGATGTTGCATCAGTTTTCTGCTATTCTTCTTTGTACACTAATTTCCCCTATAGCGTCTTAACATTCAATTCATAATTACATTTTATTTTCTTTAACCTCTCTGAACTTCCTTCTTTGAAATAATAGGGAGCCCTCTCAAGCCCACTCATGCCATCCTTTAGTTTAGAACACTCATTAAGTCAAGTGAGTGAAATAAAGTAGGAGTTATTAGTGTGACATGCAAAGAACACAGTAATTTTTGCTGAGTCTTAGCAAAAAATTATAATTTATATCAGCGCATGTTTACAAAGTGAAACAGGCAGTGATTGCAAATAGGGGCCTGGTGACTTCGCCAAGCATTTTACATGATTATTTTTATTTGATCTTTTAAAAAATGCGGTTTAAAAGAGCACAACTGCAGGTGAAGTTTGTCAAGTATTTTTCTTGTCTAAAATCCTTCGGTTCATCTTTAAATATTTGTCTAAGGTTGTATCCATTACGACTGTATTTTTCATGCTTTAAAATGCACCTGACATTAAGACACATCTAGGGTTTAAAAGAAGGACATGAGAACAAAAATATTCTGAACCAAATGGTTTCTAAAATACCTCCCCCCCTCCCAGAGCCTAATAACAGGCAGTGTGCCGAATCATTTCCCCCCAAAAAAGCTGATTAGAGGCAGTATGAAGAATCTCCCCAATCCCCCATACCAGGCACTGTTGCAGAATTTCCCCCAATCATGCTATAACAGGCAGGGTGGCAGAATTCCACCTAATCACCCCATAACAGGCAGTGTGCAGAACCCCCCCAATCAACACATAACAGGCAGTGTGCTGAATCTGCCCAATCCCCCTATAACATACAGTGCACAAAATCGCCCTATAATGAGCAGTGTGACAGAATCTCACCCAGTGTGCAGAATCCACAAAATCACTCTATAACAGGCATTGTGTACAATCCGCCCAATCCTCCAATAACAGTGTGCCAATTCCCCCCCCCCCCATAACAGGCAGTGTGAAAAATCACCCTATAAACACTCAGTGGGCAGAACTCCGCCAATCACCACATTCCCAACCTTCCTATAGCAGGCAGTGTGCAGAATCCTCCCATTTCAGGCAGCAGGCAGAACTCTCTAATCCCTCTATAACAGGTGGCATGCAGAATACTCCAATCCAGGCAGTGTTTCAGAATCCCCTGCAGTCACCATGCTGAGGCAGGGTGGGGGGTTACAACGTCTCTTCATTGATGTCATTAGTCACATTGGGGAAAATTCCGCAGAGGCTCCGCGTCTGTGGTGTAAAAGCCTCCTTGTCCCGGTGGGCCGGAATTAACTTAGTGGGAGGTTGCCGACCTGCAGACAGGCTCAGCCCATGAATAAGTCCTGGATGACGAAACGCGTTGGGCGGAGCTAAGGACGGTCACGTGTTTTTGCCAAACGAGCGGTGCCGCTGACTACGAAGTGGTGAGCTGTTACTCGTTGCATATACGCTGGAGCGTACGAGCTATGCGGGAAAGGTCTTAGATGAGGCCTAACATATATATTTTATACTAAATGTGTGTTTCCTATGAACATCTGGTTAGCGGCTTCTAAAGGGGCCAGCGGCCATTTAGTTGAATCTATTTGTGTGAGACGTATTTACGCTATTGGAGCGCATTGTGTTTTAATAAACCCTGGGAGGTTTTAAGTCTTGTGGAAAGTGGCTTTCATTTCTAAATACGATGATAAGAGCCTAAATAAGGGGGAAACTACCCTGAGCGCAGCAAGCACTAAATATAGCTGATGGAGAAGGATCTAAAGTGGAGCCAATGAGTAAAATCAGATGAGCCTATATCCTGAGTGAATCTGGTATGTTATATATGCAAAGGTGGTGGTGAAGTCACAAGAACGACACGAAGAGCACCTGTGGTGAAAAGGTTTTTTTATTTCACTGAGCCTAGTATAAGGCCTTATGGCTGCATATATTTGAATGAACTAAGTAATGAGACTGAAGTGACACCAGTCTAGAGGCTTGGAGCGAGATTCCTAGAGGAAGAGAATTATATGTTTATTGTAGATAAATTTAAGCGCTTTTTTTGATAACGGTTTCTGTTCTATTTGTTGTAAATGGCTTGCCAGTGACCATTAGGATTTGCATATGCTGTTCCAGGCACACCTGCCCAGCCAACCACATTAGCTGCAATTGGTCACCTTGGCCAGTCATTTTGCCATTTTTAAAAGCATCACTATGGATATCTGCAACATTTGCAGATTTATTTTTTATGGTAACAATTTGCAGCATGGTTCCCACATATGCCCAGTGTTGCATATTTTCTTCTCATCTCAGTGCCGGGCAGGATGCTGGTTCACAACAACCCTAACCTAACCCCTCCTGCCACCTGAGCTCAAGAAGGCGGGGTAAGAGTTCTTGCAGACAAGGGCTCTCCCTGAGTTGAAAAGCAAATATTTCTGCCCAAAGGAGGAACAACACCTGGGTGTTCTCTTCCAGCAGAGCATTCTGACTTGGCATGCCCTGCAATGTGTTTCCTCGAAAGTTACTTTTAAAAACGCACCTTCTGGTTATCCCACTATACAACATCTATACAACTATATCAGCATTTATATCCCTTCATAGCTTCCTTAACCAACCTGATGTCAGCTCTGATGCCAGTTTCTGGTTAGGAAAGCTGAATAGTGCGTGCCTCACTGGCCACACTTACCTGCGGCAACCATTCAGAAAAGCCTGATACCACAGCTAGAGGTATAGCGGTGATGCAGCCTGAGCATGCCCAGCAGCAATACTGTCTACATCAGTATAACTGGCAATCCCGAGTTTCATACAGCGGGGCATGCTAAAAGAGGAATGAGGAAAACAGCTTCCCTGGTTTGTTTAGCATCCAGGAAGGAAGTTGAAGGAAGAGGCCACAAAACTAATTTCTTGCATTCCGTGTTCTGCAGCCACACTTAGATGTCCACGTTTGCCAGCAGCCAAGCTGCTAGTGGTAACAGTGTCCATGAGAATACAGAGGAATGCATTTCAGGCATCTTCCCGCTTGGGATTGGCTGGAGGTGTGCACACATAGGTTAGAGGAACATGTGACAGCACTGTGATACCACCACACATCACATCGCTGGATGGTTATTTGTAAGCATTTCCAGTTGGTTCCTGTTTTGTAGTATTTATATGGCTTCTACGGTCTCTTCGCACTGAATGTGGCTCGCAACAGGCTCCTGGTGCTAAATGTGGCTATCGGGGTAAAAAAGTTTGGGGACCACTGATTTAGAGTGACCCTGCAACCTGCGCTTGAGCTGTGGGATAAGTGCAAAAATGAGTTTCAAAGCTATCCCAGAGATTTGCCAAATCAGTATGCCCCAAAAGGATGGAGACCACTGGCCCTAAAGTCTTATAGACTTTACAGACTTTAGGACGGTGATTGATCCTCTTTAAAACAGACCTATACAAAATCTCACACCAGAAGACACATCCTGTAGATTCACTAGGGGAATGGTGGAACATAGATGACACCCAATTACTGTAATAGCAGTGGGCTGAAGTTACAAAATTAACCATGATTCCCCACATCACCAAGGCTATAGATAATCTAGAGGACATGGTTTCTGGCAGGATAAGGACTATTGGCACGGACAGGATATTTTCATTTTCTCAAATTCATGTTAGCAGGGAAGGGGGTGATGGGTGGGGGAGATTTTTTAAATTGAGTTGGCACTAAAGGTTGTCCAGCATGAATAAATGCAATGAATGTAAAGTGAAATGAACATCATAAATCAGGCCCTATATACACAAACATTGGGGGCATTTCAGTACTAGGCGCAAAGAGTGATTCAGCACCAAGTGCAAAAAATGCATTTCTGTTTTTTTGGAGTAAGAATGCATTTTATTGTCTAACTAGGGGTCCATTCAGCAACACTACACGTCAATTTTTTTTCACAAAAGTGTACTTTTGCACCTTGTGTAAAATAATGAGCCAAAGCGGGGACAGTCTTGTTTAGTAGCCCTACTGGGGACTATCCTGCATTCAGTACTGCCAAATGCTGGATACAATAGCTTCAGCCACCACAACATGTGAACTGGATTATTATACCCTTGGACCCCAAGGAAAACTCGCTCCTTGTCCCTCCCATCCAGTGATGTCATTAGTCACATGGAGCCTCTCTGCCCTGGCAGGCAGTATTAGCTTGGCAGGAAAGGAGCAGATCAGTGCACTTTGGACCAGGCAATGAAGTTTAAAACAGATAAATGTAAGGCTATGCACATGGGCAAGATCATTTGTTCCATGATTACTCACTAAATATGGAAACACTGGGCAAAATAGCAATGGAAAAAGACCTAGGGCTTTTAGTAAAATAATAAACTGAAGAGAGACAGACAAACAGTATCATGGGGTGTATCAGGTCATAGGTGCCCATGACCAGAGCATCATTTTACCCCTCTAAAAAGGCACTGGCACTAGGCAAAAAGGCCATATTAGAACTTGAGCACATTCAAAGGCGAGCAACTAAATTAATAAATGCAATGAGGGAACTAGAGTACCCTGAAAGATTGTCAAAGTAACTATGTATAAATGTATCCGGGATCAATACAAAGATCTGTATACATCTCTGATGAGGCTCCAATGACATCACCCAGATAGGGATGAAACGCACGTCGGACAGATGAGAGGAGAGAGGACGGGACCAACTAAACCCCAATGTTGGATTTTACAGACTTGGGACTTTTCTCTAGGACTTTTTATTTTGTCAATTTGTGGATAGTGAATACGGAGGCTCAGACCAAGTGTAAGTGGTAAAACTCTATTATATTACCCTTTATTCTATTTCCCTTAAACAAGCATTTGTGGTTGCTAAGGAGATACCCCTAAGATTAGGAGCCACTCTAAGTACAGGCCGGCTTTTTGGCTCTATGATATAGCCAAATATAGCGTGCTTAGTCTAACACCATACATTTGCCTATGAGGAATGCAGTGTACCTTGGATTAGGATGAAGAGGAGCGAGGTGATTAGACTATTAGATGCACAGAATACCTGTATAACACTTTATATTATACAAGTGTTGTGACTTTAGCTAGTTTAACACACTTCTACTTTTAGGTGTTAATATAAATATTCTGCATATATCCTTTTTCCTTCCCTGTGCTTCTATCGTAACTACAAAAATATCATTTAAGTGCAGTGACACTTTCCTAACATATTTCTCAGAAGAAAAAAAAAAACTTGCAGAGTGGAACAGAATTGAACAACACAATGGATCAAAAGACAACAATGCTCTTGTACGTTTAGCCACTGGAACAAAAAAATGGTCGCAGATTTTCTATGGGGCTCAGAGGAAGAAATAGATTCATCTCAGCCTTCTGAGCCCTATTCAAAATCATCTGAATAGAATTTTCCTTAAGTCTACCATTTCTTTGGCCCAAATGCAACATTTTTCATGGTTTTAGAACTGTCGTTACACAAAAGGGACCAAATGTGGACATTGAAGAGAAGCCAAAAAAAATAGGTCTTTGCTGGTTTCTACTCATTCTACAGGATGGGGTAAGAGCAGCTAAAAAGGTACAATGTATATATATTCAAGTTTCATGTTGCCTTGTAGAAACCAAATACTGCAGGAGACGGGAGTGTAAAAATAAGAAAAGATTAAACCAAAATGTCTTTATTTTGAATAATTCCATTGTGTGTGTCTTGGTATCCCATCAGCATTGATAGAGGAAATTCAATAACTACACATTATAATAATATTTTCTTATGAGATTAAAGCAGCGCTGGTAGAACAATTAGCAAAGCCGTGTTTTCTTTCAATTAGCCATGCAGATAATAAAATGACTCAAAAGATTTGGGCAATAATGACTTAATATTCTAAATGGACGAGGATGAATTCAGGAAATATATATTAAAAAGCTACAGTGGAAGAATACTATGAAGCTTATCTTTTTAAATGAGAGCTAGATATACCATAGCTCACCAAATTGACAGTTTTCAGAATGCACCAATAGAAAAAAAGGTTAACCCTTTCAGTGCCAGCCTACCTAGAAATGTTGTCACCCTCTGTTGCCAGGCCATTTTGCAACATTTTGTGCTATGTATGTTTAACAAATGTCCAGATAGACATTTTTGGTGTAACGGGAACTGGCTTTACTGGAACATGAGTGCAGTAGGAGAAATCCACTTACAGGGTGGATAACATGGACGATAAATGAAATCATAGAGATCACCTCAATGTACATGAACACAAAATGCAGTAGAGAATGTACAACAGAGACTACACATAGATATATGTAATACTCATAAATGTAAACTGCATTAACCTAGCAATATAGAAGCAGATCTCATACAAGGACAACATGTTCACAATATCTCCAACAAAAATTATATATTGGTTTTTTTTGGCAGAGTTTGGGCTTTAACATAAAATGTCTTGTTTGTAATTTCTTTCAGCAGACACCCCAAACCAAAAGAACGCTTTATAAGATTTTCAAAAAAATACAACTACTACATGCACGATCAAGGGTTACATTTTTTTTTTAAATATACTGGGGTCCTCCATATCCAGCAAAGGCACCAGCTATGGGGGCTGGTAGACCAGGGCTCGGAGGCTAAGCGGCTGGCCCCTGGCCCTGAAGGCTACGAGCCTGCATAGGCCATTCGGGCAGCAGGTTCTTCTGCACCCCTCTGGGGGAAGAGAAGACCCCCGGTGCTGGAACTCAGACGTAGGTGAGCGTGATTTTTTAGGGCAAAAATAAGTGCCAGTCACAGAGAGTCTACAGCGCTGTGGATTTTGACTGTCCTGGTGATACGTCTTTGCCCACAGAGGCAATCAGAATTGGGATGCCCCATTGTGCGAAACCCCTCGTACACCCACTCCACTCACCTTTCTGCCATTCCCATGGTGCATGCAGGCATTCAGCGCTTTATGTCGTGCATAGTAATGCACAGCATAAAGCCTTTGCTTTTTAATGGCGCGTCGGGATATGGATGCGCGCTCCTACACACAAGGCCTATCTGAATGGCTGGGCAAGAGAGCACAGCTGCAGGGATAATAGAGATGTGCAGTGGCCTGTGATCACAGCATGGGACCAGAGAAAGGTAAGGGTCTTGTGGGTGATCTGGGGATGCTCACACATTGGGGCATGGTGAATCGGCAAGCTCCAGGGGCACCTATGTGGTCAGCTGTAGAGTGTTTTAGACTCCAGGGCCAGCATCGACAGTGATAGGTCCACTTTAACGAAGAGGCACCGCCGTAGATTCTACATGGCTGTCATTAAAAAGGTTAAACAGAAATATAATGGTTTTCCAATATTTTTAATAAAGATATTTAATAATAATGTAATCTATCTTTTAGCATAATCATTACAGGCACACCCATTATTGGGGTTTGTCATACAGTATATTAATAAGCAATCAATGTGATATACAAAGCACAAAGTAACACCCCCTGTTCACCTCCAATTACTTTTTATGATCCTGAATAGGTGAAACCTTTTTATTCTGTCTTATTTTTAGTGCAAAAAAATCCCATTCAAAAGAAAATAATGAAAAAGCAAGAAATTGAAAATAAGGGGAAAAAAAATCCTATTTCCCTCTTTCCACCCCCCCCCCAAACAAAATAAAACAAGGAAAAAAGGTTTTTATCCTCTATCTACAAAAAGAAATGTATCTCCCATCACTCTTCCTCATTCAGAAATATAATGAATGTAGACTCCGCAACCGGGTGAAGGACACAGATTCTTCTCCTCTTTGTGGTGCCATCTCCCCCTATCAGACAGCTACAGGTCGTAGCAGAGGTGGCGGTCGGGCACTGGGCAGATCCAGTGGAGATGCTCCTGCAGCTGACATCAGCCATGTCTACGGGGCGGGGGGGGGGGGGGGCTACTGGATGGGGAAGTGTTGACCGCATGCGCCAATTGCACAGCACTGCTGCAACCAGGGTGTGCTCTAGGCGAGTGCTCATGATGTCAGCAGCTGAGGCGCTGTGGGGTCTACTGGTGCGCACCTGTTTTTCATTACACTGCAGCTGATGGTATGTTTCGGGGATTGGGGAACTACAAAAGGAGCTTGTTTATTGCCATGTCTTCATCTCCTGTGGCAGTGGGAAGCTTTCCCATGGAGAGTGTGGAGTCTAGAGAGAGGGGGGAGATCACTGCACTCTATATCCATATAGATAAGTACCTCCTATACTTGTCCATTGCCCCGATTGACACTATCTTATTTGGGGCTGCATAGTCTGAATTATATAGGCACAGTTAGCACTTTACTGTTATATTTAATGATTGCTTTGTTTAGAATTGGTTACTTATTAAATTGTAGCATTGCTTAGCACTAGGGCTTTTTTTATATGTCGGCTTGGATTGCGAGACCTTCATATTATACAATATTGATAGTAAATAGGTTACAAAGATTTATATAGTTGCTACTCCTCCCCTGCTCTTGCATGTGTGTTTTAGATTTAGATTTTTTAACAGATTATTGTATTTATGTTTTTGTATATTTATATCCAATATTAATATCTTTTTTGGGCACCAATTTGGTGCCACTTTTCTCTATATGATTTTACGGATTTGAACATCGTCCAGCACATCTCCAGTTATATTTGATATTTAAAATGTGGGTTGTGCAGCACACTGTTTTTTTGTTGTGTTGGAAAGGACTGCAAGAACATGACCAGGGACCCCACACACCTCTTCTAGCACAGCTAATGGTAACTGATATTACACGCTACCAGGCTGGCTCCTGGCCTTGGACAGACCCACTGACCGACCGGGCCTATAATAAACTAGAGCTGGTTGCAGCCTGTCAGGGTTGTGAAACCAACTGTATCAAGGGTCCTTACTGCGTGATCTCAGTGCCACAGTGACTTTGGTCTGGGCCATTAGGTACCATTTCTGACAATAGCCTTTGTTTGTTGCCCAGGCAATGAATTCAAGTTGACAAATCCTTTATCAGTGCAAAACATAAGGTTCGTTGACCAGTGCTTACCATGACTTTTTGATGGCTGAATGTCTGGTTGGAAAAAAAACCTTAAAGTGGACTTAAAGTTACAGTGATTGCCAGGCAAAAAATTAAAATGCTATACATACCTTTTGTCCTCCACGGAGGATCTGGAACTCTGACTCCTGTTTACTAGATCCAAATCTCGCACGGCCTGTCATGATTGTCCAATTCTTCCATTTTCTTGATGGGGCAAGGTCACTGTAGTTTGGGCACAAACCCCTCCATTCACAGCAATGGAGGGGAAGTGCCAGGTCTTGACACCCCCCTTCCATTACAATAATTGTGGTGGCATCCTGTTGAGAATATGGGAGCATCAAGCAATCGGGCCAGGACCACTATGTGACTTGGATCCAGTGATCAGGTAAGATTCAGATTTAAAGACAGACTTTGGGAGTGCTGAATAGGTAAAGATGAGTTACCTGATTCCCATTCCAGGTGCCTGAGGCTAATGCAATAATGAGTTGAGAAAGGTTTTAAGGTTTTACACCAATTCGCAACGCTAGTTGTATACATTCCATGCATGCCCTATACATATATGCTGTGTTTATCTGCACTTTTTTGCCTGTTGTATTAAAGTGGACCAACACCCAGGATTTTTACTATCCTGGGTTTTGGTCCACTTCGGTGGGGCACCCCGATCGGGGGTGCCCCGCTGTGTGAAACCCCCCAGAAAGCCCCAAAAACTCACCTCTCCCCGCTCCCACGTGACCGCTTCTGCCAATCCCCGCCGACGGACAAGCGGGAGGCAGCGACGTACAAGAGAGCGCGTCCGCCGCCGCCCCCCGCGCGTCACTCTTACAGGGCGCGCGCTCGCGCCGGCCATTCACAAACGGCCGATGTGGGTGCGCGTCCTGCAAGAGGGACGCGCGGGAGGCGGCGGCGGGTGCCGCTGGATCGAGGAGCAGGTAGGGATTTATGCGTTTCTGGGGGGTTTCACACAGTCAGGGGGACTGATCGGTCCGGGAATCTTATAGATTCCCGGGCTGATCAGTGGAGGGTGTTGGTCCACTTTAAAGAGCATCACTAACTGTCATAGCACCATTGTATAAACCTTACGCGTGAGAGCAAAATGGCTTAAACCATCAATTTCTGAGGCAGCAGCTAAATAAAGGTGATCAGAGCTGCACACAGCTCAGAGTAATATATGATGGTCATCCAGTGCACTTACAGTGCAACCCCCCACCAATTGGCTTTTGGCAAATGTGCAGGTGGACATACACAAGCCCGCTGGCTTCTCACTAGACTGAGGCACAGCCCTGTCCTAGTCTATTTAAAGCAGAACAAAACCCCGGATTTTGACTATCCCAGGTTTTGTTATGTGCCCCAGGGGCATCAAGAATTGGTATGCCCCCTGTGTGAAACCCCTAAAACATCTTCTAAACTCACCTCTTTCAGGTCCAAAGGCGCATGCACAAACTCTCATCCAATCAGAGCCGTTTGCCGTGACTATGTCTTTTGGCAAATGGCTCTGATGTTCTTCAATAGGAAGTGCAGGCAGGTGCAACCCCAGCGGTATGTGTGCTCCCACCCCAGCCTATCTGAATGGCTGGCCTATCATAAAATAGCATTTAATTTTCATGGATGTTATAACAGTTGTTCTCTTATAAACATTATCTTTCTTTTGTTTTACAAAAGTGTTCTTTTTATTTTACAATGACTAATATAAACCCAGTATTCATGCTACCTTTATTGGCTGCAATATTTTAATATTTGAATCTTTATATTTTTTATGAGAATAGTGCAGCACCTTTTACTTGAAAAACATTAATAAAGTAATTGCAGTAAACTGTAGGGCAAATATTGCATTCCAGTTGCTATCAAAAGCTGCGGACATTTAATTGGCCAATCTTTAAACGTGTGTGTGTATTTTTAAGAGGACAAGCTGCTGCTTGTTAATTAAGTACTTATATTGTCCCCCCGCTGTGCAATAAATTTTTTTCAAAGCGCTGCCTGTCCATATTTATTTTTGAACTTTTGTTCCCACTTTTTCAATTAAAGGGATTTTTTTTTTCTTTTTTTCCCTCGGTACAAAAAATGGTTTGTGAAATTCCCACATATTATTTTGTAGCTCTCAATAGCGAGGTACAGACTAATTAAAATTTTTCAGAATACTTGAATGCACGGCTGGTCAAATTGTCAGTCACTTGATTTCCTTGAGATGTGTCTCTGAAATTAACCCAAGAGAGTCTGTGTCTGCAGATTCTTTTGCCGTTTTTTTTATAAAGAATGATTTTGGTGTAGGCTTTGTGTGCGATTATATTTCTGTATTATGCTGATCCCATGCTCATAACAGAATGCATGCTACAAGATAAAAGAACGTAGTAAAGTTAAAGTATTTTAATTAGAGATCTTTTGTTGTTTGAAAAGAACATACAATTGTAAATATAGTATGTTTTTGTTCTAGAGAAAATAAAATTATACGTAGCTCAAACATGCAAACAAACCTGTATCACAGTCCCCACTAGAATGCACCTATACACAAAATGCACAGAGCAATTCAACAAATCTGGGTATAATAATCCCTTAGTGTTCTTCAACTGTTGTCCACATTATTAAATCCACCACTGTGCAGACAACATTAACTTGTGTGCCTTTTTTCTCCACATGGAAAGTCGCATAGCGACAATAGTAATTATTATTTGTTTATTTATGTTGTAATAGCTTTAATACTACATCTGCTTGTTATGCTGTTGATAAAGTTAGTTTAAAAGAACACCAGGAAGTCTTAGGAGGACCATGTGAAAGTAGCATCATTAGCATAGTATGTTTAACTTGCTAACAGAAGGCAGCTGTGTGCCTATGCTCTATGTTGAGATATGTTACTGATGTATTCTGTTCACGTTTACGTTCCCGTGATGAACAAACAGCCATTGTTCCTGCATGCTAGAAAAGTGTCATGCACAATCTGCTGCCAACAGGTTATGGGCCCAGAGCAAGAATAGCCCAGAGGAGGATTTTCCCAGAGCAACAGTCAATCAGAGAAGCATGAGAAACAGAGAAGATGTCTACTAACAACAATGCTGTCAATTCACTGTGCCAAGCCTGACTAAGCAGAACTAACAGTCCTGGAAATTCAAGGTCAAGATGCTACTGATAGGAGAAGGTATGTAAACATTTACTCAGTAACCTATGCCTATTCCATTATGATGAAGATGATTGGCTAGAAAAGGATCAGAACGCAAAGAGCACCATCTCCCTCAGTATAGATTATAATCAGATTGTGCATACAGTATATGTGAGTGCGCAACTGCAAAGGAGATGAGGGAAGAGTTACAGAAAGGGCATGAAAGATCAAACCTCAGCAATAAGCTTTATATCATTAGCAAACTATATCAGTCTAAGTCGGAATATGCAGGACTATATCAAATAAACTCTAGAGACTATATACGATAAACTCTAGAGACTGTGAAGCACCTCAGAGGCATTGAGGAATAAATTCAAGATTGCCGTTGCTGCACTTCTACTTAGTAGTCTTAGTAGAAAGTTATGACACACTTGTCACTGCACCAGATGATGATCTTATACTAGAGTATGTGAGGAGTACAAGAGAAATGCAGATTCTCTAAGCAAAAGTAATAAATCCACAGCAGAGGCAGCATTACAGACACAGGATTTCTCTAACAATAAATAATAAATAAATAAATAAATAATAGCTATCTAAAGAAAACTTGTGAATGTTTTGTGTGTAAAAAGCATGGACACCTAAGAAAAAACTGCAGAGTTTGGAGAGCTAGAATGAATCATCTTCAGAAGCAGAAAATGTGTACAGTGCTAGCCAAGATCTTAAGACTGTATCCATGTGTGGCACAGACATCTTGGGCATAGCAATAGGAAGCAATAGGAAAGCTAGCTCAACAACTGCTTGCAGATGGAATTGCAATAAACCTGTGCAATCAAGTGATGAAATGCACCAGTTGTCTTAAAGGGAACATGTCCAGAAAATCCTTTCCTAATAATAGCAGCACTTAATCTGCGCAACTACTGGATTTGAAACACAGATAAGTGTTCAAACCCCCAGCAAGAAGAGATATTTTATTACATTTATTGATGATTTTTCCATATACACAACCGTCTACCTGCTGCACAGCAAAATGTCACAGAAACTTGAAAAATATCTTGCTGTAATGTTTAACAAATTTGGAAGAATGTCAAAAGCCCTGTGTTCAGATAACGGAACTGAATATACAAGTGGCAAGGTACAAACTATTTTGAAAAGAAAGGAACTGTTCCATACAACCCAGAACAAAATGGTGTGACAGAGAGAAAGAATTGCTCGCTCTGTGAAAGCACTAGAAGTATGCTGTTTGATGCAAATCTACTTACAACTATTTGGTGAGAAGCCACCATGACAACGTGCTATTTTAAAAACAGACTGCCAGGTAGAGCTACAAACAAAACTCCATATAAGCTATGGAACTGCAAGATGCCTGACCTGAAGCACCTCAGGATATTTGGAAGCAAAACATTTGTTAGTGTTTCCAAAGAAAAACGTTCAAATTGGGAATATCATGCAAAAAATGGGTCTTGGTTGGTTACAGTGAAATTCAAAAGGGTTAAAAATCCTATACCCAAAGACCAACACAATGACAATCAGCAGAGATGATTGATCAGAACTGTGTATCACTCAAATTTCATGACGTTTTGGCAGTAATTCAACCAAAGCAGAAAGAACAAGAATCTCATTTACAAGCTCCAGATGCTGAAAAGGAAAGCACTGAAAGCTACCACACAGGGCAGGAAAGCAGCCGGGTGTAAATGGGTCTTCTCGAAAAATATGACTCTGAAGGTAAAGTGTACTGGTTTAAGGCAAGATTAGTCACAAAAGGATACAAAACATGTCACAAAAGGATACAAAATATAGTGAAAATTATGGTCCTACATTTTCTCCAGTTGCTAAGCAAACCACATTCAGAACTTTAATGACTGCATCTGCTGTTCACCAGATGAGAGTGACACCATTTGACATCAAAACTGCCATTCTAAATGGAGACATTGGAGATTGGTTACTTGTTCAAGTTAGGAGAAACTTCAGTTTCTTGGTCCAAATGAAAATAGGTGTCAGTTGTGTTGTCTTCAACAGAAGCAGAATACATGTCTGCTGCTCATGCAAGTCAATAAATAATTTGGTTGAAACAACATAGCCAACCATGATCTATGAGGAGAACCAAGGATGTATTAATGCAGGGACTAAGCACATTAATGAGAAAAACATAACCACCTGCATGATTTAGTGGCACATGGGATACATGAGTTTGTTTATTGTGAGTCTGACAAGATGATAGCCAATGTCATGATAAAGCCACTATCAAGAGCCAAGTTTGTGGAATTCAGAACCGCAACAGGACTAACAGTATAAGTGGTTGTTGAGTGGGGGTGTCATAATAGCTTTAATATAACAACTACATTCTGACTGTGACTGTCTGCTTGTTATGCTGTTGATAAAGTTAGTAAGTCTTAGGCAGACCATGTGAATGTAACAGTGTGTATCTGCTAACAGAAAGGAGCTGTGTGCCTATGCTCCATATTGAAATATCTTGATGATCTTGCTTGCTGTTCACTTTTATGTTCCTGATTGTTGCTGAACAAACAGCCATTGTTCCTGAACTCTAAAAGGGTGGCATGTACTATCTTCTGCCAGCAATTTATAAAGTGATATCGTATTTCGTGACCCTGTACAAAGTATAACTTGCAGGAGGTTGGGATGAGTAACATACAGGGCATTATGAGTCACATAAAACAGAGACATAACAATGAATGCATGTAATACATATAGTATTATGAGTTCAATGAAACAAAACACATAGATAGGAGAATGTTAGGAGAGAAAGCCTGCCCATTTGAGCAAACAATCTAAAGAATGAGGGTGGAGAAAAGATTTTGGGTTACAAAGAGTATTTACTAAGTATGGTAGGAAATGCTCGCAAGGGTGACAAGACTGTTAAGTGGTTTGGTTAGGCCAGATGGTAAGCTTGTTAAAACAGATGGGTTTTGATGGTGTTCTTGAAGGTTTTAAGGGTTGGAGAGAGTTTCGAATGATATAGAGAAGGGTATTCCATTAGAGCAACACATGTTAAGTCCTGGACAGATGAGAGTATTACAGTAGTCTAGTCTTGAGATGATCAGGGCATGCACTAAATTTTTTGTGGTTTCAGGTGTGAGGAAGGGGCAGATGAGGTAGATGTTCTTGAGTTGAAGTCAGCTGGAGGTGGCTTGTGACTTAATGTGAGGTCAGAATGATAGAGAGGAGTCCGGTATAACAAAGACTTCGGGCTTGAGGAGCTGCAGTGATAGTCAGGTCATTGACAGAAATTGTTATTAAGGAGGTGTAGTTTTGCATGGTGGGAAAACGACAAGCTCTGTTTTGTCCATGTATAGTTTAAGAGTACGAGAATACATGAATGAAGAGATAGCCATTAGACGAGCAAAAATACAAGATAGAAGAGAACAGAGATCTGGGCCTGAGAGGTAATAAGGCTAAGATCAGCTTGTAGTGATAAAATAATTTCCCAATACTATGTAATATATATAAAAGGATGGGGGGACAGGCTCCTCAAATCCAAAGAGATGATGTTTTCCTTTTTTTTTTACCAAGCATACACTTTCAATGATGCATAAAGGTGCACTAAGCTGGTGCACTCCCATTGATGGCATGAAATAAATAAAAAGTATATCCCATAGCGTAATACATAAGAGGAATTTAATAAATAGTTAAAAATGACCTCAACTTTGTTAAAAATAACTCATTCGTGTAATACACCTCTAACTGGCACCTTCTCTCCACATCCTCTCAATACAGCTGCTAGGAGGAAAAGGAATCAGCTCACCGCCAGCTGAGCCGGGTTGTCAATGCCTTAAGAGAGCTCACCCTACAAATGTATCACCGCCCAGCCACCACTGATGCGCTTTGTCGAGATCTGTCTTTAACTAGGCTCACGGCATGATGATGATGATGACAGCCTTAAATAGACTAATAATGGACCCTGCAAAACCACCCACCTCTATCTCTTAAACAGGCGATGTCAGGGCCCTGCCCTTTATACGCTTAAGGGGGCAACTCCACAACAACTACCAACCTAAGCAGCTCATGCTGTGAGACATATGTTTAAAAATATATGTAAATGAGAGCTGCTCAAAGCAGAGTCATATTATATAGAGTGAGAAATCTTACACTGTAGAGTTTAATCTACAAAGGAAGGATAAACTATTCCAGGGATTTTAAAAAACAAGTACAAATCTTCTTCTAAGTCCTTTTCTTCATTTAAGGACCAAACTAGTTAAGTAGCAGCAGGGACACATTCGGCCTGATTCAGAACCTCTCTCGAATGATGTCAAAGTGCAGTATTTTGTCTATTTTCCATGTCAGGTAATTCAGAGCCTTGTTTATGTGGCCAAGTTGTCCTTTTTGCGTGAATGGATGGTATGTGTACGCCAAACTGAGTGTTCGTCATATAATTATGGTTTATGCGTCCGTAATTTTACAGGTTTAGCCCACGCTTGCATGGGATTCAGAGCCCTAATGTGTGGGTTTTCGTACCTATAAAAGCCATAGGTCTCCAGTTCAAACTGACCCTATCTTCCTAGCGAGAAAACTTGAACAGCTTTTTCTTCCAGAACCTAGGCATACCTGTAGTTGCCTGAATATCGATCAGATGACCGGTCTGCAGGTGTTCGAATTGACCCCACTTAACCGCCTTTCTCTTGAGAAGCTTTACTCAGAGTTACAGCCATGGTTGGCCCCCACCACAAGAAAGTGGCATGCAAGCGGAGGCAAGACCAAATTGCTTGGCTATCTTCAATTTTTAGCAAACAGCTCCTTCCAGAGGCTAGGGACACTGTTGGCATGTACCAGCCTTCGCTGAGCTGTGGTCTGACTAAATATATCAATACCATGGCTGTCCTGCAGGAGAAATACAGGTCTTTCCCTGACAGCATGGCAGCTGGGAATGCGGTGAGGTTGGGATTTTTCAACATTGAAAATATGTGTGATGAGCACCATTGATTGTACGCATGTGTCCCTGGTTCCTCCAGCTGCACAGGAGTAAATGTTTTGGTATATTTAGGTCATAGCCTAGCTTCCCCTCCCCCCCAAACCTCTTTCCTGTGTGTCAGTCTAATATGGTACACATAGCTCCTCCTTGTAGTCCCTTCTTCTCTATTGAGGCTAGCCTAGCATCCCCTCCCCCAAAACAACTTTCTTGTGTCTCAGTTTGTTTAGGTCCACATAGCTTCTCCTTGTAGCCCAATCTCCTCTCTTGAGACTAGCCTAGCTTTCCCTCCCCCCAAACACCTTTCCTGTGTTCCATTTGGCGCTTGTTTCACTTCATGTTTGCTGTCCAATTGTTTGTTATTTGTTATTGCCAGTCTAGTGAGCCTTTTTTTATTTGTGGCTTCTTTTCAGCAACTGCAAGAGGGGCCACTTCTTCGCTTTTTCAGTGTTTTGGCCGGCTTCCCTGGCTCATTCTACAATGCACTTATCTTGAAAAGTTCAGGTTTCTCCACCCATTTTGAGAGTGACGAGCTGACTGGCGGTTGGCTTGTAGGTAATTTTGTTTTTTGCTGGAGTGGATCTGCCTGTTTAGTGTTTATGTTGCATTTACGATGTTTTTTCCTTTTTGTAATTGGTCCAAGTTTCTTGTGTTAGCCAATTGCTCTCCCTGCCCTCCCGCCCCTCTTTGAATGTTCCCTTCTCCCTTTTGCAGTTACAAATGCTTAGTCCAAGCATCCTGCCTTACCTATTGCTTGTTTGGCCCTACTCTTTCTTAATACTTACTATTTGATCTGGGCTGTTTTGATGTTGTGTTGCCTGTTAGTAGTTTAATTTCTATTTTCATTTGTCTTTTAGATCACTCAGGTTTATCCCTTGCTGCCCTGGCTCTTGATGCCCTCCTTAAGGACCCAGATTCCCCTGCCTGTGCCACACAGTAGGCACTCTTCAATACAAGCAAGAGAAGGTTGTGTAAATTATCATACCGTGCATCAGCCTGCATAACTTTGCCTTGAGTGAGAGGGTGGCCGCTTATTTGAGGGGGACAACCCCTGCATCTGCTCCAGAGATTCCTGGACATCTGTATGCTGGCACCCAGAGCCGTGCGGGCCTAAGCATAAGCATACCAACTTCTGTTTTTTGGTATTTATTCTCTAATTACAAAGTCATTGTCATAAGTTGTTGGGTTATGGCACAACTGTGGATTCAGGTCAACAGAAAATGGATACATAAAAATGTGCCTGTCAGGCATATCTAAAGTTTTGAGACCCCCCACAATCCAAAGTCCAGCATGGCAGATCAGGGGGATGTAGCCCGGCTTTGGGTGTTTTCAGCTTGCTGTGCCTCAAGCTTCTCCAGCCTTTGAAGGGCAACCTGGTTGGCCACCACCAGAGCCCCAACCAGCGTCTCCATCTGCTGGTGGTGGCGCTGCTGCTCCACAACCACTGCAGCCATGTCTTCATGGAGCAAACTGGTGGTAGAATATCTATTGGCATTTTGCCGTGTGCTGTTGGCCCACCAGTTTCGTCCATGATTTGGCACCGCCTTACCAAAGACAGCTGATGCCTGGCTGCAGGCTGGGGTTGTCTTCCGCCTGGGTGCTCTGTGGAGCTGGTGGGACTGCTAATGGCAGAATGAAGCTAGAGCTGCAGGGAGGCTTGGTGATAACCAGTGTCCATGGTGCCAGCAGCTGGTGGACTTGTCCAGATAATAATAGGGGTCTCATCCAAATGTTCAGAGTGCCCTTCCTCCAGCTCATTAATTACATCCAGGAGAGGTGCAGTCTGTGTGGAGAAAGGTCAACATTAGCCTCCAGGGCCCCAAACTTCACCCCGAGTTTACCCTTCTCCATCCTGCCCCTTGCCCTTTGCCTGTTAAGCTCATTCATTTACCTCATCACTGTCTGGACTTTGCTCCCTTGGTGGCTGGCTGGTGGGTGGGCCCGGCCTTGGTGTTGTCTTGGTGAAAGCCAAACCAGAGGGGCCAGCTGGGGTGAGGTGCTGCTGGCTAGGGTGTTGCTGCAATGTCAAGGTAAATGCATTGGTAGTTCCCTCTTAACAGTATATGTGCCCCTTCAAAATCCCTACAAGGGATACACACTGGGTCCCACATCGATGTGGACCCCAAATTTTGGTCTGCTCACAACCATGTTAGGGGTTACATATAAAGTTTGCCTAATACCCTTGGGGTGTGTAGTCGCACAACATATGTTGTGCAGGCAAGCCCTCAAAGTTGGCTGTGCATGTGGGAGCTAAGGTTGGTGGGTGGCGTGTTTGGTTGGCCTACTCCCCCCTATGCCAAGCTACAAAACAGACAATATCCAAAGGTCCAACATGGCACCCACCGTGTTCACCCGTGAGCAACAGGAGTACATTATGATGGTAAGTCACACTTTCATGCCATTCACCTATGCATGTGTCCTGCATTACACTCCTGCCAACAGATGACAGTGGCCGCGAAGTATGAGAGGAGGCACATGGAGAATGCCTAGCCTTCCAATGTTACAGGGCCACAGTACTTTACTGCCACTCTCACATGAACCACTCTGGCATGTTTGTATGCGATGCATGTGTGTCTACGTGATTTAGGTTTGACATTTCTATGCAATCCACTACTATAGTGGGATGGGAGAGCTGGCTTCGCCTAGTTGCTGTCCGTGGTCAGCGAGCCCTTTTCGATAATAATATCAGAGTGGAGAGTTAGGGGCACTTTTTGGCTTAAGTGCGTCTGTGCTTGCAGTTTGCTACTATTGTGGGATGAGAGAGCTGGCTTCGTCTTGTTGCTGGCCACGGCCCCTATCCGACAATAGTCATAGATTGGAGAGGTAGGCGCGCCTCTTGGCCTAAGTGTCTGCGCTTGAAATCAGCTACTATTGTGGGATGGGAGAGCCGGATTGGTTAGCATTGGCATACACTAGCGTATACGAAGCTTGGGTGGTTGCAGCGTCCCAGAAATAAAGGTGACCCAAACAGAGGACATAAGTTAACACTGCAAATCTGTTTGTGGTTTGTAGACTTTCATGGAGCAATGCAACACACATGAAAAGAGGACATTGGCAGAGGAAGTGGCAGGCATGTGAGTGGCGAGGAGATGTTGCCTTACCCCTTCACTAAAATAATGCCGCAGTGGTCGAAACTCAAACTGTGAAAGTTGCCCCGGGTGTGGAGGTTCTACAGCCAGAACTTTCCAGGTAAGTGGTTGTACAACAGAGAAGGTGAGCTGGGAAGTTCTGGTTGCGGATCAAGCCCACCCAGAGCCAAGGGGTCTGACCAGTGGGGCCAAGAAGACACGTTGTATGTGTAAGGTGGCACTGAACCCTGCCAATGTCCTTTTCCTCACCACCACCATCCTCCATGGAGGCTTCTGAAGAGGAGGGTGAGTTAGGCTTGGGGTCGCCCACAGATCCTGCACACTCCGGTAGGCCAATACCCATAAAAACACAGGTTGTGCTGCATGTAAAGTCTAATAACACATTTGCTAAGTTCTGGTGTGTTGTGCTTCTCTGTGCCTATGGATTCTCTCTCCCTACGGGTGAGTATGCTGCGATGGGGCAACCAGTTCCATAAGCAGACTCAGGTGGGTGTGAAGGCAGTGAAGCAGAACAATGCCCAAACATTACACAAACAACACATGCCCATAAATACTAACCCAGGTTCTTTCCCTTTATGGACCCTGAAAAAGGGATGGCACCACGGAGGAGGGTGGCCCCCTAAAAATATGCATCAACCAGTTTGGGTAAGTATGTAAAAATGTGCGTGCATGTACAGGCACACATTGGACAAACAAGTGTTACTGTATATTTTTTTTATCTTTGTTGGTCCCAGAAAAAAAATTCAAAAACTGTATATACTGCCAGGTAGCGTGTTTTCTATGGAACAACATGAAGCAGATGAAAACAAACAGTGCTGTAAAACAGAACACCAAAACAGAAGGTGGCCGAAGTAGGTGGTGAGTAACAGTGGGTAAAAGCAGACAACATGGCAACCATGGTACAAACTTAAGTATGTGCAAGTATATGCAGACTGCATGGGATGCCCTAGATGCCAGCAGGGGGACAAAGGTGGGTATGTGCTAGGATATGCAGATTACCATGGGTACAGTGGCGAGGGATGGCAGGAAGCACATTAAATAGCTAATTATAAAAGGTGTACGCTAGAAAGCCATGGAACGGCACGGCACACCAAGAACAATGGGCTCCACGGCAAGTTACTCTCGAAAACAGGTAAAAACTTGGGTTCCGTACTACTTCGGCTGCAAATACCTTAAATGCTCAGCTAAACCATATGCGCATGCAAAGCAAATAAGGTCGCTTACGCACGAACAAACTCTTCTCGGGACACTGTAAATGATACGAGCGTTCGCAAATTCCCGGGTTTTCCGAAAAAACGGGCATCCACGGGCAGGCTCTGAATCAGACCGAATATCATCTCATGCTCATAAAAAATACATATGTCTCACAGTGTGAGTCACTTAGGTTGGAAGTCGCTGTCGATTTGCCCCCTTAAGTACCTAGGGCAAAGTGTTGGTCATATCTCAACTTTTCATGGTGGGAAATAGGGACACTTTTTAAATGAAGCCAAACCGCCATGCCAAATTTCCTGGGAGGAGCAGTAGAGGAGAATGGATGGATGATTGGCTAGAGCTATGAGGAGTGGATAGATGAGCAGAACTGAGGGGAGACGGATGGATGGGATGAGCTGGAAGGAGAGGGGGAGTGGATTGAAGGTGCTGGGAGAGATGGATGACTAGAGCAAAGTGGAGAGGGTGGATAGGCAGGACTCTTACAGTGATCCAAGACGATCACAGTGTTTTTGGTTTGCTTGTCCTGTGAGTTATTGATTCTGTAACTAACTTTTGGGATGCCCCACAATTATTATTATTATTTATATAGCGCCATCATCTTCCGTAGCGCTTTACAAAGTAGTAGTTACAGACAGGGTAGAAACATACGGCACATATAATATATCAAGTGCAGTTGACAATGGATATTCTGAGTACAAGACACAATAGGAGAGAGAGCCCTACCCTTGCAAGCTTACAGTCTAAAGGATGAGGGGTGAAGACGAGGGGAAAGGGTGGGGGAGGGCATTCCAGAAGATTGGAGTTGCACATGAGAAGTCCTGGAGGCGGTAGTGAGAGGAGGTGACCAGGGAGGACGACAGGAGAAGGTCGGTAGCAGAGCGGAGGCTGCGTCTAGGTTGATAGTGTTGGATTAGAGATGAGATGTAGGGAGGGGTCTGGTTGGAGAGAGCTTTGTATGCGAGAGTTAGAGTTTTGAACAGGATTCGCTGTGGGACTGGCAGCCAGTGTAGGGATTGGCAGAGAGGCGCAGAACTGGAGGAGCGAGAGGAGAGATGGATGAGGTGAGCAGCAGAGTTCAGGATAGATTGGAGTGGTGCCAGTCTGTTAGTTGGTAAGCCACAAAGACGGATGTTGCAGTAATCCAGTCGGGACATGACCAGGGCATGCACTAGCATTTTAGTGGTGTCAGGTGAGAGGAAAGGACGGATGCGTGAGATGTTTTTAAGTTGGAGGCGACAGGAGGTGCCCAGGGAATGAATATGTGGTTTGAAAGAGTGCAGAGTCCAGAATGACTCCCAGGCACTGAGCTTGGGGAGATGCTGTTATTGTGTAATTGTTGACAGAAATAGACGTGTTAGAGAGGGAAGGGGAGTTAGAGGGTGGGAAAATGAACAGCTCTGTCTTGTCCATGTTTAGCTTGAGGTAGCGAGATGACATGAATGAAGAAATAGCTGCAAGGCAGTTGGGGAGGCGAGATAGGAGAGAGGAGAGATTGGGGCCTGAGAGATATAGTGTAATCCACATAGTAGTGGTATTGAAAGCCTAGTGAATTTATAAGTTTGCCAAGGCCATAGGTGTAGACTGAGAAAAGTAGGCGGCCTAGGACAGAACCTTGCGGCACACCAACAGAAAGGGAACGTGAGGATGAGACTGTGTTAGAATAGGACACACTGAATGATCTGTCAGAGAGGTAAGAGGTGAGCAAAGAGAGTGCAAGACCTTGAATCCCAAGAGAGGAGAGAATATCAAGAAGCAGAGAGTGGTCGACAGTATCAAAGGCTGAGGAGAGGTCAAGAAGGATGAGGATGGAGTAGTGACCTTTGCTTTTGGCAGTGAGCAGATCATTGGTGACTTTGGGGAGGGCAGTTTCAGTGGAGTGGTTACGGCGGAATCCTGATTGTAAGGGGTCAAGTAAGTTGTTAGTCTTAAGTTAGTAAAAATCCAGGGATATTTACCTCTGAAGCCGCTCCAACTAATTAGGCAAACTAATTAGTTATTAATGCAGACCTGCATGTTAAACCCCAAAGAGGAACAAATGAAAGCAACAAGGGACAGTTGGGAGATATGAGTTGAGTGCTGATTGGAAGACCCTAGGGCCGACCGCCATTGGTTTTATTCTGCTTTAAATAACCAGTCAGATGTGTAGAATTTCTTGTTCACCTGAATAAGTGCGTAATAAGAAAACCCAAAGGCCCCACTTCTTAACGGGACTCTTTCGATCAAACAAAACTGGAGAGCCCCTGAATTATGCTGGAGGGGGGCATCCCAATTCCAGTACTTACCTATGTCTATGTTTCCACATAGCACCATGGCCCCACAGGACCACTGGTGGCCACTGTGGTCCACACAGCAGTGTCAAGAGTCCCTTATGGATTTCCGCACATGTATCCATTTTTTGGAAGCCTGGATCCATTTGAGCCTGCTTCTTCTCATGTGCACATCTGTGCAGAGTTTTAGATCAAAGTATTGCCTGATCTTCTGCCTTCCCTGGGTTCCATGCATTCCATAGCTAGTGCCTGTAATCTCCAGTTTACACAGTGGGAGCATGGGATGTGTTTTATTGTGTGGCATTTGTAGAGTTTTAGTGGTCGTGCGTAAAGCAATGTGAAAACTCTTCAAATGTTCTGTGCTTGCAGAACACAAAAGGACATTTGAGCGTGCAAAAAAACATCAAGGTGTTGTTGACCTGATTACTCAACACACTTTTTATAGGCTTATCTCACACTTTCTATTCACTTGCTGAAAGTCTGCTGCACAGGTCAGGAATGTAGGCAGCACTTCAGGTGTTAAGTACGTACTTTGAAAAACAGTGCTCATGGAAATGTAGCCTCTGTCTGTTAAAACATTTGGGAATAGGGGGGTCCCTGCCAATGATAACATGCATGTACAGTACATAAACAAACTCTTGTAATCTCTAAAGAGTAGAAATGAGCAGAAAATTTCAGAAGGAAGGATGAGCAAATCTGAGGAAGTTCAGGTTCGTCAGGTTGGGATAAACTTTAGTGAAAAGTTCAGTTCGGGACCTGAACTTGAGCACAAACCCCATAGAAGTCAATGGAGACCCGAACTTTGGTGGTGTAAAATGTCTGTTAAGTCATTGTAAAGGCTAGGTGACTGCTGGGGGTGGGGTACAGGGACCTCTTTAGGCTGCTGTGTGTGGAACATTACAGTTCGGGTTCGCTCATCCCTATTCAGAATATGTCGAATTCAATCCAAATTCTCCTAAAATTCAAGGAACTGAGCAAGCCTCTGCAAGTAAGGGTATTGACTGTATACAGGAGTCATTTTATGACTTTAGGTCCCCTTTAAAGTGATCCCAGAGCCCAAATATTGCCCATAAACACAAACTGCAGTCTGTTGTTTGAATGGTTGACCATGCAGCAGCGCCCCCTGGTGCTTTCAGCTAGGATTCTTTCAGTTAAAGACGGCATCGGGGGTCAGCTTTATCAGTTATAATAACTCCAATAAATCTAAAAGCACTACAAGCTAAACCGCCCCCTTATGTTGGTGTTTCCTGTTAGTGTTTTTATAAATATTGGGCAAAGACTAGAGTAAAAAAACGAAACACAGGCTGTTTAGGGGCACTGGGCTGGGGATAGAAGGTGACGACATACACTTCCTATCTAGATATATGATCCCTTTAAGTAGAGTAGCAGTGCTTCAGTTACTGACAAAATTAATCATTTCAATCTGATCAATTGTTTTAAAATGTTTGCAATCACATGATTACAGAATGGATTTAATCCAGTATTGTTGACAAAGCATACATGATTTACAGATCCTAATGCTTAGTGTGTTATGGTGTACTCATATATCCTGTTATTACACTGCTCTATGGCTTTATGTATTCTTATTGTGGTTTCATATTTTTGAATATCTGTACATGCATGTGTTTCATAGCATTGTACAGGTGACTTCCATGAATTAAGACTTGTACAAATATACTGACATATGATCATTGCTGGTTTTAAGAGTTATGAAAGTGTGCAGCTTTAACCCTTTTACCACCGGGTGCTTGAGACAATTTTCAATCTGGTAGTCTGGCTGATTTTCACATTTTTTTAACCTATTACCATAAAACGCATCAGCACAGATCATTCCCAAGGAAGGGGCTTGGCCATAGAGGGCATTGTAGTTTAGGGTTTTGATAATAGGAGATTGCCAGGGATCGACAGAGAGGAGCAGCACTAAAAAGCGAGAGGTGAGATGGATTGCTGTTTTACCATATCCCAGATACCATATCATGCTACACAGGTTCTTTCTGGCCATCACTACCCTGTGAGGTAGTATAGAGGTGGCTTGGATCCCTTACCAGCTCACAAACAGATAAATAAAAATACATTTAAAAACAGTTGCCGTTTCTGGCTTCATCTGTCCCCCACCCTTCTGTAGGTTCGGGGCTTCCTTTAGCTCCCCTTCCATGTCCCTACCCACGGATTCCACAGAGGCTCCTCCTCCACATTATAAAAGTCTCCCTGCCCCAGCGGGCCAGGACGCCAAGAAAAGACGAGGGGGGGATTTGTATTCCCCCTCACTACATATGCTGGCAAGGCAGTTCCAATAGCTCTCTGGCATCAAGCATATCATAGTCCACTGGATCAGGAGGGAACCCACGACCCAGCAGACCTGCAGAGAGGACGTGGCCCGGCAGGAGACAAATGAAGGAAGAGGCACCAACAGTTACATCAAAAAATCCCCAAACCCAATTCACCAAAAACAGCACCAATACATGATAAAATATAACAACTTTATTTGAACATTTTAATTAAAAACATGCTTGGCATGACCACACACAAGAAATGTATTTTCTTTTTGATTGTGAATTGGTAAGGGCTCCAAAAGACCCCTATACCTGTCCACAGGGTAGAGATGGCGGCACTGGTGAGTGGCATGCTGCAAAATTTGGCCCGGATCTTGCAGGAATCCAAGATAGGGCAAACTGATGACAACTGGAAAGATCTGGGTCGATTCTTGCTTCGATCCAGAGCCAAAGTCCATCACTAATTATGTTAGACCTCTTACCCTTCCTGTAATTTCTGCTTTGTACAGCTCAGAAGAATTTGATAACGCTTTAAAAATAAGCAATAATAATGATACTATAAACTTCTTTTCCTCATACACATAGCATACATTACTCTATTTCAGATGCTTACACATTTCAGTGGTCACACTTTTGTAACAAAAAAAAGTATAAGGGTGAAATAAAGGTTAATGCAGTTTAACTGACTCAATAAAAATGCATTATTGCAAACATGCAAACACATGTATAGCTTTTTCTTTTATCGCAAGACCAGATTATAGTTATCTTAACTAAGATTATCACAAATGAAATCTTCACAAGCTAAAGCAGATAATTGTTATTATGCAAGTCCATGGTCCTTTACTGAATCATAATTACATGCCACGTTGATATTACATATTGCAAAAAGACTTGGAGTCAAAAAACTCCTTCCAGACATAAATGTTTATGAAAACAGTTTTATAGTCTTTGATGAATTCTTTTAACTGATGTTGAAATGCTGCTATAAAATGAGCAAGCACTAAAAGAAAGAAAAAAGGTTTGTGTTGGTGGATGTGAAATAAATAATGGGAAAAAAAGAAGTATGTGCCACAATACAGACCGGGTCTTGGCTATTTCAATGGGATTTCGCTGCTTTGTTTCTTATTAAGGATGTGAGGAGATTATTAAAATTGTGAACTCAATAAAAATGCTTGGAGATGAAATTAGTTGTAGAGATTATTTTGTTCGCTAGAGTTGCTTTGATGACATTGAGGTCTTCTTTTTACTGAATCAGGATTTGTCAAGAGCCTTGATAAAGGGGTAATCTGTGACCCTGAAATGTTGGCTTATTATGTAACCTTTATTGGATTTCTCTATTTGATTTATTACATCATGGGATTGCTGGCTTGTTTGTACTTTTTATGATGATACTGGGAGTCAGGCACCCACCTTAATATCATAAAAAGTGTTGGAGATACAATACTTTGCAACAGCACCTGCTTGTCTTTAACCCTTTAAATGCCAAGCACGTAGTTTCTACGTGGTTGCTTCACCTACCGTTAAGTGCCAAGCACATAGAAACTACGTGCCTTGCATTTCCCCCTGCTAGTTTAAAAATAGAAATAAAAAAAACACTTACCTCTGGTATCCATGTGAAGCTGCGGGTCTCCTCTTTCTGGGGGGGGGCATCCGATCCCCCCCCCCCCGTGGTCTCCCGTCTTAAGGAGGGGGCCCGAAACCGGCCGCCCCCCCCTGTTTCCGCCGCTGACAGTTCTCTGTAAAAGAAAAAAAAAAACAATGTCTTTAACTCACCTGCCTGCCCGATCCCTCTGCCGCGTCTTCTCTTCACCGGGGGGGGGTCGGATCCCCCCGGGCTCCGCAGGCTTCAGGTGAGGACCCTCTTCCGGGTCCTCACCACTTCTAATGGCGGCGCTGGCCACCGCCCCCTAGCCCCGCCTTTTGTGGGAGGAGTGGGATGACGTCATCCCACTCCTCCTATACCCCCTCCGAACCCTGGCATCTGTCAGATGCCGGTGGGGGGGGCTCCAATCTGCTCCGATCACTATCAGCATCTGTCATCATTTAACCCCTTGTGAACTGGTAAGGGGTCCATGACCCCTATACCAGTTCACAAGGCTGGGGGATGGCAAGTCACCTGCGGCTAGCGGGTGACTTGCCATTAACCCCTGGCACCCCCATTACCTGCCTCCCCAAAGCCCGGGGGGGGCAGAAGAGCCCGTGACCACGGGCTATGCGGGCTTGTAGCATGCAGGGCCACGGGCCACAAAAGCTGGCCCCTGCGCCCTGTTTCTACAAGCCCTGCATAGCTGGTCCCGGGCTGGTTACTTCGGGTAAGGGGGACCCCATGTAAATTTTTTTTTTTAAGGGTTTTTAACCCTTAAAAATAAAAAAAAAATGGGGTCCCCCCCATTACCTGCCTCCCCAAAGCCCAGGGGGGGCAAAAGAGCCCGTGGCCACGGCTATGCGGGCTTGTAGCCTGCAGAGCCAGGGGCCACAAAAGCTGGCCCCTGCGCCCTGTTCCTACAAGCCCTGCATAGCTGGTCCCGGGCTGGTTACTTTGGGTAAGGGGGACCCCATGTCAATTTTTTTTTATTTTTAAGGGCTTTTAACCCTTAAAAAAAAAAATGGAGTCCCCCCGCGAGGGAGTAAACGGTAAAATTACCGTTATGCACATGCTTTACTTTGGGGTGTTTGGCAAGTCTTCCCTTGACAGTAGCAATGCATGTTGGGTATCATTCTGTTCAGCGTTGCTTTTTCAGTTTAAACTTGTTTTTTCTTGTTTGTATATAGTTTTTTTTTTTAGGAAAATGTGGCTTTGATTCTGCTTTTTTATCTTTTTTTTTTAGGGAAACTCTTTGCAACCAAAGAATACATTGAGGGATTACTTCCAGAAAACTATGGCCACATCAACAAGCCTGGTACACCTAGAAAGCTTGAGGTGTTTACTTCCAGAGAATATATAGTTTGTTCGGGGTATTTCAAATGTAAAGGGTTGTTTTTCTGGAAAAACTGCAAGGTGCGCATAACGTAGTTGTATTTTATCTGAAAATCCCCTAAAGTGCTGTTTCAGTTTGGGGGAGTCTCCTGGGCAGGAAAGGGTGTCTACCTATACATATGTGGTATCGCTGTGACCGGGAGAAATTGAGATTTCACACGCAATAAGATTGCGTTACATTTTTTATTACAAAAAACACTCACCCAAAAATATTGAGAATACACATAAAAAATGACAATCACATTTCATGTTAAAGCCCAGACTCTGCTGAAAAAAAACAATATATCATTTTCCTGGAAAATCCCTGGAAATCCCTTCAAAAATCACATTTGAACATAGGGAGCGCATAATAGTGCAAAATAGTCTGCCAACAAAGGGTGAAAAAAACTCCAGGTATGCTGGCACTAAAGGGTAATTAATGACTTTTGCTAGATTTACTGCAGTTTACAGCTATGACAAGTTATGACACTAGATGGCGTTACCAATGCTTAACTGCAAAGTCTATGCATTTTTCTGTTTGTGTTGTGTTTCCTGTGCTTTGAGTTGCTCTAAGGTACTTCCTTCTTTTTGCTGTCTGTTTTAGCCCCCATGTAAGGTGACATTCTCTTACTGTTACATTATCATGTTACATTATACCACTAACGTCTATCTAGATTACGACTGCGCTGCACCCAGCACTCACACACTGCAGCAGGTTATGGGCCCAGTGACTGAGCAAATGGATTAATCCCAGAACGGGAGACAGGGCATCTGATGTGGAGATCGACATTAGGAAGCTTCCACAGAGACACCTCCTGTATACAAGTAAGAATGGTCTTATATTTAAAGGAGGGAGAATGGCCAGCAGCTCAGAGCTTAAACTCTCAGTGGCCAAGCTGAACAATGACAATTATCTGCTATGGAAGTTTAAAGTGGTAATGCTATTATCCAGAGATGACGTGTGTGTGTGGTTATTACTACAGAGAAGCCACAGGATAATTATCAGGACTGGGACAGGAAAGACAGGCACAGGCTACCATAA
The DNA here is from genome assembly GCA_027917425.1 of Gastrophryne carolinensis. NCBI lineage: Eukaryota > Metazoa > Chordata > Amphibia > Anura > Microhylidae > Gastrophryne > Gastrophryne carolinensis. Next base: position 38,073,660 of record CM051241.1, read on the forward strand.
GCTTACTAGTGGAAAACAGTCAGCTTATTCACATAGGCTGTGATATTACAGTGAAATGCATATGGGATGTACTGAAAATACTGCATGAGAGATCCAGCTTAAACACCAAGTTGTTTCTGATAAGGAAACTTTACAAAATGAGGCTTAGCAGAGAGCTAAATGTGACCAATGCTTAACTGTAGAGTCTATGCATTTTACTGCTGCGTTGTATTTCCTGCACTTCCAGTTGCTCTATGGTACTTCTGTCTTTTTCCTATCTGTGTTACCCACCATGTAAGGTGAGATTCTCTTACTGCACTCCATGTTCCAGTAAAGCCAGTTCCTGTTATATCACTAGTGTCTATCTGGATTACGATGCATGGTGATATATAGGACTATCATAGGATTTGTCAAGGAAATGCTAATATGATTAATAATAAAATTAAGAGATGAGTGATTTTTGTAAACATTTGATTTGGATGATTCGTTGAATTTCTCCAAGATATTTGGATTTATCCGAATCAAATTTTAGGTAATCGCTATCATCTGGCAAATGTGTCCCACGCCGCTCCAAGATCTACAGCCAGGCAGAAAACACAGGTCCTCTGGCTGCACTGGGCTAGCTCCAGCCACAGGGAGGGACTTTTTATATTGCCTGGAGTGAGCCCCTTCCCCGCCATCTTACTTGGAGAAGGGCCCCCACAGGGTTAAGGAGTGTGCAGAAGAGCCAGATGCCTTGCTGGCTATGTTGCCTGGTAATATTTTGGGTCCGGGGTCGGCTGCTCAGCCTCCATCTCCCAGGATTCATCTGGCTTTGCTCATCTCCAATATTAATTGTTATCAAACAGGTATTCCCAACCCAGTGGTTGAATTTGAGACCCTACCAGATGGCATTTGGCGAGTCTGTAGACTGACCTGCTGCCAGCCCAATAAACTCCTTGGCCAGCCAGTTAACTACCTCTGAGGCTTCCGGATTTCTTATGCGCAGCTGTGTGAACCGCGTGGGATGGACCCTGCATATCTTCACCTTTCTGCGCAGGGTACCCACACCACGTACCCAAGCCCAGCCATTCAGATAGGCTGGAGCGCACCATAGAGCACAGGAAGTCTGGGGAGGCAGTCGCACCCCTTTCTTTATGCCAGTGCCCTTTTTTACTTTACTTTCTTTCTAAAGGGAACTTAAACCCTTCCTGGCAACTCTGTAGCAGGTACGATTTATGTCCACAATGCCCCTAACCCACTTGATTTCACTGCCTGTCAGCCTGAATTTAGGAGACATTTTCCTTATTGCACTCTACATAACCGGGGATACATAGTTGTGCTATTATTTTTATCTTTTGAAGTAGGTGTAGCTGTTTCCTTCCGCCCCTTAACCCTATTTGGATGGAGCCAGAACTGTATTTAATGTTCAGGCTGCCCTAGGCACTTTTAGTGCTTTCCCTCTTTTGTCAAGTCAGAGGGTGGGCTGCGAGTATGAGTAAAAATAATCCCTATTAGGCAACCCTGACAATATGCACAAAGTATGGGGGGCACAAAGGGTTAAAAGCCCCCCTATTAAAGGGCTATAAAAATATTGCCAACACTATAGAAGCTACAGCGTAGTCTACAGCGTCCCCTGCAGGTAGCTGCCCTAGGCACAGGACTAGGGTTGCCTAATGAGAAATATGCCCCTCGATTCAAAGAGCAAAAGTTAATTGATTTCGGATCGAGAATCGTAAGTTTGGGTGGGTGTTTGTCATTTTTTCCTGTTTTTTTGGCCATTTCCGACTCACACGAGCCTACGTACGAATGCGTATATGCTCTTACGATCATCGCAAGTTCGTTCCTAAATTTTAGGATCAAAACGTAAAACTTAGGATCAAATCCTAAAACTTAGGATCAAAACGTAAAACTTAGGATAATCGAATGTGTTTAGGTGTGATTCAGAGAACAGTTTTCAAACCTCTAAATACGTTTTAAAAGAAAGCCACTGCCGACACCTTTTAGCAGTCGGATTGCTGTTCTTGAACAGGTTTTTTGGCTATGTGGAGGAGTCTGCGCGTCTGGAGCTCCAATGAACTGCATGTATCAGCATGGCCGAGGCCATAAATTGTATGGCAATGCATACCTGATTCATGTATGCCTTATAAAAGCATTTTAATGTGGACCTTAATTAGTCCTTTGCATGTAAACCTTTATTTTGCAATATATTTGCGTTAATTAAAGAAACTTATGTCCTTTGGTATTTATTTTTAAATTGATGTACTAGAATAATATTTTTAGATTGCATTTATTGGTGTAGTTGTTTACCTTTGCTTTGTTTAATTATTTAAGCACATCTTTGGTCAGATGCATCACACTTACTGAGGAGAGGAGAGCGGGATAAAGTGCAGGATGTGGGTTACTGCTGTATTTTGCACAGACACAGCAGAGCTGGGGGCACGGAAAGGTCAGAAATCAAAGAATGCAGAGCAACACAGTCACAAGGCCCTTTCTGTTTGCAGGCTGCCCGATAATACCTGACCCGCCATCTTGGCCGTTTCTAGGCTCATAACATGCAGAAGTTGCTGGGTGTTTTTTTATCTTTGAGAGCAATCTGTATGTAGAGGGTGTGGGTAACCACACACAAAATTTAAAGTTGTACCATTTGAAGCCAAAATATTAAAATTAAATCCACAAGTAAAAAATGCAAGTTAACTAAAAATTCAACAAAGTAAGATTTACTTATGCAAATGCATTCATTAATGGTTGGTTACTACAAAATGAATGAAATAAAGAAAAATAAGACCAAATATTTAGAATGCACTTTAATGAGGTAAGTTTGTAGTGCGCAGCCGCAAGATCAGAAGGATTTACGTCCAGACAAAAAAGGAAAAAGGGCAAAACCAATGTTGCAACCTGAGAAATGAAACGGAAAATTCAGGATGGAAACTGACATAGGTCTGATTCCCGAACTGCCATACGAACGGACGTATATTTTAGGATAGAAACGTATTTGCTTATAGAATCACTCGCAAGTTCATACGAACGCACGAGCGTACGGGAAAAATAGGATGATCGGCACCAAAATCCAAGCTGTTACATGTTTCTTTGAATCGACCCTATGGTCTCTCTAATGCAGGGTTGACTGATGGCATTATTGGGTAGGTCACTGTAATTAGGTGTCCCTGTGGACCAGGACCTTCCTTGGGACACAGTTACAAGAAAGGGATTTAAAATGAATCCCATCTACAGGTGTGACATCTTTATTACAAAAGAATAGAAGCTTCTCTGGACAGATGACTCACTGCTTAGGTTTGAACAGAGACAAGACATAAAAAAAAATGTTCAAGTTTTTATTAAAAACAGATTCCCACAGTAAATGAGGTTTGCACTACAGTCAGGACAAAGAAGAGCCTCTTATAAATTACTGGAAATAAAAAAAATGAAAAGAAAAACTTTGTTGCCTGGACATCATGGATGAAATGCTCACAGTTTGTAATAAATTAGCTCAGGACTATACTTCACCAGCCCAAACAAAGCCGCCATTTGTCTGAATAGCCACACTGAGCTCTGAGTTATATTTCCACAACTGCAACTTCATTCATTTGCAAATCATTCTGCACATTTAATGCCCAAGTTTTAAATACCTTAAGAACCAATAAATAAAGTAGAAACACAAGAGAAAAATTGGCTGCAAGCCTAAATACTGATTCCATTTTTTCTGCTGTGTTACTTTCCCAGGGTAATCTTTATACCCCCCCATAAAAGGCATCAACATAAAAAAAATCAACACTCCACCTGTCTTTGAACAGATCTCATATATATTATAAATTTACATATATTATATATAGCCAACTGACAGCTGTTTTCACAATTTTACATTTTAAACTACCTGTTGTTTTGTTTTTTTTTTTAATAAATTGAGTAGCGTCATTCTTAGTGATGGGCTTCGGATCTGGGTTAAATCTAGCTTTGGCAAGGAACCAAAGCCCATCACTAAGCAAGACACTACCAAGGGCATACAAAGGTTTTGCAGGGCTCCATAGCAAACATTTTATTCTGTGCCCCCTGAAAAAACCATGACCCCCCTGGATTCTACGTTCTAGGTAATGACCTGTTGTCTGTTTCTCTCTGGGGTGCTTGTTTTATGTGCTCTATACAAAAATGCAGAGGGAAACAATGCACTGACATTGCAGAACCTATTGCTTCCTATCAATGTCAGACATTTCTAGCTGCATTATGTTGCTGGGAGATCCCTTGCGAGACACAATCAATATGTATAGTTTTACTAAATCAGTTGAAAGTGCCTTCCACATGGAAGTGCGCCTAAAGCCCACTTATCCAACCCTTTCATTGTGAGCCAGCAACAGGCCATGTTTTGCACACAGATGCACAGGTGAAGTAATAAGTGCTCAGACAGAGATATGGAGCCGGATATGTGGAGGGCCACAAAACACAGCCTGCTGGTGGCTCTCAAGGTGAGGGTTGGGGAAAACTGGCCTAGAGCAGCGGTCCCCAACCCCCGGGCCACGGACCGCTACCGGTCCGTGGCTCCAATGGTACCAGTCCCCCTAGGCTACCGCGGCCAAGGGAGTAAACAACATCCTCAGGACCCCGGAGCAGAGAGCAGAGATGGGTGCAATACGGGCAATGTGGGCGATAAGAAAGGTAGCGGCCGCGGAACCGGGGGAGGGAGGAGAAAAAGCTGACGGGGCCGGCGGACAGGAGCAAAGACAGGGGGTGGGGCTGGAGGGCGGAAACACAGGGGACGGCGGACTGGTGCAGAGACGGGGCGGGGCCGGGGGGAGGAAACACAGGGGCCGGCTGACGAGAGGAGACAGGGAGCGGAGCCGGCGAATAGGAGGAAAAACAGCGTGTGGGAAGGCAGGAGGAAAGACAGCCGGGTGAGTTATCCCATCCCATCTCTCTCTGTTCCCAGCTCTGCCTCATCCCAGCTCTCTCTATTCCCAGCTCTGTCCCATCCCATCTCTTTATTCCCAGCTCTGCCCCATCCCATCTCTCTATTCCCAGCTCTGCCTCATCCCATCTCTTTATTCCCAGCTCTGCCCCATCCCATCTCTCTTTTCCCAGCTCTGTCCCATCCCATCTGATCTCTCTTTTCCCAGCTCTGTCCCATACTTATTTTTTTCTGTAACTGTATTTTATTTCGAAGGCATGTTTAAATATGTTAACATTAAAATGATTGAATCAAAACAATATTAACAATCAGTGCAGCTGCACCGCCCCCAGCCCCGCCCCCAGTCAGCCCCCCAGCCCCACCCCCAGTCACCCCCCCCCCCCAGCGCCCCACCGGGCCGCGGTAAAATTACCAAATCCTGAACTGGTCCACAGTGAAAAAAAGGTTGGGGACCACTGGCCTAGAGAATGCCACATAAACATTCCCTATACCACTGTTTCTCAACCTGTAGTACACGTACCCCGCAGGGTACACAGCAGTGTTCAAGGACACCCTAGCCAGTGTGTATCTGACTGGTTTGGTATATTATGTTACAAGTGAAAACTTAACCCTTCTTACCTTAAAAGTGCCATGAGGCCTGTAGCTTACACAATTCTTATCGGGTCACAGCACTCAACTCTGTTAGCGAAACAGTTAGTAAACTGTTAGCTCGCAACTAATCCAAGTCTCTAAATCTGGTTAAAAACAGAGGACTCAGTTGGCACACATCTGCAGAGGTAAGCTAAAACTGCACCAGCAAATGCCAAGGTGCCTCTGTGTAGGTGCAGTCCTAACTCTAATATATATGAGAGCCCCACGTGGGACATACAATGCAATGGATAAATCGGGAGCAGCTTACTTTAGTTGGCCCTATAACCTTGAGTGAAGCACAGGGGGGAGAAGCCTTCCTACTTGCACAAGATCAAGAGATACAGAAGGAGGAGTGACAGCCACTCAGACCATTTTATAAGTAACCTGGGAGGTGCACATAAGCAGGGCAATTACAATCCACATATCCTAAAGTGTCCACGGCACTCCTGTTATCTTGCAACCAATCCTATAATCTGTCTCAAAATCTGGTTAAAAACAGAGGACTTGGCTGCAGAAATATGCTAAAGCTGCATCACCAAATGCCAAGGTGCCTCTATATAGGTGTAGTTCTAACTCTCCCACCTCCCAGCTTAGTTATAAATTGGTCTGAGAATCTGCTACCCTTCCTATTTATCCCATGAGGCCAGTGGCATACTTATTTTGGTACTATTTATAATTAATCCCCCCCTTTATGTCACTACGGGGGTATTTGGAGTAAAAAGGTTAAGAACCACTGCCCTATACCATAATGCTGACACCACCAGCTTGTGCTCTTCCACCATTTGTTGCAGAGTATTTGGCCTCTCACCTGACTTTAGGAAGCAGAAAACTTGACTCACCAGAAAAGGCAACTCTTTGTCAATCAGCCTAATCAAATCTAATGCCGACAATGGGGTGAAATTAAAACCTTTTCTGCATATGGAACTTTGTTAGCAGAGGTGCAGTATGTAGCCCTGTATCCAGTATGGCTCACAAACCTGTCAATAGAGTTAGTTTAGGCTGTTTCCGAAGGCGGCTTTCAAATCAATCAATGGGGACGCTAGACCCACTGTAGAGCCCATTGCTAGGCAACAGAGTAAACAAGCATTGTATTGTGAGGTTGTTGATTTTTAGAAGATTTTAACAGAGGCATAACTATATGGAAACTCCTGACCCTCTGCACCAGGGTACTGAGGGTCAGGGGTTCCCATCATTGTTGTTCATCCCCCTTATATCAGATTTGCTCACTTGAAATCATGTAATGGAAAACAATTTGTCCTGACTGTTTCAGTCTTTAGTTGTCTAGTTGTATCCAAATGTGTAAAAAGGGCACCGTATGAGCCACAGCAAGGTCTCATTTATTGTGCGCACCAGGGCCCAGTCATATTTAGTTACACCAGTGGATTGAATTATGTTTTGCAGATTTTTGCAGGCCTTTGCAATGGTAGTGCACTTACAATGTCACTTTTGTCTCATATAAAAAACAAATAAAATTTGAAGGGTCAGTGTTTCAAAAGAACGTATTTCCTGATCATATGAGTGAATCAGCATTTAAATATTAAAACAATGTAGACAGATTCTTCAGACACAATAGTTCACATATTCCTAACCCAAAGGCTTGAATTTATTTATCTCTCTCTCTCTCTCTCTCATTTTGGTGCTGCCTGTTTTTAAGAGAAATTCCAGACAAAATTGACAGTGCTTCCTCTAAATTTTGCAGCAATACAGCGGGGCATCCCAATTTGTGCTGTGCACTGGTGCCTAATAAGCCAGAGACCAGTCAGCTGATAATTACCTCTTCCACGTTTGCTCCAAGGGCTGGAGTTCTGATTTCCGCATATTAGGTTTGCTGTGTGGCGAATGTTACACAGTGATATGTACAGCCATTGGGCGAACCAGTACGTCAAATGGGCCGAGAAACACGGAGGAGGTAAGTACTGGCTGCCCAGTCACTATAGTTAGAAATGTAGATCAGTCATAGGGTATCCTGAATCGGCATGCCCCCATGCTGCATTGCTTATAGGCAGTCCATTCAGTTTGACTGGGCCTTGCCTTAAACTTTACCCAGAACAAAACCCTTTTTCCTTACCCCACACCCCGTCAAGCACCTCAGCTGCCGGCTCGATGGTAGCCCGGGTTAATAAGAAAAAAAAAAATGTTTTCATCACCAAAGCCACGTCCTCGTAGATCGCCTGATCTCAAGACTGCCAAGTGATTAGCAGCATTCCTAGCTTTCTTATTAGGTGCTCTCGCTCCCGCCCCAACCTATCTGAATGGCTGGAGTACATTGTATACAGCTGTATGGAAGCGGCAGCCATAGGCCACAGCGTCGTGGTAAACGTGAGTTCCCCATACCTAACAGTCGCTCCAGGCAGGAGCTGCACTTCTTGTTCCCAGCTGGCAGGTGAGTGTGACCTGCTGCTCCCCAGCATCAGAAGATGACAGGCAGCAAGACCAGAGAGGACGTCACCTGCCGAGGGACAGGAGGATGAAGTCTGGGCAATGGTTTTTTTTATTTCTTTATAAGTGGATATTTTTAAATGTTTTTTTTTAACTATTGGTGAACTGGTAAGGGATCCAAGGGACCAATAGTGCTGCATGCCATATTTGCTCATTTTTAACATGTGGTGGTGGTGGTGGTGGTCTGAAAATCAAATGTGGCAAACTTTGTAATGCATTTAAAACCATTTTACCCTGCGAATACAGCAAGGTCCTGAAGTCCCCAAAGTAGCCAAATGAATGTCCATACAACCTAATATTAACCTAGCAAAATATCATGATTGTATTAGTATCGGGCATACATAAACACAAAAGACATAATACAAACCACTGACTGAGCCCCTCAGATATTACAAAGCCCTCACACAACCATATAAACAGTGAAAGCGCTATTATATGCCTAACCACCTAGCTGCCTAGGAAGCAGGTCACCATAAAGCTTCTATGATAACACTCTAAATAGATCCCAAATCAAATATAATACTGTTCAATAAATAGTATACACAATGATGAAAATGTAGTGTGTCAAGTGCTAGAGAATGTAAAGCAAAAATGGCGGGGGAGGACAAAGTAGGGGAGGCAGGAAAGGTGGATAAAGGGTATCACTAAATAAGTTGAGGAATAGAGGTAACCCAGTCAGGAAGAGCCCATTTTCAGTTATTAAAGTGGACAAACACCCAGGATTTTCACTATCCTGGGTTTTGGTCCACTTCTGCGGGGCCCCGCTGTGTGAAACCCCCCAGAACGCCCAAAAAAACTCACCTCACCCCGCTCCTACGTGAGCGCTCGTCCAGTCAGAGCGCTCAGAGCCACTGTGGTATGGACGGACAAGCGACGGACAACCACAGCGCCTCTGAGAGCGCTGGAGGCCGCCTCTCGCGCTTCCTTCTGCTAGGGGGAAGAGCGAGAGGCGGCCGCGACCCACGCATGTGCAGTTGGAATGGGGAGAAGGTAAGGTTTGTGGGCGTCCTGGGGGGTTTCACACATCAGGGCATCCCGATTTCGGATGCCCCGCGGGGAGGGAGCTGATCGGCCCGGGAATCTTATAGATTCCCGGGCCGATCAGCCATGGGTGTTGGTCCACTTTAAGGTTATATGAAGGCATTGGTTAGAAAATCTGGAGGAAAAAGTGAATTTTGATTTGTAAAAGAATCGCAGTTGGCCACATCTAAGTTATGCGTTGACATTTTTGTCATTACACAAACTATGGGCCTGATTTAAGAAGTGCGCCGTTTAGCATTATTTTGCTGGAATAGTGCCAGTTTTACAGCGCCAGAATGGTGCTGGAAGTCACAGTGCCTGCTGATAACTAATTAGCTTTGATTGTTGCACTAAGTATTGGCCGGCCTGTGTCAGCGCCTGTTGGACGCGAATGGCGATCATAACAGCGCCAGTCTGTGCCACTTTGTACCTCTGTTTTTTCGGCGCTGCATAGTGTATTAATTCATTTTTGGCACCCTGAAAAGATTGGTGCTGTAATTTACCAGCGATGGTTGGCGTTGAGGCTGCATATTAGTTGCTGTGGTCCAAATTACACATTGCTAAGCAAACGAAGCCATGAAAAATGATTTAACAAGTAAAAAATGAAAATCTAGGTCCTGCGTTTACATTATTGACAAGTTACAATGCAAGTTCAGTACAAAAAAATGTGAACCAGAGTGACCGGCTCTGCAAACTATATGGCGCTAGTGCTAAGCGCTGCTGAGGCAAAAATATTGACATTGAGTGGTAGTAAGATGCGTTGCCACTTAATATATAAGTCTCCCCATCCATCTTTTGCGTTTCTTTTCAACATGTTCTGTTAGAAAATGCTTCAATGCTTTTCTTGCCAGTGCGCTTTATCCTAGCCCCCCTCTGAAACCTCCCTAGGTAACCTGGTATACTCTATTTATCCCTGGTCCAACATCGCTTGCCCGAGCAGCGATGTTCCCCGCTATTCCTTTAGCAGGGTGTGCACCTGCTGCAGGCATTTGTGGATGGCCGACATGGACACATTACCAGTTAGAGGGTAGCGGGGGATACAGCCACATGGGTTGAGTTCACTCCCTTAGATGAAGGCTTAGACGAAGGGGCGGGAGTGGATCCGAGCATACTGATTAGACGAGAGACCGCGCATGCGCCGTAGGTCTGAGGAAAGATGAGTTGCATTGGGTAACCTGGGGGGGGTTTCACACAGTGGGAAATCCTCTGTTGTGATGAAACTGTGGCAAATTTGTAGTGCATTTAATTCCATTTTTATTTATTGAGATTAAATGCACAATGGTTTTAACATTTAAGGGGAAAAAGTGATTTTTGGCAATTTGTAAAAGAACAGTAAAACATAGAGTGACGCAGTGGTCAAACCATCAGCATTAAAGTGGACCAACACCCAGGATTTTGACTATCCTGGGTTTTGGTCCACTTTGGTGGGGCACCCCGATCGGGGGTGCCCCGCTGTGTGAAACCCCCCAGAACGCCCCAAAAACTCACCTCTCCCCGCTCCCACGTGACCGCTCCAGCCAATCACAGCGCGCGTCCAAGGCCACTGAGCTCAGCTCAGCGGCTCTGAGCGCTGGAGGCCACGTCTCGCGCTTCCCTCTAACAGGGAGCGCGCCTGCGTCGGCCATTCACAAACGGCCGGCGCGGGTGCGCGCCCTGCTAGAGGGAAGCGCGAGACGCGCCCGTGCGCCGATGGAACGGGGCTGAGGTAAGGTTTCTGGGCCTCCTGGGGGTTCCTCCCCGTGGGACATCCCGATTTCGGATGGATCTGATCGGTCCGGGAATCTTATAGATTCCCGGGCCGATCCCCCCTGGGTGTTGGTCCACTTTAAATGGCACAGACGCTTCCTAAACCAGGCCCAGAATGTTATTCTGCTATTCAAATGCCCACATCCCTGCCCAGCTAAGAAAGTGGAGAATTAGGATTTGTTGAACAGTTCAAGATAGAGAAAGGATTTTAATTTGAAAGGGATTCATTTTTTGCAACAAAATGAAAGCAGCTTTACGGAAAAAAAAAATTGATCTGGTTAAGTGTTTGCTTCAAAGTAATGCAGAAAAAATAACAAATGCATGACCCGATGTTGCCATGATGAAGCACTAGTTCACACTTCTATTAACATCCATCATGTCTCACTAAACTTCCAAAAAAAAGAAAAATGTCATACTTTCTAATTAGATCTTGCTTGTTGAGTAAATAGAAGCATTATTTTATTTAAATTCCTCCTTCGCATTACCCCTCACCATTATACGGGAATTTCTGTTTATTGCACAAACAATGGAGAAAACCCATCATATCTGCATTTTTCTTTATCTCCAGCAATTACTTTTTTTATAATTCTAAAATGATTTGTGATAAGCTGTGAGAGCAGCGCAGAGACAGATTAAAAGATAATGATAAGGCATGTTTTAGTTGAAACAAAATCACTGTTCTATTTAGAAGAGTAATTTCAGCCATACATCTTGTGTAATGTTTTTTAATCACTTAGCGATTACTTGTGTGGTGCTGTTTGATTCATTGGCATGTAAGATGTTGATTAAAATGGTTTTGACTTTCGCCATTACTGTCATGGAGGCCACCCCTATGACGCTAATGTTAAAGTAGAGGAAATCCGTCATTTCAACACTTTTGGTCGAGAATTTAGTCTAATATATTGTAACTGCTTCATAAGGGCAGATTTAGCATGGGTCTAAAATAATCCGTGCAAGATCATTCTTGCACAAAAGAATTCTTGCATCCCCCCTCCCCTCCCAGCCTCATCATTGAGTTTTTTTTACTGCATTCAGAATGGAATTTCATTGCATTCTCCATCTGAAATGGGCAACAGATGCAACCTACTGAAATTGATTTTAGTTTGTTAGCTTATAGTCTTTCCTGTTTACTATGTGGATTGCCAGCTGTGAAGAATGTGTTTGGGTTCATGTTCAGTAATACAAATGTATGGTTCAAGTTTGCCTTGGTCTTAGAGGCCGATTCATTAATAGCGCCAGGTAGCGACAGATGAGCGCCAGTAGCGTGATTTTCACAGCGCCAGCTAGTATTCGCTGTGCTTGGCCGGGGTTTGCTTGTTGACAGCGACTCAGTCGGTGTGTGGTAATGTTGAATACGCGGTTAGGGGTCGCTGTTCCACAGGTTCCGCATTGTATGGGTGCGCCTGACAGCGAATGGCCAGAGCGAACGGCTTGCTGCAGATTCATTAACAAATCACGCTCAAAAATTTCTCGCGCTGTGAATTCCTTGTTTAAACCCCAGAGCGCTGGCGGTGATGTGTGTAAAGTAGTTTTTAACCCCCAAACAACCTTTTTTTTTATATGTAAAAATTATACAAGTTTTTCTAAACATTTTGTAATATGAATACATGAATATCAGACCTGTAATATCAATTCTGCACATTTTTTTTTTTTTTTTTTTTTTTTACTTAAAAAAAAAACCTAACATTGCAGAAGTGGTCACAGAATTTTTGACATAAAAAAAAAAAAAAAAAAACAGTAATAGCAATTAATTATGATTATTTAAAGATTGCTCCATTGAAATGCATTGGACCACGCCAGGGAGCGCCAGGTCATACCTGTCGCTGTGATGGGATTAGCAGCGGCGCTGTTCGTTGCAGTCGGCTACATGTTGAATCCCGCGCTAGCTGACGCTGTCGCTGGCGCTAGCCTCATTTAGCGTGATAAATGCGTCATTGTGACCGCCGACGGGCGTACTTGATTCGGTAGCCGCCAATAGCTGGTACCTGGCGCTCGTCAGACACTACCTGGCGCTAGCCCTTGATAAATAAGGGCCTAAGTTATCTGTCCACAGATAAAAGAGACTTTTAAAATTCTCCCTCGGGGGGGGGGGGGGGGGAGGCTGGTGTTGAGCTTACCCTATACAGGGGAAGGCTGATGGGATTTGTAGATGGCAGCTGCACTAAGGGCTCTACTTCAAGCCAAGATAGCGCCCCCCCACTTCAGCAACATAGAGCCACGTGACTATAAGAAACTTGGAAACAGCATGTTGATAAGTAAATCACAGTTATGGGGGCATAATTCTAATGCAAATGTTTATTTTACATTCCAAAAGAGGAAGAAAATATGGAGCTTTCCATTAATGGTAACAAAACACCCACACACATCAGCAGCACTTCCTCTGTAATAATTGCTATTCAAGCATAGATTAGTTTTTACGCAGCAGTTAAGGCAGAACAAAGGTGGCCGACCTTGGAATCTTAAATATTAGGGCCAGACGCTGGCTTTCCACCAGGGCATCCTGAATTGGGATGCCCTCCTATGTGAAACCCTCTAAAATGCTGCTATTCACCAACCTCCTATCTAAATGGCTGGGGCAGGAGCGTGCACAGGCCGCCAGGGATGCGGGAGGATGCGGAAGCCCGTGCTCCCTTTTGAAATCAGTGAGAGCCATTTGCACATTACATGCAGGGAGAGAGTTGGGGAGACAGAGAGAGGCTAATATATGCTCCCGATTGCGGTCTGAGTTGCACCCCTAAAAACAGCCGCTCCATGCTACAGACTCTGCCTAAACTCAATTTTAACTCTTATTTTTCCTTCAGAACTAATGGCCTTATAAGAAAAGACCATAAGTAAAAGGGTTTGTGACTGCTGGTACTAGAGCCCCTTGGGGACATTTCTCCTGCCTTGATGACAGCCCTGGATGCACATTTCTAGGTTATTTAGTCAGGGGTGTATAAGGGATTCTATAAGTAAGCCTTTAAAATCCTTGTCTACTCACTGGGTAACCATCATCATTATTTTTACTGTTGTTCTAGGTCAAAGTTGGATGTCTTCCTTGGTACACCAACTACTGTTGTGTGTGTACGGTTTTTGCAATTATGTGCCTTTCACGTGTCTTGTTTGTATGGTGGTCTCTGCTACTTCATATGTGTTTGTGATCCTCTCCTCCCTTGGATTGCATTTCCCCTCCCATCTTGATCATTGTCCTATGTAGTAGTCTTTGGATATCTCCAGCTGCATGGACAGCTACTGGTCCATTGGTGTTAGGTCAGTGGCCTTCTGTTCCCCTTGCCCTTTGTTGTCTATGCTGGACTTAGGCCTTCGGTGTCCTAGCACCCTGACCAAGGGCCTTCTCAGGATCTATGAGCTCCCCACCATCTGGGGCTCAGCTGAAGAAGTAGGGTAGTTACTGGACCACCATAGGGTACAGGCCTTCTATGCCTTGGGTAGCCAGCCGCTTAACTCAGGTGATGCAGGTCGGTTGTCCTTTTCTGTTTATGTTCCGAGTCTGTGCCTCTTAGATCTCTTCCAAGCCTGTGCCTTACTTATCTAGTGTCCTAGCCTATGCCTTTCTTACTCATCCTAGTCTCTGCCTGTGTTCCCAGTCTGTTCCTGTGTTCCTAGTGCAGTCTAGTTAATATTGCCTGTAGAAGACTTAACTCCATGGGAAGTTCCAAGACTTAATAGCCTTTTGGCTAAGTGCCGCCTCAGTTTACCATGTCCTAATCTCTAAACCCAGACTGTTCCAAACTTCTTCTGAGTGCCCAGCGATTTTGCAAACCATGTGGTAAATACCCAACAGCCAGCTAAGTATGTTGGTTCCTTGAGAAGCAAATGTCTAGTTCCCCCTTATTGTATCATACAAAAATCAATAAGATGTTACCATCTTCGCTAAGAAATAGTTTAAATTTATCACAGTTCTCAATACATTATTAGAAAAAAAGAAAATAATACTTTTCAGACTGCCTCAAATGAATATTTTTAATTGAGATTAAAATTGAAAGAAGCCATCAAAAGTAAAACTTTAGAATTTGCCAGCTGACAAGTACTGGATGTGTCGCACTGTTCGTCGTACTTCCATTTTTTTCATATCCCTGTCCTTCTTTTCAATTAAATTACATTGTTTAGTTGGAGAGCCTTTTAAAAATTTGGCGTATCCCTTTATATTCAACTGTCAGAGAAAATGGCAATCATCTTAACAACTGTCACAATGGCAATCAAATCTGATGAAGTAATTTTTTTTTCTCCATTTCATTTTGTCTAATTTTCTGACATGGGACATTTTATTATTTTTGAGAAAATCCTTTTTTTCTCTAAAAACCTGGACTAATGCTTTTAATAATAGTTATGTTGGTGACAGCAGATATGTTAATATTGTTTTATTAAGGTTTTATTAATTACAGATGGAAAATTATTGAAATATTTTTGATTATTTTATGTCTTATGCTTGTGTATGGTTAAAGATAAAAAGCTTATGAATTATTTCTTATTCAGTTTGCTTACAATAAATATTTGCTAACTCGCTGGTGAATTTTTCATAAATTAGAAAAATCTCTTGTGTTTTCTGCTCTAAAAGTAGCCCTAAAATTCATTTTTTATTATTCTGAAATCTTTTGATCTTTTTAAAATCTAAAAATGTAAATGATATGCATGCAAACCGCTGCCTGCTTGTCGTAACCGATTCCCCTTCATTCAGCAGCAAATGAGGCTTGCTTCCCCACCATCTTGCTGCAACCATTTGTAATTTTTTCCACAATCTTCATGGGTGCAAAATCTAAATCCTGTGTGTTTGGTGCATCGTTTCATGAATAAATGGCAGGCAGAGGCTGTGTGAGATGAGCAGCTGTGGATGTGGCGAGAGTGGTGTCAGTCACCAGGGAAGAGCCCGCAGCTGCTGATTGGGCAATGCTGAGTCTATTTGCCGCAATGCATATGTGCAGAAATGAAAGTCAATTACCATAGGACTGTCACTCCACTTTAACTGGAGTTCAGCTATTCCAGTCCAGAAATCCGAATTTTCAGCTGAGCTTACTTATCCTGTCAAAAGTGTTAAAGCTTAAAACGTTTGCCCCTACTCATACTATTTCTTATATACTTGATTCTCTAAAGTGTGAAAAAGCTAAGCTGGTAACACTGGTGATTCCACCCCTGCCTGTGACCCCAATAAATACACCCAAGCTAGTGACTTAATTCAAGCCAGTGTCTTACCCCATGTCTGAGCCTCTACAGTCTGATCCTGACTTAAGACTCTGCTGCCCTTGTAACTTTAGTGCAGCATACAGACCGAGCTGCTTTTGCTGCACCCTAGAAGCCCAAGGCCTCTATGACGTGTCCCCAGATTTTATCTCAGACTGATGTCATGTTCCGAACCTTGGCTTGGCTTTCAATCTCCAGTCCCCCTACTATGATTTGAGACTCCACTTATGTGCTAACACCTCAGCCAGTCCCTGTCTCTGTACTGCTTGAACCAGTTCCAGGATCAGGATCCCCAGACTCCTTCAAATGCCTTTCAATCTTGCACACCCCTGCCTGACATCTATTTTTTTTAATTCTTATTATTAATTTTCAAAAAAGTACAGTTTAGAGTCACAATTCAGATTTTAAAAGACCATCAAACAATTGGACAATTAAATAATAGGTCACGCCTTCTCTATTCCTAAGTGTCCTCATGACTCAAAACCCAAAAGAAGAAAAAATCGCAAAATGATCAAAAGCCATTTATTGATTTATTTAAGTATTAAGTCTAAAATGAAGTCAGCATTTACTGGGAAAACATTATCTTTCCTCACTTTCGTATCTGTTACTTATGCCCTTATTCATCAAGCGATAGCGCCAGGTAGTGTCTGACGAGCGCCAGGTAGCGGCAGCTAACGGCGACTACCGACTCAAGTACGCCCGGCGGCGGTCACAATGACGCATTTATCAAGCAAAATGAGGCTAGCGCCGGCGAGAGCGACGGCTAGCGCGGC
This sequence comes from Gastrophryne carolinensis, assembly GCA_027917425.1. NCBI lineage: Eukaryota > Metazoa > Chordata > Amphibia > Anura > Microhylidae > Gastrophryne > Gastrophryne carolinensis. The sequence goes on from CM051241.1 coordinate 38,090,304, forward strand.
ATTCATCATGAAGCCGCCTGGACCGAACAGCGCCGCTGCAAATTCCCTCACAGCGCCAGGTATGAGCTGTCGCTCCCTGGCGATGTCCAATGCATTTCAATGGAGCAATCTATAATAATTCATGATTAATTGGTAATAATTTTTTTTTTAATTTTTTTAATGTCAAAAAATCGGAGAACACTTCTGCAATGTTAGGATTTATTTTTAAGTAAAAAAAAAAAAAAAAAAAAAATATGTGCAGAATTGATCTAACAGGTCTGAGATTAATGTATTCATATAACAAAATGATTATAAAAACATGTATAATGTTACATTCAAAAAATATGGTTGTTTAGGGGTTAAAAACTAGTTAATACAGATCGCCGCCAGCGCTCTGGGGTTTAAACAAGGAATGGACAGCGACAGCACATTCGGAGCGTGATTTTTTGATGAATATGAAGCTAGCCGTTCGCTCTGGCCATTCGTTGTCAGGCGCTCACATACAACGCTGGACCTGTGAAACAGCGACCCCCCCAGCCCGTATTCAACATTACCGCACACCGACTGAGTCGCTGTCATCAAGCTAATGCCGGCCAAGCACAGCGAATACTGGCTGGCGCTGAAAAAATCACTCTACAGTCGCTCATCTGTCGCTACCTGGTGCTATTGATGAATCGGCCTCTTAGTTATACAGTAAATAAGGCTAAAAAAAACATATATATGTCCATCAAGTTAAACCAAGGATCGTGGTTGGGGAAAGTTATTTTTTCTAACCCCAAAAACCTCAACTTCCCCAAGTAAGCATCTATGATGGACAGTGTCAAATGCTTTTGCAAAAAACATTATCTAAAGCCATCCTCCGTCACCCTTCATGTCTTCATAGAAGCCAATCAGGTTAGTCTGGCAGCTTCTGTCCTTGGTAAAATGGCGCTGTTTGTCACTTATAATAGTATGCATAGTTATATATTCGTGGGACGCTCTCTTAAGGGACTTACAGTTTATGTTGAACTATATTGTTGTCACTGTTACCAAATTATTTTTATGGACTGTTACAGTCCCTACCAGGTTATAATCATTTGACATTACCGAATCCATAATCCCTAGTAGGTGCCTCCAAAACTGATTCATATAGTTATCTTGTAGCAAGCTGAGGAATGTTCTCTCCCTTGTAGCTGAAGCAGAATTATGTCTCCAGTCAATATATGGATAGTTGAAGTCCCCCCCATCACCACCAGTGTACCAGCCTGTGCCACCCACTCATAACCCCCCACTTCTTCCCACAAGGATTCTACATCTTCACGATCTTCTGCTAGTATCCCCTCATTAATATATGCTTTGAACTAATGTTTTACACGCTCTGCCCCTTTCCTATTTGCTCTGTTTTCCAAAAGAGTGTAAAACCCTTGAAGGTTAACAGCCCAGTTATGTGTGGAATCCAGCCATGTCTCAGCCACACCAATAGCAACAATATTTTCTTCCAGTACCAGAGTCTCAAGCTCCCCCACTTCTGGCATTTGTGAACATACACATTAAGTTTCCATCCAATTTTACATATTGAGCTTCTGCTGTATTGTGTCCACCTAATTTTTCACTGATGGGTTGCAATACATGGATCTCGTTATCCATCATAGCAGTACTCCCCCCCACCATCATATGCTGTCCCCTAAGTAACTAATCTTTCCCTTTGTTTTCACTCTTGCCCTCCCCCTCATCTTTAGTTTAAATACCCTCCAACCCCCCCTAGTACCCTCTTACCCAGCACAACAGCCCCCCCTTCCATTCAGGTGCATCTGTAGAGTACAGTTTGTGCACCAATATAAAGTCAGCCCAGTGCTCTAGGAACCCTTATATATCTGCCCTGCACCATCACTTAAGCCATGCCTAAACTCTCTAAGCTCCCGCTGTTCCTGTGGATCACATGGCACAGGCAGTATTCCAGAGAATACGACCTTGGATATCCTTCTCTTCATATTTGTTTAGCTGTACTTCCATACTTTTCAACAGTGAAAGAATATCTAACCAGACCGGAGCCCTATTATCCAACAACCTTTTCACAATGACTCAGCTATCCGAGTAAGCCAGAAAGTTATTATTTTAAAAGTTTGCAGCCATCCATGATATTATTATGTATAAGCACTAAAAGTTGGGGGGTACCCCACTAACACAATCCCCCCAGAAGGTGATTAACAGAGTCTTATAACTGCACAACACCAAAAGGTACAATTGATATATGATTTTATTATTCTCAAATATTAAAAAGATCCATTTTTTACAAGAAAGACAAACTATTTAAAAAACATATAAACACCATGTTAAAATACATACTGCCAGGAGGGGGCGCTAATCAGTCTGGCTGCCTAAAAAACCCAACAAAAATTGTATATACAGTGTAACAACCTCTCTATCCAAAAATTCATGAAAGTGCTAATGCTTAATAAAGTGCTAAATATTTAACCCCACAAGTACATCAATCAATGTATTGCAAGTATATAAGAGGAAATAGTGACACTAATCAGTAACCAAAAACAGTGCAAAGTAAAGTAAAACCATTACTTATCCCTCCAGAAAGTGCAGAGTGGCAGCGAGCGCCCCCCCCCCGTGTTGCGCAACACGGGAGCATCCCCCCCGTGTTGCGCAAGCCCACGCGTTTCGAGACGTGGGTCTCTTTCTCAAGGCAGAGTGCGCACTCTGCCTTGAGAAAGAGACCCACGTTTCGAAACGCGTGGGCTTGCGCAACACGGGGGGGACGCTCGCTGCCGCTCTGCACTTTCTGGAGGGATAAGTAATGGTTTTACTTTACTTTGCACTGTTTTTGGTTACTGATTAGTGTCACTATTTCCTCTTATATACTTGCAATACATTGATTGATGTACTTGTGGGGTTAAATATTTAGCACTTTATTAAGCATTAGCACTTTCATGAATTTTTGGATAGAGAGGTTGTTACACTGTATATACAATTTTTGTTGGGTTTTTTAGGCAGCCAGACTGATTAGCGCCCCCTCCTGGCAGTATGTATTTTAACATGGTGTTTATATGTTTTTTAAATAGTTTGTCTTTCTTGTAAAAAATGGATCTTTTTAATATTTGAGAATAATAAAATCATATATCAATTGTACCTTTTGGTGTTGTGCAGTTATAAGACTCTGTTAATCACCTTCTGGGGGGATTGTGTTAGTGGGGTACCCCCCAACTTTTAGTGCTTGTCCATATTTGGTTAAGTAATTGCACCACAATTACTAACAATATTGCTTACTGGTGCCAGCAATTTGTTCCATATTATTATGTATGGTTAAGACTATTATGAAAAACATAAGCATGTCGGCCCACAAAATAGCTAAAAAAGTACTGCTCCAAATGCTCCGGAACCAATGATCCACATCCACTAGGTCACATGAATTTGGTATCTCAGAGTTCCCCAAACATACAAAGAAAACCAAATGAAAGACAAAACATTGTTACTAGAGATGATTGAACATATTCATTCCTTTCAAATGTAATTTTTAATGAATTGCTAAAAAAAATTAGCTTACCTCCTTACTCTACTCAAGTGCTGGGCAAAATCCTCATTGTCCAGCAGGTCTCCCCCTGGTTCTGGTGGTGGCTACCTGGTAAGACACCTTTTTAGTTGGAAACAAAGCAACTCAGGCCAATTTATCAGTAACATAGGAAGAGCATGTGAGCAGAGCCATTTCAATATGCCACAGTACAAAATACTGGAAGCTAGCAATCAAAAATATAATCGGCCTCTAAAATCTTGTAAAAAACAAAGGACTGGGTTGGCACACATCTACAGAGGTTTGTTGAAGTTGCCAACCCAATTGCCACAGTGCCTCTGTAGGTGTGGTCTAACTCTAATCTATGATAATCCCCTTTTGGACATAAATGCAATAAATACATTGAGGGTCAAAAACCTCCCCAAATTAGAATAAGTTTTGAAAAATAAAGAAATCTTGTAGAAAACACACTTTTACAAAGTTGAGAACTGAACTGAGAAAAGAAATGTGAAAACAGTTACCTAACTGACGTTCGTAAAATATCAATGAAAGATGAAAACATGTCCTAAAGAGACAATCTTACCTAAAATACCATTGATTCCTATGGGGTTCAATGCTAAAAGCTGCAGAACGGAAAAGGTGTTCAGCATTCAACGTTAGCATTCACTACGCTAAAATGAACTGGACGTAAATAAAGCAAACACAGACTTCACCTGACGAACATATTTTTTTTTTTATGTTGTATGGCTACAAAAATAAATCCCTGGGCATAAAATGTATAGAGCAAAACTTTGAAAAAATAATTAAAACGTATATCTTTTACTACCAACTAAGGCCAGTTTAAACTTGCAGGAAAAATGGTAAATGAAGAATCACAAAGGACTACAATATCTGTAGGCTAAGAAATGATAGAGGTTACTAGATCATCCCAGCAGGGGCTCTCTCTTTTTATTACATGTTGAGTTTCACTGTCACATTGGTATAAGAAGGACTGTGTCACTTAACCAGTGTGTCAGACTGGATGTATCACTGCAGAGACAGATCCTCCCAGTGCTCTACAAAAACGTCTACCAGATAAATGACTTTCATGAGAAAGTAGGTAGGGCAAGCCTCTTACTTTTCCGCACAGCAGGAATCTATTCCCAAACAAATTTAGAAAGAAGTATATATGGAGTCTACAATTATACTCCTACCTCCTTCTTGACAATACATGGATTTGGCCTGACTGCACAGAAAGATGAACAAAACTGTTGCAACTTTACGAATCTTAAAATCAGATCTTAAAATAACCTGCAAGACGGTGAGTTTAAGTCTCAAGCTAGCGGAACAAGTGAGCTCCAGCTGAGAGTGAACATTTCTTTGGAATTTAGTAGTAGCAGGCTGTCCATATAACTTTCAGCTAGAGAACCGCACAATAGATTCCTTGCTGCTCCTTATTGCATTGACAAATCTACAGACGAGCAACGTGTACATGGAATATATATAACTATAGGTCTTGACCATGGCTACAGAACTTAATTGATATTGAAGTTTTCTTAGCTCGAGTAGAAAAGTGAGGCAAACAAATATTTGCAAAGGTTTAGCTACAGGTTGAGTGCAAAGGCATCAACCCTAAAAGAAACAAACAGGAGACCATATGGTCCACCTAGTCCGCTCTTTAGTGTGTATGTCCTTTTTGCATTCAGTGGGTCCAAACATGACTGCTCTTTTAATATTTTGAAACTATTATACTTGTAGCAACAAAAGCTCTTCCACGTCTAGATAATTAAAATATTTAATACAAATTCTCATCAAATGTAAGTTAACAGGCCTGGATAACGAAACCATGAAATGAGCAGTTAACCTAACATCTTGGATGCTCTGAAGAGGAAAGAAATACCCTACAGAGAGGCTCAATTTCAAGGATTATCTGAGCCCTGGCCACAAAGACATAAGTTTCTACTCTCTGCATTTTCCATGCAGGAGTAAGGAAGATATATCCACCACCTCTATGAACCAATGCTCGAGAAGTAGACTATCTACAACAGTATGTGTTGAACCTTGTATATTTTAGTGCTGTGCACACCATCCCGGTGGTGTCATTCTAACCGGAATCACAGCTCTTACTGTCCACATACAAGGATTATGGGTTAAAAGAGCATGATAATGATTGTGTTGTATCAAGAAGAAATTATCTCTTAGCGCAATAAAAACCCGGCACGGCCAGCCTGAAATCTAAAAGATTTTGGGGCCAGCTACTGGCCTTTCCCCAGGGCATCCCAAATGTGGATGTCCAGCTGTGTGAAACCCCCCCGGGCGTCAGTAATCACTCACTTTTTCCCCGTCCAATAGCACATGTGTGGGCTCTTGTCCATGGCTCAGATTGTTTACTAGGGATTCAGATAGACTGGAGCCTGAACATGTGCCCTTGGACTGTGGAAAGGTGAGTTTTACTGAGAAAACTGGGGGTTTCACACAGCAAGGCATGCAAAATCAGGATGCCCCAGGGGCACAGAAAAAAACCCGGGAAAGTCAAAATCTGTTTTTATTCTGCTAAAATTCCCCTTTCCACTCTAATCCCCCCCCCCCTTCATAGAAAGACCTCTGGCTCACAAAGGTGTGGCATTTACTTCCTGTGGTACACAGTGACAGCGTCTGACAGGTTCACAAGGTAGTCAGTCAGCATCAAACACAATACAAACCACATAGTTCCTTCTAAAAGTAAAATGATAAACTACACAGAAGCCCTAATTCACTAACCCAACATTTGCAGGTTTTCACCGCATTCACAAAACAAAATGTGCCATGTTTCCCGACTATACCTGTGTTAGCTGTATTTACTACTAGCTCAGCGTAGTTGGCGGAAGACCGACGAACACTTGAGCAGTAAGCCAGATTTCTCCAGCAAACACCATTGAATCAATGGCAGTTGTTCCAAGATTGTCTCGTTAGTTGAATTTTGCTTCGATGCCGGATATTTTGAGCTTGAACGTCAGATAATTAGTATTTGAAAAACAACTAATGAAACTGTTGTTACATTACGTTTTACATTTTTTTTTTAAATCTCTATATAACTAAATTGCCAGCTTGCGCCAAACCATTTATCTAAATAAACACCACTCTTCTGCCCATGTAAAATGCAGCAAATCCCAGCAAAATGCTAGCCTTTTTCCCTTTACGTTCACCTCTACAATTTAAGCTCTGGTTGCTAGAATTATAGCTCAGTTTTGCTACGTACCCAAGTTGCAGAGCACACGGCGCACTAAAGATAGTGAGCTAGCAAAAACTAACGAACGTAAATCATTGCAAATAGCCAGTTCTCCCTCTGTTCCCCACTACAATTATAGCTTTGTTTGCTAGAATTATAGCTCAGTTTGCTACTATGTACCCAAGTTACAGAACACACAGTGCACTAAAGGTAGAGCAAACGAGCGAAAACCTGGAAATCAGGCCAAAGTGTGTGTATATATATATATATATATATATATACACACACACACACACATACACATTACAGTGAATGTAGCATATGCGGTTTGTTTCAAAAAGCTAATTAAGTAGTCATAAATTAACACTAGTTAAGGTTTCTGGTTTTTATGCTTCTCACGTTCTGTTTCTTGAATCACATCTTATTTTAACTTGTGAAATAAAGTGAAAAGTGTCTTATTCTAATAGGATAATGTAGTGCTATTTTCTTGCATCAAGTTGCCCTTCAGGTAGAGCTAAAGTAGGTCATGCTACATATTTGGTAAAGAAAGATGCAATTCTGGTGTAAATTGCAACGTGTCTTGGTGATCTTTCAATAACAGGGCCCTATGGGGTATGCATACCACCACAGTACCAGTGGTGCACCATGCTTTACCAAATAATTAGCATGACCCTCCCTGACTCAAACATTGGATAACATAGTCAGCTGCTGGAGAATATTTGGATGTTTTTCATTTCTTTGCTGGTGGCTGCCTACAGTAGACTGGTTTGACAGTTAACCTACAAAGTGACTGCTATTGGAGCTATTTACTTTTTAAAATTACCTTTGCAGACATAGGGTTAACCATTGAACTGTTAATTATGAATTCTGTTTTATTTCAATTGCTTCGGTTTATGAATAGGCCTGTGTTTGACAGTGTTAGCCAATTGTGTTTTCAAGAGGAATGAAACCCAAGATCATCACTTTGGGTCATTATCTTGGCTCTTGTACCTCATGCCTGGAGCATCCCGATTTGGGATATGTATTGAACAAAAGTGTAAAATTGAGGGATTTTTCCTTCTAATCAGTTGAAATTGTAACAGAAATCCTAATACAATGAAATGTGAGTACCTGAGCTCAATAGTAAGCAATCTAATGTTAAATGTGTTGCATGGTCAGGGTTATAAATTGTATCAAAATGGTATCAACAAAGAATTCTCAGTGATGAGTAATTACATTTTAGATACATTATTATGTGATTTCAAATGATAAAAGTGTTATATAACTATGGTAGTAGGAACTGCAATCTTAGGTCCACTTTATGGAGACCAAGAACAAATGTTTGAAACATATACATATAGTGGGCCATATGAATGGACGTTTCTTTTTCACACACAAGGATCACAATAAAATAGGTTTTTCAATGAAGAAATCACTGTGAAATATTTTGCTATGCAATTTTTTAGGACAATTGAGTTGGCCTAATATGATGTAATGATGCGTATCATATAAGTACAAAAGGTGTCTAGGGGATAGAAGGAGTTGCTGCCTGTTGACAAACTTTTAAAGACCCCTAGAAGAAGAACACATTAGAAGAGTGGAAATCCTAGGTTTTGTTCCTCTCAAGGCTCGACTCTAGAACTTTAACACTAAAAAAACTACACCAATATAAATCTAAAGATTTATAAAAAGTTAAAGCAACTTTAAAAAGTTCAGGAAAAATGATACAGAAGGGTTATCCTAAGAGACTGGGAATTGTTAGATAAAGTAACCATCATTAAACTACCCCAACTCTATACATTTTGTTACATTTCAACTTGTTTCTTGGAAGCCCAATGGAAAATTCTAGACTCCGTTACACAATTTATTTTTCATTGGCCAAAACAGATAGCCATTGAACACATAAGCCACAAGTTTTACACAACAGAAAAGCGACAAGTGTTATACAACAGAAGATACAAATTGGTAAAATTCATTCAAAATGGACAAACCCTTCCCAAATGAACCATAATTAGTGATAAGCTGAACATCTTGGGTTTGGAGACTGTTTGGCCAGATGTATCGGGTTTTTGCTAAAACATTGGAAAAAAAATCAACCAGGTTATTTGGGCAATTTAACATGACAGGATTGAGAGTCCGGCTGTTCCACCTGGGAACTCTGGGTTGGAGAGGGCAATATTTGAATAAGTAATAAGCCCAAAAATGTGCCCCAAATATTGCTGTTATTCAAGTATGACTGGATTGAACTGAACTAACTTGTTTCCCTGAAAATAAGTCCTCCCCCACAAATAAACCCTAGCATGAGTCACATACACATCAAGTAGTCACACTTCAATCCAGGGCATATATGAGAGCATTGTGGTTGCTTTTGGTTACCAGCAAACCACCACACTTGCAATGCAGTAAAACCTATAAGATAGCAGCTGGAATGCCAAGAAACACATATTTTGGAGCAAAATTAATATATTCTTTATTTTCAGGGAAACAGGGTAGTAATATTTGGTTTGAATTTAACCTCGACTCAAATTTGAAGCTTATCTCGAACCATAAGTACTTCAAGATACTCTTACTGCTGCCTATTTTAGCACACCATGTTGTTTTTTTATTCTTTTTGGTATGGTTTAGACTGCACATGGTTGCAAGCAGAGTTGCACTTTGACATAAAATTCCTGATTTACTAGCCGATTCGCCTGTATTAGCCTAACCTTTGGGTTTTCGCTGCATATGCCTCATTTACCATACTAAATTGGCCAAGTTCATCCAACCATGCCCTCGTTAGCTGTATTTACCACTAGTTCAGCGGAGTTGGGTGATGACCAGCCAACACTTGTACAGTACGCCAGATTTTTCCAGCAAACACCATCAATGGAATCAATGGTTGTTCTGCCAAGGTTGTCTCTTTAGTTGAATTTAGCATCAATACTGGATATTTTGAGCTTGAATGTCAGATTTGTGCTGACTTGGCTTCTTTTAGAGATGCATTTAAGGTTCGCACCAGGGCCCTGTCACATTTAGTTACACCATAGGTCGCAGCAGTTAGCACCAAAACCTTTTTTCTAAGTATTTATACCAGCCAGTTCTACCTACATTCACTGCTACAATTAAAGCTCTGTATATAGGCCAGGTTGCTGCTATGTTCCTAAGTCTCAAGGTAGAGCGAACTAGCAAAAACCTGTAAACATATTATGTCAAGTTCAAAATGTATAATGTTTATTTCAATACAATATACTGTCCAAATACAGTAAAAGCACAGGAGCACTTCAGGCAGGGCCGGTGCCAGCACTAGGCATACCAGGGCAATTACCAAGGGCCCCTGGCCTCTGTAAAGGCCCACTCAGGCTCAGACTGGGCCCCATGTGCAGACTTGCTTATGGTTGACCATAGAACCAGAGGATGATCAGCAGCAATGAAAAAAGTGGTGAAAACTAGAGGGCCATCGGTGGCAACTTAGATAGTGTTGGGGACCAAAAAATGATCAGCAGTGGAGAAGGTGATGAGGATCTAAGTAAGATTGGCAGCAATGATAGAAAGTTGCAGCAAAGAAGCTAGAAAGCACTGGGAGGGGGTGTGACCAATTGGTGGCAGTAGAGAAGAAAATAAGGACCAGAGGATGATCAGCAGCAAAAAGAATAAAACAAGGACTAGAGCAGTGGTCCACAACAGTTTACACCAAGTACACCCTAGCAACAAGCAGTTTAAACCAATTACCCCCAATTAGGAAATAAAATATTGATGTTACCAAAATAAGTAAGCAATAGGCCTTGTAGCAACTTTTAAAGCATGAAAGTATAATATATTACTGTTAAAATAAAATGGCAGACCTATAATAACCCCCCTATTGGTGAATCTCTGAACATTGCCCCCCTGGGGTACGTATACCACAGGTTGAAAAACAGTAGACTAGACGATCGATACAGGAGAAACTAAGGACTGGAAGGCATTTAGTGACAGAGAAGATTCCATCAATGGCTGCAGAGCTGAAAGGTGAAGGGGTTCATCAGGGCCCACCGAGACTCTCTTGCCCAAGGGCCCAAATAAGCCTAGAGCTGGCCCTGTCTTCAGAAAACAAACCGAAAGTGGCTCCTTCACACCATACCTAATGGCAAAGTTTATAAAGCCTTCCAAAACCAGTTGTGAATATTTGCACACATTGGCCAAATAAGAGTTGACCCTTCTCTTTAATGATGTCAATGGCCTTCAGAAGAAAAAAGAAAATTAACTCTCCACTTTTTTTTTGTTGATGTCTAAAAGTAGATTTCCTTTCCTGTAAAGACCATTGTGAAATAAATTAATAAATTATGTGTTGTGCTTTTGATTGAGCAGCCTCAACGATTGTTGGTTTCTAATGATCCTGAAGAGGCCTAATTAAAAATAATGTTACCTGAGAATCAGCTTTGCCGAAATTCATGTTTGTTTTTGAATTGGAAATAAATAAAATCAGACAGCAAAAGTGGAGCAGATATGTAATGATGATGTCTGACTTCTAAACAGCAAAGGAAATTATAGTCATTGGGATGGGAACAAATACCTCTTAATTGCACTTCATTACAACGTACCTTTCTTTGCACAGTTGCATATATTAATTATAAAAATCATGTTCCACAGACAAGACGTTACACAATGGCTCTTTCTCCCCCCACCCCCCTCCATTGCTGTCTTTTAAAGAATAGAAGAACAATATCAACTGTCAGATACAAAAGGAACTTTGAAAGGCAAAATCATAAAAAGAATGAAAGCCTATTATAATAAAAGAAGAAAAAACATGCTTTGACTTCACAAATGGAAAACTTATTAATGTTTAAGATGTTGTGTTCTTTTGGAAAGTACCCTTCTATTTGCTGTTTTTAAATGTATATGCCAAAGACCAGCATTATATATTGTACGAACCACAACCTAAATCACTGACCTTAAATAACAGCACAGGTTGGACAGAACTGGGATATTCAATTTGGATCTCTTAGCTCGGTGGTATCCAATTATATGTGAGCCTCCTGAGCCTGGCTCACTCCTTCCATGTACTGGTATAGCTCCAAAGCTCCCACCCCCCTCCGTGTGTGCTTTTGCCCACTCAAGTGAAAATTCAAGGTGAATATCTTGCAGAGCCCATGGATATTGGCAGTTTCCCTTGGGACCTTGTGTAAACACAACCATTGCAGGAATTTCTTTCACTATTACAAGTTCCTTGTAATAGTGGTGAAGGGCCTCTGGCAGGGATGGACTGGCCATAAGGTCTGGGTCTGGTGAATGGTGGTTCCTATTCCCCCGACTGGCAGCTAGAAGCCAGATCTACCTACGACCAGGCCAGTCAGCCTGTTATAGATGGGGTGGGATTCTGCCACTCAGCTTGTTATGGATGGGGGAGATTCTGCCACTCCGCTTTGTTATGGGGGGGATTTTGCCACTCAGCCTGTTATGCATGGGGGGGGGGGGATTCTGCCACTCAGCATGTTATGGAGGGTTCTGCCTTCTATGGGGTTATGGGGGGTTCTGCACACTGTCTGTTGTGGGGGGTGGATACAGAATCACAGTAGGGCTGGTGGGACCAGAAAAGTCCCAGGCTGTTTATTAACTCCAGTCCACCCTGCAGTCTGGCTAAATCAAGTGGTGGAAGCCCTGCCTATAATTCATCCCTGTCTGTTTCTAGAGGAGGGGGGCAAGCATATAAATTACCCTGGGATCCAAGGCCACTGGGGTGCCTTTATCCCAGCCATCCTACCTTCTGCTTGGGTCAGGGCTACTGGTGGTCCAGGCCAAAATACAGGCCTCTCACCCCGTCCCCATATTAGGCTCAGTCATGGGGAGGGGGCACTGCCTGCTGATAGTTTAGAGGCACAGTATGGCACATTCCTGTAGTGGACAGCAGCAGCACCATATAATGGGCTGACAAGACTGACAAACCAGACCAGATTCAAAAAGGCAATCATACTTTCTTGCAAGAAGGACAACCCACAGAGTCCCACAGAGGTGGTGAAGAAGAGGTTTGGTGGCCAGAGTGGCAGGATTCCCCAGATTGGCACAGACTGAGTGAGTGACAGCAGTATTAATGTGGCTTTATCCCATTAACTCTAGTTTACCAACCTAAATTTAGAATTGCTTCTCATAATCTGTTTCAGGAAACTCTTCAACTCTTCATCTCCCAACCAATTACAAGCGTACAAAGTAGAAAAGATTGCATTGGGTCACATACCTATCACTTGCCCCAATCAGACATCTATTGGACACTTACTGCTTATGTTTATCAGTTGTCTACTTAGGTCATTTTTTGGGGGGTTTTCTTAATATTGTATAATACTTCTCACATGAGCACTGTTTATTTTTTGCATTATCTTAGCTTGCTATTCTATGAAGTAAATTTTATTTTCCTCAAGCCTTCTCTTGTACTTCTTGGTTCACGATCTCTTGGAACACTTGTATTGTAAAATATAAATTAACACAGTAGAGATGTTCAGGTCAGTTGTGTGCGTTTTTTTTTCATAGAAACATAGAAACATAGAAGGTTGACGGCAGAAGGAGACCATACGGTCCATCTAGTCTGCCCTTATGTGTATACTGTATGTACTCTTTATCTTAGGATAGATGTGTGCTTATCCCAGGCATGTTTAAATTCAGTGACTGTTGATGTTTCAACTACCTCTGCTGGAAGTTTGTTCCAGGCACCTACTACTCTTTCTGTAAAATAATATTTTCTAACATTGCTCCTGATCTTCCCCCCGACTAGCTTCAGGTTGTGCCCCCTTGTTCTATCGTTAAGTTTCTTCTTAAAAACACTTCCCTCCTGAACCTTATTCAATCCTTTCACATATTTAAAGGTCTCAATCATGTCCCCCCTCTCCCTTCTTTCCTCCAGACTGTACAAATTAAGTTCTTTAAGTCTCTCCTGATAAGTTTTAAGTTTAAGTCCTTACACCATTTTCATTGCCCGCCTTTGGACACGTTCTATTTGAATAATGTCTTTTTGCAGGTAAGGTCTCCAGAACTGCACACAGTATTCTAGCTGTGGCCTTACCAGGGCTCTATACAGCGGCATCACAACCTCCCTCTTCCTACTGGTGATGCCTCGAGCTATGCAGCCGAGCATCCTGCTTGCTTTTCCCACTGCCTGGCTACACTGTCCACTCATCTTGCAGCTATCAGTAATCAGTACCCCTAAATCTCTCTCCTCCGAGGTCCTGGCTAACACAGTGCTGCCCATACGGTGCTCAGAGCAGGGATTCCTTCTACCCAAGTGCATGATTTTACATTTAGAGACATTAAACTCTAGTAAAGCTAAATCATTTTCCATGTTGCAGACACCTCCAGGAATATCCACCCTATTACTAACCTTTGTATCATCAGCAAACAGACAAACTTTTCCTACCAAGCCTTCTCCTATGTCACTTACAAATATATTAAAAAGAATGGGGCCCAGGACAGAGCCCTGCGGCACACCACTTGTAACTCGCCTTTGTTCAGATTGCACGCCATTTACAACAACGCTCTGATACCGATCCCTCAGCCAACTGGAAATCCACTGAACTATCCAGGGATTGAGTCCTACCTTCAATAACTTATCTATGAGCTTCTTATGTGGTACAGTGTCAAAGGCTTTGCTAAAATCCAGATAGGCGATATCCACAGCACCACCTTCATCTAACACTTTAGTGACATTGTCAAAGAAATCAATAAGATTGGTCTGACATGATCTGCCCTCAGTAAAGCCGTGCTGTTTTGGGTCCAATAGGTCATTAATTTTTAGATGGGAAATTATCTGTTTTTTTAAGAGTGTTTCCATTAATTTGACCACTATAGATGTTAAACTAACTGGCCTGTAATTACTGGCTTCTTCTCTACTCCCCTTTTTATGGATTGGTACGACATTGGCCATTCTCCAATCATCTGGAACCTCACCAGTTGAAAGGGAATGGTTAAGTAAATCAGTCAGAGGGGCTGCAATCACAAACCTAAGTTCCCTTAGAACTCTGGGGTGGATTCCATCTGGACCCATTGCCTTACTTACTGTCACGCTCTGGGTACTACAGCGATCCACTTAGATAACTCCAGCCCTCTCAGTAAGACCTCAACCCCCAATCTCCGCAGCCAGCTTCACCTATAGGAGCCCCCGCTTGCCGGGACGCAGAGCACGCCTGCCCGGGATCGGTTGCCCCCAGGACTTCAATGGCTCAAAAATTGGAGTCTTACTGTTCAGAGGCCTGGAGAACCCGTGGCTGGAAGTGGTGCCGAGCAGCCCAATGGCTGAGCGTATACGGAAGTCCAACAGGCTTTGGGTCGGCAACGGAAGTTCTGAGATGGCAACGGAACAATAGGGTTGGACAATTCGTGGTCGAGGATCAAGCAGAGGTCGGCAACAGGAGATCAGATCGGGGATGGTCAAACACAGGCGAAGGTCGGCAACAGGAGATCAGATCGGGGATGGTCAAAAACCCAGGCGAAGGTCGGCAACAGGAGATCAGATCGGGGATAGTCAAAACTCAGGCGAAGGTCGGCAACAGGCGATCAGAATATTCACAAGAGACAAAACGCTACTAGGTACAAGGCACTATCACAGGCAATTCCCAACTGAGGGGGAATTGCTTTTATAGGGGAGGGGAAGTGTAGGTGATTGGTGAAACTACAATCTTGGAAAACATTGGACAGAACCAAAAAGGGCGTGTAGCCCAAAACCTCTCTTTTGGGCTCATTGGCCCATAGCCTGAACCAAGGGGGCGTGCCTGTGCCCCTTGGTTCAAACCTTTTCCCACTACAGCCTCCGGCGGGCGCGCTGTGTGCAGGGCATAAAAGTTACGTGCTCGTGCATGCACGCGCGAGACAGTAACGCGGGCGCGGGCACGAGGGAGGAGAGCGGCCGTGCGCGGCGCCGCCTGAGCCGCCGCCGCTGCTCGGCGTGGCCGCCGGGCAGGAGCTGCTGCGGCCGGGCGCCCGAAGCCAGCGTTGGAACGGGGCTCAGGTAAGCGCCGATTCCTGACACTACCCCCCCCTTCATGAGGGGCCTCCGGACCCTCACCGGGTTTCCCTGGATTGTCATGATGAAACTTCTTTACAAGAGTACTGGCGTGCACATCCTTAGCTGCTACCCAGCACCTTTCCTCGGGACCGTAACCAACCCAGTCCACCAAATACTGTAAAGAATTACGCACTTTACGTGAATCTAAGATCTTATTCACTTCATACTCGGGCTCATTATCAACAAGAATGGGCGAGGGACCAGCAAGAGGAGTACTTTTCGCCGGTTTTAACAATGAAACATGAAAAGAATTAGGTATTTTCATAGTCGGCGGGAGTTGAATCTTAAAAGACACATTATTCAACTTCTTGATTATCGGAAAAGGGCCAATGAATTTAGGACCCAATTTGCTAGAAGGTTGACGGAGCGCAATATTTTTAGTGGAGACCCAAACTAGATTGCCTACTTGAAGAGTAGGTTCCCGTGATCTACGACGATCAGCAAATTTCTTATATCTTAAACCAGTGGTTTTGAGAATTTCCTGAACATGTGTCCAGATATTCTTCCGTTCCTGAAGCCACTCCTCCAACGCCGGCAAGTTGGAAGGTGCCCCTGAAAGGGAAGAAGCTCTAGGATTTTTTCCTAAATTACAATAAAAAGGCGACATCTTGGTACTCTCACTAGGCGCATTATTGTAAGCAAATTCGGCGAAATCAATAAATTCTGCCCATTGTTCTTGGGCATCCGAGACATAACACCTTAAGTACTGTTCCAAAGTTTGATTAGTTCTTTCCGTCTGCCCATTGGACTGGGGATGGTAGGCAGACGAAAGAGAGATCTGTATACCCAGCCGCGAACAGAAATGTTTCCAAAAACGGGAAGTAAATTGGACGCCCCGATCAGAGACTATATTGGATGGAATACCATGAATACGAAAAATGTGTGAAGTAAATAATCGAGAAAGCTCTGGTGCAGAAGGAAGCTTAGCCAAAGGAATGAAGTGTGCCATCTTACTGAAACGATCTACGACCACCCAAATAACAGTATTCCCGTGTGATAAAGGCAAATCTACAATAAAATCCATAGAAATATGAGTCCAAGGTTCAGCAGGGATTTCAAGAGGAACCAAACCGCCACTGGGAGCTTTATGTACCCCTTTACTCCGAGCACAAAAAGCACAAGCGTCGATAAAGGCAGTAATATCGCGTCTCATGGTTGGCCACCATACATGGCGGCGGGCAAGCATAAAGGTTTTTCGGTTACCCACATGACCAGCAGTTTTAGCATCGTGAAATTCGCGAATTACATCTGGACGCAAATGTGTCGGTACAAACTGGCATCCTAAGGGAACATCACTAGGAGACTGGTTTTGAAACGGCGCCAAGGTATTAGAGAGATCAGGGAGTAATGCCCCGACCACACAACCCATAGGTAGAATCGGGTCACCAGTATCACCCCGATCCCTACATTCGCCGAACATGCGAGATAGAGCATCCGCTTTAGTATTTTTTACACCCGGCTTGAAGGTAATAATAAAATTAAAACGCGAGAAGAATAATGCCCAACGTGCTTGACGAGAGTTCAATCTCTTGGCAGACCCAATGTATTCAAGATTTTTGTGATCGGTATACACAGTTATGGGATGTAAAGAACCCTCCAGCCAGTGTCGCCATTCATCAAAAGCCAGTTTAATAGCTAATAGTTCCCTATTACCGACATCATAATTTTGCTCCGCGGTACTGAATTTACGTGAAAAATAAGCGCATGGATGAAGACGCTCAGGGTTACCGGAATATTGCGACAAAACTGCACCCACTCCCAGCTCTGAAGCGTCCACCTCAACAATGAAGGCCTTACGAATATCTGGGTGAATTAACACTGGTGCCGAAGTAAAGGCCCGTTTCAAGGTCAGGAAGGCCTCACAGACAGAGGGAGACCAGTTAGCAGTGAAGGCCCCCTTGCGGGTAAGATTGGTAAGAGGTGCAACAATATGAGAGAAGCCTTTGATGAACCGCCGATAAAAATTAGCAAAACCTAGAAAACGCTGTAATTCTTTTAAGGTCTTGGGTTGAACCCACTCCTGAACCGCCGAAACTTTCCCCGCGTCCATCTCCAAACCCTGGTTGGTAATAATATACCCTAAAAAAGGAACTGTGGTGACTTCAAACACGCATTTAGAAATTTTAGCATATAGATTATTTTCTCTCAACTTCTGAAGGACCATCTTTACATGTTGCCTATGTTCGGACAAGGTATTGGAGAAAATGAGAATATCATCTAGATAGATCACCATGAATCTGCCCAAATACTCACGAAAGACATCGTTAACAAAGTCTTGGAAGACAGCAGGAGCATTACAAAGGCCAAAGGGCATAACTAAATATTCGTAATGACCATCTTTAACATTGAATGCAGTTTTCCACTCATCCCCTTGCCGAATACGAATCAGGTTGTAGGCCCCCCTTAAGTCTAACTTGGAGAACACCCGAGCACCTACTACTTGATTAAATAAATCCCCAATCAAGGGAAGGGGATACCGTTTTTTTACCGTGATCTTATTCAGGGCTCTGTAGTCTTTGCAAGGCCTTAAACCACCATCTTTTTTCTCCACAAAAAAGAAGCCAGCCCCCGCAGGTGACGTTGAAGGACGGATGAACCCCTTGCTTAAATTCTCGGAGATGTACTCCTTCATGGCCAGTTCTTCCGGCCGGGTGAGATTATAAATCTTCCCTCTAGGAGGGATGGTCCCGGGGAGCAGGTCAATGGGGCAGTCATAGGGCCTATGAGGGGGAAGGGAATCTGCGGAACGTTCGGAAAAAACATCAGCCCAATCTGCGTAAGGCTGAGGCAATCCCTGTGGCAGCATCTGAAAACTTTTGAGGGCAGTGGAAAAACAATGTGTCTTACAGTAATTACTCCACCTCACTAAATCCCCGGTCTGCCAGTCTAAAATGGGGTTGTGGAGTTTTAACCAGGGATATCCCAATACTACCGGGGTTTCTGGACAGTCAAAAACCAAGAACTCGATATATTCCGAGTGAGAAGAGCCAACAATTAAATTGAGAGGTGGGGTCTTAGTACTAACCGGACCTCCCTGGATGGCCTTCCCATTTATGGCTAGAACCTGTAGAGATTTTCTAAGGGGTACCAGCGGAATCCCCAGGACGGAGATCATGCTCCGATCCAGGAAATTGCCTGCAGCTCCACTATCAATAAAGGCGGATACTGCCTGTTTGGAAGGGCCCCATGAAAGCTCGATGGGAATTAACATCTTGTTCAAATGAGAGTAGTTAATGGACTCACCTAGATCAGTACTCTCCTCCTGATCTAGGCGAGGAAGTTTCCCGTCGGGTATCCTTTGTTAGGACAGGACCTAGCAAAATGCCCTGGATTCCCACAATATAGGCATAGGCCCATGGAGCGTCTCCGCTGCTTCTCGTCCTGGGTAAGACGAGCTCTACCGACCTGCATGGGTTCCTCCTGTGAGGAAGAAGGTGTGTTTACCCCACGGGAAGACGGTGGGTTGGGGGTCTGAGACGGCTTAAAGGACGGAGAAGTCCTAATCCTTTCCCTAGCTCTCTCCCTAAGTCGCCGATCTATTTTGATGGTGACCTGCATTAACTGGTCAAGATCTGCTGGTGTAGGGAAATTAACCAATGCGTCCTTGATACCCTCCGATAGACCCATACGAAACTGGCTACACAGGGCTGGGTCATTCCATCTGGACTCTACTGCCCACCGCCTGAATTCAGCACTGTAATCCTCGGCAGTATTCCGACCTTGCTTTAAGGCCCGAAGCCTGTTTTCGGCTGTGGACTGCTGATCCGGGTCGGCATATAACACACTCATGGCCAGGAAAAATGATGCGACGGAGTGCAGGGCAGCGTCATCGGAAGGCAGACTAAAAGCCCATGATTGGGGGTCTCCTTGCAGAAGGGAGATAATTAACCCCACCCATTGGGTCTCCGTGCCCGATGATAAGGGCCGTAACTTAAAGTAGAGCTCACAAGAATTTTTAAAATTGGAGAATCTGGTTCGGTCTCCAAAAAATTTCTCCGGTAGCGGGACCTTTGGTTCTGGAACGTGAGGTGATACAGCGGATGCAGGTATCTGTCTGGTTTCCTGATTGGCCACTCTTTGGGCTAGTTGGTTGAAAGCAGTGGCCATAGCCTGCACTTGCTGCACCAGGTCTTCCATGTGGGGCCTGTGATAATGTCACGCTCCGGGTACTACAGCGATCCACTTAGATAACTCCAGCCCTCTCAGTAAGACCTCAACCCCCAATCTCCGCAGCCAGCTTCACCTATAGGAGCCCCCGCTTGCCGGGACGCAGAGCACGCCTGCCCGGGATCGGTTGCCCCCAGGACTTCAATGGCTCAAAGATTGGAGTCTTACTGTTCAGAGGCCTGGAGAACCCGTGGCTGGAAGTGGTGCCGAGCAGCCCAATGGCTGAGCGTATACGGAAGTCCAACAGGCTTTGGGTCGGCAACGGAAGTTCTGAGATGGCAACGGAACAATAGGGTTGGACAATTCGTGGTCGAGGATCAAGCAGAGGTCGGCAACAGGAGATCAGATCGGGGATGGTCAAACACAGGCGAAGGTCGGCAACAGGAGATCAGATCGGGGATGGTCAAAAACCCAGGCGAAGGTCGGCAACAGGAGATCAGATCGGGGATAGTCAAAACTCAGGCGAAGGTCGGCAACAGGCGATCAGAATATTCACAAGAGACAAAACGCTACTAGGTACAAGGCACTATCACAGGCAATTCCCAACTGAGGGGGAATTGCTTTTATAGGGGAGGGGAAGTGTAGGTGATTGGTGAAACTACAATCTTGGAAAACATTGGACGGAACCAAAAAGGGCGTGTAGCCCAAAACCTCTCTTTTGGGCTCATTGGCCCATAGCCTGAACCAAGGGGGCGTGCCTGTGCCCCTTGGTTCAAACCTTTTCCCACTACAGCCTCCGGCGGGCGCGCTGTGTGCAGCGCCGCCGGAGGGCATAAAAGTTACGTGCTCGTGCATGCGCGCGCGAGACAGTAACGCGGGCGCGGGCACGAGGGAGGAGAGCGGCCGTGCGCGGCGCCGCCTGAGCCGCCGCCGCCGCCGCTGCTCGGCGTGGCCGCCGGGCAGGAGCTGCTGCGGCCGGGCGCCCGAAGCCAGCGTTGGAACGGGGCTCAGGTAAGCGCCGATTCCTGACACTTACCTTTAGATGTGCCAGCTCGGCTAAGACATCAGCCTCCAGAAACTCCGGAGCTGTACTCTCCCAGCTGGATGTTGTGCTATGGCAATGCCTGCTACTATCTGAAAATACCGAACAAAAGTAGCTATTCAGATGGTCAGCCACAGCCTTATCTCCGTCAATATATTTATTTTCCCTATTTCTAATTTTTGAGACTGCATTGTTTTTCTTCTTTCTGTCACCAATATATCGGAAAAAGGTTTTATCTCCCCTCTTCATAGATTTGGCCATTTCTTCCTCTTTTTGCCCTTTAGCAGTCCTTATAATTAGTTTTGCTTCCCTCTGTTTAATTTTATACGCCTCTCTGTCAGCTACACTTCCACTTACTTTATACTTCTTATAGGCAGACTTCTTATCTTTTATGATAGTGCTGACTTCCCTAGTAAACCATAATGGTTTCTTCTTCCTTTTATTCTTGCTAGTTTGTTTCACATATTGCTTAGTTGCATTTAAGATGGCCATTTTTAATAGTGACCACTGGGCACTCACTTCTGCTACTCTGTTCCACTCTCCTAATTTTCTTTCTACATACTCCGCCATTTCCTTGAAGTTTGTCTTCCTAAAGTCTAGCACTTTGGTTCTGGTGTGTGATTGCACAATGTCTGTTTTTATTCTGAACCATAAGCATTGATGGTCACTGGAACCCAGATTTTCTTCAACCCTGACCTCGGACACCAGATCCCCATTGGTCAGAACTAAGTCCAGAATGTTATCTCCTCTAGTTGGCAATGTCACAAGTTGTTTTAGAGACACTCCATTAAGTGCCTCTAATATAGTCCTGCTCTTGCATGCCGATGCACTTGGGATATTCCAGTCCACATCAGGCATGTTGAAGTCACCTGTAATTACAATGTCCCCCTTCTCTGCCATTCCACTGATTTCATCTATTAACAGGTTATCTAGATCCTCAGATTGTCCAGGGGGCCTATTCACTTATTCACTTACAAAAATACCGCAGGACTAAGAATTTAAAGCTACAAGGTGCCCCTCTTCCACCACCAAGATCCACTACTCCAGACCTGCCTCTTAGTGAACAGTATATTCCATTCCTCTAATTTTTTATTTGGAACCTTTTTGCATGGCCAAGGAGTTGGTCAAGTCTTCAAACCGATTTTGGGATGCAGTAGGTTGGGGCTGCAGATTTCACTGATTCAGGACAAAATTAGTTTTTTATTTTTGCAGCAACTTTCTACTGAGCTGCCACTCAAATAATTCTAGTCAGCTTTGATGCTGATCTGAGTTGGCATTGTTGATCATTTGTATAGTTGGGGCCGTGGCCTACACAGTCAGCAGAAGAAAGTGGTTGTGTGCTGTAGAGTGACTAGGAATGTTGCCTAGTGTAATACCTTGGATGTCACTATTAATTAGCATATTTTTTGCTTCATAGGACACAAAAAGTGGGAGGAAAATACCTCTGTCTCTTATGAAGCGAATTTAAGGAAAAATCCACTCACCTTACTGGCACTCCTGGGGCGTTGATCGTCCTCCTACATTGTCAATGGATCCCGGACGAGGTAAAGAGTTTTTGTGCCTGAGCGCGGTGATGAGGGAGGAGTGGGGGTTCTGTCTGTGAATGGGGTGATGGGGGGATTCTGCATGCTGTTTTAGGGGGATGGGGTAGTTCTGCATACTGACTTTTATAGGGGGGTTGGAGTGGATTCCGCACACTGCCTGTTAAAAGGGGATTGGGAGAGGATTCTACACACTTCCTGTTATAAGGGGTTGGGAAGCGATTTTGCTCACTTCCTATTATAGGGGAAAGTAGAGATTATGCATGCTGCCTGTTATGGGGTGATGGGGCAGGGGATACCCCTTTTTTATTAGGTTCCTGGGGGCTATTTTAGCACACCATTTGGTTCTTTTTTTATTTTCCTCCTCTAAACCCTATAATACATTTCCTGCAGACTGGTCACCAACTATTGGCTCTGAGGATCTGGTTACGGATTTTGTTTTTACACTTTACCCATAGTATTGCAATGTATGTTTTGTAGTGTAGTGTATTGATTGTGTATCTGGTATATACAATTAGTAAAATAATTGCTTAAATAGGTTTTATTATAAACTGTATTAAACCTGCGAGTGGCCTGATTTAGGATTTTGTGAATACATTATTCACAGCTAGGGATGAGCAAATCGAATCTGACGAATCCAAATTCATTACGAATTTCAGGAAAAATTTGATTCTCAACTAATTCAAATATTGCGGTGAGAATGTGACAGGGAGAGAAAGAGACAGGGTGACAGTGTACAATGTGTTTGCATTTGGTTTTATGCCCAGGTCTTAAAAGCCAATGTAGTGTTAAAAGCCACACACCTAGCCAAAAATATCCACCTCTTGCTTTTGCACCAAAACCTTGTTTTAAAGCTTCCTGTAGTGAATTTACCCTCACCAGGGCTCCATTTAAGGGCATCTGAGAGTTTTTGCATTTGGTTTTATGCCCAGGTCTTGAAAGCCAAGTTAGTATTAAAGGCCCCACACCTAGCCAAAAATATCCACCTCTTGCTTTTGTATCAAAACCTTGTTTTAAAGCTAGCTGTAGCGCATTTATCTGGCCCTCACTGGGGCATCCCATTTAAGGGCATCTGAGAGTACCTGCATTTGGTTTTATGCCCAGGTCTTGAAAGACAAGTTAGTTGTAAGGTACTTACCTGGCGCCTCCGCTCGGTCCTCCGGCGGCCGCGCAGGACGGCCGCCTCGCCGTTGCTCCCCCTCACTGGGGCTCCGGCTTCCGCCCCCTGCTCGGCGGTGGCGGCAGCTCTGCAGACAGTCGCGTGCGCGAGCAGGTTCTAGTTATGCTCCCAGCGCATTCGCCGGGGGCAAGTTTAAAAGGACCTATCCAGGTCCAGGGGGGGGGGGGGGGGGTCCTCCGGGTCAATGAACCCAGGAACTGGACAGCCTGGCTGGTCAGGGCGGTCCAGTCCCTGGGGGGCTCCTATCGGGAGCAGAGTTAAAGTATGCACCAATCACTACTTGCACCCATCTGACATTCCCCTTTTTCCATTGGCCCCCTCAAAAGTGTCCTTGCCCTGACCATCGGTGCCCGTTATAGCCATTAATAGCTTGGGTGTGCTGTTGGAATAGTGTTTAGTGTGTTTTTTGATCCGGCTCCGTCTTTGACCATTCCTGTCTGCTGCCCGCACCGACCATCCGCCTGTCTGACCTTGTCTCTGCCTAACCCCTTGGATACGGCGCTTCTGTGACCACCCAGCTTCGACCCCTGCCTGTCTCAACTACTCTCCGTCTAACCCCTTGGATACCGCGGTTCTGTGACCACCCGGCTTCAACCCCTGCCTGTCTCGACTACTCTCCGTCTAACCCCTTGGATACTGTGCCCTGTGACCACCCGGCTCTGATCCCTGCTTGTCTCGACCATTCTCTGCCTAATCCTCTGGATTTGACGTTTCGGGACCCTGTTCGCTCGGACTCCTGATTTGGGATACCCCGCTGTTCATCAGTCTTTACCATAAGCCAGCAATCTTTGCGCCAGTAAGACCTGGGGGCAACTGAGTCTGGAGAGGCATAACCCGTGTCTCCAGCGAGCGGGGGCTTGACTATAGGCACAAGAGGCGGAGGAGATTGGGGATTGCTTGGCTTATGCAAGAAGGGTGTCTGGCAATCCCTGACATTAGTGTTAAAGGCCACACAAAAGGACACACAGCTGCCCAAAAATATAGAGCTCTTGCTGTTGAAAAAACTTGTTTTAAAGCTTGCTATAGTGCATTTAACTGGCCTAATCAGGGCATCCCATTGAGTTTCATCTGAGAATTTTTGCATTTTGTTTTATACCAAGATGTTGAAAGCCTAGTTAGTGTTAAAGGCCACACAAAGCCACACAACTGCCCAAAAAATAAAGAGCTCTTGCTGTTGTACCAAAACCTTGTTTTAAAGATTGCTGTAGTGCATTTAACTGGCCAAATCAGGGCATCACATTGAGTTGCATTTGAGAGCTTTTGCATTATAAAAACAAATATTGTTTTAAGTGTAGTGTAGCGTATTGTTTTCCCTTCATGAACACACAAGTATGTCAGGAAGAGAAGTGGCAGGATGTACACAGAGGAGTGGTAGAGGCCTAAATTCATGAGGTTGCAGCAGACTAGGGGGCGAGTGGCAACAGGAGACGCAGTAAGAGGCCTGATCCCCCAGTATCAGCTAGCAACGCATCTGCCGTCATCAATTGGTTAACGCGGTCATACACTTCATCATAATTGACATCTGACACCCTCAATTGGCATGGCCCGGGAGCAGTCCCTGTCCTCCCCTTGCCTCTATTCCCTCCCCCAGCTACGTATCTTATGCTTTGGGTTCAGCTCCACCATTCAGTGAGGACAATCTGATAAAGGACAGTAAGCAGCTATTGCCAGCCAAGAAGTGGAGGAGACATCCGCAGCTTTCTTCGCTATCGGCCAAGTAGTGATGAGGAGAGTGGCATGGGAGGTGGCGGTGTGAGCGTTCCAGCTCCTGCAGCAGACACTGTTGAGGAACCCGAGGAGTACATCAGTTGTGTGAAGACGCAACTCGATGATGAGGAAGCCGATCGCACTTGGGAGCCGGGTGCAGAGGGGGCTTCATCATCATCAGGAGAAGAGGGTTGTAGGTTGCCCATGAGTCAGCAGATGAGGCAGCAAGGTGGTAGCATCTTTGGCAGTCAGCATGGTGGCAGAATTGGAAAGTCTGGAAGCAAACGGGGCCGGGGTAGACCACCTGCTGCTCAGCAGGCTACCTTCCTGGGAGGTAGTGGAACAGGGGGCCCTAGAGTCGACGGCAGTAGCAGTGAATTAGTGTGGACTGTTGGTGGGGGGTGGAGGGGTGGGGTGCAGGAGCAGTACCAGCTCCATCAGTAGCAGCCTGAGTCTACAGTCGCTGATAGTAGCTTTCTTCACCCGCATAGTCAGATAACTCATGAGCACAGGCAGACCTGGAGCAGGACCTGAACCAGCAGGTGGTCGCATACAATGCCAACACACCTTGAGGATCTGCTGGACTTCTGGGCAGCCAAACTTAATTTGTGGCTGCAACTAGCAGAGTTGCCCTGGGAAAGCTGTCCTGCCCGGCCAGTAGTGTGCCATGAGAGCGGGTGTTTAGTGCGGTGGGGGCCATAGTAACCCCAAGGAGAACTCGTCTGTCCACGAAAAATGTGGAGAGACTCGCCTTTGTGAAGAAGAATCAGGCATGGATCAGCCAGGATTTCCACCCACCAATGCCTGATGCATCAGAGTAGATTAATCATGGTGCCATGCCAACACTTCACAAAT
The DNA here is from genome assembly GCA_027917425.1 of Gastrophryne carolinensis. NCBI lineage: Eukaryota > Metazoa > Chordata > Amphibia > Anura > Microhylidae > Gastrophryne > Gastrophryne carolinensis. Next base: position 38,116,378 of record CM051241.1, read on the forward strand.
CCAACACCAGGGTGTCTCTCAGGCAGTATATGTTCTCCTCATGTTACTGCCAACTCCACAGTGTCTTTAAGGCAATATATGGTCTTCTCATGTTACTGTTAACCACAGTGTGTCTTTCAGTCAATATATGGGCTTCTCTTCCTGCTGCCAACTCCAAGATGTGTCATTCAGGCAATATACGAGCTCCCCATGCTGCTGCCAACTCCAGGGTGTGTCTTTCAGGCAATATATGGGCCCCTAATGCTGCTGTCAACTCCACAGTGTCTTTCAGGCAATATATGGTCTTCTCATGTTACTGCACACCACAGTGTGTCTTTCAGTCAATATATGGGCTTCTCTTCCTGCTGCCAACTCCAAGATGTGTCATTCAGGCAATATATGGGCTTCCCATGCTGCTGCCAACTCCAGGGTGTGTCTTTCAGGCAATATATGGGCCCCTAATGCTGCTGCCAACTCCAGGGTGTCTTTCAGGCAATATATGGGCTCCTCATGGTGCTGCCAACTTCAGGGTGTCTTTCAGGCAATATATGGGCTCCTCATGGTTCTGCCAACTTCAGGGTGTGTGTTTCAGGCAATATATGGGCTCCTCATGCTGCTGCCAACTCCAGGGTGTTTCTTTCAGGCAATATATGGGCTCCTCGTGATGCTGCCAACCCCAGGGTGTGTGTTTCAGGCAATATATGGGCTCCTCATGCTGCTGCCAACTCCAGGGTGTGTCTTTCAAGCAATATATGTGCTCCTCATGCTGCTGTCACCTCAAGATTCATTGTGCCACTCTGCAACAGAAATTCTAACAGCGATGCCTCTGATCTGCATGTCATACTTCTTTACAGTATTATTTCATTAACCCAGCACAAATCTTATGCGTGTTCCAGCAAGGCAAAATGTTCTACAACCCTATTGAGATTCTCTGTAGGCCAGAAATAACAGTTGTTAATAGCGATTCCCCGCAAATAAATTCACCAAATTCTCCGAAAAAATTTGCTTTGGTCCGAATTGGCCGAATTAAATTTTTCAAAAGTTCGCTCATCTCTATTCACAGCAATAAAGTAAGAAGTAAGTAAGTCTACAGACTTAGAACTACAGTAATAACAGAGCCAATAGTGACTTTCATAAAAAGTGAGGCTGTTCACTCATGAAACAATTCATTTTTTTAAAACAATATTGGGATTTATATAAAGTCTTTAGTCGGTATTTTTGCAGGCATATTTTATCTGCAACAGCAAAACAATGAAAGATGAAAAAAAAAATCGTTTGGGGATAGTCATTCATTAATTCGAAACAAAACAAGGAAGGATCAAAAGCAAAGCACAATTACTGTAAATGGTTGCACAACAGATTAACTATGATCTGGTCAAAAACAAATTTCGGAGTTCATGAATTCTGAAAATGAGACTTCCAAGTAACAGTAGCAAATAAAGCAGAGGACTGGACCATAGAGCAATGTATAACTATTCTTGCATAATTCAAATTATACGCAAGGCTGATTGGGAGCAGTGATGTGCCAGAACAATCCGTTTCAAATCCGTTTTGAATAGTCAGGGGTGCACCTTTGAGGGCATGCAGGAGGGGCAGAAATTGTTGGACATAGTTTTTTCTCTATCTTTTATCTCAATTTTGGGTCAGCAGGGATTGTGGCTGCAGCGGCATTCTGTCATGTTTTAACATTCAATCATTGGTGTCTCAACGATCGTGGCCCCATCTCCTACTTCCGCAGTGAGTCGTGCCACTCTGATCATAGGTGGAGCGGCACACTGCTATTAGATAATGAAGTGGCATGTCCTGCGGCTCCTTTTTATAGTTTGCCTCAGGGAGCAAAGAGGCTAGGTTCCCCCCTGAGAATAATCGGTACCCCCCGAATGCTGGATACAATAACCCTTGGGACCACTTACTAGCTCACAAACAGTTGAAAATACTATTTAAAAAATACAGTTTATGGTAAAAAAAAAAGAGGAATTACCTCTGCATTATGCTTCAGCTATCCCCCACCAGGAAGCATCCTCTCTGCAGGCCTGCCGGATTGGGGGCCCCCTCCTTTGTCTGGAGGACTGTGATCTTCTTGATGCCAGGGAGCCACTATTGCAGATCCCACCAAGCTAATGCCAAGCCACCGGGGTAGGGAAGCTTTTATATCACAGAGGAGAAGACTCTGTGGAATCCCTCCTATGTGGAGCCAACAAAAAACGTTAAGCATTGACCCAGTTAGCTTTTCTGCTTGAATTACAGACTTCCTTTTGGGCTTTATACCAGACATCCAGTCAAAAATGTTTGGTAAATTGCACCCCTAAACTGCTCGTCTGATGATCAGTGGCATAAGCGGTTTGATAGGGCTTAAAGAGGAACATCGTACCGAAAATAAAAAAGGGGCCGACTTTCCCCCATTGGCCCCTACTTTTTGGATGTTTACGCTGCCTGCTGCGGTGACATCCGGCTGCTTTAGGGTCTGATCACTGCCCCCGCGTAGACTTAGCCATCTGTAAGTGAGAGCATGGCGAGGTGAGTATTTATTGTCCAAAGGTAAAACTGAAGGGGGGGGGGAGCAGCAGATTGGTGAGGTTTTAACCTCCCCCAATGTTCCTCTTTAACCCCATTCAGATGCTGTGGAACAGTTGTGCTCCTAGGATCTTACTACTGCCTTCTTACTACTCACCTGACGGTCCTGCTTACACATGATCATGCTTTGCCAGCATCAGCTCTCCTCAAACAGAGATACTTGTCTCAGAAACATGGTGAAGCTTGTCTATCATTCTACACACACTGAATAAACAGCTGACGAAGGGGGAAGTTGATACATTGTATCTTCATGCTACGTCCATTGTGCAGCAGGCACAGAGCATTCAGTGTAATTAATTTATCTAAATGTATCTAGCAGCTCTCAGCTGTGAGCAGAGAAATCATGAGTCATTACAGCTGATGGCTATTACTTCTGGATAGAAATAAGATATGACTGCTCAGAGATTTGAGGAAGTTTGGGGAGTTTTTCAGAAGCAGGGCTCACAGGTGTAAATCAATCTGCATGCTATTCCACAGAATATGAATGGGATTTAATTCCTCTCAAATAGTTTAAGTCACAGATCTCCTGAGGGGGGCATTAGGGGAGCAAAAGCATAAGCTGAAATTTACTAAGCTTTATTTTCTTTATTGGGAGGTCCACTTTAGGAGTCCTTGATAACGGAGGACCTTGTACCTAGTAAAACAGACCTTGTGAGGAATATGACGGAAATATTATATATCCTCTCTGACCTACTCATATTGGAAAACATTTGCTAACTCAGCTGTAAGGATCGTCCTCTATCTCACAGAAGGATTGCTTAATGGCAGGTCAGTAAACACCATGCCCCATGGGGAGTCTCCACTTCAAAAGGCCTTGCTAGTACCAGCCACACCTAGCCTAGACTGAAGGGGGCCAGCAGGAAACCTCCTGCCTGAAAGCTCTGATGGCTGGGGAGCTTCAAAGAAATCATGTAGACATAATGGCTTCAGCACATTACATGCAAATATGAATCAGAGGTACACATTACTCATAAACTGAACACATATTTGGAATCTGCAAATTATAACACTCGCATATGTAGGTTTCATGTCATCCCAAGACCTTCAGGGGGAGAAATATGGAGAACTCTGTAAGGAATCATACAAAATCTTGTCATAACGTGTGCAACCGTGTCTGTTAACACTCAGTTGTTCACTATAACTTTCCAGAGAAAAATTATGCCACATAATAATTTTTAGGAGTTTTAGCTGATATAGCTAACAGGAGGGGGCCGCAGCCCCTCGTTAGGGGGGAGGGATAGTGACCAGCCAGGAGTTTAGGAGAATGGAGGTGACCTCTGTTCAGGGAGGTCACAATGAACTGGAAGTTGTGCTGGAACCAGGAACTTGCAGGCTGTCTCACGTGTCCCTGTGGTTGCCCTGTATCTGTCTGCACTAACGTAACTGACATTGTATCTGCTCATTCTGATTGTAACTACTAGTGTTGAGCAAACCGGAACCGTACTGTTCGGGTCCATAATGAACATTATGGGAAGTCTTTGTTTGGATTCGGCATATGGCTCAGCAGCAAAGCTGATTGATGGACTGTGTACTTGCACCATTTTCCCTTTCTTTTTAGCTTGAAGAGGATCAATCTAAATTAGCACTGTATGCACATTATTGAATATGTAATGCACTGTATGTTAGCTTTTTTTTAATCCATGGCAATATAATTGTTTGCACTTTATGCAGTTGTTGTCCGTGTAGGAGCCTAATTGCTTTTAGAAGTATGTCGCACTTTTTAATATAGAACATATGAAAGTCTAATAAATGTGTAATTCATTTATCATATCGCTTATGTGAAATCATTCAGGTTGTTCTGTGCCCTGCTCTTAACCTTGATTTGACCAGCTGGGGTGATATCAAACCTTTTTCTTCTTGGTTATAATGCACTCTACTGGGCTGACTCCTGATCCGTTATAATCCCACTAACGGACTGGGTTATATCAAATGGAGTTGGTGGCATTACTACGGGAAAGCAGTGTTTTGTTTACTGGTGTTAGTGAAGTTGAGGTGTTCAATGCCTGTATTAATGAAAACAAACTGTGTGGTCTCAGTTAGAGATGAGCGAACTTCTTGAAAGTTCGATTCGGGCGATTCGCCGAATTTCCCCAAGAAATTCGGGTTCGCCCGAATCGAACTTTCACGAATCGCTCATCTGAAAAAAAAAAAAGCCGGCATGGTGGGAGCGGGCAGGCCGGCTACGCTGTCAGCGGGCGGCGGAAGCCGGCCCGCTGACAGCGCAGCCGGCCTCCCCGCTCCCACCATGCCGGCATTTGTTTAAAAAGCAAACACTTACCTGCATGGTCGGAGCGTGGAGGCCGGCGCCGCTCTCAGTCGCCCTCTGATGACAGCTGAGAGCGGCGCCGGCCTCCACGCTCCAACCATGCAGGTAAGTGTTTGCTTTTTAAACAAATGCCGGCATGGTGGGAGCGGGCAGGCCGGCTGCGCTGTCAGCGGGCCGGCTTTCGCCGCCCGCTGACAGCGTAGCCGGCCTGCCCGCTCCCACCATGCCGGCATTTTTTTATTTCAGGGAAAATTCGATCGGCACGAACCAAAAAAAATTTGGGTTCGTGCCGAATCGAATTTTCCCTCTTCGTCCGAACCGGTTCGCTCATCCCTAGTCTCAGTGACAATGACATCAGCAGGGGCCACTAAGAACATATTTTGTCACAGACCTTCAAAATCATTTTTAGCTTAAGCAAACAATGTCCTTTTCCCCTTACAAAAGAACCCCCCTCCCCACCCCCCATGATGGTTAGATAGCTCAGATAGCGAGAAACAACTGCAGAGTACAGCAATTCCACTTGGCCTTTAGATAACATGTTTAATTAAGAATGAATTGTTCCTCGAGGGTCCTTTTCTACTGACCACTGCAATATTTTTCTGTGTTATTTTACAACTCAACAATAATATATCATTGCTACTTAGAAGGCCAAGCCAGCAAAAAAAAAAAATACATTTTTATTTTCACTTTAATCTTTCCATTGTCTTTGAGTAATGTTAGTTTTTCACATTGTTACATTAAATTTTTGACCCTGTGAACATTTTATTCAGTGTGTAATATTTCTTTTTGGGCTACTAACCCTGTTTAGTGCCTGCAAGAACACAGCTGTGCTTAGCCCATAAATTATGGCATCTTTGTGCTTAGCCCATAAATTATGGCATCTTCTGATATGTGCCTGAATTATGGAGAAAGAAAGTTGTGCCAATATATGTGACCTCAGCTTATGATATACATACATACTATTGCTAAAGTTCAATTAAAGGACTATAAAAAGGTTTAATCATGAACCGACCTATTTTATTTATCGTAATTGAATTTATTGGTTTGACATTTATATTGACAGTGACAGGTTCCTTTAGAAAAAGAGGATAGAATGTGATATGTGTACTAATTCATGCCTAAGCTATTTTAAACAAGCCCTGCTCATTTATTATGTCAACTGTCACTCAGCCTTCTTGTCATTCACATGGATATTAACACATCAGAATCTTTAATCCGCTAAATATATCTGTAAATATATACAAGACATTCTTTGTGGTGGTGGGGGCTCATTACATTGGTTATGAGGTTAGAAGAATTCACATTGGCTGAACTCAAGAATGCTGGCTGACATGACCCACTGGCTGCATCCCCAGCTTCCCTGTAGTCTGAGGTGTATTTACGCCTCCAGTCTTTCTGAATGGCTGGGCATGGGAGCACATCAGAGCTACAGGGAAGTTGTAGATGAGAGCCATGGGAAAAGACAGAGCAGTCGGAGCAGTCAACAATGTGGGTTTCACACATCAGGGAATCTAGATTTGGGCTGCCTTGTATATATGCCTTGTATATATGCACATATATATTTGACAGTGTTAATTACATGTGCATATATTCAAGAAATGATTTAGGTATAGGGTTAAATAAAAAAAAAAAAAAATTTAACCAGGCATAACAGGGAAAAGTGCTTCATCTATAGCAGACAAGCTGTTCATTACTGGGAATTAGGGTGAAGAGTAGAGAAGAAATTCGGGTTCGCCCGAATCGAACTTTCACGAATCGCTCATCTGAAAAAAAAAATGCCGGCATGGTGGGAGCGGGCTGGCCGCCGACCCGCTGACAGCGCAGCCGGCCTGCCCGCTCCCACCATGCCGGCATTTTTTTTTTAAGCAAAAATGCCGGCATGGTGGGAGCGGGCAGGGCGGCTACGCTGTCAGCGGGCGGCCTGCCCGCTCCCACCATGCCGGCATTTGTTTAAAAAGCAAACACTTACCTGCATGGTCGGAGCGTGGAGGCCGGCGCTGCTCTCAGGCGCCCTCTGATGACGCGCCCTCTGATGACAGCTGAGAGCGGCGCCGGCCCCCACACTCCGACCATGCAGGTAAGTGTTTGCTTTTTAAACAAATGCCGGCATGGTGGGAGCGGGCAGGCTGCCTGCTGACAGCGTAGCCGGCCTGCCCGCTCCCACCATGCTGGCATTTTTTTTTTTTATTTCAGGGAAAATTCGATCGGCACGAACCCAAAAAAATTTGGGTTCGTGCCGAATCGAATTTTCCCTGAAATTCGGAGCGAATTCCGGTTCGTCCAAACCGGTTCGCTCATCCCTAGTGAAGAGGTAAGCAGTGTCTTCCTGAATCGGAAGCCATCTGCCCAGGCACCATAACACCGTGCTAATTGGAGGAGCCCTGGTCCAGTAAAGTTAATAGTGGTTAGCAGGAACAGTTGATGCTTGAGGCTGATTTCACACCAGAGCGGAAGCAGGGAGCTCATGGTTTCGGGCGAGTGCCCCACATCCGTCTGTGAAAATCTATGTAATCTATGGGCACTTTCACATATGGTTGTGGCTCATAGGGCTCTGCAAAAGCCTTTCCTGCAGCATCCGGAGGCTGCAGCGCTAGCGATCTCCCTCCATGCTTTAGTTGCCTAGCTGCATCCAATTGACTTAAGACATAAAAAGGCCCCATTTGATGTTCGCACCAGGCCACCGTCACATTTAGTTACATCACTGTTGGGAGCCGCTACTGCTTCTGCCAAGCCAGCATTTGTACTGAAGAGGGATACAGGCCCTCCTTCCTCAATTGTTTGTGGACTGGTAAGGCATCCATAGGAACCCTTTCCCAGTTCACTTGAGTAGTAATGGCTAACATGCCATCTGCTAGCATTGGGTAATTTGACCCGGATCTTGATGGTATCCAGGATGGGGTTACCGAGATCTTTGGCTTGGATCCGAAGGCCATCACTAGTTGTTAACCCCTTATTTGCAATACTTTAGTTATGTCTCAATAAAGCTAAGGCCCTTATTTAACAAGGGATAGCGCCAGGTAGCGACTGGTGAGCGAACGGTAATGACGGTCACCGCCACGAGAACGCCGGCTCCCCACCACAATCACACATTTATCAAGCCGATCCTGCTTAGCGACTGAGATAGCGCCAGATAGCGACTCATTCATCATTATTCCAGCCTCACCCCACAGCGCCAGCAAGCGACCTTGAACAGCGACAGGTATGACCTCTCGCTACCTGGCGCTCTCCAATGCATTTCAATGGAACAATCTTTAAATATTAATAATTAATTGTTAATAATTTTTTTTTTTTTTTTTTGTAATGTGAAAATTTCTGTTACCACTTCTGCCATGTTAGATATTTTTTTTAAGGTAAGAAAAAAATAAAAAAAAAAATTGTGCAGAATTGATATTACAGGTCTGATATTAATGTATTCATATTCCAAAATGCTTTTATAAACTTGTTTTTTTTTGGTTTCCCAAAATATGGTTGTTGTTTGGGGGTTAAAAAACTACTTTTAACCCATCGCCGCCAGCGCTCTGGGGTTTAAACAAGCATTTCACAGCACACAGCACAGAATATGGTGGGAGCCGGTCGCTATGGCCATTCGCTATCATGCGCTCCCATACAGCGCGGAACCTGTCAAATAGCGTCTCATCACCTTGTATTCAACATTACTGCACACCGACTGAGTCGCTATCAACAACCGAACAACGCCCAAGCACAGCGACTACTAGCGGGCGCCTTGAAAATACCGCTACAGTCGCTCAACTGTCGCTACCTGGCGCTATTAATAAATCAGCCTCTATATGTTCATACCACTGTGTAATGGTCCTCTATTGATCTCACTTTTAGGATATATTGTAGGACTATAGCACACCACACTTAAAGATAGTTTGCAATTAAAATATATTTATATAGTTAATTCAGGTAAATACATGATAGTCGGTAATATCAGATGTATAAAGTTGCACACATATAGCTATTTACAAAAGGATACTGTTGTATGGCATAAGATACAATCTCCAGGATCGTGGATCTCCTCAGAAAAAGAGAGAGAACATATAACTCTAACATGTAATAATAGTAAAGTACTATGACTATAGTGAAATATAAAAATATTCACCAATAGGGTCTATGAGGAGTTTCAACACTGGTCCTGAGGAGTGAGCAAGAAGAAATGGAGAGGTGGCTGGCCAGGATGCATTAAGAACAATAGTATATGCTAGTACAAGTAAATTGCAACAATGAAAGTTTCCTGGTCAGTCCAACCATCATCCTTCCAGAAAGCATAGTACATATAAGCTCAAAAAGTGTATACAATAGGTTAAATCATGACGCGCATCATACTTTAAGCATTACAGAAAAATGACATAACAGTTACCACAGGTATGGAGAAAATGATCGCAAGAACCTATAGCCTACGTTTCGGAACCCCACTGGTTCCTTTCTCAAGGATATACAAATATACTAATTTTGGCACTATCACAAATTAAATTGTAACTCTAACCACATTGCATATAAAATGCAACAGTTATTTATTGTATCATAAAATAAAATACATCAAATGTTATGATAAAATGAAACATACACAAAACAAAGACACACCCCTGTCTCATTAAAAGCATCATAGAAAAAAAGTTTATCCATGACTCATCTTTGCATTACCAACTGAGCTCTGTTAATATTTTGGATATATTAATTGTACATTCTGTTTTTCATAGCTTTACTGAGCACACATGAACAGTTCAAAGTCCACTGTGCTGTATGAGTACAAAAAAAAAAAAGAAATATAAGCAACAAATTCTGCTGAAACTTTGACCCTTCGTTTGTTAATAATGCAAGGTATGTTTTCCTATTTTGGTAAGAACTCTTTGTACTTTGGATTATTTATCTATAACTAAACTTTGTCCCTGTTCTTCATCTGTTGGTGTTTTCCACAATTTTAGCAGTTATTATCTTTGCATGTTCATATTGAATACTTAAAGGGTAAGTCCAATTTTAATTGAATTTTTGAAAGTGTATATTTTTGTGTGGCATTTTTTTTGAGTTTTCTAATGTTAGCAAATGTGTGTTTTATGGAAGCAGTTTTCAGTATCTGCAACCTGTTGCTATTGGCAATGTACACCAAGTGCAGACTAGCAGCAGTGTTCTGTGTACAGGGCTCACTTCTCTCTCTTCTTGGTGTACAGGCTGTGTACGTTTCCAATAGCAACAAATTGCAGGTATTGAAAACTGCTTCCATAAAACACACATTTGCTAACACAGAAGAAAATAAAAAATTACTAGATCAGCTCAGCACCTTGAGCACATCTTTTGGCAGAAAAATATACACTTTTATAAATGTAAAGTGGACTTACCCTTTAACCTTGGTCAGTCGTATTATTTGGTATTGTACACACAGACATTTGGTATAAAACAGGAACCAAATAAATATATAGTAGTCCACTTTAAAGTGGACCAAAACTCGTGATTTTCACTATCCCGGGGTTTGGCCTGAAACCCCACCAGTGGCCCAATCTACATATCTTGCCAGCGTTCCCATGCCGCAGACATGGCTCTGCTTAGTCACTCTACAAAGGGTTTTAAAGGCCCTCTGGCCCAGTGGTCTGGTATTAACTTGGGGGAATGCCAAGGGAGAAGAGGGGGGACCTGTGTCCACCCTCACTACAGACTCCAGTGGAGCAACTATAATGGGGACCTGCAGAGAGGATGCCTCCTGGGACAGATGAAGAAAGACACAGCAATGGTGATTTTCTTTTTTAATGTCAAAGGCTAGTCATTAGAGATGAGCGAACTTTTGAAAAGTTCGATTCGCCCGATTCGCCGAATTTCACAAAGAAATTCGGGTTCGGCCGAATCGAACTTTTACGAAGTTCCCCATCAAAAATGCCGGCATGGTGGGAGCCGGCCGGCGGGCCGGTAAAGCCGGCCGGCCCGCTCCCACCATGCCGGCATTTAAAAAAAAAAAAAAAAAAAAGCATTTTTGCCGGCATGGTGGCAGCGGAACCGGCCGGCTCCGCTGTCAGCGGAACCGGCCGGCCCGCTCCCACCATGCCGGCATTTTAAAAAAAAGCAAACACTTACCTGCAGGTCCGGAGCGTGGAGGCCGGCGCCGCTCTCAGCTGTCATCTGAGGGCGCGTCATCAGAGGGCTCCTCTGATGACGCGCCCTCAGATGACAGCTGAGAGCGGCGCCGGCCTCCACGCTCCGGACCTGCAGGTAAGTGTTTGCTTTTTTTTTAAATGCCGGCATGGTGGGAGCGGGCCGGCCGGTTCCGCTGACAGCGGAGCGGGCCTGCCAGTTCCGCTGACAGCGGAGCCGGCCGGCCCGCTCCCACCATGCCGGCAAAAATGCTTTTTTTTTTTTTTTGTTTTTTAAATGCCGGCATGGTGGGAGCGGGCCGGCCGGCTTTACCGGCCCGCCGGCCGGCTCCGCTCCCACCATGCCGGCTTTTTTTTTTTTTTTTAATTTCAGGAAAAATTCGATCGGCACGAACCACAAAATATTCGGGTTCGTGCCGAATCGAATATTTCCTGAAATTCGGAGCGAATTCCGGTTCGTCCGAACCGGTTCGCTCATCTCTACTAGTCATGTCTGCCAATGCTGGGAGGTTATATTCAGGATAATTTTACTTGAATCTTGCTTGTATCTGGGTTGAGGCAAACTCAAACCAAATAGTCATTATCCAGATTGAATCTAGCTTTAGCCTGGATCTAAAGCCCATCACTAATCATAGAACAGTAGAAGGATTTTTCCTAGCACTGAATGTCCGACTGGATAGAGAATAATACTAAAAAAAAGAACCAAACTGTACAAATATGACAAAACTCACCCTGGAGCCTATGAGATTCCAGGGGAGACATACTCCACCCCCCCCCCCAGGGCATCCAGATTCAGGATGCTCTGCTGTGTAAAAACCCCCAAGTCGCCCAGTAAACTCACCTTCTCCCCCAATTCAATGGCGCATGCATGAGCAGCGGTCACTGCTATACATTTGGCACAGTGTGCTCGCACTAGGCATTTGTGAATGGCCAGGGCAGGCACACACCCGGTCAGAGGGCAGCAGGGTTGCGGCTGCAGACACGCTGATTGCATGGGAATCCACGCATGCGCCGTAGGACCGAGGAAAGGTTCGTTTGAGTGGGCGACCTAGGGAGTTTCACAAAGCGGGAGATCCCGCATCAGGGTTCCCTGGGGGCATGGACCAAACCCGAGATCCTGGGGTTTGGTCCACTTTAAGGTAAGTACATTAACATCTTGGAGTAAACAGGTATTTTGTATTGTCCTTGGTTGGTTAATATTTACTTATTTGTTGCAATTTAATGTTTATGGATTAGTTAACCAAAAGTGTCTCCCTGAGGGTCATGCTAAAGATTTAGATTTAAAGTGGACCGAAACCCATCAAAACCATAGACCCTCAAAATATTAAAAAGTAAATTAGACTTACCTTTAGTCGACCCTCGCATCCCTCTGTCCCTCGCAGTGTCCGATTTCTTCAAAAAACGTTTCCGGAAGTCCCGCCCTCCACCTCTTGGACGTGCTGCTGATTGACAAGTGTGAAGCTTGGACGTACATTCCTCTTCACCTTCTTCTGTCTGAGATCGCTGTATTTGCTCTTCATTTGCTTCCTGGTGACGTCATCTTGGTGGGCGTGGCTTCCTGGGCCCTCTCGTGAGCGTGCACGCTGAGTCATACCTCCGGGTGTGTGCAGCGGGCTCTGCTTACCGCCCGAAGCCTCCGCCTGCTCCGTGTTCCCGGCTCCTTCCTCCCCCCGCTCCAGCTCCTCTTCATCTCTGCTTCCACCGCCAGCCCAGGTCACCACGTTCCCCATGAAGCATAGGACAGTGAAGAGCAGTACTGAGTCCGAGCCGCTTCCACCTTCCCCTGCCTGGCCACGCCCATGTGCCCGCCCCAGCTCTGACGGCACCGTCCGGCTCTTGTGCGCGCCCGTACCCTGGTGGGGGAAATCGCCCATGCGCAGTACCACTGATTTGTCTCAGGCGAAGCGCCGCTCGCTCCCGATGCAAGCGGCGCTTCACCTAACTACTGCGCATGCGCGTGATTTAAAGTAGGAAGAGGTCAAAGGATCTCTTCCTTTTTGACAAAAACTAAGATGGCGGCAATAAGAAAAATAGTAGCGACGCGCCAAGGAAGCATCGGAGGTAATTTTTTTTTAATTTATTGTGTGGGTCCTGCTGCTTGTTTTCCATATCTTCAAAAGAAAAAAAAAAAAAGGCCAGGGTGTTGGTCCACTTTAAGTTCACCTATGGCGTGCTTTTGGGTGTGAACTGAACACACTAAACAAATCTATAAAAATGTTTTGTTCTAACTTATCCCAATAAATCAAGTACGTCTGCAATGGGGCATTTTTTACGGATGAGGCGCATCATTTATCCAACTAGGTAAGAATAACCGCACCTTAAGGGCTATGAAGAAACTAATACATTCTTTAGTATAGCCTATAGGGGGCTGTTTCCAAACTTTGAAGCAATTATTCTTTCCTCAGTGGAAAAATTCATGCCTCACATCTGTAAGACTGCCCCCCACATGTGCAGGTGATTTTTGTGGGAAAAATCAAAACAAATATTTTTACTGCACTTTTTTTGGTGTTAAAATTATAAAGCTCCACCAAGATGCATGCAGCAATTCACAAACGAATGTGAACCCGGAGTTAAACTTGCTTCACTAAGGACCTTATTTATGATGTGCTTGTTTTAGCATCATTTCTGTGGCTTTGGAGCGTTGGCATTCCCATCTAATCTGGGGCTGTGCACTACATTGGCGCTAGCAATCGCTGTGCTGAACACTAACTAGCTTTGATTGTTGGTTATTGGCCGACCTACGTCAGCGTCGGTTGGACCCACCGGACGAGTAGCCCAGCGCCAGTGAGCGGTTTTCCGGCACTCCCCAGCATATTTATGTTTTTTTTCCTCTTTGAAATCTTTGCTGCTGTATTTTTCTAGGGCTAGTCAGCGTTTCTTCATTACAGTTACAGGAAATCACTACTTGGGACAAAAGGGGGCAAAACTTTATAGTTCGTTTCGGCTGCATTTTAGTTGTGCATTTACAATTTTCAATTTTAAAACCCCAAAAAAACAAAAATTTTGGACCATCTAGTTCCTGCGTTTTAATTATTGAGAAGCCACAATTAGAGATGAGTTAACCGAGCCGATAGAACCTGGTTTCAACGATCCACCCGTCAGGTCACGGCCAGCCAAGGAGAAGCAGGGAGACAAAGTCACATGGTCGCAGCTTAAGAGGTCAGAGTAGCTGGACCAATCAGGAGTCGCTATTGCAGAAGATAGACACGTGAAGCGCCGTCTATCCACCATTATCGAGCTGGCTGTTGCAGAGAGAGCATTGCTCTTAGAGCAGGGACAGTTTATGACATTTTGAACCATAGCATAGAAAAGTAGGGACAGAAAAGGAAATAGGCACAGTGTGTCCACCCTCACTGGGGGGGGGGGGGGTGTGCTTTATAGAAAAAACTGCATCTGCCTGCAATGGGATCTGCTGGTCATTGTATTCCACCCTGTATAGTCTTAAAACATCAGTGGGTTTTTTTTTAAATTTTTGGCCACATCTGTCTGGTTTAACTGGCCCTTGTCACTGTGTTGGGAAACCTGGGGTACACAGTGCCTCAGTGTTTAATACAGTTTTAAACAAATCAATCTTTTTCACCTACCAAGGAATTTTGGGGGGGGAGCATCTCTGTTTTAAGTGTGCAGGCCCCGTCTCTCTCTAATCTGGGGTACACAGTGCCTCTTTGTTAAATACAAAAACAAGGGGACCAGTTCTGTTTTAAGTGAGCATGTTGGGGTCCCTGGTGCCTCTTTGTTATTATTAGAATCCAGGGCAGGCATACTTGCTCCCCCCCGGGGCAACCAAATTCAGGATGCCCCCCTGTGTCAAACCCCCCAAGTCACCTTTTTTCTCGGTCCAACTGCGCATGCGCGAGCAGCGGCCACATCCCTGCTACCCCTTTAGTAGAGCGCGTGCCTGTGCCATGCATTTGTGAATGGCCGGCGCAGACATGCTCCCTGTTAAACGGTAGAGATGAATGCGGCCGCCAGCGAGCTCGGATCCACTCGCTTTAGACAAGCTCTTGGACGAAGCAGCGGGAGCGAGTGTGCTTACTGGACAAGAGGCTGTGCATGCGCTGTAGGACCGAGTAAGGGTAAGTGAGATTGGCAGACCTGTGGGGTTTCACACAGAGGGGCATCGACCAAAACTCAGGATAGTCAAAAAACTTAATTGCTCTTGCTGCTGCTGCTGATGGTGCAGCTCCTATAATCTGTCATCTGTCTTGTAGCCAGGCCTCATCCATAGGCAGTAAAGTCTCAGTCTGGTCATCATCATCATATAGTGCTCCTCCTCCATCCTGTCAGTTGTCCATATTATAATCTATATCCACCAGACACTGCCATATCGGGTTGAGTCCACCGCATTTAGGCAAATAATGGGGTGCACCCAGCCCAGGAGGCCATCTACTCAACTGTCAGTGTTGAGCACAGTGCATGCAACAGTAGATACTTGGAGTAGCTATATGTGTGTCACGGCCCACTGGGTCAACCTTCTGCAGGACGTTGCTTCGACTTAACAATGTCAGGCATTATTAGTAACACCTCCGCGTTTGCTTCATCTTTGGACACCAGATGCCCCTCCTCCTCCTAAGGAGACAGGAGATAGCAGAGCATAGTTTACCCTCCTCCTCCTCCATCCTTTCATCACTGCAAGGTGCAGCACTGCCATGCCGTATTACACATGCTGAGCCTGGGCAAGAAAAGGCCCACTGCCGAGGAGTTGCTGCCATGTATGCATGAGGAAATCTCCCGCTGGCTGTCTTCATGTCAACTTAGATTGGGGAATGTGGTTGCAGATGACGGGGCGGACATTGTGGCTGCTCTGCATCTAGGTCGCATGACACATGCCTCATACCTGGTGAATGTGATCGATCTGATTGTCTAATGCTTCTTAAAAACATATGTTGGTCTGGCGATGCACGTTTGCATTCGCTATAGCCAATCCTTTGCCCTCAAACATGCTCTCCTAGACTTGCAGCTCCAGAATGGTCTGCCTGAACACCGATAAATCTCTGATGCCCCACATGCTGGAATTCCAACCTACATATGCTGGACCACTTTTACCACCAGCCCACACCTTTGACAGGAAGACGGAAATGGCTTATTACCGAAAGAAGACATGCAGACAGTTAGCCATGGCTTTCAAATGGCAGACACCTGCCACAAGCATGTCTCCACATCTCCGCCGATAGGCGGCATCGGCAGCAGCAGCAGCATGCAAGTCACTCTTGAGAGTATGATGTACAAGTTTTTACATCCCATAAGCCCACCTGACACACATTGTCATGGAAGGGATGTTCATCACCAGCAACGCCATCACCACCTGAACAGACAGGTGTACTCCTGCCTCAACTTTGCCCTTTCTCCAGGAGGTAGTCAGACCTCTTGAACTTCTGGGTGAGCAGATTGGACCATTGGCCAGAGCTAGCACAGTTTGCCATGGGGATCTTGTCTTGTCCACCCTCAAGCATTGGAAAGGGTTTTCAGCGCAGCAGATGGTGTCATTACCCCTAAGCGGACAAGGTTGTCTGCCAAAAGCGTAGAAAGACTGACTTTTGTAAAGATTAATCAAGCATGGATAGGTGATAATTTTAAAACCCCTGATGCTGTCTGATGCCACTGATTTCCATGCCACTACTACCACCAACAGTGCCTCCACTGCCAGCCTACTACCCTCTGCTACTGCCAGGCCAACACAAGTGCAGTTTAACACTTTGATGCCCATAATGGGCAAACTTTTCAGTGCTTGTAAAAATACATTGCTTCTTTAGCTAAAATTTAAGGGTGCCAAATCCGCCGCTACTCCCCCATTGCAAAGAGGACAATTTTTTGTGGGCTTGCTCACTACTGCCAGGTCTACACAACCGCAGGTCTACCCCCTGTGATGCCAAAAATGGGTACATTACTTCTTTTCACTTTCCAGGAACACCAACCCTCTTGCTTCTCTTTGTTTTTTATGTGCTTTAAACTATCAAAGACAGCCAAATCAAATGCTAATTAGTCCACTAAAAATGTTTTTATACAGCCATAGGTGACTTCAGAGTCATCAGGCATTATTTTCTATGTATTTTAGACAAAAGTTTGTCCCTAACTAGTTCTGACCAAACCAAACTTTTTCGGAAAAGTTCGCTCATCTCTAGCCACAATGCAAGTTCTGTACAAATAAATGTGTTTAAAAATATTAATTATAAGCATTAAACACTTCAGTCCAGTTCTGACCATTGTGCTATATGGAATCTTGACCTACAGTGCAGGTTTCATATGGCTCTACTTTAACTAGAGCGCAAGCACTGCAACCTTGTCGGTGCTATTGTTAAAGAAGACGCTAGGTGGTGGCTGCATCTGTGTTAGTGTTTTTATTTTAGCTGTTATATTGTACACTAAGTGCCACTGGGGCCAAAAAAAAGGCACTGTGTGGCACTAACGCTTCTTAAAATAACATTTGAAATCTTTAGCATGATCCACAATGTATTGCTCCTCTTGGGTGCAGAATGCTTCCCTTCATTGATTTTTACTGTTTCAGCCTATGATTTCAAATTATGATCAAAATTGAAATTACATATTTTATCCTACTTGGAGTCAGAGTAAATGTAAACTTTTATTTTAGTTTTTTTTTTTTTTAAATTCACGTTTTCAGATTACTAAACGCGTAACATTGAGCCTCTGTGTATAAAATTGGCAGGGTCCTTCAGGCCGCCAATTGTTTTGCTAATCAAGATTATTGCTACCATTGAGATGTTGAAGTATAGCCAAAGTGACAAAAAAAAAGTCAGCTTCCCATGAGATAGTTTGGTATGTTTAGTCAGGGTGCTGGCTGATATTAACATATAAATGAAGTCTGTCCTTTAATAGATACAGAAAATATGCAAACACACACACACAAAACCTTATGCAACGTAAATCAAACAAATGTCTTTTCACAACTCTGCCATGCAAATCGAGAACAGGGAAGCTTAAAAAAATACAAAAAATACAAAACTAATTTAATTTCAAGCACGAACGAGAAAAACTCTTCTCCCCTATCGATAGCAACAGGGAGCTGATTATGCCTCCAAAAGTACAAATGGCTGGATAAAAGGGGCACACCATCAAATCAGCATGCTTTATGCTCTTACATCCTGTAACAGTGGATTTTGGATACATATCAGGATAAGCAGCTTAAAAGAGTTATCTTTTGCCTGGAGGTTGAACATGTGAGAGTGGACTCCTGCTTTATTGGCATTTGACCGTGAAGGATGGATGATAAAAAATACAATGATGCACATTTTATTTTTAAACATGTTGTCTTTTGAGGATTGCATTCTCCAGAATTATTTACTTGCATGGTGCAATTAAAAAAATCAGAAGATAAAACTTTTGATAAGCACTTCTCAAAGAGCTCGATGCTACAAAGCATCTGAAATACAAGCAATTAAGTTGTTTAGAGAGGCATTTGAGAGTTGTTTAAGACACATTTAAACTATTCGTTTTGTATCAGCAACACATTACAGCAAAATTTACAAAAAAAAAATAAGCTTTGCTCTTTGTAGAGTAAAACATAGGGAGGAGGCGGGCAAGTGCAGTAATATATCAATGTAAAAGCATTAATGCTGTTCGATAGTACACCTGACACTGCACCGAGATGAACTGACATTGACAGATGCCTGTCTTTGTCATGGTATCTAGTGAGGAGCGGGAATGATTCAGTTTGGAAGCCCTCCAGTCATATACTCACAAGGCAGTGATGACCGCCATGCCACCTGCCAGCATCAACGGATGGCATGCCTGATAATTTGACATGGATCTAGCTTTGGTCTTGAAGCCCCAAAGTTTGGGTTTGGCAGATTCAGCTGAACTTTGATTTAAAGTTCCCCGAAATTTTAAATCAACTTTTAAAGTTCCCCAAACTTGAAATCAATGGGGACCAAAATTTTGGGCGGTGGCTGTTAAAACTTAGCTGAGCCCCAAGACCCCCTTCCGGTCGGTGGCGGCGGCATTTGAGATGGTCCATGGCTAGGGCCACTTAAAAATGGTTGCCTCTCACCATGAGTGAGAAAACTCCCAGTTCCAGCTGGCAGTGCTGGCACAAGGAGTGTCCTCACTCATGGGGAGAGCGATCATTTTTCTGTGTCCCTGGGCGTGGACCATTTCACAAGCCACCGCAGCCAGGAAACGGATCGCAGGGCTCAGGTAAGTTTTACAGCAGCTTCGGCTACTGTATCCATTAGGTGAAGCGGATCGATGGGCTTGCTCATCGAGAGGTGAGACGTTTTTTAATATATTTTTTAACAGTCTGTGGTAAGGGGTCCTGGGCCATCGACAGGTAGTATTTTGGATGATTTTATCTAGCTTTGGCTCAGATCTGATGCTCATCACTAGTTAAAATACCTTCTCCATTTGGCAGTTTCCTGTGAGATATTCAGATTGGCTGCTATCCTATGGTTGAAGGGTACTTCTTTCCTATAATAGATGTTATTGCTTTACCACCTCATTGGTATAACGGCTTACTACATTGGTCATACAGTGCCTGTGAGCACCACGGAACGCATCCCATCATATTAATGTTACAAAAGTCTTAAAGGAGCCACAGCACTCAACCCTGTTAGCTTGCAGGCCAGCCTATAATCTGTCCCTAAACTTGGAGGACTCGGTCACACACATCTGCAGAAGTATGCTTAAGCTGCACCACTACGCCAAAGTGCCTCTGTGGGGTGCAGTCCTAACTCTAATCTCTGAGAGCCCATCTGGGACATACAGTGCAATAGATAAATTGGGAGCAGGCTTACCTGAGGTTGCCCCAAACCTCTCAAGTGCAAGCCATGGGGTGGAAGGGTCAGAGACCTTGCAATACAGCCTAGACCCCACACACCATGTGCTTGCACAAATTCAAAAGAAACAAAGGGGGGGGGCAGCCGCTCAGACCATTTTATAACTAACCTGGGAGGTGCACGTTAGCAGGGCAATTAGGATACAAAAGTCTTAAAGGATCATATTAATGTTGGGGCCGGCCTATCAGTTACACTTTGATGAGCGGTTGTCCTGTCTGAGGGTGCCTGTGCATATTTTACCATTTTTTGGGGAGGCAGTATTGGTTTTTTTTTTTTAACACTTGGGGTTAGTTAGCCTGCAGTTGTTACAGCAGCTTTTTTCACTTTGGGGGGTTTGTGTACACCTTACGGTGTTTCCCTTCTTGTGGCAATTTTTGTTAGAAAGTATTAGTATAGAGATTGAGGTTTAGTTTGTGTGTTTGAGGTCTAGCACATTGCCGCTTTATATAGGTTTTTTTTTACTGATTGATGATAATTCGCTAAAGTAATAATTGTATTGACACCTTTTATATTTATTGATACCTAACTATATTGGCACCTTCTATATTTATTGATATCTATAATTGTATGGAATGCTGCTTTATTTTGCACGGAAGCAGTGTATTGTAATTGATGTATTGTATTGATTACTATGATAAAGACATTAGGGGCCAACATGTTTTTAATGTGTTTTGTGTGTCTAGTGACATGTTTTGTTCAATAAAGCTGCATGTAACTATTTACCACCTAGCCAGTGCAGACTTTTTGGAGTGGGGGGCTCAGCACCTCAATCTGGTGTGAACATTGCTGTAGTAGCTTATCTTTTAGTAGATGCTTGGAACAAACTTCCAGCAGAGGTAGTTGAAAAATCAACAGTCACTGAATTTAAACATGCCTGGGATAAGCACACATCTATCCTAAGATAAAGAGTACATACAGTATACCCATAAGGGCAGACTAGATGGACCGTATGGTCTCCTTCTGCCGTCAACCTTCTATGTTTCTATCTTTATGGCGGAACAAAACCCTGGATTTTGACTATCCCATGTTTGGTTTCTTGCCCCACTGTGTGATACCCCCCAGATCACCCATAAAAACTCACCTGGTCCTACGGTGCATGTCGAGAGCCGTATGTCGTACACAGGGCAGGATAGCCAAGAATTCTGTATTGGTCCCAAGGGGCCCAGGCACAATCTAAGCTGTATATACTTAAATGATATGGCTGTGCCTGGTTGCCTTGGGGCTTAGTTCAAACTAGGGGCCCAGTAATTACATAGTGGTTACAGGAGAGCTCAGCTTTTGTGGTTGTATGAGGCCCAAATACTCCTGATAGCATCCCTGGCAATACAAACCATAATACATAATAATCGGCAATAAGACTCTGTTTAGGAGAGAACAGAAACTGGGAGCGAGAGCGACCACATCCCTGGTTCCTTTTAGAGATGCTGGGGATGTGGTTGTGATTGTTTACATCGCCATGGGAACTGCCAGAAAAGGTGAGTTTCTGGCAGCGCAAGGGGGGCTCACACAGTAGCCATCCCAATTTAGGATGCCCCATGGGATGGCCAGGCCCATCACACAAGGGTTTTGTTCCACTTTAAAGTGGACCAACACCCAGGGTTTTGACTATCCTGGGTTTTGGTCCACTTCGGTGGGGCACCCCAATCGCAGGTGCCCCGCTGTGTAAAACCCCCCAGAAAGGCCCAAAAACTCACCTCTCCCCGCTCCCATGTGACCGCTGCAGCCAATCCCCGCCGGCGGACAAGCGAGAGGCATCGCCGGACAAGCAGAGCGCGTCCGCCGCCGCCTCCCGGGCGTCCCTCTTACAGGGAGCGCACCCGCGCCGGCCATTCACAAACGGCCGGCGCAGAAGCGCGCCCTGCTACAGGGACGCGCGGGAGGCAGCGGCGGCGGACGCGCATGCGCCGCTGGAACGTGGAAAAGGTAGGGCTTCCTGGGGGGTTTCACCCCGCGGGACATCCCGATTTCGGATGCCCCGCGGGGAGGGATCTGATCGGCCTGGGAATCTTATAGATTCCCAGGGCCGATCCCCCTTGGGTGTTGGTCCACTTTAAAGATGTAAATATTCAAAAAGCCCAAACAAATATTGCTATTGTTAATCCATTTTTCTTTAAAGTTAGCAAAGGGCCCACAAGTACAGGAACTGAAAAGGTAAATTGAGCTGAATAGCTTCACACTTTGGAGTTTGGGGCTGGGGCAATTATGTTGCCTTGCTCATTATGGTTCAGCGTTCCTCTGTGTGAAGCTTAAACTTCAAAAAATATACAATAAAACAAAAAATAATTAAACATTTCCATTGGCATCAACTATTAAGGGAAATGTATCGGATTGCTGAAAACCTCAAATATTAAAACTTTTAAACTGTTTAAAATGTAGTTATTTCAAGATTTTGGCATTTGTCATTTTGAAAAGAAAACAATGTAACTTCTTACAAAAGAGCATCTGCAGTGCAAATTAATGGGATCATTACTGACCAGGTCAACTTCAAAGAGAGAAACATGCCCTTGCTGTGTTTGTAGCAGTGTGTGTCCACTTAAATTAGAAAGATCTAATTAATTTTTCAGTAAGCCACTTCCTGATAGAGATCCACGGGGGGCACATTATTTTCTAATACTTGTAAGAAGCCTTTAGCAGAGATTTCGGAGATCTCTGATCGAAACACACAGAGACCTATCAAACTAAAATAGCTTCTGATGATTTTATAGTTAATATCAAGATGTCAAAAAGCACTTCTGGGCTCTTTTAACATTAAAAAGCCACTGTACTTGACAGTTGTAATCTGCATTAAAGCAGAACTCTGGGTTAAGCTAAAATTTAGACTGCTTATGCTTAACAATTACAATTATTTCAAAAATAAAATTTAAAAATATAAAAGTTAAAGCAGACCCTCACCCTGAATAAGAGCCTATCTTATTCGTTTCCCACACCCTGTACATATAGATTGCCCACATTAAAAATCATCCTTCCCTCTTTCCCTTTTTTTCACTCTTCGGCTATACTTCTTATTCTTTTATCATGTTTTGTACTTAAACTTTTAGCCGCTTTTGTTTCCTAATTGTGTTGAATGCTCTGTAGAACATCTCACTTGAGCTCTACTTTATATGAAAATGATTTCAACTGGATGTGGTTTTTTACAAATTGAAATGTAAGCCGTTTTTGGTTGTAACATTTACATATCTTCAATAAGAATATTGTGGAAAAAAAAATCATCCTACCTGTATCTACTGCATGTTATGAGCCCGTAAACCTCCAAGATGGAAGTGGAGGTGTCTTCTGACTGTGCCTCTGTGCATTCTGGGATTTCTGTCCTTTCCCTGACCCCAGCTTTGCTCTGTGCAAAGCACAGCTATAACCCCACCCCCTGTACTTTATCCTGCTCTCCTCTCCACAGTATGTGATGCAGCTGAGTCAAGATGGCAGCACCCGTATCCTAGAGTCCTGAACAGTTGCAGCCCAGTTGGGGAAAGAATAGTAAGTAAATTACTAAAAACTTAAAATATATTAATTTTAGATGCTGGGTAATAGTTTTTTAAGGGTTTGGGCTTTTCATTAATTCATGCTGAAGGTCCGGTTTAATGCAGGCATTAGAGCAGCTTAACACTCCCCCAAGGGGGTTTCCTATGCTGTTCCTTAGAGTGGAACAAAACCCAGGGTTTTTGACCATCCCGGGTTTTATTCCATGCCCCGGGGAGCTACCCTGCTGTGTGAAAGCCCCCAGCTTACCTGTAACAGTTTACCTTTCCCTGGTCCAACAGCTATTCGTCATGCCTATGTCATTCGGCAAATGGGTCTGCCCTTCTGCAATTGAGGGACATGCGGCTTGATTCAGAGCCTTTCTTTCTGTGTTGGGCGATTCAGAGCCTTGTTTTTGTGGGCGAGTTGTCCCTTTTTTGCAGGCATTTGCGGTATGTGTACGCAGCCATGCATCTGTCATTTTACGGGTTATGCGTGATTCCGAGCCCTGATTTGTGGATTTTCTGACCTATAAAAGCCGTAGGTTTCTGGTTCAAACTTAAGCTAACCTTTTGCTAGTGGGAAAATGTCTTCGGTTGCTTGTGAAAATACAGCCTACATACTTCGCACCTACAATGGCGCCCCTTGACGAGATCTGTGAAGAGTACGAGCGTCTACAGCAGTGACAGCTGTTAACTGGCAGGCTGATTCATTACTAACGCCAGGTAGCGACAGGTGAGAGTCTGTAGAGCACATTTCAGAGCGCCCGCTAGTAGTCGCTGTGATCGGCCATGGATCATTGTTTCAGAGCGCCTCAGTCGCTGTCCGGCATTGATGAATATGGTATGTGAGTCGCTATACTACGCTGTATGTGAGCGAACCGCAACGACAGCTCAGTGCGACTGACTCACACCACATTCCTCAAAAAAACATACCATAGCGCCAGAGGCTGTGTGAATAAGGCTGTTTTTGAACATGTTTCCACTAGTAACAAAGCGAAAACATATGGAATTACATTTTTGTAACATTGTAACATGAACACTTTAATACCAGACATGTAAGGACAATTCTGCATAAAAATATTATTAATACAAAAAGTTTTCAAAATTTTCATTTTCTTGCCCAGAATACATGTCAGAAGGTTTGTGGGGGTTTTTGTGAAAAAAAAAAAATTGGGATCAGGAAAGGGATTTAAGGATCGTCCGTAGAAATGTATAGGAAAGCTCCAGGCAACAACAGGTTAGACGTGGCGCTCTGCAAGGATGAACGCCGGCGTTGTACGCTGAGTCTGGGATAATGATGAATTCGACGCTACATGGCGTTGTTCTAGTCACTCACCGGATCAGGCTTCATAAATGTGTAATTGTGTTCCGTCTCCGGAGTTCACCTGCCGCTACCTGGCGCTGTACAGGCACTACCTGGCGCTATCCTTTCATGAATAAGGCCCTATGTATTTTCCAGAGCTTAGGCATACCTGCAGTCACCCGTATATCGATCAGATGATTGATCAACATCTGACTGAAACACCTTTCTCTTGAGAAGCTTTACTCAGAGTTACAGCCATGGTTGGCACCCGCCACAAGAAAGGGGCATGCAATTGGAGGTATGACCAAATTGGTTGGCTGCCTCCAATTTTTAGCGAATGGCTCCTTCCAGAGGCTAAAGGCACTGTCAGTTAGCATGCCACAGCCTTCGCTCAGCTGCGCCCTCAATAAATATGTCAATGGCATGACTGTCCTGCAAATACATTTCTTTCCCTGACAGCCTGGAACGTGGTGAGGTTGGGATTATTCAACATTGGGAATATGCCAAGTGTCATGGGTGCCAGCGATTGTACGCATGTGGCCCTGGTTCAACCAACTGCTCAGAAGTATATGTTTTGGTATGCTTAGGTCCATATAGCCTACTCTCCTCTCTTGAGGCTAGCCTAGCTTCCCCTCCCCCAAAACAGATTTCCTGTGTCCAATTTGGCCCTTGGTTTACCTTGTTTTTGGTGTTCATGTGTTGTTGCCAGTCTAGTGACCCTTTTTTTTTTTTTATTTGTGCCTTCTTTTCAGCAACCACAAGATGGGCCACACAGCCTCCAGCACCCCAAACTTCACCCTCCTCCTCCACCATGCCCCTTGCCCTTTGACTAGAAAGGTCACTCATTAATCATCACTGTCTGGACTCTGCTGCCAAGGTGGCTGGGACCAGCCTTGAGGTTGTCTGTTGCAAAGTCAAGATAAATTCACTGGTAGTTTCCTATTAACAGAATATGTGGCCCTTCTAAATCACTCCAGAGGATACACACTGGCTTACACATCGACGTGTGTCCCCAAATTGTGGTCGGCGTACACCAATGTTAGGGGTTACATATAAAGGTTGCCTAATACCCTTGGTGTGTGTAGTCACACAACATATGTTGTGCAGACAAGCCCTCAAAGTTGCCTGTGCATGTGAGAACTAAGGTTGGTGGGTAGTGTGCTTGGTTGACCTACTCCCCCCCGTGCCAATCTACAATTTGCTAACAAGTCTTACCACTAGTGGCCACATGGTGCCCTACACCCCCTGGTAAGTATTGGGATGAAGCATCCCCAACACCCGCTCCTCAGCATGGGTAAATTGTAAAGTTTTGGGGAGTCTCCCACCAGTTTGCAAGCTAGAGTCAAACAAAGGAAAGGATGGCTTTAGTGAGTTGTCCAATGTTTCCTGCACAAGTAGCCCTCTGGATGTTCAGCACTTACACCT
Source organism: Gastrophryne carolinensis (assembly GCA_027917425.1). Classification (NCBI taxonomy): domain Eukaryota; kingdom Metazoa; phylum Chordata; class Amphibia; order Anura; family Microhylidae; genus Gastrophryne; species Gastrophryne carolinensis. The sequence goes on from CM051241.1 coordinate 38,142,252, forward strand.
CAGCTCAGCTGGCGCTGAGTTTCCGCTGAACTACCACCTTCAAGTCGTCTCACTTTTTCTTGGCCTAGGCACATTCTTGGGGTCTGGCCCCCACCCATCTCATTGCGGGCAACCTCCAACCATAACTGTTCCCGCAACGCTTTGGGGTTCAGTGAGCCCAGGACCCAGGCAGTCGATCATAATTTTTGGCAACACCATCTAGCAGAATCTCCACCTGGGCATCATTAAATTGGCCACTCAACTCCCCTTTCTTGGTTGAAGGGGGAGTCACTATGGCCAATCCCAAGCTCAGGTGGATTCCAGGCTACTGGCTGGGAAAACAGTAGGCCTGGCTGTGGCAATGCTGCCCAGCCTTTGGCTCCCCCGTTGGCTTTTCTGAGGACTCCATAGTGGGTCCTGCACTGGAGACTGTCTTGGGGTCTGAAAAGAGCTCCGGTGTCCTGACCATTGGTTGGTCCTTGGTGAGCTGTGCTGGGAGTCCTGGGAGCCCTGTTTTTTTGACTCAGCTGTTGATGTCTGAAATGCTGCGGATGACCCCCTCAGAGTGGCTAGTGTGGGTATCAGAAGGGGAGTGCCCGCGGGTTGAATGGCAGGTCCTGAGGCTGGGGCTGCGGTAACTTGGCCAGGGTGCTGCCAATTCCTTGGCCATGCCTGTGTTCCTGACTCTGGAGGCTGTGGTGGCGACTATGCTGTGGCATAGTGAGCTCCTAAGTCAGCAGTGACAAGACCCTCACCTGTCTTCTTTTATACCTAATTGAATGGGTAATTGTATTGGAAACAATTTGGTTTAGTTAACAGCCCCTCAAAAGCTCAAGCAACCTATAGGATACATGTGTGTCTTGACGCAAGCACACTTCTGGGGTCCACAAGGATGAGTCAGCGCTTGTGTGCTCCGGCACAGGGGTGCGTCACATAGATGGCATCCAACGATAACCAACATGGCACCCACTCACCCGTGAGCAGCAGGAGGACATTATGATGGCAAGTCACACTTTCATGCCATTCGCCTACACACGTGTGCCACTCCTGCCAAGGTGTCAGCAGGTGACAGTGACCGTGAACTACAAGTGAAGGCACATGGCTCCACTATAATGGCGGAAGCCTGGCCTTCCAATGTTACAGTGCCACAGTACTTTGTTGCCACTGCCACATGGACCACTCTGGCATGTTTTAGAAGACGCAGGGGTGATTTAGGTTAGACATTTCTATGCAGTCCACTAGTATTGTGGGATGGGAGAGATGGCTTCACCATCCTGCTGGCCGCTGTCAGCGAGCCCTATCCGCCAGTATTTGTGGATTAAAGAGGTAGGCGCACCTAGATACCCAATGAAAACATCATCTGAGTGTTAAGTAGTCTTACCTTCTTCCCACACTCAAAAAAACATATAGGGAGAGTGCGCATGCGCGTCGGAGCGAGATGGCTGCGTGCTGATCAGCTCCGGACCCGGCGGATGTTTATGGAGGTCGCGCTGTGAAGCAAGGCACTTTTCTGATTAACAGTCGGTCTGAGAGGATTCCGGGAGTGTCTCGGGCTGACGGGAGCATTGCAGACAAGGCGGTAGACGACATCTGCGTGACCTGCGCAGCTGATAACAAAGTGCGTACGGCAGTTTCAAGATGGCGGCGGAGTTTACCTCGGCTGAGCTGGGGGAGCTGGAGGAGCTGGAGGAGATTGCATCTAGCGAAACCTCCTTTCTGGCCAGCGAGAAAGACGAAGCACAAGCAATCGACACCGCCTCACAACCCACAGTGAGTACTGCTATTTTGACTCAGTTTGAAACACTCCTGCAAAGAGCTCTGGCATCTAACACTAAACTTATTATAGATCACCTATCCAGGGAGCTGGAGAAAGTTTCCCTAAGCATGACTACATTGGAGACTAAGATGGAGGAAGTCACTGCTAGTCAGGAAGCCCTTGAGGAAGAAGTAGGTCAATTAAGATCCCATAATGCGCTCCTGGCCTCTAAGCTGGATGAGTTTGAAAATAGGGATAGACGCTCAAATCTTAGGTTTCGGGGACTGCCAGAACATATTGAAGATGTGAGAGCGGCGGTTACTGCTTTATGTCAGGAGCTAGAGCCGGGGTTAATGGCTGACAGGTTGGAGTTTGACCGTATTCATAGGGCGTTGGGCCCACGTAGACCTCCTGAGGAACCCCCAAGAGACATTATAGCGAAATTTCATTTCTTTGCTACCAAGGAAGCTATACAGAGAGCGGGGAGGAATGCCAATAAGCTGCAGTTTCAAGGCCACACTTACCAGATTTTTTCAGATTTGTCAGCTGCGACTATGGCAAAAAGAAAAGAATTGAGACCTATGCTTACCATTCTCCAGGAAAAGAAGATTGCATACAAATGGGGGTTCCCCTTTCGGGTTTCTTTTTCCCATAATGATATCCAATATTCAGCCACCAACTTTGAAGAATTAAGGTCCTTGATGTCTTCAGCTGGTATCTTTCGCTTGCCACCCTCTAAGTCACCAAGAAGTGAAGAAAATTCTCCCAAAGCTCAGAGAGCAGGAAAACGACAGAGAAGGGGGCTGCGTGTGGGAGGCAGAGGATCCTCCTTGGACTTTAATGTCACCTGAAGATGAATGCCGATCCATAAGTCTGCTCATGCTGTTCTGGTTCAGCGATGCTCTGGACAGTCACTTACTGTATATATATATATATTTTTTTTTCTGGTTTTTCACTGTCTTAATTACCATAGGGCGGTGTTTTATAGGGTATTGTCTTCACTTCTCTGAAGGGTCAAGTGATCTTCCCTTTTGAGGAGTACAGAGAGACCCTGTTCATGCCCTGAGGGGGGGTGAGACCTGAATACTTTTGGGGCAGAGGTCCGTTTGTGCTTTGGTCACACCTTCCCTTTTGGCTTAAGTTTTGATAATTCTATTCCCCTCATTAGGGGACTGTTAATTGATAATATTTTATCCTATTGTGTTTTCCCTTGTTTCCCTGCCCTTTTAATGTCTTGTCTTCTTCCTTCTCCCCTTTTATTTCCTTTGTTTTTTTATTTCCTTTCTTCCTCACGCTGGTGGCAGCTATAGTTCATACAATGGCTTCTGTTCTATCTCTAAATGTTCAGGGATTCAATTCCCCTAACAAAAGGAGTATGGCGTTCCGTAAGATCAGAACATTGCGCCCGGATGTGATTTGCCTACAGGAGACCCACTTTTCCAGGTCCTCCAGACCCAAATTCTTGGATGCATCATATAATCAGGTATTTGTAAGTTGTGCTGAGACAAAGCAGAGGGGTGTTTTGATAGGGTTTCATAGGGGGGCTCAATTTGTTTGTCAACAAGAGGTTGTAGACTCAGATGGAAGGTTTGTGATCGTGGTGCGAACTATACAAGATGAGGTAGTGACAATAGCTAATTATTATGCTCCTAATGTTAACCAGGTGGAATTTCTCTCTCGATTTTTTACTAAAGTGACCACTATTGCACAAGGAATGACAATAATATGTGGTGACTCTAACCTTACTTTGAATCCTTATCTGGATAGGCAGTCCCCTAAGCACCCCATAATTACTACTCAATCGGCTGGGGCTTCGAAAAAATTCAGGAAATTGCTAGAAATGCATTCTTTAGTAGATGGGTGGAGAGAGGCGCACCCTGCAGGTTGTAATTTTACTCATTACTCGGCCCCGCATGATATATATGCGAGGATTGATCATTTATTTTTGCCTCAAAGATTTCTACCCCAGATGAAATCAATCAAAATTCTCCCAATCTCATGGTCTGACCATGACTGTCTATTTCTTAAAATGGGTTCTTTGTCCTCTAGACCAGTGGGAGGGTCATGGTCTCTTAATGCTTCACTTCTTTCTGATCCGGAGGTAGTTGCCTTGATCTCGGAGAAGCTGAATGAATATTTTTTACAGAATGAAACTATGGAGGTTTCTAAGACTATATGCTGGGAGGCACACAAGCCCACGATTAGAGGATATCTTATTCAAATGGCCTCTAAAAAGAAAAAAGAAAGGGAGGGGCGAATTCAGGCATTAAAAGAGGAATATAGGATTGCTGCTGAGGAGGCAAAAAATAATATGTCTCCATCTACTAGATCTAAGCTGCACAAGATTTCTCAGGATCTTAACTTGGCCCTTGCAGGAAAAGCAGAAAAAGCCCTTAATAGGATCAAACATCGGTTCTATTGTAAGGCAAATAGGCCTGATACACTGTTGGCCAGGAGACTAAAGACGCCAGATGGAGACTTTTGCCCAGTTAGACTTAAAGATGAGAGAGGAGTTCTCACAGGTAATCCTGAAAAAATTACAACTATATTTAGGTCACAGTTAAGGAAGCTATATGCTGAACCAAGTCCTCCAAATGCTGTTAATTTAAATCTGTTTTTTGAGAATCTCTCCTTACCAGAGATGCCCGTGGGCTTGTCCGAAGCATTAGAGGCTGACTTTAAGCCTGATGAGGTTCGGAGGGTTATTAAGAATTTGAAGTTACACAAGAGGCCAGGTCCGGACGGATTTTTAGCGGCCTACTACAAGACCTTTTCTGATATTTTAGCTCCTAAATTGATAGCTATGTTCAATGACGTTAGAAGTGGTAAATCTTTCTCACAGGAGTCCCTTACAGCCGCCATAAGCATGATACCTAAACCAGATTCTGACCATTCTGTATGGTCTAATTTTCGTCCCATATCTCTGATAAATTTAGATATGAAAATTTTTACTAAGTGTCTGGCGGAAAGGATGTCAGAGTATCTTCCAGAAATTATTTCTGGTGACCAGGTGGGCTTTGTCCCGGGGCGGCAGGCAGGGGACAACGTTCGCCGGATAATCCAACTTACCCATATTGCTAAAAAGAGAGGAACCCCGTCGATAATTCTTTCTTTAGACGTGAGAAAGGCGTTCGATACGGTCTCGTGGGGATTCCTTTTCAGCTAACTAGAGAGGTGGGGCTTTGGTCCCAAATTTCTAGGAATTCTGAGAGCTATATATGCGAATCCAATTGCGTATGTTAAATATAATGGGTATAAGTCTGGTTCCTTTCCTCTTGCGAGGGGTACAAGACAGGGCTGTCCGTTGTCCCCTCTCCTGTTTGCCCTGGCGGTGGAGCCATTAGCACAGATGGTCAGATCCTCTGCCGATATATCAGGGTTAGAGATAGGGGGAGTTCAGCATAAACTTTGCATGTTTGCTGATGATATTTTACTGATGGTAACTAATCCCCTTATCTCTCTCCCTAATATAATGAGAGTTTTAAATGTGTTTGCAGAGGTGTCCGGCCTTAAGGTTAACACCAGTAAATCTAAGATATTGAATATTAATGTTGAAGACAGAGTTAGAGCCCAACTGCAGGCATCATTTGATTTTCAATGGCAAGGTACTGTAAAATATTTGGGGGTTAATTTAACTAATGATTATGAGACTTTATTTGCTGCTAATTTTATTCCCTTACGCCAGAAATTGCAAGCGCTAATGTCAAAATGGAAGGATTACAAGCTCTCGTGGCTTGGTAAGGTGGCGGCGGTTAAAATGTCCCTCCTTCCTAAGTTTTTATATTTTGCTAGAACTTTGCCATTGAAAATCCCACCTGGCTTCTTGAAGGCTTTACAGAATAAAATTTTTGCTTTTATCTGGATGGACAGAAAACCCAGAGTCTCGAGACGAGTTTTACTTAGAGCTAAGGAATTTGGAGGGATGTTCCCAAGACAGTTACTGTCTTATCATGCCACAGGCGACGTTCCCAAATGGGTCCAGATTGAATCTGTTATTTGTCATCCCCTGGCGATGGATAATATTCTTTGGGTATCCCCAAATGTTAGGAAATTTGATAGTAACCCGGTTATAGGTCACTCTCTACGGATATGGGATAGTCTTAAACTTTCTAGAGGCCTTATGTCTGCGTATACGCCCTTAGTTTCCCTGTGGAACAACCCTATGTTTGAGCCGGATTTAGCTAACCCCGGAAGGTTTATAAGATGGAAAACAGGAGGTGCCTCGAGATTAATAGACTTCTTGGAGGGTTCTTGCATGCCCTCATTTGCTCAACTCAAGGATAAATATGGATTAGAACATAAGGACATATTTAGCTATTTACAAATAGCTCACTTTATAAGAGTGTTACTTAAGAAAGGAGGAAAAGTAGAGGCCCTCACCCAGTTTGAATTTAGATGTTTGGAGGCCCCAAGAGGGAAGGGGGCGATAACTGAGATTTACAACAGTTTATCTATGTCCCTTAACCAGGAACGTCTGCCCCACTGGGAAAAATGGGAACGTGAATTACAAGAGTGTAAAAGTGATCGCGAGTGGCTTAAGATGTGGTCTAACTCGTTTGGTTCTGCAGCTTCGGTGACGTCTATAGAAGCTAACATCAAGCTGATCTCGAGATGGTATTTGGTGCCTGAGAGATTGGGACATGTGGGAGGAGGTAGCCAGAAATTTTGTTTTAGGGGATGTGGGGTTATTGGCTCTTATCGACATATGTGGTGGGACTGTCCTGTGGTGAAAAATTATTGGGATAGGATATTTCAGTTATTGAGTGAGGTACTGATTAGGGACCTGACCCCTGACCCATGGGTGGCCTTACTTAATAGCCCAGTCAGTAATTGCTCTGTTGACCAAAAGAAACTTATATACCATATTTTCTCTGGGGCCAAATTAGTGATAGCGAAAGCATGGAAATCTCTTGATCTGAGTTTTGAGGCATTCCGAAACAGGGTTAACCTGATAATGGCGATGGAGAAAATCTCCGCTCTCCATGGAGGGTCTCTGGAGGACTTTCGGGAGGTGTGGTCTCCTTGGGTACATGCAATCTTGGAACCTGGGTTCGATGCTTCCCTTTTGGATATTTGAACATAGGTCTTTGAATATAATGTCGAATGTTAGGCTGTAAGCTACGGAATTAAGATAGTTGGCTGTGTCTGCTTCCAGTGGTATATCCTTTTTTCTTTTATTATCTTCTCCTATATTTTTTTTATTTATTTTTTTTTTTCTCCTCTCCTTATTGTCTATACCCTTTCCTTTTCTTTCTGTTTGTCTTGTCTCTTCCCTTCCTCCCTCCCCCAGTTAGGATGTTAAATAATGTTTCCTTGATCTGCACTACTGTACAGAGTTCCTGATAAGAACCTCGTTAGTGGCCGAAGAGGTTATGTTATTTTTAAAGATATATGGGTTTTATTTTTATACATATACATATGTTTATAGAATTTTATAGCTTATAACTTATTATTTTCATCTCTCTTGTATTCGCACGGTATGCCCCTCTGTACTACAATATTTTTCTCATGGATGTGAGTACCGCTCTTTTATAATGACATTTTATAATTACATTTTTCTTTATATTATGTAAGTAACCTTTTGTAATATATATCTGCTTATTGGTAGTTCATTACGATGTATATTTTGATACTGATGCTCAGAATATGTTACAATAAAAATTATTGAACAAGAAAGAGGTAGGCGCACCTTTTGGCCTAAGTGCATCTGCGCTTGCAATCTACTACTATCATGTATCATGGATTCGTTAGCATTGACATACACTAGCGTATAAAAGAGTTGGGTGGTTACAGTGTCCCAGAAATGTATTTAAAGGGGTAGGGGCATGCATGTGTCGCTAAAGGAGACCCAGTTTATTAAATAATAATGTAAATATTTTTGTGCTCTGTAGATAAAATATTTTCTTTAAAATCAGCCAAAATTATTGATAATAGTGCTCAACAACTCAAAACATCTCAAGCTATGTTATGAAGACACAAAATAAATCCAATCAGAGCACAATTCACAAGTTCTTAATTGATACCAGCAAAATCTCAGGTATTGGGGTTGATTCAGAGCCTGGTGGGAATTCTCACTCCTTTTTTTAGGAGAGAAAATTGCTATTCACTTTCATTGTCTACCTTGGGGCTTATTCAGAGCCAGGTGAAAATTTACACCCAGTAGACAATGAAAGAGAATGGCAGTTTTCTCTCCCCAAAAGAGTTTTCTCACCAGGCTCTAAATCGACCCCCTTGACTCTTTTTCAATTAATTTATTTCTTTATGCTGTCCTGCATTGTTTAAAATTGATGGAGTTTGTCTCACCATCTCTATATTGCGCTTACAAGCAAAAATTGACCAGTATGGTCTGCATGTGCCCTATATAATGATCTCTGTGTCTAAAAGAGGAACAACACATCCGATTTTAACTTTTCGGGTGTTGCTCCTCTCCCTCCAAATTGGGATGCCCCAATGTGTGTATGACCCTAGGTCACTCACCTTCCTGCCGCTCCCACGACACAGACTCGGGCGAGAACTAGTGTACTGATTGGCTGAGTGTCCCGTTCAACCAAACAGTGCATTCGCTTTCACTCAGCTCCCTTTTGCTCCGCTGATGGCTAAGCAGCCGAGCGGCACCGTAGGGAGCCAAGTGCACCGCCAGCGCTAGCTGTCGCGGGCCTGCACCACCCATTCACAAAGACCGGGCGCACAGGTGGCTAGAGGTGAGCTGGGATGCAACCGCAGTGCAGAGACACAGCAAGGGCCCTGGGACAAGCTCAGTGAAATGGGGCTTCTGGGGGGTTTTAAACAGCGGGAATCTCAATTCAGGATGCCCCAAGGAGTGGAACTTGCATGGCTCTGGAGTCTTTTAGACTCAAGGGCCTCCGATGTTCCTCTTTACTCAAGATGTCATTTCTTATTCCTCTTCTATATAGATCATATAGGGTTGATACGGGTAAACCTCTGGTTTAAACATATATGGCAGAAAGGGCCACCAATAATGTAAAAATGTTTCACCTTTAATTACATTTAGATGCAAACAACATACTCACAAAAAGACTAAATAGTCTAGCATGAACAAAAATGTGATCCAACGGCACTGGTAAAGACAGCTTGCACTGCGGTTTATTGAGGGTAGATTCTATACAGCCTATATTGTGTCTGGACCCCCTATAACTCATAATAGAATTGCCTGCCCCTTGTTGAACTTTCATTTCCTACATGTTCTGAATATTAAGTTAAGCCTGGTTACCTTTGGAGCAGTGGCCCAGTTTGAATTTCAGATGGTGTCCCTGGCTGAGAGTCTAGATGCATTTGTGTGGCCTGCCCAGGTCATGCACCCAAGAAATCAGAAGAGTACCAAAATGCCAATAGGGATGACATATAGAGCAACCAGGGTGACGGGCCAAGGTTGGAGCAAAGGATAAAAACTATAGGCAGATTGATGATGAGGGTAGGCTTCAAGCAAGGATGGGGCCCCAACAGAAAGTAGGCACGCAATTTGTTTGCACACTTTCATCATTAAATATAATATTTATTAAACCCTATGTGGACAATGTGATGGTTGCTGTGGCCTTTAGGAGGTGGGCTAATTTTGGGGGCTGTAGGAGCCCTGCCAGGGTCCTCCTCACTTCCATCATAAAATGTAATATGTATTAAACCATTTGTGAGCATTTTGATGGTTGTTGTGACCCTCTGGCAGCAATGGGGGTAGTTGGCTCATTTTGGACTGGGTGCATCCTGTAAGTGTCCTCCTCTCTTGTAATCTGGTTTGTTGGCTAATTGATTTAATAGGAGCTTATTGAAAACATTTGGGGGCATTCCTGTGCAAAACCAAACAGGAGTCGGCTCAGCTCACCACTAACAAGAGTTTCTATAGGACTCCCAGTTCACAAGTTGTGTTACAAAAATAAAACACAATTCCCCCGACTGGGAAGGTCCACACTACTTTTACAGGGGAGGAGGATTTACAGTTGGTGACTCAAACGGCTTGCAATGGGGCCAGCCTTTGCTAAGATAATTGCTTATTGTTATTACAACTCTTCTGATGTGTTTAGATGCTGTAACCCTGTTTAGGAAAATGTGTTACAGTAAAAAATTACATAGGGTCCCCAGTCCCCAGTATCCAACATTCTGGCACACACAGGATTTCTTTGCCACATTTAACCCATCGTGCAGTGAGACAACACAAGCAGTGACTGAACACATTCTGCATTGCCCAGGAGAACTTCAGTCATGTCCTGGTCAGGAATGGAACCTCTGGTCACAGGCCACTTCCTTAACCACTAGGCCATGACTGCCCCTTAATAGAACAGAACAGAAGCCTGGGCCACCACACAACGTGTGATTTAGTATAGGGGTATCTTGGACCCCTTACAAGATCACCAACAGTTAAAAAAGAAAGAAAAAAATGAACTTGCTGTTGACGTTTTTTTTCTTCACCTATCCCCAGCCAAGCGGAATCCTCTCTGCAGGTCCGCTGGGTCTAGGGCTCCCTCCTGGTCTTGCAGGAGCTGGTCTGCTGCTGGCGGACCAGATCCTGCAAGGCCAATCAATCTTGGGCTGTTCTCTATATTGATACCAAACTCTCACTTGTCCATGTCTCTCGGTTATATTACATCATCATACCAGGCCGTTATGATTCCGCTAACGGACTGGAGTGTATCAAACAGAGCTGGTGGCACTACTATGGGTTGGCAGGGCTCTGTTTATTGGCGGTAGTGAAGGGGTCCCACAGTCTGTCCAAGGCCTGGATTAATGAAAACGCACCATGTGGCCTCTGTGACAGTGACGTCAACCAGGGGCCACGAGACAGGGGGGGTTTTAACCATTATTTTGAATTTTATTAGCAGACTTGACCTTTTTGACCTGGACTGATGGGGTCCTTCTTGCTTTTGGTAGCTGAGGGGTTACATGTTTCCAGCAAAGTAGTTTATCTAACAAGTGGGATTCTGCAGAGGAAAATGTAGCACCTTGTGTTGTTCTTTGGTTCAAAAGGCGCTGTCATTTGATCTAAAGTAAAGACTATAATTCATATGCAAAGCAGAGAGGGAAATCTCACCATTTCATAATAAAATGTTGAAGCGCTTTGATCACAACTGTAAAAGAGGTGTGAAACAATGTTTCAGAAACAGACAGATATTTGTGTAATCACCCTTTATGTATTGCCAGTTGAGAATAATAATGTATGTAAAAGTCTCGACTTACCTCATCTAACTGGTACAGCCTAGGCAAAAAAAAAAAAAAGAGAACAATACAATTACTATTACGTGCCGGCTGATCTGTAGCTGCATCGCTGTGTATTCTTTATAATTGCTGGCAAGAAGATTAATGTTTTGCTACATATCAGAGGAAGGTCACAAGGGGACTTGCTGGGATGTCTAAACATCTAGTCTTTAAGCTCCCTTCTTTTTCCCCTTTCACGGAAATGAACTTGTAACACTCCCTCTAATTATGGAGATTTCTTTCTGTTGTACAAAATAAGTTTCCATTTTGTGCCTTTATGGTAAAAAAGCTCTAATGTTTATAGTGATCTTAGGAAAAGGTTAATATGAAAAGAGCTATTTGAAAATGATCATAAGGTTTCCCCTTTTCTTCATTTTTTGGGTGGGTTGGGTATCAAATCAAAGAGTGTGCTTTTTATTGTCACATTAGACACAAACACAAAAAGACGAAACATTTACTTTACAAAAACACGAAACATTTACTTACTTACGAGGGATGTAATGATGGGTGTCCTGCTGTAGACAGAGGTAATTTATTTTTCGCAACTTACCAGCCAGTTTTTTTTTAGAGAAAAATAAACTTTCTCAAAAGGTTCTACTTTTTTTTGTCTGGCTAAACAGAGCAGTATAGCACAATGAATCAGGGCTCTGTTAGCACCTACCCCAAAAATAAGCCTTAGTGTGATTTTTATGGATTTTTGAGGCTGCTTTAAACATAAGCCCTACCCTGAAACAAAGCCCCAGTTACAGGGCAAATAACGCTATTACCCGGGGCACCAGGACCAGAAGGCTTCCATCAGATCAGGACCATTTCTTGCCCAGGGTGCCAAGTATCCCTGCATGCTAGCAACCCTCCACGCCAATATGACACAGGCATCACATGACAGTGTGCTATCAATGGGATTATTTATAGTGGACCAAAACCCCAAATTTTGACTATCCTGGGTTTTGGTCCTTGCCCCCGACGGGGGTGCCCTGCTTTGTAAAACCCCCTCTTCCCAGTACTACGACGCATGTGCGGCCACCCGTCCAATCAGCGCACTCGGATCTGAGCGTGCTGACGGCCACATCCCCCACTACCCTCTAACAGGGAGCGTGCCCGTGCGCCATCCACGCGCCCAGTAGGGATGCGGGGCGCTGCTCGTAGATGCACCGTTGGATCGGGAAAGAAGGTGAGTTTATGGTGACATGAGGGGTTTCACACAGCGGAGGGAGTGAATCAATCAGCCAGAGAACCTTATAGATTCCTGGGCCGATCTCCATAAGTTTTGGTCCACTTTATTGTCCCTATTTGTGTGTGGCAATAGTATAAGGTGCCCTAGTGTATTAGCAATAGGAGGGGATAGGTGAAGCATACTGAGGTTGCTGTCCAGCAGAGAGCCCTCTACTTCTTGACACCACGCTGATGCTGCCCCACATACAAGTGCAATTGATTGAACAACCATTATGTTGATCTGGCGGATTCCTCATTGGTGTATACATGCAACAATTAGTTATATAGCCCCTACCCTTCCAGCACACTGACCAATGCTTTGGTTGTATCTCTATTTGAACTAATCAGAATCAGTTGAGGACAGCATGACTAAGGGTGAACATCTCCCCTGAAACAAGTTTCCTTTGTTTACTTCCCCAGGACCACGACCATGCGATTTTAATGGATGAACAGTAAATGCTCAGTTTTAACTTCTTTTTGTGCCGCTGACTCCAATGATATTTTGCTGGACCTCACCCCTGTATTACTTTGGGGGAAACACAGTATCTACAAAAAAGGGAGCTGTGACTGCTATGGGTTCTCCTAAGAAGAGTATCACCTGTGTGATACCCAAAGGTAGGTAAATGTCCCTTTGAGGTAAATGTCCCTTTGAGAGGTAAGGTGAGATAATGGACTAGATTGCCATTAATAGGTAATAGAGATGACAATTTTATAAAAGCAGGGGCCTAGGGCTAGCTGGGCTTTTATCATAGGCAGTAAAAGGTGTGGGTAATAATGGAAAAAAGGCAATACTAGTCAAATTTTAACCATATTATGGTGTGTATACAAAAAAAAAAACATGTCACGTCCAGGCAAATTAAGTTACCAGACATCCCAGGAGGCCTGGGGATTGCCCTGTGCGGGAGTCTGGAACTGGATAGGGGACCAGACAGTAGAATACGGGAATAGGTACACAGAGGATGGAAGACAAACAACCTGCCTGCACCACCAAAGAGGCAAGCTGCCAACCATCCAGAAGGGAAAGGCCTGGTACTCGATGGAGAGCCAGTAACCCACCCTGTTCCCTTGGTGGTCGCAGACTTGGGGAGGTGAAAGCCAGGGCAGACGTAGACAATACATGAACGGATGGCCTGGGCCCCAGTGCAGGCTATGGCAGAGCTGGGTCCCAGTGCAGGCTATGGCGGAGCTGGGCCCCAGTGCAGGCTATGGCAGAGCTAGGTTTCAGTGCAGGCTATGGCAGAGCTGGGCCCCAGTGCAGGCTATGGCAGAGCTGGGTCCCAGTGCAGGCTATGGCGGAGCTGGGTCCCAGTGCAGGATATGGCGGAGCTGGGCCCCAGTGCAGGCTATGGCAGAGCTAGGTTCCAGTGCAGGCTATGGCAGAGCTGGGTCCCAGTGCAGGATATGGCGGAGCTGGGTCCCAGTGCAGGCTATGGCGGAGATGGGTCCCAGTGCAGGATATGGCGGAGCTGGGCCCCAGTGCAGGCTATGGCAGAGCTAGGTTCCAGTGCAGGCTATGGCAGAGCTGGGTCCCAGTGCAGGATATGGCGGAGCTGGGTCCCAGTGCAGGCTATGGCGGAGCTGGGTCCCAGTGCAGGATATGGCGGAGCTAGACCCTGAACTATGAAGGACCGGCAGAACTGGACCGCCATGCAGGCTATGGCAGAGCTGAGTCCCAATGCAGGCTATAGTGGAGCTTGACCCCAGTGTAGGCTGTAGCAGAGCTGTTCTCCAGTGTAGGCTATATGACAAACAAAGAAGGGCCGTGGGCCCAAGACACACAACCGCTAAGACTGGGAGGGCGATGGGCCCAGTATAGACAAAGACACAAACTGTGGAGGGCTGCAAGGCTCAGCACTGGCAGCACAGACAAAGACATGCACTATGAAACGCCGTAAGCCCCAGCACAGACAAGACATGAACTATGAAGGACTGTGAGGCCTAGCAATGAGAGGAAGGCTATCAGTCTAATAAGAAACAGGATGGCACGTAGGCCCCACGAAAACAAGGATGAGTTGGAGAGCACAGCTAAGCTTTGAGAGGACAATGCAATGATCCAACACAGGGCTGGGGCTAAACACATTAATCATACATTTATAGGGAACCCAACAGCATGATTAATGCCAGGTGAGGGTAAACTAGGCAGGTCTAGGACCCAGCGGAAAACCACACCACTTCAGCAGATACTCCAGCAGATACATAGCAATACTACCACAGAGGATAGCACATCGGCTAGAGCAGCAGACTCTAAACGATGACTGATGGTGGATCGCTGGTTCAAGACTGCATTTAAATAATAATCAAAAGTAATATATTAATTAGAGAAAGATATGCAGCATTGTAATAATATACAGAGATGACTCTCTAGCCTTAAACTTGACCAACAAAAAGAAGCAGTGCTCATATTCATCCCTCCCAGGGAAATTGAGAAATAACAAATAATTCTTGCCATGGTTGATTTGTCACCCTCAATAATGTCCTATTAGAGGAAGTGCTGCTGGGTTTCTGCTGCTGTGCATTGTGGGTTATGTTGGTTGAATCCAGGTAGCAGCATTGCTGGGATCTGAAGAAGCCTTCCAGTGCTACAAGATGGACACGACCAGGAGAAAATCACAAATGGGGATGTTTCAGATTTGAATGGATGCAGAAGCACATGTAAGTGCTGACAACGATTTAGTATCATGCATGCGGGTAAGGGAATGGAGGAGGGGCACATGGGACAGGTATCAGGTGATCTACTTGCTGCCTGATTATTATCTTTGGGTTTATAGATCCACACACTTTTTCTACATAATGGGTGTGGGTCGCTTTGTGACAGGCTCAAGGGGACATCCATTGCTGGAGCACCACCTCCACACATAGGCAAATGCGAGCTTTCATATAGCAGAAGCGGAGGAAGCCAGCTGCCACTGTGCAAGCCAACTTCTGCCACTACTAAAAGCACCCACTGCCAGCTGGGGGAGAGCCACCCAACAGGTAAGTGACAGTGAGGTTTTGTTAAGAACAATTTGATCAGCACGAATCCCAAAGAAATTTGGATTCGTGTCGAATAGAATTTTCCCTGAAACTCAGAGTAAATCTCGATTTATAACAATTGGTTCACTCATCTCTAGTACCAATATAAAAAACAAGGAGCAAATGTGAACCTGAACATTTTAAACCAGTAAGTTTGGCTTCCATTGTGTTGAATAGAGATGAGCGAACTTCTTGAAAGTTCGATTCGGGCGATTCGCCGAATTTCCCCAAGAAATTCGGGTTCGCCCGAACCGAACTTTCACGAATCGCTCATCTGAAAAAAAAATGCCGGCATGGTGGGAGCGGGCAGGCCGGCTACGCCTGTCAGCGGGCCGCCGCCGGCCCGCTGACAGCACAGCCGGCCTGCCCGCTCCCACCATGCCGGCATTTGTTTAAAAAGCAAACACTTACCTGCATGGTCGGAGCGTGGAGGCCAGCGCCGCTCTCAGTCGCCCTCTGATGACGCGTCCTCTGATGACAGCTGAGAGCGGCGCCGGCCTGCCCGCTCCCACCATGCCGGCATTTATTTTTTTTTATTTCAGGGAAAATTCGATCGGCACGAACCGAAAAAAATTCGGGTTCGTGCCGAATCGAATTTTCACTGAAACCGAACCGAACCGGTTCGCTCATCCCTACTGGTGAAAACCAATAAGCTCAAAACTGGATCAGGAGAGTGATTGAATGTTACATATTTTGACTTTTCAGCATTTGATTACAGTGTATCAAAAAAAAAGTATTCATGCCCGGAAAACATTTCCACTTTTTAAAAATTATTTTATTTATTCAATTTTTATCATTTTGTTTTATGGTACAATTCTGAAATGATTGCCCATTCTTCCTTGCAACATCGTATAGCTCTAGCTTACTCAGTTTGAAGAGCTTTTGTGAACAGCAACTTTGTAATCATGCCACAGATTCTCACTGGGATTTAGGTCTGGACTTTGGACCAACACATAAATATTCTTTGATTTAAACCATTTTATTATAGGTTTGACTGTATGTTTAGGGTTGATTTTCTGATGGAATCTGTCTGAAGTCTTTTGCAGCCTCTAACAGGTGTTCCTCCAGGACTGACCTGTACTTAGCTGTATTCATTTTCCCATCAGCTCTGGCCCTACAAATTACAATTTTTTAAAATCTTAATCCTGCAATGCACTTCACTACAATGTTTGTTCACTAAAGTTCTGTAACAAAATGGGGCCTTCACAGAACAGCTGTAGCTAGAACTGAGAATACATCACATGCAATTCGGTAACTTCTGAATTGGTCACACTGGATTTTAATTAGGGGTATTAGGGTACAAGGGGCTGAATATGATATATATATATATATATATATATATATATATATATATATACCACACACTTAAGTTTTTTAAACTTTATGTGAAAGAGCATGTATCATTTTCTTTACACTTCACAAACACTTGCTACTTACTACTATCATATATAATCTCAATAATATACATTTGTGTACAGTTGTGTATAGTTACAGTTTGTGACCGTAATGTTTTAAAATGTGCAAACATTCAAGGGATGTGAATACTTTTTCAAGGCACTGTGTATGCCAGATAAAAGATTGGTACAGAAGACGACAGTGATTGGATATGTGTGTATCACAGGGGTTAGTAATTGTGAGCGAATCACAGAGTGTTAATGTCACATACTCAGATCGGGTTGAAATGTATTGTTGTGTACTGCAGGGGTCAGTACTGAGCCTACATTTTCTTTAAAATATGTATTGATGACACTGGGTAAGGATTGCAAAGTAATATAATGATCTTTTTATTAGGTATAAGGCAATAGCTGGTAAGGCCCATGTGGCAGAGCCACAGAGCACCCAGGCTCATCAAATCAGGTCTCTGAATCTAGGTGGTCGGGTATTCACTGGAGCTACAGGAACACCTCAGGTCACCCACCTAGTGGTACAGTGTGACAGGGGCACAGCAGCAAAGCTGGCATGGCCAATGACAGAGCCAAGAGTCCGAGAGGCAAGATTGAGGGTCAAAGTTCAGGCCAAGGTCATGGGCTTGAAGCATGGGTTCACAGACAAGTCCAAGCAGGGGTTAACAGCAGGCAGCACAGATTCAAAGTCGAGGTATAAAGCCAAAGTAGCAATCCAAAATAGGAACCTGAAACGTAGGGTCAACGTTCAATGCCAAGGTTGATTACAAAGTCCAAAGTGAGGGTTCCGTGTACACGGGTCACAGAGCTGGAGCAGAAAGGTGAGGTTATCCACAAAGACGAACCAGCACTTCAAAGATGTCAAAATATGATTTAAAGGGCCAAGGGTGGAAGTATTCAGAAAGACATTCAGCACTTCCTGGATCTCAGAGCCCTCATCTTAAAAGATTGAAGATGGGAGTAAACTTCTGTGCATACACACAAACACATGTGCCTATTTTAAGCAATTAACTCAAAGAGGACTGCATACATACAAATGTGTCTAAATAAGTTGGAAGCATGGGCAGAGGAGTGACAATGAGATTTAATACTGATAATTGTATATATACTAAATAGGATAACAACCAAAAAAGGGACCTAGGGGTTTTATTTAATCGTAAAATTAACTAAACTGAAAAATTAATAAGTAAGATTAGTGACTAATGCCAGACAGTGGCTGCCAAAACAAATGAACAGGGACCATGGGGAGTTCCATGGTGAGTGGCCAGAAGTCAGTGTTTTATTTTGGCCTGAAACCTAGCAAAACACTAGACAGGTTACGCGGAGATTCCACATGCTTGGTGTTTATAGGAGCTGTATTGCAAAATACTAATAATAATAATAAAATCCAGGGGTTACAGCAGTGATCTGTTCCATTATAATGACTGTCTCCTGAGCCAACCTGAGGGGAGCAGCAGACTTAACCAGTCTAAATATCTGCCCAACGCATTCCGTGATGGTAAATAAATGTATCTACAAACATTAGAAGATTTGCAATAGCAATAAACTGTTTTTTGAGCTCAGGGGAAAGGCTATCAGAATTTAGCAATCCACCCCTGTAAAAGCAGAATGGTATGTTCAAAACCACCAGATTATTCTTCCTTCCATTAAAATAAATAAATTAGCTTGGCTATTGTTTTGTTATGCTGTGTTATATCTTCACTCAGGGTGAACATTCATCAGCAACTTTGACATTTATTTTCATCTTTACATTCAGATTTGCAACAGGCATATCGCTCTGCTTACAGCAACTCAGACCTACTTTCTCTTCCCCCTTCCTGTCCCAATGCCTCTCCCCTAAAAGGGACAGATCTGCTTATTGCATATATTACATCACCTCCTTTTTTTTTAAACAAAACTGTTAAAAAAAATTTGGTTAAAACATTAGAACTCTAACTGTGATTTAAAGTCTAAATTTTCATGGCTATGCCTTAGCCTCAATTAGTCCTGAGGAGGCTCTTCTTTCTCTCCCAGGATAGCGCCTTCACTGGCTGGGACCATCGCAGTCCAAAGAGTGGTTTACTTCCTCTTGAGAACCATTGTCATCAGAAACAATGCTTCTCGTCCATTGGAGAGGGTTCACCAACGCATTCCAAGAGTAGCACTTTGAAATATGAGGCATTGGTGGTTATAGTCAGCTGTGACCATACTTCCTTTCTTGCGTGTTACAGTGTATTCTGTGGGGTTATGCACTGGAGAAGTCTTATTATTCTGTGTACAGAAGATGGATGGCCATGATGCCTCTTGTTTGCATACAGTTTCATTTTCTCTATTGTTTGAGTCTGTCTCACAGTAGACCTGTCTGGGATCCCACCAAACTTTACAAGTTCAGATTCCCAAACCCAAACACAGACTTCAGCAAGAACAGAATATGGAAAGGATGGTTGATGGGCTGCTGAGCAGCACTGCAAGCTGGCACTAGAAGTGTCCTTACTCATGGGAGCCGGTAGCCATCCTTCTGTAGTCCCAGCTGGGGGCAAATTAATATGCTGCCGCTAAGAAGAAGAGGATTGCAGGCTGAGGTGGGTTACAGCAGCACGCTTACTGCTGCACACGGAACCTGAACATTTATTCAAAGGCGGAACTTGTCAGAACAGAACATTGTGGGATTTACCCATCCCTAGTGGTCACACCAGGTATACATATCCAAGAGGTTCTATTGAAAAGTAGTTGTGCAGGAGAAGCATTAGTTGTTGGCACACATCTGTAGTTGCGTAAGCATTCATACAGTGCCTGTTTCAGTGGAAAGTGCTCCAAATAAGCTGCTTTAATTTTCTTCCCTAGAGTGTGCATGAAGCTTTCCAAAATAGAAGGAATCTCTGCTCTGAGTACCGTATGGGCAGCACTGTGTTAGCCAGGACCTCGGAGGAGAGAGATTTAGGGGTACTGATTACTGATAGCAGCAAGATGAGTGGACAGTGTAGCCAGGCAGTGGGAAAAGCAAGCAGGATGCTCGGCTGCATAGCTCGAGGCATCACCAGTAGGAAGAGGGAGGTTGTGATGCTGCTGTATAGAGCCCTGGTAAGGCCACAGCTAGAATACTGTGTGCAGTTGTGGAGACCTTATTTGCAAAAAATAGAACGTGTCCAAAGGCGGGCAACGAAAATGGTGGAAGGACTTAAACTTAAAACTTATCAGGAGAGACTTAAAGAACTTAATTTGTACAGTCTGGAGGAAAGAAGGGAGAGGGGGGACATGATTGAGAAAGGATGTGTGAAAGGATTGAATAAGGTTCAGGAGGGAAGTGTTTTTAAGAAGAAGCTTAATGATAGAACAAGGGGGCACAACCTGAAGCTAGTCGGGGGGAAGATCAGGAGCAATGTTAGAAAATATTATTTTACAGAAAGAATAGTAGATGCTTGGAACAAACTTCCAGCAGAGGTAGTTGAAAAATCAACAGTCACTAAATTTAAACATGCCTGGGATAAGCACACATCTATCCTAAGATAAAGAGCACATACAGTATACACTTCTGCCGTCAACCTTCTATGTTTCTAAAATTCCATTTGCTTGTGGTCAGCAGGGTGTAATTTTCTTATGGGTGAAACTGAGATATTGAAAATTGTTCAGATTTATACCCATTAAGTGGAGGCCCATTATCTGTTTGACTATTCGTGGAATGCCTTATGCTAAGAAAATGCTGTCTAACTCAGGTATGACACTGGAAGCTGAGGTTGACAATATGAATGCAGGATATCTTGAATATTTATCAATGGCCACCAAAATGTATTGTCCATTATGTAGTGGATCGTAAATATCAACCGCCATTTCCTCCCAAACCTCTTTGGGTAGAGGAGCTATTTGTAAAGGTACCGGCTTTGAGGAAGGGGTAACTAGTTGGCATGTGGAACAATGTTTTATCATGTCTTCTACCAGCTGATCCATGCCTGGAAAGTGGAAACCACACTTTTCCCTGCAGAAGTTTTTTTGTACCGACAACTCCCAAATTACCTTCATGAGCGATCTGTATCACTGAGTGACACAAGGCCTTAGGGACAACCAGCTTGGTGCCTCTGAGAATGAGGTGCTTCACTGTATTTGACAGTTCTGCTCTTTCACTTGAAAATGATTTTAGCGGCTTGAGGTTTATTTATAGGATATGGAAACTTGGCTTTCTGAATGTCATGCCATTTTCTATTCTGGATAAGGTGTGTTAGAGCTCAACGTGTCCCGTCATTCACAGTTTGTCAAAAACTGATCAACTGGAAGTGCCTTTGGTATGGTATGGATTGTAACAAAGTTAAAATAGTCTTTAGTAGACCACTGAGTGGCTTGATCCATCTCTGTAGGATGTCTCGAAATGTAGTCAGCTTGATTGCTGTATTTGCATGGCTGGTGAACAATTTTGTAGTTATATCTTTGGAGTCGAAGACAACATTGTTCAACTCTTGCTTTGATTTCTAAAAATGGTAAGGAGAGCATGGTGATCTGTTACAATGGTAAAAGGAGCTCCATAGAGAAACAGATGGAAATGCTCACATCCCCAGACAACTGCTAAGCTCTCAGTTTTAGGATGATAATATTTTTTTCTCTGTACTTGTGAAACTTCAAAGTAGGCCATTGTGGTTGTTGAGCATAGTTTATTTTTAATATTATCAAAAGCAGTCTGGCATTATTGAGACCACTTGAATTCACAGTCTTGTTTAGTGATACGCAATGCTCAATTATGCACTAATTGTTGTAAAGCTTTCAATGTATCTAGCACAGTAGCTGGGCATTCCATAAAAGAATGAACTGCACTAATATTCTGAGGAACTGAGGCCATTTTTATTGCATGTACCCTTTTGGATGAAGCTGCATTCTAACTGCAGAGAAAATATGACCATAGAACTCCAAGGAAAGTCTATGAGATGATAAACACGTAAAACCATCATGTAGTGTGTGATTGTGTTGAGCTTGAGTTTTGCCAAATACTAGGAAGGCATTCCCGTAGTTGTAAGCATTGGGAATGTGTTAAATTACATCTCTTATTGCATCCTGAAAGATTTCTAACACCAAACAGACCCTGAAAAATATCTCTATCTACTGTGGCCTGCATGCATAAAGAATGTTGTTAAATATCTAGACTCAATTCTAGCTGATGGTAACCTTTGTTAAGATCCAATTTTGAACAGACCGTTGCCCCATCTAGCAGATGTATAATATCATTAATTGTGGGAGAGATATATATTTCTCCCTGTATGGCAACATTTGGAATGTGCATGTCAAGCCTTACCTCGTTTTTTGGTTTTGGAATCACGACAATCAGAGTGACCCATGGGGTGGGACCAGTAACCCATTCAATTATATCTTGCTCCTCTAAAGTTTGGAGCTCTTCCTCCACTTTTTGCCTTAAGTGAAATGGAATGCATCTATGAGCTTGTGCAACTGGACAAACATTCTCATCCACATGAAGATGTACCTGAAAGTCTTTCAGTTTCACAAGTTCGGTGAACAAATTGCTCCATCATAGTATGTACTTTCTTATCATCAGGATCAGTTATTGTATGAATAATCTAAATGAGACCCAGGTTCATGGCAAAATGGTAACTAAAAAAACAACCCCCAGAGCCTTGTAAAATGTAAAAACGTTCTGCATTTTTTTTGTAAATCATTTCAGTGTCAAATTTTCCCATAGTAGGTAGTGGGATTTGTGATCTATATTTAAATATTTTAGTGTGAACATCTCCAGACAGGCTTCATTACCTATAGCTCGCTCATATGTATCACTCTTTATGATATTCACTGATGCTCCAGTATCCCCCTACTAGGTATGCACCACCCAAATAACCACTGACGGACAGGTGCCAACTATAGGGACCAAATTGCATATACCCTCTGTACCTGGTGGGACTCCAGGGCTAGCCCACTTGTAGGTCCACAAATACTAGTTGCACACTACTATACCTTTAAATGCAATTTATTAAAAAATAGAGTACATACACATAATACTACATACAAACAGTTAAAAAACATATTAAAAACCCAAAAAGTGGGGAGGAGCTTAGGGGCTATAGATATATCCAATAAATTAGTCAAATAAAATATACATCCAGATTATAATAAATTTCATACATCGTAATGTACAATGGCGCTTATGGGAAGTGCTGAGTGCATGAAGTGCCTAGTGACTAATATATAAGTGTCCTATCCAAAAGTGAGAATTACACTGCTAAGAACTTGCAGTCTTCAAGAAAATCAAAAATCGTGCAAATTAAGCATAAACCAACAGCTCTAAAATAAAGTGCAAAGTGCAAAAAAGATGTGCAACTACCCTACTGCTATACCTATACAGTGCCCCTATGGGGTCCAATAAGCGCCATCCACATACAATATATAACACAATATCTCCATATATAATATGCTTGCTCAAATGTCAAACCAAGCCCGCTGTCCTCCCCACTTACCTCACCGACGCGCTGCGTGGTCCTCCACCACTTCGCTAGGATGCTCCAGTATCAATAGTAAATGCAGTGTCAGTTTTACATATAACAATTTTAACACTTAATTTACCTGTGGAGGTAATGAAAACATATGGGTCGATTCAAAGAAACATGTAACAGCTTTGATTTTGGTGCCGATCATCCTATTTTTCCCGAACGCTCGTGCGCTCGTATGAACTTGCGAGTGATTCTATAAGCAAATACGTTTCTATCCTAAAATGTACGTCCGTTCGTATGGCAGTTCGCGAATCAGACCTATGTCAGTTTCCATCCTGAATTTTCCGTTTCATTTCTCAGGTTGCAACATTGGTTTTGCCCTTTTTCCTTTTTTGTCTGGACGTAAATCCTTCTGATCTTGCGGCTGCGCACTACAAACTTACCTCATTAAAGTGCATTCTAAATATTTGGTCTTATTTTTCTTTATTTCATTCATTTTGTAGTAACCAACCATTAATGAATGCATTTGCATAAGTAAATCTTACTTTGTTTAATTTTTAGTTAACTTGCATTTTTTACTTGTGGATTTAATTTTAATATTTTGGCTTCAAATGGTACAACTTAAAATTTTTGGTGTGGTTACCCACACCCTCTACATACAGATTCCTCTCAAAAATTAAAAAACACCCAGCAACTTCTGCATGTTATGAGCCTAGAAACAGCCAAGATGGCGGGTCAGGTATTATCGGGCAGCCTGCAAACAGAAAGGGCCTTGTGACTGTGTTGCTCTGGATTCTTTGATTTCTGACCTTTCCGTGCCCCCAGCTCTGCTGTGTCTGTGCAAAATACAGCAGTAACCCACATCCTGCACTTTATCCCGCTCTCCTCTCCTCAGTAAGTGTGATGCATCTGACCAAAGATGAGCTTAAATAATTAAACAAAGCAAAGGTAAACAACTACACCAATAAATTCAATCTAAAAATATTATTCTAGTACATCAATTTAAAAATAAATAACAAAGGACATAAGTTTCTTTAATTAACGCAAATATATGGATGTATTGCAAAATAAATGTTTACATGCAAAGGACTAATTAAGGTCCACATTAAAATGCTTTTATAAGGCATACATGAATCAGGTATGCATTGCCATACAATTTGTGGCCTTGGCCATGCTGATACATGCAGTTCATTGGAGCTCAAGACGCGCAGACTCCTCCACATAGCCAAAAAACCTGTTCAAGAACAGCAATCCGACTGCTAAAAGGTGTCGGCAGTGGCTTTCTTTTAAAATGTATTTAAAGGTTGGAAAACTGCTCTCTGAATCACACGTAAACACATCCGATTATCCTAAGTTTTAGGTTTTGATCCTAAGTTTTAGGTTTTGATCCTAAGTTTTAGGATTTGATCCTACAATTTAGGAACGAACTTCCGATGATCGTAAGAGCATATACGAAATCGTACGTAGGCTCGTGCGAGTCGGAAATGGCCAAAAAAACAGGAAAAAATGACAAACACCCACCCAAACTTAGGATTCTAGATCCGAAATCAATTAACTTTTGCTCTTTGAATCGAGGGGATAGTCCTCTATTGTAGAGGATGTCTCCTCTGCAGCCTGACGCAACAGACATATTACTCTGCTCACAGCAACTTAGAACTACATTCTCTTCCCCCTTCCTGTCCCAAAGCCTCTCCCCTAAAAGGGACAGATATGCTTGTTGTATCTGTTACATACTGTTCTTGATATATAGCACATTTATGATTATTATAATTGGATCATTTTTTGGAGCTTTCGACTGGTGGCTACATACAGAAATCAAAATATACTATATTTCTCACTATTGAATTTTGTATTTGTATTTTACAAGAGCACTATACTTTTTAAGGTGCATACAAATTAAATGATTTGCTCTAGAGCCATGCTATAACTACTGCCCACTGTACTAGGCCCACACAGAGCCAAATGCCACATGCACCCATTGAGTGACAACCAGCACGGTTTTCCTAAGGACAGAAGCTGTCCAACTAACCTAGTTTGCTTCTATGAGGAGGTGAGTAGAAGCCCGGACAGAGGGGCGGCTGTAGATAAAGTTTTTCTGGATTTTGCAAAAGCTTTTGACACTGTCCTCCATAGAAGCTTATTGGGAATTCAGGGTTATTCAGTTTGTAACTGGATTGACGGGGTGACTTGGAAAGTTTGGAGTTGACTCAGAACCACGTGAGAATTCTTTCTCCTTTTTTAAGCCTGAAAACTGACATTGACTTTCATTGTCTACCAGGTGTAACTTTTCACCAGGCTCTGAATCAGCCCCAGGTAGACAATGAAAGTCAATGGAAATTCTCCTAAAAAAAAGTAGTGAGAATTCTCCCCTGGCTCTGAATCAACCCCAAATTTGAGTGTCTTGGCATCCACTTGGAAAATGAAGTTCAATGTGGATAAATGCAAAGTAATGCACTTGGCGTCTAATAATCTGCAGACCACATATGTCCTCGGGGGGGGGGAGTAAGGCTGGGAGTATCATTTGTTCAGGAGGAACTGGGGGTACTGGTAGACCACCGCCTAAATAACACTATGTAATGTCAGGCAGCTGCTTCCAAGGCCATCAATATATTATCATGCATTAAAAGAGGCATGGAATCATGGGATAGGGAGGTAATAACTGGAATATGCCGTCCAGTTCTGGGCACCAGTTCATAAAAAGGATACTGATTATGCAAAGGGTGCAGAGGAGAGCCACCAAACTGATAAGAGGAATTAAAGATCTTAGTTATAAATATTTCCAGTGCTAATAAAATAACAGCCAATAACCAGTGAGCTCATCCACATCACCAGTGTCTGACAGGGGTAATTAGTATGGCTGGTAGGTGGCCACCCACCTCCTACACTTTAAATGTAGTGCAGGTAGCACAATTAGAGACCTACCTGCACCACCAACCTGGACCTGGAGAATAGTCACCAAATGCATGGGTGCGCATCTGGCCTGGCACCAGCCTAAAGAAATGTAACCCTTTGCACACTCATACTAAAAGGAAAAGCTTGCTAACACTTGTTTAAAGCATGGACTGTTAGTTAACATAGATTGTAATGAATGTAAACGTGAGGCAGCCACGACAAGGCCTTCCAATTTTTGCCCAGCCTCTAACATTACTAAACATACAAGAGTTTGTGCAGACATTGCTACGTCTTTACTTGTGTGTGCACAAGCACTGCAACTCATAAACCTGCCTGTCTAAAGACAGTGCAATTACTTAACTTGTTGCACACACACAATGAAAAATGCTCTATGGACACACAGGTAAAGAAGTAGCAATGTCTGCACAAACACAACAATGTCTGCACAACAACCAATGCCTGCCACCAAGTTGTACTTGAAATAATTGGAAAAAACCCTGGATTGGAGGGCTTTTGTTTGCCTTTCTAAAAAGCAAAAACAGTGATTGTTTAGAAGGATGGAACAGGGCATATATATTTAGCCCAAACTATGTAACTATTGTGGTAAATTGTATCAAAATGTCTATTTCTCCCCTGCTTGGCTGTATAAGTTTTAAGGACCCAGGTCACTTCCCCAATTCCCTAACGGGTTGTTACATATTCTAAGGCCCTCCACAAGTGTGCACGCTGATTACAGGGGAAGCCTGTATAAGAAGAGAGCACACGGCCTTTCCTTTGTCTATGACCAGCCTGTTGGAGTGAGCCCAGGCTGAGCTGCACCGTGGTGAAGGATAGCACTGGACATTGAGCAGAGGGGTGATACGCCCTGTAAAGTGGACTGGAATTAATCAGCTTGCTGGAGTACCCAGCCCAGGACTATTTGGTTGGTGAAGTAACCCTTTTTGCTTACTGTATTTATGCTGCAATCTTTGGACTATCTACTGAACTTTGCTGAATAAAAGCCGTTTTGCCGTTCAAATCCGTTGTCCGTCACTGCTGATTGTTTGCCCGCTTACACTATGTATATTTTTAAAAATATTTTTATAAATCATTTTATAAACAAATACATTTCAAGTAATAAATGCAACTTAATTACACAGCATAAGCACTGGCATAGCATTACCTTCCATGACCACCCCGTCATCCAGCATAAAAGAAGGTAGCTCAATAACTATTTTGTAATTTTAGATTTCAAAAAGACGTCAGGCATTTCTTAACAATTGCTGCCATTTAACAGTAGATATTTTAATTTTTTTACAACATCCAGGCTGTAACCTTTTGCACTTATTCTTAGTTATCATTTCATGCAAATAATTTAAAAATAACCATAATAATTACACTCATTTTGTGTTTCTTTAATTGTTGACTGTAATAGATTTTCTTCCTTCCTCTTATTTGAGATCTCTACTTTGAGGCCCTAGAATTACTCAGCTCTTTGTGCTAATCATCGGCAAGGGCTTGCATTTAAAGATAGATTGTAAACTTCCTAATTAAAGCTTTGCATCACAGGAGCCCGAAAAAGGACCAGTTAGAAGTTAAGGGCTGTCAATGTGTGTGAGAGCTGCTGCGTTTTCTGAGGACTCAGTGACCTCTGTACACAAAAGATTATCCCATGCATGAGTCATATGAATGCTTTGTGATTGTAGCACCTTGCATCTGGTCATCTGCTACTGAATTAACAATGCTGCTTAAACTGATGGTGAGTTCAAATTTCCTCTTTTCTAGAATTATTAGTGACTACAAAAATACATCTATACACATAAAACCCCATGTGTGGGTACACCCATTACATTTTTGTAAATATTTTATTATATCTTTTCATGGGACAACACTGAAGATTAGACACTTTGATCAAATGTAAAGTAGTCAGTGGATAACATTATAAATTTGTGGTGCCCTCAAAATAATTCCACACAGCCATTAATGTCTAAACACCTGGCAACAAAAATGACTAAACCTCTATGTGAAAATGGCCAAATTGTGACTAAAGTGTCAATATTTTGTGTCACAACAAATTATATTCCAGCACTGGCTGAACACTCCTGGGCATGGAGTTAACCACAGAAATCCTTTTCCAGTCATCCATGATTACATCAAGGAGCTGGTGAAAATTAGAGACCTTGCGCTCCTCCACCTTCCATTTGAGGATGCCCCACAGATGCTCAATAGGCTTTAGGCCTGTAGACATGCTTGGCCAGTTCAGCATCTTTACCGTAAGTTTCTTTATCAAGCCAGTGGTCATCTTGGAGGTGTGTTTGGGGTGGTTATGTTGGAATATTGTCCTCTGGACCTGTTTTTGAGGGGAGGGGATAATGCTCTGCTTCAGAATGTCATAGTACAAGTTGCCATTCATGGTTCCCCCAATGAACTGTAGCTCCCAACAGCCAGCAACACTCATGCAGCCCCACCACTATGCTTGACTTTAGGCAAGACACACCTGTCTTTGTACCCCTCACCTGGTTGCCATCTCACACTCTAGACACCATCTGAACCAAATAAATGTATCTTGGTCTCAACAGAGCACACCAGGTCGTTCCAGTAATCCATGTCCTTTGTCTACTTGTCCTCAGCAAACTGTTGGTGTGCTTTCTTGTGCATCATCTTTAGAAGAGGCTTCCTTCTGGATGACATCCATAAAGACCAGTTTGATGCAGTATATGGTGTATGGTCTGAGTACTGGCAGGCTGAACCTCTGCAGAAATGCTGGCAGGACTCACTTATATGTCTATTTAAAAAAAAAAACAACGTCTAGATATGATGCTGAGCATGTACAGCTATTTTGGTCGACCATGGTGAGGCCTGTTTTGAGTGGACCTGTCTTTTTTCACCGCTGTATGTTCTTGGCCACCATGCTGCAGATCAGTTTTAGGGTGTTGCCAATCTTCTAATATCCTGGCCCATCTTTACATAGAGCAACAATTCTTTATTATCCTCAGAGAGTTTTTTTTTTCCATGAGGGGCCATGTTGAGCTTCCAGTGACCAAAATGATAACACCAAATATAACAAACTTGCTCTCCATTCACACATGAGACCTAATAACCCAAATGAGTAACATGACACCAAGGAGGTAAAATGGCTAATTGGGCACAATTTGATTTTCACTTAGTGGTGGAAACACTTTTGTTTTCTGGGGCTTAGACAATAATGGCTGAGTGCTGAGTTACTTTGAGGGCACAGCAAATTTACACTATTATACAAGCTTTCATTGCATCAGAGTATCTGATCTTCCGATGAAAAGATGGATAATTAGTGCATGGGTTATTAGGTGTCAGCTGACAACAAGTTATCGTGATGAAGTGAGTAGCTTCTCATTTGTTAGACAACCGTCCTGTGGTCATGGAAAAGTATGTTTAAGAAGGGTGAAATTATTGGCCTGCATCAAGCAGAGGCAACACCTAAGGAAATTGCTGAAACTACTACATCGGGATAAAAGGAGCACTATCGCGAAAAATGGCCCAATGATAAAAATCTATATAAATATGCTGGGTGGCAAAAGGAGGGGTCACTTATTCACCTGCCATCAAGAAATATCCAGCCAGGCATTTTTTTTATTTTAATGGAAGGAAGAGGATATCATGGGTGACAGGCTCTGTTACCCCTGATAGACTAAACCTGTCACCCCTGGAATTTGTACAGTTAATTTATTCAGTTTGGGTCTATAAATGACCCATCCTCTCTAGCAGACGTGTTGATATAGACTTTTAGTATTACACAATTTCACGATAGTTCTCCTTTAAGAACTGAATAAACATGAACTAAGAAACAAAAAAGAGACCGCACCATGCTAATATAAATATAAATATAAATTAGTGTGCTGCACTAGTAGGGGTTTATACAGCCAAATGTCTGTAACCACTTTAAACCGAACGGGGGGTCCCACACCACCCCCAAAAACTCCTACAAAAACAGTGGCACCACTACGGAGATACAAATGACATCAAATTTTATTAATACACATATTTACAGGACAGTGCTATATAACAAATTAAAACCATTTAAAAGACATATAACACACCGAACAAAGGAGGGGGGGAGGAAAAGAGGGAGGGACATGGCACGCTGCTCTCAACTATAAAAAGGAACCAATTAGATGACAACCCGTGGTCACCTCAAAAATGGATAATGTCCTATTAAAACTACCTACTTAGACCACTTTAGTGCTACCAATCATAAAAAATGTGACAATTAATATAAGACTACTATAAATACGGCGCCCGTGCAATCTGCTATCTGTCTAAGTGCCAATATATCTTAGAAAAATGTGCAAACCATGCTACAACCTAAAGTGACATATGCACAACAATAAATTGAGGACCCACCGGGTGAAAATGAACCAACAATAAATATAAACCAAAGGATATTCACAAAAGAAAGGAACTCACATATCCAGAGCAGTCTAACAGAATGGTCCCCCCCCCCCCCCGCACACCCACACTCCTCACCGTCGCCGCGTTCCATGACGTCACAGCGTCACTTCCTCAGGGCGTGAATAAACATATTACACATATTACTAAACATAAACATATTACTAAAAAGTGGGAGGACAGTGAGGAAAGTTCTTCTTCAAAGAAGGAATGTGGTTGGAGTAAAATCTTGAATCATTTAAATGCTTAGTGAAATCAAATTATAGAAATATAGCAGTAGAAATAAGGGAGATATTTAGTAATAGTGAAAGTAAGAGCATTACAACACGCACATTGGGGTAAGTTCAGAGCCTGGTGAGAAGGCCATGTGGTCTGATGAATCCAGAGTTACTCTGTTCCAGAATGATGGCTGCACGAGGGTCAGAAGAGAGGTTGCTGAAGTGATGCGCCCATCATGCATAAAGCTTGCTACTGTACAAGTCTGTGGGGGCACTGTGCTAGGATCTGGGGTTGCTGCAGTTGTTCAGGTCTAGGTTTAGCAATGTTATGTGGCCAACAAATACGGTTATTCCATCCATGTATATTTTCTTCCCTGCATTGCCAGGATTCATGAGACATAATTATCACACATAGATGGACCACCACAGTCCAAACTTGAACCCCATTGAGAATCTTTGGGATATGCTGGATGATGTCTCCCATCATCAATAAAAGATCATGGGGGAAAAAATGAACGTAACTCTGGACAGAGGTAAATGTTGTGACATTGCAGAAGCTTGTGGTAATGATGCCACAGCCAATGAGTACCGGAGTCAAAGCTAAAGGCGGTCCAATGAAACATTAGCATGTGGGACCTTTTTTGGGGGCCAGACAGTGATTATATTAAGTAAAATAAAAGGTTATATAATGCAGCAACTTAATTTAGATAGACACTAACAAGAACCAAGTCCAAGATAATAAGCCAAAGTAACATCAGATCATTCTAAATAATTCTTCATCACAGTTCCAATAAATTATATATCTTCTTTCCCAGTCCCCAGAGTTCACTAGTTTCACAGGGTATTGTAAGCATGCCCAGAACATGGAGTCTTAAAGAAGCTATGGATACCCCTTTGTCCTTGCAAGCTATTTCAGTTATCTTAAGGAAATGTCAGGCCTCCCCGGCAGAATTCCCAGAGCAAATGTTAGCAATTCAGCCTAAAAAACATGTTGAGAATGAAATTATACATACAACTCAAAATGGCTGCGAAGGAAAAAGATGATATTTCATTTGTTGGAACTTTGATGAAGAATTATTAAGAGTGATAATGTTATTTTGACTTATTATCTTGGACTTTTTTAGCACAAAAGTGTGGCAGAACCACTACTCACAAAGACTATCTGCACAAATAGCCAATCAATAAAAAAACTATTTATTAAAGCGGAAATTAAGTCAAAAAGTTCCCCTGCCCTGTCACCCTACCCTGGCGCTGAGGTAGGACAGGGGGGTTAGAAAGACCCCTTACCTTATCCAGGGGCCTGCGCCTGCTGGGTGAATGGGTGGACGGGAGCGCATGTGGACCCAAAGGATGCGGATGTGCGGCCATATAATATTAAAACCAAATCCTGTTTTAAAGCGACAACTAATGCATACATAAATACATTTAGTATCTATCATATAAACTAGATATACTATACTATATATAGTAGTATAATACTATCTTTACCTGTAGCATGGAACACATGGGTGCCGAGGGTGAGCTGGCCCCTTACTCTGTCTTTAATTGGCGATATTTATCTATGTATTTCATTTATTAGTATTGTTTATATTGCCATATTCATTTCTTCACTGTGGATTGTTTGGAGGGACATCATATTGGGTATTATACTGAGTACTGTTTATTGTGCTGAAGCTTAGCACTTAGCACCATTTGCATTTATCAACTTACCTTTAAATATTAGGATTCCTATTTAATGTATCTAGATAGGCTTATTTATTTATGCACCTGTGCCCGGCTCTGCTGTTGTCTTATGTGTTTATGCTTTTTTATTTGTGTCAAGTGTTTGAGTGACTGTCCATGCAAGGGATTTAAAAAAGCCTACAACCTCCCCCTCTTAAAGTGGACCAACACCCAGGGGGGTTTCCTGGGCCGATCAGATCCCTCCCCGCGGGGCATCCAAAATCGGGATGTCTCGCGGGGTGAAACCCCCCAGGAAGCCCACAATCCTACCTTCTCCACATTCCAGCGGTGCGTGCGCGTCCGCCGCCGCCTCCCGCGCGTCCCTCTAGCAGGGTGCGCTCCCTGTAAGAGGGATGCGCGGGAGGTGGCGGCGGATGCACTCTGCTTGTCCGCCGGTGGTGATTGGCTGCAGCGGTCACGTAGTCAAAATCCTGGGTGTTGGTCCACTTTAAGTGAATGTTGTCTAGCTGTCATTGGTCCTAATGTGCAGCTTGGAGCAAAATTTACAGTGTCTGATTTCTCTCCCTCCCATTCGATGGTCAACAAATAGAAATCCTTTGTCTCCTGTGACCAAGGGCCACCCCAGTTCTCTCTCAGCTTTACATTTCCCCAGTTCTGCATAGCCACACCCACTCTCCCTCTGTGTATGAGAAAGAGAAAGTGAAGGTAAAATATTTAAACTGAATATCTTAGAAACAGAAGCTTCTTTTTAAAAATGGGAAAAAGTTTAGAACATTGCCAGGTATATACTCACACAATGGGGCAATGCTTGTCATTACCTGCTGAATCCCTTTAATGAAGTGGATAATGATAATGTACTATTTGTGCAGATAGTCTTTGTGGGTAGTGTTTTTTTGTATTATATTTTAATATAGTTCTCTTATTTGCTTGGTGTTCTGTCTACTAATGTGGAGATGGTGAGTGATGGATGAAAGCTAGTTGTTCTGTATGGCAAGTATAGTACCTAGCCTGGCTACTGACTATGTTTGTTTTGGCACTCCCCGAACTCTACATACAGCCATCTACTTCTGGCCTTGTGTTGACGAGGGGAAGAACCCTGGAACACGTGTCCAAAAGTGGGAGCGGTTGACTGTGGGAGCTCTGGGAATAGCTTTAGAAATGTAAAGAGATAAATTGCATGGCTCCACCTACTGCAAAGGATTCTGAGAGAAATTCTGCTACCCTTGATTTGAATGCAGCATATAAAAACTTTCTGTTTTAGGAAAGCATTCTATCTCTTGTACCTTTAAATAGAGGCAATTTTGATCTCTTTAATCCCTCTATATAGCCTAACATGGGCCACTCCCTAGATTGACTACTGACTAAGTATAGCTTTAAAGAAACTGTCTACGAAGTGGAGAAAAGTCTGGCTTTCTCTCGGGTTGGTTAGATTCCTATTTTGTAAATGCAACGTTCAGCTTTAGATGTATATATTTCGTCAAAGCCCCTTTTGCTGAAGTAATGGTCCTATTTCAAAGTAAAAAAAAACTGAATAGCCCCCAAATTATGAAAGGTTGATTGGAAGTCAAATAGCAGCTAGCACAGCTTTAATCTATCCAGTTATTACAAGAGAACATCTGCTTGAATTACCAGCACAAAAATACAGTATAAAAAAACAACTTTTGTCAAGACTGCTTGGAGACATTCCCCAACAAAAAAGCTAATTAGTACCTTGAGTCTCGTCCTATTAAGGAAACCCGATCTGTTTACTAAAAAAATAATTATGACAACTCATTCATAAATCATTGGCATTACCTGCTTTGGTCTGATGGAATTATGATTTCGCAGTACAAATTGTCTGACCTGTTTTATGTTCCCCGGCACATAATTAAAGTGGTGTGTTAAAGGAAGTAATTTTGTTCAAAGCTTTGGCACCAGCAGTGTAATGTCTTTTCTCATATTACTTGTAGCTACCAGGCAACCTATAGATTTGTACCATGTTGTGGTCTAGTGCAAACAGCAGTCGGGTGTCTACTTAATCCAGAATTCACTGCATTTTTTTTAGGCTAATGTTGTAAAGCTTTGGCATAGAGGCAATAGAAGGAAGTCAGAATCACCTTTTCTGTCCATCGTACAACCGTGTTAATCCTTAATCTTTCTGTATATTTACAAAGAGCTCTTTGCCCTCACCACTTCTTAAGTAGCTTGGGTCTGTGGATTCTCTGCTTGCTTTGTAAAAATAACTTGCTTGCATTTCCTTCTAAAAAAACTAACACTGCCAAATGAATTTTAAATGTAGTTCTTGCAAATTAAAAAAAGGCATTTGAACTGCTAAAGTTGAGTCCATAGACGGCAACTGTACATCACAATACTCAGAGGCCGATTCATTAATAGCGGCAGGTAGCGACAGTTGAGCGACTGTAGCAGTATTTTCACAGCGCCCGCTAGTAGTCGCTGTGCTTGGCAGTTATTCGGTTGTTGACAGCGACTCAGTCGGTGTGCAGTAATGTTGAATATTGGGTGAGGAGTCGCTATTTGACAGGTTCCGCGCTGTATGGGAGCGCATGATAGTGACTGGCCATAGCGACCGGCTCCCACCATATTCATTAACAAATCACGCTCAAAAAATTCTCGCGCTGTAAAATGCATGTTTAAACCCCAGGGCACTGGCGGCGATGGGTTAAAAGTAGTTTTTTAACCCCCAAACAACCATATTTTTGGAAACCAAAAAAAAACAAAGTTTTTTAAATAATTTAGTAATATGAATACATGTAATATCAATTCTGCACAATTTTTTTTTTCCCTTAAAAAAAAATATCTAACATGGCAGAAGTGGTCACAAAACTTTTCACATTTAAAAAAAAAAAAAAAACCTTAATAACAATTAATTATGAATATTTAAAGATTGTTCCATTGAAATGCATTGGAGAGCGCCAGGTAGTGAGAGGTCGGACGCTGGCGCTGTGGGCTGAGGTTGGAATAATGATGAATGAGTCGCTATATGGCGCTGTCTCAGTCGCTAAGCAGGATCAGCTTGATAAATGTGTGATTGTGGTGGGGAGCCGGCGTTCTCGTGGCGGTGCCCGTCATTACCGGCTGCTCACCAGTCGCTACCTGGCGCTATCCCTTGTAAAATAAGGGCCTTAGTAATTAGAGGGGAACAAATTTCCTTAAATTTTTATTCGGATGATTCATCGAATTTCTCCAATAAATTTGGGTTTGTCCAAATCAAATGCAACCGATTGTTCATCTGTACAGTGTATTAACTGCAAAAAAAAATAATCTTACCTGTAGCATCGAGCGGCTTCTCGGCGGGCAAGCAGACAGGCTCCGGATGGCTTCTCAGTGGGGGAATGGGATCAGGTCAGCCAGCTTCTTAGTGGGCAGACAGGGCCTGGACAACTTCTCAGCCAGGGGTCAGATGAGATCCAACCTTCAGGCTTCTCAGCAGGCAGTCGGTCAGGGTAGGCGGTCAGGCAGGATCTGGTCCGCCGGCTTCTCAGCAAACAGACAAGCTCAGGCAGTCTTCTTGGTGGGTGGTTTGGCGGGATCCGGACGACCCGAGTTCTCAGCGGGTTGTCAGACGGGTTGTGGACGACCAGCTTCTCAGTGTTGGTTGGCTCTGGACAGCTTCTTAGTAAACAGACAAGCTGGATATGACTTCTCAGTTGGTGAACGGACTCTGCCATCTTGGTAAGAAGGGCGAGCTCTAGCTGTCTTCTCGGCAGGTGGGTGGAATGAAACATGCCCGCTTAAGGATGGGCAGGAAAGGGCCTACTATAAGTTAGGCCCCCAAAGAATGCATGCATTTCATCTGTGATTCATTGCTAACGGAGCAGGGGGTGGCATGGACTTCCAGGCAGCATGGGGACAATTGGGACCCTTGCATTCACTATTTAAGATAAGACCTGGTGCTAGCTAGCGAGACAGCAGGTGAGTTTGTTTTTTTTTCTTCTACCTATTTCATGGAAAAATTTGATCAGCATGAATACCAAATTCATATTTGTGCCGAATCAATTTTTTTCTGGGAATACAGAAAACATTCTGATTCAGAGGTATCAGTTTGCTTATCTCTGTTATATATTATAAATATATTACAGTGAATGCAGTTTTGGTAAACCTCCAGTGTAGCCAGGGGTCCTTCAACATCTAGGTGCCAAATCAAGTCATGTCAATGTGTGAGTATAGAGATGCCGATACCCCTTTTGTTCTTAAAAATGTTTAGTAGTGTTCTATCAGAGATACAGAAGGATTAAGGCATATCTTATTTTACAGCATGCGGTGGTAGGTAACCCCTTGTCTCATACCTTCTATAAGCTCCTTCTGTTTCTGTTCTAGAGTCAATTTTTGGACCGGTGTCCAGTACCCACTGAATTGAATGAAGGGCACCAGCATGGAGCTGATCCAGGTCAGCTTCAAGATCTCACACAGCCAAAAGTCCGCACAGCTTAATTTTGTTTAACTTGCATGTGCTGCATGTAGTGGCTGTGGTGGCGTCTTGATTTTGTTGAGGTGTCACGCCCAGGCACGCCCGGGACTTGGCCCCAGTGCAGGCAACGGTGGGACTGGGCCCCAGTGCAGGCAACAACGGGACTGGGATCCTAGTGCAGACAACGGCGGGACTGGAATTCTAGTGCAGACAACGGCAGGACTGGGCCCCAGTGCAGACAACGGCAGGACTGGGGACCCAGTGCAGACAACGGCAGGACTGGGGACCCAGTGCAGACAACGGCAGGACTGGGGGCCCAGTGCAGACAACGGCAGGACTGGGGGCCCAGTGCAGACAACGGCAGGACTGGGGGCCCAGTGCAGACAACGGCAGGACTGGGGGCCCAGTGCAGACAACGGTAGGACTGGGGGCCCAGTGCAGACAACGGCAGGACTGGGCCCCAATGCAGACAACGGCAGGACTGGGGGCCCCTTTCAGAAAACGGCAGGACTGGGGGCCCAGTGCAGACAACGGTAGGACTGGGGGCCCAGTACAGACAACGGCAGGACTGGGCCCCAATGCAGACAACGGCAGGACTGGGGGCCCCTTTCAGAAAACGGCAGGACTGGGGGCCCAGTGCCGAAAACGGCAGGACTGGGGGCCCAGTGCCGAAAACGGCAGGACTGGGGGCCCAGTGCAGACAACGGCAGGACTGGGGGCCCAGTGCAGACAACGGCAGGACTGGGGGCCCAGTGCAGACAACGGCAGGACTGGGGGCCCAGTGCAGACAACGGCAGGACTGGGGGCCCAGTGCAGACAACGGCAGGACTGGGGGCCCAGTGCAGACAACGGCAGGACTGGGGGCCCAGTGCAGACAACGGCAGGACTGGGCCCCAGTGCAGACAACGGCAGGACTGGGCCCCAGTACAGACAACGGCAGGACTGGGCCCCAGTACAGACAACGGAAGGACTGGGGGCCCAGTGCAGACAACGGCAGGACTGGGGGCCCAGTGCAGACAACGGCAGGACTGGGCCCCAGTGCAGACAACGGCAGGACTGTGCCCCAGTGCAGACAACGGCAGGACTGGGCCCCAGTGAAGACAACGGCAGGACTGGGCCCCAGTGCAGACAACGGCAGGACTAGGAGCCAGTGCAGA
This sequence comes from Gastrophryne carolinensis, assembly GCA_027917425.1. Classification (NCBI taxonomy): domain Eukaryota; kingdom Metazoa; phylum Chordata; class Amphibia; order Anura; family Microhylidae; genus Gastrophryne; species Gastrophryne carolinensis. The sequence continues at coordinate 38,179,978 of CM051241.1, forward strand.
CAACGGCAGGACTAGGAGCCAGTGCAGACAACGGCAGGACTGGGCCCCAGTGTAGACAACGGCAGGACTAGGAGCCATGCAGACAACGGCAGGACTAGGAACTATGCAGACAACGGCAGGACTAGGAGCCATGCAGACAACGGAAGGACTGGGCCCCAGTGCAGGTAATGGAAGGCTGTGGGCACAGTGCAGGTAATTGAAGTCTGTGGGCACAGTGCAGAAAGTAGCACTGACAACTCACTGGAAGAGCTGCAAGCCTAATTCAGGCAGACTTCCAGAGTCTTTCAGACCTTCACAGCAGTGCCTAGGGGAACCGAAACCTTTACGGCAGTGCCCAGGGGGACCGGTACCTTCATGGCAGCATCCAGAGGGACCGGGACCTTCACGGCAGTACCCAGGGATACCGGGACCTTCATGGTAGCACCCATGGAGACCAAACTCAGGCACTTTAAGCTTGGGCAAACCAAACTCAGGCACTTGTACCTCGGGCAAACCAAATTCAGGCACTTCTACCTCGGGGTCAGACTGGGCAATGGATTCAGCGGGCTCCATCTCGACAGAAGGCTCAAACTCCACAGCGGGCTTGGGCTCACAGACAGGCACAGGGTCAGGGTCACAGACAGGCACAGGATCACAGACAAGCTTGGAAGTAGGGTCACATGGTTCAGGAAGGAACTTAGAGAGGTTCAGGAGTGCACTCACAGAGAGATTCAATGACAGATGGAATCGCTAATGGAGCACGCCAATGGACTAGACAGAGGACAGAACGACAGATGGATGACTGTCATCCTCTGTATCAAATATATCAGTCCAAGCATCTGACTTCACTGTCATCCTCATCCCCTACACCAGACACAGAGGCAATAGACTCAGCTGGAGTTTCTGATTACTGGGCTGACAAAGCTGCAGTCAGATTGAGCTCAGCAAACACTGTCTCTGGAATCCAGAAATAGGATGTAGCTATTAATTTAAGGAATTCAACCGAATTCTCACTGAAGTGTCTGCTGTGATTTAGCCATGCTTCAGCCCAGAAAAACAGATCATCTTCAAAAAGAAAATAAACCACCTGACGACTCCAAGTTGTCATGGGTGACTGCTGGATGTAAGGCTTCTGCACTAACCTCAAGGCAGTCTGAAGAAACTGTGGTAGATGCCAGGGTGAGCTTCCTATAGCGAAGAGAGGAAACAAAATATACCTGTCTGTGGGAGCTGTGGAGTCTATAGCAACAGATGCACTCATGGACATCTTGTGGCCTAGACCAGGCTTGCGCGGCCTAGGAATCCTGGTATAAATGGGTTGGATCATTCTGTCACACCCAGGCGAATTAAGTCACCGAACATATCAGGAGGCCTGGGAATCCCCCGATGCAGGAGTCTGGACAAAGGTAGGGGACAAGACAGCAGAATTACCTGGTTTAGGGATCAGGACTCGAGACAGGGAGGTGGTTCTCAGCCAGGCAGTTAATTCCTCCATGGAGACCACTGCAGGAAGGGGATTCTCTACGCTGGTGGAGTGAGCTGACGTCAGCTCACTCTACCGGTAACAAAGAAAACCCTTCCTGCGGCAGGAGTAAGCAGCAAAAGCCGTTAGTGAGGCAAACAATCAGTGACCTCAGTGGCCCTGCTGAAGACAGCGGAGAGCGGCGCAGGACAGATGAGGACACATCCTGCTAATAGCAAGGAAGTCGGTAAGTATTGGTGTAAAAAAAAGAATAAAGGATTTGTTTTTATTGTGTTTTTTTACATTTAACCCCTTGTGAACTGGTAAGGGTTCCACGAGACGCCTATAATAGTTCAAGAAGCAGGAGGAGCCAGCAAGTCACCTGTTGGCAAGAGGGTGACTTGACAAACCCCCCGACCCATTACCTGCATCCCCAAAGGCCAGGTGGGTCATACACAGTGGCATCAGAGAATTTTCTGCCCACCACACTCCTTGCCTATAAACAGCCCGGGACATTGTGGAAAGGCCAGGGGACAGCGGGGTAGCAGGTGAGTTTTTACTTTTTTTATTTAAGGGTTTCAGGAAAAAAGTTGGTTGGCACCAATCATAGTGCAATTTAAATGCCTGCTGGATTGGATGCCCATGAAATTCGGAGTGACTTCTGGTTTGGAAGAACCAGTTCGCTCATCTCTAGTAATCATGCTTTTGGCTGCTGAACAGATCAAGAGATTTTACTTTAAACTAAAAAACAAATAGTGGTTTGTTCATTGCATCCTTATGCATACATAGGAATTTGGGCTCCATGAAGTGAGAATTCAGAAAAATAAAGTGCACCAGTGACTGTACATGTGCCTGGGGTGGTGAGCTGCCCTAGCCGTGGTGCCTGTGGAGCAGATATGGGTTTGGTGCCTAGCTCATGAGCACTTCAGTCATTTCCCAGTCATTGAATTGAACCTCCAGTGACACGATCGATTCCTTACCCACTAGGCAATAGCTGCATTGAAAAGGCTAAATGTAAAAGTAAATCACCGTTAGCCTAGAGTACCTGCCATGCAGCTGATTCATTCACGATATCTGTGGGGGGGGGGGGGGGGGGGGTTATTGCAATGTCTTTAGACAGGCTGATTCATGTATTGCATTGCTTGTGCACACACAATTAAGGAAGTAGCAATGTCTGCACAAACTTTTAAACTTAGTAATGTTAGTGACGGGGTACAAATTGGACGACCTTGACGCGGCTACCTCGCTTTTACATTCATTGCAATCTATGTTAACTAACAGTCCATGTTCTTAACAAGTGTTAGCTAGGTTTTTTAATAGTATGAGTGTGCAGAGGGTTAACTTTCTTTTTTGTTTAGTGTGTGGTCACACCCCTCTAGCACCTCTTGACTGCTATATATTGACTGGATGAGCACATCCTATCTTTCTTTTTGCGATATCTGCGAGGGGGGGGGGGGAATAAACATTTTCTTATGCTGGTGAAAGGTTGGGGGGTCGCTCCCTGAACCCCGGATGTAGCAACAGCTGGCAAGGCTGGCCTTCCTACCAAAGGCTGTACCTTATAGAATTTGGTAAATGTATGAGCTGAAAACCAAGTAGCAACTTTGCATACTTGTTCTATTGAAGCTTGATGCTAAACAGCCCAATAAGCTCCAATAGCTCTTGTCAAATGAGCAGTAGTCCTAAAAGAAGAATGCTTCCCCTTAGGGAATATAGGCTCTTACCACTGCCTGTCTAATCCATCGCTGATGGTTGACTTAGATGGTGGAAGACCTTTCTGTGGACCCTCAGGTATGACAAAATAAGGAGTCCAACCTACGGAAAGATTGTGTAGGAGTGAGATGGTATCTTAGTGCTTTTCCCTACATCCAGCAATGTAGAATCTTTTCTCTATCGGACACTGGAGTAGGACATAAGGAAGACAATTCACCTCTTCATTAAGATGGGAACCACCTTAGGAAGAACATCCTGTTTAAAGCAGAAGACAAACTTGTCCTTATGTAACACCTTAAGAGTCAATAAACTTAATGATGCATCTGCCAATAGTTCAAAAGGAGGACGCTGATAAAGAGCTGATAAAACTAAGTTCAGGTCCGAAACCGGCAGAAATAGCTTACGAGGAGACCCCACATGAGCGACTCCCTATACAAAAAGTTTTGATATATTTATTCACAGCAATGGGTTTCTGAATAAAAAGATAGATAAAGCAGATATCTGTCCCTTTAAAGTACTCAATTGAAAACCTTCATCAAGACCTTTTTGCCAAGAAAAACCAAATATTCTGGGAACAGAAAAAATTCTACCAGCGAACCTTCTGGATTCTGGATATTGCTTGCCAGACTCTATAGTAGATCATTGATGAAGGCTTCTTCCTGGCCTGAATAATAGTCTGCATGACTATGTCAGAAGAACCCCCTTTCTGCCAAGATAAAGGATTCAATAGCCAGGCTTTCCAAGCCAGAACTTGTGATGGCTTAGAGGCCCCTGTGTGAGAAGATTCCCTTGTGAGCTAACCTTTCTTCGTACTTCGACCCAGGAGTGGAATCGGAGGGAATGCATAAAGAAGCTTGAATGCTGACCCCTGAAGAGTCAGGACATCTGTTGCTATAGTTAGAGGATCCCTGGACCCAGACACAAACTTTGTAACCTTCCGATTGTGTCGTGATGCACAAGAGATCTATGTCCAGAATCCCCCAGTGCATGCATAGGGATTGAAAAAACCCTCTGACTAAGAGACCATTCCCTCTGATGCAGGACCGTTCTGCTGAGATGATCGGCCTGCAGGTTGTCCACTCCAGGTATGTGTACAGCCCAAATGCATGAAACCTGTTTCTCGGCCCAAAGTAAAAACCAGCTCACTTCCATGAGGGCTTCACTGCTTCAGGTGCCCCCATGGTGGTTGATATATACCACCGCCATCCGATTATCTGTTTGAATCCAGACGGGATGCCCCTTCAGATGGTATGTCCAATGACTGAGATACAATAGAATCGCTCTCAGTTTCAGGATATTTATGGAGAGTTTGCTCTCCTTCAGACTCCACTGTCCCTGGAGCGTTGGTGACTTCATGACACTCCCCCAACCAGATAGACTGGCATCCATGGTGATGATCTTCGACTGTACTGGAAGAGAGGATTTGCCAGTCTGAAGTGGCTAAGGACCAGGCTAGAGACTGCCTTGTTGAGTCATGCAAAAAGAGTGATCCAGAGTGTGTGGGTCTTGATCACAGATTGTGAGCAATTCCATCTTGTGTGAACAGTGCAAAAGGTACTGACTCAAAGCAAGATACCATCAAGCCCAACAGACATATTCCTTGATGAATCGTCGGGTGAGGGCAAGACAAGAGACCCTGTACCCTGGCCTGGAGTAAGAGTCACTTCTGTGTTGGAAAAAACACTTTTGCCTGAGACGTGTCTAATGACAGTCCCAGAAAGAATAACTCTTGACGCTATGATATGATATTTGACTTAAGAATTCGACTGGATAGTCAATTATCCAATGTCGATCAGACAGTCTGTGTATTCTTCTGGGCCCCCTGACATGATGGGGCCCATATCAACAGATAGTTTAAGTAAGGGATTATATGTATACCCTGACTTCTTAGAGAAACATGAGACCTGCCAACACCTTGGTAAACACCCTTGGTGCTGAAGATAGACCAAAGGGTAATGCCACAACTGAATATGTAGGCCACCTACAGCAATGTAGGTATGTATCCTTATATATACACTGCCCGGCTGGAGTAACTTCACTGTGGATCAACAACTCCAATCTCTAAAAAGACGTGTTACAGAAGATCTAAATGCTTCTGCTTTCTGCGGAATTCAGGATACCCCTGACCAAGAGAATCTCCAAGGGGGTCTAGCTCCTAATTTGATCTTGTAACCTGAGGATACAACTTCCTGTATCCAAATATCTGTTACATGAAGCCTCCAAATATGAGCAAAATGCAGTAGCGGTCCCCCTACACCTGCAAGTGCGGGGGTGTCCCCTCATGCCTGAACAGGCTTTGAAGGGGGTCTGGCTTTATTCTGCCAGACACCTGTTGCCTTAATTTGGAACTTTGTCTTATTCCAAAAATCTTTTCGGTATCCCGAAGAGACCGAACCTCTAACCGGTACCCCGGAGTATTAGAGGCCATGCGGAAGCAGTATTAGACTTCGGCTTCTGTGGCAGATTAGATGATTTACCACTAGCAGAATGCTTTATCATGTCAACCAAGCATTCCCCAAACAGACACCCCACCTTAAAGGGGAGTCCTGTCATTTTTGGGGGGGGGCTATGTCAGCTGACCATTGCTTAAGCCATAAAGCACGCCTTAAGGCTAACACCAGAGCTAGGCCTCTGGCACTTATCCTGCTCAATCCTCCATAGCCCGTATCATATACCTGTTGTAGCCAACTGGATAGATCACCTGGGAGCATGACTTCCATGAATGACCCCTACGAGTCTTCAAGTCTAGTTGTTTTAACAACCTCCTGCTCCCCAGAAATGCTATGGATGTAGCCCAGGCCCGCCGCAAGGTCGACCCCATAATAGAATAAGCAAGACATGCCACCTGATCCACGCGCTTATTCGCTGGATCCTTTGGAGAAGCACTAACCAAGGATGGCATAACCAAAATCTTAAAAAGACCTGGCCCCCGAGTTTCCACCACAGAAGGGTGAGACCATAATTCAATCTGATCTGGAGGAAAGGGATACATAGTATCTAGTATGGGCAGTATCTAGGAATGGGCAGAAGACAGCCTGACTTCTGCCATTCCCTATTGATCAGATTAAAATAATGCGTATGCTCTGCAACATCCTCCAGAATCGAGGAAACCAAAACCATCCATCCATCTTAACTGAGCACCCCCTTGTACAGAGGACGTCTGAATACGAGTCCCTACTGGATAAATCCTCCCAACGGATAACTTCCTGGGAGACTATGGCAGCTGGCAGTTGCAATATCCTCTTCAAGTTAGAGGATAAATCTTTTCTTTAAAAAAACTTTTTAGTAGCCAATCCTTCTAAATGAATTTCTAAAGGTTTAGGACCACTTGAGGCTGCCAACAGGCTCAGAAGAATGGCAGCCACAATATCCTCTTCAAAACTCAGAGGAATTTTTTTTTTTTTTCAAAACCTTCTTAGTAGCTAATATGACTTAAAGGTGTCGGGTCCCGTGGGACACCCGCTTTCTGAGTAAGTCCACAACCCCCAATCTCCACTGCTAGCTTCACCTATAGACAAGCCCCTGTCTGCCGGGACGCTTCATACGCCTCACCGGGCACGGTTGCCCCCATGACTTCGTAGCACAAAGGATGTGGACTTACGGGGAGGAAGGCGGATGAACCAGGAACGAGACTGGGCAAGGTCAGGCAAGCAGGGGTCATACACGAGGGATCAGTCCAGACAAGCGTGGCACCAAAGGATGAGGCGGAAGAGTAGTCAAAGACGAGCCAAGGGTCAAGCCGGAAGGTCACAGGTACGCAGTACAAGGGAGCAGGCAAATCGTAGTCAGAAACAGGCAATGGTCGGTCCAGGCGGCACTCACGGGGTGGTCGATACGGATACGGATAATCACACCCAGCAGCACGCTATCACGGGCAAGGAACAACTGCAGGGAACCAAGCTTTATTAGAAGGGAACTTATGGGTTAGATGGGAAGGAGTGGGCTGATTGGTGCATACTTGAACCTTGGGCTGATTACCCAGTTTAATTCTACAAGGGTGTTTTCGCCCAGAAGCCTCTGGCCAATTGGCCACTAAACCCCAGGGCTCATTGGCCCATTTACTACAGCCTCCGGCAGGCGCCGCCAGAGGTCGTAAGACAGCCGTGCTCCCGTGCGCGAGCACAGCCTGTCAGTGAGGAGAGGTGACGCGGAGAGGGGGCGTGTCTGCTCAGCCCCGCTCGCTCCGGCGCCACCTGATGGAGATGCGGCTGCCGGGCAGGGAGGGAGCCAGACAGCCGCCGGAGCGCCGGCGTGAAGGTGAGTTGTCCGTGACAAAAGGTTTTAGGTCAGCTTGAAGGCTGCCAGGGGTTTTTTTAAGCTCAGAGGGCACCGGCAACAAGGGTAAGAGCCCTCGCAGGGAGGAGACAATTGTCTTCCATATCCACTACTACAGTAGCATAACCCTGCACACCGTGCTATCCTCGTCCAGTGTCTGTTTGCATATTGGACATGGGGTGAATCTATCTGCTAAATGACCAGATCTGATTACCCCAGATGCCTCCGTCATGGTGATTAATACTAGATTACCTCCCAGAGGGTCTAAAACCTAGTATGTGAACAGTTCCCGATAGTCCCAAGACTATTCTGAGAGCTCAGAAGGTGAACCACATCAATATATTGCCAGTCTTATCCCACAATCATATATATATATATATATATATATATATATATATATATATATATTATATATTTTAAAAACAAGAACAATTAAAAAAAAATTAATATGTATATATGAATAAATATCATATTAATACACATAATAATAAAAAAATGACCTACCTAAAGATTTAGGTCTGCTTGAGAGTGGCCGTGCAGCGGCTCATGGTATATTTGTGCTTCCCCCAGCCGAAAATTTTCCAGTGAAGGTGACTGGAGAAGAACAGCGATCTCAGCGGTACTCGGCGCTTCGCCCGGCCGAAAATCTTCCATTGAAGGCGGCCGGAGAAGACCTGCAATCTCAGCGGTACTCGACGCTTCGCCCAGCCGAAAATCTTCCACTGAAGGCGGCCGGAGGAGAACCACGATGTTAGCGCTACTTGCCGCTTAGTCCCGGCCGAAAATGTTGCAGTGCGAGCTGCCGGAGGAGAACCGCGATGTTACCGAGCGGGGTAATATAGAGCTGCACACCGGTGCTCGCTGCTATGCTAAGCCGAAAATGTTTCCACAGCGGCAGGCGCAAATTTTGAATTTTTCAACCAGTAAAAACACATGGGAAGAGCAATGGAGAGGAAATTAATTCCCCTAGTTCCCCTCAATCAGGTTCACCAGACAAAAGCCTTATGGCTGCCTTTTCCTGGGGCGGAATTCTCAGCCAGGAGTGTCACTCTTTTTTCAAAAACAAAAAGGTGACACCCCACAGCGCCCCAAGACCCTGGCGCTTACCTTACCATCCTGATCCGAATGCAGCTTAGCTGTGAAGGCAAAGTGGGTCAATTCAGATCCAAGTAGTATAAGGACCAAGGAACAGTCAGGTTTCCACTAACCCCACTTCCAAGGCATAATTCCTTTAAAACAAAAAGTAAAATGGAGAGGAGTTCAGATAAGTCCTTGCAGTGACCACTGCAAGAAAGGAAACTGAGGTGCATCAAGTCAGCCAGGTGGTTATAGGCTGGAGAGGTGGAGACACACCTTTGTTCTTGCAGACCACACCCTTCGGGAGAGGTTAACCCAATCATCTCTGAATTGATGGCCTGAAGTAAAATGAACGAGAAAGACTCCTTCTTTGGCAGTTCAGTTTTAGCTTGGCAGATGGAAACCGAAGCAGTAGGAGGGGACCTTTCCCCCCCCCCTTCCTCTCACCACCAGTGCCAATGAGCAGTTGCAGCAGCCGCACCCTGGCATCAGAAGACCAGCAGCGGCTGGACCAAGAGGGGGCCCTGACCCATCTTACCTAAAGAGAGGAGAACAGATCATAGAAGAAAGAAGACGGAAGACTCTGAAATGTTTTTTATGTGGCAGGTGGCATGCCAGATCATTTGGCCTGGATCTTGCCAGTATCCAGGATGGGGTGAACCGGACTAAATAGGCACAAATCTAGCTTCCCCCGGGTTCCAAAGCCCATCACTAATGTTAGAGACATTGTCAGGCAGCAACTGCAAGGCAAGGGTTTATTTTCCGTGTGTAAAGCACCAGTTTTTCCTTCTAGTTTCTGCCGCCCTGGCTGAGGCTACGTTCATACCTGTCCAAAATGGTTTGCATCTCTGCCAGCGGGGAGAGAAGCAGCAGGTTAAGTGCCTTAGTAAAACATCCTATCACAATTATGATGGGTGCCCACACAATGTTATTGTATGGGGCCCAAAAAATCCTGTCCTGACAGCCTTGTAACCTCTAAGGTCAAAATTAGCCTGGTTAAAAGGGTAATTACACTTTTAATGGCATTTTTAAAAATTCCATTATTGTGCACCAAAATGATGTCACTGAGGTGCTGAGTTCACTGTTATTTTTTCCCTTTTCTATATGTTTGAACCTTTGTGTCAGAAAAGAAACAGTTATATCTAGCAACAATAGGTAATACAATAATGGGTTTACCTTAGCAATTGTACGTGTACTGGTGTGTTTAGTGTACACAGTATGGACTTTCTGACTCTAGCGTGCTAATCATCTGACTGGCTGGGTGAATTTTCTGAGCTATAATTCAGTTTCTTCAGAGAGTATCACAGTCTTGTGTTCTAGTAGCCTTGTGTACTGGCAGTGTTGATACCTGGGGAAGGATTTCTCTGATTTCTGCTGGCTGATTTTTACAAGCTCTGCTATGTGGGAGGAGGGGAGAGTGGAAAGCTTCTGGGATTTGTAGGCAGAAGCTATACTAAAGGACTTTATTCAAGGCCATTTGAAACCACTTGAGCAACCCCGAGCCAAAGGAGTAAATTAAACTTGGAAACAGCATGCTGATAAGTAAATCATTTGTATGGGAGCACAATCCTAGCACGCATGTTTAGTTTACGTTCCAGAAGAGGAAAACGCCAAAGACCTGACAAAAGGGAGTTTGCCTTTAATTTGTCTCATTTCCAAGGCTCAAAGCTTTATTTTACACCATATTTCAATGGGAAATCTTGCATGCACATGTGTTATTTTTCTTGCCTTACAATAGACACATCTTAGAACTTTATACCTGAGCCACAACCCACTGAGCCGTGTAGGAGTGAACCTTTCCTCTTCCACCGCTATGAATTTTAGGCTATTTTTCTTGGTGTTCATTCAAGCAAATTTAGGCCAGAATAAATGTGATCCATCAAGGAAAAGGAGCAGATTGAAACCAATCTGTGTTTTTCTAAAACTTTCTTTTTGCCTCCTACTTTTCTCAGTTATGATTTACAATTTAAACAATTGCTCATTAAACCCATTGGTTTATACATAAGGAAGTAGCAGAAATAAAAGAGTTATGTCACTAGGAATAGTTTCGGACATAGCCTTATTTAACATTACAAAAAATTCATGTTTGCACATATAGATGCCCTTCTTTTTCTACATGAACATTCTATCATGTATTTTAGAGGCAGGGATCAGGGGTTACATTTGTGTAATCATTCCAAAAAAACATTTTATCCAGTGGGTTTGAAATTTGAATAAATGTCTTTACTCAATAGGATCAATGCAGAGCCTAGTGGAAAAACTCAATTCTCTTTTAGAAGAGAAACTTTCAATAAGACCGATTCCTAGCCCCTCCCATACACATTTCCACATATGGGAATATGGGTTTTTCCTGGCTCATGCTATTCAGCCTTTTTTTTTTTTTTTTTTTACTGAGTTTGCTGTTTTCCGGTACTTTTGGGTTTGCGTGCGCGGAAACGAGTATTCAACGTATTACTACTCAGCAGACTGAGAATGAGTTCTCACTTGCGCAAGTTTAGGGCTTTAGCCTGCATTTGCGCATTATTCTGAGCCCTGATTTGGCCTTTTATGGGGCCATAAAAATCGGAAGTTACCGATTCCAGATTACGCCCCATCTTTGCTTGCGGGATTGCTAGCACTAGACTTGTGTGATGGAGCCCCTTGATTAGTTCCTGGAAGAGTATGAGTATCTGCAGTGCTGTGGGCTGCTCTCCTTGTACCTTCCCAGCTTCGGCATACGTGCCGTTTTTTGATCAACAGGTGTTCGAATTGACCCAACTGAACTGCCTTTCTCTTGGGAAGCTTTACTCAGAGATGCGGACATGGTTGGTCTTCAATTTTTAGTGAATGGCTCTGTTGACATGTCCCAGCATTCACTGAGCCGCGCCCTGACTTAATTTCTCGATGGCACGGTTTCCCTGCATTAGAAATACATTTTTTTTTCTGACAGCATGGCCGCCTTGAACAAGGAGAAGTTGTGTTTTTTCAACATTGTGATTATCCCAAATATCATGGGAGCCATCAACTGCACACACCAACTGTGTTGGTGCCTCCTGTGGTGTAGGAGTATATGCATTGGCATGTTTAGGTGCTCATTGGTCCTGCTTCTTGCCAAGTCTCCTCTGTTTATGCTAGCCTTTGATCTGCTTCCCTAAACTAGCTAATTCTTGTTGCTCATTGGTAAGTGTCTGTATTAGTATTGCCTTTTTGTGTTTCTATTGTTAGCCTTGCATTTGAAATGTTGGATGTTATCAGCTGGGGCCCATAGTATATATTTCTTGGTCTTTTTTATTGTTGCTTATTGCTCTTGTCGCTAGTTTTAGTCCCCATTCCCCTGTTTCTAGTTTAACTCCTTAGTCCTTGCAGTGTGCCTTACCTGAGTGCGAACTGTCTGTATTATGACAATCTTGACCTACTTGCAACTGTGCCCCCTATCTCATCAACATGACTTTTGGCAGATCTTTTGCATTTATTTGGCCCATTTGCTTTTGTGGTTCCCCTTCCAATTAGCACTCTGTGTGTGTGGGCTAGGCTTTTTTTTGTGATTGTAATGTTTCGAGTTTTTTTGGCCTTTTAGGTGATTCGGGCTACCCTCTGTTGCTCTGCTTGCTCCACAGACGCAAGTCAGGAGGCCTATAACTGGCCCACTATCATATCTGTGCTGTGGTTAAGCGTGCATTTGAGTTTTTAAAGAGCAGGTTTCAATGACTGTACCATACTAGCCAGGCGCTCCAGTATTAGCCAGAGAAGGTGGTGTACATTATTGTTGCCTGCATTTCACTCCACAATTATGCCTTGCTGGAGAAGGGGCCAGCATATCTGAAGCAGGCAACCCCCACTGCAGCTCCAGAGGTGCCTGGCCATCCTAATTCTTGTGCCCAGAGCCTTGCTGGACAGCCAGTCTGCCAGCACCTGGTTTGTTATTTGCTGCTGTACACCCCTTTCCTTTTTTTGTTGTGACTAAACAAACATACCAAATAAATGTGTTTTAAGGGTCATTTACTTGTGGACCTACCACACTGGGCCCCACAAATAAAGCTCACAAAGGGCAACACTGAAATATTGTTACAAAAGCAAAATGGTTGCGCCCCCAAGCCAAAAAAAAAAGTCCACCATGCTATATTACGGTGATGGTGCCTGGTCCTCCCTGGTCGGTGTGGTTGTTTGGGTGGTGCATTCAGGCAATCAGTGCCTCAAAATTGCTATTGAGGCACTGCTGCTCAACCACCCCTGCAGCCAGGTCCTCATGGAGCAGACTGGCAGTTCTCTGCACCACTTCAAAATACCTAGTGGGGTTCAGACGGATGGTGGAGCTGTTGGTCCGCCAGTCTGCCTCCATCATTTGGCAATGCTGTACCATTGAGAGGTGGAATCTGTCTGCAGGGCCTGGTTGGCTGCCTCCGGGGCACTCTGTTGACTGGGTGGCGGAGTTGTTGGTGGTGTCTGGTGGAGGAAGCGGACCTGGGGTGGCCCAGTGGGTGCCGGAGGTGGAGGCAGGGCTAGTGGCTGGGTGAGTGCTGCAAGGCTAGTGAGAAACAATGTAAGCTAAACATATTCCTTAGCTGCACTCCTTCAGCTACTCAACATGGGAGCTTGGTCCTCCCCCCCTCCAAAATTAAGCATTGTGGAGGCAACTTTTATCACTGGTGGGCTGCGTTCCTATCTGCCATGCCTACCTTCCAGGCTCTGGGTGGCTGAACTGGTGTCGACCTTGTTGCCTGGTTCAGGAGTAAGCACTGCCATCAAGGTACAGGTATCAGTTGTGTGACTTTATACCAGTGGGTGAGTGGTTAGACACTAATTAAGAATTTATTTAACAGGCGAGCACAGGCGTTTGCAACCTACAACATCATGGACTTCTGCACGTCAGCCAACACACTTCCTGGATCTGCTGTGGCGCATCAGCACCTCGGTTCAGGGGTGTGTCATGCTGGAAAAGGCCAGAAGAGACCCTTCTGCACCATGGCACCATCCCTGTTTACCCGCAACGAGCAGGGGTACTTGTATGCTGGCAAGTACCCATGCTCTGCCATGTTTCACCTATGCATGTTTGCAGCTTTACAAGGAGGCAAATGGGTGAGCAGGTGACAGACTGGCCATCAGAGTGAAGGCATATGAACCAAGACACATGGCGGGCAACACTGTAATGGGGGAGGCCTGGTTTTCACAGACAAACAGGGTTTGGGTTGACTTGAAAGTGCAAAAATGTGCATACCACAACATTACAATTACCAAACAAGGCTAGCCCACACACAGGGAGCTACTAGGAAGGGGAACCTCAAGGGCAAAAGGGCCAAATAAATACAAAAGACCTGCCAAAAGTGTAGCTGATTAGCTAGGGGGGCAAATTTGCAAGTAGGTCAAGATTGTCATTGCCATTATACAGACAGTTGACAGGACGAACTAAAAGAAAGGACATCAGACAATTCAGTAACTAGTGGGTTCCTCCCGGCATATATATACTTCTAGCTATCTTCTCACAAACCAGTTTCATTGAAAAGCAGTAGATCCAGCCGCCCAGGAGGAATAAAGGATTTCCTATATTTTTGTTGGAGACAAAAGGGGAGACCAGAAACAAACTCCTCTCTACCACTGTCTGTTTATTTTTCCTTTTTTTTTCTTTTTTGATGCTAAACAACAATTTACATATATACAACCCTCCACTTAGACTTAAACATTCAAGGAATGGATATAATAACCTAGCAGACAGGGAGGGTCTAATGTCCTGAAGTAATAATGGAAGAGAAATCAATTCTACAGGTGAGTATCACAAAACTTTCTTTTCTCTTCCATTTAACTTCAGGCCTTCAGACAATTCATTAACTATTGGGACCTTCAAAAGCAGTACCCTTACTTCAGGGCGGGATCCCAGGTATTCACCTGTAACTTTAAATGAAGAATAATCTATAAAAAAACAATATATACATTTAGCTTACTATTCTACAAAGTAAAATCTCTGAGAAAATAATTGATGAAACTGTCCCCCCCCCATAGGTGAGGATGTCACCTCATACCTGAGAGGGCTTTGACGAGGATTTTTCCTTCTTATGCCAGAAACCTCTTATCCTTATCCTGGGACCCTGGACCATTCAAAAATTATTTTAGGTATCCCGAAAAGACAGAAACTCTACCCCCACGAAAGGGCCGAGGATTAAATGACCTGTGGGAAATAAGGAAAAACCTTTCCCTGTGGAAGTTTAGTAGACTTTCCTTCTAGTAGCTTCCTTTACCATGCCATCCAAGTGCTCCCCAAACAAATGTCCGCCACTGAAAAGGGAGTCCTGTCAGATTCTTCCTTGAGGCAGCATCATCTGACCATTCCTTTAGCCATAAAGCACACCTTAAAACTACTAACTAGCTTAACCTCTGGCGCAGCGAATTAAATCATCCATAGCCAAAATAACATACCTGATAATATCAAAACTGGTCTCAATCAACTGTGAGCATACCTTCCATGAGCAACCAAAACAAGTCTTGGAATCCAATTGCTTTAACAATTTTCTGCTCGCCAAAGATGCTATGGATGTGGCACAGGCTGGCTTGTAAGGTCAATCCTACAATGCCACCTGATCTATATGCTTATACACTGGATCCCTTGGGGATGCACTATCCAAGGATGGCATAACAGAAGTCTTAGAAGACCAAAAACTGAAACGTTTACCACAGGAGGGCTTTTTTATTAATACAAACACACCAGTAAACAGTAAGTGTACACACGTCTGGTGGGCTGTCGCAAGTGCAGTGTCTGGGAAGCAGTTAGGGGGATTAGGTACCTTGCTCAAAAAGTACTTTCTTAACCACTAGGACATGCATCAATTTGATCTAAGGAAAAAAAGAATACTTCATATATAATACCTTAGGGATGGACAGACTATCCGGCTCCTGTCATTCCTTTAGGATAAAATTGGAAAAATACTGTTATTCCGGCTTAAACATCCTGGAAAAATTACAGCAGCAAAAATATCTTCTTCCACATCAGAGGAAATTAAATGCTTACTTTTTGCTGTAGCCGGTGGGTCAGAATGACTCTCTAACCAATCCAACCCTGAGCTACCGAAGGAGCCCTAGCATCTGAGGGTCAAAGACCTTGCTGGAAGAGACATCTGTCTCCCATATTTAGCCACTACTAATAGTGCTGTCCTCATCCAGTGCCATTTGTATGCATACTGGACCTGGGGTGAGCCTGTCTACTAAAAAAAGCACATCCACTTACCCCAGATGTCATGGTGAAAATCATACAGTCTAGACCAAAGTATATAACAAGTCCTCGATAGTCACAAGTGACTACTCTGAGGCCTTAGGGGTCAACCACACCAATAATTGCTTTCCCTTTCCCAAAATCTACAAAACAAAAATAAAAAACATTACTAATACTACTACTGCTACTACTACTAATAATAATAATAATACCATTAATAATATTAATAAGAATAAAATTATTAATAATAATAATAGCAACAACATTATACAATAATAACCATATCACCTAACCGCTTTACGTCCGCTTGAAAGTGGTCGCAGCAGCGGCTCAGGAAGCAACCCCGATGCTGGTTGGTCCAAGCCCCTGGGAGTAGAACCAGTGCACAGTATGTGGCCAGGGCATCAACCCGCAGCAGTACCAAGCGGCCCAAGGAACGACCCAGCTCGCGTGGAGGACGAGTGCCGTAAGCCAGAGGGAGAACCGTCAGCGATGTCGCTGGAGCTAGGCAGCCTAGCCGAATAAGAATCAGAGGCGGCGGGGGCAAGGCAGCGAACCTCCCTTGCTGCGCCGGTGAAAAAAAATTCGTATCTCTTCCTGCCTCATTAGCTCCACCCCCCTTTAAGGGCACCAAAATTCAAACTTTAGAGTAAAACACAATACACAAAATGTGGGAAAAGCAATAAACAAGGAAAAATTATTCCCATGGCTCCCCCAAACAGGCTCACAAGACAAAAACCTATGGCTAACTCGGAATTGCAGCTCAGGAGTGCCAACTTCTTAAAAAAACAAAACTGACACCACAAATCGCCTTACCCCCCGATTCAGCATAGCTGAAAAGGCATTGTGGGTCCCACCCAGATCAGAGGAAATATAAGGGCCAGGAAGACAGTGACGGTTAATTTTCCTCCATTTCCAAGGTCTAATCCTATATACAAAAAAGTAAATAGGAGAGGAGTTCGGATACACCCTTGCAGTCCAGTTCCAACTGCAAGAATAAAAACTGGTTTGTAAGACGACAGCCGGAAATATATTGGTCAGGAGGAACCATGACTTGCAGTCCACGCCCTTCGACTAAGGAGTTAGCCCAAAAGCTACTGAATTCTCTGATGGCCTGAAGTAAAATGGAAGAGAAATGTGCAAACCGCAAACCTGTCTGCCTGTTGAAGGATGTGAAACAGGCCGCCACCATTCGTGTACCACCCCACGTGCCTTAGTGAACATGCCGTCAGTAATACACTCCAGCCACTGTAACATGTACCACCCATTCCTGTTTGTAAGGGATGCTGGGGGGGGGTGCTCAGATGTGTGTAGGCTGAGGGGTAGGGGACACTGTTGCAGATTGAGACAGGAGCGAGCCCATAGACCTTCCAATCCACCAGTAATGGCCGGCTGGAGAGCTGAGGCCGCCACTTTGCCGAGGTGCGCCAGAAATTCCTATTCGACAGTAATAGCGGCCTGAAGAGCTGGGAGCCATTGGGAGATGCCTATGCATATGCTGGTTTGGGGTAGCGTCATGCACCTATTCAGTGGCAAAGGACCATATGGACCGTAATGTTTTTAGATTTCAAAAAAGTGTTGTTTAAAGATTTTAGCCCAGAAAATGTAGGAGATATTTTATAGTAATTCCAATTTTAAATTAAAAAACACAAATAAAAAAAGTTTCTAAATAAAGCCCAAACGTTAAGCGACATGATTATGCTGTGTGGTGTGTTTTTTTACTACAAACATGATTAATGCAGGGTGCCGAAGGTAAGGCTGGGGTGGGGGTAAGGTGGCAGCAACCACTAGGGGGAAGCAGGTAAGAACAAGGAAGAAGAAGGTGAGTTTCTTACGATCTGGACACACACTTACTTGGGATGCCACTAAAGGAATCAGGAGAGAGAACTGCAGGGGATGCACACTACATGGGATGCCCAAAAAGTAACCAGGAGAAACAGGAAGAGGGGAGAGACATTTCGGGGATGCACATTTACCTGTAGAATTTCTCTTTCATTATTACTTCAGGACATCAGGATAATTCAGTAATGATAGGGTTAACCTCTCGACCAAAGGGTGTGACTGCAAGACAAAGGCGTGGCTTCGCCTCCTGGCCTATATCTTTCCGGCAGACTTCCTACACTCCAGTTAATTAAAAAGCAGTAGAACCAGCCAGGCATACTGATATCTCCTGTTGGAGACAAAAGCCTGGAGACAAAATACAAAACTCCTCTCTCCGATTAGAATATGTATTTTTTTTTTTATTACCACTCCACTAAGACTAGGCATCCAAGACATGGATATATCAACCTAGCAGACAGGGAGGAATGTCCTGAAGTAATAATGGAAGAGAAATCAATTCTACAGGTGAGTATTCACAGAATAATCTTTTCTCTTCCATCTTACTTCAGGACATCAGGATCATTCAGTAACGATAGGGATCTCCAAAAGCAGTACCCTGAATCAGGTGGAAACCCCAAAAACCTTATCCCCTTTAGCAGGAATAAGATATCTTAAAAGCCTCTAGGTTACTACAGCCTGTAAAAACTTTCTGCAGGAATTCACATCCGCTGAGGCTAAAACATCTACCCTATAAAACTTGGTAAATGTATGAATTGAAGATCAAGTAGCGCTTTATATACTTGTTCTACTGAAGCTTGATGCTGAAGCCCCAGAAACTTCAATAGCTCGTGTCGAATGAAACTTCTTAGGGATATAGACTCTTACCACTGCCTGTCTAATCCATCGGCTGATGGCAGACTTAGCTGGTGGAAGACCTTTCCCTGGACTCTCAGGTATGACAATAAGAAATCCAACTATGGAAAGATTGTGTAGTAGTGAGATAATACCTTAGTGCTCTCACTAAAGTCCCTACATCCAGCCAGTGAAGAACCCCCCTTCCTTATCAGACACTGGAGCAGGACATATGGAAAGCAAAACCATCTCTTCATTTAGATGAAAAAACACCATAGGAAGAAAATCCTAAAACACTAAAATAAGGAGGCTTACTGATAAAGCTGCTAATTCAGAAACCCACCTAACTGAGGTTATTGCCACTAAAGAGATAACCATAAGAGTCCTTAGACTTAATGACGCATCTACCAATGGTTCAAAAGGAGGACCCTGAAAAGCTGATAAAACAAAGTTCAGGTCCCAAACAGGCAGAAGTGGCTTATGAGGAGGTCGCACATGAGCGACTCCTTGGAAAACAAGTTCTGATAAATTCATTCTCAGCTATCGGTTTCAGAATAAGGATAAACAGATATTTGTCCTTTAAGAGTACTCAATTGAAGACCTTCATAAAGACCTTTCTGCAAAAGAATCCAGAATTCTCACAACAAAAAAGCTCTACAAGAGAACCCCCTGGATACTCACCAAGGGACAAATGCACACCAGACTCTACAGTAGATCCTTGATGAAGACTTCTTCCTGGCCTGAATCATAGTCTGAATTACTCTGGCAGGGAAGCTCCTTTCTGCCAAGATGGAGGTTTCAATAACCAGGCCGTCAAGTCAAAATTTGTTAGTTGGGAAGGCTTAGAGGCCCCTGTGTGAAGAACTGTATTTCTGATAAACTCTGACATTCTTACTATGTCTGAGAACCAGCTTCTCCTTGGCCACCGAGGAGGCACCAGAATGGTTGGGCCTCACTCATGAGCTAACTTTTCAAATACTCGACCCAGGAGTTGAATCAGAGGGAATGAGTAAGGAAGCTTAAATGCTGACCACTGAAGAGTCAGAGCATCTATTGTTATTGCTAGAGGATCCTTGGACCGGGACACAAACTTCGGAACCCTTCGATTGTGCCGTGATGCAAAGACATCTACGACTGGAATCCCCCAGATAATGCATAGAGATTGAAAGACTCCAGACCCCTGACTCAGAGACCATTCTCCCGTGATGCAGGGACCTTCTGCTGAGATGATTGGCCTGCAAGATGTCCACTCCAGGTATATGTACTGCCGAGATGCATGGAACCTGCTTCTCGGCACAAAGTAAAATCCATCTCACCTCCATGAGGGCTTTCCTGCATCTAGTACCCCCCTGGTGGTTGATATATGCCACTGCCATCTGATTGTCTGTCTGAATCCGGATAGGATGTCCAGTGTCTGAGACATAATAGAATTGCTCTTAGTATCAGGATCTTATAGGAAGTCTGCTTTTCCAAAGTCTGATTCAACAAAGAAAAACAAAGAAAAAAAACATGCTTCATTTTCTACACTATTTTTTTTTCACTTTTCTTTTCTCATGAAGTGGAAAAAAATTGTCTAAAGTGAAAAAAATACAACTGAAATTCACAATTGTAAAAAATGAGTGTGATTCAGCAATGTTTTGACTCTAGATTTTACTGCTCCTTTGAACTAATTATTTACAGCTGTACCGAGCAGGTGTAAAAAATTCTCAGCACATTCCCTTATGGTTACTTTACCATACCATGCAAAAATAAGCTATGAAAAGGCTAAAAACAACATGCAACAGTCAGAGAAACAATACTCTGCCCCAGAAATGCACACACACTTAAGAATGCTCATGGAAAAATTCGAGCACATTTTCCAATAGTTTACGCTTGCTACAGCCTTTTCACGAGCGTTTCAAAAATTTTATGATCGCATTTTCGCACACATTCGAGTGCACATATTTAATTCAACCCCTTTGCTGAAATGCATGAAAAAGTTAAAAATTCACGCATGCGATCCAATTTTCCGAGTGAAGCGAATTCTTTTCTACCTTTGTTGAATCAAGCCCATAGTATGTAAGGCTGAATAGAAACTTTAGTCTATCCAGTTCAGCCATTCATCTGTAGGGGTCTTGTGTGAAACTGTGCAAGAAGCACTGCCTCAAAGCAAGACACCATCAGGCCCAACAGAGGCATTCCTTGACGATCGACGGGTGATGGAAGGTCAAGAGACCCTGTACACTGGCCTGGAGTAAAAGTCTCTTCTGTTCTGGAAGAAACACCTTTTTTTGTGAATGTCTTTTGACATGTCTCAGGCAAAAGACATAATTCCAGAAGTTATGGTTTTCAACTGGATAGTCCGATATCCCAATGTCGATAAGACAGACTGTGCATCATACTGGGCCTCCTGACTCGATGGGGCCCATATCAACAGATCATCTAAGCAAGGGATTAAACCTGTAAACCCTGACTTTAGAAAAAACATGAGACCTGCCAACGCTATGGTAAACACCCTTGGTGCTGACTATGGACCTAAGAATGCGTATATACGTTCCATATATATACCCCGTGGGTTTAAAAACTCCTGGCTGGAGTAACGTCACTGTGGAACAAACTGCTCCATCTCTAAAAGGTGAGATATGGCCGACCTCATTGCTTCTTCTTTCTGCAGAGTTTGGGATACTCCTGACCAAGAATCCCAGAGGAGGTCTGGCTCCTATTCAAACATATAACCTGAGGATACAACTTCCTATATCCAAAGATCTGTTACATGGAGCCACCAAATGTGTGCAAAATGCAGAAGCATGAAGCATCCGCGATGCAGAAGCATCCACAAGGGCAGGGGCGTCGCTTAATGCCTGAGCAGGCTTTGAAGGGGGTCTGGCTTTATTCCACCAGACAACTCTTGCCTTAATCTGGGACTTTCTATGGTATTTTGAAGAGGCCTAACCTCTACCCCCATGAAAAAAATTAGAGGGTCCAAGTCCTACATAGATCAGTATTAGACTTCGGCTTCTGTGACAGATTAGTAGATTTACCACCAGAAGCCTACTTACCATGTTAAACAAGTACTCTACCAACAGACGCCCCCCCCCAAAAGGGGGGACCCCTTAGCTTATTTATAGAGGCTGCGTCAACTGGCCATTTAAGCCACAAGGCATGCCTTAAAGCTACTGCCAGAGCTAGGCCTCTGCCACTTAACCTGATCAAATCATCCAAAGCCAAGATCACACAACTGTTGTAGATACTATGGATGAAGCACAGGCCAGCCACAAGGACGACCCCATAATAGAATAAGGATGACGTGCCACTTGATCCACACGCTTCTCTGCTAAGTCCTTTGAAGAAGCAACATCAGAGGCTGGCATAACCAAAGTCTTAAAAAAGACCTCTTACCAGAACCTCCACCACAGGAGGGTGAGACCATAATTCAATCTCATCTGGAAAAAAAAATACGAAGTATCTGGTACTCTAGGAATGGGCAGAAGACTGTCTGGCTTCTGCCTTTACCTAGAATCAGATTAGAAAAATGCGTATGCACCGCAACAACCTCCAGAATGGAGAAATCCATCTACTCCTTAACTGAGCGCCCCCTTGTGTAGAGGACTCTGATCCGAGACCCCACTGGAAGAATCCTCCCCAACAGAAAACTCTTCCTGGTAGACTATGGCAGACACAATATCCTCTTCAAAGTCAGAGGAATCCTTGTTTAAAGACCTTCTTAGTAACCTATACTTCTTGGACGACTCGCTAAGCTTTAGGACCACTTGAGGGCTGCCGACAGAGTTTTAAGACTCAGAGGCAGACTATGGCAGCCAGCATATCCTCCTCAAAAACTCAGAGGACATGCTTCCATTATAACCTTCCTAGTAGCCATACTACTTGAACGACCCACTGAAGGTTTAGGTACACTTGAGGACTGCCGAGGGCCTTAAGGCTCAGAGGGCACCGGTGACAGGGGTCAACCTTGCAGGGGGGAGACAACTGTCTTCCATATTTACTACCGTAGCAAAATCCCTGCACACCGCGCTTCATCCAGTGCCACTTGCATGCAAACTGGACATGGGTTAAAACTATCTTTTAAGGACCAGATCCGATTACCCCAAGATGCCTCCGTCATGGTGAAAAAATACTAGTCTACGTCCCTGGGGGTCTGAGACCAAGTATATATATGTTCTCGGTAGCCACTACTCCGAGACCTTAGGGGGTGACCACACAACATATTGCCTACCCTCTCCCCCGCTATGAAACAAATCGAAAATAAAATCAAATTGAACCTATCTAAAAGTTTAGGTCCTCATGAACAGTATTAATAAACACAATATACATAATAAAATCAAATTAAACCTACCTAAAGGTTTAGGTCCGCATGAACCATATATTATTATAAACATAATACACACAATAAGCAAATAAAATAAAACTTAAAACAAACTTTAAACAAAATAAACATAATATACTTAAAAAATAAATGAAATTATAATAAAACAAACAAAATGACACACCTAAAGGTTTAGGTCTGCTTAAGCGTGGCTGTGCAGTGGCTCAGAAAAGGCCCTTTCTGCCGGACAACAACCCCAGCAAACATGCGCTGCCGGCGATGTCGGCGGTCCTCTGCACTTAGCCAAGCCGAAAACGTTCCAATGGCAGCGGGTAGTGAAGCAGCGGCAACAGCGGTGCTCGGCTTTTCACTTACCCGAAATCGTTCCAGAGACAGTGGGTAGAGAAGCAGCGGCATCAGCGGAGCTCTGCACTTCGCCTACCCAAAAATGTTCCATCAAAGACGGCCGGGAAAAACCGATGAGACCCGCTGTTCCTCGCTGCCGCCTTACCTCCGCCCCCCTTAAAGGCGCGCAAATTTTGAACTTACAACCAGTAAAATACACATTTAACATGTGGGAAAGAGCAATAAAAAAGGGAAAATAATTCCATTGGTCTCCCCCAATTAGGCTCCCCAGACAAAAACCTGCGGCTGATTTGCTTTTCAATGAAAGATTTCAGCCAGAGTGCCATGAACCCCAAAGTGCCCCAGGACCCTGGCGCCCCTTACCATCCTGACCCGGATACAGCTTAGCTGAGGAGGCATAGTGGGTCCATCCAGATCAGAGGAGCATAAGGGAGCTAGGAAGGCAGACAGGGTCTCACCCCCGCTTCCAAGGTATAATATTAAAAACAGAAAATAAATGGGAGAGGAGTCCAGATAGAGCCCTGCACTCCAGTCCGACTGCAAGAAGGAAACTGGAGTGTAGAAAGTCTACCGGAAGGATAAAGGCCTGGAGGTGGAGCCACGTCTTTGTCTTGCAGTCCCACCCTTCGGTCGAGAGAGGTTAACCCTATTGTTACTGAATTATCCCGATGTCTTGAAGTAAAATGGAAGAGAAAAGAAGGCGAGTCTCACTGGAGACAAAAACTACATGGGATACCTTAAAAGAAACCCGGAGGGAGAAGGTGCGGGGAGGCACACTACATGGGATGCCCAAATAGGAACCAGGAGAAACAGGAAGAGGTGAGTGACACTGTGGGAATGCACATTACAAGGTATGCCCCTTAAGGGACCAGGAGGGAGAAGGTGGGGTTCCCCCAAAGGTTGGGTTCCGCAAGGTAAAACAAACAATTTTTTTTTCAGGATTGTCTGCTTATTTTCACCATCCCTGGTTTTGTTCCTTTTCCTGGTGGCATCCTGACTTGGGAATGCCCCCCTATGTGAAACCCCCCAGCCCCCTGCTTGCAATGCCCTATTTGTGGGCTCTCATCCAATCAATGGCATTTGCTGTGCATATTAATGATCGGAAAATGTTCCATATTACACACTGAGCTCAGCAATAAGGAGGGGGGCATACATACCCAGTTCCCTTGACTTTGCCGTGGGTGCCGCTTGCATAGCTGGTTATCTGGTATGATGGAAAAAGAATAGATTCTAAGAGGAATATTTTGATTAGAAGGGCCATGAAAGAAAATATATCTAAGGGGTCATGTGCATGGCGCACCTTATAATAATAAAAGGATGGCGCCCCCAACACACTGTTGTGCTTCCTCACTACTGGTCTACTGCCTTGTCTAAAGCCCCCTGCATATAACCTAGCATCTAGCCTGATGCCAGGCAGCGGTACACACTTGCAGAAGCATTCCCTATCCAATGGCTGCCGTTTCACTGCTCCATGTGACCACCAATGTGGGGTGGTAAACTGGCAAATGGTGGGGAGGCAAATCAGAAGTGTGGAAGTTCCTCTAGTAACAGGAATGATGCTAGGGTCAAGTGTAACAGCAGTCATTTTTGAATGTTGGCCCGCTTTAAAGTAGACTTAAACCTGTATTTGCCGGCCCTGATCTCCGGGGTATTCAAATTTTGAATTTCAAATCAAGAAAGTTGACAATCTAATGAGTAAGCTTACTTATTACGTGTTATTATTGAGGCTCGGAAAACCATTCTTCTCTTCTTGTTCTACCCTTTGCTCTCCCTTTCATCTCTCTCTGGTGCTGGTATGCATCTTGGAAATTATCATTTTTCTTCCCTCGTAGACTTCTTTTCCTTTTTGTGCGTATGTTAGTTTTTCGTGGTGAAGAGAGTATTCAAAAAATGTGAACCTTACAAGCAATCCTATGAAGCATGCACAGGCCACATCCCCGGCTTCACCAGCTGATGCGCTTCTATGCTAGAGGAAACCAGGGATGCCAGCTGCTCCCTCTATGCCAGGCTCTGTGGACAAAAAGAATTTTATGTCCTGCAGTAATATTCGGTGGTTTAGGGCATCGAGCGGGCGGGCGTAGGTGCACAGAGCCCCCCTGACCATGGCGCTCTGCACGTTAGCACACCTCACACAGCCCAAAGGCTGGCCCTGGTTAGGTGATGGTAATTTTATTTTTTTAATTTATTCGATAGATGTCCTTTAATTTATACAGAAAATCACTTGCATCAGCTATCCTAGAATCACTATTTCCTTATGCAACGTGACTTGCTATTTAATGGCAGGTATTATCTCTGCAGCATATTGTAGTCTAGGGCATTTAGCAGTAAAGAAAAGGATAATATTTGAGAAGTGTGTTTAAAGGCAAAATGTACAATATTGTCACTGGCACAGAGAATCTGTTAAATGGCAATAGTCCCAAGCTTGTGTTTGTAAAACCCCGGCAAAAGGCACAGTGATAGTCTGTTAAAATGGTTTTCTGGAGACGACGATGATTTAACACAACACGAAAAAAAGAAAAAGATCCTAACATCCAAAAAAAAGGGATTTCCCTAAGGTTGTGTTAAAAAAAAATCTGCCTGCTAAGCACTGAATAAGTAGAAACGTCTTTTAAACTGTCTGTAGCTGGTAATCTGCCATCAAACTATTAAGTGCCAAGAGGCTCTGGCCTGGTTTCAACATGACTTTGCAAGCGGCCTGCTGGAAGTAGCAGCTCAGCAAAAAATGATGGCGGTTGTGATGTTTTTACATACCACTCAAATAATGGTGAACATGTCCCTTATTTTAGTTCCAGTTCATATCAAATAGTTAATCCTAATTAGCACAAAGTTTAGAGATAAATCAACAGAGGATGAAAAGTTGTTTATATAATGAAAAACTTAAATTCAGCTCCATTTATGCTGAAAAACAACCTGACAAGGCCTGGGCCTCAGTACGCAGGGCAAGAAATGTAGGTCACAGGGTAGCAGAGAGCAGGGATACACTCCGACACAAGGATCCAACCCATAGTTAGGGCTACACACATCCCTTAACACACACACACACACACACACACACACACACACACACACACACACACAAACACACACACACAAAAGCAGTTGGCTCAACAGGGATAGCAGTGGACTATGCGGACACACAGCTTGCACTGTAAAGATCTACTTAGGCCCTTATTTAACAAGGGATAGCGACTGGTGAGCAGCCGGTAATGACGGGCCCCGCCACGAGAACGCCGGCTCCCCACCACAATCACACATTTATCAAGCCAATCCTGCTTAGCGACTGAGATAGCGCCAGATAGCCACTCATTCATCATTATTCCAGCCTCAGCCCACAGCGCCAGCGTCCGACCTTGAACAGCGACAGGTATGACCTCTCGCTACCTGGCGCTCTCCAATGCATTTCAATGGAACAATCTTTAAATATTCATAATTAATTGTTATTAATTTTTTTTTTTCTTTTAAATGTGAAAAATTCTGTGACCACTTCTGTCATTTTAAATAATTTTTTTAAGGTAAAAAAAAAAAAAAATGTACAGAATTGATATTACAGGTCTGATATTAATGTATTCATATTACAAAATTATTTTAAAAACTTGTTTTTTTTTGGTTTCCAAAATTATGGTTGTTTGGGGGTTCAAAAACTACTTTTAACCCATCGCCGCCAGCGCTCTGGGGTTTAAACATGCATTTTACAGCGCGAGAATTTTTTGAGCGTGATTTGTTAATGAATATGGTGGAAGCCGGTCGCTCTGACCAGTCGCTATCATGCGCTCCCATACAGCGCGGAACCTGTCAAATAGCGACTCCTCACCCAATATTCAACATTACGGCAAACCGACTGAGTCGCTATCAACTACCGAACAACGGCCAAGCACAGCGACTACTAGCGGGCGCTCTGAAAATGCCGCTACAGTCGCTCAACTGTCGCTACCTGCCGCTGTTAATGAATTGGCCTCCCTGTCAGCTGTGTCTTAAAGTAGACCAAAACCTGGGATTTTGACTATCCCAGGTTTTGGTCCTTGCCTCCAGGGACATCCCAAAGCTGTGTGAAACCCCCCCCAGGTCGCCCATAAAAAAAAGTAATCTTTCCAGGGTGCTATTGCGATTGCACAGGTACACAGCCAGTCAGCACGCTCTGCTCCATTAGTCATTTTCAGCTAAGAATTGGCTAAGGGCAGTTAGGAGCCAAACCTAGCCGAGCATGCCAACAGGCCCATCCCCGCTAGTGGCCGCACCAGCCCCCTGCCTCGGGAAATCAGGGTTTGTTCTGAATCAAACCTGGGGGCCTGATTTATCAAGCACTTCTGCCAGACAATGTAATTTCAGTGCAAAATATAATTTATACATTTTTTAGAATGTTGTTGCACCACTAATGTTTTAGTAAATGTGCTTCTTGTAGTGCAGCAACGTGCGCAAGTGTGAAAAAATAACAATTTTATTATATTTTTACTACTCTGATGTAACACTGTCTGGCAGAAGTACCTGAAAAATCATGCTCTACAAGTGAGGTAAACTATTAGCTGAGAGTTTTTGATGCATTTTAAGTGATTAACAGGCCGATTCATCACTAACGCCAGGTAGCGACAGATGAGCGTCTGTAGCAGGCATTTTCCGAGCGCCCGCTAGTAGTCGCAGTGCTCGGCCGTGAGTCGCTAGTTTATAGTGCAATAATGTTGAATACATTGTGACGAGTCGCTATTTGACCAGTACAGCGCTGTATGGGAGCGCATGGTAGCGACTGCTTATAGCACCCGACTCACAACATATTCAAGAAAAAAAAAAAGAGTCACACAACTCTGGCGCAGAAAAATGCTTCTCTGAAGCCCAGAGCGCAGGAGGCGGTGTGTTTAAAGTGTGTTTTTCAGCATCTATCCACTAGTAACAAAGCGAAAACATATGGAATTACATTGTAACAACATTGTAACATGAACACTTTAATGCCAGACCTGTAATGTCATTTCTGAAGAAATATATAAAAAATGAAAAAATTGTGGAAAAACTGCTTTTGCAATGCCAGAAGAGGTCACAGAATTATGATTGTGATTTTTTGAAAAAAAAAACAAACAAATATCCCGTTTAAAGAGAAGAAAAGGTTCGTCCATTGAAATGTATGGGAGAGCGACAGATAGCGAGAGGTCATACCTGGCGCTGTGCAAAGCTGAACGACGGTGCTGTTCGCTGAGGCTGTGAAAATGATGAATCAGACGCTACATGGCGCTATCCCAGTCGCTAAACAGATTCTGCTTGATAAATGTGTAATTGCGTACCGTGTCCGGCGTTCACCAGTCGCTACCTGTCGCTACCTCTCATTAACCAGCCACT
Organism: Gastrophryne carolinensis; assembly: GCA_027917425.1. NCBI lineage: Eukaryota > Metazoa > Chordata > Amphibia > Anura > Microhylidae > Gastrophryne > Gastrophryne carolinensis. The sequence goes on from CM051241.1 coordinate 38,208,325, forward strand.
ACCTGACGCTATCCCTTCTTAAATAAGGGCCTTAGCTGTTTGTAAGTGTTCTTTTAATTTGCTGAAACTTGGAGGCTGATTCATTAATAGCGCCAGGTAGCGACAGATGAGCGCCAGTAGCGTGATTTTCACAGCGCCAGCTAGTATTCGCTGTGCTTGGCCGGGGTTTGCTTGTTGACAGCGACTCAGTCGGTGTGCAGTAATGTTGAATACGGGGTTAGGGGTCGCTGTTTCACAGGTTCCGCGCTGTATGGGTGCGCCTGACAGCGAATGGCCAGAGCGAACGGCTTCCAGCATATTCATTAACAAATCACGCTCAAAAATTTCTCGCGCTGTGAATTCCTTGTTTAAACCCCAGAGCGCTGGCGGCGATGTGTGTAAAGTAGTTTTTAACCCCCAAACAACCATTTTTTTTAATGTAAAAATTATACAAGTTTTTCTAAACATTTTGTAATATGAATACATTAATATCAGACCTGTAATATCAATTCTGCACATTTTTTATTTTTTTATTTTTTTCCTTAAAAAAAAATCCTAACATTGCAGAAGGGGTCACAGAATTTTTGACATTAAAAAAAAAAAAAAACATTAATAGCAATTAATTATGATTATTTAAAGATTGCTCCATTGAAATGCATTGGACATCGCCAGGGAGCGCCAGGTCATACCTGGCGCTGTGATGGGATTAGCAGCGGCGCTGTTCGTTGCAGTCGGCTACATGATGAATCCCGCGCTAGCTGACGCTCTCGCCGGCGCTAGCCTCATTTAGCGTGATAAATGCGTCATTGTGACCGCCACCGGGCGTACTTGAGTCGGTAGCCGCCGTTAGCTGGCGATACCTGGCGCTTGATAAATAAACCCCTAATTGTAATTGTTTGTAAGTGCTCTTTTAGAGTGAATAACACTCTGGTGTAATACAGTTAGAATCACTCCAAAACTACACTATATTACAACAGCCCATTAGGGTAAGAGCAGTGACCATGGTACATGACTGAAGTGCCCTTGAGCAAGAGCAATTGCTCCCCGCCCTTAGTGTGTTATTCACCCGTGTGTAGTCACTCATTGTGTTTATTCACTGGTGTGTCCACTGTGTGTAATTTACTTGTGTGTAGTCACTAATATAAGGTTTATTCACTGGTGTGTTCACGGAAATGTGTTGTTAACAAGTGTATGAATGGGAAAATGTGGAGGAAAAACTCCATGTGCACATTAGCACACAATGATCCCTATTTGCACTATCACCATTAGACTGCTTGGGATTGCTGAATTTGGTCCGCTTAATCCTCTGGCCTAAGGGTCTCAGAAAGGCTGCTGCTGTTACCCTCCTACACTGGCTGTCATAGGCCCTACAGGGAGTGGACATGTCACTGGGTGCGCAGCAATGAGTAGTGCGTAGTGCAAACGTGGAGCCATGCCCTAGAGTCTTTTAGAATTTAGGTTAGAGTGGAAAGGATTTGGAACTCCAGTAAAAAAAAAAAGGCTGGCCTCTTTCTTTAACAGCAGGGCAGCTTGATTCGTCTGTGCATCAGTAACCGCGAGAACAGGTCAGCCTCATAAGCAACCTGTCAGGCTCACCAATAACCATGCACATTACTGTGCAACTGCTGGAAGTGACTGGTTCTCACCTGTACAAGTGGAATGGTGTGCTCCACTTCACAAGCTTGGTGAGATTTTTTTCTGTTTGGGTGTATAATTAATGTAGGGCTTCGGAATGCCAGATCTTGCCAGTTCGCTCTGGTTCGCCACATCCGAGATTCTTGCAAAATTAAGGTTAAATTATCCTTCATGCAACTTCTCGAAGCAGGCAGATGCCATGCCGACCATCACTATTCTGTAAACAGGTATATGGCTCCTCCTCTGTGGTATGAAAGCCTCCTTGCCTTGCCTGTGTATAACCCCTTCTCTTCCAATCCAGTGCGTTTAAAGGGCCTCAATTACGAAATTGTCAAATATTGAAAATCCATACAAAGGCTTGTCATACAATTGAAAAATTATCCAAAACAGAATTAGACAAACTTTTTGGACTAAACAAGTATCAGTCTAATCTGAGGGGCAGAAGACAGAATCAACGGCGACTACAATAAGAAGTTCAGGATGCCCTACTGTCTGTACCTCCAGCGATCACTCCAAATCACCTTTTTGGCACTCCCATGTCGTGCTTAAATCCCCTTGCTTCCCTTTAGCTGAGGTACTCTCCAGCACCCAGCTATTCAGGCTTGGGATGGGAATGCACCTCAGACTAGAGAGACGCCAGGGATGTGGCCTGTGGGCTTGTTCATGTTAGCCGGAACATTTTAGATCCATTAATCAGTGCTCTTAATTCTGCCAGCTGGACAAGGCTACAATGAGGGGGGTCATTATAGAGGGACTTGGTCCAAAAACGTTTTACATACTGGACTGGAGCACTTTGGGCTCACCAGAAGAAATCATTTTTGGATCCCACCAAAAAAAAAACATTTTTGGGACCCGCCAGAAAAAAAAATGTTGGGCCCATCACATTATATGTTATTGGCGGCAAACACAATATAATCTCTATAGAGTCTGGGCCCCTCTCCCCTCTCCTATGTGTCATGGCCTGGCCCCTAGTTTGAATTGGGCCCCAAAGCAAACCAGCCTGGGGGAGGGGGCCCAGACACCCATTTATCATTAATGCCAGCAGCAATAGTGTGGCAGTCTGCGGGTCTCAGGTCTGGGTGGCCATTCGGGTCACTTCTTCACAGCTGGGTTTCTTGGACCTTATACTGGAGTCTTGGCTCTCCTGCACTGATGGCTGCTCGTTCCAGATACGTCAAACATTTCATTGCAATAAAAATGTTTACCTCACCTGTAGAATTGCACAATTACTATACTAGAATTAACAGACATTGAGGTTGTTGAATAGCAAAGTCTCAAAACTCTCAAAAAATAATAATAATAATAAAAAAAAACAACAAAGGTAGGAAGGTGAGAAACAAGAGATGTTTAAACAAGCTTGGTTATCCCTTTTGGCGACGGTGTTTTTTGTCCCAGGCCGGCCCCTCGTCATAGATAACTGCTTCTTGTGGTGTGGTCTGACAGGCACTCAGACAATGTAAAGGGGAATGAATATTAGTTAGCCCCTATAGATGTCCTTCCCTCCCCCACAAACACTGCTTGCTTTTGCAGCTGTTCGATATAAATTCCTTGCATACAACCAAGTCCTCCTTGTTTGTTTTTATAAACAATAAATAGCCATGGGTCTCCTCCCAGCTGCCTCGTGCAGCAGCCATTTGGCAGAGAGGCACTAGCCAGATTAGTGTGAATTGTGCAGATGGCAACTATCACTTCACCAGTCTCATAAACACCGAAGCAGGGCCTCCCCTCCCCTCCCGCCCTGCCACCGAGATCTCAATAGATTATCAGCGCGGACAAATCGCTAGCAGATGATATTAAGTTGCTTTCATAACACACAGGGTCCCTTGTCGTGTGACATTTTTTTTTCATTAGCAGACCCCCAACCAAATCCTCTTAAATTTATAGATCTCTGCTCGCTAACCTAATTGTCAGCAACACAGCAGGCCGCAAGGCTTAGCCCCGGCTCGCCAATTACATCCCCTCGTCCTGATTATTACACAAGGCGCACAGGAAACTGAAGTGTTAAGAAGACAACACATTCTCACAGGCTTCAGGAACTGTTTTTGCTTATTTTTTTTTATCATAAATAGAAACAATTTAGCGCAGGGGCCTACTGGTCGGACTTCAGGAATGTGTATGGAGAGGGCTTGATCAAAATTAGTAATGATTAGGCCAGGATATAATATTTTAAAGTGGACATAAACAGGCTTGGGCTGACCCACAGGGTTACCAGGTGCTGGTATTCCGGATCATTTGAGGGCCATATTAACCAAATCCTTATTTGTGGCATCCTAAGTGCACACACAGTCTGACATAAGGTGTCTGTGCATGCGTCCTGAATGTAAGCCGGGTGATACTTGCATCTATTGGTAAGGTGGGCCCCCAGAGTCAGTGGTCCTCAACCCTGTCCTCAAGGCCCACCAAAATGTCATGTTTTTTGGATCTCCAAATAGCCAGCTCTATTGCTCTGCAGCTGCACTAATTACTCCACCTGTGCATCTTTGTGGAGATCTGCAAAACCTGGCCTGTTGGTGGGCCTTGAGGACAGGGTTGGGGACCACTGCCCAGAGTGACTTCTACTGGTGGGCCCCAGACACCCCAGTCCAACACTGGACCTAAATTCTTCCTGACAACCCTGTTCCAGGGAGGATCCTGGTTCACGGGGACACTAGGGCATGATTTATGAAGTACACCTTGGGCGGCCTCAGAGCAAATGTCTCAACTGAAACCCATGCCATGCAGTGGGGAAGGGTGCCCTCCTCCCAAAGCCCAATAATAGACAGCGTGGCAGAACCCCCCCTTGTATGAGCCCAATAATAGGCTGTGTGGAACCCTCCCACCAGAAGCCACAGAGAGGACAGTGAGGAACAGGCAGGAAGGGAGGAAATCATACTCACATGAGGCTCCAGCTTGCCGCACTCCACCTTAGGAGTTTCAGGTAAGTGACATAAGCCACACTTGACTAAGCCACATAGGACGTAGTGCAGTATGCCAGAGCCTCTTGTTAGTATGAAAGCTACCTACCCGTCCATTTTTTAACCTTGGTAAATAAGAGAGCTGCACCCCTCCTACCTTCACACACCCCGCAGCAGGGCTCCTTGAGGAACGGGGGGGATTTAAAGCACTGGTGCTGACGGCTAGAGAACTGCAGTTGCAGGGAGTGGGCAGCCAGCCCCCCCTCCCCCCTGTGACCACCTGAGTCTGGGCCCTATTGCAACCGCTACCCCTGCGACCACGGTCATTCCATCACTGCTGGGGTGGTCTTGGCAGGGGTTACAATGGGCATCCTGTTAGTCTCAGCCTAGTGGAGCATCTCAGAAGAATCTCCTGGCTGCAGAGGTGAATAGACCTCCAATCTTGTTGACTAGAAACCCACATTAAGGTAAGTTTCCTTGATTTGTTACTAAAGATTATTTCTAAGGTTGGCTCTAATACTTGTTGTTGGTAAATGTGGACAGCCAGCTTTATATGTAGGTTATACCAAAGTTTCTTTTTTTTTTGTACTAGAATCTCCGAGCTAAGGTTTTCTTTTGAAATCAGAACTTCACTGAAGGGCCCCTCCATTGCCTGAAGCTTGTGAGCCCTGTTTTGCATTTGCTGATTCATAATTCACTGAAAACCTGCTAAGCAGCAGGGCTAATATGAATGTATTAGCAATGTCACAGTGACAGATCTCTCATGTGGCTTGCTACACGAACACATACTTGACCCTCGTGTTTTCCCTGCCTGCCGAAATGGGTAAACAGATGGCAGCTAATTAATGTATTACAAGCGCGATTAGAGCCCTTTTCTAATTAATTATTTGTATTACTTTGCTGCTCTTATAAATCCGCACTACATATTTTTGGACCTCTCGCCACGAGTAATTTCATGAGCTGGACGGGCAAATTCTCATAGCTAAGCCGATAGAGCTTGTTATTAAGATGGCCTTGTGCAAATTGATTATGCTCAAAATCCCTTTTAATCAGGATTATTTAAAAAGCCCAATTATAAAAGACTATTTCAGAGTCGCAGAGAGATTAATCCACCTTCCTGATTAAGGGCATTTTTTTTAAGTGATGATTTATTCAGTTCACTTGCTCTTTAACACACAGTTCATCTGTGCAAATCTTTCTATGACATTATAAATGGCTGGTGCCATTATAATAACCTATGATTTACATGCTTGTACTAAGCTTTATTTATGATATGTCATCAGTAGTGATGAGCCAGAGCGGGGACAATCCAGTTTAGAAGTCCTCTGGCCACAAGAGGGTTGATTCAGCAGCTTTTTTTAACTCACTTTTGTTCTGGCTAAATGTTTTTTTTTCCCTTCAGTGCAATTCAGCACCATATTTACCTGTGCAATTTTTTTAAAACATTTGCATGGGTTAATATGGTGCTGAATTGCACCAAGGGAAAAACTGCTAACCCTAATGTGTCAACAAGTTAAAGGTGTCACTTGGACCCCTTTCCAGTTCACAAACAGGTAAAAAAACACAGTTAAAGAAAAAAAACTAACCATCGCAGTGTCTTCATCTGTTCCCCGACAAATAGCTTCCACCAGGTCAGGGGAGGTGAGGGACATTAATGGGGAATTCTCGAAGAATCAAAAGTCTTAAAGGAGACACAGCACTCAAACCAGTTAGATTGCTGACCAACCTACATTCTGTCTCTAAACTTGGTTAAAAACAGGGGCTCGGTCACACACATCTGCAGAATTATGCTTAAGCTGAACCACCAGCGCCAAGGTGCCCCTGTGAGGTGCAGGTGTTTCTTTTGAATTTGTGCAAGCACATGGTGTGTGGGGTCTAGGCTGTATTGCAAGGTCTTTGACCCTTCCACCCCATGGCTTGCACTTGAGGTTTAGGGCAACCTCAGGTAAGCCTGCTCCCAATTTATGCCAGTTAGGACTGCACCCCACAGAGGCACCTTGGCGCTGGTGGTGCAGCTTAAGCATACTTCTGCAGATGTGTGTGACCGAGCCCTCTGTTTTTAACCAAGTTTAGAGACAGATTGTAGGTTGGTCAGCAAGCTAACTGGTTTGAGTGCTGTGGCTCCTTTAAGACTTTTGTATCCTAATTGCCCTGCTAACGTGCACCTCCCAGGTTAGTTATAAAATGGTCTGAGCGGCTGCCACCCCTCCTTTGTTTCTTTTGAATTCTCGAAGAATCTCCATCCTTCCATGTACCTCTCCTTCAGTGATATAGTCAGTCACAGGGATTCCACAGAGGCTATTCCTCAATCGTATAAAAAAACCTTTGTGCCCCGGAGGGCCAGGTTTAGCTTGGCAAATGCCAAGGAAGGAGGAAGGGGGACCTGTGTCTCCCTCAATAATGCTGTCAGCTGGGAGGCTGCAATGGTGGCTCCCTGCCAGCAGCAGACCAGCGTCCTCTGGACCAGTGGGAAGCCCCCAGCAGACCTGCAGAAAAGACGTTGCCCGGAGGGGGTAAATATGAGGTAAGATTGCATTTTTTTTACAGGGACCACTATAATAGTTCACAAGGTAGTAAACCTGATGGTATTGGCATAAGATAAACCAAACCACCCCAAACTGCCAAGATCAGCGTCAAATCTAGCTTCAATCCAAACCCCATTATATTTATCAGTGAAGATAATCGCTTTTGAATTTTGACTGTATAACAAGTATTAGAATATACCTATTTTCTTGTTAGAATATATTCAACCCCTCCACCAGACCATAACGGAGAAGTTTTCCACCCCTTTATCCAGGTGACTCCTAATTAGGAGTCACCTGGATCATTTTTTTTTATACTAATTTATTTACAAAATCCTATCCTATGATTAGACGCTTTTACTGTGTTTGTAATGAGGTTCATTTACATATTAAATGTCTGGAAAAAACAGCAGTTTGTGGGATATCCATACATGAAAAAAACAAATTTGGGTTGCGACTTCACAAGGCGTGATCTCAATAGGGGCAGCACTGCAGCAGAGTGCTTGAGAAAAGCCCTCTGCTCCACTGGCATACGGAGAATGTTCTGGTGTTTATTCCGCATGTGTGAGATGGTGGTGATGAGAGATTTTTAGTTAACTTACACATGTCCTATAGTAAATGCAGAACATCATGCAAGTCAAGCATTTTTTTGGGAGGGGTGCAGCTTTTTAGGCTTACTGCCCCCTTGCCCTCAGTACTGGTATAGGGGTTCATTAGATACCATTTACAGAAGAAGGGAATCAAAGAACAAAATACCACACCAAGATATAATTTATTAATCTAAATTGTAATATTCTTATCTCACGCGTCCTCTGCCCCCCCCCCCCCCCCCCCAAGTATCTTTAAATGATGCCAGTAGCAGTATCTATTTCAGATGCCTCACCAACATTTGGGTTCATCATTGTCCTCCTGCCTTGGATAATGCCAGAAGCCCAGGGATGGTAGCTTTTATACCACAGAGAAATAGTCTCTAATACATCACTGGAAGGCATAAGACATGGAGGAGGTTACCCTAGGAAATCCCCTCCATACCAGTCCCCTCCAGTGACGTAGCTAGTCACATGGGGGGGCTCCACCTCTATGGTATAAAAAGATCCCTCCTCCAGCTCCTGGCTGGGAAATAAGATGGAGGGAGGGGACCTGTGTCCCCTCATTTAAGAGATGCCAGCAGGGCATCTTCATTAGTAGGCATCGCTGACATTGAAATCCTCAGATATGGACAAGTAAGACTTTGCCAGAGGAAGAAGAGGATGCCGTCCAGCAGAGGACAGGATGAGGAAGATGCAGATCGATAAGTAATTAACCCCTTCCAGCCACAATAATACTTGGGATTACATTAATTTAAATGACTCTAATGGGGCCTTTTTTCATCAAGTACCACTTTCCATTTTCTAATAATCTCAAGGACCACCTGGGTGATGCAGAAGGGTTGTCAGGCACCTTAAAAACACACAAAAACACAATTTAAAGTGCTTGAAATGCACATAAATAGTGGTGCATATGACTGGTAATAACACTTTTATTAAAACAATACTACTCAACTTACCTCCTGTAATCTCCACCTTGTAGGTAAAAAGAATAATAATAATAATAATAACATTATACATGTGGTTAAAAATACTGGTTTATAAACCATGTGAAAATGTTTCCAACAATTTCAGCCATATTTGACCACATCCTTTGTCTTATGTGAAGTTTGTCTCTAAAACTTGATGCACATCTAGCGTCCAAGGGCCAACACTTGAATAATATAACTTGCCCAGCCTGAACAATTCAGACAAAATAAACATTGTGCAGCACAAATAGAGAAATATGTGGCCGATTTGATGAAATATTGACAAATGAGCCAACTAAGCTGCAAGGTGTAAGTGAATGAATGGAGTAAATGAGGCATGAGATATCTGTGACTTAGAACAAATGACCCTGCACACAAACATGGCAAATAGGCATTTCCACTCAGCAACAAATGTCGACTTCCTAGTTCCTTCAGCCTACATGAAGTGTCACCTCAGTGCAAGGTGTGGGGATTTCAGGCTCATTTACTAAGCTCATTTAAAGAAGCAAGTCAATGGACAATGAGGTGTTACTACTACTATTATTAACAATAATGATAGGAATTCTATTGGTTAGAGTAGTGTTCCCTCACCTCAAGAGATACCAACTGCTCAGGTTTTGTAGATATCATTATTGTCATTATTGCTCAGACAGAAGTGGAGATCATATGAGCCCCATGTGGCCTGCATTGCCATTATTTGCAGCCCCCAGAACTCTGAACTTGCCTGTAGTGTAGACAGCTGACCACTAGACGGCAGTGCATCACCAATTCCCAAAGCAGGAAGTGAGGCACTGATGAACTTTTGTGTAGAGGTGGGTAACACATTTGCTACTGGTGTGTTGGGTTTGTCTAAAGATGCCTATGTAGACTCTCCCACCTCTTTCTACCACATCTCAACTCACCTTTACCTATCTGTACCTATCTCTGCTCGCCTTCTCCCACCCGATCTCAGTCCATAGCTTCTCTTCCCTCCTCACCTCCTCCCCATTTGCCCCACCTTCCTCTGCTCACCTCTGAATATTTCTACCCATCTCTGCTCGCCTCCTCCCACCTCAACTTAGTCCATCACTTCTCTTCCTGTCTCACCTTTGCCCACCTCTGTTTACCTCTTCACACTATAGCTCTGCTCACCTCTCCTCACCTATGCTAACCTCACCCATGCTCACCTATTACTTCCTCAACTCTTCTGACTTATTCTTACCTCTGCCCACCTCAACTCCTACCGCCTTACCTCTCTCTTCTTTACCTCTGCCCATGTCACCTTTGCCCACATTCCTGTCTCTCACCTCTACTTCTCTCAACTCTGCTCACCTTTGCATGCATATAAAAGCATATGGCATGCTTTAAAAATAAAGCATGCCAGCAATAAACGGTTAGTATTAAAGTTTAACAGTTAATGGCTAACTGTTTGTATTGAAGGTTTGTATAGAACAGTTGAAGTAGAACAATGGGGCCAGGGCCGCAAGAGTGCAGGATGGCACCCCCCCCTCTCCCCCAGGACCTGGACCTCCATGTTTGCGAATGCCCCCCCAGACCAGGACCTCTGTAAGTGTGTGTAACCCCCCCCCCTGTCAACCTGGTAACCTAAACTTCTGTTGGTGCCTGCACCCACTTCCAGCCCCCCCGGCCAAAAACCACTGTAAAAAAAAATACACGGTTACTTCTCCAGTGCCTGTTGCTCCCGTCCTCCTCACCGCTGGTGTCTGTGTGCGGCTGGCCTGCCACACACACCCCAATTCATTCCAGATGACAGCACATGACACGCAACCTCTCCCTGCTGGAAACTGCAAAACAGTGGCAAGACTTGCGGCTAGTGTTGCCCCGGCTCTGCGTTGAAAAAAGGTTACACAGCGATCTAGGGCATTGCTGGGGTGCTGCTGAAGGTTATAGTGAAGGCGCAAGAGGCGGGCAATTGAGGCAAAAATGATCCCCAGGGGGTATAAAGAAATATTTTGAAAAAAAAAGCAGCCTTGGTGGTGCAAATCCCCTCCCAGTCAGGGGCCCTGTGCAGGCCACACACAGCGCACACCCCAAAGGCCAGCCCTTAGATCATAAGTTTGTGCCCTTGTGCTTTAATGGGATGAAAAATTGATGTAAATATATGAGCAATCGTAAGAGAACTCACAGGAAGGAGGTGACTAGAAACCCCCCTATTCGGGTAGTTCGCTTTCCTCCTGTGTGGAGACCACACCTCAACTGACTGAGATATACAAAGTTACCCAATCTGCTGGTATAGTCTCAAGGTGTTATATTAATGCTAAAGTGAAAAAATTGGTTGGGGGCTAGGCACACCCCCATACAAGTGAAGAAACACCTTTGAGACTAACCACGCCTGTTTCATCCAGTATTACAAATGTTCATTAAGTATTAATCATTCATAACTAATTTTTATTAAACAAATATAACAGACATTTGCTGGAATGCCTTTAAGTGTGGCCACCTGTCACAGGCACCAGCCACAAGTTTACAATCAGTTGTTATTTTATACGAGGCTTGAGATGAGCGAACTTCTTGAAAGTGTGATTCGGGCGATTCGCCGAATTTCCCCAAGAAATTCGGGTTCGCCCGAATCGAACTTTCACGAATCGTTCATGAAAAAAAAAATGCCGGCATGGTGGGAGCGGGCAGGCCGGCTACGCCTGTCAGCGGGCAGCCGCCGGCCCGCTGACAGCACAGCCGGCCTGCCTGCTCCCACCATGCTGGCATTTGTTTAAAAAGCAAACACTTACCTGCATGGTCGGAGCGTGGAGGCCGGCGCCGCTCTCAGGCGCCCTCTGATGACGCGCCCTCTGATGACAGCCGAGAGCAGCGCCGGCCTCCACGCTCCGGCGCCGCTCTCAGCTGTCATCAGAGGACGTGTCATCAGAGGGCGCGTCATCAGAGGGCGCCTGAGAGCGGCGCCGGCCTCCACGCTCCGACCATGCAGGTAAGTGTTTGCTTTTTAAACAAATGCCGGCATGGGGGGAGCGGGCAGGCAGGCTGCGCTGTCAGCGGGCCGGCGGCTGCCCGCTGACAGGCGTAGCTGGCCTGCCCGCTCCCACCATGCCAGCATTTTTTTTTTTTATTTCAGGGAAAATTCGATCGGCACGAACCCAAAAAAATTCGGGTTCGTGCCGAATCGAATTTTCCCTGAAATTCGGAGCGAATTCCGGTTCGTCCGAACCGGTTCGCTCATCCCTAACAATAATCACATGTAAAACACTTTTACAAAGTTAAAAACCATTAACAATGTGCAACATAGGCAGTTCGTAGTGGCGCCCGTATAGGGGACCAAGACTATTTTTGGGGGGCTATAGATGGACTAGTAAATATATGAGGCCTTTTTTCTTCCTAGTGCGAGTAGTGGATGATTTTTTTCTCATAGACGTAAAACCATTATACAAGTGATCCTCATGCTCATGCACAGCTGCTCCACCGAACATAAACACAACCATCAACATGTCCCCCTACAAGTCAACACGTCCCCCCTGCAAGCTATCACTATCCGTTGGGCCTACTCTCTCTAAGCTGAAAGTAAAACTTAGATTTGTAATTTATGGCTGCAGCCTTACAAGACGACGTATTTATTTCCAGCCGTGGCTGTTGCAGGTTCTCACGATGTAGCCAAACTTGTCAAATAATGAAGCAACAGGAAAATAAACAGTCATAACTTAAAGGGCCCTTCCATAGCGACGGCTGTCAGAGTTGAATAAAGGCATTTTGTACAATAGACATTGTCGCTTCCTCCAGACAGGAAGTTGTTTTTGTTTTTATCCTTTACAGGTTTTTTATTATTGTATTATGTCTAGTACTGAGGCTTTTCTTTAGGAGCTGCGCTCACCGTATACCCTGAAACAAAACACAGGACTTCAGGCTGAATGGCCCAATTGATTTTATAACATCGGCTGCCTATGGTTAATAATTGCAGTCATGTGTAAAGTCACATCTGTGCGGGGAGGCTGTTTATATGGAGCTAAAATGCTTTGGCCATTAATATCTGTCTCGTAACGGAGAGTGGAGCTTTTTCGGGCGTTGGAAGGTTACATCCAGCTGACAAATCGGTGCTCTAAAACCTGTCCTGTAATAGAAGGGAGGTGTTTTTTTTTGTGTTTTGGTTTTGTCTGGGGTGTGACATATGGTGGTTAAGTTTTGGCCTGGATTTTTTTTTTGTAGTGGCATTGTGATATGATATTGCAGTTTTTATGGCAAGTGATGTTCATCGGGGTGTAATTGAATAACACCAAGAGTAATATTGAACTGAGCTCTCTTCTGTTTGCCATATGGCTCCACTGTGAAGGCGACATTATCGCCGCCAGTTGCAAAGAAAAATCCACCTCATTAAAGGCATATCGCATGGAAATGCTGAAAAATAAAAATATCTCACATATATATGTGCGTGATAGAAATGTATTCATATTAAGCAAGGTTTTGAGAGCCATTGTGATCTTTAAAAGGAAAACTTCCCTTTTGTTGTCAGGTATTTGGTGTTCTGCCTTTTTGTTTTCCTCTTCTGGATTGTAAAATAAACCTTACAAAAAATGAGCATTGTGTCCCCAGACCTGTGATTTACTTATCAGCATGTGGTTTCCAAGTTTCTTGTATTCCTGTGACTATGTGTTGCTAAAGTGGGAGCAGTTTTCCTGGCCTTGAGCAAAAGCTACAGACTACAAGTCCCAGAATCCATCCACTGTAACAGGTGAGCTAATCAGCAGCTTTGGCAAAATCAAGCAGCTGTAATAACCTCCCCATGTGAGAACTTGTGTGCCAGAAACGCTTTAGCTACTGGATCACAAAACTGTGATCCCCTCTCCTGAATAAGCTGAATTAGAGCAGGTGGGGTTAAAGCGAACCTTCACTATGAATAAGAGTCTATCTTATATGTTTCCCACACCCTGTACATACAGATTGTCCACATTAAAAATCATCCTACCTGCATCTACTGCATGTTATGAGCCTTTAAACATCCAAGATGGCGGCTTATGGAAGCCGCCATCTTATCAGGCAGCCTGCAAACAGGAAGTGCCTCCTGACTGTGCTGCTCTGCATTCTGAGACTGCTGACCTTTACCTGACCCCAGCTCTGCTCTGTCTGAGCAAAGCACAGCTATAACCCGCCCCCCTGTACCTTATCCCACTCTCCTCTCCTCAGTAAGTGTGATGCTTCTGAGTCAAGATGGCGGCGCCCGTATCCTAAATTCCTGAACAGAGTTGCAGCCCAGTGGGGGAAAGAATAATAAGTTAGCGACTAAAAACATAATTTTTTTTAATTTTAGATGCTGGGGAACCGTTTTTTAAAAGTTTGGGCTTTTCATTAAATCACGCTGAAGGTCCGGTTTAAACTTGTGACCTCAGGAGTGTGGCACGCCATCCCTGCTTGAGCCAATGAAATGGTTAGCAAGCCAGAGTTAGGAAGTCTCTGTTCTGTGCATGCCAGTTGGTGTACGTTTGTTAGCTAAACACAATGTTTCTAGAGAAAAATGTTTTCTTTTATAACAGAGTTGGCAACAAATAGTAAAGAAAAAAATTAACAGGTAAGCTCAGCACTTTGAAGACATTGTTTTGGCACACACAGAAAAAAATAAAAAATGCAATGGAAAGTGTAATTACCCATTAAAGGAAAAGTTAACTTTGTGTGCCCAAATGATGTCCACAAGGTGCTGAGCTTATCTCGCAATTTGTTTTCTTATGTTAGCAAATGTATATATATATCACTGTTATCCAGTGTCAACTCTGTAAAACTACATTTGAAATAGTATATGTATCGTATGTTTCTACCCTGTCTGTAATTACTATGTAAAGCGCTACGGAAGATGATGGCGCTATATAAATAAACAATAATAATAATAATAATAATAATATGTATATATTTTATATAAGCAGTTTTCACTACCTGTAATCAGTTGCTGTTATCAACTGTACACCAAGTCTGTACACCAAGATCTACAATTAGAGACAATAGTGATATTATTTTTATATTTTATATCATTTCTAGGCTTAATAACGTCAATTCATCTTTACACCCTGCAGGTAAAAAATCCTATTGTTTTCCTTTACTAGAAGAAGAAAGAAACGGTTGGCGGGGAGGGTATAGGTGAACAGGTTTTTGAATGTACTATTTCACTTTTGTTCCCCTCTAACTGCCTGTCTTCTGAGCCAGCCTTCCAACACTAACATTACCCATGAATCCAAATTTTCTTGTCATTCGCGCCTAATGAATTCTTCCCTGAAATCCTCAAATTAAAATAAATAAATAAAACTCACCTGCTCTAAGCTGCCCTGTGCCACTCCCCTCAGAAATCCAGCCTGCACTGGACCCCGGCCACATCACTCCCTGCTGCAGGGAAGGGCTTTCCATATCGGCAGAGTGAGAGGACATCAGCTCACTCCACCGGTACAAAAAGCCCCTCCCTGCGGCTGCAGACATCAGAGAGCGCCGGGGAAGCGGCGGATGACGTGGGACAACACCGGCAATGAACAGGGTAAGTATTGATGTAAACACCTTTTCTACTGTGTGTGTTTTTTTTCATGTAACCTTTGTGAACTGGTAAGGGGTCCTTTAGACCCCTATACTAGTTCAAGGGTCGGAGGGGCGGCATGTCATGTCATCCAGCAAGCAGGTAGCCTGCAAACAGAGTGGATCCCCCCTTTCCAGCAAAACCAGCCTGGATACCAGCTATGAACCCCCCCTCCCGCCCTGAGGGCTACCAAGCCCACATGGGCCACGGGATCTTTTGCACTACCTGGGCTTTGAGGATGCAGAACTATAGTGAGCCGACGTCGGCTCGCTCTGCCAGTATAAAAAGCCCCACCTTGGGAAGAGGAACTGTGTTCTCTGTCCTGCTGAAGACGCCAGCCAGGCCAGAGGTTAAAGTGGACCAACACCCAGGATTTTCACTATCCTGGGTGTTGGTCCACTTCAGCGGGGCATCCGAGATCAGGATGCCCCGCTGTGTGAAACCCCCCCCAAAAACTTACCTTTTCGGTGACGGACAAGCCGCGGCCGCCTCCCGCGCGTCCCTCTTACAGGGCGCGCACCAGCGCCGGCCATTCACAAACGGCCGGCGCGGGCGTGCGGTAGGCAGCGGCGGCTGATCCGTCGCCGACAAGGTAAGGTTTTTTGGGGCTTTTGGGGGGGTTTCACCCTGCGGGACATCCCAATCTCGGATGCCCCGCGGTGAGGGAGGTGATCACCCCTGGGTGTTGGTCCACTTTAAGGACATCACCTGGAGCTGGAATGAGGATGGAAGTAAGCTTATTTTTGTATTGTTTTAAGAGTGAATTCGCGAAAATTGTATTATGCTCATTTCTAATCTCCGCCCATTAGTAAATCTGCCATAGTAATATGCTGTCATTCTAGCAGAGGCAGGCTCACAACAAGACAGGCAGATAGAGGGGAAACATTCACAAACCTGTCACACCAATTCTCCCTTCCATTAAAATTAAAAAAAAAATGACTGGGTAATGTTTTCGATACACTGGTGTATAAGTAGCCCCATTCTCTTGCTCGCTATCTTTTTATCACGATAAGAGACGCTTTAACTCTTCACCTTTTGAATTTCGACCCCCAGATGAAAGTGTTAACGTAGCCGTCTCTCCCATCTTCAGCCCTGTGACATTCTTAGGCATTGTTCTAAGCTGTGCGGTGACACAGCCTTGTGACTTTATCCATTCGCCCCCTTAATGTATTATAGGCTGATAATTATTGTGTGTTCCCTCCAGCTAGTAATTAAAGGACGGAGAAGAGGGAGAAAAAAAAAAGTTGAACTTTTGCATTTCGACTGAGAATTGATCCATCTGCAGCAATAGCAGCAGGAAACAATGACTTCACAAAGTAATATGTAACAAGAAAAGAAGTATTTCAGTTCATCCTGACACATCCTGATATGCTGGACAGAAGGTGGATTTAAAGAGCAACCTTTATTTCTGCTCAAATCGCTTAAAGCGGACCTTCACCCTGAATAAGTGCATAACTTATATGTTTCCCATAACCTGTACATACAGATTGCTTACATTAAAAATCATCCTACCTGCATCTACTGCATTTTATGAGCCTTTAAACATCCAATATGGTGGCTCATGGAGCATCAGACAGCCTGCAAACAGGAAGTGTCTTCTGACTGCCGCTCTGCATTCTGGGATTGCTGTCTTTTCCCTGACCACAGCTCTGCTCTGTCTGTGCAAAGCACAGCTATAACTCCGCCCCTGCACTTTATCCCGTTCTCCTCTCCCCAGTATGTGTGATGCTTCTGAGTCAAGATGGCGGCGCCCGTATCCTAGAGTCCTGAACAGAGTTGCAGCCCGGTGGGGGTAAAGAATAATAAGTGACAAAAAACATTAAATATTTTAATGTTAGATGCTGGGGAATTGTTTTTTAAGGGTTTGGGCTTTTCATTAAATCATGCTGAAAGTCCGGTTTAAGATAAAGGGAATTTCAAGCCGATATGATCGCTTGGTCTTTTTACCAGGCTTAAACCGGACCTTCAGTGTGATTTAATGAAAAGCCCAAACTCTTAAAAAATGGTTCCCCAGCATCTAAAATTAATATATTTTACGTTTTTAGTCACTAACTTATTATTCTTTCCCCCACTGGGCTGCAACTCTGTTCAGGAATTTAGGATACGGGCGCCGCCATCTTGACTCAGAAGCATCACACTTACTGAGGAGAGGAGAGTGGGATAAGGTACAGGGGGGCGGGTTATAGCTGTGCTTTGCTCAGACAGAGCAGAGCTGGGGTCAGGTAAAGGTCAGCAGTCCCAGAATGCAGAGCAGCACAGTCAGGAGGCACTTCCTGTTTGCAGGCTGCCCGATAAGATGGCGGCTTCCATAAGCTGCCATCTTGGATGTTTAAAGGCTCATAACATGCAGTAGATGCAGGTAGGATGAATTTTAATGTGGACAATCTGTATGTACAGGGTGTGGGAAACATATAAGATAGACTCTTATTCAGAGTGAAGGTCCGCTTTAAATGCTGGAGCATGATCTTCCAGCCAGGGCTGCCACCAGGAATTTATGGGCTCCATCCAATTACATAGTGTGGGCCCCACTAAATGTAATAGATTGGCCTTTAATTTAAACCAAGGCAACTGGGATCCACAGCAGGGCAGAGAGCCAACACTCCATTATGGTGCCCAGCTGTAGAGAGAAGGCCCTAATGGCCACCCTGACCTGAGACCTGCAGGCTGCCACACTATTGCTGCATGAGGATGTCTGCCTTCCCTATCGCAGACTGGTTTGCCTTGGGGCCCAATTCAAAATAGGGGCCAGGCCATCACACATTAGAGGGGACAGACTCTTTAAAACTTATATTGGGGCTCCTAGTCTGATTTTCAGTTTCCTTCATGGCCTGAATAATAAGGTAAGTATATCTGCTTTGGGGACAGAAGTCCAGTTAAAACTAAGACCCAAGCCATCACATATAGGTTATAAAGGGGCCTAGTCACTATACAGCCTATGTTGTGTCTTGTCTCCCCATAACATATAATGTGATGGCTGGTCCCATAGCCCCTAAAGTTTTTGTTTCCTATATGGTCTGGGTTTCAAGGTAAGCCTGGTTGCCTTGGGACCAGAGGCACAGTTTAAACTAGGGGCCAAGCCATCACATATTGGTTATGAGGGGCTGCTGTATGGGGCCTGGAAGTTCCAGATGTCAGCCCTGCTGGGATCACCTCAATATTCAGACCATATAGGAAACTGAAGTCTATGAGAGGGGCCCAAGGCATCACAGTTATGGGGCAGATGTGAAATGGCCCCTATGGTGTCTTCCACCCAACCCCCCTTAACCTATATGTGAGGGCTCTGCCCCGGTTTGAAAACCAGTCTGGTAGCCTCGGGGACCAGTTAAAACTCGGTGCCTAGCCATCGCATATAGGTTACAGAGGGGTAGACACTCTTTATAATCATCGGCATCAGCAGTAATAGTGTGGCATCCAGCAGGTCTCATATCTTGGCCCCCTATTCTGGGCAGGACCCCTTGGGCCCCATAATAAAGTATTGGCTGTCCTGCAATGATGATTGCCCTGCTTCAACATGGTGCACTGGCCATTAAAATCTGCATCATAGAGCAGTGCAGGAACAGGGTCTTGTAGCCCCAGGGGGCAGATGATACAGTTACTCTTCCATACAGATGTACAATTTTAAACTCTTACTTTAAGCAAACCTAAACCCTCCCTGTTAGCCATAGCATGCTGGGCAGAGTTTAGGAACCTAACCCACCTACTCCCACTGCCTGTGAACTGCAAATTTAGAAATTGCTCACCTTTTGATCATAGAGCTTTATATGACTAGTGATAGGCTTTGGATCCAGACCAAAGCTAGATTCAGCTAGGTTCTTGCTGATTTACTCTGGTTCACCCCCATTCCATATACCATCAAGATCCAAGTCATAATATCTAGCATGCCACCCATTGATGCTGGTAGGTGGCATTTCGGTCATCACTGCCCTGTGAACTGGTGCCCTTGGACCCCTTGCCAGTTCACAAACAGCTAAAAAAAAATTGAAAATACATTTTTATATTTAAGAAATGGATCACTGTTGTCGCTTCTTTCTTTGCCTCTTCCATCGACAGGTCCACCATTTCAGGGGCACTTTCCTGGTTCAGTGGCAATGATCTTCTTGATGCCAGGGAGCCGCTATTGCAGCAGCCCCGCCAGCATCTGTAGTGAGAGGGGACATAGGCCCCCCTCCTCCTTCTTTGGCATCCCCACAAGCTAATTGCAGCCTGCCGGGGAAGGGAGGATTTTATACCACAGGGGAGGAGCCTCTGTGGAATCCCCCATGTGACTAATGACATCACTGGCGAAAGAGGCATGGAGGGATATTTTATTAACTTAGGTGCATTACCCAACTACTTCCACAGCCCATATTTCTATGTTTCTATATTTCTCTCTATTACACTTGCACTCGAGGTTATAGGGCAACCTCAGGTGAGCCTGCTCCCAATTTATCTATTGCATTGTATGTCCCAAATGGGGCTCTCAGAGATTAGAGTTAGGACTGCACCTCACAGGGTCACCTTGGCGCTGGTGGTGCAGCTTAAGCATACTTCTGCAGATGTGTGTGACCGAGTCCTCTGTTTTTAACCAGATTTAGAGACAGATTTTAGGTTGTCTGCAAGCTAACAGGGTTGAGTGCTGTGGCTCCTTTATAACTTTTGTATCCTAATTGCCCTGCTCATGTGCACCTCCCAGGTTAGTTATAAAATGGTCTGAGCGGCTGCCATCCTTTCTTTGTTCTAATTACATAGAGGGAGATTCCCTTGGAATCCTCCTTCATGTTCCTCCACTCCAGTGACATCATTAGGTGGGGACAGATAAAGGAAAAGTGGCAATGGTCCCTACACCAGTTCACACATTGTGTTGGCTGGAGCTATCGTGTTTGTCATTTGGGAGTAACAAATGCCAGGTTTTGGAGAGTATCTGGCTGTAAGGCTTCCAAACCGGATCGTCCCTTCTCTGACTTATCACTATATATGATCTGGGACCAGTAAACGGCTGCACTGCACTCATCCTATTAGAGAAGATACATCAACTGCACTAGTATTATTGGTATTAAGTGGTTTCCTGCCCCCTGTGAGATGTAGTTCCACTAGGAGAAGGGGGACTATCTCTCAAATACAGGAATAGCATGAGGGAGTAAGTTAGGTTAGTTTAGTATAGAAACATAGAAGGTTGACGGCAGAAGGAGACCATACGGTCCATCTAGTCTGCCCTTATGTGTATACTGTATGTACTCTTTATCTTAGGATAGATGTGTGCTTATCCCAGGCATGTTTAAATTTAGTGACTGTTGATTTTTCAACTACCTCTTCTGGAAGTTTGTTCCAAGCATCTACTACTCTTTCTGTAAAATAATATTTTCTAACATTGCTCCTGATCTTCCCCCCGACTAGCTTCAGGTTGTGCCCCCTTGTTCTATCATTAAGTTTCTTCTTAAAAACACTTCCCTCCTGAACCTTATTCAATCCTTTCACATATATAAAGGTCTCAATCATGTCCCCCCTCTCCCTTCTTTCCTCCAGACTGTACAAATTAAGTTCTTCAAGTCTCTCCTGAAAAGTTTTAAGTTTAGGCCTTCCACCATTTTCGTTGCCCGCCTTTGGACACGTTCTATTTGAATAATATATTTTTGCAGGTAAGGTCTCCAGAACTGCACACAGTATTCTAGCTGTGGCTTTACCAGGGCTCTATACAGCGGCATCACAACCTCCCTCTTCCTACTGGTGATGCCTCGAGCTATGCAGCCGAGCATCCTGCTTGCTTTTCCCACTGCCTGGCTACATTGTCCGCTTGCAGCTATCAGTAATCAGTACCCCTAAATCTCTCTCCTCCGAGGTCCTGGATAACACAGTGCTGCCCATACGGTACCCAGAGCAGGGATTCCTTCTACCCAAGTGCAGGAATCCCTGCTCTGAGTCCCTGCCTGTGGACCAGGAGCCTCATTTGGCACATTGTTGTATTTCCTCTATACATCTGTGACTCTATCTATTTTCCATTAGTAATTTGCATCATATTCTATAGTGCCTGGTCCCAGCTTGTAGTTTGGGGACCACATGTTACTGACGGACTGCCTGGGGTCAGCGAGTCAGACAGAAGTAGCGAATGCCAACTTACCTGTCTCTGTGGCTTCCAGCACCATAGTACAATATTACATTCAACATGGTTTTACATGATGATATGGTCACGTTCCTGAGCCACACAGAGAATATAAATTGGGAAACCGAGTGCCTGCCCAACTCAACATTTAACCTTTTTGGTGCTGGATAAAGACGTGTGGGAGGCAGGTATTTTATGGAAGGAGTGATCTGCGTTCACTCTGCTCAATCATTGTTGGGGGATGAGGAGAGATCCATACACAGTAGATTACATTTTTGGGACAGGGGGATCCAGCTTTGGGGCAAATAAAAGTTATTGCAACTTATTTAACGCTGAATGTAGGCCACCCTGTATCATCAGCTGTTTCCTGTACCTTGGTGGTGAAGTTGTGTCACCTGGAGCACCTTGACATCGGTGTCATCAGGTGGCAGGACCTCTTGGACCTGGTAGAAAAACAGCTGGTCAAAATGGACCTGAATTTTGACAGCCTCCTGTTTTGGCCGAACCTATCTTTGACCAGCATCCGAAGCCCAACACTAGTTCGAGCTATGTCGGAATAAGTGGTATTTCTATTCCAACTAGGATTCTTTGTGTCCTTTGGAACTGCAACATTTGGCAGCTTCCTGCGATTAGGACAATATTCCAGTTAAACTAATTTCAAGAGATTGAAATGCATTGAGCTGTTCAAAGACTTTTAATAAATTACACCAGGAAGTCAGACATTTCAATGGGAAAACACGGGATCTTATCAGTGCCACTGACTTTATTGTTTTGCCAGGATGTCTTTCTTTGTCATAAAACAATAACTAGCTGTTGAGTGGTGTTCACCCTACAGACACACACTAATTGTATCTTTTTCATCTGGGTCAAACTGCTCTGGTTTATAACAGTCCCAACCAAAAAGAACAACAACAGCAAGTAAAAAAAAAAAAAAACGAAACAAAAGAAAAAAGTGGGGAAACATTTGCTAATAATTTAGCTGCAGGATTGCAGAGAGATAAACGCTTAATGACTGAACACAATTACTTCTGTGAAATGTGAAACCTATTTATCTTTTTAACCCTCCTTCAGATGTAAAGTGGGAAATAATTATTTATTTTCCCATGGCCAACGATATTGTTAGCATGCACCAGCGAAACGATACGAGAGCAGACATCCTGTTTTATTTGCTGCTCATTAAGCAATGCAAATAGCACTTTACAAATGAAACAATGTGCAGCTCCTCCACACACTTTGGAAGCAATGTGACTGGTGTCACAGCAAAATTATTGTCATGCGAATTGGAATGATTTTGCATTTCCAAGCAAAGGAATGAGAAGTATTTCCTGAAACTTTTCTTTTTATTTTCATTTATGAGCAACCACCTCCTTGAACCTCTAAAAATATGAGCGCCACTCCAAAAACTACGTAAAAATGTCATACAATTCTGTTAGGCAAATACTAAAAACAAAAAAAAAACATATATGACCTATAGTGAGAAGGGTCCACAGACTAAATCAATACAAAGTATATGAGTAATAAATAGGGTTTATCACAAATATAGTATGAGGCAGAAACTGAATATAACACCCAAAAATTATGATCCAACAGTCCATTCCTAAAACCTTAAAGTGGAACAAAACCTGGGAATTTAACCATCCAGGGTTTTGTTCAGTGCCCGGGGGGCAGGGCCGGCGTCAGCACCCGGCAAGGCGGGGCAGCTGCCGGGGGCCCCCACTCTCTGGGGGGCCCACTGACAAGGTCGGCCTTTGGGGTGTGTGACGGCGCTTGACTGGCGGTGGACTGGGAGTGCACCCACATCTTGATTTAGTGCTGGGTTTTGTTCTGCTTTTAAATTGCCCATCCCAGCTGATGTCCTATCTCTGGAACATCCCAATCTGTGATACCCTTCTGTGTGAAACCCCCTGGGATCGCTGGCATACCCACTATATAAGCAATTCCGCCCCTAAGTTTTGGTTCGCTTTACAGGGGCATCTCAATTTGGGATGCCCCTGTTATGGTATGACCCTGGTATGGGCAAACTGGCGATCCCACAGTGCATTCACCAGTTCGAGGAAAGTAATGAACAAAGGGGGGGGGGGGGATCACACACAGGGGCATCCAAAATCAGGAGAGTCTAGATTTGTGGTGCTCTTCAAAGTAGACCAAAACTATATAACATGATCCTAAGGGGGCATCCAGATTTGGGACGTCCCGCGGTGATGTGATGGGACTCTTCACCACAAAGGGGCTCACTGAGACCATGCTGTCCAAGGGCCAACATCCTGGAGCCAGCCGTGGGGCATCCTAAGTGAGGATGCACCAGCATGTGAAATCGCCCAGATTGCTCAGTACATCTCCCCTATTTCCTGTCCAACAGCGCGTGTGCCGGCTCTCTTCCAATCAGAGCCATTTGCCATGATTATGCCATTCTGCAAACAGCTCTGATAGGCTTCAATACGGATCAAGAGCCTCTCGCATTCCCCATTGTAAACAATCAGAGTTATTTGCTGAATTACTGCTTGGAACGGCAAACGGCTCTGATTGGATGAGAGCACACGCATGCACCATTGGATCTGGGAGAGGTGAGTGAATTCCGGCGACCTGGGGGGGTATAACACAGTGGGGTATCCCAATTCAGGATGCCCCGGAGGAAGGCCAGAGGCCAACCCTGGAGTCTTTTAGCAGCCCTGGTTTTTGTTCTACTTTAATGCACGCTGAGAATATTCTGAGTAAACCAAGTGATAAATGTCTAAAGTGCACATGAATACAATAAATAATAACACTAAAAAGATTGAATCTAAAGTCTAAAACTAAAACACTACAAAGGCTAAATCTAAAGAACTGCAGGGCTGGCTGTTAGCCTGCCAATGGGGCATCCTCCAGCCTGATGCCCCACTGTGCGATACCCTCACTGCATCCCCAGGCACCCCAGACAGACTGGGTGCGGAATGTCATCTGGCAATCTTGATATCAGCCAATTGGCAATCTCAGAATTGCTGGGTGGGCGTGGCCTCGGTGATGGAAAAAATAGTGGTGGGCCGGGAGGGGGGAAAGAAATAAGGGTTTTGTTATGCTTTAAGTAACACTAGATTATTTACAAAAATGTACATTATCTCCCCCCACACAAGCATGTGACTTCCTGATGACACCTATATATATGTATCCAATGAATATATAAATGTCACTAACTAGAGATACAGCCCAAAGGAGCAGATGCATTAATGGAACAACCTCACTTAGACCCAAGATGGGGCACCCAGGTGTTCCATCGGGGAGAGCCCAGACTTCGTCAGGGACACACCTGTATTTTAGTGGTTACTCGTAGTGCAGCACACATTTTTATCTCTCCTTAGGAGCCATTTATACTTTGCCATTTGCGGTTGTGCCCCCATTGTGGGGTGGGTATTATTCTCATTTATGTTTATATGCCTTGACATAGATCCTTTCCTTAAAGGAAAGCTCCCTTTGTGTCAGGGCCTTATTGTTTTCCTCTTTAGGAATGTCAAATAAACGTGTGTGTTAGGATGGTGCCTCCATTTACTTAGTCATCAACACAGGCATTTCTAGGTTTCCTTTATTCCAGTGGCTCTTTGATGCTAAAGTAGGCATGGCTTTCCTGGCCTTGAGTAAAACCCTTTAGTACAGCTGCTTACTGCAAATCTACGAATCCTTCAATTGATAAGGATGAGCTGCCATCATAGCAGAAATCAGGCAGCAGTAATGATCCCAGATGAAAATGCTGCCAGTAACCCTTTAGCTACTGGAATATATGACTATATGGTCCTCTCACCTGATGAGGCTGAATTAGAGCAGAGTGTGAAGCGTTGTTTCTGCCACAGTCAGGAAGTGTCTGCTCTTACATAATTTTAGGACACAATATTCAACATTTTTATAAATGCCATCAAAAATGGAATTACAGTTTAAAGACCCACACTCATTTCCTATCCGATGGGTGTGGGTTCTTACCTGAACTGCAATCCTCAGTCAACATGCGTCCCTGCGATTGGCCACTGGCATTCAGGTGAGCCGGCCCTAATTGGTGGCAGGGAAAGAGAACACGACCCCGACCGGCGTAACCGTTGGCGGCTAATCGTGGGGTTGAATTTCAGCTGAAGATCGAGCCTCAGGTAAGAATTGCAGGCTCTGCAGTGGTCGATTTGCAGGGGGGGGGGGGGTCCAGCAATCTGGATGCCCCTTCTAGTCTGTCCCAATGCGGCCCCACACCCTTTAGGTAGGTGGGTCTGCTTTAAGGGCTACCAACAGGTTAAGTTTTGTGGATTTCCATATAGCTGACTCTATAGCTTCATCCGAGAACTTATTTTCTCACCTGTGAACCTGTGTGAATATGCCCTTGAGAAGGAGGATTGAGCGCATGTGTCAAAGGCAAAAGAGAAAGGAAAATGTGGCATGCTCTCCACGCTCAGTGTGGGCATCAAAAATGTCCATGCCTCATATATTTCTGGGCCCACTTTTGCAGAGGTCCTGAGTAAGGCTGGAGTAGTGGATTTCAGATTGGTGGATGAGTGGAGCTGGGTGGGTAAATGGTGGAGGTGGGCTGCATGATTATCTTGAAGGCAACCAAAGCAGGTCAGGGAGAAGTTGCAATGGAACTGCTATCAGGACCGTCAGTTGATTCATAGCTTTGCCCCATACAGGAGTCCTGCCTGAACTGCCTTGATGGTAGCCCTGTTCACTTCTGTATCTCACTAAAACAGGTCTACCCCCCCCTGGGTATTTTGCTTTGTAGAGCTAACCAAACATTAGTCCACATGCGCTCAACCTTCCTCCTGCCACCAACAGATCTCCACTGAGATGCACAGGAAGAGAAATGAGTGCTTAAACAGCGCTATGGACTCAACACTAATTACTTTATCTGTGCATGAGGTTAGAAATCTGCAAAACCTGGCCTGTTTGTGGCCCTTGTGGAGGAGCAGCACTGCGTTGTTCAAAACATGGAAAATGATTTAGCTTTACTGGATAGATGGTCAAAACTGTGGAAACTAGAGTTTAATGTCTCTAAATGTAAAATCCTGCACTTGGGTAGAAGGAATCCCTGCTCTGAGTACCGTATGGGCAGCACTGTGTTAGCCAGGACCTCGGAGGAGAGAGATTTAGGGGGTACTGATTACTGATAGCTGCAAGATGAGTGGACAGTGTAACCAGGCAGTGGGAAAAGCAAGCAGGATGCTCGGCTGCATAGCTCGAGGCATCACCAGTAGGAAGAGGGAGGTTGTGATGCCGCTGTATAGAGCCCTGGTGAGGCCACAGCTAGAATACTGTGTGCAGTTCTGGAGACCTTACCTGCAAAAAGACATTATTCAAATAGAATGTGTCCAAAGGCGGGCAACGAAAATGGTGGAAGGACTTAAACTTAAAACTTATCAGGAGAGACTTAAAGAACTTAATTTGTACAGTCTGGAGGAAAGAAGGGAGAGGGGGGACATGAATGAGACCTTTAAATATGTGAAAGGATTGAATAAGGTTCAGGAGGGAAGTGTTTTTAAGAAGAAAGTTAATGATAGAACAAGGGGACACAACCTGAAGCTAGTCGGGGGGAAGATCAGGAGCAATGTTAGAAAATATTATTTTACAGAAAGAGTAGTAGATGCTTGGAACAAACTTCCAGCAGAGGTAGTTGAAAAATCAACAGTCACTGAATTTAAACATGCCTGGGATAAGCACACATCTATCCTAAGATAAAGAGTACATACAGTATACACATAAGGGCAGACTAGATGGACCGTATGGTCTCCTTCTGCCGTCAACCTTCTATGTAACATGACAACTAGGATGGCGAGACTCTAAGCTCTTTCAGAGGAAACCCCCCAGAAAGCCCCAAAAACTCACCTCACCACTCTCCCACATGACCGCGCCGTCCAATCCCCGCCGACTGACAAGTGGGTGACAGCGACGGACAAGACAGCGCGTCCGCCGCCGCCGCCTCCTGTAAGTCACTCTTACAGGGCGCGCGC
The DNA here is from genome assembly GCA_027917425.1 of Gastrophryne carolinensis. Lineage (NCBI taxonomy): Eukaryota > Metazoa > Chordata > Amphibia > Anura > Microhylidae > Gastrophryne > Gastrophryne carolinensis. The sequence continues at coordinate 38,235,433 of CM051241.1, forward strand.
CTGCGCTGGCCATTCACAAACGGCCGGCGCGGGCGCGTCTAGAGGGGCGCGCGGGAGGCGGCTGCCGCCGATAAGGTAAGGTTTTTTGGGGGGGTTTCACCCCGCGGGACATCCCGATCTCGGATGTCCCGCGGTGAGGGAGGTGATCGGCCCGGGAATCTATAAGATTCACCCCTGGGTGTTGGTCCACTTTAAAGGGTAATTCCACTTCCAATGGCATTTTTAAAAGTTTCCAAATGATGATTTCCAATGTGCAATTCTGTGTTATAAAAGAAAACAGTTTTCTATAGCGACAATGTGTTTACCTATGTACACCAAAGTGGAGATTTCGAGTACATATCATAGACTTCCTCACTCTAGCTTGCTAATCATCTGGTTGGTTGAGGCATGGATGGCTGGTTCAACTCATTCTGATGAAATTCAACTTCTTCAGTTTCGAATGATTACAGTCCAGTGTTCCGGTGGTAAGGGTTAATGGCCGGGTTCTCAGCTGGATAGGTCATTAGGCTGCTTAGACTTAGCCAAAGCTGCTGAAGAGTTCACACTGTTGCATAGGGAGAATTGTGTTTTTTACTCTAGGCCATGAAATCCACTCCCACCATAGTAAAACAGAGGCCCAGAAATATGAGAATCACGGAAACCCCATGCTGATAAGTAAATCACAGTTATGAGGGCACAATCCTAACACAAATGTTTATATATATTCCAAAAGAGGAAAACAATAAGCAAAACACCAAAAACCTGACAAAATGGGACAACAAGGCAATACCTGTTGTATAACCGATATGTCATCTTTGTCAGCTGCCCCAAAGGATGCCCCTTAAATATTGCTGCTCCTATTTTAGTGGGGCTGTGAGTGAGGTAGATTTGGACTTATACACCTACTTAATCACATGACTACCAGTGAACACTGTGGATATGTGCCTAAAAAGCCTGTAATTAATGCCCTTATTCATCAAGCGATAGCGCCAGGTAGTGTCTGATGAGCGCCAGGTAGCGGCAGCTAACGGCGACTACCGACTCAAGTACGCCCGGCGGCGGTCACAATGACGCATTTATCAAGCAAAATGAGGCTAGCGCCGGCGAGAGCGACGGCTAGCGCGGCATTCATCATGAAGCCGCCTGGACCGAACAGCGCCGCTGCACAGCGCCAGGTATGAGCTGTCGCTCCCTGGCGATGTCCAATGCATTTCAATGGAGCAATCTATAATTATTCATAATTAATTGGTATTAATTTTTTTTTTTTTTTTTTTTTTAATGTCAAAAAATCGGAGACCACTTCTGCAATGTTAGGATTTATTTTTAAGTCAAAAAAAAATTAAAAAAAAATTTGTGCAGAATTGATCTAACAGGTCTGAGATTAATGTATTGATATTACAGAATGATTCTAAAAACATGTATAATGTTACATTCAAAAAATATGGTTGTTTAGGGGTTAAAAACTTGTTAATACACTTCGCCGCCAGCGCTCTGGGGTTTAAACAAGGAATGGACAGCGACAGCACATTCGGAGCGTGATTTTTTGATGAATATGAAGCTAGCCGTTCGCTCTGGCCATTCGTTGTCAGGCGCTCACATACAACGCTGGACCTGTGAAACAGCGACCCCCCAGCCCGTATTCAACATTACCGCACACCGACTGAGTCGCTGTCATCAAGCTAACGCCGGCCAAGCACAGCGAATACTGGCTGGCGCTGAAAAAATCACGCTACAGTCGCTCATCTGTCGCTACCTGGCGCTATTAATGAATCGGCCTCTAAGTCACACCCCTAAACCACACCCATTACACACAAACTGAGTGTGGCCGATTTAGCAATCTCTGGTCCACAAATTGTTTTGTTGAGATGGGCCATTACTGGCTATGTCCAATAATATTTTTTGTTTCGCACTCTTTTGTTTGTCTTTTGTTTTCCATTGTTTATTTTATTTGTGTGTATAAATATGTCTATGTACACGAACATCTGCATGATTTGTTTGTATGCTGCATTTTTTTAATCCGTCTTTTCTATTGTTTTTACACTTGTAAGATAAAAGGGGAGGTGAGAAATCTGCGCTAGTGTTCCTACTATGTGGTTAATTAGGCATTGTATAGCAGAAATATATATTTAAAGGCAAAGTCTACTTTTGATTGAATGTTTAAAAGTGTATATTTTGTGTTTCTAGATCAGGTGCTGAGCTGATCTAGAATTTTTAATTTTTTTTCTAATGTTAGCAAATATGTGTTTTATGGAAGCAATCTGCAATTCTGTTGCTACTGGCAATGTACACCAAGTGCAGACGGGGAGGCTGATTTATTAATGGCGACATGTAGCGACAGTTGAGCGACTGTAGCGGTATTTTCACAGCGCCCGCTAGTAGTCGCTGTGCTTGGCCGTTGTTCGGTTGTTGATAGCGACTCAGTCGGTGTGGCGTAATGTTGAATAAAAGGTTACGAGTCGCTATTTGACAGGTTCCGCGCTGTATGGGTGCGCATGATAGCGACTGGTCAGAGCGACCAGCTTCCACCATATTCATCAAAAAATCACACTCAAAAAATTCAAGCGCTGTGAAATGCATGTTTAAACCCCAGAGCGCTGGCGGCGATGTGTTAAAAGTAGTTTTTTAACCCCCAAACCACCATATTTTTGGAAACCAAAAAAAAAAAGTATTTTAAATAATTTAGTAATATGAATACATTAATATCAGACCTGTAATATCAATTCTGTACAATTTTTTTTTAATTTTTTTCCCCTTAAAAAATTATCTAAAATGGCAGAAGTGGTCACAGAATTTTTCACATTTAAAAAAAAAAAAAAAAAAAAAAAACAATAATTAATTATTAATATTTAAAGATTGTTCCATTGAAATGCATTGGAGAGCGCCAGGTAGCGAGAGGTCATACCTGTCGCTGTTCAAGGTCGGACGCTGGCGCTGTGGGCTGAGGCTGGAATAATGATGAATGAGTCGCTATATGGCGCTATCTCAGTTGCTAAGCAGGATTGGCTTGATAAATGTGTGATTGTGGTGGGGAGCCGGCGTTCTCGTGGCGGTGGCCGTCATTACCGGCCGCTCACCAGTCGCTACCTGTCGCTATTCCTTTATAAATAAGGGCCTTAGTGTACCTTGTCAATAGCAACAGATTGCAGATAGCTGCAGAGCACACTGCTCCTGGACATGTGTAAGATTGAATGAGCTCCCTCACCTCAGCAGCGGCCATAGCAGCAGTGTTCTGTGTGTACAGGACCCACTTCTCTTTTCTTGGTGTACAGACTTAGGCCCTTATTTAGCAAGGGATAGCGCCAGGTAGCGAATGGTGAGCGAACGGTAATGACGGTCACTGCCACGAGAACGCCGGCTCCCCTCCGCAATCACACATTGATCAAGCCGATCCTGCTTAGCGACTGACAGAGCGCCAGATAGCGAATCATTCATCATTATTCCAGCCTCACCCCACAGCGCCAGCGAGCGACCTTGAACAGCGACAGGTATGACCTCTCGCTACCTGTCGCTCTCCAATGCATTTCAATGGAGCAATCTTTAAATATTCATAATTAATTTTTTTTTTTTTTTTTTTTTTAAATGGCAAAAATTCTGTGACCACTTCTGCCATGTTAGATATTTTTTTTTAAGGTTAAAAAAAAAAAAAAAAAAAAAAAAAAGTGCAGAATTGATATTACAGGTCTGATATTAATGTATTCATGTTACAAAATGTTTTGAAAAACTTGTTTTTTTTTTTTCAAAAATATGGTGGTTTGGGGGTTAAAAAACTACTTTTAACCCATCGCCGCCAGCGCTCTGGGGTTTAAACAAGCATTTCACTGCGCGAGAATTTTTTGAGCGTGATTTGTTAATGAATATGGTGGGAGCCGGTCGCTATGGCCATTCGCTGTCATGCGCTCCCATACAGCGCGGAACCTGTCAAATAGCGACTCGTAACCTTGTATTCAACATTACGCCACACCGACTGAGTCGCTGTCAACAACCGAACAACGGCCAAGCACAGCGACTACTAGCGGGCGCTGTGAAAATACCGCTACAGTCGCTCAACTGTCGCTACATGTCGCTATTAATAAATCAGCCTCCCCGTGTACCTTGTCAATAGCAACAGATTGCAGATAGCTGCAGAGCACACTGCTCCTGGACATGTGTAAGATTGAGTGAGCTCCCTCACCTCAGCAGCGGCCATAGCAGCAGTGTTCTATGTGTACAGGACCCACTTCTCTTTTCTTGGTGTACAGACTTAGTATACATTTCCAATACCAAAAGATTGCAGGTAGTAAATACTGCTTCCATATCACACATTTGCTAACATAGGGAAAAAAAATACCAGGTCAATTCAGAACCTTATGCACAAATAATATACACTTTTAAAAATCAAAAGTGGATATAACCTTTAAACATAGCAGAAACATATATTGATCTTTAAAATGTAATCAAAGTCTTCTATGATCAAGGTTGCTTATGTCAATGTACATTTAGATATGGAGTGTTAAATTGGGAGACAGCCTTCAAGTCCATGTCTATGCTTTCCTTGGGGTTCCCACTTGTGTGTAAGATCATAAACAGGTCAGGAAAGCCAGGAGTCTCTTTCCTTACCTTATCTTTATTGCCTGGAACAGAGGTTACAGGTTGAGTAAACACTTCCATGACAAAAGGATAACCCGTCACTCTTTGCCTTGTTTGTATGTTCACACAAAATGCAGAAACACATCCATGGCTTGTGTTACTGCCCAGAGCCTTTTGCCCAGCTATCAAAACACTCTCCCAGGGAGGAAGCAATAAAATCCAGTAGGACACTGAGGTCTAGCAGGCAGGGCCAGATTAAGAATGTCCATGTTATTGAGCAGGAGGCTCCCACCAACAACCCCTTCTCAAGACAGTTACATACTGTAGTTAATACAGATGAAAAAAGACATATGTCCATCAAGTTCAACCAAGGGTGTTGCGGTAGGGAAAGTTATTTTTTATTTTATTTTTTAGGATTTTTTTGTGTTTTACTGATAACAGCTAATATTAACTGTTAATGTTATTTTCTAAATAAGCATCTAATCTTTTTTTGAAGCTGTCAGCAGTTGATACAGTTGCAAGCTTCTGTGGGAGGCTATTCCATAGATTTATAGTTCTTATGGTAAAAAACGATTGTCGCCTCTGAACACTGAATTTCTTTTTTTTTCCAGTTGAAGGGGGTGTCGCCTTGTCTTTAGAGAGGATTTTATGTGAAATAGTGTTCCCCATATTTTTTGTATTGCCCATATACTTATACGCATTAATCATGTCCCCCTCAGTCGTCTCCTCTCAAGACTAAAGAGATTTAATTCTCATAATCTTTCCTCATAATGAAGATCCTTCATTCCTCTTATTAGTTTGGTGGCTTAACTCTATTACATCCCTATCCCGTGATGTCATGCCTATTTTAATGCATGATAATATCTTGGTGGCCTTGGAAGCAGCTGCTTGACATTGCATGCTGGTATATACCCAGTGGTCTACCAGTACCCCCAGATCTTTCTCAACAAGTGATTCCCCCAGTTTTCTGAGGACATAGGGTGGCCTTCAGGTTATTAGACCCCAAGGGCATGACTTTACATTTCTCAGCATTGAACTTAATTTGCCAAGTGGATGCCCAGACACTCCAAGTCAGTCCAAGTCAGCCTGAAGCTTGTGAACATCTTCCATAGACTGCACTGTGCTACATACCTTTGTGGCATCTGCAAAAATAGAGACAGTGCTTTTAATTCCATCTTCTATGCCGTTTATAAATAAGTTGAATAAAGTGGGCCCAGCACTTAACCCTGGGGTACGCCACTTACAGCTGGTAACCATTCAGAATAGGCATCAGTAACCATAACTCTCTGCATATAATCCTTCAGACAGTTTTCAATCCAGTTACAAACTGTATTTTTTAATCCTGAAGATCTCAATTTCCCCAATAAGCGTCTATGGGGGACAGTGTCAAATGCTTTTGCAAAATCCAGAAAAACTATATCCACAGCCGCCCCTCTGTCCAGGCTTCTACTCACCTCCTCATAGAAGCCAATCAGGTTAGTCTGGCAGCTTCTGTCCTTAGTAAAACCATGTTGGTTGTTACTTATAATATTATGCAGAGTTACTTATTCATGTATGTAGTCCCTTAATAGTCCCTCAAGCAATTTTCCCACAATGGATGTTACAGGTCTGTAATTGCTCGTAGAAGATCTAAAAATTGGCACCACATTTGCCTTGCGCCAATCTCTTGGCACTATACTAGTTGTTAGTGAGTATTTAAAGATAAAGAACTCCGCTTTTTTCTTGAAGAACTCTTGGGTGAAGTTCATCTGGTCCTGTGGTCTTATTCACATTTAAATTATTTAGTTTTTCTTGGATGATATCCATGTTTAGCTTTTAAAATATTATACTTGGGCTATTGCTATCCGTGGCATCTCTTGTGTTGGTCCCTGCTCCTCTCTTGTGTACACAGAGCTAAAGAATCCATTTAACAGCCCCAACTTCTCTTCATCCCCAGCGACCATTTCCCCATTATCATTAATTAGGGCACCTACCTGTTCTGATTTAGTTTTCTTTGAATTTATATATTTATATATTACGTAGCTACACAGAGGAGAGACAGCAAGCGCTCCCGTGTCCGGCGGCCGAGGAGACGGGGAGGAACGCGCTGCTGCACCACGGATTGACATTAAATTGGAGGTAGCGTGTATGTGGACACAAAAGGTCTTTACAGCGCGTCTCCCAGTATAGTGCTTCAAGTTGGAATCTTGATTTTGAAAACGTGTTTTTATATGAATGCTGGTAAGCATATTAAATGTGGGCAGGAGCTCTGAAGCTTTGAAGGTATCACGCTATGTGTTTTTACTTGTTTGTTTCCATGTTATAAACCTCTGGAGTGGAGGAGATATAAGGAGTTTCGAATGTTAAGGAGGATCTAAAGTTACTAGTATTGCTTATATATAACCTAATTGATGAAAAGCACACAGAAGTCTTGACACCCTAAAGAGGATCTAAATACATACCGCAAGTTTTCTTTTTTCATCTGGTACGTGATTTAATAGGTGGTGGTGGGAGTTGGCACCAATTGTCATCTTTATTGAAAATACACATAAGAGGTGGATTTTTCGTAGTCAAGAGTGAAAATAATTTTGCATTGAAGGAGAAAGTAATGTCCCGCGGAGTTGTGGTGTCTATGGCACTAATATATAAACAAGGTATGGACTGATTGCTCAATTCGCCATTGGGGCGTTTTTACACATAGTAAAATTAGGACTCATTGGCCCTTTAACTTAACCCCAGTCCGGCAGCACTGCCGGAGGGCATAAGAGAGCCATGCTTGCATGAGCGAGCACGAACAGATGGGCCGGTAATGCAGTCACAAGCAGAAGACGCGCTCGCTGCCGGTGCCCGAGTCAGCGCCGGCTGCTAATGCAGCTGCTGGCCATTCGGGATGCGGGCACGCCGGCCGAGCAGCTGACCGCAGGCACCGCGGGGCTGATAGGGTAAGTGAATCATGACACTACAGTTAAGCATTGGTAACAGCAACATCCAAAAACATAAAAAATCCCTCCACCAATAGACTAAGCTAGAAGTTGTTGTATCCCCAACACCCCTTCTCAACAGCTGAGGCTTAGTCTTATAAACCCATCTTCTTTGTAAGCTTTGATTATTTTTCAGCAGTCAGGGGCTTTGTAAGGATATCTGCTGTCATATCCTCAGTAGGGCCGTAAAGTAACTCAAGAAGTCCCAGCTTGAAGATCCCTCAGAAAGTGGAACTTCACGTCAGTGTGCTTATTTCTCTAGCTAACTCCATCTGCGCAAATGCATGGCATCCTTGTTGTCTTAGCCATATAACTTCTTTGCTTGCCTGTGCTGCAGCAACGTATTCTGCTTCAGTAGATGAAAGTGTAACAGAGAGCTGCTTTCAGCTAGTCCAACTGACAGCACCTCCTGGTAGATTTTCTATCACTGGTAACTCCGGCACCAGTCAATATCCACATATCCTGTCAGGATGCTTTCATCACTTGCTGGAACCTTAGCTTGTAATGTAAAGTCCCTTTAAGATGGCAAATTACTCACTTTACAGCATTCCAGTCCACCTGATTTGGTATTGAAACCTTTCTACATAGGATTATAATAGCTGCTGCAATGCCAGGCCTTGTTGAGGTGGTAATGTACAGAAGTTAGTTGGTAGTGCAGTATCTTGGCTTTTTATCTCCTTCAGGTAGCGGGTTTCCATAACAGATTTTATTGGTTTGGCATCTTCCATTTCAAATGTTTCTATTATTTCTTATATTTTGTCCTTTTGGTTAAGAAGAAGATTCTTAATCTGAGTGCTGAAGTAATTATTTATGTTTATAAGATCTTCAGTCTCAATGTGCTGATTTAGGGTTTGCAGTATTTCTGCTTGAAACCTGTCTTGCTCAAAGCAAATCAGAATATCGTCCACATAAATGAGCACATAGATCCATCTGTCTGTCAATTTCTTTGTGCATAATCAGGGGTCTGCTTTACTCCTCTAAACGTCCTTTTGTGTAAGCACTTCATGTATTTTCATAATCCATGCTCTGGCGGCTTCCTTTAGATCATATATACTCCTTTGAAGTTTGCATACTAGGTCAGGCCTTTGTTCATCTTTGAACCCTAGTGGTTGTTCCATGTAGATGTCTTCTGATAACTTGCCATGTAGAAACACTGTTTTCACATCAAAGTGTTTCACTTGCATTTCCCTTCCACAGTGGCTACTGTCATCAAAGTTCTTATTGTAGCATGTTTGACTACTGGATCAAAGTCTCATCATATTCCTTACCATATTTTTGAGACTATCCCTTGACAAGCAGTCTTGCTTTGTATCACCCCACAGTGCCATATGCATAGTACTTCACTTTAAAAGTCCATTTACAACCTATGGCTTTCCATCCTGGTGGTAGTTCTGTAGGTGTCCATGTTTTGGATTTTATTGCCTTTGCACCTTTTATCCATTTACTGGCTTTCCTTTCTGAAAGCTGAGATATGTCTTCCCAGTGTCAGGCCACGTGGGACAGCTGCCTTCAGGTGAGTCCGCAACCCCCAATCTCTGCTGCTGCTTCTACCTATAGACAAGCCCCCATTTGCCTGGATGATAGACACGCCTCACTGGACACGGTTGCCCCCAGGACTTAGATAGCACAAAGGATGAAGACTTACAGGATGAAGGCAGATGAACCAGGGATGAGGCAGTGCGGAAGTTGGACTGGCTGGGGTCATGCACGGTAATGACTGTCCTTATGATTCGGGGTTCCAAGGGAATAAACAGGAGAATGGTCAAGGGTCAAGCAGGGTTGTCAGATGGTTCATGATACATATAGGTAGACAAGCTCGAGGTCAGGCAGGTGTCAGTCCAGGCAGCGATAAGGAGGGTCAGACAAAGCAGAATTCAGCTAACAGTGGTACTTTAACACCGAGCAAAATGCTCGGGCAATGCATGCTGGGAGAGGCCTGGTTTTATGTGGCCATTGGCCAATCAAGACAGGGGGCCAGGGTCAAGCCACTACCTTAACCCCAGCAATACCTGTGGAGATGCTGACCAGCAAGGCAAAGTCATAAAAGGAGACAGCACACCTAAAGGTATGCCAGGGATGCACAGCCATACTGACAGCCAAAGTACACAGAGAAGGTGATTAACCAGCATGTGGGGAAGCTGAAACCATGACACCTAAGTCGCAGGTTCACCGACACTGGCAGTGCTTGCCTTGTATGAAAGATGTACAGGTGGTTCTCAGTTGTCATCACATGGTCTCTCAGAGCGCACTGAAAAAAAACACTATACTCACCTTTAATCCCATGTAGGCTATCGCTGCTGGTCCAATGTATTCACAATTACCAGATCCACGTCCCAAGCCCTATTCACTGCCCTAGTTCCTCTGAGGAGGGGGTGGGGCACGCCATAGTTCCCTCTGCAGAGTCGATTCTGGCGGAGAAGGAGGGAGCAGCGCCCAGTGCGGGACTCAGATTGGTCAATTTGATAAGTGTGTATACACTGGACCAGCAGCAAAAACCTGCGTAGGATAAAGGTGAGTATAGTGTTTTATTTTTTGACTGAAGTATGACTTTAAGACCTGAAACTATACAGTCAAACAGTGGCGTAACTAAACGTGATGGGGCCCTTGTGTGAACATTAAATGGAGCCCTTTCACTGCAATTTTTTTTCTGCAGCTAGACAACTCCTTTCTCGAAATAATGCCGAATGAGCACAGCTATGACATGTAAAGTAGAGGAGCAACAATGATGGGCCACGCCCCCTGACCTTCCGGGCCCTGGTGCGGCCACACCCCCTCAAGTTACAACCCTGCAGACAAATATGCTACTTTTTTATTTGGCCAAGTTGTTCAAATCTATTTGGCTTTGAAACTATTCATTTCAAACGAAATGTCATATCATGAATCTCATAACCACTCATCAGTGGTGACTCAAAGTCTCTCATCTCCACTACCAGAATTTGTAACTTTTTTTATTAAAAAACTTTGATCATTCATACAGTATATACATATATGAATATTTACAATAAATAAATACTGTATTTTTGGTTCAATAAGATAAGAAAATAAAAAAACTACTCTGAACCAAATAGTGTGCCAAACTACCCCCTCCCAAAACCCAATAGCAGCAGGTAGTGTGCAGAATCCCCCCCCCCCACCCAAATCACCCCATAATAAGCAGAGTGGCACAATGCCCCCAATTACCCATAACAGGCAGTGTGGCTGAATCCCCTCCAATCCCATATACAGGCAGTGTGGCAGAATACCTCCAATCCTATATAACAGGCAGTGTGGCAGAGTTCCTGCCCCCAACTCCATATACAGGCGGTGTGGCAAAGATTCCACCAACTCCATATATAGGCAGTGTGACAGAGTTCCTTCCCTCGCTGCATGTGAGAGGAGGGAGCATGGGATGATCAAGCACTGGAAGGGTGGGCAGGAAGCAGTTACACTTGTTCTCTACTCATGCGCTGGACCTCCAATGTACAGCGCCCCCCACACATACCCAGAATATGTCCATACCTTACGGTGCTCCCACACTGCTGATCATGGTCTCACATCCCTGTTTCCAACAGGAGGGTGTGGCCTATGCACAGCTGGCACCCATGAATGCTGACTGTGTATTGGCCACGTCCGCCTGCCGAAACTGCAAATGCATGGACAGCGACAATAGAGCGCGGTAAGGGGTGTGTGTGTGTGTGGGGGGGGGCCCATACCTTACGACGCTCCAGCACCACTCTTCATGCTGCCGCTAACCTGCTTCCGACATGTAGCCGTGGCCTATGTACCAACAATACATGAATGGACACTGGCCATATATAGACCATGCCCACCCGCCAGAGCTAGGGCAGCAGAAGCATGAAAAGTTTTATGGGATCGCTGTAAGGTTTGGACATTTATCTTACCAACTCACACACACATTTGCCTCATAATACTCATCAATATTATACCCTCACATATTATAGAGTGAAAAATATGCTAAATAAAATGAAAGAATAGAAAGAAACATGAGCAACAATTTGGCATCCAATACAATGATTAACACAATACTAATTCTATATACAATCCTATATACATCCTATCACTACACTATACACCATTCAGCCCCTCACCTGCGCATGCAGCTATTCTTCAAAAATCTGCCATGGTTACCAAAGATCTACAGGTGAGAAGAGACAGAAAAACCCACCCAGAGTGAGGTCATGAGGACTACAGAAACCTGATGTTCCTCCACGCCTTTATCCATACCACCCGGAACTCAGTTGACTCCTGGCTTGCTAGCCTGTTACCTGGCCTTGACCTTTGGTGTCTGCCCCAAATACTGGCTATGTATATGACCATGTGCCATCTTTCACTACTTTGGCCAGTATCTAACTATTTTTTCAGCTGATTTGGATAAGACACTGGGTACTACCATTCTGGTATCCTTTGCATTTCAGATGTTTTATGGACAACACCAGGGATACCACTAGCATCCAAATCAGAGACTGTTCCTACCACCTTTCTATCTCCTCATCTAGAGAACTGGTAAAGTTGTGGCACCCAACGCCACAGCTCAGTTATCTATTTGCTGCCATTTGGAAATGAATGAAGAACAATTGGAGACCTGGCCAGCCCGATCTTTTGGAGCTCTTCAGGTAGCAAACAGACTTAAAAAGATTTGCATAGCTCCACCTACTGAGAAAGATGGACCTAGTTCGTAAGTCTTGGTCTGTATGTGCCATATTAATACTTTCGGTTATAAGAAAATGCTCTTTACATTGTACCCTTGAATAGGGTTTTTTTTCACCCTCTGATATCCAATTATATTTAGCTTAACATGGGTGTTATACTCGATCTAATGCAGCACCAAGGTCAGAGGGATATATCTTTCACAACCTCTTCCACCATAGTGGACAAGATCCCGTTTTCCACGGATCGCCTACCTGGAGGTGTTTCCAAGCAATATCCCCTGAGCTCTCGGACCACAAGTTGGCGAGCATTCACAGGAAGTGTAAACGGTTTTCAGGAAAGCCAAAGTAATGCATAGGAGGACACTTCAAACCATACACCAAAGTACAGAGATGAAGCAAATCCAATGTCCAAGAAGAGACATTGTTATACACGAAAAATCACCAGATGCAGTACCAGGGGAGTAACAGAGGCAAGGTCAGCAGAAGGCACCAGGGTCATACACGTTTATACTTCGAGACCCCAGAAAAAACACAACAATGCACCCAAATCGCTACATCTGGCTCTTGAAAAATGGGCTAGGTCAGCTTTATAGTGACATTGACCAATAAGTTGAGGGTATCAGGGGAGCTGGTGACTGATTGGAGTGGGGGGAACCATAAGAGACATTGCAGAAGTAACAGGTTAGATGGTATTTCTTACAATGGGTCTCTCCCTAAGGTGGCTTGCCCCTTTGTTATAGTGTTCTCAAAGTCTCACCCCTCCCATGTTCACAAGTGAGAGAGAAAGGCTGTGTAAATATTATAAGCTATATTCAAGCATTACACACATTACCGGTCGCCACTAAATAATTAAAGTAGCATAAACATAAAAAGGGATGATTTGCAAGGTTTTGCCTATTAAAAATAATGGGTGTAACCTGTTATTCTTGGTCTGTACGTGCCATGTAAATACTTTGTCTTTACATTGTAGGAACAAGACAAAACAGTCACGGACCCTTTATTTAATTACTTGACATGAAATCATTCAAGTGTTGGGAATCCCTGCAACGTGATTTTAAATGCCAACTGCTCTGATAATCTTATTAAACATTTATGTATTTAGCCATAAATGCTATTAAAGCCTCTTTTCCCTAAAAGTTACATAATTTCGTTATAGTGCTCCATTATTTTATATAGCAGGAAGCTAGCAGTTGTATCTCAGAGTGTGTAACACGCTAAAGAATATTTTGATTATTATTTAGCAATTTAATAAAATATATACCGTACATTTTTGTTTAGTTTTTGACAAACTGGACCTTCATCTACAACAGAAGACATTTTGCTTTGAAATGTAATTTTTTTTTATTTATTTTGCTATCATTTTAGAATTTTCCATTTGGAACTATTCAGAATATTTATTTTGTTTGTCCTTTATATTAATGACAATTCCACCGTAGCTCCATGTATGGAGAAGGTCAGCTAAGCAGGTGGTGGTGTGGGAACTGAGCATTAAAGTCCAGTCTAAATTTGAGCTAGATAACTCAGATTATATTAAATACTTCCAGATGGTAGCCTATCATTTCCTTGAAGGCAAACTGCTAAATGCACATCACAAGGCCCAGCAGGATATTGATTTTGTTAATTTGCTTGGATATGTGTCTAGAGAAGACAAAAGATACGCATATATATCCTTGTCAAATATATAATGTAAATAATAATTATTCACACAGGAAAGAGATTTATGTACCGCTTCATGGAGTACGTTATCCTACAGATGGTTGTAAGACTAGGGGCATAAAAGGTTCCACTTTTTTGTCCTTATTTAGCAAACATTTGGACCTTGGATTTAGTACTGGTCTTAGATGACAAGATGATCAAATGACCTTTCTAAAATAAAAAAGCACATTTTCTCTAGAGCCTGTATTTGCATGTATGGAGTTTTTCTACAGGTGAGTGACTGATAAAATATCACTCCAGGTTCCACATGTTTGTCTTAAATGACCAAAAATGTGTATCTTGGCTTTAATACTGATCATAGATGACAAGATTAAAATACAAACACATCTAGAGTTGTATTCGCATGTATGGTGCTATTGTACAAATGATCGTTAGATTAATATCACATCAAGTTCCACTTGTTTGCCCTAATTTACCAAAAATGTGGATCTGGGATTTACCATTTTAGTACTGGTCTTAGATAACAAGTTGACCAAATGACCTTTCTAAAATAAAAAAGGTCATCTTTTTTAGAGTTGTATTTGCATGTATGTCATTATCCTACAGATAATTAAGAGCACAACAAGTTCCACTTATTTCTCCTTACTTGTTTCTAATTTACCAAAGGACAAATTGACCAAATACCTTTTCTAAAAAAGTTGTATTTGCATGTATGTTGTTATTCTACAAATTGATGTTAGATTAAGAGCAAAACAGGTTCCACTTGTTTGTCCTCATTTACTAAAATTTTGGATCTTGGATTTAGTATTGGTCTAATTTATAATGTAAATAATTCATTATTCATAATAATTCATTATTCATTCGTAAAGAAAGGATCACTGTATCACTTCATGGAGTATGTTATTATCCTACAGATAATTGTTAGACTAAGAACACAACAGGTTCCAATTGTTTGTCATAATTTACCACAAACTTGGATTTTGGTTTTAGCCAAATTACGTTTCTAAAAAAATAAATCATTAAATTAGGAGGGGCATCATCTCTAGAGCTGTATTTGCATGCTTGAAAATTGTATGTGTTGTGTTCAAATGCACATAGGTTTCTGCCCTCCTTCCTAGGACACCAAGCCTAGATGAGTTATAGGGTCCCTTGCTGTATTCATCGAATCAATGGTGGTCAACACGTTGGACTCATTGGACATTAAGAGGTCGATTCATTAATAGCGCCAGGTAGCGACAGATGAGCGACTGTAGCAGTATTTTCAGAGTGCCCGCTAGTAGTCGCTGTGCTTGGCCGTTGTTCGGTTGTTGACAGCGACTCAGTCGGTGTGCGGTAATGTTGAATATTGGGTGAGGAGTCGCTATTTGACAGGTTCCGCGCTGTATGGGAGCGCATGATAGCGAATGGCCATAGCGAACGGCTCCCTCCATACTCATTAACAAATCACGCTCAAAAAATTCTCGCGCTGTGAAATGCATGTTTAAACCCTAGAGCGCTGGCGGCGATGGGTTAAAAGTAGCTTTTTAACCCCCAAACAACCACATTTTTTTAAACCAAAAAAAGCAAGTTTATAAAAACATTTTGTAATATGAATACATTAATATCAGACCTGTAATATCAATTCTGCACAAATTTTTTTTTTATTTTTTTTTTACCTTAAAAAAAATATCTAACATTGCAGAAGTGGTAACAGAATTTTTCACATAAAAAAAAAATAAAAAAAAATTAATAATTATTTATGATTATTTAAAGATTGTTCCATTGAAATGCATTGGAGAGCGCCAGGTAGCGAGAGGTCATACCTGTCGCTGTTCAAGGTCACTCGCTGGCGCTGTGGGCTGAGGCTGGAATAATGATGAATGATTCGCTATCTGGCGCTCTCTCAGTCGCTAAGCAGGATCGGCTTGATAAATGTGTGATTGTGCTGGGGAGCCGGCGTTCTCGTGGCGGTGACCGTCATTACTGTTCGCTCACCAGTCGCTACCTGGCGCTATCCCTTGTTAAATAAGGGCCTTAGTTAGGTCCCTGACATGACCAAAGGCATATACATAATATTTAGCATGCCATAATCCTCTTTACATTTACTATAATCCTAGTATTCATCCAGTATATTTTAGTTTCCAGCCAACACCTAAAGCACAGGGAAGCCGAAACCCAGTTGCACGGGTATGGCGTGAAGCTCCCACATGAACTGCCATTTGCTGTTTGCAATACCAAATCTAACATTACAGTTTATGTTAAAGAGCATGGGGAATCATTATCAGCTGGAGACTACAGACCAACTTTATTACTGTAAAGCCCAATTTCAGCTAAATCATAAAATGGCAGATTTTAGAGGACCATTGGTGACTCCCCTCTCTGCACTCTCCAGTATTGACTACCAGCCTGGACCTTCTGCTTTAAATGTCTCTTTCATTGATTCCACCTTTTTTTTTTTATTTCTCCGCACTCTCAGCAAAATGTACCAATGTTTGGTGCACAGTAGAATAGTAGGTATAATAATACACCCTGAACACTAGAAAAAGCACTTTTATATAAAAAAAGGCTGCATTGACACTCCCTTTAAATAAGGCTGGTTGGTGTCTAAACTAGTTAACAAGGGGGGCTCCTCATAACAAATGCCTCACTCTGTACACCGGCGTCATTTCCCCATCCCTGTTACTCTTTTACTTCCATATTTCCATGCAGCATGGCAGTCCCATGTGACCTCAAATGCTGAGTGAGGCTCACAGAGTGGGATTGCTCAGAGCAGTGCTCCTGTTCAGGTAACGCTCACTGATCGGTGATCACAGAAGGCCGTGATCCAGAAACAGGAATGTGAAAATGCTTTAAGAGTCCCTCATCAGAATGCCCTCCAACACTGTGCCAGCCTTATTTGACTAGAGGGTCACTTTAATCCAGAAGGGAAGGTAGTGACCTTAAGTGTTGAGTAAGGTTCACAGCACAGGATTGATCAGGGTTGTGCTGTGTCCCAGGTAAACCCCACTAAACAGGGAAATGCAATAATACGTTAGTCCCCCATGAGGATGTCCTCCACCATCTGTCCTCCGCCCTCCACTGCCTAGTTCAGAGACCCTTCAGTCTTATTTGACTATAGGGTCATTATACACATGGAATGCGATAATATGTAAGTCCCTCATGAGGATGCCCTCCACTGCCTAATTCAGAGACCCTTCAGTCTTATTTGACTATAGGGTCATTATACACATGGAATGTGATAATATGTTAGCCCCTCATGAGGATGCCCTCCACTGCCTAATTCAGAGACCCTTCAGTCTTACTTGACTATAGGGTCACTTAAATCCAGAAGGGAAGGGAAGACATGGCAAGGGCTTAAAGCGGAACAAAACCTCAGGGCATGGCTTTCCAGGGCTTCTCCCAGTGCATCCCAGATGTCACCGCAACACCCATCTGCTTCCATGCTCCCTCACTGATGTAAACACTGGCAGTCACGTCCCCTGCATCTTTCAGCTGGGCGTGTGCTCCCGTGTCCAGCCATTCTCATAGGCTGGGGCGGGAGCACACACTGCAGGGGTTGCTGCTGCTATCACTTCGATTGCCATAACCAAGAGCGGTTTGCCCAACTGTTTTTGTGGAAAAAGGGCCATTCACTCTCATTAGGGTTGATTCAGCACCATGGAGTATTTTTTGAGTCTTTTGAAAGAAAATTATTTTTGATATGATTTTTTCCCAGTTCAATTCAGCACCATATTTAGCTGTTGAAATTTTGTAAAAAATGCAAAAGCTAAATATGGTGCTGAATTGCACTGAGGGAAAAATTGTGTTTTCTCTAAAAAGAAAACAAAAAAAAAACACTGTGCTGAGTCAACCCTTTTGACCACCTAGGAGGTAATTCAACACCAGGTGGAGATGGAACAATTGCTATTTTTTTCACCATGGCCTTGTTTCACTAAATTTGCCTTAAAATATCTCATGGAAGTAAATACTTGCTTTATTTGAAAATAGGTGTTAATAACCAGCACATGCACCCTTTTGAGTAGTTCTAACCTCCTGTTCTCAGAGAATTCCCAGTGGACCACGTTGATTTAGGACCACATGGGGGCTGGGGGTAGTCTCCAGCATGAGCCCATTTGCCTATAAACTGTTTCTTCTAACCTATACTCCCTGCTTTTCAAGGCTCCCCCAGCTGGGCATAATTGTGACACCCCCATCTACCCCTACAAAACTAAAGCTTCAGTACTATCACTTATCAAACACACACCCAATTTATGTTCCTGAAATGACAGAGATTTAGCTGATCAACATACTCATTGATTGGCTAAGAAGCTTCTTGGGGGCATGGCTATGGTGCTCCTGGGCTCGTGGTGGGTTGGTCAGAGACTGAACAATTCCTGAGCAAATTTTTGGCCACAGTCCAACTCCGCCTGTAATGTTCTTGTTTCTTTGAATCTTACACCTTAATTTATTCCATGCCTTGTTCTGAAATAAAACTGTATTAATTTTTTTTTTCTAAATGTAAGATCTTTTAAGGAAAGTTAACAGAATCAAGGCCCTAAAGGCAGTTTTTTTACAAATTGGAGCTGAATCAACCCTAAAATAAGCAAATAATGTAATCTCCTCAGCATTGTGTATTCCCCATTGTTCCTCATAAATATGATCCCTCCCACTACGTACCTTATACTTTAAAACTCTCTTTTATTATTTTCTGTGTTTTTAAATCTCTGTCCTTGCCCTCCAGCAGAAGGTGCCAGTATGGGGCTGTTTTGCTTAGTTTGTAGTAGTGTTTAGAATACTTTAAGACAGCAGGTATAAAACTACATACCAAACACTAGAGGAAGCATATCCCAACATTAAAAGTATGGGCTTAACCCAGAAGAGAATGCAGAATACAGGAAAGACGTTGCAGCCTGCAGGCACTCATGCATCTGCAAATTCTTGCTTCTTGCGTGTGATTGAAGTAGGGAATGAACAATTAGGGTGACACCTATTCAGGCTAAATCGACAACAAGTGTACAATGCATTGATAGTTTCTGAGATCACGCATGCTGTGCGTTCCACGTCTTCATGGTAAGATTATTTTTTTACACGTCAACGTTTATGTGAAGAACTAAATCGTATGATTAGGGATGAGCGAACCAGTTTGGACGAACCGGAATTCGCTCCGAATTTCAGGGAAAATTCGATTCGGCATGGACCCCAATTTTTTTTTGGTTCGCGCCGTTCGAATTTTCCTGAAATAAAGAAAAAAATGCCGGCATGGTGGGAGCGGGCAGGCTGGCTACGCTGTCAGCGGCCCGCTCCCACCATGCCGGCATTTTTTTAAAAAGCAAACACTTACCTGCATGGTCGGAGCGTGGAGGCCGGCGCCGCTCTCAGGCGCCCTCTGATGACGCACCCTCTGATGACGCGCCCTTTGATGACAGCTGAGAGCGGCGCCGGCCTCCACGCTCCGACCATGCAGGTAAGTGTTTTCTTTTAAAAAAAATGCCGGCATGGTGGGAGCGGGCCGCTGACAGCGTAGCCGGCCTGCCCGCTCCCACCATGCCGGCATTTTTTTTTTCAGATGAGCGATTCGTGAAAGTTCGATTCGGGTGAACCCGAATTTCTTGGGGAAATTCGGCAAATCGCCGAATCGAACTTTCAAGAAGTTCACTCATCTCTATTTATGATGCTCGACCAACTAATAAATTCTCATTCATCACTCGATCGCAGCGGGCATTTACACAGAACTATTCTCATCGGATTGTGGTTGGTGATGAGCTAGCGTGGGGTCTATTCAGTTCAGAAGCCCCCCTGGCCAGATTGTCTTCTGTATCTGGCATTTGGTAATCCCAAATGTCGAATACAATTGCTCTGGCCACCACTATGTTTGAACTGGTATAGGCCTTACAAGTCCAAAAACAATTCTAAAAAAATAACATTTTAAATATATAAAAAAAAAACTCACCTTCACCGCGTCTTCCTGCATCTGTCCTATCGCCGAGTGGCGTCCTCTCTGCTGGTCACCAGATCAGGGGATTCTTTCTGGTCCGGCAGCTGTCATATTTTTCATGCTGGAGAGTGGCTTTGCATCTTTAGTGAGAGGAGACACAGATAGCCTGTCAAGCTAGTCTCGGGCCCCGCCCGGAGGAGGAACCTCTGTGGAACCCCCTTCCCCCACCCCGAGGTGACTATTGATGTTACTGGAGGGGAAGGATATTGAGTGGATTTTATGTGAAATCTCCCTTTATACCCTCAGCTCTGGTGGGTGGCAAGCTGTATGATCAGACCCAGATGGTGCCAGCATCCAGGATGGGGCCTCAGTCCAATTCTTTCCACCTCATCCCTGACCACCTTTCCTTTTCCTTCCTTACCCCTGCCAACATCTTTCCACCTCACCTTTACCTATCTAACCTTTGCCTACCTTTACCCACCTCTTAATAATTCTTTTCACTTCTACTCTTCCCACCTCACCATTGATGACCTCATCTTTGCCCGCTTACATCATTCCAGCAGTAAACTGTTTGTGTTTTCTCTGCCTAGATTTTATTGCTGCCCCTTGAAGTGGAACAATATGACAAAGGCCAAAAAAAGGATGTAAATACCGGATCTAGAGAAACATAAGCTTCTTTTAGAGACAGAATGCTTTTATGTAAAAACTGACAACACAAATCCAAAAATGTCTTATTCAACATAAAGCTGATTGAAAAAGTGAATGCATTTTTTTAATCAATAAAAAAATATTATATGGATTAACTTGAAGTATTCTCTTTTTGCTTATTATAAGGGTCATTTGTACATTTGAAAGTTGTCCAAATGCTTCTTTTAAAAGTATGTTATGTGACTGAAAAATGATTTCACTTCATCTTTGTCTCTTACCCTACAATGGGGTAGCAGTAAGGGGCACATTAAACCATCTATTACCAACTACTCAGGAGACAGACTGAGGCGGCACCTGCGGTTTAACAGATGTTCAATCAATTGTGGAAAGACCCGCAAACATACTCGATATATGCGCATTAAAAATAAAATGCAAAAGTCTCCCGGGCCTCCATTATTATGGACTAAAAGCATCATGCACATTATTGTCAGAGAAAGTTTACTGGCTTAAAGTGGAACAAAACCCAACTGGGCCAGCCCTGGAATCTAAAAGATGCCTCACAGGGATGAACCAAGACCCGGGATAGTGAAAATCACGGGCTTTGGTCCACTTGAACTAGTTTATATATTCATTCAGGGCAAAAAAAAAGACATGTCCATCAAGGTCCAGAACTGCAAGTAAAACCTACATTTAGATTCACGGGATGGAAAAACGTCTCTGAGAGCAGTAAGATCAGATCCATTGGCAAAATGTTAGTTTTGATTCAATCTAGTTGCAGTAATTCTAAGTAAATACAGTTAGCTGTGTTTTAAATCCTTTTTTGTAAATTCATTTTTTAAATTTTATTTTAGGTCCAGCAAGACACTTTTGGTGGTATCAATACATAAAAAGCACAGAGCTATATGTGAATTCCAGTGTAAGTCCTCTTTAAGGCTCCTCCAAATAATCTTCAAATCAATAAAGTGACTTCTAAATCACTTCTTGTGCTGTCCCACCACCAAAAATATGCTCTTACCAGAAATAATCTGATCAAACGCCAACTAAAAGGTCATAAGGGACACTCTCCAAATGTTTACACAGCGATAGATATGATCCCACCGTTGTATATATGTGACCAACAAATTTCAATAAAAACTTTTTAAATGCTCGCATCACACAATGGGGCAAATAACCAACTCACGCTGCTCAATTCCAAAGATAGAATACCGCCGGCCCCTAGCGCGTTTCGTCGCCTCCCGCGACTTTTGCTTGGTGAGCCGGCACGGCGGCTGATAGCGTTTAAATATCCGGAAGCTAGGCGGGGGGATTGCATCATCCTACCCCTCCGCCAATCACAGGACGAGCATGTATAACACCGCTCGGCCAATCATACAGCTGGCGCGTTTTACCCCGCTCAGCCAATCCCAGAGCAGGCACATCTAACGCCGCTCTGCCAATGAAAGGGTGAGTACATCATTGCCTCCTATCTCTCTAATAAGCAATGCACGTCACAGCCCCACAATCCAATCAAAGGACCGCAACTGCAGCGAGCAGGACCATCTACCGGATAAACCTGCTGTTAACTACAACATGTGTGGAGAATATATACAAGGAAGAAGATTAACCTCTTCACTCCCCAATTTTTTATTTTTATTTTTTGGGGAGTGAAGGAGTTAATCTTCTTCCTTGTATCAGTGAGATATAGGTATTGCACGTGTAGCTTTTTTCTAATTTAGCACTGGATTGAATTTGACACTTTATATAAATTTGGTAGCGCAGTATTTTTTTATGTATATACTTTTGGTGGTATGACAGCTAATTTGGCACGGATCTTGTCAGTTTCCTGGATGGGGCGAACCGGAGAGAATCGTCAAGATCCTGGACGAATTTTGCTTCGGGCCGGGCCAAAGCCTATGGCTAACCGATGAGCTCTTTCACACCCTGGTGCCAGGGGGAGGGGTGACGTTAACTATGCAGGAGTATTAGTAAGCCCCCTTGATGACATGATGGGCAGGTGGCTTTCTACCCCGTACCCTTTAAGCTACAGTTATTTTCCCTAAACTAATAAATCTATCTAACCATTTTACTAAGAGCGGGGGCTAATCTACCACCCTTAACATGTCTGTATATATAACAACTTAAAAAAAATGTAAAATAAAAAAAAAAACAAAAGATAAGTTATAAATCGTCCACATTCTACCTCCCTGAAATGTCAAAGTACATAATAACAATACCTGGTTCTTTTCTCAGTATATCTTCCATGAAACAAATCATTTTTTGGGGGGTTGAATGTAAACACAGAATGACCTTGCAAACATGTACTTAATAATCTCTGACACCACTCATTTGGTAACTTATAAATACACTGGAATGTGATGATAAAAGTAAAAAAAAAAAAAAAAAAACAACACAAGCCATTGGTTTTAGTCTAATGTTACACCGGCATCTTCCGCAGCTGCAAGAATATTAAAGGAGAGAGGAGGCATTGCAGATTTCAAAGCCCAACTGTTGAAGTTACAACAAGAAAGTGGGATGCTAAGCAGCTAGCGCCAAGTGTTTGAACTTTATAACTATAAACTTGCAATGTAGTGGACAGGATTTTTTTTGCATGTTGTTCTGATGCCTAAATGTGCTTACTAGCAGATGTTTAGTCTCTCCAAGCAGATAATTGTCCCGCTTTTGAGGTTGGCTTGACCTGTATGAATAGCATTATGTACAGTGCACTAATAATAACAAATGTTCGGAGCTCTTCCCCCCCCCCTTCTTAAAATGCCCGGCTATGCGTCCTTTTAAGAACAGCATTGCCTCCCCGGACGCATACATTTTCCTCGTGTCATCCGTTTTGCCATAATTTATAGAGGAAGGGTTTAAAAAATTCTAAAATATTTGGAGAATATGATGGCTGGAGTGTCTAGTGAGAAGTGATGAATAGTATGGAAGTGCGCTGATTTTAATTCTGAGCATGCAGCAGGGAGAGCCAGCCTTTATGGAAATCCCTTTTAGGCTGATTTATAGAGAAGAGCATAAAAGATCGTAAACGGCAACGGCCTCAAACCAAGGGGCGAGCCATCATGCTCTATTTTCCTGGTTATGCAGATAATTGAATTGTAGACCATTCCAAAATGCTTTAAATATACCCTTAGCATATAATGCATGAATAGATCACCATAAAACCCCCATGCATGGTGGCATTTGCCTGGATGTTTATGTTCATACTCAACACTCAAGTGGATCTCTATGTTTCTGGCTCCTGTCACTAGCCTAATAATTTGTACAAGCTAACTACACCTCTGGGCATCTTTATTTGACCATCCAAGCTGCTCTGGTTCGGTTTAACACAAAACGTCCCCGGCAGCTTGTCGTTAGTGTCAGTCAGTGTTTTGAATCCTTTACGGAGCATAAGGCACGTTCTGGTTTGTAAAACCCATGAATGAGGTCAATTTATCTTCAGCTGTCCTTAGGTAAATGGTGGTGGGTAGATTGGAGCAACCATTTTTGTATATGTATAAACCAGTAATGCACAACCTGCAGCCTGGGGGCCACCTGCGGCCCGCACTGCCTTCAGTTGCGGGCCCCAAAACCCCTAGGGAGTTGGCGAGCTGAGCATATCTTGCCTGCAATACAACCAAGATGGCCTCTTAAGGGCAATGCATCACTAAAAGCAGAAAGTGAGGCACTGTTTAATGTCTCTGTAGAGGTGGGTGACCCACATGTGCTACTGGTGAGATGTTTTTGTGTCTGGAGATTCTTATGTAGACTCTTCCTATCTCTGCCAAGCTCACCTTATCTTTCACCTTACCTGTGCTCACTTCACCTCTGTTTATCCCTGCCTACTTCTACTCACCTCTTCCCACCTTCCACCTCTGTTCCCCTAACCTTTGTCCATCACTTCTCATTTCACCTCTGGGGAATTCAGTTTACCTCTTCCCATCATAACTCTGCTAACCTCCATTTTGCTCACTCCAGCTCTTTTAAACACAACTCTTCCCATCTCAACTCTGCCAATCTCCCCTCCAATCCCCTCACTTCTGCTCATCTCACCTAATCCTGTCCAACCTCATCTTCGGTGGCGTCAGGAAGTGGGCACTGCATCGGGAGTGAACCTGCACCATCTTGGCTCCCGTTACATGCCTCTGGAGTGACAGCATCCCGAGCAAATATTTCTTGTGGCTCTATTAGGAAAAAAAGGGTGAGGATGCTGGAATGTGGCAAGATTCCCACTGCATCCAATGATAACAAGCCCTTGTTGAATGGGTACAAACGCATAGCTGAGGAAGCATAAGGTTCAGTGAAAAGTTCACCCAAAGGGACATATTATGTGGCAAGCCTATGATGTGATGTACACCAAACATAATACTGTGGGCTGGTGTTAAGGAAGAAACAGTAAAAGGTTTAAAGTTTTATTCAGGACTTGATTACATGATTTTTTAATGTAAATGCATTATTCAGGGTAGAAGGATTGTTGTCTGAATGACAACTTGTTGTTGCATATATTTGAGACTATCCTAAACCCCCCTGACCAGTTTTTATGGTAAAAAAGTGAAGGTGAAAAGTGACCATAGTGTTTTAACTTTTGGAACGGCCCAGTCAGCCAGCCAGCGAGTCCAGACCTGAATCTAACTGATTGAAATTGAATCTGGATGACATAAAAAGGACTTTGCACAAGTGTTTTTGCCTGGACAGTTCCTTTAAAAAGGGCACATAAACTGGTTATTACTACATATAACGTTGGGGAGGTGAAGGGACCAGGGGTGGTAAAACTTTAAAAATATTTGAGATTTATTTGAAATATCAAATGAAATACATTGTAGCATTACTCTAGTTAAGGTGGATCTAAATCCAAGTTACAGCTTGCCCTGAGGCACCTGGATTTGGGATGTCCGGCTGTGTGAAATCCCACAGGTCGTTTGTATTATCACCTAGAAATTAGATCTGAAACCAAGACGGGGGGGGGGGGGTTTGCAGTGGTGCCCTGCAAAAACAGAAGCACCACTGGACAATGAACAGCTATGCAAAAATAATCAAATTTATTGCTACATGTAACTACCTACATTTATGCACAATACCATATGACAATTCTAAAAACATTTAAAAGACATATAAAGACAATACTAACACCGAGGAGGGGGCAAAAAGAGGGGAGGGCCAATTCGACCCAATGGCAACGCTGCTATAAATTCCTATATGAAGTGAGTAAAAAACTGCCCTCAACTACACTAATAACTAATAATACAAATATACATAATATTCCCAATACAACTGGATCTGGTGCCAACCGTGCTTAACTTTAAACTAATTACTCTAAATAATGTCCTAATATATCCTCCACACTAAAACAAAATATGTGAAAAAATGGTCACAAAAGTTAAAAAGACTACCAACCGCTGAACGCAATCCTAACTAAAAAAGACATGAGGGCTCACCAGGTGGAAACATGCAAACAATAGATAATATGACAAAATATATTAAACAAAGCAGACTCACATGAACGGAACCCCCCTCACCTGCCCGCACTCCTCCTTGGTTTCCTTTACACTTGAAATTAGATCTCTCGGTGCCTTCAACAACCAGCATCCCCAGCAAACCAGACCCAATCCCAAGGATGTGGTCATTTTTTTACATGACAAAAAGTGACATTTTAGCAAAGGCTTTGTAGAATTTATATATCCACTGTATGTGCTAACGTGACTGGACATCTCCAAATAGGTATCCCCTTTTTATATAAAGCTGTTGCTGCTGATTTCTAGCCCTTTTTCAACAGGGGTAAACCAGAGCCAAAAATCAACCTATGACATACCCACTGAGCCCCAATCTCAAATTGTTGCCTAGCTAAGAGGAAATACAGCAGTGAAGGAAATGAGGGGAAGGTGCTGGGAGGAAGACTCAGGAAACAGGGACTGGAGGGGGGTTGCTAGCAGCACAGGCTCCTGGTAAGGTGGGACAGCTCCAAAGAAGTACAGTCCACCAGGAATTATCCTAGCTTTCTGTATGGCCAGTTTTAGTTGAATTCTCAGTTTTATTTCCTATTGCTAGACCAAGAAGTGGACTGAACCCTGTCCCTTCCTGTATCACCTAGAGCAGAGGTACTCAACCACTTCTTGTAAAGGTCCATTTAAAGGCATCCGGCGAGAGGTGGAGGTCCAGGCAGATGATCAGATGGGCCAAAGAGACCAAGAAACAAAGTTTGTGAGTACCTTGCAATGCCACGTCACACCTGTGCAGTACTTCATATTGCAATGCTAGGTGCCAGGGAGCCATGACACTGGCATGGAGACTAAGCACTACATCACCGATCCATGTGGCAGCACTGAGCACAGCAACACAGAAGCAACTGAGTGCATGGCTGTCAGGGTAGGGGGCCGAAAATCTGGTGCCAAGGTCCACATTCGGACCCCGGTCCGCCAGTTGAGTATTGCTGACCTAGAGCATAAGCTCCAGCTGAGGTGGGCTACAAATACCGGAGCCAATCCTAAAGCAAAACAGTCCACCAGGAATTAGCCGTGCTTACCGTATGGCCAGTCTGGCAGTCCCTTGGCAGAATGGATTACCGAGTTCCATTCAGTTGCAAAACATTAGATGACTGCCAGAAGTACTGTATCTATCAGTCAGTATCTATATATATATATTTTTTTTTTTGCCTAGATTCGTTCTTTAAACAACCTGGAGAAATTCTCCTGACTCACAGTACAAAACTGTGGGCATAGAAAACTTTCTGTTCTGGTCGACTCTGCCATTGGTATTCGTTTTTAAGCCAGCTGGACAGATATTTTAAAATTGAATTTTTAGACAATGACATCTATACTCCGATAGCAAAGTTAACAGGCGAGTTGGTGGTAGCAAAGGGTGAGGGTTGTGGTCATTAACAAATCCAATATTGCAAAGAATTGTATTTACAAATGATTAAAATAACGCTCCCTATTATTTAAGGCTCCCTTCCTCTATGTGGTGTTGCACAAGTAAAATTTCAACACAAAAGAAAGTGAACCAAAAAACAAGCCTTTCCGAAATCAATGGCCATTTTAACATCCGTGTGCTGTGTTGATTTTGGCAAAGGCAGTATGCAGTGTTTGGACCATAAAATCTAATCTACAGAAGAGAATCTAGAAGTTAATGATCAATGCAGGTAATGCTGATGTATTCACTCACCACTAGTGTTGAGAGAACCTGAACCGCAAAGGGTCCATTCCGAACTTTGCGGGTCCGCCCCCCCGAATCAGAACACAGACTTCAGCCAGTCTTCTACGGCAGTGATGGGGGATCTGTCATGCAGTCTGCTATGGAGTGATGGGGGGATTCAGGCACACAGTTTGCTATGGTGGTGATGGGGGGGGGGGGTTCTGTCACACAGTCTGCTACGGAGTGATGGGGGATCTGTTACCCAGTCTGCTATAGGGTGACGGGGGTTCTATCACACAGTCTGCTATGGGGTGATGGGGGGATTCTGGCACACAGTTTGCTATGGTGGTGATGGGGGGGTTCTGGCACACAGTCTGCTATGGGGTGATGGGGGGATTCTGTCACAGTGTCTTCTATGGGTGATGGGGGGATTCTGTCACAGTGTCTTCTATGGGTGTTGGGGGGATTCTGTCACACTGTCTGTTATGGAGTGATGGGATTTCTGTCACACAGTCTGCTATGGGGTGGCGGGGGGATTCTGTCACACAGTCTGCTATGGTGGTGATGGGGCGGCTCTGTCACACAGTCTGCTATGGGGTGACTAGGGGGTTCTGTCACACAATCTGCTATTGGGGTGATGGAGGTTCTGTCACACAGTCAGCTATGCTGTGATGGGAGTTCTGTCACACAGCCTGCTATGGGGTGATGGGGGTTCTGTCACACAGTCTGCTATGCTGTGATGGGAGTTCTGTCACACAGCCTGCTTTGGGGTGATGGGCGGTTCTGTCACACAGTCTGCTATGGGGTGATGGGGGTTCTGTCACACAGTCTGCTACGGCGGTGATGGAGGATCTGCCATGCAGTCTGCTATGGAGTGATGGGGGTTCAGTTACCCAGTCTGCTATAGGGTGATGGGGGTTCTATCTCACAATCTGCTATGGGGGGATGGGGGGATTCTGGCACACAGTCTGCTATGGTGGTGATGAGGGCTCTGTCACACAGTCTGCTATGCTGTGATGGGAGTTCTGTCACACAGTCTGCTATGGGGTGATGAGGGTTCTGTTACAGTGTGTGCTATGGGGTGATGGGGGTTCTGTCACACAGTCTGCTGTGGGGTGATGGGGGTTCTGTCACACAGTCTGCTATTGAGTGATGGCGGTTTTGTCACACAGTCTGCTATTGGGTGATGGGGGTTCTGTCACACAGTCTGCTATTGGGTGATGGGGGTTCTGTCACACAGTCTGCTATGGGGTGATGGGGGTTCTGTCACACAGTCTGCTATTGGGTGATGGCGGTTCTGTCACACAGTCTGCTATTGGGTGATGGCGGTTTTGTCACACAGTCTGCTATTGGGTGATGGCGGTTCTGTCACACAGTATGCTACGGAGTGATGGGGGATCTACCATACAGTCTGCTATAGGGTGATGGGGGTTCTATCTCACAGTCTGCTATGGGGTGATGGGGGGATTCTGGCACACAGTCTGCTATTGAGTGATGGCGGTTCTGTCACACAGTCTGCTACGGAGTGATGGAGGATCTGCCATGCAGTGTGCTATAGGGTGACGGGGGTTCTATCTCACAGTCTGCTATGGTGGTGATGGGGGGAGTTCTGTCACACAGTCTTCTATGGGGTGATGAGGGTTCTGTCACAGTGTCTTCTATGGGTGATGGGGGTATTCTGTCATACTGTCCTATGGGGTGATGGGGATTCTGTCACACAGTCTGCTATGGGGATTCTGTCATACGGTCTGCTATGGTGTGATGAGGGTTTCTGCGCGCAGAAGTAGTGTGCTTGGTTTTTAAACAGAGGGAATCAAAACTGATTATAAATGCTGCTAAAGGGCAGCAAGAAATAGCCAAATCTGTGAAGAGGGGAGATAAACACCTTTTTTTCTGATATATTGAAGAAGAAAAAATGTAAAACAGGGAGAATAATTATATTGATAGAGATACGGCTCTGGCTGACCATCTGAATAGCTACTTTTGTTCAGTTTTTTTCAGATGGTGGCTTTTAAACCCCTAGCACGTATGGCCATTGCATAGCATCCAGCAGGCAGGGTCCATCTCCTGAGTTTTCGGATGCTGTTGTCTTAGCTGAGCTGGCACATCTAAAAGATGTAAGTAAGGCAATAGGTTCAGATGGCATCCACCCTAAGGGAGTTCTAAGGGAACTCAGATTTGTGATTGAAGCACCTCTGATTAACTGAACCATTCCCTTTTAACCAGTGAGGTTCCAGAGAATGGTCAATGTTGTACGAATCCATAAGAAGGGCTGTAGAGAAGAAGTCAGTATGTACATACCAATTAGTTTAACGTCTATAGTGGTAAAAATAATGAAAACGCTCTTGGAAAAACAGATACAACCTGTTGGGTCTGAAACAGCCTGGCTTTACTGAGGGCAGATCATGTCAGACTAATCTTATTGATTTCTTTGACAATGTCACTAAAGTGTTAGATGAACGTGGTGCTGTGGATATCGCCTATCTGGATTTTAGCAATGCCTTTGACAATGTATGCACCTTATAAAGAGCTCATAGATAAGTTATGGAAGTTAGAACTCAATCCCTGGATAGTTTAGTGGTTTTCCAGCTGGCTGAAAGATAGGTATCACATTGTTGTTGTTAATGGTGTGCAGTCTGAAAAATGAGTAACATGTGGTCTACCCCAAGGCTCTGTCCTGGGCCCCATTCTTTTTAATATGTTTAATATAGTGACATAGGAGAAGGTTTGTTAGAAAAAAATTGCTGATTTGCTGATGATACAAAGGTGAGCAATAAGGTGGATATTGCTGGAGGTGTCTGCAACATGGAAAATGATTGGTTTTACTGGATAAATGGTCAAAACAGTGGAAACTGAAGTTTAATGTGTCTAAATGTAAAATAATGCACTTGGGTAGAAGGAAACCCCACTCTGAGTAATGTTTGGGCAGTTCTGTGTTAACCAGGACTTCAGAGGAGAGATATTTAGGGATTACTAAAAGCTGCATGATAAGCGGACAGTGTAGCCAGGCAGTAGAAAAAGCAAGCATGATGCTTTGGCTGTATAGCTTGAGGCATCACCAGTAGGAAGAGGGAGGTTGTAATGCCACTGTTAGAATACTGCATGCAGTTCTGGAGACCTTACCTGCAAAAAGACATTATTAAAAATGAACGGGTCCAAAGGCGGGCAACAAAAATAGTAGAAGAACTTAAACTTAAAACTTATCAGGAGAAACTTAAATAACTGAATAGTCTGGAACAAAGAAGGGAGAGAGGGGACATGATTGAGACCTTTAAATGTGTGAAAGGATTGTATAAGGTCCAGTAGGGAAGTGTTTTCAAGAAGAAACTTAAAGCTTCAGTCATAAGGGACCCCCCCCCCCCTCCCATCTGGAACTGAGGCAGGATGGACAAAGGAAAAGAAAAAACAGGGGCCCGTGACGTTCTTCCAGCACTCCAGATCCTGGGTGCTGCCATCTTGCCATCTTGAATGATAGCACAGAGCCGCTCTGTGTGCAAGTTTTTTTTTCTTTGTAACCCCCCTCTTCCTGCCTCAGCACCAGGATTGGGTTGCAGGGCAGGGGGGGTACCTTGCGACTGAAGTTCCGCTTTAATGTTAGAACAAGGGGACACAACCTGAAGCTAGTCAGAGGGAAGATCAGGAGCAATGTTAGAAAATGATTTTACAGTAGATGTTTGGAACAAACTTCCAGCAGAGGTAGTTGGAAAATTGAAAGTAAGTGAATGTAAACATGCCTGGGATAAGAATACATCTATCCTAAGATAAAGAGAACATTCACCTGTAAAGGCAGACCATATGGTCTCCTTCCACCATCGATCTTCTATGTTCCTTCACATAGTTTGTTATGGGGTGATAGGAGACTCAGATGAGTATTAGTAAAGAAAGGAGCTTGCACATGAATCCACAGAAACTGACACCAGAACAGCTCTTAATGCTACCGACACAAAGATACATGCGGTAGCTTGTGCTTTAGATGCAACAAACAGGGACACAAAGAGACAGTGCCCCTCTTAAAGTCAAAGCCACAATCCCTGATCCACGTGAAGGGAACTGGAATGCCACATTTAAAGTGACAGGCAACCATATATTTCAAGGCTGGTGCATTGACTCGGGAGCTACCAGTAACAGGAAAAGGAATAGAAGTGCAGATGGAAGTAAAATACATGCAGAGGGATATGGGCTCAATGATGCAGGACACAATTTAGCCATGACGGTAAAGGATGTGCTTTATGTTCCTGATCTAGAAGGAGAACTCTTAAATGTGAAACACAGTGACTGTATACATATGTGGCACAGGCGTTTAGGCCACATATAACCAGAATGCATACAGGAACTACAAAAGAGCAATCTGACAAAGGATCTAACATTATCCCTTGGTCCAGTTACTGATAAGTGTGAATGTTGCATTGAACCCAAAGCTACAGAGCAATGAGCAACACTTCCTAAAGTAGGTCAGAATAGAGCGTCAAGACCACTTGACCTAGTTCACAGTGATGTATGTGGTCCCCTAAACCCACCTACACCTGGAGGCAATGGGTATATATTAACTTTCATAGATGACTATTCAAGGTACACAGTCACTTACCTTATGCAACAAAAGAGTGCACTTCTTAACAAATTCCAGGACTATGTAGTAAATACAAGTAACAAGTTTCAGAGGAAACCTCTCATACTTCGGAGTGATAAGGGAGGTGAATTCAAAGGACATCAAGTACAAGAGTACTTAAAGCTAAACAGAATAGAGCATCAAAAGACAGTCCTATACACACCAGAGCAAAATGGGGTACCTGAAAAGGGTATAATCTGTTTCTAAATCTGGTTAAAAACAGGTCTTGGTCCACACACATCTGTAGAATTATGCTAAAGCTGCACCACCAAATGCCACAGTGCCTCTGTGTTTCTGTCACACAGTCTGCTATGGGGAGATGGGAGGTTCTGCCACACAACCTGCTTGAAACCTGCTAACAGGTGTCGTTTTAAGTACTTTCCCTACCCCACTTTTTGCAGGGCAATTGCTCTGTTACTACCCTCCATTTTGTAGTCCTCTAACCCGTACAACCCCCATTTTACAGCTATTTGGGGGTTTCCAGGTTTGATTTGCAATGGGGTTCGGGTTCAAGGCAAGTTTTGTTCAAAGTTCGGCCGAACTTGACGAACCCAAACTTCTACAGGTTCGCTCATCACTACTTCACTACCACCCCCCTGTACATTGCCATCGCCTCCATTGGTTCATCCTCTGCTGCTGCAGGTCTCTGGGTACTTTGAGCCTCCTCCACTGCAGTCAGTCAGCCTTTTTGTCTTTGTCCCTAGTCTCTGCAGTTCCCACCTTAGTCTCCACATTCTTCTACAACTACTCCACTGCCACCCCTGGTCTTTTTATTTTCTTGCTGAAATCATCTGCTAGTGCCATTCTCCATCGGTTCCACTATTCTCTTAGTCTTCTGTGGAGCTGGCAATTGGTCTTCTAGTCTTCATGAAACTCCTGTGAGAAATCTCTTATAGAGTAACTGTTGCAGAGTGTGTGCTGGGTGCAGCAGAGTGAAATCCAGATAGACATTAGTGGAATAACAGGAACCAGCTTTACTGGAACATGAATGCAGTAAGAGAATGTCACGTTAACATGGTGGCTAACACAGACAGGAAAAAAAAGTGATAGAGCGCAGCTTAATATATAGGAAATCCAACACATCACAAAAATGTATATAGAGACTACAGTTAAGCATTGGTAACAGTGCCATCTACTGTCACAACTTGTCATAACTGTAAATTGCAGTCAACCTGGAAAAAGTACCAAATTCACATTCAGAGACAAGCAGAAGCTGTTACAAAGTATTGTATCTCCAACAGTCACAGCATGGCAGCCTTTGCGGAGTTACCATCAGAAGCCTCCCGGCAGCCTCACGTCTAGAGCCACTGCTGGGTGGCCTTTGGGGCCACCACTGCAATGCCGCCATGATGAAGGCATATTGCGGTAAACACTGCCGTTTTTGGTCTTTTATTCTTTGCCGCCAGTCTACACTACAGCTGGTCTCCTAGCCTTCTGTGGAACAGGAAATGTGGCATCCTGATTAGATTTCATAGAGCTGTCACTGCAGCAGCAGCTACAGCAGTCGTCATGGAGTCCCTGTGGGGCAGCCCTCAGAGTTTGCACGGGACCGTCTTTGTGGATCCAACATTAGGTGGCCATCTGAAGCAACCAGACCTCACATCCAAGGCTGCTGTTAGGTAGCTCCACATCTATGACTGCTGCTGGACAGCTTCTAGGGCCATTGCAAAGGTGCCACAAAAGTATACCTCACTGTGCTGTCGTGCACTTTCCACCATAATGCCATATGAAAGGGCACAAACACATTCATCATTTTATTCAAAACTTTTCATAGTACATGTAGAACTTATCCAAGCCAAATCTAGTCAGGTAAGGGGGATTGGGATTGCTCGATTGCAGAGGCTCTCAAAACTTAGAACACATGACATTAAAAATTAGAAAGGCTCTTGAATTTAAAAATGTCTGGGGATAAGCACACATCTATCCTAAGATAAAGAGTACATACAGCATACACATAAGGGCACACTAGATGGACCGTATGGTCTCCTTGTGCCATCAACTTTCTGTGCTTCTATGTGGAGAACCACTCTAAATGTTAATGATGGTATGCGTTAAGTTGATACTTTGAGATTGCTAAGAATAAAGCTCTCGCTAGCAGGCATATTAACTGAAGTTAAAACCTTCAGTGATTCTTGTACTTCAAGCCACTAATCATATGGATGTCTTAATTGTTGCCCCCACCAATGCTTGTACCAAGTGGGAACCAAACCTGATTGAAGGGCCTTCCCACCCCCAGTAGAACAGTTTTTACTACAGATTAGAATTTTTCCAACCTTTATGCACAAAAACATAAGGGCTGTTATGTACAGATTAGTGGGAAAGTAAGCATCGATAACTATTCTTCAGCTTACCTGAAGAACTGCTCCAACACAGAAATCGGTGCAGTAGACTGTGGAGGACCTTTCTTAATTCATGAATTACCACCTGTGTATTATCAACAGATGTGGATTGCTTTTATACAGCATTAATTTTGCACATAATAATATACCAATAAATACATCATAATGTAAAAAGTAGTAAGCCTCTCCCAATGTTATTGATTTACTCCTATATTATAGCAATAACAAATATAAATGTTTGGTTTTTATATAATATTTTACATTTAAATCATACCAACAAAGTACAATATAATGTAAAAGTCCAAGATCTTTAAA
This sequence comes from Gastrophryne carolinensis, assembly GCA_027917425.1. Classification (NCBI taxonomy): domain Eukaryota; kingdom Metazoa; phylum Chordata; class Amphibia; order Anura; family Microhylidae; genus Gastrophryne; species Gastrophryne carolinensis. The sequence goes on from CM051241.1 coordinate 38,270,139, forward strand.
TCTTAATAAATCGCCCTTACATTGTATTTCATGTCAAGTCATCCAATACATGTCTGTGATCTTATCCATATAGGACATGGTATATCTGTAGGTATAAATCAAGGTAACTAAAATTACCATTTTACTTTCTTGAATTGTTCTTACAGATATATAAAAATGATGTAAAATAAATTCATATTTTTCATTGGAATAATATAAACACAAAGAAAATAATCTAAAAAGCAATCTATACCTGTCATTGCTAATATGTACACGTTTTTATAATTAAATAAGCATATCATAATAGCATAAAGGCAATTGATATGTAGAAAATAATATAAAGGTTTTGTAAGTATATAAGCATATAATAAAAGCAGCTCATATTCCTCACTTGTATAGCGAACTATATTTTAGAATGACTTATAAATATAAAAAAAATACAATAACTCATACCTGTCAATGATAATACATACTTGCTTTTGTAATTGTATACTGTACCATAGTCCTATAACAATGGCATAAAAGCAATTTATATTCCTAACTGGTAGAGCAAACTGTATTTTAAAAATAAATCGAAAAATAAAAAAACAAGTTATATAGAAATTATACAGATACATTCAAATAATAAAAGATCAATTCATATCCTTTATAAACCTATAAAATATGTTAAAATATAAAAAATAAAACGTAAAAAATATAAAAATACATTCATATAATAATAATATAAACATGCAGAAAATAATGGCACCCTATACCCATCATGGCTAATATGTGCAAGTGTTTGTAAGTAAACATATATAATATAATAATGACATAAAAGCAATTTTTTTTTTGACCGATAAAGCAAACTGTATTTCAGAACTAAATTGAAATATAAAAATAAAAGATCCAAGTCAAGATACAAATAATATTGTATATTGTAATTTGCCATATAACACCAGGCATGCAAATCTGTGTATTTTATGTGAGCTAATTAACAAATGGAATTATTCTGTGCCCGTGTGTTGGTAATGTTTTTTTAACCTTTTGCTGGTTAGTAATTTTCACAGTTTGTTCAGTCCCTGTACAGTATTTTAGTTATAAGTATTCCCTTTATAATTACGGCTGTTATAATGAGAAAATAATGGTGACATGAATTTATTTTCTCTGCATGGAATCAAATTTCCCTGAGTGTGGTGCAGTTTTCCCGAGCATTTCTACCGTGATTGTGGCACAACATTCCATAACATCCTGTTGCCTGTGCATTTTCTCTGTCTCGTAGACATCCATTGATAACAGATGTGAGGGGATAGTGTGCAGCCCCGCAGGGAATATTTAAGTGATAACATTCTCCTGAGATGAGGTAATTGAAGTTCGATCATCTTTTTATGTTTATTTTAGTAGTATGTGTATTCTGTGTTTTTGTTCTTTTAATTGAGTAGGCCAAAGCCAGAGCCTCGGACATTAGAAACTCCTACTGTTCACTTTCACTTGAGTGGTAGATGGCAGTCAGAGGAGGAACATATCAGACAAGCTGAGTCATCCTGCATCCAATGAAGCTAAGCCTTTGAAGTCTGAAGATGAAAGATAATAAGCTCTACATCTTTGTCTTTAGAAAATCTTGCTGAAAGGAAGTTACATATCAGCACCACAGGGGGCATGTTTTACTATAACAAAGTAGGTACTGGTTTGATTGATCACAGGGCTCTGACAAGCCTACATAGTCATTTTCTTCTTCAACATATGGTATGGTGGATGGTGGCAGAAGATGAGCTTCGAACATTAGAAACAGGAGAGATGTCAAAGCTAACCATCCACAAAGGAACCAAGTTCTTCATCAGAGCTGTCACAAGATCATTGTGTGCAGGGAACAGGAGGATACCTGTGATGAGAGCCATTTGTAGGCCAGGGCTCTAGAGCCCCCCACAAGGGGATATAAGTTTGCTGCTTGGGAGGTCCCAGGTTGTGCTCGAGGAGTCAAGGGCCTAGGTCAACAACCAGTCATTCCCAAGTCCTGATGATATTGTGGCTCATAACAGCAGAGGTGTGGTCAGCCAAAGGCTAATGTCAGGCAGCAAACAAGCATATTCTGTAATCAAGCCAAGCGGCTGTGAGCAGGTAGCTAGGAAAGATTAAACCAATATCCAAACCTGAGTCAAAGTGCAGGCAGCAAAACAGAAAGGTCCAGGTGTAAGCCAAGGTCAATAACAAGAAGGCAGTCCAAGGTTAAAGGGTTCATGGTTTGAGAAGTTTACAGGAACTAGGGCAAAGATGATACATTCTAGATGATCTATTCTAACTGTCTCTAGGAGTAATCTTGTTTGTGAATGATGATTGTTACATGATCTTAAGTAAGTCTGTGCTAAACAAAAAAGTTTTGTTGGAGGACAGGTAGAGGGACGGGTAGCCCAAACACTCTTCAGCATCTAAGCCATACAGGACCATCGGCTATAGAATGATTTGGGTCTTCCTTGCATAAAAGGGACCCTATCTCTGCCCTGACTCCTTTGGAATGTAAAAATCGAATGTTTGTGTAATATAACTTAAGTACAATGAATTTTGAGATGATTTTATATATGTGTCCATTTAAGCAAAATGTAAGAATTATGCAAAATCAGTGAGGTCAGATGAGATGCATCTGGGGAAATCTGCTTGGATGACCTCTAAACCGGATAGTCCCCAGTATCTTGTATTCGGCACTCCTGAACGGCGGATAAAATGGCCCCGCCCACCACAACCTGTGATTATGGTATAGGAATTCCTCAGGCTCCTTACCAGTTCACAAACAGTTAAAAAAAAGTTTTAGGATTAATAAAAAAATAATTGTCGCCAGAGACTCAACCCTCGTTGGTCACATGAGGGGGGCTACACAGAGGCTCCGTCTCTGGGGTATAAAAGCCCTTCCTGCTCATATGGGGCAGCATTAGCTTTGCTGCACACCAAGAAAGTAGGACCTGTGGAGGTTCAGGTTTGGCCGAATAAAAGAAAAGGGTTATATGTGGCCCAGACACAATATAGGCTATATTGTGCCTGCCCCCCATAACCTATAATGTGATACCTGGGCCCCTAATTTAAATTTTTGTTTTGGCTGGTGGGTTCAGGGGCTCCTTTAGGCTGCTGTGGAATGGGGGGCTCTCTATGGGGGCTGCATTCTCAGTATAGGTATGTGTCCTCAGATTGGTACCCACAGCTATAACACATTGGTGGCATATTCTAGTGATATGCCATTTTACACAAGGCTGAACCAAATATTCTTCTTATGTTCGGCTGAACCTAGAGAACCTGAAGATCCACAGGTCTGCTCATCTCTAAGCAGTATTTACAAAAAATGTTAAAGTTATGTTTTTTAAGTTATTTACTTTTTATGTTCTGTAATATGAATTGCACTGTTTCTTGTAAGGATGTTGGACCGGTTTATTTATTTCAAACAGCTTTGATTAGCCGCTTCCTGTTCCTCAGCTTCTAAAATGCATTCAAAAGAAAAAGATCTGGGTCAAATTGTCCACCATGCCACCTGGCAATGTTGACAGGTGGCATGTCGGCCATCACTACCCTTTGAACTGGTATTAGGGGCCCTTGGATCCCTTCCCAGTTCACAATCAAACAGTTAAAATAAAAATATGGTAAGCCTGGCTGCTGTTGACAGAAGTCCAGGTAAAGATCCGATAGTCAGGAACAGACTGGGGTATAAAGGAGGTGGAGAGGGGAGGAACCAGCATCAGGTGTCACAGTCACAGTCTGGAGTTGAGCATCGGGAGAAGAAGCGAAGGATGAGGGCAAGAAAGGAGAGCACTGAGTAGCACTTAGTGCAGGACTGTGCCCCCGGAACAGGCCCTCCTCATCTGGAAGAGGCTCCACGAGGGACCGCCATCCTCCCCCACTCAGCCTCCAGTTGCCTGTAAAGAGAAAGTGCCATTGGGTTTCCTGCCACTTTGCATTGTGGGTTATGTTGGTTTAGACCAGGCAGCAGCATGGCTGGGATGCTGGGAAAGGAAAACCCTCCCAGGTGCTCCAAGATGGACATGACCTGGAGAAATTCGGTAAGGTGGCATTCAGCTTCAAGTTGATGCAGGAGCAAGTGCTAGTGCTAACAATGATTCAGTATCATCCATGCAGATGGGGATAGTGAGTTTTGGAAGTTTTTCCATCTGTGTAAAGGCTGTTGGTCCGGTTTACAATAATGCCTCTGAACACCTTGCGATGGTTGCCCTTTATCATGGTATTGCGGTATGCGGTAAAAGAGACGTGACATGTTCTCTTTGACCCTATTGAAATACTAGATTTATAAAGCATCCTTAACTCCATTTGGGTGTAATCTGTCTTCATGGTATTAAAAAGTGCAGCAAAAAGCTGTGAAACTGTCTAAACATGGGACCGCGACCTGTGATTCCTTCATAGCCATCCGGCCTGCGCAGTGCGAGAATGCCATGAGCTGTAGTTTACACTGGCCGGCTCTGGGGAATGGCCAATTTGGCAACTCCTAATTACTCACTTCCACCCTGACTCTGTTCAAAGCCCTTCCAGCTTCAGCTTCAGCAAACAATTTAGAGTCCTGTAATCGAAAACAAAAATCCAAAGTAATGGGGTGTGACACTTCTCTGGAATTCAATGCCAAACCTTTCCAAAAGAGTTTACATAAAAGCCACACAAGTTTGGAGCTCCGGCGGGCGACCAAGATATCAGCACTCCTCTATACACGTTTAATTGGAAAGCCCCCGAAGCAGCATTGTATAATTAACTGTGACATTACACTGATAACGACCATCCCCTGCTAATTGTCTGCAATGAGGGGCCATGCTTAACCACTCCTACATCAGAGTGGGGAAAAAACAACAGGCCACATAAAAGGTTAATGCCCACCTCCCCCAACAGTCTTAGAAAAAGCCATTTACTATTTGCTTGCAGCAAGAGTTCTTTCTCTGGGAGGCTCACTGACACATTTCTGAAACTCTAGTTGAATAGTTAATACGCTTTAAAAATACATATGTCCATCAAGTTCAACCAAGGGACAAAGGTTAAAGTAACATGTAAAGTAATTTTCTAATGCTAATCTTTTTTGAAGTTTTCAGCTGTTGATGGAAAGCTATTTCACATATTTGTAGTTCTTATGATAAAAAAGGATCTTATTGCTTTCCTCCAGATGGAGCAATCCTGTTTTCAGAACTGTTTCCAATTCCATAAAAAATTGAAAGATTACAGGATTACACTTGATGGTAGTATAAGACCACAAATGGGAGAACAGAATCAAATTCAGGCATAAAATCAAAGGTTAGGGTTCCCCTTCATTGTTAGTCAGGAGACAGAGGATACATTTGGGCAACAACAGGGAACTGCTGTGATTGGTTTGGAGGCAGGTGATATAAGGGGAACGCAAGAAACACAAGCCAGTCTGGCCATAGCCCAAACCCTATGTGTGGCAATTGAATACCTCAGAGGTCCTGGGAGAAGCTGGAGCAAGAAGATGAGATCTATGTGGAGCTGACTTGGGAGTGTGTATATCCAGTGTGCCTGGTGGAGCAGCTGGTAGGTCTCTGACCTGCCCCGTACCCCGGCACCAGTATTAAAGAACCCACTGAATGCATAAGGTTACTAACAATGCTAATGGGCCCCTTGATTATTCTTGAAAGTTTTACTGTTTGAGGTCACCACATTGTATTAGCTGAGTTGATTGGAATGATGATTATGCTGAAACATGCTTAGGAAGTGAGTGTACCTGTGCCGTCTACCTGAGAGAGATACAAGACTGTCTAGCCCCTATTCTGAAACGTTCTGATGAAGCAAATGCACCTGTGTCCTCTGCCTGAGAGAGATGCAAGATTATCTAAGATTGTCTAGTCCTTTAACTGTGAATAGAGATGAGCGAACTTCTTGAAAGTTCGATTCGGGCGATTTGCCGAATTTCCCCAAGAAATTTGGGTTCGCCCGAATCGAACTTTCACGAATCGCTCATCTGAAAAAAAAAATGCCGGCATGGTGGGAGCGGGCAGGCCGGCTGACAGCATAGCCGGCCTGCCCGCTCCCACCACGCTCCGGCGCCGCTCTCAGCTGTCATCAGAGGACGCGTCATCAGAGGGCGCCTGAGAGCGGCGCCGGCCTCCACGCTCCGACCATGCAGGTAAGTGTTTGCTTTTTAAACAAATGCCGGCATGGTGGGAGCGGGCAGGCCGGCTGCGCTGTCAGCGGGCCGGCTTCCGCTGCCCGCTGACAGCGTAGCCGGCCTGCCCACTCCCACCATGCCGGCATTTTTTTTTTTTATTTCAGGGAAAATTCGAACGGCATGAACCAAAAAAAATTTGGGTTCGTGCCGAATCGAATTTTCCCTGAAATTCAGAGCAAATTCCGGTTCGTCCGAACCGGTTCGCTCATCCCTAACTGTGAACTGTGTATTTGACAGTGAAGTGGATTAACTGTTCCTTACTGTAAATTAGATTAACCTTTTCTTTTCCATGACCCTGCAAAAATAAAACCAGCGGATTCCTTCACTGCTGCCTTGCTGTTGAGTTTGTGTCTGCTGATGTATCATTTTACCATCACCCTATGATGGTGTCCAATTAACCTTACCCTCGGCTACCACACACGTGTTTCTGTGATTCCATGAAGTTGGGTTACACTCTTCTTACGGGGGGGGGGGGGGTGCTGCAAAAACAGACATTCCAAAAATTAACTGCCCCCCTGCGATATAAACAAGGGAACACAGAAGACCACCCCAAAAGATTGAGACCAACTATGGAATGGTACCTACCTGATTTATGATCTTTTTCCTGTTCCACTAAAAAAAAAATATAGATGTCCTAGGAGCAAGGACCGAAATCTGGGTTTTGATCCTCTTTAAGCTCAAAGTCTGTCATAAATGAACCTCCTCCGTCTGATCTATACTTTAAAAAAGACAGTAATTATTGAATTGGGCATAACAACCATAAGCTGTGTTTTGCCGCACAGGGAATACCTATACTATGCTATGTAAGACATACATTGAAAGTAAATATATTGTATCGCCAAGCCAAGCTTGTTCTAAAGCATGGAGGATGAATTTAAGGATAGCAAAGGCGACTAGATAAGAACTAAAAAGTGTAAGGTTTCCTGATAGAAATGCTAATTAAAATGACTCCATGAATTAACCTAAAAGCCCCCCCCCCCCCCAGCAAACAGTTGGATACAAAACCGAGGCAAACATGTTGGAGTCACAAGGTAAGCAAACAAGAGCAGCATTTTTGTTGCTGTTTTTGTTATTTTTTTCTTCCAGCGTTCATCTTAAGGCTCCGAGGAAAAGCCATTAAAAGATTAACACCTCGGATTTATGAAAATGTAGCATGATAACAACGGGACAGACAATGAGCTGACAGTGCTCCTCAGGCGGCATCTATTCATTTCAGAATAGGCATGTTAAACACTTCCAATGGAGGGATACACAGAACAATGGCGAGATGCCTTTACAATCTTGTCATTATTGAACGCAATACAATTGTTTCATTGTGTGCGAGAATTTTTTTTTTTATTCAAAATTGGTAATAGAAAATACAAGCACGGAGCGCAGAGATTATTCTGTGTTTCAAAACTAACATCTGCATTTCGTTTTGTAAATAAATACATTTTTACATTTTGAATATTTTTAGGAAGCTGGATTTTTTTGTTTCAGATAAAAAAAGTTAGATGGAGAAAGGGATAAAGATTTGTATTGGTATGGTATTTTTACCAGACTTCCTACATACCTTCACAGCTATTTTATCAGCTTCCAGATAATAAAGAATTGAATTACAAAATCCTATGCAAAACCATTACAGATAGATAGATATAATCAATAATTGGTCAGATAAATAGAAGGATCTGATCGAATAGATAGATAGAGGCCGATTCATTAATAGCGCCAGGTAGCGACAGATGAGTGACTGTAGCGTGATTTTTTCAGCGCCAGCCAGTATTCGCTGTGCTTGGCCGGCATTAGCTTGATGACAGCGACTCAGTCGGTGTGCGGTAATGTTGAATACGGGCTTAGGGGTCGCTGTTTCACAGGTTCAGCGTTGTATGTGAGCGCCTGACAACGAATGGCCAGAGCGAACGGCTTGCTTCATATTCATTAAAAAATCACGCTCCGAATTTGCTGGCGCTGTCCATTCCTTGTTTAAACCCCAGTGCGCTGGCGGCGATGGGTGTTAACTAGTTTTTAACCCCTAAACAACCATATTTTTGTATTGTAACATTATACATGTTTTTAGATTCATTTTGTAATGTGAATACATTAATATCAGACCTGTAAGATCAATTCTGCAAAAATTTTTTTTTTTAATTTTTTTAACTTAAAAATAAATCCTAACATTGCAGAAGTGGTCTCCAAATTTTTGACATTAAAAAAAAAAAAAAATACCAATTAATTATGATAAATTATAGATTGCTCCATTGAAATGCATTGCACATCGCCAGGGAGCGACAGCTCATACCTGGCGCTGTGAGGGAATTTGCAGCGGCGCTGTTCGGTCCAGGCGGCTTCATGATGAATCCCGCGCTAGCCGTCGCTCTCGCCGGCGCTAGCCTCATTTAGCTTGATAAATGCGTCATTGTGAGCGCCGCCGGGCGTACTTGAGTCGGTAGTCGCCGTTAGCTGGCGGTACCTGACGCTCGTTAGACACTACCTGGCACTAGCCCGTGATAAATAAGGCCCATAGATAGATAGATAGGCCCTTATTTAAGAAGGGATAGCGTCAGGTAGTGGCTGGTTAATAACAGGTAGCGACAGGTAGCGACTGGTGAACGCCGGACACGGCACGCAATTACACATTTATCAAGCAGAATCTGTTTAGCGACTGGGATAGCGCCATGTAGCGTCTGATTCATCATTTTCACAGCCTCAGGGAACAGCGCCAGCGTTCAGCCTTGCCAGGTATGACCTCTCGCTACCTGACGCTCTGCCATACATTTCAATGGACGATCCTTTTCTTCTCTTTAAACTTTTTTATTTTTTTTCAAAAAAATCACAAATAATTCCATGACCTCTTCTTGCATTGAAATAGCTGTTTTTTCATTATTTTTTCATTTTTTCTATATTTCCTAAGAAATGACATTACAGGTCTGGCATTAAAGTGTTCATGTTACAATGTTGTTACAATGTAGTTCCATATGTTTTCGCTTTGTTACTAGTGGATAGATGCTGGAAAACACACTTTAAACACACCGCCTCCTGCACTCTGGGCTTCAAACAAGCATTTTTCAGCGCCAGAGATTTGTGAGGCTGTTTTTTTGCTGAATATGGTGTGAATCGGTTGCTATGAGCAGTCGCTAACATGAGCTCCCATACAGAGCTGTACTGGTCAAATAGCGACTTCTCACAATGTATTCAACATTACTGAACCGAGACTGAGTCGCTATAAAGTAGCGACTCACAGCCGAGCACTGCGACTACTAGCGGGCGCTCTGAAAATGCCTGCTATAGACGCTCATCTGTCGCTACCTGCCGCTAATGATGAATCAGCCTCATAGATAGATATATAGATAGATAGACAGGCAGACAGATTGATGGATTCATAGATAGATATGACTGACATATAGATGTGATCAATTAGAGAGGTAGAATCAGATAGATAAAATGGACCAACTAGATAGATAGATAGATAGATAGATAGATAGATAGATAGATAGATAGAATTAAATGGATGGATGGATGGACAGATGGACAGAGAGAGATCTAGATTAAATCAATAAATTAGCTATATAGATCCGATCAATATGCTAGATTTGCTGTACAGATTCAATACAAATTGAGATGCCTCGCCGTGTGTGAGAGAGAGAGAGAGAGAGATAAAGCACAAAAGAAGGACTGAGAAAGAGCAAGAAACTGTGAGAAACTGACCTCTTAGCAAAAGATTCAGATTCAAGTACAGATATTCAGAGGAGATCAGCTAAACAGAATTTGAACAAGAGAGAGGCATATAGTTACAAAAATATTTCTTTTAATGATTCCTCTTTCTTGCTTTCTCCCCCTGCATTGGTTTCTCCTCTCTTTCCTTTCCCTGTCACCATTGCTAAACCCAAGAAAAATATACTAAGAAATCTACTAGCTACTAATCCCCCTGGCACTGAAAGACAAGCTTGACACCCTCAACCATTGAATGGATCCCAAAAAATTACAATCACCATTTCACAACCACTTTACACCACCAAAGTTTGGGTCCTCATTGACTTCTATGGGGTCAAGTTTGGGGACCTGAACCAAACTTTTTCCTAAAGTTCAGCGAACCCGAATTTCCATGGGTTCGCTCATTCCTACTCTAGAGCAAGGCACCTAAGCCCCCAACTGCTCCTTGGGCACTGTGAACAGGGTAGCACACCACTCCAGGCATGTGTACACTCACTGCTTGTGTTTATCTCACTACCTATTTTTCTTTTTGGTATGTTCTATCTTAAAACTTGATTAAACAAAAAAAAATATTATTTAATGCCTTACTGTCTCTAATAGAACAAAGCATTTCAATCTGCTTTTAAAACGGACCTACCAATAGCGTTACTGCCTGGACAAATACTTCCGTTCAGCTTGGACACTGAGAGGCTGATTTATTAATAGCACCAGGTAGCGACAGTTGAGCGACTGTAGCGGTATTTTCACAGCGCCCGCTACTAGTCGCTGTGCTTGGCCGTTGTTCGGCTGTTGATAGCGACTCAGTCGGTGTGCAGTAATGTTGAATACAAGGTGATGATTCGCTATTTGACAGGTTCCGCGCTGTATGTGAGCGCATGATAGCGAATGGCCATAGCAAACGGCTCCCACCATATTCATTAACAAATCACGCTCAAAAAATTCTCGCGCTGTGAAATGCATGTTTAAACCCCAGAGCGCTGGCAGCGATGGGTTAAAAGTAGTTTTTAACCCCCAAACAACCATATTTTTGGAAACCAAAAAAAAATAGTTTTTAAAAACATTTTGTAATATGAATACATTAATATCAGACCTGTAATATCAATTCTGCACAATTTTTTTTTTTTTTACCATAAAAAAAAAAAAATCTAACATTGCAGAAGTGGTCACAGAATTTCTGACATTTAAAAAAAAAAAACATTAATAACAATTAATTATGAATATTTAAAGATTGCTCCATTGAAATGCATTGGAGAGCGCCAGGTAGCGAGAGGTCATACCTGTCGCTGTTCAAGGTTGCTCGCTGGCGCTGTGGGGTGAGGCTGGAATAATGATGAACGATTCGCTATCTGGCACTCTCTCAGTCGCTAAGCAGGATCAGCTTGATAAATGTGTGATTGCGGAGGGGAGCCGGCGTTCTCGTAGCGGTGCCCGTCATTACCGTTCGCTCACCAGCCGCTACCTGGCGCTATCCCTTGTTAAATAAGGGCCTTAGAAGTAATGCATGCTAAATAATCCTGGCTTAGCCACTGGCCACTCTTAGGATTAAAGGATTAATTCTTATTTTCTATTTTCTCTACATAACTTGATTATAAATACCATGAAAAGAGGGCAAATTGACTTATATGTATTCAACATGAATGCATTAGGGGCATTTTTTTAACAATTGTGTTTATATATTGGTGTGTAGATAAGCACACCCTACAGAGCTAGCTAAACAAAATGATCCTCATGCGCACACAATGCCCAAAAAAAGTTTGCAGTTTGTAAATAGCTGGTAACGATATGCATTGCTCTGCAAATCAAAGGCAATGCACATACAGGTGAAAATGTACATTCCATTGTATTTCTACAAATAGTACAGAAATTGAAGGGCCAGCATGGACATCAAAGGACATGTGCAGGGGTGGGTATCCAAACACTAAACTCAAAAACAATAGAAAAAAACACCATTGTTCAAAATAACCCCACTATGAAAATCCAGGGTGGGGACATTCCACTTTAGAAGCCTTCCTGACGGATAGTCCCCAGTATCCAGCATTTGATACTCTGAAAAGCTATAGATACAATAGTTTTGGCCACCACAACGTGTGAACTGGTAATGGGTCCAAGGAAATTAAAAAAAAATGCAGCTTAGAAAAAAAATCATCATGGCCACGTCTTTCTCATCTCTTGCCTGCCAGGCAGCGTTCTCTCTACAAGCCGACTGAATCGGGTGCTCTCCTCAGGGCCACCATTAGAGATGAGCGAATCGGTTCGGACGAACCGGAATTCGCTCCGAATTTCAGGGAAAATTCGATTCGGCACGAACCCGAATTTTTTTTGGTTCGTGCCGATCGAATTTTCCCTGAAATAAAAAAAAAAAATGCCGGCATGGTGGGAGCGGGCAGGCCGGCTACGCTGTCAGCGGACGGTGGAAGCCGGCCCGCTGACAGCGCAGCCGGCCTGCCCGCTCCCACCATGCCGGCATTTTTTGAAAAAGCAAACACTTACCTGCATGGTCGGAGCGTGGAGGCCGGCGTCGCTCTCAGGCGCCCTCTGATGATGCGCCCTCTGATGACGCACCCTCAGATGACAGCTGAGAGCGGCGCCGGAGCGTGGAGGCCGGCGCCGCTCTCAGCTGTCATCAGAGGGCGCCTGAGAGCGGCGCCGGCCTCCCCGCTCCGACCATGCAGGTAAGTGTTTGCTTTTTAAACAAATGCTGGCATGGTGGGAGCGGGTAGGCCGGCTGCGGCCCACTGACAGCGTCCGGCGGCGGCCCACTGACAGGCCTAGCCGGCCTGCCCGCTCCCACCATGCCGGCATTTTTTTTTTCAGATGAGCGATTCGTGAAAGTTCGATTCGGGCAAACCCGAATTTCTTGGGGAAATTTGGCGAATCGCCCGAATCGAACTTTCAAGAAGTTCGCTCATCTCTAGCCACCATCTGGAATTTTCAGGCTCCATACAGCAGTTACAGGGCTCGCATAATACCCTCCCCTGCCCACAATTCAGCCCCTTTGGCTGAGAGCAGTTCTGGTAAATTGGGGGAAGGCAAAAGTGTAGAGAGAGAGAGATGCCAGGATCAATACATAGAGCAATTAAAGTAGACCAAAACCTCCAAAAACAGCTCAATTTATTTTGCTCCCCCACCCCAGGTACATGACCCCATATATGTCAATGTATGTTGTTGGTTTCTGACAGGATACCATTGTTCTAAACTACCTGTTTAAGCCCCCCTTCTCCCCCTTACAATCTCATCCTGGGAGCAATTAGTACCCATTAAAAATAGTGCTAAAAGTTAGAGAAGTTTTAATTTTCCAGTCATGCTCCCCCACTTTTTCATTTGAAACCAAAATCGCTTGTGAGTATTTTTATCCAATATATTTCCCGGACACTAAGAGGAGTTGATACATGGGTTTACCCCTGGAGGATGAGGCCCACTTCCTGCTACAGTGCCCTAAATACTCATCCACAAAGGCCCCCTGGACACTAATCTTAAATTCTCCACCATAGATAAGAAGAGGAAACACCACATCCTGCAGGGGGAAGAGGAGCCCCCCCCTCCAGATCGAGTTGCCCAAAATGCTTTCTTTTTTTTTTTTTTTTTAAGTGCAAATAATGAGCTATTTTATTTTTTCTCAAAATGTAACCCATCCGTGCAACCAACCACGGCACATTCTCGTGTTTGTACTTTTTTTGTGAGCCTTAATTCAGTCTTTCCTATTTTCTTAATTCCTTTAATATACCCTTCATTTTTCTTGCCCCCCCCATCCATCGCCCTGTCTCACTGTATTCTGTGTTCCCTCTGTGTCTCTCTCAGTTTACTACATTCCCTCTATCTTTTTCACAATAAGTGAATGTGTTTGGAGTGGGGGGTCCTTCCTGAAATCTTGCACTGGGTTACATTCAGGGACGGACTGGCCATAGGGAGACCCAGGACAATGCCCGGTTGGGCCACACTGCTTTGGGGCCAGTTGGCATGCTGATTTTAACACCCGCATTCAATCCCTGGCCACTTAGTCTCCCGCTCAGCCCCTGTACCCAGCCCCACTGTATCCACAAGCCAAGGAACCCCAGCCTCCAATGCTATAGCCCCCCAGCATAATGGTGGGGGGGGAGCTCAGCAGGGATTTCTTGGGCCAGGGATTTCTTGGCTCTAGTCCACCACTGGTAACATTTGCCCCAAGGCTGGCCCTGAGTGTGAAAGGTGCCTTTGTTGCATGGCAAACCATGAAAAAGTAAACCATGATACATAGATAGATAGATAGATAGATAGATAGATAGACTGTCTAGATAATGGCTAATAGCAAATGGCTGCTGATGTCAACAAAAGACAAAGGAGATGCAGAGCAGACCTTAGAAGCACTAAAAAGCCATTTTATAACATGAAAGAATGTGTGTATTCTATCTCCATGTCATTACAACAGTTCAAAGGCTGGCCGGTGTATGTTTTCTGACTTAATTACCACAGGATATCTCCCCCAGCAGGCCTTGATTAATCAAACCATCCCCTTTTTACAGCTGTTGAGTTACAAAGGATAAGTTTTACAATTCACATTGTTTGAAATATTTCATCTCGACATTAATTTTCTGTCACAATTAGGCAGAACAAAGCATGTCTGGCATTTATATTGTGACCGCATTGTGATGATAGCAAGATGTAGCACGACGTGGAATCCTCCATCGGCAGCGCGCGGAGGGCGCAGAGGCGAGCGTTACACTTTTCACGCACTATGACTATGGGATATGGAACATTAATTTCCTTAAGGGATTACTGAATGCCTGTTTACATCAAATTCAGATTAAAACGCACAGCAAATACAGTAGTCATCGTATGCATGGCTGCTGACAGGAAATAGAGAGGACGTCATGCTAACAAATAAAAACGGATATTCTTTTAAAGTTAGCTTCTCAAGTTATTTATTTATGGGGCATATTGATATATCTCTATTAAATTCTGCATCACATTCAACCCTTTAAAGTGGACCAACACCCAGGATTTTGACTATCCTGGGTTTTGGTCCACTTCGGCGGGGCATCACGATCGGGGGTGCCCCACTGTGTAAAACCCCCCAGAAAGCCCCAAAAACTCACCTCTCCCCGCTCCCACGTGACCGCTGCCGCCAATCCCTGCCGACGGACAAGCGACGGACAAGAGAGCGCGCCCGCCGCCGCCTCCCACGCGTCACTCTTACAGGGCGTGCGCCCACGTCGGCCATTCACAAATGGCCGGCGCCGGTGCGCGTCCTGCTAGAGGGACGCGTGGGAGGCGGCGGCGGGCGCCGCTGGAACGAGGATCAGGTAGGGATTTAGGGGTTTCTGGGGGGTTTCACACAGCGGGGCACCCCCGATCGGGGTGCCCGCTGTCAGGGGATAGATCGCTCCGGGAATCTCATAGATTCCCGGGCCGATCAGTGGAGGATGTTGGTCCACTTTAAGTACCAGCCTACCTAGAGATTTTGGCACCCTTTAAACCATTAAAAAATTATGTGGGGTCCCCCCTTCCCAGTAAAAACCAGCCTGGGCACCATCTATGTCGGGTTTGTAGACCAGGGTGTGGGGATCAGCCTTGGTGACCCGGGTGGCTGCAAGCCCACATAGCCTTTGTGGGCCACAGGCTCTTCTGCCCCCCCTTCTGAGCCTTGAGGAGGCAAGAAAAGGGGGGATGGGGGGTCATGAGTTATTGCCACAGGTG
The DNA here is from genome assembly GCA_027917425.1 of Gastrophryne carolinensis. Taxonomy (NCBI): domain Eukaryota; kingdom Metazoa; phylum Chordata; class Amphibia; order Anura; family Microhylidae; genus Gastrophryne; species Gastrophryne carolinensis. The sequence continues at coordinate 38,285,617 of CM051241.1, forward strand.
ACTCGCCAGCTGCCCAAGTTTGGGGTCTGGTATAGGAGTCTCATGGACCCCTTACTAGTTCACAAAGGGTTAAATGTAAAAACACACAAACCGCAGAGAAAAATTACATTTATTAAAAACATTTTTGTCTCTTACTCACCTCTGATCCTGTGTCTCACACAGCTGTCCCATGCTGATCCGATGACAGATGCCATGATCGGTGACCTAATAAGGCGGGACCTTGGGCTGCACCAGCAGCGATGGTGGAAGAGATGGGGAGGGCCCTCTCCTGAAGACTTAAGAGCCGCGGATCCCCGGTCAGAGGGATCAAGCATGGAGCTGAGTGATTTTTTTTTTTTAGCCAGGAATGTCAGCGGCTGCAGAAGATGCCGGAAGGCCCCAGGGGGACATTGGATACCCCCAGGGGAAGAGGAGACCCTCAGCACAGGATCCAGGCCAGAGGTGAGTGTGTTTTTTAAAAGGTTCCAGGGCTGGCTGCTGGCCTTCTACCAGGGTGTCCGAAACTGGGATTCTCTACTGTGTACCCCCCCCCGGGCCAGCCGTAATTACTCATTTTTCCCCCGGTCCAACAGCACATGCACAGGCTCTCATCCAGTGAGAGCCTTCAGCCTTTTAGCAAACAGCTCTGATTGTTTACAATGGGGAGTGTGAGCGGCAACATCCTCTCCCATCCCAGATATTCATATATGCTGGGATAGGAGGATGAGCCTGCTCTTGCTCCCTTTTGAAGCTAATGAGAGCCCTTTGCCTAAGGATGTAAACATGGCAAATTGCTCTGTTTGGACATGAGCCCGTGCATGCACCGTGGGACCGAGAAGAGTTTTATTGGGTGAATTGGGGAGTGTCATTCAGTAGGGCATCCCAATTTAGGATGCACCAAGGCACGAAACAAAAACCCAAGATCAAAGTCAAAATCCCGGGTTTTGTTTTGCTTTAAAGAGGAAATCCAGCCTTACCTAGAATCAGGATCTTTATCTGGAATTGTTGGGCCTCCCTCAGCTGGGCCCCTAGTTTAAACTGAGCCTCTGGCCCCAGGCAACCAGGCTTATCTCAAAAAACTGACAGACCATATAGGAAACAAAATCTTTACTGGCTAGGAGCCCAGCCCTGACATTATATGTTATGGTGGGCCCAGGAACATTATAGGTTTAAAGAGACTGAACTCCCTTATAACATATATGTGATGGTTGGGGCCTTACTGTAGTTTCATATGAACCTCTGTCCACATAGCACCCAGGATTAACTTATTAATCAGGCCATAAAGGAAACTGAAAACCAGACTAGGGGCCCAGCCATCACATTTCAGGTTATGAGGGGCCCACAATATAAGTTTAATAGAGTCTGGGCCCCTTACTCAACCTATATGTGATGGCTTGGCCACTAGTTTGAATTGGGCCCCAAAGCAAAGCAGCCTTTAGATGCCTTATCACGCACTAATAGTGTACAAAACACAACTCCCTAGCCTCAAAATAAACTTTACAAAAAAAAAAGCAAAAACTATTTTAACCATACTTACTTTTCCATCTGTCACTGGGTGCAGCATCCTCCTTGGGACAGTCCCCTAGCTTTAGCGACATTTGGTGTCTCAGGCCAAATTCAGAGGGATACCTTCAACTCTGGCATCCGAACAGAAGAATGATGAAGTATTGCAGATGGCCCCCGCCTGATTACACCCACCCTACCAGGCACCAGGGTGCGGGTGCCTCACCCTTGCTGCCATGTGCCTTAGTCAGATGGACCTAGGCATTGAGTGTCCGCCAGTGGGGTGTTGATGGGGGCCTTGGTGGGGGCCCATCGGGGCTATGTATGCCCCTGTCTACCACTCTTCTCTCTACTTAAGACAGTGAAACCAAGGACACAGACCCTCCATCAGCAATAAACTCCACTGCAGGGGGGGCTTTTTAAACTGCAAGTGAGTGCGCTGGCAGGAAAGCCCTTCAATCCCCCTGTTACTCACCATGACATCAAAGGAAAGGAGGGAGCCGAGTGCAGATGGAGGCTCTGTGTCCCCCATTCCACTGTCTTCAGTGGAGAGCATCATGGGAGACCCACCCCCAAACAATGAGGACCTCACCCGGTGCTGGAAAGAGGAAGGAGGTGAGTTTTTTTTTAAGTCTTTGAAAATCAACTCAGTATGATCCAAATTTCTTGGGGAAATTCGGCAAATTGTCAGAATCAAATTTTACGAAATTTGCTCATCTAGACATTTCAGACCGAACTGTACTATATAGCCAATATTCAGGTCCAGTGTAACAATTACCCAAATCTGGAGCTTATCACTACTAATTATGTATCTACCTACTCTACCTTTTTATTTATAGGTATAGAAAGTAAGAGTTTAATATTGTATTTTTTTTTCAACTATTTTAAATCTGTTCAAATTCAACATTGGTGCATTAGTTTATCCTTTTTTTCACCCTTGTGTCCTCGTGAAAAAAAAATTCTTAAGACTATCACTTAGTATTTTCTAAGATAATGGCTTCAAAGGCCAGGCATTAGCTGGCACTTGCTTCTTTAGAGTCATAAAGGCTCTTTAATATTATGTTGTGGATACAAAATGTAAGCCATGGGAAAGATCAAAGGCTACTCATCCTATACTTCATTATATATGAATCTATACATAATTTATCAGCGCTACCTACGTGAGTAAGATGAGATGCTGGATCTTTCCACAGCTGCAAGCCTCAGGTGTCATCCCATTTCATGTTAGAGAGATAAAAATGGGACAATATTACCTGCCATTAACAAAGTGTTTGGTCATGTGTCCACTGCAGACCATGCCGAGATGCCTCGGGGCTTCTGTCTGATTATTATTTAAGGACCGTTACAATGAAAAGTGAAGCAGGATGTTTCTTCATGGCTTCTAAGGAGTTTTTGTAGATCTGCTTTTATTAAATATGTACTGAATATTTTAATCCATAGGGTTGTTTAGGTCTGACAAGTGTTAATAGAAATATCATTCTCATAAGTCTGAAGGAGTCTTAGAAAAATGAGGCCCAGAGGGTAAAATTCCATTTAAAAAATAATTCTACTGATATATAGCGTTAAAATCCAAATTTCATACCCCAGCTCGCCATCTAGATTCAAATCCAATCCATGAATCACATCTTGAAATGCAGCGCCAATGCATTTCAGGCCCTCTGTTTACAGTGTAGACAATGAGTTTTTCTCAAGAGCCTGGAGTTTCCCTTTAAAGCGGAACAAAACCTTAGAAGTTCAGCCTCACATGGTGAACCCCCAGGGCACAGCTACAACATCATACTGAAAAGAAAATGTGCCATAAGAGATGAGCAAATTGATTTGGTAACAATTTTATTTTGTGTTTTCTTTTAATTTTGTTTTATTTTATTTTTATTAATATATATATTTATTATTTTAATTATATATTGGGGCAGTTGGAGAACCTTCACTTTATTTGAACTAAAACTTTACAACTTTTACAACAGTGTTCTCAATAAATGATGCTTCATGTGTCCAGATTGTTTCAAGGCACAAATGTGTAAAGAGCCTAATTTGATTAAAAAAATAAACATTCTGCTCTTACCACAAACATATAATTAGTTAAGAAAAAAAAGATGATTTACTGAAAAGTGACAAGAACAGTCTTTTTGAGTACAACAAAATTAAGTGTTAGTAAATCATCATCAATGCAATGTAGCATTTAGTTAAAAAAAATTGTTTGATCCTGAATGGGTTTCTAAGTCAGTTCTGCAAGGAACTCGCCCTGAAGAAGTGACGCGGTGACGTCACGGAACGTGTCGGCAGTGAGGTGGGGTGGACATGGCTGCTGCTCCATCTTGGACATGTGAGAGCTTCATTGTTGTACTATTGATTTATTTCTGTTTGTCTTCACCCGGCTGGTCCTCATGTATCAATCCATTAACAGCACTCTTTTGCACATTGCACTTTATTAGGAATGAGGTTATAGGTAGGCATATAGATTTTGTGGATATAGGTTTTTTAATATTATTTCTTTGGGATTGATTGTTCATAAGGGATTCATTGTTTATTGTTGATCGTTCTGTTTAGTTTTCGTTTTGTTTCAGTTGGCGCATTTGTGTACGCATGATTCAAAGCAGGCAGCGGGAGCCTTCTGTTAACTGTTCGTCGCTGCGTAGGCCAACGAGAATGTCATTTCCTGCTTTCGTTTTTTGTTTACGTTACTTAGGAAACAACGTAGGCTTCCGTTTTTTGGCTATTTCCAACATCGCCTCTAACGAAATATTTACATTTCCCGTTAGATTCTGAATTCCACTTTCTATAAATAAACGTCCAGACGGAAATGTGTCCTAACTCACGAATGCTTACACCTAAATTAACTCATTCATGTCCCCGTCTCAACTATTCTCTCACTCACTTCTGCTACAATGCCTACCTCAATTCCTTTGCGCTTTGGATTTTCTTCACTTTGCACACTTAATGCTTACCTCAATTCCCTCGCGCTTTGGATTTTCTTCACTTTGCGCACTTCATGCTTACCTCAATTCCTTAGCGGTTTCCATTTTCTTCACTTTGCGCACTTAATGCTTACCTCAATTCCCTCGTGCTTTGGATTTACGTCACTTTGCGCACTTAATGGTTACCTCAATTCCTTCGCGGTTTCAATTTTCTTCACTTTGCGCACTTCATGCTTACCTCAAATTCCTTAGCGGTTTCCATTTTCTTCACTTTGCGCACTTAATGCTTACCTCAATTCCCTCGTGCTTTGGATCTTCGTCACTTTGCGCACTTAATGGTTACCTCAATTCCTTCGCGCTTTGGATTTTCTTCACTTTGCGCACTTAATGCTTACCTCAATTCCTTCGCGGTTTCCATTTTCTTCACTTTGCACACTTAATGCTTACCTCAATTCCTTCGCGGTTTCCATTTTCTTCACTTTGCGCACTTAATGCTTACGTCAATGCCCTCGCGCTTTGGATTTTCATCACTTTGCGTTTTTTTCTCAGCGTTTTCCTGTAAGCAACCCTTAATGTTTTTTTGATGGACATAAAAGAAGACCAAAACAATTTTTTTCTTTTGGTTATTTTATTTTAAAATGCACATTATTATTTGGCTTTTTTTTATTTTGGTTTAGGTTTTTAACTTTTTGGGAATCTTTTTTAACAATAATAATATTTTTGTAAGATTTAAAATATTTATTTTTAAAATAGTATAACATTTTTTAAAATTCTTAAACTTTTAAAAAACTATTTACAAATCGATGGCAGGCCCCAGGGAATTCATTTTCTGTGGTCCCCATCGAAGCTCTCAGCTCCTGGATATCGCCCACCAGCCGAAACACAGTCGCTGTCAGTTGCGCCAATCTTGCATGTGTCATGTCTGGAAAAAAAAATAAATGAAAATGATTGTTCTGCAAATACATGTTTCACAGCTGTGGATGGAATTATTAAAGTTTCATAAAAGTCATGAGGCCATATGTCATTATTCGAATTAATCCATCGATGGATGAGGCCATATGTCATTATGCTAATTCATCAATGGATGAGGCCATATGTCATTATGCTAATTACACTGGCTAGGGATTCTGGTTTCTTGCTGATGGTGTCATGTTCGACATACTCCAAATATTAAAATTAAAACTTACTTGGCTGATGGGCGAGCTCAGCTTCGGGGACCACACTCCGCTCTGGGGCCTGCCACTGCTGGGAATGTGAGGCTGTAGAGACATTTAAAATAGGCTCACTTCTAATGTCTGATTAAACAGTAACCAAATTACACTTAGAATGTGTGTGACACCACCCACCTTCTCCATGTTCCTCATGGGCTGGATCTGCTGCTCTCTCTGCTCCCAATCCTTCACCCGCTACGTATTCATCTATTAAAAGAGAATCAGGAAATGAGTTTTGGTTTTAATAGCATGTACCTGTATGTGGTAAAATCAGAGTCACATACCGGAGTGTATGGGCTGAGTCGTTTGGTACGACTCCCTGCCCATGCGGTGAGGCCCCTCCTATGTAGAGAGGTCGAGCGGCTGGTCTGAGCCACCTACAGAGGAGGGGTAAGAGGTTGGCCCTAAAGATGCACCACCTTCACTTGCTGCAGAATCATCCCACACTGGCCGGACTGCTTGCCTCCGGGTGGGTCTGATCCGATATTCAAATTGGGACACTAGAAAATAATAGCATTTCTAAATAAAGGCCTACCTTCTGTGTTTGTTAGATCCGGCATGCAATCGGAATGTACTTACTTGGAAAATGTGTTGCAAAAAATCGCTGCACCCGGGGCCTCTTCCGTCGATTGAGGTCCGACCAATGCTGGATGATTTGCGTGAAAGTGAAGGTGGTGTCCGTTTCAGTGTCTATTCTGGCCACTACCTCCAGGGCCAACTTACGCTTCTCATAGTCGTTGGGCAGGTAGTCGTACCTGTGCTCCATCATGGTCTAAAAAACACAAAAATAACAATAGTTGTTAGTTCAAACAGCATACAAATCTCATTCACAATTAGATCAGTTGACTAAATGACATTCCCCATCACATTTCTAGCCTTCACCTATCCTTCTAGATGCAAATGAGTTGGTTCGCACATGTGCGCACTAACTTTTTGTGTGTTTTGCACGGAGTTTAAATCACTTTTAAAAACAACAGTTTCTTCCTGCTCTTAAGGCCTAGGCATGCATTTAGATGTCAAATCAACGTCCTTAGAATACACTTACGAGCATAATTATATCTTGTTGTTGGTGAAGATCGTGGGCGACATCTTCTTTCTAGTCCGCAGAAGATAGGTAGTGCCCCAGTGGTTTCCGGGATGCGCACGGCCGGACGCACGCGTACGCGTCATACCCATTCATTAATATTTAAAGGGTAATGGACACACAGCTCATTCTCTTTGTGAATGTCATCATGGCACCAAAGAAAAGTAGCGGCAAACAACCACCAGCCAAGCAGCGCAAGACAAAAAGGGCGGAGAGCCATGAGGACACATCCTCAAGACAGAGCACTCGGTCCCCCAAATCAAGTTCAAAGGTGCCGGAAACGCGGACCAAAAGTGGCCACCACAAGGCTACATTGGCCACAACTCCTGGCCCATCCAAATCTGCCAGCACCAGGAAAAGTAAAGAAACTTCCTCCAGGAAAAGGGCTCCTCGCCCAACCACATTGAAAGAGCACTTGAGCAGGCGTTTTGGTGAGGTGGCAAGTGGGCTAACAGTGCATTTTGATGAGCTATATGAGCGCAATTCCAAAGCTACTAGCAAAGTGCGCAAACAACAAATCTGGGAAGACCTCACCAGACAGGTGAATGTAGCGGGGACGAGATGAAAGATGTTGAGCAGATCCAGGTCAAAATTTCTGACCTCAAATATGCAGTAAGGAAGAAGCAGAACAAACGCCGGAATCACGGGTACATATTGATGTTTGCATTTTGCTGCTTGTTGTAGTGACCACAATGAAAACTAATGTTTATTGTCTTATTTTCAGGTTGAGCAAAGGGGGTGGGAGCAGCTCCATCAATATTATTTATACAAAATTATCAACATTATTATTCAGGGCCTGGGAACCAATTTACCGCCCAGTTTAACCCTCTCATCATCTAAGTATTAAGCACCAAACATATCTAGCTATGTGGAAAGACAGAGATTTGGTTGCACATATCTGCAGATACATGTGGAAGCCACACTGCCTCGGCAAGGCACTCTGTGTTTAGTGTGGTCCCTACTCTTATTTTTGAGTTCCCAAAGTTGGGCCATGCAATGCAGCCAGAGCTACTCACCTGGGAAGCTGCCAGCCTCCCTTTAGAACACTCCACAGGGAGAGATCCATGGTGGCTGAATCCCATGTGTGTGTTCATGGCAATTCAAACTGAACTGAGCAAACTGGGCCTGGGAACCAATTTACTGCCCTTTAGAACGCTCCACAGGGAGAGATCCATGGTTAGCCATCCACCAGATAATTCGCCAGACTCAGAGTATATAAGCCTGAACTACGCAGAATATATGCGTCATGGGACGACCCGGGATACCTTGCAAGGACACTGAGGAAATGCATGTCCGGACTAACCACTGCTTGGATGTTCAGCGAGTGGCCCATCTTGCGGTTCCTGAAACCAAAACAAAAAAAATTACACAAAGCCAAGGTATCCACAAAATACCCTAACTAAAAAAACAACTAAAGATTATAGTTAAACAATCCCAAACTAAATAACAAAGGACATAAGTCTAAATAAATATAAAAATAATATGGATGTGTTGGTAAATTAAGGTGAACATGCTAAGAACTAATTAAGGTCAGCATTCCAATGCTTTTCTAAGGGCTACATGATAAGTATTGATTAAGGTCGGCCGTCTAAACTGGTTCAAAGGGATACTTGAGAGGGAGGGATTAAGCTATGCATTCTAAACTAGTTCAAAGGGATACTTGAGAAGGAGGGATTAAGGTATGCATTCTAAACTGGTTCAAAGGGATACTTGAGAAGGAGGGATTAAGGTATGCATTCTAAACTGGTTCAAAGGGATACTTGAGAGGGAGGGATTAAGCTATGCATTCTAAACTGGTTCAAAGGAATACTTGAGAAGGAGGGATTAAGGTATGCATTCTAAACTGGTTCAAAGGGATACTTGAGAAGGAGGGATTAAGGTATGCATTCTAAACTGGTTCAAAGGGATACTTGAGAAGGAGGGATTACTAGATAAATAAAGTTAAGTTTGGCTAAACAATATACAAAAAGGACATAAATAACTTAACCTATAGATGTATTCATTGGCTGTGAGTGGGACTAAGGCAACGTGGGTGCAATCGATCGCACCCATGACGTTGGGCATGTCGGTGATATTATAAAATTCCAACTTAATTGCATTCCAGGCTACCATGTCGTCTGGAAAGGAAATATATTTGGGACAAAGGGCCATCCAGAAACTTGGATAGCACACGGCTCAGCGTAGGCTGGGACATCCCCACGGAGAGGGCACCCAGCCTCTGGAACGAGCCGTTTGCCAAAAATTGTAGGCAGCCAAGCATCTTGGTCATACCTGAAATTGCTTGCCCCATCCTCGTGGTGCGGGCTAACCATGGCCGCAGCTCACTATACAATTTATGGAGGGAAACGCGATTAAGTCGAGTCAGCTCGAACAGCTCAACGTCATGCATGCGATCGATGTTCATGAGTCTCCAGTGCAATCTGGCCTTACTGATACAGGTAATGCCATTGAGCTGAAGACGCTCATACTCCTCCACATAGCCGCAAAACATGTTCAACACTAATTCCAAGTCCAAAATGATCCCGTAAGTGGAGCGGAAATTAAACCGTTATATAGGGCGGAGGTGCATCGGCAATCAGGTCTCAGAATCAGACGCAAGCCCATACCAATAACGTAAGTCATCAGACATAACGCAAAAATTACGATTTCGATCCATCCATCGAATGCGCATATACGCGTTAACTTAAACACATATATGCAGGAAAACAGTAATGTAAAAACCAAAAAAAAATACACAGACACATGCGAAAGTGCATGTGTATGCGTCTCTGAATCAACTTTATTGTCCAGCTGGGTTTAGATTGGATATATTTTTTGCACAATAAGGTCATGATATTACAAATGTGAGCAGCATTTATGTCATTCCATTGCCCCTCCCTCTTTTCAGGTTGTTATATGTTTTTTAGTATGTTTTAAACTGTCATATTGTTTATACATGCTTCAATAAAATTGTATATTTTTTGGATAAAGTAGTGGTGCCACTGGATTTTTTGGGGTCGGTTGTTTTGAGGGGTTGTGGGACCCCCTGAAGTTTATCACTTAGAGTATATACCTACCCTCTAGTGTAGCACACTAAGGGACGAATATTTACAGGGTTAGTGCGGTCTTGCTTTCCTTTTTTTGATTTTAATCAGTTCTGCAAGGAAGGTACAGAACTCCACCAAAGAAGACTTTTTAATATAGATTTGTAAATACTTAGCATGCTATGGGTTGATGTTATTTTTACATTTGTAAAACATAATCTCTATATAAAAATTAAAAGAATCATACATCTGGCTCCACAGCAAGACCCGATCAGCTGTAAGAGATTTTTTTTAAAACATGTAATTATTTTTATTTTTGGATTTTATTGTGTGTCGAATTGGGGAAACTCTCCAAATATGGTGCAAATGCATTTATTAAAGCAGATCAAAAACCCCTTCCTTCATCCTCTCCCTCCCCCAAGTACCTGCAGACATCTTGCTCCCTCCTTCCTGCTTTTTTTTTTATCTTGGCTTAGCAATGCATAAAAGGTACAAAAGGTGAGAATTTTTGGAATGGGGAAAATGTCTTTACATGTGTGACTAATAAGTTTAATGATACGAAAAAGAGGGTGGTTATTAGTGGTACATACTCAGATTGGATCGCCGTTACAAGCAGAGTCCCGCAAGGGTCAGTGCTCGGCCCAGTTCTAAATAAATAAATAATATATATATATATATATATATATATATATATATATATATATTAGTGAATTAATTAAACAGTAAAATTTCAATTTTTGCAGATGATACTAAGTGGTTTTAAGTAATTAACACAAAAGAGGACAGCAGGAGTCTGCAAACCAACTTTTTGAGCCAGAATAATCACTAAATAGGGAAATGCTGGATAAAACTACTACAACGGAAAAAGAACTTAGGGGTCTTAGTTAACAATAAGCTTAACTGTAGTGACCAATTCCAGACAGCAGCTGCCACCAAACAGGGTCATGAGGTGCATCAAGAGGGGCATAGGTGCCCATGACCAGAGCATCATTTTACCCCTCTATATGTCACCGGTCAGACCCCATATAAACATATTGTGTACGGTTCTGGGCACCAGTGTATAAGAATGACATATCAGAACTTGAGCACGGGCAACTATATTAAGAAATAGATTGGGGGAGGGGGGGACTAGAGTACTCAAATAAAAAAAAATAGGTTTATTTAGTTTGGAAAAGAGAAACCCAAGGGGTGCTCTAATAACTATATATACGTATATCCGGGTCAATATAAGGATCTGTCCCATAATCTCTTTATACCAAGGACAGGACTGTAACTATAAGAGGGGTACCTGCTAGGGTTAGAGCTTTTTGCACTGGCATAGGAGGGGATTATTTTCTGTAAGAGCAGTGAGGGTATGGAACTATGGATGCCAGAGGAGGTAGTGATGAGAAATAGACTGAAGGCGTTCAAAAGTAGCCCGGATGTCTTCCTTGCATGTAATAACATTACCAGCTATGGCTACTAGACGACTTTTTCAGCCTTATATGCCAAGTTGTTGTATAACTATGTAACATGGAAAATTTGAGATTGTGGATTGGTTGATTTGCAGACTTATGGAATGCAGGGCTCACACAGCAGACAGGAGAGGCAATTGGAGGATTAGAGATTAGAGACGTGGAGGGTTTTGGTCCACTTGTGGAGATCCAATGTGGAGATCCAATCTTAATCTTAATAAATTGCCCCCCACTGATTTTATAACTCCATGAACAAAACATAAAATTTTAAAATGCAATGTGGGACTGTGATATGCACATACACATGTAGGTTCTTATGTCCTTGTGTATTCACGTGTTTTCAATTTGTTCCTCACCCCTATCTCAGGATGTTAAGAAAAATTTACCATGTGTAGTTACAACTTATAATGGGGATATGGGGCTCTTACATACTCTTAAGTCAAGTATAAAATGTTGGAGTAATGTTTGCAGAGTCATGTCTATGAAAAGTTAGATAGAAGGAAAATACAAATGACTCTCACATATAACCACCTGGACTGATGTTTAATGCATTGGAAACTTCCTCCTAACATTGTGTAACTTGGATGAAATTGCACATCTATTCAGAAAAAATCCTCAACTGTTAATCTGCTGCAAAACTTGGCTTTTTTCTTCGTATTTGAGAGTTAACCATTTACAATACAAATCCACCAGTTGGTTGCAAAAAGCTTTATATTTAAACTCACAAAAGTTTGGGTCACAAATATAAACTCATCACTTCAGGAAATTAAGCTATATAAGATGTAGCTTTGTGTAGAAACCAAGAAACAACAAATTTGAAACTGAATATAAAAGTTTTAAACTATTTTTTACTAAAATTATTTTTACTGTTAAAGTCAAAAGCGAGCAGAATTTTGCCGATATGGTTCATTATGACCAATACAGAAAAATTCAGGTAAAAATCAAGCAGTCCTATTTTTTTTTTTAACAAATATAAAAATAAAGGACAATAGAGATTCCAGAGCTCCACTAAATCAACCAACATCAGCACAGAATTATGATACATGTATCGTGCATCTTTTTTTATTGCTACTTACAGAGGATGGATTTGCAATGACTTACTTTCCCCAAATCTTGTTAAACTTTTCCTGATTGCCTCTGGATTCATACATTATTTTGTACAGTAAGTCACTGTTTATTAGTTGAAGCACAGGCGAGGGGCATTGCCAGTAGAGATGAGTGAATCGGTTCTAACGAACCTGAATTCGCTCCAAATTTCAGGGAAAATTCGATTCAGCACGAACCCGAATTTTTAGTGGTTCGTGCTGACCGAACTTTCCCTGAAATAAAAAAAAAAAAAAAAAAGATGCCGGCATGGTGGGAGCGGGGAGATCGGCTGCACTGACAGCGCAGCCGGCCTCCCCGCTCCCACCAAGCCGTGGAATGGAAAAAAAATGCCGGCATGGTGGGAGCGAGGAGGCCGGCTGCGCTGTCAGCTGTCATCAGAGTATGCGTCATCAGAGGAAGCCGGCTCCCACCATGCCGGTAAGTGTTTGTTGTATAGTGGGAGTGGGGAGGCCGGCTTCCGCCAACCGCTGACAGCGCAGCCGGCCTCCCCGCTCCCACCAAGCCCTGAAATGGAAAAAAAAATGCCGGCATGGTGGGAGCGGGGAGGCCGGCTGCGCTGTCAGCGGGCGGCGGAAGCCGGCTTCCGCCGCCCGCTGACAGAGCAGCCGGCCTCCCCACTCCCACTATACAACAAACACTTACCGGCATGGTGGGAGCCGGCTTCCTCTGATGACGCGTCCTCTGATGACAGCTGACAGCGCAGCCGGCCTCCCCGCTCCCACCATGCCGGCATTTTTTTTTTTCAGCAAACACTTACCGGCATGGTGGGAGTGAGGAGGCCGGCTGCGCTGTCAGCTGTCATTAGAGGACGCGTCATCAGAGGAAGCCGGCTCCCACCATGCCGGTAAGTGTTTGTTGTATAGTGGGAGTGGGGAGGCCGGCTGCGCTGTCAGCGGAAGCCGGCTTCCGCCGCCCGCTGACAGCGCAGCCGGCCTCCCCGCTCCCACCATGCCGGCATTTTTTTTTCCATTTCAGGGCTTGGTGGGAGCAGGGAGGCCAGCTGTGCTGTCAGCGGGCGGCGGAAGCCGGCTTCCGCCGCCCGCTGACAGCGCAGCCGGCCTCCCCGCTCCCACCAGAGATGAGCGATTCGTTAAAGTTCGATTCGGACGAGCGCGAATTTCTTTGAGAAATTCGGCAAATCGCCCGGATCGAATTTTTGAGAAGTTTGCTCATCTCTAATTACCAGTGTCCTGGTAGATGGGGGCTTGTCTATAAGTGAAGCAGCGGTGGAGATTAGAGGTTGCTGACTGACCAGATGGTGGGTGTCCCACTTGGCATTACAGTCGATTAATCTGTTCATGGAAATGGACCATATTTAATGAATTTAAAAGCCCCTTTAGTTATAGTTAAAGTAATTTTGTCACCATAAATCTATAGAATGGCAGATAAATGTTTCATTACCTGGGGCAGCTGGTGTGCATGAAACTTTCCTTATTTCCTGGAATGTTTTTGCAAATGTCCTTGGGTCCTGGATAGAGATCAGTGAATTTTCTTCAAATTCAATTAGAACAATCAGGCGATAAGTCACTGGTCAGACCCCATATGGAATATTGTGTACAGTTTTGGGCACCAGTGCATAAGAAGGACATATCAGAACCGGAGCGTGTTCAAAGGAGGGCAACTAAATTAAGAATGGAATGTAGGGGACTAGAGTACCCTGAAAGATTCTTGAAATTAGATTAAGTTTGGAAATTAGACGTCTGAGGGAGGATCTAATAACTATTTATAAATATATCGGGTCAGTACAAATATTTGTCCCATGATCTATTTATACCCCAGATTGTAACTATATTATGGGGCATCCGCTAAGGTTAGAGGAAAGATGTTTTTTGCACCAGCACATCTTTATTGTAAGAGAAGTGAGACTATGGAACTCTCTGCCAGAAGAGGTAGTTTTGGAGAAACCACTTAAAAAGAGTTCAAAAGTGGCCTGGCTGCTTTCCTTGCATGTAATAACATTTCCAGCTATGGCTGCTAAACCACTTATAAACAGACTGAGCTAGAAGGACTTAAGTCTTCTTTCAGCTTTATATACTATGTGACAATTTAGGGATATTTATAGATGATATATCCATATTATAGGCTAGTAGATTTGAGAGTTTCTAGGGTCTTAAGACCCTATTTAAACCTATGTGGCCAGCTTTACTAAGATACATGTCACAGAGAAGATGTCCGGTCTTCGTGGGTTATTAAATGGTTAATTTCCATGGAAATTTCGTCTGGTTTGTTTAAAAAGAAAGAATCAATTATAAATAGAATACTGTACCACAGCCTACTTTTTTTTTCCTTTTGAGCAATTACCAAATGCAAAACCGTAGAGTCTAAAATGACACTTATTCGAGAAATTAAAAAAGATGACTCTTACTTGAATTACCACTTAAATAGTAAAGGAGACACATCTGAAAAACGAAACCCGAATCCTTTATTGATAAGAGAGTCTGGAGTTCTAAGTACATGCAAATCCATTAAATGAGAGAGGTCTTGCAGCGAGACGCTGGTTATTTTAAACTGCGGGAGTTCTGCTCTTACCAAGTCAGACCTACCTTTTGGATGACTATTGATTTCATCTTTGTGTAGGTTTTAAGTAGTAATTTAGGGTCAAATAACCCCTGCAGTGGCAGTGGTGGGCGCATGAAGCTGATCAGCATTGGAATGACATTTCGAAGGCTATGATATAAATGTAATGATTGGAAGATTGGTGAGACGATGTTTGACGGCTATAAGCACTTTACTTCAAGCCAGTATGAGGCTTTTTTTCCAAAATCCTTTTATTTTTACTGTGTTGTCATTTGTTTAGGATTAGTGTTGCTGTTTGGACTCAGGTTGCATTTAAATTCAGACGCAGTTTAACTGTATATTCCTATTCGGCTACAACGTAGTTTATCTCTTCCCATCTTGGTATAGACTACTGTTATGGGTGCCATTTTAGCAGTTAACTGCCCTCTGGTATAATAATGTAGTTGGCTATTATAATTAGAGGCTATATTAAATATGCAATTTTTTGTAAAATCTTGCCTCAGTCTATGTATGTATATCAATGCATGCATACTAAACATTATATTATTGATATGGACTAATGACTAGTGTTGGGCGAATCTGCCAAAGTTCGAGTTCGGCAAGTTCGGCTGAACATTGAATAAAATCTTGGTTCAGGGGCCCAAACCCAGTCCTCATTGAAATCAATGTGCAACGAGTGTTCAGCAAGAAGTGGCTGTAACTCACCTGAGCCCTGCAATTCGCTCCCTGTTTGGGGGTCGGCCTTCCAGCCGTCAAATCATCTACGGCCAGGGCACAGAAAGATGGCTACAGCTCCTATGAATGAGGACAATCCTAGTGCCAGCACTTCTAGTGCCAGCTGCCAGTGGGAGCCGTGGCCATGTTTATAAACCCCGTCCATAGCCTATTTGATAGCTGGAATGCAGACTGGTGGTTTCGGTTTGGATTCACCCAACACTGCTGATGACAGGTTTGTCAGCAGTACAATAATAACTGTAATAATCTGCAGGCCACATATGTCCTCAGGGGAGTAAAGCTTGGTGAGGTCATTTTTGAGAAGGAGCTGGAGGTACTGGCAGACCACAGGCTAAACAGTATGCAATGCCAAGCAGCTGCTTCCAATGCTACTAAGATATTATCATGCATTAAAAGAGGCATGGCTTCATGGGTTAGGGATATAGTATTACCCTGATGAAAATATGGAAAGGTGCAGAGGAGAGCAACCAAACTGATAAGGGGAATTAAGGATCTTAGTTTTGAAGAAAGATTACGAGAATTACATGTATTTTAGTCTAGAGAGGGGGTGACATGATTAACTTGTATAAATATATATATGGCCAATACCAAAAATATGGGGAAAACTATTTTAACTAAAAATCCTCTCTAAAGACAAGGGGGCACTCACTCCATATGTAAATAAAAAATTCAATCTCCAGAGTTGACAATTAGAGATGAATTTTTAAAAAATTGGATTCGGTCAATTCTCCAAAGTTTCCAAAAAAATTTCTTTCGGTTCGAATTTATTTGCGGCGGGTCACTATTAAAAATGATTATATCTAGCCTACCGAGAACCTCAATAGGGTTGTAGAACATTTTGCTTGCTGTAACACGCATAGGGTGGGTGCTGGGTTAGTGAAATAATACTGTAAGGAAATGTGACATGCAGATCAGAGGCATCGCTGACAAAGCTTTGAGGTGGCATCAGCATGAGGAGACCATATATTGCCTGAAAAACACACCATGGAGTTGGCAGCAACAGGAGGAGACCATATATTGCCTTAAAGACAGACCCTGGGGTTGGCAGCAGCATGAGGAGACCACATTGTGCCAGAAAGACACACCCTGGAAGGCAGCAGCATGAGGAGACCATATATTACCTGAAAGACACACCCTAGAGTTGGCAGTAGCATGAGCAGACCACATAGTGCATGAAAGACACACCCTGGAGTTGGCAGCAGCATGAGGAGTACATATACAAATTTCGGGTACATATATGTTATTCTAAATCTGTGGGTGTGAGATGTAGGCACCATGCCTCCAGTGCCCCGACCAGCCATGGTTTCCAACACGTGTTGTAGTACATGAAGCAGTGGAATGACGTTGTTCATCCCGTAATCCTGGCAACTAATTCTGGTTGACTAATAAAGTGGCTTCCTCAAAGGGCCTGAGCAAACGGCAGGTGTGACGTATGAGCTGCCACTAATTTACATTGAAGTTACACAGGGGAGCCCCCCTATCCACTTGGATCATCAAGAAATCGGTGGTAGCTTTTCTCTGTTCGTATAGTCGATTTTTTTCTCCAACAGTCAGCACTAATTCACTGGTACTGCTGCCGGCCTTCCCGGGAAGGTATCCTGCTGCGAAGCAGGTGGTCTACCCTGACCCATTTGCCTCCAGACTTTCCACTTCTGCCACCATGCTGACTGCCAACCATGCTACCTCAGCTGCTGACTCACGGGCAACCTGCAACCCTCATCTCCAGATGATTAAGCCCCTTCTGCACCCAGATCCCAAGTGTGATCGGCTTCATCATCATCGAGTTGTTTCTGCACGTCACTGATGTCCCCATCAGGTCCTTCAACAGTGTCTGCTTCCGAAGCTGAACGCTCGCAACACCAACTCCCACACCACTCTCCTCATCACCACTTGCCCACCTAGCGGAGGAAGCGGCAGATGTCTCCTCCCTTCTTGGCTGGGCAGTAGCTGCTGATTGTCCTCTATCAGATCGTTCTCACTGAATAGTGGAGCTGAACCAAAAGCATAAGATACTTCACTGGGGGAGGGAACAGCATAGGACAGAGGCAATGGGAGGACAGGGACTGCTCCAGGCCATGCCAACAGAGGGTTGTGTCTGAGGAAGCCACCGACAGTTACCTGGGGGTGTCAGATGTCACTTGTGATGAAGTGGGTGACCGTGTCAACCAATCAATGATGGCAGATGGGTTGCTGGTCGAGACACAACCGCTAGCTGATACCGAGAGATCAGGCCTCTCGCTGCGACTCCTGCTGCTACTCACCCCTAGTCTGCTGCAACCTCTGCCTGATGAATTTAGGCCTCTGCCACTCCTCTCTGCCTGTTATAGCACTTCTCTGCCTGACATACTGAGGTGCATATATGAGGGGAGGACAATATGCTTAAAACACTATTTTTGGACAACAGCAGCAGGTGTGTAACTATGTCAGGCCTTTCACATTAACTAGCCCATCAGCACTTGAACATTAAACAAAATGCAAAAACTTTCAGATGTACTTAAGTGGGATACCCTGATTAGGCCAGTTACAAGCGCTCCAGCAAGGGTAAAAAAAAGGTTTTGGTACAAAAGCAAGAGGTCTATATTTTTAGGCAGATGTGTAGTTCTTTCTGGCTTTTAACACTAACTAGTCCATCAGCACTTGAACAGAAAACAAAATGAAAAACTAAGAGGCACTAAAGTGGGATGCCCTGATTAGGTCAGCTAAATGTGCTCCAGCAAGCTTTAAACACAAGATTTTGGTACAAAAGCAAGAGGTGGATATTTTTGGGCAGGTGTGTAGTTTTGTCTGGCCTTTAACTTGGAGTGGACCATGAACACTTGAAAATAAAGCAAAATGCAAAATGCTACGTGGGATGCCCTGATGGTACACCATTTACATGTACGCACGGGTTACACTTAATAGAGCACAATACACTTTTAGTGTTCTGCTCACCCTACTGGCTGGCTACTATTAGCTTTTGTGAAGGATTAAAAAATAAAGCCTTTGGAATTGTAGACAGACACCACTGCTGCAGCACACTATGTCCCAAGCCCTCTCACTTCCCTGTCATGGCTTCTATACTTAAATTCCTACACATGAATTGCTGCTGCACACACCGTCTCTGTGGAGAATCGCTTTTCCTGTACACTCTCACTGTCTGTCTCTCTGTCCCATTCTCGCCGCAATAAACCGCTGAAATGAGACGGCACAAGATGGCCGCCGATTATATAGGGCTGTGACATCAACAGGGTGGCTGGCTGCTGATAGGCTGCATGTTTCATGTGATTCAGTGTCATCCCGCCTTGCCACCTTCCCAGGATTCCTTGCCCCATGTCCTGACACGTGGATCCGCTATTTTAGATGGCTTGCACCGCAGTAAATGGAGTTTAAGGAAGCAGTTCGCATAATCAAATCGCGGCGATATTCGGATTCGCTGTGAATCGATTTTTTTCTGCAATTCGTAACGAATTTGGATTCGTCAGATTTGATTTGCTCATCCCTAATGACAATCCTTTTTTACCATAAGAACTATATATCTGTGGAATAGCCTCCCACAGAAACTTGTTACAGCATCACTAGCTGACCGCTTCAAAAAAAAGCATTAGATGCTTTTGTTAGAAGAAAATAATATTAAAAGTTACTGTTAGCGGTTATCCGTAAATAATAAAGAAAAAACTTTATACAGCACCACGGAATACAATGGTGCTTTATAAAAAATAATAATAACTTTCCTCAACCCTGTTCCTTGGTTGAACTTTATTTTTTCATTTTTCATTTATTTTTTCAACCATATTAACTATGTATTTGTACAATTCTTTATGCTGTTGCTTTGTGCATTCTACTATTAGGACATATTCTCTGCTAGAGGCCCTGGCCAATGAATTGTATCACTTAGGATTTTTTTTTTAACCTTCCAGTCACTTATGCGTATGCATTGTTGAATCTAGTTTATATACCTTTATTCCCAATCTTAGTCAGGAATATTATTAGGGATGAGCAAACTGAATTGGTCAAAGGTGAATTCAATTAGAATTTCAGTGAAATGTTACATGTGTCCGTATTCAATGTTTTGCTGGTTCCTGTGGAAACAAATCATCAGATTCCAAAATGGAGGACATGTGTGCTTGAAAGTGAAAGTAAAAGCAAACACCTTCTTTGCTAACTGGGCTGGCTGTCATCATTGCCCTAATGGGCTGTTCAGCAACCACCTTCTGCTAAATTTCCTGGCCGTCATACTACAATGTCCACCTTCTGTTAACTTGCCTGGGGTGTCCGCTAACCACCCTCTGCTAACCTGCCTGTCTGTCATACTGGGGTGTCCACCAACCAACTTCTGCTAACCTTCCTGGCTGTCATACTGGGGTGCCCACCAACCACCTTCTGCTAACCTTCCTGGCTGTCATATTGGGGTGTTCACCAACCACCTTTTGCTAACCTGCCTAGCTGACATGCTCGGGTGTCCACCAACTATGTTCTGTTAAATTGCCCGGCTAGCATACTTGAGTGTACAGCAATCACCTTCTGCTAACCTTGGTGCTCTTTCAGATATTCTTATCTTTGTCCGCAGGTCTTCCTTTCCACACTCTACCTTTTAAGACACTGCGATCCGATGGTCCAGATTGGTTGACCCCAGCTCCTTCTCCCTTACTCGACTATCCGTTGTGGGGTGAGTTGGGGGTGGGGAGTCTCGAACCTCTAGTTCTTCCAGCTTTCACTAGTATATCAGGCTCGTGGACAGGGTGAATAACTGTTAAATAATTAAGGGGCTCCATCTCAAAATGCGTTGCTGTGTGTTTGTCAGGCAGTTCAGGGCACTCCAACGCACACCTACACACTGAGATCTTCTAGGAGTGCCCTCTGCCACAGGCGCGAGGGACAGCATACTGTCAGGTGCAACCAATGTGCAGGGGCTACTTAAAATGGCACCTGGCTTGTGACACTGTTGTGGTGTCAGCTCAGTTCCTGGAACCGGTTCCTGAGACTCTGACCTCCTCTGTGACGACCCAGGCTCGAACCTCAGACCTCTGTCTTTTCTCTTGGCTTGCTTCCTGGTGATGACCTCGGCTTGAATTTTGACCACTGGCTCACTCTTGGACTGATTTCTCAGTACGACCCCTGGCTCTTGACTAACCCTGCACCTTAGCTGACTGCCCCAATCTTTGGCTCTGGACTAACCTTGTAGCTTTGCCATCTGCCCTCAATCTCTGGCTCTGGACTAACCTTGCTGCCTGCCCCCATTCTTGGGCTCTGGGCTTACCTACCGCTTTCACTTCCAAAACTTCCAGGCACGACCCTGATTGCACCTGCAACTCAGTCTGTCCTTCCTTGCGGCGGGCTCCAGCACAGACCGGGACCTTCAGTAGATTCTGAGGCCGGATGTAGGTTGCGGACTTATCTGGCTTCTCCCCAAAGAGGCTCCACCCCGTGTTGTGACAGGATTGAGGGATCAGAATTACTGTTTCAAATTGATGGTGGCAGAATTATAATCAAGGACATTAAAAGCTGAGTTGTAACACTTTTATACTACATCTGGAAGTACTATGCTTGAATTTTTTGAGCTGTACCACAACAGAACCAATGCATATTTGAGCAAGACCATTTAAGATTAGAGGTATAAATTATGTTTTATACCTACTTGATACTTGGGTAAATCAACCACAAGTGATGAAAATACATACCTAGTACAAAGAGAGGCAGACAAATAAAGCATAGGAAGTAAATGCACAGCCATTCCTGTGGTTATTATTTGCAGCATTTATGCAATTTAGTGTGTTTTAAAGCAGTGTTTTACACCAAGTACCCTCTGAGGTCAAGAAGCTCCAACCAAGTTCCTACTAGCAACAAGAAATTCAAACCAAAAACCCCCAAGTAGTGGATAACTTACAATTGTTACCAAAATAAGTAGGTGGCCTGTGGCCTTGTAACACTTTTAAAGTAAGAAAAAATAATGTATTGCTGTTAAAATAATGTACCAAATCCACCAGACACACTGTGCTGGTGCACCCCTAAACATCTCTGCCTACCCTTTCAAGCTGTGGCATGTACCCCCTGGGGTACGTGTACCAGATGTTGAGAAACAGTGTTCTAAAGGTTCTTTAGAACCCAAGACAAAAATATTGTCCCAAAGTCATTTTTGACCTTTTTGATTTGTGCCCCTAGAAATCTTGTGTCCCATGTGAACTACCAATAATATATGTGCCTAAAGCAATTTGTTGTTTGAGAGTTTGAAGGGACCCAAATTCCCCCACCCTCTCTTGAGTCTGCTGCTCCCTCGGCTTACTTTTAGTTTGGCCAACAGTAGGAAATGGGTCAAATTTAAGCCATACAATCAAACTGTAGCAATGAATCCACCTACAGTTCAAGTTGGGGAAAATATTAGTTGGGCTGTGGCTTGGGTTGGGGTTTATATGTTTAATTATTAGGTAGATTGATGTGGTGTTTGCTATTGTACATTTTGATTGTGGGCCAAATTGAAAGCCAGGCTTTATAGCTTTGAAAAGGACTTTGACTTCTCGGCCAAATTAGAGAATTAACCAGATCTGCTTCAGCAGCGTCATCATGTTGAGCTTTGAGACTGGCAGGATGTCCGATACAAAGTCTGACTATATAAAGAAGGGATAAGAAAGCCGACCAGCTCTCTTGGCCGGGTGCTCAAGTTCTGTGCATGGTCAGCTAGAGACTGGGCCAACTAATGTTGAACATTTCATCCCCAGGCCCAGGTCCTCTAGAGACACTGGTGCATTCTGTGAAATTAAGCAGATTGTATAGTGGCTGAATCAAACCTCTACCTTTCTTGCAACCAAGATAGGTGGCAACTTTATTATGCTTTTGTTCTTGCCTGTACAGCCATGCTGGTGTGCTGCTATCAGAAACTATCCGATCTGGTTTGGAAACCTTAATGTCCTGAAGATAATTCTATCTAAATGGCATCTTGTTAAACATACTCCAGCTTCAATACTTCAGAATCAACAGGTTTATCTGGGTTAGTAGTGCTAAAAAGTAGGGACATATACTATGCCATAGTCAACTTGTGTCATCCACTAAAGTAAGCACAAACTATACCTAGAGAAAACATGGGCTAGCTTCCCACTGGCAAAACCTACAATGTGAAGGGCAGACTCCTACCCTTTGAAACCTCCAAAAACTAGCTAAACATTTTTTATATAATATTTCTGTAAAAAAGGCAGTCCAGCCTATTAAAATAGTTTTTCAAGCATGTTGCCACACTGCTAACGTTTTAGTAAATGTGTTTATTGCATTGCAGCAACATGCGGCAGTGAAAAAAAAAACATTTTACATCACTCTAATTTGCACCGATGTGGCATAGTCTAGCAAACGTGATTGATAAATTAAACCGGACCAACACCCTTTTTTTCCAAATCCCCTCGCAGAAAAACACAAAAATAACTTGTTTTACTCACCTGAATACTGAGCCAGTGGCGAGAATGGAGTCCCGCGATTGGTCGCCGTGGAGGTGACCGCCCGGCGGCCAATCGCGGGACTCCGTTCTCGCCGCTGACACGGTATTCAGGTGAGTAAAACAAGTTATTTTTGTGTTTTGCTGCAAGGGGGGCTCCAGCATTGTGGATGCCCCCCTTCGCTTCTTACAATCCCTACACAGCGGGACCAACACCCGTTTAGGTAAAAAACGGGTGTTGGTCTGGTTTAAGTCCCATATGCCTTGAGGTTGCTCATTGTCTCAGTTTGTTGCCTCCACTTTCCATCTTAAAGTTTGTGTAGAAAATGTGTCTTCTCCCTGATTTGCAATGCCCTCTTCATATTAGGGCAGGGTTTCCCAACCTTCTCCATGAGTGTAACAAACAGCTCATGATTTGTGGATATACATATAGCAACTCTATATCTCTGCTACTTCACCTGTGTATCTGTATGGTGATCTGGAAAACCAGACCTGTTGGTGGCTCTATTGGAGGAGGGTTGAGAAACATTGATCTAGGAGAGGACTTTGTCACCCATTATGTTCATAAATAGGAGTTAAAATAATTGTAAACTATTACCATGAAGCTAGGTAAGTAACTAACATAATGTCACTGGGTCTTGGATTATCTAGGAAACCTGTTTTCAGACTCTTTGCTGGAGATGCTGAAAAGGGGGTTTGTATATAAAGGTTCTAGTTTACTCACTAAATAGAGACACCTAAATGCTTAGATGGTTGTTGGAGTCTTTTGTATGTACTATATTCTTTTGTTTTAATTAGCTTTAAGCACTAACAGTTGCACCAGATTACCAGTCAGTTTGGATTTATCAGTTTATTGGCACAACTTCAAAAGCCATATACTTGTTTCCCAAATAGAAACATAGAAACATAGAAGGTTGACGGCAGAAGGAGACCATACGGTCCATCTAGTCTGCCCTTATGTGTATACTGTATGTACTCTTTATCTTAGGATAGATGTGTGCTTATCCCAGGCATGTTTACATTCAGTGACTGTTGATTTTTCAACTACCTCTGCTGGAAGTTTGTTCCAAGCATCTACTACTCTTTCTGTAAAATAATATTTTCTAACATTGCTCCTGATCTTCCCCCCGACTAGCTTCAGGTTGTGCTCCCTTGTTCTATCATTAAGTTTCTTCTTAAAAACACTTCCCTCCTGAACCTTATTCAATCCCTTCACATATTTAAAGGTCTCAATCATGTCCCCCCTCTCCCTTCTTTCCTGCAGACTGTACAAATTAAGTTCTTTAAGTCTCTCCTGATAGGTTTTAAGTTTAAGTCCTTCCACCATTTTCGTTGCCCGCCTTTGGACACGTTCTATTTGAATAATGTCTTTTTGCAGGTAAGGTCTCCAGAACTGCACACAGTATTCTAGCTGTGGCCTCACCAGGGCTCTATACAGCAGCATCACATCCTCCCTCTTCCTACTGGTGATGCCTCGAGCTATGCAGCCGAGAATCCTGCTTGCTTTTCCCACTGCCTGGCTACATTGTCCGCTTGCAGCTATCAGTAATCAGTGTCCCTAAATCTCTCTCCTCCGAGGTCCTGGCTAACACAGTACTGTCCATACGGTACTCAGAGCAGGGATTCCTTCTACCCAAGTGCATGATTTTACATTTAGAGACATTAAACCCTAGTTTCCACAGTTTTGACCATCTATCCAGTAAAGCTAAATTCCATGTTGCAGACACCTCCCAGAATATCCACCCTATTACTAACCTTTGTATCATCAGCAAACAGACAAACTTTCCTACCAAGCCTTCTCCTATGTCACTTACAAATATATTAAAAAGAATGGGGCCCAGGACAGAGCCTTGCGGCACACCACTTGTAACTCGCCTTTGTTCAGATTGCACACCATTTACAACAACACTCTGATACCGATCCCTCAGCCAACTGGAAATCCACTGAACTATCCAGGGATTGAGTCCTACCTTCAATAACTTATCTATGAGCTCCTTATGTGGTACAGTGTCAAAGGCTTTGCTAAAATCCAGATAGGCGATATCCACAGCACCACCTTCATCTAACACTTTAGTGACATTGTCAAAGAAATCAATAAGATTGGTCTGACATGATCTGCCCTCAGTAAAGCCGTGCTGTTTTAGGTCCAATAGGTCATTAATTTTTAGATGGGAAATTATCTGTTTTTTTCCATTAATGTGTGAGTGTTTCCATTAATTTGACCACTATAGATGTTAAACTAACTGGCCTGTAATTACTGGCTTCTTCTCTACTTCCCTTTTTATGGATTGGTACGACATTGGCCATTCTCCAATCATCTGGAACCTCACCAGTTGAAAGGGAATGGTTAAGTAAATCAGTCAGAGGGGCTGCAATCACAAACCTAAGTTCCCTTAGAACTCTGGGGTGGATTCCATCTGGACCCATCGCCTTACTTACCTTTAGCTGTGCCAGCTCGGCTAAGACATCAGCCTCCAGAAACTCCGCAGCTGTGCCCTCCCAGCTGGATGCTGTGCTATGGCCATGCCTGCTACTATCTGAAAATACCGAACAAAAGTAGCTATTCAGATGGTCAGCCACAGCCTTATCTCCGTCAATATATTTATTTTCCCTATTTCTAATAGGTAAATGTGGTAAGGGTATTCTGAACTCACTTATGGCCCATTTCCACAAATAGATTTGTTAAAAATTGCTACAAGAATAGATCCATGGAAATGTCTTTTGTGATCAAGCGTGATCTTTTGTGAGAATCTTTATGTTGATCGAGCATTATATCATTTTGGCTAACACAAAGATTTGCATTCTCTGCATGGCCATTGACTTGTGGAAACAGAAATTGACCACAAATATGACGTGAAGCGCGCAGCACGCGCAATCTCAGTAACAATCATTCTAACAAACAATTAGCCGACAAATCTTCCAGGTCCGAACATTTGTTTGGTATCTTGAAACCATGTTTGTTTGCTGTCCTACAATTTTTTTTTTAATGTGTAGCAATAAAAGTTTATAATGACAATAAATAATAAAAATTAATTTTATGACATAATATATGTTGGCAGGCGGTTGTCATACTTTAAAAGTAAGTCGTCACCTACAGCAGGTAACTATAACTGACCTTGAAATATAAAGGTATGTTTCCCACACAATTAATAAGGGAATATTTTTTATTCCAGTGTTGGTTTTATAGCAATTCCAAAAAAGACACTGTGGATTTTTCTTTCCGCCTGCGTATTTCTCCTCTGCTGTGCAGGCAACATAGGACGCTTAACATAACACAAACTTTATTTGTTTTACATCATACCTAGCATATTTTCCTGCTGATATTTTTTATTTATTGTTACAGCTGTATGTATGGAGCTGATTAAAATAAAGAGAGAAGGGGCAGTGTTTGTGAAAGCATCTCAAAACACATTTACATGAATTCATAGCTTTATGGCCTTTATGAAAACATAATAAACTCCACAAATGTTCTATAAAAGACCACAATTCAGTAGCAATAGGTAAAAGGAATGGAGATGTTGCATATTTCAGTTTTACAATTAAACTGAAAAATAAGGAAGTGCAAAGTGTAGTTAGTAGAGATGAGCAAACAGATTTGGAAAAAACGTTCTATCCAAATTTCAGGCCAAACTTTAATTCGTCCCAATTTCTGCCAATTCGTTTATTAACAAATTGGCTGCTTCTAAAATATCAGATATGGGCTCAAAAGTGAAAGTAAAAAGGCCAGGAGCATAGCATCGCCCATAATATCCTGCCGATAGCCAATCTGCAGGTAGCTAGTCCTTGTGTCATGCCATAGACCAGGGGTGGGCAATTGTTTTTTCCATGGGGCCACATGAGAAACTAAAAATATTGTGGAGGGCCGGGCCAAAAGGCTGAACTCAATTCTGCATAATATTAATTGTATTTATTTATAAAGAGCAGTAAATTCTTTTGGAAAACCCTGCATTCAGCATCTACCTTTCTTTTTTAGCAGTCCTCTTGTGACACGGATCATGTACACTTAGCTAACAACTGGAGGGGAGGGGGATACTGGTTGGTAGGATCCACAGGAAGGGGGAATATTGCCCCACAGATGTCAGCAGCTCACTGTTCCTCCACACTGGGCAGAGCAAATGCAGCCCCACTTCCCTTACTCTCCTTCCCCTTAAGCTTAGCAGCAGCCCGAGGATGGCTTCCAGTCAGGGCCCTTATGAGTCCCGCCCCCTCCACCCAGGCAAGATGGCGCTGGAGCCTACCTCCTTCTGCTCCCCTGGTTGGGCTCTTCTTCACTGTTGGGCTCCCGCCCATCCCTCTTCGCAGCGGGTCGGTGCCTCCCGCAGTGTACACAGGGGATCACTTAAGCAGCAGCCGATCGGCCGCTCGGCTCATTGGGTCTGGCACGTGAGTGAGGAAGGGAAAACGAGCCAGACCCGACAAGCCGAGCAGCCGATTGGCTGCTGCTTAAGTGATCGCCTGTGTACAGTGCGGGAGGCGCCAACCCGCTGCAAAGAGGGACGGACGGGCGCCTCGCAGACAGCACGAGCGGAGGGACGCCGAATCACGAGCGGAGGGACTCCGCCAGCCAGCTCAGCCCGGGCCGGTCAGAGCTAATCAAAGGGCCGTATATGGCCCCTGAGCCTTACAATGCCCAGGTCTGCCATAGACACTTCAAAACAGCGCCACATGTTTTCTGCAACATTATAGTGACTGTGGCTGACTGGGAAAGAGTTTTGTGTTTTAGTGCAGGGTATTGCAAGGACAGTGCTGCTGTATAGGCAGGGATAGATTAGTTAGACAGTCAGTCAGTGAAACGAAGGCAAATTGTAATTGCCAATCGACAATCCTCCTCCTTTATTATGGGCTGTTCTATCCAGCAACTAAACACTGGTAGCTAACCAAGGTGTCTGAGCCTCTGTGTCATCCTTCCTCATCTTCCGTTATAGTGGGCTGTTCTGTTCAGCAACCAAACACTGGTAACTTCCTGGGGTGTCTGAGCCTGAGGATTATCCTCATCCTGCTTTATAGTGATGTTCAGCAACAAAACTATTCTCTAGGCACATACACTATACCACAAACACTACAAACACTACATGCTTTAACCCTTTTGTTGCCAAGTACGTAACACCTACGTGCACACTTGTCCAGTCATGAAGTACCAAGCACATAGGTGTTACATGCATGAATTTCCCCTCAGCTAGATTAAATAAAAAAATGTAAAAAAAACCTGACCCCTCCTTCGATCCGCCCGGGTCTCCTCTTCACCCAGGGGGCATCCGATCCCCCCCCCCCCCCCCCCCGAGCTCTTCTGACAGCAGTAACAAAAAGAAATGTCGTTTACACACCTGCCATCGCACCCCCCGGGCTCTTCCATAGTGAGGAGAGGGCAAGAAATCACCTACTTCCTCACTTCCTGGGTTGCCGGCCGCTAGATGACATCATCTATGGCCTACCCACTCACCTGCATACCGTACACAGCAAAAACTGTCACTCATGTTCTGTTGCTAAATCGCAAGGTCTACAGTGTAAGAACAGGCTTGCCATGGGGTCCAGGTGATTTTTTTAAATAACCTACCTGCCTGCCCATCTACCTATCAGCCCTCCATAGGTTTTATTAATTGAGAGTACTGGATAAGAGTGAGATTTCAGTCCCCTTTAGGTGAGGCATAGGCATACTGGAGGGTATGCCTATTTGGGATGGCCCACTAGATAAATCACGTTTTAGGGTTGGGTTGGTTAGGTTACCCTGCTTTTGGGTTTATGGGCTGTAGATGCTGCATGCCGTAAATCAGTGAATGGCATTCTCAGCACCCTCTAGTGCAACAGGATAGTGCAGCTTATGCATCGCTGGAGGGCCAGGAGAAGACCGTGCACACAGCTCAGCATGGACTAGCGCTGTTTGTTGTTTTTAAAGGGAAAATACTGTACTTGGGGCCTCCACCAGATTTGTGCCCAGGGGCCTCCCCCACACATAATCCGGGCCCGATTACCATGCTTAACATGGTGTAATTGTAATTGACATGCTCCCACTGAATTGGCCACACTATAACACCATCAACAAGGACCAAACCTTTGCTTGACACATGTACATCCATAGGGCAAAAAGAATCATCCAATAATTCTTTGGTGGGATCAAACCACCCCTAAAATCATCCAACATTCAGACTGAATACACCTAAAGCCAACTCCATAAGGTGATTAGGAAAAAACAAAACCATATATACTTACTAAGTTTTTAAATCTATCTGCTACTTCACCAAGCTTCAAACTCATAACCAGCACAAGTAACTCTGAGGAAAACAAATCTTGGTAAAATGTGTAAAAGGGCAAAAAAATAACCCTGTTCCTAGGTTAAAGAAATAGGCTAATACTGATCAACTAATGGTGTATATATATGTTTAATACTATTCATGTGCAGTTCTGTATGACAACATTTAGCAACACTGAGCTCCTACATATGGTGTATGTATGATTCCTAGAGATGAGCGAACTTCTCAAAAATTCGATTCGGGCGATTCGCCGAATTTCTCAGAGAAATTCGGGTTCGTCCGAATCGAACTTTAGCGAATCGCTCATCTCTGGTGGGAGCGGGGCTTCCGCCGCCCGCTGACAGCGCAGCCGGCCTCCCTGCTCCCACCAAGCCCTGAAATGGAAAAAAAAAATGCCGGCATGGTGGGAGCGGGGAGGCCGGCTGCGCGGAACGCCGCCCGCTGACAGCGCAGCCGGCCTCCCCGCTCCCACTATACAGCAAACACTTACCGGCATGGTGGGAGCGGGGAGGCCGGCTGCGCTGTCAGCTGTCATCAGAGGACGCGTCATCAGAGGAAGCCGGCTTCCTCTGATGACGCGTCCTCTGATGACAGCTGACAGCGCAGCCAGCCTCCTCGCTCCCACCATGCCGGCATTTTTTTTTTTAATTTCAGGGCTTGGTGGGAGCGGGGAGGCCGGCTGCGCTGTCAGCACGAACCACTAAAAATTCGGGTTCGTGCTGAATCGAATTTTCCCTGAATTTCGGAGCGAATTCAGGTTTGTTAGAACCGATTCGCTCATCCCTAATGATTCCACTAATACTTACAGTTTGTTATTTAACTTTGAGCCAATATTTCCATCACTGTTCTATGTTTTTTTCACATATTTTGTTTTGTCCAACAATTTACAGTACACATTGTATGATGTATTGACTTCATTTCAATAAAACAATTGAAACAAAATGAGAGTTTAACTTACAGTAGCCATGCAGTGGTGTCATGTGTTTGCTGTTTCTGCAATACTAAATTTACATACTGTCCAAATTACGGTATCAAAAAGGTAATGAGAATTTTACTAGCTGATTGGACATGGCAGGGATAGTCTGCGCTAAATGGCACTAGGGAATAAAACAATTATAAAAAAAAAAATTCTCACAAAAAAAGTGAGAAAAAAAAATCTCACGGTGCTGAATCAGCCCTTGTGTCGTAAAATGATTTCCTAAACTGTGCAGCGCTTGCTAGGTAAGGGCAGCAGGAAGGTGTCAGAGCATTTGCATACCCAGTGAGGTGAGAGCTTTTGAAGCTTTTCCTGGTGTCGAGAAAGGCAGCAAAAAAGGTACTTCTCTCCAAGAAAAGTATTATGGACAGACTGATATAGAACAGGAAGTACGGGGATTGGACAGCAAACACTATATGTGACAACAGATCAGGTATAGGCGGTAGTTCCATTGTAAGCCAGGCACCTGAGAAAATATGTATGTACCTAAAAACAGGGCCCCATCACCTGCTTAGAGTGCCCTTTGGTCAATAAACAACTTCCGTGGCAACTTGTAATATGCTGTCCAGGTAGGGATGCCCTAGTCCTCTGTTAAATCAATTTTCAGTTTTGGCTGCTGAATAAGCTGTGTTACGATACTGTGATTCTGCATCATCAGAGGGCATGATGATTCACCCTGCTGGGCTGAATTTTTCAGGAATATGTCACTGGCCTGAAATAGCAGATTTGACTGTATGAGAATATGTAAAGTTTTAAGCGTCAGGTAAGTTAGAAAACTGGGGTAAAGTCTTTTTTCTGATGAAGCTTTTCAGATGAACCTCTAAAGCCCTTGAGACTGTTTGGGACATCTAGAAGAATCTAGTCCTGTATCTTGTCCTAAGACCATTCATTGGGATGTTTTTCATCTAAAGGAGAGAGCTCAATGAAAGTTTTGGCATGTATAAAGACACCTGGAGTACATGTTCGGAGTACGGATGTCAGTATTGAACAGTGAACAGTGTTGCGAATTCCAGCTTTCAGCATAGCTTCAGGGAGTGGTGGAAACCAGCTGCGCTCTCTGTTGCCCCACTGCTACCATACTTCCCTCCAGTAATAGCTCATATATGCATCACTGGAGGGAAGGGCATGGTGGGGTTTTACTGGGCCTGCCTCTGGGTGTAACACAGCTCCACTCATGATCTATATTTACCGGTACCTCTAGTGGCAGGGTTCTTCATCACCCTAAATGCATGCAAGAGCGGTTATTCTGACCACTTCTTCCAGAGACAACTAGCACTACTAGGGTTTGCCCCAGTGAAGCTCAGGAGTTGGGGCCTCTGAGTAGAACTGGAGGGCAGGGAATGAACGGGATTTACATAGAAGAGCACCGGAAGCCTGCCAAAGAGCTTAGGGCCTGGTAATGCAACAGGGTCGAAGGTCGGCTCCCTTGGCTCTAGGCTTACCAGCCCCTATGCGTGGTGCGCAGAGCTGGTTAGTGCCTTTTCAATGGGGACATCACATTTTCTTTTAAATATTTTTTACATTAAAAATTACACAAAATAAAAAGAAACCCAACCCATTTACAGCAGCCTAAAGTGGTCCCTGCAGCCCATCCACAACAGCACAGCAGCTTCCTACCCACCAAAATTCGGGTTCACATTGACTAAAATGGGGTCAAGTTCAGGTCCTGGACTGAACTTTTCGCTAGTTTGGATAAACCCGGAAAAACTATTCTGAAAACGAATATTTGTGTCAGTCAGAGACTGTAGTAGGTAAATGCAATACTGTTTGCTGATTAATTCTTCTTAAGATCATTAATAATGCAAGAACAGGTCTTTAACCTAAACATTTTCTTCATTTCTCACCTAATGAAGCTATGAGGTGCAGTATGCATAAAGATGTCCTCTGTCTCTTTGACACTAGCTAGGCTGGTCTTATGTGAAACACAAGTCCTCTACAACGGGGCCTGGGCCTTAAACAGAAAAATCATTGATAACATTAAGACTGGCTACAAAGATGCGTCCGTAATCGGGTTTTAAAGGGGTGCCCTGTAAATGAATGTATTAAAAAGACCCTCTGGCAGCAGAAGTGTTAATAAAACAAGAGGAAATAATTATATAAGTGCTTGGTGTTTACTCTGCAGTGCAGGCATTTTATTTCCACGGTGCCCCAAGCCTGACGTTTTAATGATCTGACTTGCCTCACTTTTTACAAGCAACCTGTATTGAAAGGGACATTTTATGTACAGTTTTAACATTTGTTCGCAAGAATTCCCTCTTTTGTCATATGTTGGTTTTTTTTTTTTCAATGTTTCTCAAGAAGTTGTTCTCAGGGCTATAAATGGGGAGAAAGAAAACATCTTGGCTATTTATAACCTTTTACCTCCTTGTTTTCTACAAAGAAGCAGCATCGTTCTGAATATTTTTGTAACAGTTGCTTGTGGGCAACTTGGAATGTTTAAAGGTCTCTGGGATGGGAATACTGACCATTTACAATGCTGGGAGGGATCCGACTTCTTCACTTCTAGTTTACAGCTACTAAAATTTGAAAGAAAATTCTGGTTCTTATTGGAACGTACATGTCATATGGTTGATGTTATACCCCTGTTTCCCCGAAAATAAGACATCCTCCGAAAATAAGGCCTAGTGCCTGCTTTCGGAGAATATCGTTATATAAGTCATCCCCCGAAAATAATTCCTACCCGAAAATAGGGCCTCACCGTTGGTACAGTTCCGTCCACGAAATGTTGCAGAAGGATCCAGAGCTTCTACCGTAGAGACCGTTGGGGCGGTGGCGCCTCGCAGCTCACTGATTGGCTGCAGCGCTGTGGAGCAACGCGAGACTTCGGCCGGGTATTTGCTGAGGGACGGTGCGCAGGGGGATGTCAGAGAGCCCGCGCGAACCTGAGGAAAAGCTGCCGCCGCCTGCTCCCTGTGACCGCGCCGCCGAGTGTGCCCCAGCGAGACCTGGACCGAGACAATACGGTACCGATAAGCAGGACCGGATTAACGTAGGGGCGGACGGAGCTGCCGCTCCAGGCCCCTACGTTAAAACAGGCCCAGCAGCCTGCAAACACGGCCCGCATAGGCCGCCCGGCGGCTGCCGTGCGGGTCCCGTGAGACTCTCACAGGCTATAGCAGGCATACTCAACTAGCACAGCTGAGCAGCCTGATGCTCTGTGCAGCCTGGTATTGTAACCACTAGGGGGCGTAATGACTGGGCACGTAAGGGGGGAGCTCCAGGGAGGTGGAGGAGACGCATGCTGCCTGTCTTCTGTCAAGACATCCCCCGAAAATAAGGCCAAGTGCCTTTTTCCGGGGAAAAATTAATATAAGACAGTGTCTTATTTTCGGGGAAACAGGGTATTTATAGTATTTTTTATAGCGGACACATAGGACATCATTCATCAATAAAATGGCCATGATGGCCTGATTTCCAGCCTTAATGTAGAACTGCGTACTTCACCCAGGGCTGGCATCAGGGCAGTACTGGACCCAAACAGTCACAGGATGGGGTCAAAAATCATCCCAGCCACCTAGCTAGCCTATGATCGGCCACTGATCGACCCCCATTATGCCTCCAGTCATGGGCATGGGTGAATATGGCCACTCTTAAAGTGGACCAACCACCCACTTGGCTGGCATTTTAATCTAAAATGCTCCAAGGCAGGCCGATCAAGAAACCTTGGAGCATCCTGATTCAGTGTGTGAGGCCCCCAGATCCCTCCAAATTCATTCACCTTTTTTGGCACCCAGTAATTCAAATAGGCTGGGGTGGAGGCACACCGCACATGGCAGGGACACCAAGGATGCAGCCACCCCCCTCCCTTATGCCAAAGTGCTGGCCTAAACAGGGCTGTATGCCAATCATTAATAGCTACGACATAGGTACGGTGCTGACTGGACGAGAGCCCGCACATCCTGCCTGGGACCGGTGAAAAGTGAGTGTTTGCATAATTTCTAAGGCTACATTAAGGAACACGGCTACAACTTTGAACATTTGTTTTTCTATTTATAGTGACGTGAACAACAAATAGCTCAAAATACGAAAATAGTCAGTGTGCATACCGTATTTTTTCATAAGAAGCACCTAGTGTTTAGAGGAGGAAAATAAGAAAAAAATATTCTGAACCAAATAGTGTGCTAAAATACCCCCTCCTAATTACCTCATAACAGGCAGCATGCAGAATCCTCTCCCAATCACCCCATTACAGTGTGCAGAATGCCCCCCCCCCCAAAATCACTCCATCACCCGCAGAGTCCCTACCAATCACCCCATTACAGACAATGTGGAGGGACGCACCTTTCAAGTCTCTTCATTTTTCCATTCAGGCTTCATAATAGGAAAATAATCAAATGGACATATAAGGGTTGATTCAGGGCCCCTTTTTTCATCATTTTTATGGAGGTATTGCTACCAAACGAAAAATCATGCAAAAATGAAAACATTTCACACTAAAGTTCTCGCAGAAAATAAGCTTTGCTGAATCAGACGAGGGGAAAAAATGAACGAGAATGGAAATATTCACGCAAAAAAAAGGTGAGAAAGGGGCTCTGAATCAACCCTATAGTCCCCCTGAGTGTAAATTAATACAAAAAATATACATTTATTTTAATAACGAGTACACTGCCATCAGCTTGAACATACACAAAATACAAGGTTAAAATCAGGGGATTGCATTCATGAACATTTATCTACATTTATGTTGCAGAATGTATCCACTGTCAGTGTGAACACAGTGTAACCATTCAAAAATATAAGAGTATATTAATATAGACATGTAACAAATAGTCTGTGCAGAGAATACACATAGAGACTGCCTGAAAGGTGTCTCTTAAACCGGACCTTCACCCTGATTTAATGAAAAGCCCAAACTCTTAAAAAACAATTCCTCAGCATCTAAAATTAATATATTTTACATGTTTAGTCACTAATTTATTATACTTTCCCCCACTGGGCTGCAACTCTGTTCGGGAATTTAGGATACGGGCGCCGCCATCTTGACTCAGAAGCATCACACTTACTGAGGAGAGGAGAGTGGGATAAGGTACAGGGGGGCGGGTTATAGCTGTGCTTTGCTCAGACAGAGCAGAGCTGGGGTCAGGGAAAGGTCAGCAGTCCCAGAATGCAGAGCAGCACAGTCACTTCCTGTTTGCAGGCACTTCCTGTTTGCAGGCTGCCTGCAAAAATGGCAGCTTCCATAAGCCGCCATCTTGGATGTTTAAAGGCTCATAACATGCAGTAGATGCAGGTAGGATGATTTTTAATGTGAGCAATCTGTATGTACAGGGTGTGGGAAACATATAAGATAGACTCTTATTTAGAGTGAAGGTCCGCTTTAAGTGCTAACCTTATACACAAAAAACTACTTTGAGAATCATGTCACCCCTTGGCACATTTACTCCTGACTAGATAAGTATCCACTTTAATGTCACCAAATAATTTTTTTTCTTTTGCACATGCACTTTGTGATCCTCAGAGTTACTTCTTTGGAGTAAACACCTCTGACTGAAAACTCAGTAGTGCCTTCAGATTTACCTTTGGTCTGTGCTGCCTTTGTGATAAATGCCCTCCTTAGTCAGTCTGAGAGCTTTGGTGGGCGCCCTTTTTTGGCAGGTTTGTTGCAGAACCATGATGACCTCGATTTTTGCCCTCGATCTCGCTTGGTATTCCTGTTATAGTGATTTTAATTTTTCCCCAGCTATGCCATTGTATGCCATTGGTTGTCCTTTTCAGGGCACATATAATGAGCAACAGAGAAACATGTAATTGTCCTTTTCATGGCACTGTCCATAGGGAGAGAAGGCTCATACACCGAGGGGAAAAGATACATCTGCTAATTGTCCATTGCCAGGACCCTGTCAGTAGAGAGAGGACGCTCTTATAGTGATGAACAGAGAAACATATCAGTAACTGCAAGTGTCCAAAAATGAAGAATGCAGCTAATAAGGGACAGGCTTTGGTGCTGCTGCTGATGGTGATGGAGCTGGTGCTGCAGGGAGGGGAAATAAATATATATATTTTTTATGTTATTATTTTAAGGTACTTTCCCTACCCCATTTTACAGCTCCCTACCCCTCACTACACCCCTTTTTACAGCCATTTGTGAGTCACCAAGTGTGGGAGGCCATTGATTTAAATGGGGTTCAGGTTTGGGTCAAGTCCAGGTACCCGAACCAAACTTTTTTCTGCCGAATATATATAACCCGACCTTCTACAGGTTCACTCATCACTAGCTGTCATCTATACTTTAACTATACCTTTGTGTGTTTTTTTACCATGGATTTTAGTTATTTAGTTAGGTGACATCCAATATGTACCATCCAGGTGGTACTGGAGATTAGAAAAGGGAAAGAGGTGCTTGATGAAAAAAGAAGTTTGGGAACCCCTGGCATAGATGGTATTGTGTTGGAACAAAGATAGATAATTATAATATATTTAAAATGTAATGATAATATTGTCCCGGGATACTCCTTCAATTTCTTCAGAGGATGTAACCTGGATGCTTCCTTTTTACGTATTGGTGGGAGTGTCCTAATGCTCAGTCTCTCTGGTCCCACTCCCACCAAATGGTATACGCCTCTTTGGGAGTATCATTTAGTGTAAATCCTTTTGAGGCTTTGCTGAACAGAAACCCTCCAGAGCGTATTATTAGTCTTATGGCGAACTC
The DNA here is from genome assembly GCA_027917425.1 of Gastrophryne carolinensis. Taxonomy (NCBI): domain Eukaryota; kingdom Metazoa; phylum Chordata; class Amphibia; order Anura; family Microhylidae; genus Gastrophryne; species Gastrophryne carolinensis. The sequence goes on from CM051241.1 coordinate 38,322,414, forward strand.
CCCAAGGTTCGGTTTTAGCAAATTCAGGCCAAACTTTAAATAAAAGTTTGAGTTTGGGGACCGGAATCCTGTCCCCATTGAAATCATGGGAGTGATTCTGGTGAGTAATTCTGCCTCTGGCCTCTGCCTTTTGCCTCTGATTCCACCTGTCAAGGGGCCCCCAGAGGTAGTATCGTGGCTAAAAAAATTGAGGCAGGGGGCGCAGAGTGTGCGGCAGGAAGCAGCTGTAACTCACTTAAGCCCCACAATCCGGTCCCTGGTCAGCTGCTTAGCAGCCCATCAACCAGCTTTTCCGTGTTCGGGACGAACACTGAACACAGACTTCTGGGTGACATTTGTTGTCAGATCTGGGAACCTGTACTTGCAAAGTTCGGTACAATACCCAAACTTTGCGGTTTGGGTTCGCCCAACACTACTTACTATATCTCAATTCTGATTAATGTTTAAAATCTGTACAGCTGAGGAAATGTATTACCTGTCTGTTACCGTGAGATGTTAAGCCTTGGTACAGGGCAACCACAGGGAGACGTGAGGCAGCCTGCAAGTTCCTGTTTGTCCTAGCATGACATTCCATCGTGCCCCCTCTCAGATATGACTAGGGTGTTCCTTCTTTGAACATTTAAACACCTGGCTGGTCACTTCTCCCCTCCCCCTGGTAGGAACCTCGATCGCTGCCTCTTAAAAGTGGCTAGCTAAATCTTAAATGTCTCATGAATATCTGTTGGAAAGTCATAGGGACTCTGTGTTGATCTCACTGGGTCCAAAGTGGTTCTGAGCACGCTTTTTTCTAATTTTCTCATTTTACCAGAGTCCTCTGGATCTGAGCATCTGGGGATGACAGGAGACCCACATATACATGCGGAATGATCTTCAGCTTCCAATAATGTGATCAGTTTATTTGTAATATGCATGGGATTTTCATAATTCCATGTACAGTACAGTCTGCAGGATTTCTTTGAAATTCCCCAGTCCTGGCAAGAAGTTTCCCGCTGGCCAAGCTTGTGGAGGTGTGAATGTTACCAGCGAATTCATTTGAAGTGGACTTCCACATGTATATGGAGAGATATGCAACTAAACTTCTGCTTTTTCCCACCAGTTAGACAAGTTGATGGGCGGTTCTGCGTTCTTCACACACCAACTACACCTTTCCAATAGCAACCAGCCATTTCCTTTCAGGAGTGAAAGATAAACTTAGGGAACGGATTGCTCATGAGAAAATAGCAGCAATTCTCACAGACTCTATGCCTCATTTAAGGACTTGGGAACCTTGGTATTAACTATATGGGCAAGTTACATTCAGCACTAGTCCTCAAATGTCATATTTATTTGAAAGTTATTATTCGTTTTGTGACTTCTCTTAGGTCCCTGTGCCCATTTATGAATATATATATATATATATATATATATATATATATATATATATATATCTCATGAGTGTGATTGTACCCCCTCCTCCCTTCCCTTGTGTCAGAAATTGTCACTTACCTGGGCCCCGGTCCAGCGCTGGTCGTGGGCGACCGGATGCGGCGGCTGTGTCTGCTCAGCGGCCGCGCCAGGCAGCAGCCCACCAGCGCCGCTCTCATCCGTCCTCGCCCCCGGCGGCTGGCGCGCCCGCCAGCGCCGCTCTCATCCGTCCTCGCCCCCGGCGGCTGGCGCGCCCGCCAGCGCCGCTCTCATCCATCCTCGCCCCCGTACTCTCTCCTCACGTGCTCGCGCACGAGCACGCTCCTCTTATGACCTCCGGTGGCGCTGTTCGCAGCGCGGCCGCCGGAGGTAGCTGTTTCTATCCTGCACTCACAGCAGGGGAAACTCTCCTCCCTTTTTACTGGACTGGGCCAATGAGCCCAGGGATCTAACTGCGGGCCAATGACCCAGTGGGACAGCTGAGGAATAGGGATGGGACACTCTGGCCAATCCTAGCCCAGATCTTAATTGCACCAATCATTACACCTTCCCTTGGTGTTTGTCCCTATAAAGGTGTTTCCTCTTCACTTGTTTGTTGCCTGTGATAGCGCTCAGTACCCTGTGTTACCTTGTCTTGTGAAGTTTAGCCCGTTGCCGAATTGATTGTTCCGACCACTCTCGATCCTGAATCCTTGTTGCTGACCTCTGCCTGAACTGAGGCCTCTCGATCCTGAATTCTAGTTGCCGACCTTGCCTGTACCCCGACTACGTCCTGCCTGACCCTTGGTGCCGCTACGATCTCTGCCTTCCTGTTGCCGATCTCTGACTTGCTTCTGGACTCCCGTCACTCACGCTCTAGCTATTGGTTCTCCAGACCTCCCACATATAAGCTTACATCCTTTGAGCCATTAAGTCCTGGGGGCAACCGATCCCGGGTAGGAGTTTCTTGCGTCCCGGCAAGCGGGGGCTCCTACAGGTGAAGCTGACTGTGGAGATTGGGGGTTACAGGCTTATTAAGAGGACTGGAGTTACCCCAGCGTGACACCTTGCTTTCCCGGAACGGTGTGTTTCTTAAAGGGTTACTAAAACCAGGGAAGAATAAAAAAACACTCACCTTCATGCCCATGCAGCTCGCCCCGGTTCTGACGCTCTGAAACCTTGCGGTTTTAAAGAACAGTGTTCCCGGTGCTCCGTTATGCCCCTTGTTTCAGTCAAACAGTGCTGTCTATTCATTGCAATGGAAGGGCGGGCCAGGCCCATGGGGGCAGAATTTTAGCACACTATTTGATTCAGAATATTTTTGGGTGGATGTTTCTCTTCCAAGCCCTAGGTAAATCTTATGGTCAGGCACGTCTTATATTGGGAACAATACAATATATAACCATAAATATTCTATATTGTTTTACTGATATCTACAGTCTATTAATTTCTCAATAAAAAATCATTAAAGATGAGAAAATGAAAATCAAAACATAAGCCATAAATGGTGCACCACAAGACACAACCAAAAGTTTACCATTGGGCAAGAAATGGGTGCTGATGCCAAATCAAGCAAAATGTGAAAAATATTTTTCAATATCTTAGTTGCTGGAAGCTGAAGTGAGCACATTATACTGCAAAGATTGGAATAGCACTGCTTATTCCTATGGCTAAGCATACCACTTGCTAATAATTTCACATGGCGCGTGCATGAAAGAAATGCTTTACATAATACAATAATAATATGCAAATGTGGGTTTGATTTAGAGTTTAACTGAATAGAAATCAGGTTAAGTGTATAATTTCATGCTGCGCCCAAGTCATGGCTTGAAGAGTACAATGTAACGGAGCATATGATCTTACTTCTTCTTCTTCTTGTGCAGTTCTAGATTTATGCAAGCACGTGTTTAACATCTGCTGCAAAAATTCATACTACCAGTGATAATTATATATGTGTTGAGTTTGCATGTTTTTAAGTTGCCATGCTCCTTTAATAAGCCAAAGAAATGAAACACTTCTTCTAAATAATTGGCTTTCATAATTTCGACTTGTTTTCATTATGTCGCGGTAAAAATGGACCATGGATAATACTCCCCAGCTGTAAATGGCGACCTCCTGATGGCCTAATGCTAGGACAATAGGTTGACATCTAAGAACTACTCACAGGCTTTATCATGAGTTTTTCTGATAATGTTAGAGCGGATTAAAACCCTGTTCATCTGCTAGCATCATATAGCGGGATGCCCCACAGGTAAACCCACCTTTACCGGCTGCTCCCATGATGCCGTATAATTACCGGCCACTGCATTCACTGCTGTGCACGTGTTCCCGCACTAAGCCATTCAGATAGGATAGGCGCGGGAGGGTTGCACGCTTGATCAGAAAGCCAGGTATGCATCCAGCCGACTGGCGCACATCATCGTGGCAGCCTTGAGATCAGCCAATCAGCAAACTCAAAACATGCCACGGGGCTTGGCTTCAGGGGTGGAAAAACGGTTAGCATCACCTGATGTACTTGGGTGGGAAGCACAGGGGGTAGTGTAAAGGAGCAAAAAATGGGTTTTGCTCCACTTTATTGATGTTTCGTGTCATGCACTTTTGCAGTAATTTTACTGACAGAGTAATGGATGCTTGGAACAAACTCCCAGTATAGATGAAAAATCAACAGTAAGTGAATTTAAACATCTCCTGGCATAAGCACACAATTATCCTAAGATAAAGGCGTAATGCCCTTGGCTGCAGGGCTTGCAGTTGCACTGGGGCCCGATGACATATAGTTCTGTTAGGAGCCTGGCCTGCTGCTCGCTTAGACTGAGTCCCATGCAGCTATACGCTCATCCGGTCCAATTTGTCAGCTGACTAGAAGCAAGGGCCAGGACCACCAGTTATCAGCTGCAGGACATGATCAGTGACGCCAGGGGCTGGAGGCGTAGATTCCGCAAGGCCAAAGTAAAAAGCTTGCTGCAGTTTCTCCCTGATGCTCAAAGGAGGAAACACTGCTGACTGCTGGAAACAAGCTACAGATCTGGCCCCCTGCACTGCTGGTCACATTCTGCAGCCAGGGTCCTTCCTGGTGGCCCTTACAAGTCTGCCACATAGATAGATAGAGGAGATGCGCCACTAGTCACAGCCACATGCTAATAAGTAGGCACTGCAGTGGCCAACTCGGGACCTATTAATATTACTATTATTTATATAGTGTCATTTTCTTCTGTAGTGCTGTACAAGGTAAAATTACAGAAAAGATAAAACATACTGTACAGAGATCGTGTGGTGGAGCTTGACTAGTGCTGTGGTTTGGCAGCATGTATTAGGTGGAGGTTATAGGAGTTGCCTATGCCAGGTTATATGCTTGTCTGAAGGAGTGTGTTGTGAGGGCACTTTTAAAGGCTTGGAGCAGTGGAGAGTATTGCAGAGAAGTGGAGAAGCACAGGAAGGTGGGAGTGCGAAGACGGAACCAAGGAGGAGAACAGGAGAATGTCAGAGGTAGAGTGGAGGTTGTGCCTGGGTTTGTATCGCTGGATTAGAGATGAAATATATGGAGGGGCCTGGATGGAAAGAGCTTTGTAAGTCAGTATTAGAAGTTTGGTTAAATAGATGTGGCCAGCTCACCAACCATGTATCCGCACGGACAGGGGAGATCTTGAACACATGCTCCTCCAATATTGTAAAGTCCAAAACTAAATAGGTTTGTCCAGCGTGTCCATAAAAATTAGCTTTTATTATGATCCAATAAAATCAGCTTATATCCATAGATGTGTAGATAGCCCGAAACCCAGAGACAGAAATTACATGTGACGCGTTTCAGGCCCGGGTGGGCCCTTAGTCATACAATTTGTGGAGCGAGCAAGGAGAACTTAAATACCATTAAACTAATAATGAGGGAAAGGCACTTACCTCCCGCCCGAGAAACCCGATATCCGGGGCCATGTCGTGACCCGGAAGAGAAGGTATCAGATAAAGCCCCCTGATTGGATAAGAGAGTGCCAATGAGATTCTGCTTACCGCCGACGGGACATTCAGAGAGAAGCGCACTTAGCGTACGCTCCTAGCGTAGAGAGCAGGGCCAAATGCCATCGCTGTGCTCAGCCATTCAAATGTCACAGCCCAGAACGTGTAGTCTACGCAAGTAGCGCACGTCATAGCCCCTCACATCTGTGACTTGCGGTGTGCGTCTAGCGATGAGGGGCATTTGTATAAACCAACTGAGGTGGCGATAATCTGACTGTATTAGTTAGTTTAATTAGTTTAATGGTATTTAAGTTCTCCTTGCTCGCTCCACAAATTGTATGACTAAGGGCCCACCCGGGCCTGAAACGCGTCACATGTAATTTCTGTCTCTGGGTTTCGGGCTATCTACACATCTATGGATATAAGCTGATTTTATTGGATCATAATAAAAGTGTTAGAAGTTTGACTGAATTTTCTGAGAAACAGGTAACCAGTGGAGGGATTGATGGAGAGGGTCAGCGCTGGAGAAGCAGGAGGAGAGGCGATTGAGACCAGCAGGGGGTCAAGAATAGATTGGAGGAGTGCCAGTCCATTTGTTCCTAAACCACCAAGGAGAGTGTTGCAGTAGGCAAGTCAGTATATGACCTGGGCATGCACTAACATTTTAGTGGTGTTAGGTGAGAGGAAGGGATCTACTATGTTGCCACATAAAAACTGCCATGATTCTATTGGTCCTGCAAGCCATGCACCTGGGCCCACAGCTGTGACACTGCTGTTGACTGGCCCAGCAAAATGATTGACTATGGGATTTAGCGGGCCTAGGGTATGAGAAAAGTACATTGTGTGCCTCTGCCGCTGGCACACACTGGGGATTTCCTTAAGGTTCAGCCCCTAATCTCTTTTAAATTTCATTTTTTTTCCAACCTGGGTCTAGGTCCGCTTGCTAAGAAGAGACCCCCTTTACCAGTTCAGAGAGTTGTGGTGGCCGGCATTGCCACCTGCCAGGGCTGGATTTTAGGCAGGTAGCAAGAGGCGCGTGCCCCTGAGCCTCCACCAACTGTGGGGCTATGGTTGGGGTAGCAGGACTTTGTGGTGATGCTGCCCTTGTAAGGGTGTATACCCGAGACTCTCCCCTAGGTCCTGAGATTGGGCACTCAGAAGTATACCACCCAGGCACCCATGAGCAACAGTACCAGGAGTTTGCAGTACCACTGCTCGGCCCAGTCAGCCCTGATCTACATTACCTTGTAGGGGTGTATACCTGAGATTCTACCCTTTCCAGCAATACCTCCAGTGGGCCCAACTGAGTACGGAGATATGCTACTCAAAAATGTACCACCCTGGTACCCGTGAACGACGGTACCGGGACTTTGCAGTGTGGCCGTTTGGTCCATTCAACCCTGATCCACATGCCCTTGTAGAAGTGTATGCCTGAGGGTCTCCCCTTTCCAATGACCTCCAGTGAGTCATTAATCCCCCTAGGTCCAGAGATCTGGCACTCTGAAGTGTACCACCCTGGCATCTGTGAGCAACAGTACCAGGACTTTGCCCTACCACCGCTTGATCCGGTAGGCCCCAATTCACATCCCGTGCAGGGATGTATACCTAAGGTTCTCCCCTTTCCAACAACATCTCCAGTAAGTTGTTGGCCCTCAGGTCCAGAGATCTGGTGCTCAAAAGTGTAGGATCCTGGGCTAGGAGCATTGATTCCAATCAAAATTTGGAGCCTTGGTTCTTTGGATCCAGGGGGGAGGAGTCGTTGGAAAGAGAAGGACTTCAGTTATGTACCTCTGCAAGGGTACAGGAATCCAGTTGGCGGTACCGCAAATTCCCGATACTGCTGCTTGCCGGAGCCAGGGTCTAAAAATCAGTGGATGGGGTTTGTTCTGCAGCTGAAAATCTCAGCTACATTCCCTTTGAGTTTGGGCTTACTTGCCCCCATAGACCTCCCTGGGTGAGATGCATCAATTCCCAGGGTGACCCAATTTGGAGCTCTGGACGCGCCAAGGACAGCGAAGAGAGGTGATGAGAACTGAAGCAGGAGGAGACAAGTGGTGCACAGTGCTAAGGACAGCACACAAGATTCTCCAGCCCAGATCAGCAGTGATGTAAGTCACCTACTTATCTACCTACCTGCCTATGGACCTTCCTACCTACCCATTGACCCTCCTATCGATCTACCTGCCTGCTGACAAACCTACATACCTATCCAACTGCCTACTGACCCACCGACCTGCCTATGTACCTGCCCACTTGCTTCCTACCAGAACCTGGAGCGGCAGCTGGCAGTACACAGTAATGGAAATTTTAAAGTGGGTGTGTGCAGCTGGGAATCCATTCAGCATCTCCAGACACACATTAATATGTGCAGACGGAGAAGCTGATCAGTGGAGTTTAAGCTGATTATGGATCAGTGGACGCTCATGAGAGGTGATGGCATGGCAAACGGTGGGGTTTCACACAGCGGGGCATTGCAAGCCGGGGCGCCCTAGGGGGGCGGACCAAAACCCGGGTGAAAATCCTGAGTTTTGGGCCACTTTAAAATAATTAAAGCTGAATTTTTCTTTAACACCAATGAGACTGGGTAATGTGTAAAAGAAAAAAAATCTCAAATAGTTTTTTGGTTTCTAAAGAAAAAAGAAGAGCTACAGGAATCTTCGATTCAGAAAATCTAACAGATCTATGGACACCTGGAATTAGTTTACAAAATATATTTATTTAACTGCTTAAAGTGGCTGACCCTAACAGTTGTGAACACATAAATATGTTGCTGGCTTTAATAAGGAGATGACCCTGATACTAATGACACGTGACATTCTGCATTTGCTGACTTAAGGGAAGCCAAGGAAATGTAAATAGAAAGCAAACATGATCTTTTCTTGTTTCATCAGCTGCAATAAGTACACATGCCTGGATTCAGTAGAACAACAGTGCCAACACTAAAGTGTTAACACACACACAAAAAAAAACCAAAAATAAAACCAAAGATCATGGATGGACTCATATTACATTGGCTTTCATAGACAAGCATTGATGTTGTATCCCCCTTCTTCAGTCACCTTCCATTGTTGGAATCTTTATACAACCATATATAAAAATATTAACTAAACCACTATTAAACCAGATCAACAGCCTTGCACATCTGAAAAAAATACTCCTCAAAACTCATTTTCCCCAGCTGCATTTATGATTCTTAATCATTGTCAGCACTTACATTTGCTCCATCCACTGAAAGCTGAAACGCTGCTTCAATGATTTTCTCCTGGTCCACTGAAGCTGCCCCTGTTCTATGTGATATGAGTTTTTAATACAGTGGGATTGTCTTATGGACTTTGATCCCACTGGGGAAATAATACTCGCTTACTTAGAAGTCACCACAGACAGGTAATTTAATTGCCTTGGTAGCAGGGTTAATATTCATCTTCGGTCGTGTAAACTGTGACTGCAAAGTGCAGGTGTCACGCTCGGGGTAACTCCAGCCCTCTTGATAAGCTCACAACCCCCAATCTCCACAGCCAGCTTCACCTGTAGGAGCCCCCGCTTGCCGGGACGCAAGAAACGCCTACCCGGGATCGGTTGCCCCCAGGACTTAATGGCTCAAAGGATGTAAGCTTATATGTGGGAGGTCTGGAGAACCAATAGCAAGAGCGTGGGTGACGAAAGTCCAGAGACAGGCCAGAGGTCGACAACGGAAAGGCTGAGATCGTAGCGGCACCAAGGGTCAGGCAGAACGTAGTCGGAGTACAGGCAAGGTCGGCAACTAGGGTTCAGATCGGGAGGAGTCAGTTCAGGCAGAGGTCGGCAACAGGATAAACTTCACAAGACAAGGCAAACAAGGTACTAAGCGCTATCACAGGCACTGAGCATCTGATGGCATGAACCCTTTATAGGAAGCTAGAATGATTGAGACTGGGGAATTGAGTGTGTGATTGGTGCAACTGGGAACTAGGAATCAATTGGGAGATCATAGGAGTTAGCCCAAGCCCATCTATGGGCTCATTGGCCCAGACAAGGAGGGGGGCATAAGCCCTACTGAAGACTAGGGCTCATTGGCCCTTTAAACTAGTCCTCCGGCGGGCGCGCACAGAACAGCGCCACCGGAGGGAATAAGACACACACGCTGGCGCGAGCACGTCAACTGGAGCCGGAGCTGAGAGCGGGGGGCATGGCCGAGCTGGGCACCGCTCGAGCCGACTCCGCTTGAGCAGATGCCGCACGGCCAGGACTTCGGGCCGGGAGCCGCGCCGCCAGCCGCCCGGGGACGACGCGGGAACGGGGACACGGTGAGTGAGAGCTGACAGCAGGTAGAAAATTGGCACTTCGAGCCTCATCTCATCTGGGCATTCAGGGGGTGTCATGGCCTAGAGGTAAGGAAGCGGCCTTGTGACTGGAGGGCTGCAGGTTCGATGACATGACTGAAGTGCTCTAACCACCCCTAATTAGGGTATGTGTACACTCACTGCATGGATGGGTTAAATGCAGTGGAAGAATTCCATATATGGCCATCTATGCCCCAACAATAAATAAATAAATGTGCACGAATGAGTGCACACCATGTCTGAGGACTTCCACAGCAGCCCCCACTGCCAGGGGGGTGCATCAGCCGTGCCTGCTAACAGTGCGCACTCTAATGGCCGCACACGGCCCTCGCTTCACACCATCGCTGTCTTATCAGTTTCATTCCTGGACTTGGCTCGATCTCATTTGAAGTAACCTTCGTCGTGACCCCAGCATAAACTCACACACTGCAACTCCACAGCCTGTCCTGACTCCGTGCCTGTTGTATTGTTTTGATCCTTTACCACTGGTCCTGACATCCTCTGATTTTTTGATTACGCCTCTCCGCTTATTACCACGTCTCTTCATTGTGGCTTCCGATGGCTTCCGACTCCGTTGCATGTGTGTATGTGGGGGTGGACAGCAAAGACCAGCGTTATCAGTCGATTCCAGGCTGCATGGGTTCCCCTTAGCAAGGCTTGTCACCTATTGTCATTGGTTGTCAAAGGTATTGTTGCGGTTAGGAATTCGGTTATATTCAACCCAAGGATTTTAAGTTCTATTCAACCCAAATTTTACTGATTTGGTTGAGTTTGATTTAAACTGAATTTTGGCAAAATCAACCAACTCTATTTTGTATTTGAAAAAAAAAATCTATGCCAGTAATATAAATTTGGAATTTCCCTAATGATTTAGAATCCATTGCAATTATTGCAGTGAATGAGTTTTGATAGACATTTCAACTCAACAAACAATAAAGTGGAAAGAATTTTTTTTTTTATTATAAGTCCCATGGCACTTGCAATTGGACAGTTTGGGAAAAAATAAAATATACAATAGAAAGGGTTATTTTGAACATTATTCAATTATCTATTGAATTGACTAATTCACTTCAATGTGTGATAAGCTAGCTCATCTCTCAGAACTCAGCCTCTTCAAAACATGCAGCCTCTCAAAATGAGAACTCTCATATGCAGAGGTTTTATATTGAAAACTATAGCCAAATGTTCGATTCAACAAGGAGGTTACAGGTAGTCGGAATATTAACATTTAGCCATGGGGTGTGACCAGGTATTGCAGCAATGCCTGGGAGTAGAGATGTGTGCATTTTGTAAAGCGATGCGGAAGATTATGGCGCGATATAAATACGAATACGAATACTTTATTGGTCGCCAAGTAGGTACAGAATACATACAAGGAATACTTTTTGGAAGGGGGGTTCTCCATAGAGCTTGTACAATTGCTAGAAACACATATTATATACATCAATGGGGTTTAAACATTTGCTAGATATACATATTATACAAGGGGCTTTAGTTACATACGACACTCTGTTTGCTAACTGGTGATGCGCTGGGGACTGAAAGTTCTTGCAGGATTCTTAAAGTTGGTTATTTAGTGCTTTAACAGCTAGTGGGTAGAAACTGTGCCGAGAGGTCCTGGACGAGATAGCCTGGTACCTCCGTCCAGGGGGTAGGAGATCGAAGAAGGGGTGACCTGGGTGTGTGGGGTCTCCAACTATTCCTTGAGCGGATCCTTTCCTTGAATTGTTCATCTAGGTCAGGTAGGGGACACCCTATGATCCGTTCAGCAGTCCTGGTGATCCTCTTCAGCCTGATCTTGTCCTTGGCAGTGATCCCACAATACCAGGCAGTGAAGGAGGATAAATAAACATTAATAATAATAATTTTGTGACTGAACTGAATTGTTATGAATCGCTCAAAAAAAAAAAAAACCAACACTCTGCTGGTACAGAGACATTTATACACAGAGACGTGAGCTGACTTTACTGTGAGTGATGGGGAAGCCTTTACCGCCCCCCTATCACACACTATAAACAGTCCCATCTTGCCAAGGTGAGAGTGCTGGCGATTGTGCTAGTGGCAGAGCAGCAGTGGTAATTAGGGATGGGCGAACCGGAATTCGCTCCGAATTTCAGGGAAAATTCGATTCGGCAGGATCCCAAATTTTTTTTGGTTCGTGCCGATCGAATTTTCCCTAAAATTAAAAAAACCATGTCGCCATTTTTTTAAAAAGCAAACACTTACCTGCATGGTCGGAGCGTGGAGGCCGGCGCCGTTCTCAGGCGCCCTCTGATGACGCGCCCTCTGATGACAGCTGAGAGCGGCGCCGGCCTCCACGCTCCGACCATGCAGGTAAGTGTTTGCTTTTTAAAAAAATGCCGGCATGGTGGGAGCGGGCAGGCCGGCTACGCTGTCAGCGGGCCGGCGGCGGCCCGCTGACAGGCGTAGCCGGCCTGCCGCTCCCACCATGCCGGCATTTTTTTTTTTCAGATGAGCGATTCGTGAAAGTTCGATTCGGGCGAACCCGAATTTCTTGGGGAAATTCGGCGAATCGCCCGAATCAAACTTTCAAGAAGTTCGCTCATCTCTAGTGGTAATGCTGTTGGCATTATGACGAGAAAAATGGAGCAACCTAGTGAGGTGTGCGGGCTGGCGAGGGACCCCCAGCGGCCTGGAGGATCCGGGATTGGTGTGGTAGACCCGTGGTGCTGGATAGCGAGCCAGCTGGTGAATTTTTTACCTTTTTTTGTACTGATTTCAGGGAACAATTTGTTAGCTACAAAGCACAATTAGGTGCAAATTTCATATGAATCGTTTTGCTCATCTTTACCTGGGAGTATACCCAACCCCTTTAAAACGTTGGACCCATTTTGTGCCTGTATTTCATGTTACCCTAAGTGGACGAGTAAAGATATGTAAGAATGTTAATTGAATTCTTTGTTCTTACCCTGTCATTTTAAACAAGAAACAAGAACAAAGATATCACAGCAGGGTATGTTGATAGTTTTCTTTAGCCAGTCTTCATCCTTGGCTCCACTTTACATGGTCTTGTGTATATGTAAGAATATTTATAACAAGATCCTGATTTTCCATCATATTCTTCTATAAAGCACTGTATATAAAGCGTGTTTTCATATCTTTATGGGATTAGCACTATTTTAGGTAATGAGCAGCTTGGGTTGTTTAGACATTTTCTGTCTCCAGATATACTGATAACCAAATGTCAATAAACAATGGAAGGCTGAGTTGGGTTCTTGCATTAAAGTTAAAGGGTCGAATAAAGGCTGTGAAGCTTTGAGACTGATCCCCAAACAACAAAGGCAATGGGTTTTACAAGCAACATGAAAATCAGAAACACGACTAATGAACGTTTTACATCTAGTAACCTTATTTAGGCAGCATAAAGAGGGAATCATTTGGTGAACGTAGAAATTGCTATGATGGCAATACGGTCTTAGTTCAGACATGTCATGCAGAAGGACATCTACAAAAGCTGAATGTCATATAAGAACACATACATTGTATGTCATTTAGGACTTTTTCATTTTACTTTTTGCAAACATTACATACAACAGCGCCAATTTACCAACAAAATGTCTTATTAAAAATAGAGACTAGCGAGGGATTTGTCTGAATCGGGATTTGCTTCAAATTTCAGGAAAATTTCAATTCAGGATGAATTAGAATTTCTTGGGATTCGTGCTGATCGGATTTTCCCATGAATAATAGCATATAGGTGGAAAATCGAACACCCAGAAGAGAGTACTTGCATTCAAAAGGTTTTTAATGCTGGTGAAAATACATTCGTGACCAAAGGTATTTACATGTATAACCGGTACGGCCTTTATCAAGAGAGCGCTCTCTTGATAAAGGCCGTACCGGCCGAAACGTCGAGGTTTTCTATTCGTCTACATGGTACTCCAGCTTGTTTGCCTTGCTTTGTATTGTAAGTCATTTTGGTGTTCTACTATTTTGTACTGCGTTATTTGCTCACACGCTGCATATACCTAGCTTTTTGTGATACTTACCATATATATTTGAGTTCTGGATTACCAGTTGATTGTGTATCTATAGCAGCTTAGTGATATATATGCTGGTTACCATACTTTATATAGCGGTCCACATTTTTGTATATAGCGTACTGTATTGTTATACATGTAAATAACTTTGCTCACGAATGTATTTTCACCAGCATTAAAAACATTTTGAATGCAAGTACTCTCTTCTGGGTTTTCGATTTTCCACCTATATGCTATTATTCATGTGTTTGATGTGCACCTTGAGAAAGTAGCACGGAGCTAAGGAACGCGTGGGTGTTTTGATCGGCCCAGCAGGGGATGTTTGCCGCACATATAGAGGGGAATCATTATTGATTTAACAATTTGTTTATATTGGCTCATAGATCATACTTTGCACTGGTCACTTTAGAGATTGGCACTTTAACTAGGGGTAGGTTTTTAATTGTAGGGGGATATTTGGGTACATATGGTTAATATGGGGTATAGGGCTCGCTCCTGCTGGTGCTATGTGTTGTAGATATGTTGTGTATATATACTTTTAAATGTATGTCATCGTGTTGTATAGATTTGTTGTATGTCTTTTCTATTAGAGATGAATTGATTAATTAAAATGAATATTAAGATCAGTTGGCATTATTGATTGATTTACTTTGGGTTGGACTGGTGCCTTCTAAGTAACTGTGTCTGTGGTGGGCTGGAACCATAGAAACTTTGTATGTACATTGCGGTGGCAATTTGGGTTACAGATTTGGCACACTACCTACCCTCTTATTAATGATTCAAGGTGGTGCTTCATAGGGTGTCCCTCTTGCTTTTGTACATGTGTTTGATGTGCATAGAGTGGATGCACATGGAATTATCAGAACCCCATCTTTGATTTATTTGACATATTTTCTTGTGAACTATCTCAATTATTGTGTGCTTCAACCTTCAATTAATATTGTATTCGGATTTTCCCATGACTCACAGCAAAAGAGGAGCAGTGAAATCCAGGCCGTGATGTCAGCTGTGTGAGTCTGCTTCCGACACCGACAAGATAGTGTTCGCTGCCAGCTGACAGACTAGAGCAACGGGGGGAGCCAGAAAAGCAGGTAAATGACTGATACTCACCTTCTCCTCACGATCCTCAGTGCAGTGCAGTGAGTGTCCCACGCCGCTCTGCATGCTGGCTCCCTGTTGCTCCAGCCCAGCCGGCAGAGGACACTGTCTTAGCAGCTTGCATAGCTGGCAGTGCAGCTGGCTTCACTGGCTCCCCTCCTGCTATTCAGAGAGTGAAAGTATTGCCCAGCACTGGAACGAGGATGGAGGTGAGCTTTTTTTATTTTTTCATTTTTTATTCATTATTCATTGGCGACCTCCCACCAACATACACACACAAAATTACATTCATACCCAGACAACGATAACGGGAAATGAAGGAAAAGCGGAAGAGTGATGGAGAGAAATAAGGAGAGGGAGAGAATGTAAAACAGAAAGATGGGGGAGAAGCAGAAGAGGGAAAGAGGTGGAAGGAAATCGAGAGAAAGAGGAATCACAGAAAGAGAAAAAAGCAGAAAGTGAGACAAAAGTGCAAACCAGAGGGAGAAGGTGAAAAATCTGAAGAAAAAGAAACCGTAGGGGAGAGATTAATGAAAAGGAGAGAAAGTAAAAAATAGAGAGAAGGTAGGAAAGTAAAAAAGAGAAAAACGGAGAATGTAAAATAAAAGAAAGGAGTTGTCACGCTCGGGGTAACCCCAGACCTCCAGGTAAGCCCTCATCCCCCAATCTCCGCAGCCAGCTTCACCTGTAGGAGCCCCCGCTTGCCGAGACGCAGTATACGCCTGCCCGGGATCGGTTGCCCCCAGGACTTCAATGGCTCAAAGGATGGGGACTTACTAGTTGGAGGTCTGAAGAACCAATGGCTGAGAGCGAGTTTATCGGAAGTCCAGAGACAGGCCAGAGGTCGACACCGGGAAGTCAGAGATCACAGCGGTACAGGGGGATGAGGCAGCTCGAGGTCAGGGTACAAAGCAGAGGTCGGCAACAGAGTTCAGGCAGAGAATGGCCGGTTCAGGCAGGGGTCGGCAACAGGGTTCAGACGAGAGATTGGTCAATTCAGGCAGAGGTCGGCAATGGAGATCAGACAAGGATGGTCGGTTCAGGCAGGGGTCGACAACGAAGATCAATCACGGAATTTAGCTCAAGACAAACAAGGTACAAGGCGCTATCACAGGCACTGAGTAACTGACGGGGTGAAACCTTTATAGGAACAGATATGATGGGAGATGGGGGGAAAATGGATGTGTGATTGGTGCTCACTAGGATTAAACAGCTCATTGGCTACACACTTATGGAAGGGCGTATAGCCCAAACCTCCCCTGGGCCATTGGCCCAAAACCCCAGCACACGGGCTCATTGGCCCACACCAGAACCCTGGGCTCATTGGCCCTATCACAGCCTCCGGCGGCCGCGCTGTGTACAGCGCCGCCGGAGGATAAAACAGGCGTGAGCACGAGAGGCTGTGACGCGGGGAGGAGGGAGGAGAGCGGCCGCCTGGAGACGGCGCTAGAACAGGGTCCAGGTAAGCGGTTACTGACAGGAGTATGATGGAAAAGAAGTGGAAGGAGACGGGGGGACAGTGGAGAAGAAGAGAAGGTGAAAAGATCAGAATGGAGGGAATGTTATGAAAAAGCACAAAATGGAGGGAAGGTGGAAAAAAGAAAAAAAGAAAGAAGGAAGATATACAGTGAAGGAGAGAATGTGGAGAGAAGGGTGGAAAAAGGAGAGATATTCATAGAGATGGTAAAATAGGAGGCAGATAGAGGAAAGTTATAATTAGGGATGGACGAACCGGAATTCGCTCCGAATTTCAGGGAAAATTCGATTCGGCACGAACCCGAATTTTTTTAGGTTTGTGCCGATCGAATTTTCCCTGAAGTAAAAAAAAAAATGCCGGCTTGGTGGGAGCGGGCAGGCCGGCTACGCTGTCATCAGAGGACGCGTCATCAGAGGGCGCGTCATCAGAGGGCGCCTGAGAGCGGCGCTTCGACCATGCAGGTAAGTGTTTGCTTTTTAAACAAATGCCGGCATGGTGGGAGCGGGCAGGCCGGCTGCGCTGTCAGCGGGGAAATTCGGCGAATCACCCGAATCGAACTTAAGAAGTTCGCTCATCTCTAGTTATAATAGAGGAGGAGAATAAGTGAGTCTGGAAAACAAAAATGTGAGAAGGGAAAGAAGAAGAAAATAGAAGAGCAAGAAGGTAACGTGGAAAGGGGATGAAAAACTGAGGATAAGAAAATAGATGGAGAAGGGAGAGTGATACCATTAAAAAGGAGAACAGCAGAGACTAGGAAAAGTAGGAATTCAGAGCGGAATAGGAGGAGAAAAGAAAATGCTGGATATAGCAAAATGGTGGATGCAACAAGCAAAAGGAACATATTGATGAACTGTGCTGAGCCACCTGAGAGCCCCCTCTCAGGAGCAGTGTCTAAATGATGTCTTACAGAGAGATTAAGATGGCGCGTTGCGTGACCACACAGCTTGCACAACCCCAAAGGCCGGTCATGGTTATATTTTCCTTGTTTTAGAAATAAGAATTCTATTTGGGTTTTGCTATTACAAGCAGTAACAGTTTGCCATTGGAAAAATATATTAGTAGGGACAATTTGATCTTGATGCTCTTGTCCTGCCCTTATGATTAAGAATAATCTATCACCAAGAGCTCCTAGGCCAATATCCCCCATCCCTGTAACACCCTGAGGATCCATTGCTATTTGCTAAACTCCCAGCCAGAGTACTGCATACGAGCTGATAGAAAAGGTGCTATCGTTTCACGCCTAGCCCGCCAGCATTTGCATTAATTAAAGTGTAAACATTAAATATTG
This sequence comes from Gastrophryne carolinensis, assembly GCA_027917425.1. Taxonomy (NCBI): domain Eukaryota; kingdom Metazoa; phylum Chordata; class Amphibia; order Anura; family Microhylidae; genus Gastrophryne; species Gastrophryne carolinensis. The sequence goes on from CM051241.1 coordinate 38,339,931, forward strand.
ATTAATGTATTATCAGCACGGCCCAGTTGCCTCCTCTCCGATTGATTTCGGGCGTGATTTATTGTCATATTTGAAGAGTCATTTTGCTTGAAAACAAAGAGAAATTGCTTGTTGCCACCTCCACCCCACAGAGACTCGGCTCTGGTCTTTGAGTCTTTAATTCTCAAAAGAGATCTGCATTCTGTATCTGAATAAAAGAAAGATCATTCGTCCGCATATCACTAATAAGATCCATGTAAAGCCAAAAGACAAAAACCAAAGAACATAAGTCAAATAAAAGTGCTATCAAGGAAGGAATTGCATCCTATCTTGACAGTGTATAAGCAAAGTCAATAAAAAAAAAAAGGAAGAGCAGTCATCATGGCTATCAACAAGATTTCTTCAGCAAAAGGAAAACAAGATAGCTGATAGCCTGCTGGAGGCAACAGCTGAACATTTCCCATGTTCTACTCATCATAAATCACCCCAAATATCCTTTGCTGGAGCTTCCAACAAGATGAATTACATTGTGGTCAATGGGAAGATGGGTAGCCCCAAAGCCTGTAGACTGTCGTCCTGATTTTCAATAAATATTTTCAATGTTTAAAAACTGCCTTCAGCTTTAAAGCTGTATAAAAACATTTTAAAAGATATATGTGTTGGTCCCATATAAACCAATGTGGCTGAACATGTTAGATGCAGGAGATCTCAATGATGGCCCTTCAGCAAAAGGCAGTTTAGTATTTACTACCATCCTCAGTATCTGTCCATCAGTTCTCTAAAATCACCCAGCACCCAACAAAATAAGCTGGATGTAGCCCAAAGAGGCCATTTTGATACCAGTCTAGAGTTACCACTTTCCTTATAATCACCCCAAATATTGTTTGTTGGTGCTTCCAGCAAGATAAATTGGATTGTAGACATTGGGAAGATGGGTAGCACCCAAAGCCTGAGGATTGTCCTCCTGAATTACAATAGATTCTATAAGTGTTTAGAACCTGCCTTGGGCTTTCATGGAGTTGTACAAAGATTTATACAGGTATAATATTAAAATATATATATATATATATATATATATATATATATATATATATACCACATCATGTAAAAATGCCTTATTTGAGCACTTCTGCATCAGAAAGTACTAGGTTAAACTACAACCAGACTCCAGAGAGATGCCACTATTGTTGGTACAGGGGCTGCTGGTAAGGTGTTCTATAGGGTCCTGGAGTCTGGCCAGTAAGGGAAGCTGCGTGGGTCCTTCTGGCCAAGTAGCATGGTCCAGTACAGATCCAGTGCACGGGTATTCTCCTCCTTATTCAATCCTTTCACATATTTAAAGGTCTCAAGTCCTCTCTCCCTTCATTCCTGCAGACTGTACAAAATGGTTTTTAAGACTCTCCTGAAGTTTTAGGTTTAAAGCGGACCAACAGCGAGGGTGTCGGTGGCCGCTGCCACTGCTACAATCTGACAGCCTGGGGGGGGGGGGGGGGTGCATCCAGAATGCTGGAGTCCCCCCTGCACATAACCACCCAGGATGCCTATAAATCTTACCTTTCTTACGCTCCCCCAACAGGTATCCAGTGCTGTAATTGGCTGCTCGGCACTCAAGTGGGCAGTGATGTTCCACCCGGCAGGGGAACGAGAGAAAGGTAAGATTTACGAGCAGCCTTGGGGGATATGTGCGAGGGGGGGTTCTAGCATTGTGGATGCCCCCCCCCCCGCCTGTTAGATAGTGGAGGTGCTTGCGCCCATCAACACCCTCACTGCGGAGGCTGTTGGTCTGCTTCCACCCGCTGACAGGCGTAGCCGGCCTGCCCGCTCCCACCATGCCGGCATTTTTTTTTCCGGTGAGCGAATCGTGAAAGTTCGATTCGGGCGAACCTGAATTTCTTGGGGAAATTCGGCGAATTGCCCGAATCGAACTTTCAAGAAGTTCGCTCATCTCTAGTTATTATCTTTGCGGTGTTTCAAGGAAAAATGTATTTGTTACCATGAATTCGAAAACCCGGTTTTGAGAGATTAATTCTCTCATCCCTAGTGTTAGTAACCAGTGAGGCATGTTTTTGTATTGATAATGGATTGTAATATTTGTATTTTGTGATACACTACTATGGTAATGATGTGACATAAGGCAGTTACATTCGGACTTTATTCTGACCGTATGATAGCAAAGGGCATTGATTATATGGCAAGGATCTGTGTCAATGAGGGTCACTATTTTGATTGATATATTGTTGTATATTGGATTATGTATGATAAGTGTTTTGGGAATATTTTTATTAAAGAGCAGATATTATACTGTACATAGAGTGTAAATTCCCATACATTTATGACTTCCGGCCTTGTGCATGTCCACAAGTAGGAATGGATGCAGATTCCGGAATTAAGTAAGGTTTTTTTTTTTAAACCACCTTATGTCCCACTGTGGGGGAAAGGGGCTGGGAGAAGCACTGGATTTCTGCTAAATTTTTCCAGAGACTTTGTTGACAACCCTAGGTGGAATTCAGCAGCTAAGCTTGAGAGACTACCTGTCTATCCAAGCCTTGCCTTGAGAGCTTCTCCAGACTTCTTTTATTTTTCTCTAAATTCCCATATAGGACTATTATTTACAAATTTGCAAATATAACCAATCAGGTGCAGAATTACATGTTTCTCTTTATAAGACACACCTAGGGTTTAGAGGATGAAACTAAGAAAAAAGTGAACCAAAGTGTGTACAGCGTCCCCACCAATCACCCCTTACAGACAGTGTGCAGAGTCCCACCAATCACCCCATTACAGACAGTGTGGAGGGAAGCATCTTTAAAGTCTCTTTATTTATCCATTCAGGCATCATAATAGGAACATAATTAAAGCGGACCTTCACTCTGAATAAGAGTCTATCTTATATGTTTCCCACACCCTGTACATACAGATTGCCCACATTAAAAAATCATCCTACCTGTATCTACTGCATGTTATGAGCCTTTAAACATCCAAGATGGCGGCTTATGGAAGCCACCATCTTATCAGGCAGCCTGCAAACAGGAAGTGCCTCCTGACTGTGCTGCTCTGCATTCTGGGACTGCTGACCTTTACCTGACCCCAGCTCTGCTCTGTCTGAGCAAAGCACAGCTATAACCCGCCCCCCTGTACCTTATTCCACTCTCCTCTCCTCAGTAAGTGTGATGCTTCTGAGTCAAGATGGCGGCGCCCGTATCCTAAATTCCTGAACAGAGTTGCAGCCCAGTGGGGGAAAGAATAATAAGTTAGTGACTAAAAACGTAAAATATATTAATTTTAGCTGCTGGGGAATCGTTTTTTAAGGGTTTGGGCTTTTCATTAAATCACGCTGGAGGTCCGGTTTAAGTGGGCATATAATGGATACATGACAGTGGATACATTCTGCAACATTGATACATTTTGCTGGAGATACATGTTCTTGAGGGCAATTGATTGATTTAACCTTGTATTTTGTGTATGTTCAAGCTAGTGATAGTGTTTTCATTATTAAAAGTAATTTTTTTGTTGTTGTAGCAATACGTTTTTGACTACATTTTGGAAAGAAATTAGGTGGGCATATAGGTGGGTAAAAAAAAACAATACTGTTTTTAGAAAATGCACCATAACCCCCCTCCTTTCTGGGGGAGAGATGGTGCATGTTATAGAGTGCAAAATACAGTACTTTTTGGTGTTTTCTCTTCTTGTGTTTCTCCAATAAGGAGACCAAAACGTCTCCAAATCTTTTGGATTACTCTCTATTGGTTGCTCCATACCTAACAATGTTGTCCAGTGTATCTTGTGCTATGTATACACTGCTTGAACAATCGGTCGAGGGTGCATACTTCTAAACAAGCAATTGGCAACACTAATAAGCATTGGTATCATGGAACAGAGTCTGTGCTCAATGAGCCGGCACTCTCTGGGTTAGGGGAGGGTGGTAGTATGGGGGGTACATGAAAAAAACAGGATAATGAGGCAGCTAGCTGGATAACAGTAGGTGGGAAAGGGTAAAAGTTACAGAGAGGATAGCCCTGAGTAGCTCCCCACCCACCCAACAAGTTTGCCTGGTTGGCAGATGAGGAGGATGTTAACTCAGCTACAGCAAGATAACATCACTGTCTGCTCCAGTAATGAAGAGAAGGGAAATGGGAGAACAGGGCAGGCAAGACAGGTGCTGGTAGTGGGTGACTATTATTAGGGGGACAATCTGTAACAACGCCCAGGATTGCCATACAGTGTGTTGCTTTCCTAGGGCAAGAGTTTAGCATGTCGCGGATCAAGCTGATAGATTATTGGAAGGGGCTGGTGAAAACTCAGCATATTGGCACCAGTGACATAGAAAGATGTAGGTGAAAGGTCCTTAAAAATGATTTCAGGGACTTAGGCCATAGGCATAAGGCAAGGACCTCAACGGCAGTATTCTCAGAAATACTACCAGTACCAAGAGGGGACACCTATATAGGGGAATGAGGAGAAAGCAAATTTACTAAACATCTTCCTTGCTTCCATATTCATAAAAGAATGTGACATGCCAGGTGAAATGCAGAGCAGTAACCCAAACTCTCCAATAAATGTCACTTGTCTAACCAAGGAAGAAGTACCGCGCCATCTCAAGCAGATAAAAATCGATAAACCCCCGGGATCAGATGGTATACATGCCCCTGTTTAAAGAGAGTTATATACAGATAGTAACAGACAAGCCTTTAGTTCTAATATTTGTAGATTCAATAATTATGGGGGCTGTTCCGAGGGATGGCAGCTTAGCAGATGTTGTGCCAATATTCAAAAAGGGGGTCTAAGGGGAAACCCGGGAACTACAGACCTGTACAGAACTGGAGCTCGTTCAAAGAAGGGCAACTAAGGTATAAAATTGAATGCGGGACTAGAGTACCCTGAAAGATTGGCAAAGTTAGGTTTATTTAGTTTGGAAAAGAGAAACCTGAGGGGTGATCTAATAACTATGTATAAATAAATTCAGGGTCGATACAAAGATCTGTCTCACAATCTATTTTTACCCCGGAGCATAACCATAACCCGAGGGCATCCACTAAGGTTAGAGGAAAGGTGCTTTTTCCACTGACATAGGAGGGGATTCTTCTCTGTAAGAGCAGTGAGACTATGGAACTTCTTTTATGAGGAGGTAGTTATGAAGAATACACTAAAAGCATTCAAAAGTGGCCTGGGTGCTTTCCTTGCATATAACATTTCCAGCTATGGCTACTAGACCACTGGAAGGAGATAAACAGGCTGAACTGGATGGACTAAAGTCTTTATTGAGCCTTACATACTATGTTGTTAATATGGAGACCAAAACAATGACCAAAACGTATCCAAATATTTTGGATTACCCTCTATTGGTTGCTATTTAATTTGGAGGAGAACAAAGGGGCCAGATATGTCAGTTAGTGGCCCCTCTTCAGGACCTTCTCCCAAATTTTCCAACCAAAAGTTGTCAGTCGATTGGAAATGCTATGGGTGTTAAAGGGACCAGGTTCATAGAAACCACAGATTTATTGCTGGTCACTAGTGATGAGCTGAAGCAGGGACAATCTAGGTTGGAAGCTCTCCGGCCGGACAGTCCCAGTATCCGGCATTTGGCCCTCATGAATGCTGGATACAAGTTCTCCGGCCATCACACAACATATGAAATGGTAAAGGGGGTCTCTGTAGGCCCATATGCTCATCCTGTGACCCAGGAGCCATGTGATGTGGCCTCTGACCTGCTAAAGGGGAAAGTGGGAGGGGTAAATAAAATTGACATGGAAAGGTAATTAAATAGAGGCTCAGTAAGGATGAGAGATTGCAAGGGGAGTGATAACTGAGGGTGGCCATTGGGGAATAAAGGTGTCAGCATTTTTCTGTCATAACTTTTATTTGTTTCTTGGCAGTATTCAACATACATGTAATGTAACATGTATGGACCACATAAACCTGAAGCCAGCCCTGGGGTGGGGGGGGGCGGAAGATGTCCAGCAGACCAGCTTCCAAGAAAGCGCAGCCCTAGGCAAAAAGTTTTTGTGACAACATTGCCCAGTTTCCCAGGAAAATAGAAAAAGATCTGATATGCAAATGAGACCAATGGATATTACTCCATGTTGTTATTATTTCCAGTCAGCAGCCATATTCTATTCCGAATCCCAGGTCCTGACTGGAAGTTCACGTGGACTAGGCCACGTAACTACTCGTGCTTTGATCAACATTTTGATTAAATACACATTCAAACTGTTACACTTTAATAGGCTTTTAAAAGTCAACACAAAGAAAAAACCTGTGGCTGAGGTAAATTTTATAGCTAAATTATCCAATTAACCGATGTGAAAGAGAAACCACCACATAATCACCAATCAATTATGAGTGTTTGAAGAAACGATCAGTAAAAATGGAGTCATATGCAGATTATTTTCCTCAGAACAGACAGGCTTTATTTATGGGACTGTTAATCAATAATGGAACAGTCATAAGGTGCTGCGCGTACTGTAAATGAATGACTAAACGTCAGCTATAGCATCAAAAATATTCATCTGTTTTCAGCCATTCTTTCACACAGCATAAATGATTCTCACTATATAGACTTTAAACCGGACCAACACCCATATTACATAAAATGGTTCACTCCAGGGGCATCCCAATTCCTGCTATGCTCCTTGAACCCCCACTCATTCCACTGCCAAACAAAAAGGTACTGATCAGTGCTAGTATGGGGATCAGCAACTCACCTGATCGAGTCGCGAGGGAGCCTTCGCTTACCGCAATTGAACTCTATTTACCAATGCCTCCATGCCAGCTCATGCCCCATGCCATCAGTCAGAGGAGTGTGGCCACGCCCTCTCCATTCATTACAATGGAAGGGCTATCAGGGGCATAACTAGAAGGGGTACAATCACACTGGGGCCCAGAACTTTAAAGCGGCACAAAAACGGTTAATGCAATCATAACCAATTTGGGATACCCCAGAAGTCTAGTGGCCTGCCCTGGAGCCTTTCAGACTCCAGGGCCAACACAGAATGGTTTATAGGCACTTTAATATGTGCGCACCCTGTAAAATGCGGGCGCATGTCAGGCCAGTGGTGATCACATTTCGCGGCGGACAGCAAAGCAGAAGTTGGGGAGACACAGTGAGTTAATCGAAGGACTGCCATGGTTGCCACCATCATGGCCACTAACTTACCTTTCTCCTCGTTCCCCGATGGAAAAATCCAGAGCTGTGATTGGCCACCACAGTCACATTTCTCCAGCGGAATGAGAAGAGGTAAGATTTCTCCAGTCAGCGGCAGTTAGCATGCATCCTCAACCGGGGTGCTCCCCTGCACCTGAAAATTGTGTGTTGTTTCAGTATAATCCTATCTACAGTATAGGTTTAATACCTAATATCCTTGAAAATATACACAAACAAAATGTAAAAGATTAAGGCCCTTATTTAACAAGGGATAGCGCCAGGTAGCGAATGGTGAGCGAACGGTAATGACGCTCACCGCCACGAGAACGGCGGCTCCCCTCCGCAATCACACATTGACTGACAGAGCGCCAGATAGCGAATCATTCATCATTATTCCAGCCTCACCCCACAGCGCCAGCGAGCGACCTTGAACAGCGACAGGTATGACCTCTCGCTACCTGGCGCTCTCCAATGCATTTCAATGGAGCAATCTTTAAATATTCTTAATTAATTGCTATTAATGTTTTTTTTTTTTTTTTTTTTTTTTTTAAATGGCAAAAATTCTGTGACCACTTCTGCCATGTTAGATATTTTTTTTAAGGTAAAAAAAAAAAAAAAAAAAAAAAATTGTGCAGAATTGATATTACAGGTCTTATATTCATGTATTCATATTACAAAATGTTTGTAAAAACTTGTTTTCTTTGGTTTCCAAAAATATGGTTGGGGGTTAAAAAACTACTTTTAACCCATCGCCTCCAGCGCTCTGGGGTTTAAACATGCATTTCACAGCGCGAGAATTTTTGGAGCGTGATTTGTTAATGAATATGCTGGGAGCCGTTCGCTATGGCCGTTTGCTGTCATGCGCTCCCATACAGCGCGGAACCTGTCAAACAGCGACTCCTAACCCCGTATTCAACATTACCGCACACCGACTGAGTCGCTGTCAACAGCCAAACAACGGCCAAGCACAGCGAATACTAGCGTGCGCTGTGAAAATAACGCTACTGGTGCTCATCTGTCGCTATTAATGAATCGGCCTCTAAGTAAAATCAATAAGTAACAGAATGCAGCATGACAGGAGAGACACTTCCAAAGAAGTCACTTTCATTAGAGCCAAAGGGTTGGCAAGTGACTTATCAGTGCTGGGGCCCCACGCAAAGTTGTGTCTGGGGGCCCTGATCAAAGGCAATTTTTGTAAAGCGAAATACAATTGTAATGCACCTTGTTGGGGATGTAGCCGCTGCCTGCTCACGTGCTGTGGGAGCGTGAGCGAACCCAGAGGGTTTCACACCCGGGGCATCCTGGCATTGTCTGTCCATGGCCAGGAATTGCCTATATGGCTGTCCAATTTCTAATCCCAAACTAGAATGCCCCACTGTGTGAAACCCCATTAAAATCGCTGTACCCACTCACCTCGCATTATTCTCATGCGCAGGTCATGGCCTCACTATACCTTTAGCACCATTGGCTGCTGTGATGTCACAGTGGCTTATATAACTGAATGAGGCTGAGCACACCGATTCTGAAGCAGCTGGATCATGTGGGTGAACAGTGGCTTCCTATCTGCTGCATATTCTGCATTTTGTTAAACGCCACCCCTCACTCGCCGCAGCCCGCCCACTCATCGCTGTTTTTAGTTGCCACTGATCTGACCATGCCACTGGGGGTCCTCTGGAAGATGGGGGCATGTTATACATGGTGGTTAAGTACACCCCTGCAAGTAAATCTAGAAGTCCAGATGGAGTCTCCCTACTTCTTAGCATTTTAGAGCGTTGTCCCTGCATCCAGTTACCAGGAGAGTCAACCACTACACTTGCAGTCCAGTGTGACTGGGAGGACAGCAGCCTCCCCCTCGCGTGTCATCCCAACCTGGCACACCCCTCGATTGCAATGAATGGACTGCGCACAGTGACCAGCGGAATTTGTGTGGCCAAGACTAACAGCCGCTCACTGTTGGCCTTGTAGCAGGGAGCTTTCTTCCACCACCCTTCGGGTTTCCGAGCGGGATGAAGATGTTGCGCAGGAGAGAAGGTAAGTGCTGGTTTTTGTTTTGGGTTTAATAACCTTTTGAATAATTCTTTAAAGGACACATGCCATAAATCGTGATACCGACTGTTTGTGATCCTTCCCCTTTGCCTGCACTCCTTATCCTTTAGGCTGTAATCGTAGGGCAGGGCTCCCTCTCCTATTGTATCTTGTATTCAGAATATTCATTGTGAACTCTAACTCTGTAAAACTGCATTTCTAATAGGCTATGTGCTGTATGTTCTACTCTGTTTGAAATTACTACTTTGTATAGTGCTACGAAAGATGATAGCACTTTATAAATAAATAAATAAGTTTCCCGTATCACCCAAGTGTCCCTGATTTGGAGGGACTGCCTATCGTTTGAGTCCATGTCCCCCTGACCCTCGTTCTCATTTGTCCCTCTTAGTGGTGCAGATCTGCACCAATAAATGATTCATTCCCCTATTCAAAGTGTTTATATTTTTGTAACTACTACAACCTCCATCCCTCGATGGGGGGGCATGGCCTAATTTAAAGTGGACCAACACTCAGGATTTTCACTATCCTGTGTGTTGGTCCACGTCAGCGGGGCATCCGAGATCAGGATGCCCTGCTGTGTGAAACCCCCCCAAAAAAACGTACCTTTTCGGTGATGGACAAGCCGGGCAGGCGCACTGCTAGAGGGGCGCGCGGGAGGCGGCGGCGGCTGATCTGTCGCCGATAAGGTAAGGTTTTTTGGGGCTTTTGGGAGGGCCGATCTCGGATACCTCGCGGTGAGGGAGGTGATCGGCCCAGGAATCTTATAGATTCCCGGGCCGATCACCCCTGGGTGTTGGTCCACTTTAAAAATTGTCCCTCTTTCCCATGCTGAAAAGTTAGAAGGTAGTTGGAATTACTGCAGTGATATACTGAGCCCTATCTTATCTATAATGTGTACCTACACGACAAGTCACACTGCTGCCTGTTTGTTGAAGGATTTGTAATCTCAGATGAGCAGGCCAAGGAAAGTGTTAATAATTCGTATAGTGAGTAATAAAGGAGCTGTTTCCTCCCCTGTCATTTATCCATGTCACCCCCCACTTTGTAAATAATGAATGTATGAACAAGGATTACCGCTACTCACACGGCTTGCAAAATTCCAGCCGGAGATTCCAGTAAAAAAAAAAAAAACTCAAAGGACAGAAGGCCCCTGTTACTGGTAATAACCAATTTTATTATACCATCAAAAGGGAAGGTTTACCATCAAATTATTATTATTGTTTAGTTATAAAGTGCCATCGTATTCTGTGGTGCTGTACAATGTAGAAGTACAGAAGACAAGTAAAATACTTATGATACTACAGTGATGACAATGCATATGTTACACATGATAATTTTATCAGTCCGAGATAACAGAAGAGTATTTAAACATATAGGTTCGATTCAGAGCCAGGTTAGAATTTTCACTCCTTTTTAAGGAGAGAAAACCATTGACTTTCATTGGTAGGAGAAAAACACAGAGCTGATTTATTTTATGGAAAATGGTGAAGTAATCCCAAAGCGTATGCGTGATGACACACGTCTCGTGCCCGCCACCAGTATCACAAAGATCTTACTGGATCAATAAATGATAATCGCATTCAAATGGTTAATTCCATCTACTCTAAAGGGCACTGTTTCAGCCTTCCTTAAAAAAGCCGCAATATAGAAAACTCCATATAAGCCCGAAATGGTAGTGTCAGGGTCCACTCACCCGTTCCTCGGTCCAGCGGCGTCCCCATGGTGCGGCTTCCCGCCCGGCAGCCGCAGCGAGCGGCGGCTTCTGCGGCCGTGCGCGCGCCTCCCCGTCCTCAAGCCGGCGGCCCCGGCTTCCTCACACGTGCTCGCGCGCGCGTGAGCACGTTCCGTTTATGCCCTCCGGCAGCGCTGCTCCCAGCGTGGCCGCCGGAGGAAGAATTAATTAAAGGGCCAGGTCGGGTGGGGGGAGTGTTGTGCTGCTTGAGGGCCAATGAGCCCTAGGTTCAGTGGGGCTTACGCCCCCCTCCTGTCTGGGCCAAAATGTCCATATTGGGCACTCCCTGTTCTCCCAATCAATTACCAGTTCCTAGTTGCACCAATCACACACTCACCTCCCATCATATCTGTCCCTATAAAGGTTTCACTCTGTCAGTTGCTCAGTGCCTGTGATAGCACCTTGTACCCTGTATAGTCTAGATTTACCTTGTTTGATCTCCGTTGCCGACCTCTGCCTAAACCGACCATTCTGATCTCCGTTGCCGACCCCTGCCTGAACCGACTATTCTCGATCTGATCTCCGTTGCCGACCCCTGCCTGAACCGACCATTCTCGATCTGATCTCTGTTGCCGACCTCTGCCTTGTACCTTGCCCTCGAGCTGTCTCTCTCCTCTGTACCGCTGCGAACTCTGACTTCCCCGTGTCAACCTCTGGCCTGTCTCTGGACTTCCACTACACTCGCTCTTAGCCATTGGTTCTTCAGACCTCTAAACCAGTAAGCTCTCATCCTTTGAGCCATTAAAGTCCTGGGGGCAACCGATCCCGGGCAGGCGTATTCTGCGTCCCGGCAAGCGGGGGCTCCTACAGGTGAAGCTGGCTGTGGAGATTGGGGGTTGAGGGCTTACCTAGAGGGCTGGAGTTACCAGAGCGTGACAGGTAGCTCCAACACGAACTGGAGTGGACATGTGGTTGGACCTCATGAGAAGGGATTCACAGACCTTAGCGCAGAAAAGCCGACAAGCGGCGCCGCTCCTTCACCTCAGCCTCCAGCCTTTTTCTACTACTATTGCTACTTTGGACTTTAGATGGACTGGAGTCATACATGTTGAGCTTATTATTTGCATCTTTTGTTAAACTAGCGCGGTATTTGTCAAAAAACGTATTTTTTGCTATATGTTCATTGACTTTCATTGTCTACTGGGTGTAAATTTTCACCTGACTCTGAATCAACCTCAAAGATGCAGGAATACATAAGAAGAGAGAGCCCTGCTCCTGGGAGCTTACAATCTAAAGGGAGGGCAGTGGAAGCAAGATGTCGGGTAATAAAGTATGTACTATACAGCCCAGTCTTCTCAGGGGTGATGGGGCTTGTAGGATGGGTGATGACTAGTTTTGGGATAAGTTTAGGTTCGTACTGAACTTTGCGAGTTCAGGGTCCCAAACCTGAACTTCAGCCAGAAAAGCTGGTTGATGAGATGCTGGAGCAGCCCCTCAATGCAGCTTACCTGCAGAGTGTGCAGAAGGCAGCAGCAGCTGTAACTTACCTGAGCCTCGCAATCAGGTCCCTGGTTGGCTGTCGAATAGGTTACAGATGGGGTTACAGACAGATGGCCACCGCTTCCATGAGTGAGGACACTGGTGTCTGCCACTAAAAGTGCTGGCACTAGGGGTGCCCTCATTTATGTGAGTGGCAGGGCAGGGTCGCCCCTGCATCTTGGGAGGGCTCACCTCATTCTATCCTTAAACCGGACCTTCAGCGTGATTTATTGAAAAGCCCAACCCCCTAAAAAACGGTTCCCCAGCATCTAAAGTTAATATATTTTAAGTTTTTAGTCACTTACTTATTATTCTTTCCCCCACTGGGCTGCAACTCGTTCAGGACTTTAGGATACGGGCGCCGCCATCTTGACTCAGAAGCATCACACTTACTGAGGAGAGTGGGATAAAATACAGGGGGCGGGTTATAGCTGTGTTTGCTCAGACAGAGCAGAGCTGGGGTCAGGAAAAGGTCAGCAATCCCAGAATGCAGAGCAGCACAGTCAGAAGGCACTTCCTGTTTGTAGGCTGCCTGACGTTCCATGAGCCGCCATCTTGGATGTTTAAAGGCTCATAACATGCAGTAGATGCAGGTAGGATGATTTTTAATGTGAGCAATCTGTATGTACAGGGTGTGGGAAACATAAGATAGACTCTTATTCAGAGTGAAGGTCCACTTTAACCAGGACTAAGGAAGGACTGTCATCTAGGTGCAGATTTGCTATTGGGAAAACCTCTCTTTCTTTTTGTCAGTTCTTCTATTCTTTGTTTCTTTCCTTCTTTTCTTTTTTATATCCTTTTGTTATTTCTGTCAGTCGTTCTATTGTTTCTTTCCTTCCAGACCTTTCTTTTTTTCTCTCTTTCCTTCCTACTATTCTTGGTTTCTTTCTTTTTTTCTGTTTGTTCTGCCATTCCTTTCTTTCTGCTTTGCTTCCATCTCTTCTTTTTTCTCCCAACCCCTCTCGCTCTCTTTTCTGCTTTCTTTTTTTGTCATTCATTCTATTTTTCTGTTCTCTTTTTCTTTTTTTTTTATTCTATCATTTTCTATATTATTTTTTTCGTTCTATTATTCAGCAATATTCACCATACATGCAACTTTATCACCATGTATGGAGTGTCATAGCACACCACAAGAGCTCCACTGAGATACTATCGCCCAAGGGCTCACATAAACCTAGAGCCAGCCCTGCATGCCAGGTAGCACCGCTCTATGACCCGCACTCTCTCGGGCACCTGGAGTGCACAGGAGCCTGGTACCCATTGCTATGTGTCCGGTGTTCTGCCATGGGTGCTCCTGCCAACCCTGGAAGTGCAATGGACCTCTGCCAAAGGGAGCCGTGTGTTACCAGCACCTACGCCTGGTGATGGGGGATTTTTGAAAAAAAAAAAAATTTACCCTACCACATTTCTTTCCATGCAAAAGGCCAGAACTCGCATGCCGCCATTTGTTTTATCCCAGCAGATGTGGGAGCACAATGAATAACTCCAGCACAGGCAAAATATGTTTCTCTAAATCATCTGACACCCAAACACTTCTCGCATGCGCAAGCTCTTCCATGGTGCTTAATCAACACCAATGTGCCATGTGCCAAAGGCGCAAGAATAAAATGGATTTGTATGGAACATCAGGGTCGGACTGGAGCATATTGGGCCCACTAGCGGAAATCAATCTTGGGGCCCAACAGAAAAAAAAAATCATTCTTGGGGCCAACCAGAGGAAATCATTCTTAAGGCCCACCGCATGAAGACATTCCTGGGGCCCACCATAGGCAATCAATCTTGAGGCCCACCAGAGGAAATCAATCTTGGGGCCCACCAGAGGAAATCAATATTGGGGCCCACCAGGGGAAATCAGTCGTGGGACCCACCAGAGGAAATCAATATTGGGGCCCACCAGAGGAAATCAATCTTGGGGCCCACCAGAGGAAATCAATATTGGGGCCCACCAGAGAAAATCAATCGTGGGGCCCATCAGAGGAAATCATTCTTGGAGCTAACCAGAGGAAATGATTCTTGGGGCCCATCAGAGGAAATCATTCTTGGGGCCCATCAGAGGAAATGATCATTGGGGCCCATCAGAGGAAATCATTCTTGGAGCTAACCAGAGGAAACCAATCTTGGGGCCCACCAGAGGAAATCAATCTTGGGGCCCATCAGAGGAAATCATTCTTGGAGCTAACCAGAGGAAATCATTTTTGGGGCCTATCAGAGGAAATGATCATTGGGGCCCATCAGAGGAAATCATTCTTAGTGCTCATCAGAAGAAATCAATCTTGGGGTCAGCCCGAGGATATTATCTTTTGGGCCCACAGAGCAAATCATTCTAGTAGCCCACCTTTCAGTTACAATACAATTATAATGTAATCATAAAGTCTATATAACACAGCTGGGCCCACCAGAAATGGCCCAAAAATGGTCACCACCCATACAAGAGGCTGCACAACCAATTTGTTATTTAAAAAAGATATATGTTTACTTCAATGTTTAATGGTCAAATACAAAATGTACAACACATGACACTAAGACATAACAATAAAAACAATTAAAACCACAGTAAAGCTGATCAACAATGGTGGCCAATAGTATCAACGTGGAGAAAGGGCTGCGGCTACACATTCCCCTCGATTCAAAGAGCAAAAGTTAATTGATTTCTGATCGAGAATCGGAAGTTTGGGTGGGTGTTAGTCATTTTTTCCTGTTTTTTTGGCCATTTCCGACTCGCACGAGCCTACGTTCGAATGCGTATATGCTCTTACGATCATCGCAAGTTCGTTCCTAAATTGTAGGTTCAAAACGTAAAACTTAGGATCAAATCCTAAAACTTAGGATAATTGGATGTGTTTACGTGTGATTCAGAGAACAGTTTTCCAACCTCTAAAGACGTTTTAAAAGAAAGCCACTGCCGACACCTTTTAGCAGTCGGATTGCTGTTCTTGAACAGGTTTTTTGGCTATGTGGAGGAGTCTGCGCGTCTTGTGCTCCAATGAACTGCATGTATCAGCATGGCCGAGGCCATAAATTGTATGGCAATGCATACCTGATTCATGTATGCCTTATAAAAGCATTTTAATGTGGACCTTAATTAGTCCTTTGCATGTAAACCTTTATTTTGCAATATATTTGCGTTAATTAAAGAAACTTATGTCCTTTGTTATTTTTTTTTAAATTGATGTACTAGAATAATATTTTTAGATTGCATTTATTGGTGTAGTTGTTTACCTTTGCTTTGTTTAATTATTTAAGCACATCTTTGGTCAGATGCATCACACTTACTGAGGAGAGGAGAGCGGGATAAAGTGCAGGATGTGGGTTACTGCTGTATTTTGCACAGACACAGCAGAGCTGGGGGCACGGAAAGGTCAGAACTCAAAGAATGCAGAGCAACACAGTCACAAGGCCCTTTCTGTTTGCAGGCTGCCCGAGAATACCTGAGCCGCCATCTTGGCTGTTTCTAGGCTCATAACATGCAGAAGTTGCTGGGTGTTTTTTAATTTTTGAGAGCAATCTGTATGTAGAGGGTGTGGGTAACCACACACAAAATTTTAAGTTGTAACATTTGAAGCCAAAATATTAAAATTAAATCCACAAGTAAAAAATGCAAGTTAACTAAAAATTAAACAAAGTAAGATTTACTTACAAATGCATTCATTAATGGTTGATTACTGCAAAATGAATGAAATAAAGAAAAAAAAAACCCAAATATTTAGAATGCACTTTAATGAGGTAAGTTTGTAGTGCGCAGCCGCAAGATCAGAAGGATTTACGTCCAGACAAAAAAGGAAAAAGGGCAAAACCAATGTTGCAACCTGAGAAATGAAACGGAAAATTCAGGATGGAAACTGACATAGGTCTGATTCCCGAACTGCCATACGAACGGACGTACATTTTAGGATAGAAACGTATTTGCTTATAGAATCACTCGCAAGTTCATACGAACGCACGAGCGGACAGGAAAAATAGGATGATCGGCACCAAAATCCAAGCTGTTACATGTTTCTTTGAATCGACCCCAATGTATATTCCTTATACATTATGTAGCCGCAGCCCTTCCTCCACTTTGATACTATTAGTTTCATTTATCCACTGCAATTGGTTTGGCACATAGTACCTCATACATTCTATGAGTGTTGGACTATAAGGTTTTTTTGTTGGTATTTCATAGCACTTGTAATTTAATGTTGTAAATATAGGTAGTTTTTGCACCATTTGCATCCTGTATTTTCTTAATTTAGCACAATTGTAAAAGTTTTATTAATTTGCACTATAGGGGTTAGATATGGAATATATTTGGAATGATTTTTAGGGCAGCGTACAATATAATAATATTGTTAACATTCTTAGATTGCGGCTTATTTAGTCCCACCATTCTTGGTCAGCCTTACTGTGGTTTTAATTGTTTTTATTGTTATGTCTTAGTGTCATGTGTTGTACATTTTGTATTGGACCATTAAACATTGAAGTAAACATATATCTTTTTTAAATAACAAATTGGTTGAGCCTCCTCTTGTATGGGTGGTGACCATTTTTGGTCCATTTCTGGTGGGCCCAGCTGTGTTATGGGGAGGCCGATTCATTAATAGCGGCAGGTAGCGACAGATGAGCGACAGTAGCGTTATTTTCACAGCGCCCGCTAGTAGTCGCTGTGCTTGGCCATTGTTCGGTTGTTGATAGCGACTGAGTCGGTGTGCAGTAATGTTGAATACGGGGTGACGAGTCGCTATTTGACAGGTTCCGCGATGTATGGGTGCGCATGATAGCGACTGGTCAGAGCGACCGGCTCCCACCATATTCATCAAAAAATCACGCTCAAAATATTCTCGCGCTGTGAAATGCATGTTTAAACCCCAGAGCGCTGGCGGCGATGTGTTAAAAGTAGTTTTTGAACCCCCAAACCACCATATTTTTGGAAACCAAAAATATATATATTTTTTTAAGAATTTAGTAATATGAATACAATAATATCAGACCTGTAATATCAATTCTGCATTTTTTTTTTTTTTTTTTTACCTAAAAAAAAATCTAACATGGCAGAAGTTGTCACAGAATTTTTCACATTAAAAAAATAAAAAATAAAAAAATAATAACAATTAATTATGAATATTTAAAGATTGTTCCATTGAAATGCATTGGAGAGCGCCAGGTAGCGAGAGGTCATACCTGTCGCTGTTCAAGGTCGGACGCTGGCGCTGTGGGGTGAGGCTGGAATAATGATGAATGAGTGGCTATATGGCGCTATCTCAGTCGCTAAGCAGGATTGGCTTGATAAATGTGTGATTGTGGTGGGGAGCCGGCGTTCTCGTGGCGGGGCCCGTCATTACCGGCCGCTCACCAGTCGCTACCTGTCGCTATTCCTTCATAAATAAGGGCCATAGTATTGCTTGACATTTTATGTCTTTGGTCATCCTAGGGCTAGCACCCATTGATATTCATCATAGTGTATAGTTTAGCTGTGCTGAGTTCCATTTGTGTTTTCATTAATCATAAAGTCTAATGACATTTTACACAGTTTTGGTCTTGGATCTCTTGTGCTGCCCTTATGTTGGTCAGGGACAATGCCTGGGACCTACTGGCGTATCCTCTGGTGGGCCAGTCTGACATTGTGTTACATGACTTCCAGGAAATATGTCCAGTTAATGTTACAACATGGTACACTATGTTTAGTATTGCAGCGTAATTCTCACAGGGCTGCTTGTGTCATTCTGATGTCCTCACATGTTTACTATAAAAATTTCCCCTGAAATGTTTTCTTTTACTTTTCCAGGGTCACAGCTTTGTTTGTGTGTCAGAAACAGACAGGCACACAATTAAAATGTATGATGGGTCAGGGCTTGGAAATTGTGTGTCTAAAAAGACAGCACTGTTCTTGAAATCGGGGAGGCCGATTCATTAATAGCGCCAGGTAGCGACAGATGAGCGACTGTAGCGTGATTTTTACAGCGCCAGCCAGTATTCGCTGTGCTTGGCCGGCATTAGCTTGATGACAGCGACTCAGTCGGTGTGCGGTAATGTTGAATACGGGCTGGGGGGTCGCTGTTTCACAGGTCCAGCGTTGTATGTGAGCGCCTGACAACGAATGGCCAGAGCGAACGGCTAGCTTCATATTCATTAACAAATCACGCTCCGAATGTGCTGTCGCTGTCCATTCCTTGTTTAAACCCCAGAGCGCTGGCGGCGATGTGTATTAACTAGTTTTTAACCCCTAAACTACCATATTTTTTGAATGTAACATTATACATGTTTTTAGAATCATTTTGTAATATGAATACATTAATCTCAGACCTGTTAGATCAATTCTGCACACATTTTTTTTACATTTTTTTTTTACTTAAAAATAAATCCTAACATTGCAGAAGTGGTCTCCGATTTTTTTACATTAAAAAAAAAAAAAAAAAAAAAATTAATACCAATTAATTATGAATAATTATAGATTGCTCCATTGAAATGCATTGGACATCGCCAGGGAGTGACAGCTCATACCTGGCGCTGTGAGGGAATTTGCAGCGACGCTGTTCGGTCCAGGCGGCTTCATGATGAATGCCGCGCTAGCCGTCGCTCTCGCCGGCGCTAGCCTCATTTTGCTTGATAAATGCGTCATTGTGACCGCCGCCGGCGTACTTGAGTCGGTAGTCGCCATTAGCTGCCGCTAGCTGGCGCTCGTCAGACACTACCTGGCGCTATCGCTTGATGAATAAGGGCATTAGTTAGCAGACACATGCTTCCCTCCTTTTCCATGTTATGCTTTCCTTTCCTGCTGACTAGGCACTTTTTTCAAACTTCAAGCGAGATCAAGAACAAAGCGAAAGATTTGTTTCTTAATGAAGAATATTAGTCAATTATTTTTTTAACAAAGGCTATCATAATAGTATTACATTTTCACAGGTGTTTAAAGTGGACCAACACCCAGGATTTTGACTATCCTGGGTTTTGGTCCACTTCGGTGGGGCACCCCGCTGTGTGAAACCCCCCAGAACACCCGGAAACACTCACCTCACCCGCTCCTACACGGGCGCTCGTCCAATCAGAGTGCTTAGAGCCGCTGTGGTATGCACGTACAAGCGGCGTCCAAACACAGCGGCTCTGAGCGCTGGAGGCCGCGTCTCGCGCTTCCTTCTAACAGGGTGCGCGCCCTGCTAGAGGGAAGCGCGAGACGCGGCCGCGGCCCGCACATGCGCCGTTGGAATGGGGTTAAGGTAAGGTTTTTGGGTTCCTGGGGGGTTTCACCGATTTCGGATGCCCCGCGGGGAGGGATCTGATCGGCCCGGGAATCTATAAGATCCCCCCTGGGTGTTGGTCCACTTTAAAGTGGACCAAGTCCCATGATTTTCCCTATCCCCGGTCTTGATCCCAGCTGATCTGGCCAGCACTCTAACATGGGCCGCAGCCATGTTCCCTCTGTACGTTTAACTAGGCACATACCCTTAGCAGGCATTTGTGAATGGCTTGTGCATGTATGTCCAACAACAAGAGGGAAGCTGGGATGCAGCCAGCAGCTTCAATAGGCTAGCAGAACTGAATGAGGCCAAGAACTCTGATTGGCTGCCCATCTGCGCTGTTGGATCACCTGAAAAGGTGACTTTTACTTAAGCGATCCTCAGGAATACACACAGAAGGGCACCCAAATTCAGGATGCCCTGCCAGAGAGGACAACACAACGCAAAAAAATCTGGTGGTTGTTCTTTACAAATATGAACCACCTTAAAACCCCGGCCTGGAGTTTAAGAGTCTCCAGGACCGGTCAATTTACTCCTCCAAATCGTGATCCCCTGTTGTGGGAAGCCCCCCCCCCCCCCTCGGGAACCCCAGCACTCGCCTTTCCCAGGAGTCCCACATCTGGGCATGGGAGCACTCTTTCAGGAACGCAAGAAAGCCGAGGGTTACTGGTGCTCCCCGCTTAGAATGCCAGAGCTCTGTTTGAAATTGGGCCCGTTGATTGGACAGCCTACGCACAAGTTTTAGGGAGGGGTTTTATACAGCGGGGCATCCTAAATCAGGATTCCCCATGGGCAAGAACCAAAACCTGGAATAGCCAATGGCTCCCCCTACAATAACTATTTGGCAATTGGAGAGCTAACCACTCTGGGCCCAATAATTTATATGCGATTGCCAGTGCAGGTGGATCCCCCGCAACTATGGAAACTATAATGTTATACTCACCCCAGCGTCTGCATTCTGCCCTTCATTGTCTGTATCTTAGGCAAGTATAGATTCCAAATGACAGTTTATGTCACTAGTCTGAGAAGGACAGGAAGCAAAATGCAGGAGCCAGGGGTAAGTGTGAGTGCATGCTTCCCTGCAGCACTCTGCACCTATCAATGTGCTGTGGCTCCCACCTCCACATATGTTCTGCCAGAACATGGCTAGTGCTTCAGTACAATGTAGAGTACTCAGCATGGCGCCTCTTCTCTTCTTGCACCCTGGGCTACAGCACTGCTCCCTCAGTGGCTAGCACAGTGGCTCTGCCTCTTCCTTAGCAGCAGGCAGTGCCTCCACATGCCTGGTGTCTGGCTACCATGACAGTGGAACTGACCCAAAAAACATGCTACTGAACACACCAAAATGTATTGCCCCAAACCATAACATTTTACAAATAAAATAATAAAATAAGACAATACTATTGACAGAAATTGCATGGCAGCAGAAGCAATGTGCGCCAACCAGTGCATATACACAATAATGAATTCCATCCCGTCTTTTGAAAAGGACCGACCCCTCCAAAGTGCCCTCTTCCCAAATTCCAGGTACAATGCTGTAGGTTCAGCAACAGGTTAGTTTAAAAACAAAGGGCCTTTTCAACCCTGTAGTCAGCCGATTGGCTGATCTCATATCTGCCGGCTGACGTGAGAAGCCCACTGGCCGGATCCCTGGCCTCGCTCTTAGTCACACTCCTGCCCCCAGCCTATTAGAACAACTGAGCGGGATGCAGCCACTGGCCACAAAAACTCTTTCTCAGAAAATGTGAGTTTTGCAGGTGATCAGTGGGGCTTCTCAAAACGAAATGCTCTAGGGCAGCCAAGCTTCCGACCCTGGAGTCTCTTAGACAAGTCCTCCCTTCCCAGGAGTCCCACGCCACGTTTGTGGGCCACATCTGAGCCGACATTCAGATAAGCTGGGCACGAGAGCTACTGCCTATGCTGACTCTCTGGCCAAATCAGTGCTGTGTGCCATGCATGTGGAGCATGGACCAAAACCTTGGATAGTGATATCATGATAATGATAGGCATAAGGTTCAGTTTATGCAGCGCCATGGGAGAGGTCACATGCCCAGTTTCTCCATGGTGTGCGCACTCCCGCATCCAACCTATCTGGGTGCCGGGCATGCGAGCGCAGCGTGAGAGCCCCGGAAAATGTGAGTAAATGCAGGGCAATCTATGGGGCTCACACAGTGGTTGCTTGGTCAGCTGGCACACAAGGGGGTGCTTGGTGCATCTTAATATGCATGGCACACAGCACTGATTGGGTGAGAGCCCACATATGGGAACATTGGGAAGGTACAATTTAGAGGCAATCCTGGGGGTTTCTCACAGCGGGGCATTCTGATTTGGCAAGCACCAAAACTCGGAATAGTTGAAATCCCGGGTTTTAGTCAACTGTAAAGACAATATCCAGACAAGGTGCCTTTTAACGCTAAAAGCAGGAACAGCCATTCTTAGAAGCCTCTCTTGTAAGTTTTTCTCACCCCTTTATCTACTGGTATATGAGAACCCCCCACCCCCATTCCATCCCATTTCGCTCCTAACAGCTCCTCCTTCTAATCAACTTATCTTCTAGCTTAGATGTGAAAGGAAGCCTTCAACTGCTGGATTTTAAGATAAACTTGTAGTGAGATGAAAACACTTCCAAATAATTCATCACTCCCGGATGACTGGAAGGACGAACAAGCTGTCAAGCTGGTAGTGTTGGTAAAGCATGACACTTTAAAAATGAGAAAAAGTGGCTAAAAAATACATAGTAAATCGAAAGAAAAAAAGACATGGAGAAGATAAACAACACGTTGTACTTGACAGCCAGAAAACCACAAAACACACAAAAATGTGTATAAACACTCACACACATATGGTCTGTTTGTTGCTATATGTCTAAAAATGAAGACTTTTTTTTTTTTACTGGCGGTCTACAATTTGTTGAGAACTAAACAGAATTATGCATTGTGTACATGGTTTAAAAAAACATGTGTACGTATAGGATCAGTGGGGGTGATGAGTGGACCTTCATGCTTTGAACTGATATATAATGATTATGTAATTATGTCAACTTTCTGCAAGCTCAAAAGGAGTGTTTGTGAATTTTCTAGTTCAGCAACCGACTCCTGATGCCATTCAGGTCAAAAAGATTCTGGTTGGTGGTTCTGGTCTCTGGAAAACAGCCAAATGTCTCCAAATTGCCCCAGAAGACCACTAAAGGTGAGCAAAACCTCTGAAATTCGTTTTGCATCCAGTTTAGACCTTTCTGTCATAGGATTACTTCAATATATATATATATATATATATATATATATATATATATATATATATATATGACACCGGAGGTTGAATTTTTTTTCCAGCCTCAAAATAAGCGTCCAAAATATTGGGAGGGAGGAAGAAGCAGCAAGTTTGGTGTTAGACATTTGATGGTCTTTAGACTGTATCCACATTTTTTTATGACTAAGGCACATCATGACCCCCCCCCATATAGACTTGATACTATTAAAGTTTAAAGAAAGGTGGGGGTGGATTCTGGTTGTTTGTTGGTCTTTACTTGCTTTCCAGAGACCAGAACAAACATTTAAGGAACATCATGATCCCCCCATAGATTTGAAGGTATTTAAGTCTATTGGGGAGGGGGTTCTGGAAAACCACTAAAGATGAACAAAACGTCTAATATTCGTTTGGGGCCAATTTGGACCAGATTAGTTTAATCTAATTTTGTTACAAGTTGAATGTGCTTTACTGGGCTCGAAAATTCAAGTACAACACCCTGAGGTTGAACTTTTTTCCAGCTCGAAAAAAAAAAGGTCCAAATATGATCCCTCTTAAAGCGAGGGAGAAGCAAGTTGGGTGTTTGGAACTGTTTTTTAATCATCAAATTATTTGGATGCAGTTTTACTACAGTGCTTATCTCCAAAATCTATCAAACATCTGAGGAACATGACGATCCCCCCTATAGACTTGATGCTTTTCAAGTTTGTGGGGAGGTAGAGGGTGGATTCTGGTTGTTTGTTCTGGTCTCTGGAGAATAATAAAACAGAAAAATGTCTCCAATTTGCATCAGAAGAACACTAAAGATGAGAAAAAGTTCTAAGATACATTCCAGTACGGTTTGGACAATTCTGTCATAAGATTAGTTTCAAATACTTTTATTCCAACTTGAAAGTGCTCTACTCGCCCAAGAAATGTATGTGTGACACCCTGGGGTTGATGTCCAAATCAAACTGCTCATCTCTAAAGACCACCAAATGTCTGAGGAACATCATGATCCCCATGATGTTATGCAAGTCTATGGGGTGGGAGGGATTTTACTTGTTTATTCTGGTCTCTGGAAAATAACAAAACAGCCAAATGTATCCAAATTGCATGAGAAAACCATAAAAGATGAGCAAATCTTCTGAGATTAGTTTAAAATAATTTTGCTTCAATTTAAAAGTTCTCTACATAAAAAATCTCTTGAGGTCATACTTTTCTCAAGCTCAAGAAAAGGGGTCCAAAAACATTTTCTTTTAATGGAGGGAGAAGCAGCAAATTGGTTGTTTGAAAGTGGTTTTTAACTATCAAAAATTTTGGAGGCACTTTTACTACAGTGTAGTTGAGGTCAACCACAAAGCTGGACTGGGAAGTATTTCAGCATGTTCTTGTTTTTAATTTTTACATTGTGTGGCATAGGAAGCATGCCTTCTAGGAAGACTATAAGCTACCAATTCCTGCTGAATTTGATCAATGTCAAAGTCAAGTTGCTCATCTCTAAAGACCACCAACATTCTATGGGACCTTAATAATCCCCACATAGATTTGATGATATTCAGGTCTATGGGGTGGGGGGAGGACTGGTCATTTTGTTTTTTTCTCTGGAAAACAACTTAAGACCACCAATAGTGTCGAGCTAAACCACAAAGTTTGAGTTTGTACCAGACTTTGAGAGTTTGGGTTCTGAAACTCGAACACTTAAGTCAGAAGTCCGTGTTGAAGTTCGACCTGAAAATGGAAAACCAGTTTCACCTAAAGGATTGAGCAGCAGGAAGCGGTGTTCAACTTACATGAGTCCCACTATTCTAATGACAGCGGCGTTCCATTAAAATGGTCCTCGGCTGGGGCCACAGAAAGAGGACTGCCTCTCCCATGAGTGTGGACACTCCTAGTGCATCTATCTTTGGACCCTGCTGTGTACCATTTGAACTGAACGCCGCTGCTGACAGGACCAGGATCACGGGGCTCAGGTAAGTTGCTTCCTGCTGCACACTCTGCGTCCCACCACACCCGCCATCACATTTTTTTTTTACATCCCAGATTCTGCCTCTGGGGGCCCCTTGACAGCCCCCCCCCTCCAGGGGGATTGATTTCAATAGGGACCGGGTTCGGGTCCCCAAACTTTTTTTAAAGTTCAGCCAAACTTGTCCAACCTGAACTTTGAGGGGTTTGCTAATCCCTAACTACCAAACAGCCATGGAACATAATGATTCCCCAAAAGACTTGATGCTTTTTAAATCTATGGGGGGCACTGAAGATGAGCAAAATTTTTGGGGGGGGCGATTTAGACAATTCTTGTCTAAATCGCAGAATTTGTTTCAATTAATTTTGTTAAAACTTGAAAGTGGCTTATTTGGCCTGAAAAGTCAACAAAAGCTGCTAAATTCTCAGACTAAAACATACAACCCAGAGTTTCCCTAAATAGACTTACATGATTTTCAGATTTTGGTGCTGAATCAAAATAATCCTAAAACCACAGCGAAACCGCATCAGAGAAAAACAGAAGCATATTTCAGTAACTAACTTTATGTCTATATGCATGATCCAGTTGAGGACCCAGGTTTTTCACTATCTTGGTTTTTGTTACTCCTGGTAGGGGCATCCCGGTTCGGGATGTCTCGCTGTATGTATCCCCCAGAATTGCATGTAAACCTACCTTTTCCTCATTCCAATGGCGCATGCATGGGCTGCTCTGCCAATCAGCAGTGATTGTTCCCATTCAGCCGCATCCATACCCCTAGATTTAGGCATGTCCGCACCAGTGAGCATTCGGCCACATCCACACTCACCTCCATCCCCAATCAACAAATCAGGATGCCCATTAGATGGAAACAATACCCGGGATATTGAAGCCACTTCAATAATAAGCCACTTATTAATCTGCACCACCAGAGGATCTGATTGGAGGAGAGCCGCACCTGCGCCATGGGCTAGTGGAAAGGGAAGAAAGATGGACAAATAGCAGGGTTTCACACAGGGGGCATCCAAAATCGGGATATCCCAGAAGGCCAGGATAGTGTAAATCCCAGGATTTGGTCCAATTTAAGGAGGAACATAGTCTGTAAGACTCTTGGGGGGTAGGTCTACCTCGATATGGGACATCCTACTGTGTGAAACCCCCATCCTACTGCATCACCCAATCCACTCACCTCTTCCACACACCCGAGTCACATCTCCACTACACCCCCAGCATTCCTCTTGTTAGCGTGACAAGGCTTTTCTGAAACAGCCAGCGCAGGCACGCACACAGCTAGAGCAACTGGGGCATGCGCTCCCTTCAGATTTCCATTGATGCATTAAAGTGGACCAACACCCTCCCATGATTGGCCCGGGAATTTATAAGATTCCCGGACCGATCAGACCCCTGACTGCGGGGCACCCCGATCGGCCGCTGTGTGAAACCCCCCAGAAACCCCTAAATCCCTACCTTATCCACGATCCGCCTCTAGCAGGCCGCCTCTAGCAGGACGCGCCGCCATTTGTGAATGGCCGGCGCGCGCCCTGTAAGAGTGACGCGCGGGAGGCGCACTCTCTTGTCCGTCGCTGCCTCCCGCTTGTCCGTCGGTGGGGATTGGCAGCGGCGGTCACGTGGGAGCGAGGAGAGGTGAGTTTTTCTGGGTTTCTGGGGGGTTTCCGATCGGGGTGCCCCGCCGAAGTGGACCAAAACCTGGAGTCAAAATCCTGGGTGTTGGTCCACTTTAAGCTCAGTGCAGCAAACAATTCTGAATGCAACAAGTACCACTGATTGGCTGAGCAGTGCATGTGCCATGGTGATGAAGAAAAAGGTGCGTTTATTTGTAATCCTGGGGATATACACAGGGTATCACAAATCAGAATGCCTCCACCAGAAGGAACAAAACCAAACAAAGTGAGAATCTTGGGTTTTGTTCCTCTTTTAATGAAGATCAAATACAATAATTTTTATTTTGCCTGACTATAAATGTTTTAAATCATATATCATTAAAAAAATACATTGAGCCCAGGTTGCGACTATAATTCACATTGCCTTATTACGTAAAATTTATGGTGCAGCTGTGATATAGCCCCTTATCTATCCATGTTTATTTATTTTTTTTATGTCGCCAAATCATAGCTTGACCATTTAAAGACAGAGACGATTAATAGCAAATAAAATTTACGGCTGGGAGGGCGAACCTGCTAATATCCAGCATCAAGGGAGGTGTACAATGAAACCTTCCAAAGGTTGTGAGTCACCAGGGTCAACACTAAAGGCTTTTGATGCATCTGGTAAATCCAACCTTTACCATTAAATCTGGGTTTTCTAACTGTCCCTTGGTGATTGTTTGCGAAGGGCTGAGACAAGTAATCCTATCCATAGGCATCGCTAAGGTCAAACCCCGGCAGAAAGCAGTTTGATGTTATCTTGGAGATTGATGCTTGTATCACTTTTATTTTGGTGTTCTAGCTGGTGTTACTAAATGTCACTTTATTCTCCGATCCCATGACATCAGCCAATGATTTATAGTTACGTTTGCAGAAAGTATGTGCCTGCTATCATCTAAATGCCTGTAAAATAAAAGATTTAAAGGAAAACTCCCTTTTTTGTCAGGTTGTTGGTGTTCTGCCTTATGACAATAAACATTTATGTTAGGAGTTTTCCCCCAGACATGTGACAAGTTTCTTATATTCCTGTGGCTCTGTGTTGCTCAAATGGATCCAGCTTTCCTGGACTTGAGTAAAGCCCTTTAGTATAACTTCTGCCTACAAATCCCAGAATCCTTCCATTGTAACAGGTGAGCTCAGCAGCATCTTTGGCAAAATCCAGCAGCAGCATGGACCTCCCCAGGTGAGAACGCTGCCAGTAACCCTTTATCTACTGCAGCACAAGACTGTGATCCCCTCATCTGAAAAGGCAAATGATTAGCAAGCCAGAGCCAGGAAGTCTCTGCTAGGTTACAGCAATCACACCAGTTGGTGTACTTTGCTAAAGTAAAAGCATTGTTGAACAAAAAAACATTTCCTTGTATAACATGAAGCTGCAAATAAAAAAGGAAAACAATTAAAAGATAAGCTCAGCACCTTAAGGACATAAGTGTCTATTCTAGTGTGCCAAAATTATTGGAAAGTGTGTTCCAGCTACCATCTAATTGTCTGTGATTAAAATATTTCATAATTTTAGCACATCAACAAATTGTCTGGATAGGGAGAGACCCATGTGAGGTGCTTTAGGGGGGTTAAAATGGGACAAAATATTTTGACTTTCCCGGTTTTGTTCCATGCCCCCTGAGATGTGTGAAACCCCCCAATTCACCCAGTAAAAAATGCACCTTTTCTTGGTCAAAAATGCAAGCCATTTGCCGTGTTTACATCCTTCTGTCGGCAAAGGGATCTCATTGACTTCAATGGGGAGTGAAAGTAGCCACATCCCCAGCTATCTGAAGGGATAGAGCAGGGGAGGGCACACAGCCCTAGGATGCAGGAGATGCCGCAGCTTGTGCTCCCCACTGAAAACAATCAGCTGTTTGCTGAATGACATACTGCTCTGCCTCAATGAGAGCCAGTGCATGTGCCAGACCAGTGAAAGGCAAGTGATTACTGGTGCCCCGGAAGGTTTCGCACAGCCAAATTGGGATGCCCTGTAGGCCGACCTTTTGCTCTGCTTTAAAGTGGACCAACACCCAGGATTTTGACTATCCTGGGTTTTGGTCCACTTCGGGGGTGCCCCGCTGTGTGAAACCCCCTAGAAAGCCGCGAAAACTCACCTCTCCCTGCTCCCACGTGACCGCTGCAGCCAATCCCCGCCGGCGGACAAGCGAGAGGCAGCGGCGGACAAGCAGAGCGCGTCCGCGTCCGCCGCCTCCCGCGCGTCCCTCTTACAGGGAGCGCACCCGCGCAGGCCATACACAAACGGCCGGCGCGGGAGCGCGCCCTGCTAGAGGGACGCGCGGGAGGCAGCGGCAGCGGATGCGCATGCGCCGCTGGAACGTGGAAAAGGTAGGATTGTGGGCTTTCTGGGGGGTTTCACCCCGTGGGACATCCCGATTTCGGATGCCCCGCGGGGAGGGATCTGATTGGCCTGGGAATCTTATAGATTCCCGGGCCGATCCCCCCTGGGTGTTGGTCAACTTTAAAGTGGACCATCACCCTCCCTCCCCGTGGGACACCCCGGTGAAACCCTCCCAAACGCCCCAAATCCCCTTACCTTGTATTCGGCGGCGGCGGCTCTAGACGTGCGTGCGCCTGCGCTGGCCGTCTGTGAATGGCCGGCACGGGCGCGCGCGCGTCAAGAGTGACGCACGGGAGGCGGCGGCAGAGGAGCCGCTTGT
Organism: Gastrophryne carolinensis; assembly: GCA_027917425.1. Taxonomy (NCBI): domain Eukaryota; kingdom Metazoa; phylum Chordata; class Amphibia; order Anura; family Microhylidae; genus Gastrophryne; species Gastrophryne carolinensis. Next base: position 38,369,034 of record CM051241.1, read on the forward strand.
CTGTTGCTGTCAGATCGCTTGTCCCTTGCTGTCAGATCGCGGGGAGAGGTGAGTTTTCCGGGTGATCGGGGGGGTTTCACACAGCGGGGCACCCCGATCGGGGGTGCCCCACCGAAGTGGACCAAGACCCAGGATAGTCAAAATCCTGGGTGTTGGTCCACTTTAAAGAGATCGAAAAGATCTCTGTTTAAAAGGTACAAGGCAGAGACTTTCTCTCAGAATCCTCAGGTCCATGCAAATTATCTTTTTACACCACCTAAAGTTATATCAACAAAAGTATATCTAGTTGAACAAGACCCTGTAAAAATGTCTGGTTTTTGTCATGTACAAAAAAAAATAAGACCAAGAATAATTTCAGAACCTTTTCCCACCTAATGTTACATATAATTAGTGATGAACTGGAGCGTGTCTATCTGATTCGGAAATTCTCCGGGTGGCTAGCTCCTAGTATCTGGCATTCAGTATTCACAAATGCCGAATACAATTACTCCGGCTCCCACTACCCTCTGAACTGGCAAAGGGCTTAAACTACATAAGCTTGGCTTATGCTGAAGAAGCGGCTGCAACAGCTGATCCCTGCCATCAGAAAACCAACGCCGTTGGATCAGGAAGGAAGCCCCCGACCCGGCAGACCTGAAGAGAGGATGCTGCCAGGACGGGGACAGGAGAAGGAAGACTCCAAAAAGTTCTTTTTCATGTATTTTGGTTTTTTTAACAGTCTGTCAACTGCTGAGGGGTCCAAGGGACCCTCACAGGAGGATAGAGGTTGCTGTTTTTGAGGGCCTAGATCATCCCAGGAGACAGATCAAGTCCCAGGGCAGGCAGGCAGTTGTCCTCTGGCCCAGATGCTATAAAGTAAGATGATATGCCATGGTTAAACAAGTCAGAAGCGGAATGTAGATGAATGTACTGGCCGAAGGTCTGAGACCAAGGTCAAAGGTATCAACCTGGTTAGGGTTAAACAGTAAAGCAGAGCTAAAGTCAAAAGCTGTATCAAGCTGGCAAAGGTTAATCCATAAAGCAGAGTCAAAATAAAAAATAAAATGTGGAACAAAAGCCACACCATCTAAAAGACTTCAGGGCTAGCCACCAGCCTGCCCCTGGGGCATCTGAAATCGGGATGCCCCTCTGTGTGAAAAACTCTCACCTTCACCAGTGGCTCTCGCATCACTGTCTCTGTCAGTGACTGCACCCCTGGCTTCCCTGTAGTTGTGGCACATTCAGATAGGCTGGGGGTGGGAGCACTTACCAGGCTACAGGAAAGCCAGAGATGCGGCAAGTGGGCTGGGCCACATCAGCTGGAATTCTTGAGATTAGCCAAATGTGAATCTCAAAAATGCCAGGTGGGCATGGCCTAGGTAGTGGGTCACTGCTGACCCATGCCCAAGGCACTTGGGTAGGGAGGGCAGGTGAGGGGTGCAAGGGACCAAAGTGGGTTTTGTGCTGCTTTAATCCAATAAGAAAAGTCTAGGATCACGCCAGATCATATATAAAATATTCCAAGGTTTAGAGACCCACAAGAACAACAGGAATGGCACAACTGACTGTTCAGAGGAAATCTTCTGGCACCATATTGGATCCAGGATGCTCCAAAAGGGCCCTGAGCATGTTCAATAGGTACACACTAATTTAGTATAAGTCTAAGGTGATGAATTTGCTGATGCTCAGTAGCTGCGCACCCATTATCTCCTGGTCCCACCACCCAGTAAGTTAATGTGACCTGGGTTTGGATCATTCTCATCAACATGTAGGCACATGTGTTTTAAAATGCCTTCTGCTGAAGATCCACTTACTGTGGGTCAGACAGAACCACAGACTAGAGCTAGTGTTTGCAATATATAGAAAACTCCTTGGGTATCTTCCTTTTCTAGCTCTAAGACTAACAACAATATTTTTAAGGACAGTGCTGGCATTTCATCTCTTTTTTGTAGCTTTCTTGTCTTGTGGACCCACACTTCTCTCCTCTTTTTTCCTCATCTGTGTCCCGTGGTTTGACAGAAATGGGGAGATTGAATATGTATATCACCAGAGTGGTGAACCTCGTATTGGTCTTTGAAGAATTTATAAAATCCAAGTTCTCCAAATCTTCCTCTGAGGCAAAAGCTAATGGCATCATAGAGATGATATTTCCTTCTTTGATGCTGTACAGCATTAATGCAGAATAATGATCATTTTAAACTCATATGTGTGGAAGGTGAATGTTGAAGGATCTGGTTTCAGATACATGATTGCACATGAATCGCTGAACAGATTTTGGATATCAAGTAAGGTTGCAGGTTGGTGAGACTGCCCTCCTAGATATTCCAGGTAATGAACTGTGATGCACCACAAGGAGAGTAGTAATCTTGCTGATTCACTTTGGTTCGCAACACCCAGGATACTGGCACATTCCGGGTCAAATTTTCCAGCATGCCACTAGTCAATGCTTGAAAGTGGCATGCTGGCTATCATTGCCAGTAGAGTGTTCCATTGGACCCCTTACCAGTTCACAAAAATTTAAGAAAAGAATACAGTTTAAAATAAAAAAAAAAGTACTCTCCCCCCCCCCCCCCCTGCTTCTTCCGGGCTATTGCTATTGTTTGTTTTGCCTCCAACTGCACAAAAAACAACATAAATTGTATTTTGTGGACTCCATTAGGTTTTATATGAAAAATTGACATCTAGGGATCTTTTCAGATTACATAATATGTTGGGCTAAAAAAAGACCTTCGTCCATCCAGTTCAGCCGGTTTATCTCCTTCCAGTGATCCAATGTCCTTCTGGTGCCCAGAACTGCATACAATATTCCATATGTGGTCTGACCAATGACTTGTACAGGGGTAAAATTATGTTCTGTTCATGAACACCTATGCCCCTCCTGATGCACCCCATGATCATTTTTGCCTTGGAAGCTGCTTCCTGGCATTGATCAGTACAGTTAAGTTTATTGTTCCTTAGTTCCTTAAACCCCCTAGGTCCTTTTCCATTGTAGTTTCCAATCATTTCCTTAATTATTGTAAAAGAAAAGAGGTGCTTTCCTAAAAAGGAAAGTATTTGCACATTACACAACTCAAGGAAAAATAGCATTACCCATCATTCCTTGCAGTAGACGTAGCTATGCAAATCATCTTTTTATGTGTCTGAGCAAACCGAGGCCCTTAAAAGCACTAAGGGTGCAATGCCAAGGATTAGCTTTAAATTTACACAGCCAAACATATCCAACTAGTGGACACGTGTTTGGAGCTTTAGGCTCTCATCAGCACTAGGGCGGATGTTTCTGACTGTATGGGGAGTGAGACTTGGTAAGTTCCAAAACAGAGTCACAAGCCACGATGTGGAGAGACCCATGTTAGGCTTTATATAGGGGGGCTGAAGAGACCAAAAATGGAAAGTATTTGCACAGTACCCAACACAAGGAAAATAGCATTATGTGTAATTATGGCAACAAATTTCTCCTTCCCATGTACATAACCTTACATTTATTAATGTTAAACTTTATTTGCCATTTTACTGCCCATGCTTTTCAATTTATCTAAATCCTCTTTTGTGTTAATTACTTTACATAGCTTAGTATCATCTGCAAAGATTGAGACTTTACTATTTAATATATATATATATATTGAAGAGAATTGGGCCCAGAACTGACCATTGCGGTACTCCGCTAGTAACGGTGACCCAATCTTATGTAACGCTGAGAACCCTCTGCTTCCTATTATTAATCCAACCACCTTCTACCAAATTCTAGCTACCAACTGGTTTGTCCACAATATATGTTGGGTGCCTCCCTTAGTAATGCACCTTCTAAAGCAGTTGCTGGTACCCTTCACACCTCCAATAGTCTGGCTAGCCACAAGCTTGGCCAGCAGGACACCCTCTGCAAGGAAGCTGCGCTGTCTCCTATCAGAGATCCAGAGACCTCAGGTTAGGATCAAAATGGGACACATTGATACTAGCACCGACTCTCAATGACGTTTCAACAGAAAGTTAGGAGATATTTAGAATTTACCTAGAGACCAAGGCTAATGGCAGGAGGAGGGGGGAGGAAGCAAATATCTGTTTAAATGTTCAGGATAGGAACACCCTTGCCGTCTCTGTCTGTGGGAGGACGGAATTTCGTGTTGGAAGAACCAGGAACTCGCAGGCTGCCTCACACCTCCCTGTGGTTGCCCTGCACCAAGGTCTAACCTCTCCCAGAAACTGACATACATTTCATGTGTTTATTCTGATTGCAATTTGCCATTTGTATTTCGCCCTTCTGTGGTGTGTATGTATCTCTTCATGCATGCATGTAGTTTTTCTAGTGTGCTCTTAAAGCGATTAAAAATATAACTTAATTCTGGACTGCTTGGTTTTCTTAATCCCAAACCCACGTGCTTCTCGGTTATATTGCATGCTACCGGCGCTGGCCCGATACAATCCTGGAGTATATTTCGTGAAGGACCTTTATTAAACCAATGCCATATGTAGTGCCTTTTGGTTCTCTTTCTTTGGTCAGCACAGTTAAAGCAGAATTCCAGTCAGCGGGGACGGGCAAATCAGGCAAGCCCTTGTAAACAAGATACGCCCACCGGCTGCCGGTTTATCAAACAGCTCCCATGGGGCTTTCATGATAATCACTGCCATGTTTTTGCTTCTCATCTGCCTCTGAGGCTCCCATAAGGCTTGTACAAGTGCAGTTAACTATAATCCGTGCATCGCGCCCGACCCTGCAGCGGTAGTCCCACTACTGCACAGTGAACAGTGAAGTCTTGTAACGAGCCCCCTTCCGGCCTATATATACCTGGTACCTCCCATTTAACACCAGTGATTTAAAAAGCAGAAAGACAAGGTACCAGTAATTAACGGTAACCTCAAAATAATAAAAGCTTCACCATATAAAGGATTCAGGATACCGAAAAGGGTGGGAGTGAAGCGGGGTGTGTGGCACACTGACAATATCCATTTTTCAGGTGAGTACTCACAAAATGGTATTATTCTCAGTGTGCCACACACCCCGCTTCACCTTTAATATTCTTCACGATTGGGACATCCAAAAGCAGTGTCCACAAGGGATGGGCATCCCAAGGCAAGGTGAAGCATAAGTTAAATGACTGCAGTCTGCAGAACTTTGCGGCCAAAAACAGCATTCGCTGAGGCTCGCACATCAACTTTGTAAAACTTAGAAAAAGTATGAACAGAAGACCAAGTGGCGGCCTTACAAACTTGTTCAACAGAAGCTTGGTGCTGAAAAGCCCAAGACGTTCCAACGGCGCAAGTAGAATGAGCAGTGATACGAAAAGGGGGAACTTTCCCCTTAGCAGAATAGGCAGCAATAACGGCCTGACGTATCCATTTGCTAATGGAAGATTTGGCTGGTGCCAAACCCTTCTTAGGCCCACAAGGCACAACAAAAAAGGCATCCGTCTTACGAAAAGGAGACGTGATAATCAAGTAGTACTTAACACAGCGTACTACATCCAAACAATGCAAAACCCTCTCTTTGTCATTCTTAGGATTAGGACACAAGGAGGGAAGAACAATATCTTGGTTCAAATGAAAAGCAGAAACAACCTTAGGAAGAAAGTCTGGTTTGAGCCGAAAGACCACTTTATCCTGATGCCTCTCAAAGTAAGGCGCCTGGATAGACAAGGCCGCCAACTCCGAGACACGCCGGACCGAAGTGATAGCTACCAAGACGACAATCTTCTGAGTCAGGGTAGACAAAGCAATATCTTGCAGAGGCTCAAAAGGAGGAGCCTGCAGAGCAGAAAGAACCAAATTCAAATCCCAAACCGGGAGTAATGGTTTCCTGGGAGGCCGCACATGCGTAACCCCCTGGAAAAAAGTTTTAACTAAAGGATGAAGCGCAAAACGCTTCTGAAAAAAGATAGATAAGGCAGAAACTTGCCCTTTCAACGTACTTAGCTGAAGACCAGAGTCTAGGCCAGATTGTAAAAACTCCAGAATCCTGGAGACCGAAAAGACCCTACAAGGAAAAGATCTAATCTCACACCAGCGATATAGGCTTTCCAAGTCCTATAGTAGATAATAGAAGAAGACCTCTTCCGGGCACTGATCAAAGTCTTAACGACTGAGTCAGAAAGACCCTCCTCCTTCAAGATAGAGGTTTCAGCAGCCAGGCCGTCAAACCCAGCGCTGGTAAATTGGGGTAACACAACCGACCCTGAGTGAGCAGATCGGGCCGAAGAGGCAGAACGAACTGGTCCACTGCCAGCCGAACGATGTCTGCGAACCACACTCGCCTTGGCCACCTTGGGGCCACGAGAACGGCGGACACCCTTTCCAGAGCCAACTTCCGAACCACCCTGCCCAGCATAGGTATCGGAGGAAACAGGTATAGAAATCCCAGATCCCCCCAGCTCAGGGACATGGCGTCCACTGCCAGAGCCAGAGGATCCTGGGAGAGCGACACGAAGTTCGGGAGCCTGTGATTGTGACGAGAGGCAAACAGGTCCACCTCCGGTGTCCCCCATTGGAGACACAGTGAGCGAAAAACCTGAGGTTGGAGAGCCCATTCTCCCAGACGGGGAGAGCCCCTGCTCAACCGGTCCGCTTCCTGGTTCTCCACTCCTGGAATGTATACCGCCGAGAGACAAGGAACATGGGCCTCTGCCCAGGTCAGGATCAGGGACACCTCTCTGAGAGCACTCAGACTGCGAGTCCCTCCCTGATGATTGATGTAAGCAACCGCTGCTCGATTGTCTGAACGCACCTGGACCGGAAGGCCCAGAACGTGTTGAGTCAGGAGAGCAAGCACCACCCGACGGATGGCTCTCAGTTCCAGAACATTGATGGGTAAGTGGGCCTCTTGAGGTCCCCACTGCCCCTGGAAACGAAGCTCCTTCCAGAATCCGCCCCATCCCGAAAGACTGGCGTCCGTGGTGACAATTCCCCAAAGAGGGGTCAGGAAAGACCTGCCCCTCACGAGATTGGCCGAGACCAACCACCACTGGAGGGACTGCCGGACCCGGAAGGACAACTGGAAGGGCTGATCCAGCGACCGAGGCTGCCGGTCCCAGGATGCCAACAGATAAAGCTGAAGCATCCTCGTGTGAAATTGATCAAAAGGAACTGCCTCGAAAGAGGCGACCATCAACCCTACCAGCCTCATCCCCAGACGGATGGATGGCCGAGGATTGGAAAGAAGGACCCGAGCCAACTCCTGAATCAGATGAATTTTGGACTGGGGTAGAAACACTCTGTGTTGATGAGAGTCCAACTGCATCCCCAGAAAGGACACCACCCTGGCCGGAGCGAGGGAGGACTTGGGGAAGTTGATCACCCAACCAAAGCTTTCCAGCGTGGAGACCACCATCCTGGTGTCTGTCTCCGATTGATTGAGTGACGGAGCCATGATGAGAAGGTCGTCCAAATAAGGTACGACACGAATGCCCCGAGATCTGAAAATGGCCATGACCCCTGCCAGCACCTTGGTGAACACTCTTGGAGCCGAGGTAAGGCCAAACGGAAGTGCCACGAATTGAAAATGCTGATCTTTCATCACGAACTGAAGAAAACGTTGATGAGCCTGGCAGATGGGAACATGAAGATAAGCATCCTTGATGTCTATGGACGTCATGAAGTCCCCCTGCCGAAGGGAACCGACGGCCGTTCGCAAAGTTTCCATGCGAAACTTCCGTAAACGGATGAACTTGTTGAGTAATTTCAGGTCCAGGACGGGACGAACCGACCCGTCCTTTTTGGGGACTGCGAAAAGATTGGAGTAGAAACCGAGGCCCATCTCTAAGCGCGGTACCGGCCGGATGACCGCCATTTCCAACAGATTCTTTACCGACGCCAGGAGCCCCTGTGCAGCCAAAGGATCGATGGGCACCCGAGACCGAAAGAACCGTGAAGGAGGGCGAGACTCGAATTCCAGCTTGTAACCGGACGACACCACCTCCCGGATCCATCTGTCCGGAACCTCCTGGTCCCAAACCTGGGAGAAGTGTCGCAATCGTCCCCCCACCCGCACGGGTGAGGGCAGCCCCTCATTGCTGAGCGGGCTTACCAGCAGGCTTGGGCTTGGTGCCCCAGGACTGAGAGGGATGGCCACGGCCACTCCCCCGAGTCCAACCTGCACCTCTGGTAGCGGGAAAGGAAGCCCCCCTACCCGCTCTGAATCCCCGAAAGGAAGGCCTAACAGTACTTGCCCCCCGAAAGGGGCGACGAGGCCTCTTGCGTTGCGGCATTTTACCACCTTTTGCAACTGAATCAATTTTATCACCAAACAGCCGCAAGCCCAAAAAGGGAGAGCTGTGAGCACCTTTTTAGAAACTAAGTCCGCCGACCACTGGCGCAGCCAGACTGCCCGACGAATAGCCACCAGCATTGCCGCTGTCCTGCTACTAATAGCCAGCGCATCGTCCTGAGCGGTCAGAACATAAGAAACAAAAGACTCACACTGCTTGAGAGCAGTAAACTCCTTACAAGTGGGATCAAGATCCACACACAGATCCTGAATAACAGACCTAACCGCCAATAGAAGAAGCGCTGAAGCACACACCGAGCGCATCGTTGATCCGGCACTAATAAAACCATGGCGAGCGTACTGGTCAATCCGACGATCCTCACCATCCTTAAGGGCAGTGGTCTCAGAAGACTGCACCATAGCCGTGCTAGAGAGCCCTAGCACAGGGGTATCGACGTCAGGGGGAACCGACCAAAGCTTCACCAATTCTGGCGGAAAAGGATAACGTTTCTCCCAGCTGGAAGGAATTCCAGTTAACCGCGTGGGATGTTCCCATTCCTTAAGCACAACCCTCTCAAAGTGTTGTTGTCTGGGAAAAACCAAACGCGGCTGAGGCACATTAAACAACTGACCCTTTGGCAGGGTGACAGCCTCAGGCGGATTTAAATTCAAAATTTCAAACATTTGAGCCAGAATGGAGGGGGTGTCAAGGGAAACCCCCGCAGCCAAATCGCCAATAGCATCAACCTCAAGCTGATCTGCAGGCTCATCTGACTCCACCAGGAATTCCCCCTCCTCGTCCAGGGAGCAATCGGACCAATCCACAGGCTCACATACCTCATCCTGTGAAGCCGGAGGTACAGGAGAAAGGTGCTTCCGTTTCGCAGTGGCCTTCAACCCTGCTTTGACGGAAATTATCTTCTCGAGGTTGGATAATCGTGCAGACACCTCGGATTGCAAATCCCCACCTTTGACAATGTCACACGGGGTCCGGAACAGGGAGGGAGGAGTAGGGGATGATGGAAGTTGCGAAGAGCCAGCAGCCGAAGCGACGGACTGACGCGCAATATTCTGCTTTGCACAAGGAATGCATAATATAACATCATCGCCTGGGAGCGGAGTCCCGCAGCCCCCACACAGCCTAGATGGCCCAGAAGAACCATTTCCGGATTTATCGGAAGCCTCCATATGGTGATTTATGGTTTTCGCAAAACCATGGGTTTAAGGCATAAGCCACCCAGGATGCCCCTTTATATTAATGTCCCGGGAGGGAGGATTTAATTTATAATAAAGATCCCCTTAAAATAATTAATTAATAAATCTATATATTATTATTATATATATATATTTTTTTTAATATATATATGTATATATATATATAAATATATAAATATGTCCCAATTTAGAGAAAAAGGACTAGCCAGGTAACATAGAACCGGGAGGCCACTGTATTGAGGGAATCCCAGGATCTGTGGGGGAAGAAAAACCAACAGTAAGACCCCCAGAAAACAAATGGCAGCATGCAATACAACATTCATGTAATAAAGTAACACATGATAATGCACACACCAGAGTGCTTTAAAGAGGCAAAAGAAAACTTGTCCTCTGTTTTTCCTCCTTTTCTTAATATATATATATATATATATATATATATATATATTTTTTTTTTTTTTTTTTTTTTTTAAATAAAAGTCAGCCATGATAAAAATAGATGGCCCCACGCGAGGTGAGGCCGCTTACCTGCCCAAGTAAGGCTGAAAAGCCCAGGCACCCGACCAGTAGTAATGGTAGAAATGGCAGCAATGTTCAGCAATGGCAACAGCAGCAGCAGTAGCAGCAGAAGCAGCAGTAGTGGCAGAGCAGCAGTAGTGGCAGAGCAGCGGCAGAGTGGCCAGTAGCAGCAATAGCAGCCAAAACACATATGCGGCTGAGAGCCCCGCACGTGTCCTCCTAATGACAGGAAGGAAGTGCGGCTGGGGCCGGATCGAATGACGCCGCCGCCGCCGCCGCAACCACGCCCCCACTTCTGACGTCATCCGGGCCCCGCCCCCCTCCAGATTCAAACAGTGCGGCCCGCCAGACGGCGGTGCCGCAAAACAAGAGGGCGCGCAACGCCCTCAGTAGATGGAGGGGGGGGGGAAACGAGAGCTTAATGGGCAGCCTGCGCTGCCCACCAATAGCGCTGACAACGCGGCCCGCCGGTGCCGTTTAAAAGAGGAGACAAGAGGAGAGGGGGGAGGGGGAGGGGAGCTGTAACCACCTGGGAAAGGCGCAGGCAGCCTCAGGCAAGCCTGCCACAGCGCGGCCCGCCCCGGCCGCCCTTAAATCTGACCCAAACTCTGGCCATGCAGGCCAGCAGCCCGCAGAAAAAATGACAAAACTGCCAGAGGATAAAAACGTGCCATATAAGGAGGAATCAGTCAGGTCAAATGCACCTTTGCTTGCGGTGCAGCCTGACAAGTGTAAAATAAGTAAAACACATGCAAATAAACATACAGTAAAACACACATGCAAATACACATCCCTACACCCCCCCCCCCCCATAGTGAAGGGAGAAGGGACCGTAACGGGAGAGCAAGGGGCCAAGGGGAACCTCAGGACAGGGGCATCCCAAATCCAGATCACCATGCCGGATAGCCGCATTGCCCCCAAAACAGGAGGTCGAGCGGAGGAGATAAGCTCCTAGGCACCTATAGTGCCATCTACCAATTGCCCAGTGAGCAGCCTAGGCTGGGAGGCTTCCATTTAACCACAAAGGTAACAAACAATCAAAACCGGGCAGAAATAGACCAAAGGGGGTGCCGGGGTAAGACCCCGGCTACCTGCAAGCAGGAGACTTCATTCTTCTGTCTTGTCGCCATGCAGAGAGAAAAACACTGGTGTTTAATGGGAGGTACCAGGTATATATAGGCCGGAAGGGGGCTCGTTACAAGACTTCCTCTCTGCAATAGCGTCACCTGGCGGTGAGTAACCCAATTGTGAAGAATATTAAAGGTGAAGCGGGGTGTGTGGCACACTGAGAATAAACCCACCCCCTCTTCTGCTACCTGCTATCGACTATCGAAGCAGGGTCGAGCGTGATGAAGGGGAGGAGGCAAGCGTATGCCTAGAGCTTCGAGTGAACTCTCATGATAGGTGAGATTTCGGGCTGAGCTGAGTCGATCACAGTGCCATAGGTTAACATGAAATATATGGAGGTGGTGGCCACACACCACGGAGAGCCCGTCTTCTAAGCCACAGGGGTCAGATGGAACTAATGCTAAGTATTCAAAAACATTTATAGTGCAAATGGTGAGCTGGCCATTAAGTTATGAGGGAAGACATGCCTACCAATAAATAGAACATTTCAGGTTGAAGGTCTGCTTTCAAAAAGACCTAAAACCATTACAAAAACAAGAATTGTGCCTTTAAAGCTGTCCTGGCCCATAACTTTGCGCACTCCCTCCGCTGCTCATAAGCCCCACAATTAAGAGATATTTACCTCTTTCTTGCAGAGCACCAAAAACATATTCACTAAGTGGCAATAAAACAGATTCACACAAGTGTGGCAGTAAACTAGGGGGCTTGCAGTACTATCGAGTGCATAGAGAGCTCAGCAAGAAAATTCTCTTTATATTAATTATCTTCTTAAAATCCCAATGAAAGCTGCAGGTTCACAGAAATCACAAAGGATATACTCAAATCTGGCAATATTACAAAACCCTTCCCCTGTGTCCCCAGTGGCACATATAAACCCCTGGTGGAGTTGTCAATTGGGTTTTGTGAACATTTTGAGCTACAGAAAGTCAGGTCAGCAGCCTGTTCGGTTGTTGCACACACAGGGCACAACAGGAGCACCAACATGTCCCCAATTTCATGTATTTCAAGGTCATTTCAAGCAGACAAGCAACTCGATTTGGAATGCAAGGGTGTCACCTAAGGGTTTAGCTCCATTTTAAGGCTAATCTGTAGGTCTACATACAAAAAACTAAATAATACCCCCAGGATTTTCAATCCAGCATCATCTATAGCAAACTTCTCCTACTCCTTCTCTTCAGTCTTTTACCTCTCATTAGAAGTGATGATGAGCTAAAAAGTCGTATTTGATCCAGAGAGGCTGTTCCAACGAATGTTTCTGTCTACTTTTTTTTTTAAAGGTGAACTCTATTAAACTATATGGGGAACAATCAGAATAGATATCTGACCTTTTTTCCCTCTTTATTATCAATGTTGTTCCTCCCTTCCCCCAGGACAGCCAGCCCAGTGCACCAGGCATAGAGGCTAGAATCCCCACACCTCAGAGGCTGAAGGGCATAGGTACAACACTAATCCAGGAATGCCTCAAGCATCACCCCGGTTCAGCTTTAAATTGAAAGGTGCTGCTTGCCATTTTCAGTATGCAATAAGCACTCCTGTAAGACAGAACATTGGGCCCATGCCGATAGGCATTCTCATTCTGGCTTTTCACCGCCCCTCTGTGCAGTTGGGGTGCAGGTTACAGGGCAGGTATTCTCGTTGACTGTAGAAAAGTCAACAGAAGCCATGTTTGCCAGGTAAAATCAAAATAGGTGATATTCAGGTTGACTTTAAAGTGATCAACCACCCAGTCAAATTACATAGTAACATAGTATGTAAGGCTGAATAAAGACTTTAGTCCATCCAGTTCAGCCTGTTTAACTCCTTCCAGTGGTCTATTAACAAAATGGTACTCAACTTATGTCCCCCCTACTAATTGGGGTTAGTCCAGCAACCAGCAACTCACCTGATCACTGAATCCCAGGCCAAGTGCCATTCACCAGCACTTCTATGTCCGCTTGCACTCCCCCCCCCCCCTCCGCCATTGGTTACAGGGGTGCGACCATGCTGTGTCAGAACTCGCAAACCCCCTATATTACAAGGAATGGAGGGGGCGTAGCAGCGCTCCTGTGACTGATGGTGGGTTGCGAACATGACACTCCATCAACCCTGTTCTAGCCCAGGGCAGTGAGGGATGCTGCTGGTGAGGTGATCTGCAGTTGTGAGGGACAAGGCGACAATACTAATGTCTGCTTTGGTAAGGTGAGCATATTTTTTTTATTTCTAACCTACAGATAGGCTTTAAGTTTAACTCATAATTCTATTCATAATATTTTAGCATTTCCAAGGATATATGAAGGGTCCATATTGTCGAGGTGCCCATTTTTTTTTGTGCAAAAACAAAACCCAGGTTTTTGTCTTCACTGCTTTCCTCATATTTTTCTGCTCATTTAGCCTTCATACAAAATAAAATAAAAGCAACAAAAGAAGCTTTGGTTTTGTTTATTTGTAATTTTTTTTTCCTTTATTCGGAAAGGAAAAAAAAGAAGGCGCGCTTGGCTGCTAAGCTTCTGAAAATATTGTCTTCAAGTAAACAAGACATTGTTGAATCTTCAAGAGAATTTCATAAGATGAACTCATCTCGCTGTCATTTGGATTTTCTAGGCTGCTGTTTAATAAAGGATGTCATAAATCTGCTCACGCACAATGCTCAAGGATTATGTCTTTTTTTATAATATTTAAAGGGGATTTCCATATGGAATTTATCAGGTGAGAAAAACCTCTAACTTCTGAGAAGGTGGTTGGCATGTAATAAAATTAGTCCTAATTATACCTTGTAGATAAACTGACCAAATTTTCCGCTTTTGGTGGGACAGTCCCACTTTGAAGCCCATTGTCCCTCCAAAGATTCTGGGAACATTTTCAGTTTTTCTGACATTATGGGGAAAACCATCCCACCGAATGCAGGATGTCTAGGCAGTTTACAACTGCTCTGACTCTTTGGCTGAATGATGTTCATGGAATGCATGGATTGGCTGATCATTGACCACCGGCATCTTTTATAGACCAAAGATCCCTAGGGAGTGGGGGCGGGGTTACACGTATAGTATTTATACACCCGAGTAGCATAGAATGCTGTGGATATTTTGTTCCCAAAAAAACTGTAAATAAACCACATCCCCACCACGTCCATCACTCACAAACTAGTTTTAATCCCATGTTGAGCTTAAGCTTCATAAATGTTTTCCAATCTCTTTTAATCTGTGCTTCATATTCATATTTCGTGGGCATGCCCAGAATATTTTGGGAGACTATAAAGATGGGATCCAGATTTACTACTGCACATGATGCAATGACCATGCAAAAAATACAGAAACTCCCTTTTAGCCTCTGTAGTAGGTGGACTAATGAGGTTATTGGAGGGGTGGGCATGGAGGGGAATTCCCAGGTAATCTCCCTCCACTTCCACTGCCTTTTTGTGACATTATTCACATTTTGTGACTTTAATGACAAGGCATGGATTCCAGAGAGGCTTCTCCTCTGTGGTTTAAAGGCCTCTCTGCCCTCGCCGGCCAAGTCATGGCAGAGACACCATGTAAGGATTCCGGAGGGGTGGCTCCTTGGCATAAAGAAAATTACATCCCACCGGACCAGGAGGGAGTCCTGACCAAGCTGACCTGCAGAGAGGATCCTGCCTGGCATTGGATGGATAAAGGAAAGAGGGGCAAAGATTAGTTCATTTTTATTTAAAAAATGTATTGGTAAACTGGTAAGGGGAACGAGTATGGAATGCCGGATACTGGGGACTATCCAGCCAGAGGGCTTCTGAACCGGATTGTCTGAACCCAGCTCACGAAATATGAAACATTAGAGGAGTATAAGCCACTATATACCATATAAAAGAGACCAGAAGTAGTGTTAAAAAAAAACCTGTAGAAGTTCGAGTTCGGCACGGTAGAACTTTGAACAAAAGTTTGATTCGCATACCCAACTTGACCTGAACACCATTGAAATCAAGGGGGTGCCAAACTTGGTGACTCTAAAATTACCCACAAATACATATGAGGGGCGACTAGCGGGTATCAGGGGAAAGGGGGTGCCCAGCTGTCAAGGAGCCCCAGAGGCAAAATGAGACCAGAACGGTTTTGAAAAAAAGGTGTCCTCACTACCCATGTCCTTACTCATGGGGGCAGCCATCTTATTGTAGCCCCGGCTGTCAACATTCTGTGAGAAGAAAAAACTAATGGAGATGCAATACTTTGCAACAGCTTCTGCTTTCTCTAATGTGATTTTGGCACTTTTGCCAGACTGACTGCGGTTTACAGTTATGACAGTAGATGACACTGTTACCAATGCTTACCTGTGGTCTCTCAATGCATTCTTCTGCTGTGTTGTATTTTCCCAGAACAAGAGACAGCGCAGCCGGTGCGGAGATCGACATAAATAAGCTTTCCAGAGTCATCTCATGTATACAAGTAAGACTGTTCTTATATATAAAAAGGAGGGAGAATGGCCAGCAGCTCAGAGCTTGGACTCTCAGTGGCCAAGCTGAACAATGACAATTATCAGCTAAACTGGAAGTGGAAATGCTTTTATTCAGAGATTACTTGCAGGAGAGCAAAACAGGCAGGCAAGGCCACTATAGGCTAACTAGTTGAAGATCAGCTTATTCACATGTGAGAATACAGCGAAAGTCAAGTGTGATGTACTGAAAAGACTGCATGAGAGATCCAATTTAAAACAGCAAGTTGTTTCTGCTGAGGAAACTTTACATGAGGCTTAGCAAAGAGCAGGACATGCAGGAGCATATAAATGCCATACTGGAAGTGATCACACAACTCAGATCAGTTGGTGAGACTACAACAGACATCATGTCGCCGCTACCATGTTGTTGTGCAGCTTACCTGAAACATATAATGCACTGATTAATGCGCTAAAAACAAGGCCTGAGACAGAACACTAGCATTTGTAAACACCAGGCTCATAGATGAATATCAGCAAATAAGAGAGCTTGCGCATGCCTCCACAGAAAGACACCAGATCCGCTCTTAACGCTACAGACACAAAGATACACATGAGGGAAATCAAGGTGTGCTTTAGGTGCAACAAACATGGACACATAAAGAGAGACTGTACTATATGGAAAGCTGAGAAAATGATACAGTCATACTAAACAGAATATTGAAGCCATAATCCCTGATCCATGTGAAGCTAACTGGAATGCCACATTTAAATTGACAGGCAACCATACTTTTCACGGCTGGTGCACTGACCCAGGAGCAACCAGTCACATGACAAATGATAGAAGCTTTTTCACAGACCTTAATCTGAATAACAAAGAGATTACCTTGCAGAAGTAGGTAAAATACCCCCCAATTGTGTAGGACACGATTTACCTATACCGGTGAAGGATGTGCTTTATTGTTCCTGATCTAGCAGGAGGGCTCTTATCTGTGAAGTGTCCGACAGCCAAAGGTCTCACAGTAAATTCCAAGGTGACAAGTACCAAGCTGGATGACCATCTATATCTCCTCAACACAGTGAAGGAAAGGTGAGACTATACATAAACACAATGTCTGTATACACATGTGACACAGGCGATTAGGTCACAGACACCCAGAATGCATAAAAAAGGAATCAGACAAAAGATCTGACAGTGTCTCCTTGTCCAGTTGCTGTTAAATGTGAATGTTGCATCAACTCCAAAACTCTTCAAAATAGAAATTCAGGGCCACTTAACCTGGTTCACAGTGATGTATGTGGAACCATAAACCTACCCACACCTGGAGGCAACAACAGGCACATAGTGACTTTCATAGATGACTGTTCAAGGTACACAGTCACTTACCTAATGCAACACAAGAGTGAAATTCTTGAAAAACTACAGGACTATGTAGTGAAGACAAGTTACAAGTTTCAGAGGAAACCTCTCATACTTCAGAGGGACAATGGAGGTGAATTTACAGGACACAAAGTACAAAAATGGAATAGACAATGCCATACACACAAGAGCGAAATGAGGTAGCTGAAAGAAAGAACAGAACTCGGAAATGGTCAGATGTATGCTAACAGACACTGGACTACCACAAAAATACTGGGGTGAGACAGCGATGACAGCCACTTATTTGCAGAAATGAGCAGGGAATGAAGGGGATGAAGCAGAAATACTGCAAACCCTGAATAAGCACTTTGAGACCAAAGATATTGGGGACATAATTTCCTCGGAATTGAGAGAAAGGAAGATGGCAGCTTTCTGCTGAACCAAAAGCACAAAATAAGTAATTCAAACATTTGGAATGGAAGATGCCATACCAGTAACATTTCCTATGGAAAGCAACTACCCAATGGAAAAAACAGCCAAGATATGACACTACCAACACAAGTTAGCAATAGCAAAATTGCTGTACATTACAAGGGCCGTCATTGCAGCAGCTGCTGGAATTCTATGCAGAAAGGTTTCAATGCCAAGTCAGATGGACTGTAATGCTGTAAAGCGAAGCATTCACTATCCTAAAGGGACTTAACACTACAAGCTACAGTTAACAGCAAGTGATAAAAGCATCCTGACAGGATATGTGGATGCAGACTGGGCCGGAGACACAAGTGATAGAACATCTAGCAGCGGCTACTTGTTTCTTCTGTCAGGGGGTGCTATCAGCTAGACTAGCAGGAAGCAGTTCTCTGTTTCACTTTCATCTACTGAAGCAGAGTACATAGCAGCAGTGCGGGCAACCCAGGAAGTTATATGGCTAAAACAACTGTTAACATGCTTGGGTCAACCACAGTTGGAACCAACAAGAACGTGACAATCAAGGATGCCTTGCACTTGCGCAGATGGAAAGAGTTAGTGTGAGAACCATGCACAGTGCTGTGAAGTTCCACTTTCTGAGGGATCTTCAAGAGCAGGGAGTTGCTTTATTGCCCGACTGAGGATATGACATTTTTCTACTGTGTTGCATTTCCTGTTAAGGTGACATTCTCATACTGCATGCATGTTCCAGTAAAGCCAGTTCCTGATATACCACTAATGTCTATCTCGATTTGACTCCGCTGCACCCAGCACTCACACACTACAACAAATAAATCGGATTCGCTCATCTCTAACCTAGAGGATTTTTTTTTGCATCAGGGTCACTTGATTCATAGCGGAGTACTTTTTAAAGCAATATTTTGGTTCTGATTAAGTGATATGTTCAGTGCAGTAGACAAGATATTCAATACTTCATAGCAATTTCAGATTGTATTACACCAAATAACAGGTTTATTCCATTTATAAAATGCTGATATTGTATTACATACAGCATTGCCTAAACATCCTAATGACTTTGTAGGGCCCGTTTGACCATTTCTTCATAATCTGGTGACAAAACAAGATTAAACACACTGAAACAATTATGAGGCTAATGGTTTTGCTTTGATGAGATGAAAGTACAGCGGTAACATGGCAAGCTGTACAAAACATAAACTGACATTTATTGTAAATGGCAGAGAACACTGATGTTGCTTATTTAAAAGGCCACAAAACCAGAAATTCTATGTTTCATTATATAAAAACACTATTAAACCATATGAATATATTTAATTTCATTTAGAGGTCAGTTTTACTTTTTAGGACAACCAACAGAAACTCACGTGACCTGTTCTAGTCTTGATTTCAAAATATTTTCAATACTGCTAAATATAACAAAACCCCTTAACTACTGATGGGCTTCGGATCCGGGCCCAAGCTAGATTTGATTTCAATGTTGCTGATTCACTAAAGTATAAACCATCCTCCTACCGGCAAGATCCTGGTAAAATTATCTGGCATGCTGCCCGCCGATGCTAGCAGGTAGCATGCCACCAATCACTACCCTGTGAACTTATATAGTGGTTCCTTGGACCCCTCACCATTTCACAAACAGTTAAAAACAAAATAGTGAAATAAGGAAACAAAAAAGTACTCAGTCTTCTTTCATTTGTCCCCCGCTGGGGGGGATCAATGGAGGGGATGGAACATGGAGAAACTAGCTTGGTGGGAAGCCAATGAAGGAAAAGGAGGGAACAGCATGGGGAGCATCAATGTTCACTGACACATGGGATGCCTAGCTGAGCCACTATCTCTCTATGTAGCACTACCAGGGCACATAATAGACAATTGACCTGGTTGAGCCATCGGCAGCCATCTGGAAGATGCCCAGTCTATTATGAAGAACCTGGTGTGTACTACCGGGCCAGAACTCAGCCCGATAGCATATAATATAACAGAGAAGCACGGACAAGTGAGAGTTTGTGGAATCAGATAATGGAGCACCCCAAGATTAAGGTAAATATTTAATCACTTTAAAAGCACATTAGACAAACTATATAGATGCAATGAATAGATACAATACAGGTCAGAAGAGCAAATAGAAGTGGGTAAGTTTCAATCCGAATGAGCAGATGAAATGTGTGTCAGTTACTGTAACTTGCTGGTCCTTGGTCATGTGACACAAACAGCTGCAAGGGCAAGTAGAGCTTGCTGAATCCTTGTCCCTCATGACACGATGCCCCGCATGCACACCCCCCCCAGGTGCCACCTAACCCAGTCAGGCACTGCACATGCTATGAGACCAACCACTGTGGTTCCATATGGCTCCTAAATTGAGTTTTCCGGAACTCTGTCTGGGGATGACCGAGGACCCACACATGCATGCATTATTATTTCCAGTTTCTAATAATCTTGTCAGCTTATGATTAATGTGCACAGAAGCTTCCTAATTCTTTATGAACTAGTGGCCCCAGCATGTCTGGACGTATGCTTTGAAGTGGTGTGGCCAGAGAAGCTGTTGCCGGGGCCTTGAGTGACAGGTCAGGTCACCCAATCCCATGCCGCATTAAGACATACTGGTCTGTCAGTCAAGTTTAACTGTGCCATAAAGAGCCCCGCCCCTGCAGGCATAAGGGGAGGATTGCAGCAATCAGTTGAGTTGTTATATTACTTAAACCCCCAAACCTGATGGGGAGGATAGGGGTGGCCTGGGGGTTATGAAAAGCTTGGACCTCCTCTTTAAATCCATTTGGATAGCCCTCAGATATTCTACCAGGATATCCTATGAAACATATGGATAAAATGTTGCTACTATTTGGTCACTAATCATACCTTTGCTTTTCTGTCTGTCTTGTTAGAAATGATTCTTTTCACATTTTTTTTTTTTTTATAGAGAAATAAAATAGTCTGCCAATAAGCAGCTGTTCCCCATCACTGACATCCATCCCTACAACAGATCCTTTGAAAGAAAACTGCAGAGAAAATGTCTTGGATATGTATAATTAATTGTAGTTAGGATGACGTGAAAATGTTAACATAATCCCAATAACAAGTTGTAATAATAAGTTCAGCGCTCCCAGGCTTGACAGGAGCACATTGATACCATTATGCAATATGAGCCTCCAGACAGCAGGTGAGCATAAAAAATGTACATAATGGTTTACCCTTGTCTCCACTTCCCTACAATGGTGTAATGTTCCACCTGTCCTTCCTACCAAGAAATGAAAAATATTATTGTTACAAAAGGGAAGCGGGCATAAATGGGAAGATTTTACATTCAGATTTGGTGCAAGGCCTTCGGCTGGAGACGAGCCAAAGAAATGGCATTAAAGAAATAAACAGAAAATAGTAAAAAGTAGTGGTGTTAATCCTAAAGCAGACCAAAACGCTCAACACTGCATCCCCCCTCACCTGTTTCCCCCACCTAAGTACTTAGGGCAGCTCCCCTTGCAGCAAGCCTGGGCTCAGGCCCCCCAGGACCTTTTCCCTTCCCTTCGGTTGGTAGCAATTCATTGGCTGCTGGTGATAAATCAGATCTGCCTGCAGGCCCCCCTGGTCAACCTAATTGGTCACTGGTGGTCACATGGAGAAACAGGCTGACACTGTTCAGATGGAACATAGACCTGCTATGTACACGGGTAGAATTTCCGCAGTCCATGCCCACTCTGTAAATTTGAGATTGTCAATCTGAGATCTCAAATTTGCCTGGTGATGTGACAAGCCTGCTGGCAGCATCTCTGGGCTTCCCTCTGCATCCCACTGAATGGCTGGGTGCTCGAGCTCAACTGAGCCAGAGATACCAGGAATGCACAGTGGAAGCCCTGAGAAATGGTATGCATGCGATAACCGGGTCTCACGCAGCAAGGCATCCCAAATCAGAATTCTCCAGGGGTAGGCAATTGACCGACCCTGGAATCTTTTAGACTACAAAGTAAAATTTGATGTAACTTTGTATAAAAGACTAGTCCTCAACCTTCAGATACCGGACTTTTCTCTGGGTAAACTCCTCTGCTCCTGGTCACATGCTCCAGGGAACTTTGCTCCATAAGAGATGTTGGTGTTTGAGCCAATGCTCAGGCAATCTATGCATTCTACTATCATTATTCAGCCAGAGTCAGAGTAGTTGTAAACCACCCAGATATCCTGCGTTTAATGGAACAGTCTTTCACATAATGTCAGAAAAGTGGGATATTTAGGTGTCCCCAAAATTTTCGGATTGACAGTGGGCCTCAAAATGGCACTAGTCCACTAAAAGTCAGACATCTGGTCAGTTTATTCTAGAGTTCAGGGCCAATATTGTTGCTGCTTGCCACGCGTTCTGGGACTCCAAATCACAACCAAATACCCCTCAGTATAATTGCGTAGGCAATTGACCCGCCCTGGAATCTTTTAGACTACAAAGTCAAATTTGATGTAACTTTGTATAAAAGACTAGTCCTCAACCTTCAGATACCGGACTTTTCTCTGGGTAAACTCCTCTGCTCCTGGTCACATGCTCCAGGGAACTTTGCTCCATAAGAGATGTTGGTGTTTGAGCCAATGCTCAGGCAATCCATGCATTCTACTACCATTATTCAGCCAGAGTCAGAGTAGTTGTAAACCACCCAGATATCCTGCGTTTAATGGAACAGTCTTCCCCATAATGTCAGAAAAGTGGGATATTTAGGTGTCCCCAAAATTTTCGGAGGGACAGTGGGCCTCAAAGTGGCACTAGTCCACTAAAAGTCGGACATCTGGTCAGTTTATTCTAGAGTTCAGTGCCAATATTGTTGCTGCTTGCCACGCGTTCTGGGACTCCAAATCACAACAAAATACCCCTCAGTATAATTATCCTTCTGGGATGAACTATTGGGGGCTCTCCAGCAGTCACATGGCTCACAAGAAGTCTCCATCCAGATACATACTAATTTCCTCAGGAATTCTGTGGGGGGGGAGAACTGTTACATTGTATCTTCATGTTATGTCAATCATGAGGCAGTCGCAGAGCCTTCAGACAGTGTAGTTAATGTATCTAAAATGTGTCTTAGAGCTCTCATCAGTGAGCAGAGAAATTAGGAGTCATTACAGCTGATGGATTTCAGTAAGTTTAAGTTTTTTTTTTTTAAATCAAGATGGCAGCTCCCATGTAGTTCAGGAGAACAGAATCTCCCAGATATTCCACAATATCTGCATGGAGTTAAGCCGTCTCAAATTTCGCCACTGAGGGGGGCTTTAGGGGAGCTATTTACTAAGATTTAATGACCGCACATTATGACACGATGGGTTTACCTATAAGCAATATAACATTATAAGCCCATTACATTGTAAATGTCAGAGTTCTGCATAAGAAATATATTGTTCTTGCTGGAAATCTCCACATTCTCCTATCCTCTACTTTCAGATGTGTCAGCCTCTCCCCCATAATAAGCACTTGGAGGCAAAGGATAATTGTAGTTGACAGGACAAACACTCCCACTAAATCAACCTGCTCCCATGATCTATATTGTCCATCTGTTTTTCTTCTCCCAAATTCATTGCTACCCATTTGTGTGAAGACCTGATAATATAAAACCGTTACAGAAATGGAACTCCCTAAAGGAAAACCCTGGGAAAACTAGCTGGAACTATAATACTATAATAATAATAAACTATAATAATCAGCACCTGTACAATTTCAGGTGCTGAAATTTGAAAGTATGGGCAGAACATGGCAAATGAAGTTTAATACAGAGAAATATAAGTGTATGCACATGGGAAGGAGAAATTTTGTATTAATTGTAGTGACCAATGCCAGGCAGCAGCTGTCAAGGCAAACAAGATTGTAGGGTGCACTGATCAGTCCCCATATGGAATACTGTGTACATTCTTTTATAAGAAACTGGAAAATGTAACTAGATTTTTAGATTTAGTTTGTAACAAAGATGCCTGAGAGGTCATCTAATAACTATATATAGTTAGCCCTATGTCCAACCTCACCAAGACTCAGCACAACCATTCTACAACAAGTTGAAGCAATGATGAAGCAAAGTATTCGATGAAACACGTAAGGGCAATAGGGTAATCCCATAGCTCCAAGGTTAAGGGAGCATGTGTAAACCTACTATCCACTGCACTTCATGCTATTTAACATTACGTCCAACCGCACCAAGGCTCAGCACAACCATTCTACAACAAGTTTGAAGCACAGCCCAGCCCCTCTGATGAAGCAAAGCATTCGATGAAACACGTAAGGGTAATAGGGTAATCCCATAGCTCCAATGTTAAAGGAGCATGTGTAAACCTACTATCCACTGCACTTCATGCTATTTAACATTACCTCACTCACCTTTAACATTACTCTTTTCACCTTTCTTTCTGGCCAAAAGGCGCATGCATGAGCATCGCCCGCATCCCCACTAATCCTTTAGCAGGGCACATGCACGCTCCCTGTTAGAGGATAGAGAGGGATGCGTCCGCCAGCACGCTTGGATCCTCTCTCCTTAGGCAAGCTCTTAGACAAAGAGGTGGGAGTGGATCTGATCGTGCTGATTGGACGAGAGGCTGCGCATGTGCCATAGGCCAAGAGAAAGATGAGTTGGTTTGGGTAACTTAGGGGGTTTCACACAGGTTCCCCTGGGGGCAAGGACCAAAACCTTGGATAGTCAAACCCCAGGTTTTGATCAACTTTAAGAAACTTCTCTTATTCAAGCATTCCACCATGCTAATCCCGGCCCACTGGGGTAGGTAGACTTTTAAAGAGGAGGTCCAGGGAACCCCCCCCATCACTGGAGGGGAGGGACAAGGAGGGATATTTCCCTAAAGATTCTCCCTCCCTGTCCCGCACCTCCACATATGCTCCTCCTCTGTGATATAAAAGCCTCCATTTTTTAGCTTGGTGAGATGCCAAGGAAGGAGGAGGGGCATCGGTGAACCCCGCCCCCACTACAGATGCAATAGCAGCTCCCCAGCATCAAGAAGATGCCTGGGAGCTGGACCAGAAGGAAGCCTCTAACCCGGAGGACCCACAGAGAGGACACTGCCCAGCAGCAGACAAATAAAGGCAGAGACGAGGAGTTCTTTTTTTATATTTTTAAATTGTATATTTTTTTCTTTTTTAATTGATTGTAAACCAGCGAGTTTTTTTATTCCACAGATGCCCTTAATGTTCGTTTAGCAATAAGCTGACTTTTCTTTGAAGCTCTATATATATATAATATGAGGTATTTTGTCAGGTAAACTGAGAGTGCTTGCCAGCAAAATCATGTACCAAAATAGCACATATACACCATGTATTTAAATCGCTCAGGTACTATTTAATTATGTGCTAGTAATTTGAGATGTAATTATACAGCCATCTGTTGCAGGATTATTAAAATTCATCTGCACTTGCAATATGTATTTACATGTTATTTTATCACCTATGAAGCTGCTGTGATGGGAAGTAAAAACACTGCAGATTATTATGCACAAATCCGGGCAGATTGTGACACTATTTCATTTTTTCTAACTAGATTTACACCTACAGGGTTTTATATAACCCACAATTAATTGTGATATCAAACACTGAGAAGAGGGCAAGGTAATGAGGAATGCATATTACACAATATTTCTACTAACATGGAAATACACCTAGGCGAGTATCTAAAAAACACAAAGTTGCTAAGAGCCATTATAGGCCCTGGGGTAGAAAACTTTACCGAAAGTACCTTACACTCGCTTACCTCTGCACTGCGGTAGTTTAAAGCTTTATACAGAAGTTTTTATTTTACATTTGTCCCCATTTATGTGATTGGATTTTGAAGCCTGTTTGGATAACACGGTGTAGGGGATGACTTAGCAACAGGGGGACAGGGCTGCCATCTGGAATTTTCAGGCCCTATACACCAGCAACCACTGGGCCCCCCTCGTAACCAATGTGTGATGGCTTTGCTTCTAATTTAAACTGAGTTCCAGCCACAAGGCAAACAGGTTTACCTCAAAATTTAGACTATATAGGAGACAAAGGCTAGAGGCCCAACCATCACATTAAATGGTGGGGGAGCCCAGACACAATATAGGTTGTAAATAGACTGAGCCCCTCTGTAACCTATGTGTGATGGCTGGGGCCTTAGTTTGAACAGGACCTCTGTCCTCAAGGCAGCCAGGCTTCCCTTATTATTCAGGCCATAAAGGAAAGTGAAAATCAGACTAAGGGCCCAGCAATCACATTATAACTTACGAGCCGCCCAGGCTTAATATAAGCTCTATAGAGCCTAGGCCCCTCTCTCTACTAAGTGTGATGAATTGGGCTCCAAGGCATTTTATCATCACACCAGCAGCAATAGTGTGTCAACCTGCGAGTCTCCGGTCCGGATGGCCATTAGGGCCACCTGACCAGGGGTCCCCTCTTCACAGCTGGGCCCCTTGGGTCTAATACCAGTGGCTCTTCTGCACTGATGGCTGCCCTGCTGGGGGACATTGACTAGGCACTGGAGATTCTGATGGGGATGCTACCACAAATTCAAGAGCAAAATAAATTACATTGTGCAGCAGAGTGGCCATGTCCAGAGGGACCTGAATTGGCAGGAATCTTGAGGGTTAACAGTCATCACAGACACCACCAGAAGCATGGATTCTCTGGTGAACCACTGGCCTTCACCATTCAAGCACCCAATGGTGGACTTGTGCACACCTGGATCATTTTGCAAGGACTGTCCGAGTCTCTCTATAGGATAACTTCTGGGTCAGGAACTAGAAAAGGTTGAGAGATGAAGTTAAGTCAGGACAAAAAGCCAGGTCAGGAGAAAAATGGGTAATTAGATGGAGCTGGGACATAAGCCAGAACACCTAGTTGCTTGAAGCCAGGTAGCACAGGCAGTTATTCAGAGCGTTACTCAAAGCAGAGATCAGATGTAGTCAACAAGCTGGGTCGCACCAGATCTTCAGTTACTTCTGGGGGGCCTCCAATACATTTAAACCGGACCTTCAGCGTGATTTAATGAAAAGCCCAAACTCTTAAAAACGGTTCCCCCTCATCTAAAATTAATATATTTTATGTTTTTAGTCAATAGCATATTATTCTTTCCCCCACTGGGCTGCAACTCTGTTCAGGAATTTAGGATACGGGCGCCGCCATCTTGACTCAGAAGCATCACACTTACTGAGGAGAGG
Organism: Gastrophryne carolinensis; assembly: GCA_027917425.1. Lineage (NCBI taxonomy): Eukaryota > Metazoa > Chordata > Amphibia > Anura > Microhylidae > Gastrophryne > Gastrophryne carolinensis. The sequence goes on from CM051241.1 coordinate 38,395,376, forward strand.
AGAGTGGGATAAGGTACAGGGGGGCGGGTTATAGCTGTGGTTTGCTCAGACAGAGCAGAGCCGGGGTAGGTAAAGGTCAGCAGTCCCAGAATGCAGAACAGCACAGTCAGGAGGCACTTCCTGTTTGCAGGCTGCCTGATAAGATGGTGGCTTCGATAAGCCACCATCTTGGATGTTTAAAGGCTCATAACATGCAGTAGGTGCAGGTAGGATGATTTTTAATGTGGACAATCTGTATGTACAGGGTGTGGGAAACATATAAGATAGACTCTTATTCAGTGTGAAGGTCCACTTTAATCCAGTCACGTGCCAGATTCCTTTGCCTGCGAAAAAATTATGTTGCAACAAGGATTTGCACATCGCTTCGCATGCATGATTTTATGCACATACAGAAATTGCAAGATCTCTGCAGCTGTGCAAGACCATGATAGAGTTCATGGTGCTGTAATGCTGAAGTAGAAACAACTATAGAAGTTTGATTACATCAAATATAGTAAACATGTAACGTCTGGCACAAAGTCTGTCTATGAATCCTTTTTGAAAGCAACCACCCTGCCCTATGGTCCTTAAAGGAGCAGTATTGCGAATTTTTCTTGGTGACATATTTAAATGGTACTTTGAATGTAGGTAAGTGTTGGAGTAAGAATTACAAATTTAGAAAAAAATTATGTCTGTGTTGAGCAGCTGGAGACTAATAGCTCATGTTTATGTCTGCTGAGTGTCAGGCCCGACACTCTGGCCTGTTCCACGCTGAGGAGAGGGGGAAACAATGTAACAAAGTATCAGCTGTTCAGTGCTGGCAGCCGTCCAGCATAAGATAACATTGCAACATTGCCTGGCCAGAACTCATATATCTAAAACAGAGAGAAAAGCTCTAGAAGTCATTTAGCTGATTTTGACAGTTTTCCCTTCATGTTGGCTCTGCTGCAGAATCTTTCAGTTTACCATTTTCTCTCTCTTTTCTCAACACATTTTTCCATATGATCTTTCTTTCAGCTTTCTTTCAGCTCGTGTGTTTTGAGCAAAGCCCAACCCAGGATTTTCACTATATGGAGTTTTGTTTTGTGCCCCCTATGGGGCATCCCGGCTTGGGATGCCCTGATATGTGAAATCCCCAAGTTCGCCTGTGAAAACGTACCTTTCCCTGTCCCACAGCGCATGCGCGGGCTCTCATCCAATCAGCTCTGTTTGCACGCAGATGGGGAGCCTGAGCAGTAACCTTTCTGACCGCCCGGCCTGTCTAAATGACTATCTGCGTGAGCGCGCCAGAAAAATGGGGGGATCTGTGGTTATCCAGGGGTTGTTTCACACAGTGGGGCATCCCGATTTAGAATGCCCAAGGGGCAAGGTCAATGGCCGGGTCTTATAGACTTCAGGGTCGGCCACTCAGGGTTTTGTTCCACTTTAATACCTTTAGATTTTCCTGCACAGTTATTCAAAGAAGAATTTCAGTCATTTTCAGTCAGTTTAGTTTATTTTGTATAGATTTTACACATTTGAGTCACCTGGTCTCATAACAAAAGCAGCACCTCACACACACACAGCCGTTACCACTGATTACAGTGTCAGCCTCTGAGGTAAAGTGTTGCTAGGAGACCAGTGGGCTAAATGAAGCAGCTCACTAAATACAACCCAGCAGATCCCCCTATTCCCGCAAATGGACTGAGCCATTGTAATTATACAATTTAAAAGAAAGGCATATATTTTTTCCTTTTTCTATCGCCAGATTATTTATACACATGCTAGAAGCTATTGTGTGGCTATTTAATTATTTATCTTTTTTAATGCAAATTTCGCGATACTGCTCCTTTAAGGAATAACAAACCTCAATCTTGGGACCCCTTACCAATTTCCAAGTTGCTTACTTGGAACCTTCTTCTTGACTGTTGGCTTTCTTGAAGATCCAGCCTCTTTTGGGCTTCATACTGTGTCTTCAGACTTGATTGCAGGAAACTAGTCGATGCCTAGTGTGTTGGGCATTGTTAAATATAGTGCGTGATGAGCACTAGTCACCGAATTTCGATCTGGCCTGAAGCTAGACTCGACCTGGATCATGCCGATTCAGTCCAGTTGCCATATTTCGGATACCGGCAAGATCAAGGAAAAATCATCCAGCATGCCATCCACATGTGCCGGCCAGTGGCATGCCATAGAATCTCCCTTCATGTCTTTCCTCCAGTGATGTCATTAGTCACATGGAGCGGATTCCACAAAGACTCCTCCTCTGCGGTATTAAAGGGGCACCGGTTTAGGGATAGAAGACTGTTATCGTTTTGGGTTGTGTGTTTCATGATCTGCATTTTCCTGTATGTTGTGCTCATAAAGTATCCTAATACTACAAATACATCAAAATAATTATAATTGTCAGTAATACACTTGTCTTTGGCATCAGTTCTTTTCCACTACTACTGCAGAACATGAACCTCAAAGTGGTTGGATGATGGTCCGAAAATGTCTATAGTCAGTTTTATATTCAACTAGATTACTATCTTTTCTCTGTGCAATATTTGGGGGCTCCTATCAATAATCTTATGAAGACCACACATTGGCAAGAAAATAATAGTTGTAAACAGCTGGAAGCAGTTTTTGATGCCAAGTTTCCTGGACAGATGTTCCCACCCACAGAACTAGCGGAATGCATCCGAGTCATCTGGAAAACCATAATAGCCCAGATAGTAGACAGCAAAGGAAATGATAATGTGAAATAGAGCATCATTTTCATACTAGAATTGGTCTAATCAAAAAGCTAATTATATATAATAGACATACAATGTGTGTTTAGATTGTTTGTTATCGAAGGAAAGGAAGTATGCCCGGTCTCCTATGATAAACACCTTCCGTTCATAGGCACAGGGCAATTGTAATCATATGCAACCATTTATGCTCAGTCCAAAAGCAAACCACATAACAAATCAATCGTTGCAGAAGGAATGTATGGTATACAAACATTTACCTTCCACTATACTGTACATTACAGGAAGATCAAAAACAATATTATAGCAATAGAAAGTCATTTCACACAAGGCTAGATACAAATTTAGGCCGAAGTCAAAAAGTTTATTTTTCAGATGGGCATGTAAGCCTGCGTTGGAATGATCACATGACTAGTTATGATCAGTTGACTGCAGAGTGATTCATCAAGTACATTAAAGACATACAAGCAAATATTTTTGCCATGCTACCTAATACAATATAATTGTGGTATTTGGAAAGCTATAGGAGGTTTCAAAAACATTTTTGTTCATGCAGCACCATACCATATTGGCATGATACACAATGCAATACAATAGGGTTTGCCATTGCACCTGAAAATTTCTGCTAGTGTCCTTTTTGCACACCAAACTGTCTCCAAAACCTTTTATGATATGTTTAGAGGGCAGAAAAGCATGTGCAATTGTGGCAATTTGAAGAGTGAAATAGGTGGAGAAAACTGAGGATTCCAACGAGAAACAGGCTTATTTCATTCCAAAAACACATGCCGTCAGCGGCTGCATGTTTAAAAACAATGAAAGTGTCAGCCGCAAGTTCTTTTTAGGGAGTGAGGTTTTTTGGGGGGGTTAGGGTTCCTACAAAAAATGATAAAAAGTTTGTAAAAAAACACAAAATTAAGGTCCAAGCAACAAAAATGTGGATATTGTGCCCCCAAAGTTTAGCAAAAACAAAAACAATAAAAACATATATGCTAAACAAACAAAGAGGGTTAAAGAGAACATCTGGGACAAACATTGGGCAAAAAAACATTAAGGCTTAACTGAAATAAAATTCCCTCCACCCAAAAAATGGCACAAAAATATTAAAGGGGGTAATCACGTAATCGTATGCTTCAGTAGAGTCTGTCCACCAAATGTAACAACATGCTGCTGGACATTCTTCCTTCTGCTTAGTGGCATACCACCCTTCTGATCTGAGCTGCAGAAACCTGCAGCCTCCTCACCCAAGCCAAGTTAGTTTACACACAATGACGTATAGCCCTCTTCTATGCAAATGTAAGCATCATATTTCGAAGCATGTGACCACACCAACCTTCCAGGATTTTCTAAAATACCGCCTTGTGGGGCTGTGTTTTTTAAAATGTAAAAAATAAGGAGCTAGGATCATCTAAGTTTTTAGTTTATTTACCTGTCTGGACAATTACTTTATATATTTAAACCTAAATCTGGCTTCCTTTACTATATTAATTAGGGGCATTCCAAGCCAGTAAAGAAGGAGGGAGGACCTTATTGCATATGCAGATGTAATATTGGCTCCCCGGTATCAAGAAGATCATAGCCAGGAGACCAGAAGGGATCCCTTGACCCTGGAAAATCTGCAGAGTAATAGTAATATTAATAGTGCTAATAGTGGCCATTGTGTGCTAACACACATGGAATTTTACCTCTGCCTTTTCCCATCTGTGAACAACATTCATGGGCACACCAGTGAATAAACACTATATTAGTGATTACACACAAGTGAATTGTACACAGTGGACACACCAGTGAATAACAGGGACTACACACAGTATAACACACTAAGGGACAGTGAAGTGCATGGAGAGCCGAGGAAGCATTTGGGGGTTAGTTGTCTTGCACAAAGGCACTTTAGTCCTGTCCCATGGTCGGGAATCGAACCGGACACCCTCCAGTCACAAGTAAGATTCCCTACCTCTAGGCCATGATGGCCCCACAAAGCAGAGAGGCACCGAACAGAGAAGAAGAGAAGTTTTTTTTTTTTTAACTCTTTGTGAAATGGGAAGAGCCCAGGGGACCTCTATACCAGTTAGCAAGTTGTGGTGGTCGTAGCTATTGTATCTAGGATTCAGGAGCACCAAATGTCCGATACTGGAGACTCTTCATTCCGAGGACTTGTGAAACCACACTCCAGCCTATCACTGTCATAAATAATAAAGTTGTAACAATGAGTAAAGTTACTATCTGATGTTCTTTAAGCTGCAGAGGGTCCTCTATGGATCACAGGTGGGCTTCACCTGCTGCTCTGAAGAATAAGTATTCAATTCACCTCTGTAGATCTTATCATAGTATTTGATTTCAGAACAAGCATTTGCTCGGGCAGGGCAGTTGACCTCCAATTGATAGTTACCTTCCTACCAGCACGTAAACCATCCAGACTGCCTGGAGTCAAAGGAGAGTGTGTTGGGCAGAGCCTAGCATGGACCCGTATTACAACTGTTACTTTCTCAAATGTGAAGACTCCACACACAGCACTTCTTGCAAACATCTACTTGTAGGAAATTACAATAGCGTTTACCGGAACTGCTTGTCCCTCGAAGCAAAAGACATTCTTTGGTCTATTAGTTGGAACCCACATATACAGGATAAATATGAGTTAATGATGGGGAAATTAGGCACATTTTCCAGATGTAAGTAGTCTGTGTTAACTAGAAGATGTTCCAGCTGGCAGAAGCTTTTGATGTACGCATCAGGGCAGAACAGGAACAGGAGATGTGTAAAAGCAGTGAAGATCTTTTCATAGGGGGAATATAAAAGATCAGTCAATGTCGTGATGAGGAGAGCAAGTACGGATGACCTGTACTGGAAGAAATCAAATCCACAGATAGCTACAATGTTTTAGCCTATTAATGTTTTTTTTTTCATTTCTGTATTCCCATTAATGTTATTATTATTTTTTATTATTATTATTATTATTATTATATGTTTATTTAGCACCAACATATTCCACAGCTGTCAATGTCGCGATAAGGAGGGTAAGTGCAAATCCACAAATAGCTACAAAGTATTGGCCTGTTTAATTTTTTTTTTATTTCTGTTGTTGCATTTTATTATTATTATTAATAATAATAATAATAAGCTTTATTTATATAGCACCAACCTATTCTGCAGCAGTAAGTGTCGCAATAAGGAGGGTAAATAGAGAAGACCTTTTCTGGCAGACGATACAAATAGCTATAACGTATTAGCCAATGTATCCTTTTTGTTATATTTCTGTTGTAGCATTTTATTGGGACAACCAAATACATCCACTGTACTTATTTAAAGAGTGCTGTAAATTCTAGTTATAATTTGAAAATAAAAATCCATCACTATGGGATTAATAAATTGTTTTTTTTTCTTACTAACATTTTTAGTGCAATGCTCTAAATGTAAATAATTTATAGTTATTGGTGCACAAATGTTACCTAATAAATTAACACTTTTTGCAGGCAATACCCGTTGTGGCCAATTTGCAAAGTTTGCTGAAGTTTCTGATTAATGTGATTAAGGGTTAAACCCAGGAGGGGGGAACCCCACATATATAGCATGGGGTCCTCTCTGTCCAGCAAAACCAGCCCAGGCACCAGCTATGTGGGCTTGTAGCTCAGAGGCTGAGGCTCTTTTGCATGCCACTGGCCTTTGGGGCGGGGGGATTCGGCAAGTCACCCGCTTACTAGCAGGTGGCTTGCTGGCCCCTCTGCCCTTTGAACTGGTATATGGTTCCCAAGGCCCCGTTCAAAGGGTCTGTCCAGCACCGTCCACAGATGTCCCTCGCGGCTTCCCGCTGAAGACAGTGGGGCATATGCTCTATGTCGCACTGGACTTCCTCCACCAGATGAGGAGAGAGGTGGCCGGAAAAGCTCTACATGTGTCCTGACACATTGATGGTTTGAGTAGCTGTCATCTTTTACACCTCAAATTTAGCTTGCTTCACCAAATAATTAGCATGACTCTCATTGTAAGCATTTCCGCCAGATCTGCACACAATAAAATGTATTTAAAAAAAACCCCGGTTGTACAAAATCACAATTTGAGCTTATTAGGCACATCCTTACAGCCGCTAAACTTATTATAGCACACTCATGGAAAAAAAAGACGATTCCCAGTGGAAGCTTGGTCCCCCGTATCAACAAAGTTTTGTTCTTTGAGAAGATGGCAGCTTCGTTGCAAGGTGACCTCGCCCCCTTCCTGACCACCTGGGAAGGCTGGATTACACACTTCCAACCTAAAAACTTTGACCGTTCCCTCCTCACATCTCAATGATCTGATGTACACACCACACGCCTGGTGGTGGCTGGACACCCACTCCCAAACCTTCCCCTTTCCCTTTCTTTGCCCCCCTATCTCCTTCATTTTAGCCCCCTACTCTTTACCTTCCACTCTCCTTCCTCAGGTATGTGGTATTTCACCACGTGCACCTTATATCCTGCTCTCAGGATAATGTTTTCAATGATTCTGTGTTGAAAAGGGGCTGTACTGTCTATCCTAAACTCAGGGACTTATTGGCCTATAATCATGAGGCTGTCCTGCCCCAGGACCTGAAGGGCACAGTTCTGCCCTAGCTTCCAGGAAGGTTGCGCCACCTGTCATGGGAGGGGCAGCGTCTCCTCAAGGCGTATGTTGTGCAAGTAGACGCGAGAGCAGAGGAACGCAGGGGAGGCTCACAGTGCTTCCCAGCTTCCGGGAACAGTGGGTGCCGGACGGCCAGACCCCAGAGGAGGAAACTACGGGCCGATAGGACCAGGTAAGGATTAGCATTCTTGCACTTTTTTGTGGAAGACCAATTTCGTCTCCCGATTTAGTAGACCTATTTTTTTCCTTTTTTGTTGATTTTATTTGCAAATTTTGTACATGTTGATAAAATCCATAAATGAAGAAAAGGTTCTCTCATCTGTTTTTTTTTTATAAGAGTTTGGCCAAGAACAGGTAGAGAGTCCGCTTCCCAATCTGCAATGCTTTTTTCAATAAAAAAATGAGGTTTTAGATTTTATTACAAATACTCAAAAAATGAAGGAGGCACACCAAAAATAGTTCAATTGCAATTAATAAGTGTATTAAAGTTATTCATACACTGTATATATAAGGCAGTCACAACATGATAACATAGAGACAAAAAGGATACAATAGGTATTTGCAGACTAGATTGAATGTTGATCCTCAGGAGGAAGGTGCCCCTTTAAAGACTAAAAAATGTATCATTTGTAACAGTATCAGCTAACTATGAAAAAAGTTTATCAATATAGGTAAAAATTTTTACCAGATGGTTCTATAGGGGAAGCACCAATATACTCCTGGGGATGGCTGCAGAGTACAATAAAGTTGCACATACAATTAAAGCTGGATACAATATGTTAAGGAAAGCATTGATTCTTATATATTAAAGCCACTATGCATGAGAAATCAGTCAGAAAAATTACTTTCTAGTGCCGCTTCAGCGCTAATAGAGGGTGGTGTCAGGACGTATTTTATATATGTAAAACTGGGGCCGGAGTGACATTCGTAGAGATGAGAAATTCTTAAAATTCAATTAGGACAAACCCAAGTTTGTTGGGATAATTCGTCTAATTGTCTGAACTGAACTTATTATTCTTGTTGTATTTTTAATGGTGTCAAATTCTATTTTTTTTTCAACTTTTTTTTTTTTTTACTTCTATCCTCTTTTATAAATGGATAAGCTAAAATAATTCTGCTGAAATAAAAAATAATGGAAGAACTAGAAAATAAAGCGGCTATTAAAGCAGAGATCCAGGGGAAAAAAAACGCAGAAATAATTTAGAGAATGTAAAAAAAAACCCTTTTTGCATGGAAACAAAAAAAAATACATGTGTAAAGAGTTGATGATATTGGCCTTGTTAATATCTAGGTATAACAAAGCAGGACCTTGGCGCGGTATAATTCATTTTCCATGATGCCACATTAGCATGCGTATGATAGGTGTCGGGCTAATTATATGTATCTATTTTCATAGGTGCAGGCAGATAAAGCCCGGCGCGGTGGCACCTATTATAGCATCAAGTGCGGCGCTGCAGCTGTGTTTTGATCAGTGCAAAGTTTTTTGGCAACTGAGAACAGAAATCACCTTTAGGACCTGGCACCCAGCAAGCAAGCAACATTCAAAGGATCGCTCAGAGAAGCAACAAAAGAAAATAACTCCTTGAAAGCTGGTTTTTAAGATCATCTTTGGATTAGAGAGCATTTTACCTCTACGGGTGCATTTAGGGGCAGACTGGCTATAGGGAGCTTCAGGAGAATTTCCGATGGCACAACACAAAGTATTGCCAGCCAAAAGCGTTTCCTGAGGAATGAGGAAACGCTTTTGGCTGGCAATACTTTGTGTTGTGCCTGATGTTGGAGTGGAGCGCTCCTGCCGAGCCGATTGGATTTTCTACTTGGATTGTGAGTCCCTAATCAAGGTAGAGCTTACTTTTTTCATGCTAGAATTTTCGATGGGCCTGACTGCTTTAGAGGCCAACTGGATTAAAACCTTACCCCTGAGCCTGACATCAGAATTTCATCTTGTAACACCTCCTCAGGGCCCTGCCCCCTCCCCTTTCACCTGGTCCAATGGTACCTGCAGCCAAGATACTGCATCCCCAGTTTTGCCCCTTCAATGCTTATAGCCCCAGGATCATGGCAGTATCTGCCCCTACAATACTAAAGACTAATTACTATGTCTTCAAGAGTGGCCATTTCCACCCCTTTTCAGGATCTACCCCTGCAGTGCTAAGGAGCAGATTGGCTTGGAAGCATCCTGTGGGCGGGGCTTTGCAGCTTGTGGGCCGGTAATCATGAGCCTTACCCAGAACCCAGGGGTGTAACTTAAGGGGGTACAAGGGGTGCGACCGCATCATGGCCCAGGATGTCAGGGGGCCCCAATCATTGTTATCCTTTCACTTTATCATATTTGAGCTCACTTGTCATCATTTGGAGAAAGAGAGCACCATTCCTTACAGTCTTCAGTTGTCTAGCTGAATCGATTACATTTAAAAGAGCAAAAAAATATACTGTATGAACCTTGAAAGGGTCCCATTTAATGTTCGAACCAGGTCCCCGTCACATTTAGTTATGCCACTGCCAGAGCCTGTACCAGAATTTACCCTCCAAGACATTGCATCCCACGCTTTGCTCTTGCAATGCTTTTAGCCCCAGCATCATGGCTGTGGAGACTATTACCACCCCTTCAAAAACAAAGGGTCCTTACTATGTCTTCAAGAGTGGCCATTTCCACCACTTCCCAGGATCTGCCCCTGCAGTTCTATAGCCTCAGCAAAGGAATAGACTAATTTACTAGCTTGGAAGCACCCTGGGGGCAGGGCTTTGCAGCTCATGGGCTGGCCATCATGGGCCTTACCCAGACCCTATGCCTGAATTTACCCAGTCTTCTTGTAACACCTCCCTCAGTTCTCCGACACCCACAAGTCTCCACCTCCCTTGCACTTTTCTATTGCTGTTCAACATTTATCTATCCCAAAAATGCGGAAAAGGGTATGAATACCTTTTCAAGATGCTGTATGTAAAAATATAAATATATCGAATATGTACGTATAAGGCTCGATTCAGTGCCGTGTCGTCCAAGAACTCAGCTATTTGTGAAAGCAACTCGCATGCGTGAATTTTCACACACTTGCATGATTCAGAGTACACTTGCAAGATGATGCCTCTTGTGTGGAAGCATGCGAGACAGATGTGTAAGATCACACCACCAAGCCAGATTTAAATGAGAAATTACATGCAGCAGGCCTTTTTTTTTGCAAGAAATAAAAGCACTCCCTCAGCTTTCTCAGTACATATCATGCTCTTAATGTAGCTCCAAAGGTTCTGCTGACTGTTCCAGCTTTCTCCGGCCTACCATAGTTTGGAGAATATTTGATTTGAAAAAATTTAATATTGTTTTATGTATTTTAGTATTAATGCCTAACATGTATGTTATGACTTGACTCTAATACCACTCTGATCATGTTTATTATTCCCTTTTCTTTTGAAAATATTCACAAATACCATAACTGTAAATTAAACCTAATATTTAAATTTGTAAAATATATATTTTTTATATTTCATGTTTTTGGGGTTTAAATCATTAAAATATACCACTTTTATGAAACTTTATATTAAATTCCATTTAAAACTAAACATTGGTAAAATCTGGAGAATTACAAATATAAAAAAAGCCACTATAATCCCCAGAGATTATGAACAGTAAAGATTCATCAATCTCTCATGAAGGCATTCATCAAAAGGCTTAATTTCTCCAAATATGGTAAAGAAAACCACACCAAAATCACCATATTTGCCTGTAAAAAGATGGGGAAAATTAGACCACAGATTTCTTACCGTAGCAGCCTGTCTCTAAGGTTAATTGTGGTCCCTGAATCATGTTAGTGTGAAGGCATTTGCGCAACTTTTTGCAGCATCAAAACTTAAAATGACAATACTCGCTTGAGCTAGGGTTCGTACGCAAATTTATGCAGAAAAAACGTGCATGTAAAATGGTGCCTGCTGAATCGCGTGAGGCACAAAAATACAATTCTGTGAAACTGACCTGTAGAATTGTTTTTGATTATATCCAGTCCAGGTCGTCCCAGTGATGACATGTGGGTATTACGCCCCCAGGGGGCGCTCGACTGCAAGATCAAAAGCTGCAGCTCCTCCCGGCCCCCTATAAAGGCAGGTGTCCCTCTATCATTCTCCAGTGATTAAAAAGCAGTAAACAAAAAGAGGACAGGCCGGGAGGTCAAGAAGCCATGTTACTTCACAGAGCTTCAGCTTGTACTATCTCTAACAAGACTTAAGAATACAAAGTCCAATGAAAAGGGTGGGGTGGGACGACCTGGACTGGATATAACCAAAAACAATTCTACAGGTGAGTTTCACAGAATTGTATTTTTCTCTTTATCCAGTCCTGGTCGTCCCAGTGATGACTTGTGGGACATCAAAAAGCAGTGTCCATTTGGGCAGGATCCCCAGTGCGAAACAGCATGTAGTTCATCTCAGCACCGCCTGAAGCATCTTTCGGCCAAAAACAGGGTCAGCTGAGGCCCTAACATCCACCTTGTAAAACTTTGTAAAAGTATGAACTGAAGACCAAGTGGCAGCCTTACAAACTTGTTCAACTGATGCCTGGTGCTGGAAAGACCAAGAGGCACCAATAGCTCTAGTAGAATGAGCTGTGATCCAAAAAGGGGGTTCCTTCCCCTTGGCAGAATATGCTTGCACCACCGCCTGTCTGATCCACCTACTGAGAGTGGACATGGCTGGTGGCAAACCTTTCCTAGAGCCCTCTGTTAGGACAAAGAGCAAATCCAATTTCCTGAAGGACTCGGTCGCAACCAGGTAATACTTAATGGCTCTGACCATACCCAAGGCATGGAGGGTCCTTTCCTTAGAATTAGTCGGTGCTGGACACAAGGAAGGCAAGACAACTTCCTCATTAAGGTGAAAGGGAGAAACGACCTTAGGCAAAATATATGGTTTAAAGCGAAAAAGCACCTTATCCTTATGCCGCTCAAAATAGGGAGGCTTCATACAAAGCGCGGCCAGCTCTGATACGCAACGCACCGAGATGATCGCTACCAAAAAGACCACTTTGAGAGTCAAAATAGACAATGCAGCATCGCACAATGGTTCGAAGGGAGGACCCTGAAGGGCAGACAGTACTAAATTCAAGTCCCATGGGTGACTCCCTGGAAAAAGTCTTGATCAACCTATGGTTGGCAATGGATCTCTGGAAAAAGATGGCTAAAGCCGAGACCTGACCCTTGAGGGTGCTCAGCTGGAGACCCAAGTCTAAGCCGTGTTGCAAAAACTCCAAAATCCTAGAAATAGAAAATGTGTGGCAAGGGAGACTCTTGGTCTCGCACCAAGCAATATAAGCGTGCCAAACGAGTAGTATATCATGGAAGATGACTTCTTCCACGCCTGAATCATTGTCTGCACAACCGTGGGCGACAGCCCCTTTTCCATCAGGATTGAGGTTTCAATAGCCAGGCCGTCAAAGCCAGCGTCCGTAAATTGGGGTGCAGCAGCGACCCCTGTGTGAGAAGCCCTGGGTCTTCGGGCATGATGTAGCGATCCACTGACTTCTGAACTATGTCTGCAAACCAACTCCTTCTCGGCCAGCGAGGAGTCACCAGGATAGTCGGTACCCGAGTGGAAACGGAGGGAATGCATAAAGAAATTTGAACTCCGTCCAAGGAATCACCAGAGCGTCTGTGGCAACGGCCAGAGGATCTCTTGAGAGGAACACGAACCTTGGAAGCTTGTGATTGTGTCTAGACGCAAACAGGTCCACGTCCGGCTGACCCCAGCGGAGACACAGAGCGTGAAAGGTCTTGCTGCTGAGAGACCATTCCCCCAGGTGCAAGGCGCTCCTGCTCAGGGAGTCTGCCTCCAGGTTTTCTACCTCGGGAATGTAGACCGCCGAGATGCAGGGAACATTCTCCTCTGCCCAAGTCAGAATCTGGGTCACCTCCTTGAGGGCTCTCTTGCTCCGAGTCCCGCCCTGGTGATTGATGTAGGCGACAGCCATTTGATTGTCCGAGCGAACCTGGATCGCGAAGGGAAGTCAAGCGAAGAAGCACCAACCGGATCGCACTCAGCTTCAAGAGATTTATGGGTAAGCGGTAAGGACTTGCCCACCAGCAGGTTCTGGGAGTCCAACCACCACAAGAGGGACTGCCTGGCCAGGGGGGGACAGTGAAAATTCTTGTTCCAGAGAATCCTGCATCTGATTCCAGTCGGTCAGCAGGTTCAATTGCAGAGGTCTCATGTGGAACTGGGCGAAGGGCACTGCCTCGAAGCATGACACCATTAGGCCCACCAATCTCATCCCCTGACGTATTGATGACCGCTGACAAGACAGCAGGGCCTGCACTTGCGTCTGGAGACCCAAAACCTTCTGCTGTGGCAGAAAGACCTTCACCTGAATGGTGTCTATCGTCATTCCCAGGAAGGATCTCACCGTTGAAGGAGTAAGAAATTACTTTGGGTAATTGATTACCCAGCCGAAGGTCTCTAGGGTTGACAACAGCGTCCGTGTATCGCTCTCGGCCTGTTGAAGGGACTGGGCCGCAATCAGAAAGTCGTCCAGATAGGGCAGCACACGAATGCCCTGGTTCCTCAGGATGGCCATGATGCCCACCAGCACCTTGGTAAAGATGCGAGGGGCTGAGGAAATCCCGAATGGAAGTGCCACAAACTGGTAATGCTGATCCTTCAGAGCAAACCTCAGGAACTTCTGATGCCCCTGGAAAATCGGGATGTGCAGATAAGCATCCCTGATGTCTACTGTGGTCATGAAGTCGCCGGGCCGAAGCGATCTCACCGCCGACCGCAAGGTTTCCATGCGGAAATGTCTGACTCTTACAAACCTGTTGAGACCCTTTAGGTCCAGGATTGGTCTTAACCATGAACAGGTTGGAGTAAAAACCTGGGCAAATCACACCTAACCTGGGAACAGGGCAAATCACACCTAACCGCAGGAGGTGCTGCACGGCCATTCTCAAACCCTGTGCCTTCAGTGGGTTTTGGGATATCTGAGACCGGAGAAATTTTGTGAGTGGCCAGACTGCCAGCTCTATTTTGTAACCGGAGGACACTACCTCCTGAATCCACCGATCCGAGACGTGCCGTCTCCAGATTTGAGCAAACAGCAGAAGCCGTCCCCCCACCCGGATGGGTGAGGGCGCCCCCTCATGACTGAGGGGACTTGGCAGGGGGCTTGGACTTGGCTCCCCATGCGGGATTGGGTCAGCCGCGGGACCTACCTGTACCCCAGGTATCTCTGCGGCCACCTGAAAATGAAGAGCCTCTTCCTCCTCGAAAGGAACGAAAAAAACAAAGGCAATTGGCATAATAGGCAGTCATACAAAAAGAGGGACTCACGACACCGACAGAGGGACAGTCCCTGGAACAGCTCGCAGCCTTCGATGACGGAATCCTCAGCAGCGCCAGCAGCCAGAAGGGACACTATCTCCGCAGCACACGAATGCCCAGCAGGCCCCACAGTATCAGCAGCACTGCTCGCAGCCTCCGTACAGCCGGCCAGGGCCTTCCAGAGTGTTCCTCAAGGGGCGGGTGGCCGTGGAGTCCCGCGTCCCCACTCAGCAGCGCGGCTCCCAGCGCAGTGGAGCCGCGCAGCACCGACGGCGTCACCCCCCCGTCACGGACAGCGCTGCAAGGGCGGTGAAAAGGAGGCCTGCGGGGTACGGCAACCCCTCAGCAGGCAGCGACGAGGGAGCGAGGGAGGCAAGTATATCAGGCTCCAAGACCCAACTGAGCAAGCGAGGAGCCATACAGTGAAAAACAACACAGTTAAAAGTCACAAGTACCAAAACACCATTAAAGCTTGTGGGTAGGGGGGGTACATTAAGATAACTAGTTGTCCCCCCCCCCCCAGGCTCACCATAAGCCTGTGGCCGGCTACCCTTCAGTACAGGGTCTACAGTCCAGAGCCATATAGATCCCGATGTTCACCCTACCATCACGATCCTGTAGCAGCCAGCAGCTGGGAGGCAAGGATGGGTCAGAAGGGATCCGCGGAAATAGGGTCCGTAGCGGCCGACGGGCTAGGTGGCCCTGCTCTACTGCTATTGTCTGAGAGAGTATCCAACGATCTTCTGCAGCCAAACTGCATGATGAACAACTGGAGAATGATAGAGGGACACCAGCCTTTTTTTAGGGGGCCGAGAGGAGCTGCAGCTTTTGATCTTGCAGTCGAGCGCCCCCTGGGGGAGGAATATCCACATGTCATCACTGGGACGACCTGGACTGGATATAGGGAAAAGTAAGGAAAGCGTGCAGGAATGCACAGCTCTGAATTGAACCTATAGTGTAATATATAAACTATTTAGTATATTTATATATATATTTATTTATTTTTTTCCCCAAATTTAGATATTCGAGAAAATGTTTTCAAACCGCATTGTAGCAGAGGGAACCCAAAGAATTGTGATTGGTATGAGCTGTTTTTATGTGAGCCCCATTATCTACAAGCAACACATCCAGAATTAATCTTTCAGAAGAAGGAACAAGGAGGAATATTACAGATGAAAACATAAAGCTGTGAATAATCCGACGACATGATTTAGAGGGGAGATTTGCCGAAAAAAAACTGTGATTTACTGACATCACATATTGGGGATACTTATTCACGTACACAACCGGCTCCCTCCTCTGTAGTAATTGTGTGAGATATATTGCTGAATAGTTCCTGATGTGGCACACTCATCCCATCCATTTTATCCAGCCGCTCTGTAGCTCCAGGGAGGATCACAACGCATTCGATCAATACAATGTCTTGAACAGTCGCCTGCAGCACGATCATTTCTCAAGGTGGACACAGATGCTAAAGAGCCGAGTTGACCCATTCCTCCCCAGCCATTGTTTTGCCATGCTCAAGCACAAACAACATGGCATGTGTACAAATGTTTGTACGGGTTGTATTTAGGAGGCGACACAGACAATTAGCGCAGCGAGATTGGAGTATTGTGTCCAAAAGTTTAGGCTTCATTATCGACCATTTGCTTGACTACATGAGAATTAAAGTCCCTGTCCAGCCACCCACACAGAAAGACTATCACAGGTTTTTGTCCCCCCCCCCCCTCGGGGCAACCCAGTTATGGGTGCCCCGCTGTGTGAAACCCCCCAAAACGCCAGGATAACCCTCCTGGAGCCCACAGCGCAGGCAAGGTTACTCGTCCAATCATCTTCTCCTGCCATGCATATTAATATGCGGCTAAAGAAGCTGAATGGAATCCCCAGCCGCACTTACGAGCAGGTCAAGCCAAAAAAACACACACATGGGATTTGACTAGAAAATGGGCACTCCACCAGGCTGATGTAAAACGTATTAGATGTATTTTATTGTGCTATATCACCAGCATAAAACCACAGATAAACATACAATCACAAGACAAGACAAGAAAAATGTGACATCCGAGTGTAATATCAGTTTCAATCGGGGTATACAATATAAAGCATATATGTGCATATATAAATATCATTAATAATAACCCAAAATAAATCAATTCAGAAATTGGCGGAATAAAAGTTAAGTCTAAGTAGGTCTCAATCCACCTGGAGCAACTCCCCAGAAAGATTTCTACCCCTTATGGGAAATATTCAATCAATAAGCCCAAAGATTCCCCCTAGTATTTAGTGCTAATATAGACCCTAAATGCACAAAGTGCTAAAATGGAATAACAAATAGGTACCTACATGTGTAAATAATTAATTACTGGCAATTATATCCTAAATCCTAATGCTAGAATGCATATACATAAGACTTTAAAGTGGACCAACACCCAGGATTTTCACTATCCTGGGTGTTGGTCCACTTTCGCGGGGCACCCGCTGTGTGAAACCCCCCAGAAAGCCCCTAAAATCTTACCTTTTAGGCGATGGACAAGCGACGGATAAGCCGCCGCCGCCTCTCGCGCGTCCCTCTTACAGGGCCCGCACCGGCCATTCACAAATGCGCCCTGCTAGAGGGACGCGCGGGAGGCGGCGGCGGCTTATCCGTCGCCTAAAAGGTACGATTTTAGGGGCTTTCTGGAGGGTTTCACACAGCGGGTGCCCCGCGGAAGTGGACCAACATCCAGGATAGTGATTTCGGATGCCCCCCGGGGAGGGAGCTGATCGGCCCGGGCAATCTTAAAGATTCCCGAGCCGATCAGGGGTGGGTGTTGGTCCACTTTAAAACCACAATTCATGTTAATATATACAAAATCTATCCCCATTTACCTCTAGAAATAAAGTGCTGCTTGTAAATATACCAACAATAAGAAATCCCAAACATACAATAATACATAAATAGCTATAAAAGACCAATACAAACAATTAAACAATCAAATTTGTGTAAAACACACACAAATGCACAGAGCTTTAAAATTAAATAAAATTAAATAAAACGTGAAGAAAACACCAAGCGATCCTACGCGTTTCGTCGCCTAGGCGACTTCTGCTGGACGAAACGCGTAGGATCGATTGGTGTTTTCTATTGGATTTCTGGATTGGACGTTCCTCTTTGCTACCATCTATTGGATCGATGTGTATGGATTAGTGAGTCGGGGACACGGCGGTGGTGAGAATTGCTGGCAATCCCATGTATATACAACGCTGTTTTAACCTTTTAAACTTTGTGAGTGCAATTTGATTAAACCTACTGTGTGTTTTTCTGGACGTATTGCACTATTATTTCTATTGCTTTTCATGTACTGCGTGGGAAGACTGCTGCAGGACTGATTGAAAGCGGATTTAAATTGCTACCACGGGCTTCTGCAACCTTATGAGAGGGTTTATGAACATTTCACAAAAGCTACTTTTAGGACACTAGACCATCATGGTAAGAGTGTGATCACCACACATGGTGGTGGGACTTTAAAAATTCTTCTGGGATTTCAAGACTTTTTATATTTAAACTTCGCGTTTTATTTCATTTTAAAGCTCTGTGCATTTGTGTGTGTTTTCCATTTGTTAAAGAAGAAGGACTTTTTCTGAGCACGTTGAGCTGGCACTTTTGAGAATCAAGCGCGGTGTTTACATTTGTTTTGTTAATCAAATTTGTGTATCATGTGAACAATAAAGACTAATAAAGACACTGGGGGAAAGGAAGGAATCAACAAAATCCAATTATCAAAGATAGTGAGAGAGACCAAACATAACAGAGAATTATATCTACCGCCAAAAAGAACAGTCGGATGTCACACTGCTGCCCACTTACGAGAAGCGCGTAGCCATCACTTTCTCCCTTCAGCTGTGCCCCACATAGCCATCCAGTTGCGGCGGGAGCCGATGCCAGCGCCGGCCGCGCATGCACCGTGGTCTCGAAGGAAAGGTAAGAATATCTGGTGCCCTGGGGGGTTTCACACAGCAAGACATCTCAGTTTGGGATACCAAGGAGGTAGGGAGTTAAGTACTTTAAAGTAAACCAAAACCAGCCCTGTAGTCTATAAGACTCCAGGACCAGCTGATTCCTTTCCCTGGGGCATCCCGCAGTGGAAATGCGAGCCCTGGGACTACAGAGTGGCCCCTTGAGGTGTGGTATAACACTCCACACATGGCGGGAAAGTTGCATGTATAATTTGTCTTCCTTCCGTCCATCTCACTCCTGACTGCCCCACACCCCTGCTGACCTAGGCCCTTATTTATCACGGGCTAGCGCCAGGTAGTGTCTGACGAGCGCCAGGTAGCGGCAGCTAACGGCGACTACCGACTCAAGTACGCCCGGCGGCGGTCACAATGACGCATTTATCAAGCAAAATGAGGCTAGCGACGGCTAGCGCGGCATTCATCATGAAGCCGCCTGGACCGAACAGCGCCGCTGCAAATTCCCTCACAGCGCCAGGTATGAGCTGTCGCTCCCTGGCGATGTCCAATGCATTTCAATGGAGCAATCTATAATTAATCATAATTAATTGTTATTAATTTTTTTTTTTTTTTTTTTATGTCAAAAATTCGGAGACCACTTCTGCAATGTTAGGATTTATTTTTAACTAAAAAAAATTAAAAAAAAAAATATGTGCAGAATTGATCTAACAGGTCTGAGATTAATGTATTCATATTACAAAATGATTCTAAAAACATGTATAATGTTACATTCAAAAAAGATGGTTGTTTAGGGGTTAAAAACTAGTTAATACACATCGCCGCCAGCGCTCTGGGGTTTAAACAAGGAATGGACAGCGACAGCACATTCGGAGCGTGATTTGTTAATGAATATGAAGCTAGCCGTTCGCTCTGGCCATTCGTTGTCAGGCGCTCACATACAACGCTGAACCTGTGAAACAGCGACCCCCCCAGCCCGTATTCATCATTGCCGCACACCGACTGAGTCGCTGCCATCAAGCTAACGCCGGCCAAGCACAGCGAATACTGGCTGGCGCTGAAAAAATCACGCTACAGCCGCTCATCTGGTGCTACCTGGCGCTATTAATGAATCGGCCTCCCCATTTAATTGCTGGCTACCAGACGAGTGCCACTTGTTATAGTTCTCACTTAAAGTGGACCAACACCCAGGATTTTGACTACCCTGGGTTTTGGTCCACTTCGGTGGGGCGCCCCGCTGTGTGAAACCCCCCAGAAAGCCCCAAAAACTCACCTGTCCCCGCTCCCACGTGACCGCTGCAGCCAATCCCCGCCGCCGCCTCCTGTGCGTCACTCTTACAGGGAGCGCGCCCGCGCTGGCCATTCACAACGGGTGCGCGCCCTGCTAGAGGAATGCGCGAGCGGCGGTGGCTCGCTCATGCGCTGCTGGATCGAGGAGCAGGTAGGGATTTCGGGGCTTTCTGGGGGGTTTCACACAGCGGGGCACCCCGATCTTATAGATTCCCGGGCCGATCAGCATCAGGTGTTGGTCCACGTTAAAGGAGCACTATCGCGAAATTATGTAATGTTAAAAATCCTTATAAACATGTTGGCTATTGAGAGGAGGGGTCACTAATACCCCAAAACTGACTAAAACTTCCGCCAAGCTTGTGGCTTATTCTCTAATGGTAGGAATAAAATTCAGGGGTGACAGGTTTAGTCTATGAGGGGTGACAGAGCCCGTCCCCCCGGATGTCATTTTCCTTCCATTAAAAGAAAGAAACCAAGCCTGGCTGAATATTTCTTGATGCCGGGTGTATAAGTGACCCCTCCTCCCACCATCCACCATATTTATATGGATTTTTATCATTGGGCCATTTTTTCGCGATGGTGTTCCTTTAAAGTCGACCAAAACCCACACTAACAAAAGGGGGTGGGAGCAGCTCAATCCCTCTTATTTATACGAGATTGTTCCTTCATACAAGATTATTCTTATTATATAACCCCTTATCATCCAAAATCATTATTATATATCCTCTTATCATACAAAATTATTATTATTATATATCCTCTTATCATACAAAAATATCATTATTATAATTCAGGGCCTGGGAACTAACCCAGTTTAACCCTCTCATCTGATTATTCAGCACCAAACATATCTAGCTATGTGGAAAGACAGAGATTTGGTTGCATATATCTGCAGATACATGTGGAAGCCACACTGCCCCGGCAAGGCACTCTGTGTTTAGTGTGGTCCCTACTCTTAATTCTGAGTCCCCAAAGTTGGGACATGCAATGCAGACAAATATCTGAGAGCTACTCACCTGGGAAGCAGCCAGCCTCCCTTTAGAACACTTCACAGGGAGAAATCCATATTGACTGAATTCCTCCCTGCTTATGCTCATGGCAATTCAAATGAACAAAAGGGGGTGGGAGCAGCTCAATCACTATTATTTATACGAGATTGTTCCTTCATACAAGATTATTCTTATTATAGATATATGCAACCAAATCTCTGTCTTTCCACATAGCTAGACATGTTTGTTGCTTGATATTTAGTTGATGAGAGGGTTAAACTGGGCGGTAAATTAGTTCCCAGGCCCTGAATAATAATGTTGATAATTTTGTATAAATAATAGTGATGGAGCTGCTCCCACCCCCTTTGCTCAAAACCCACACTGCAACACTACTGTGGTGTGAGTTTTGGTCGACTTTAAAGGAGCACCATTGCGGAAAAAATGGCGCAATGATAAAAATCCATATAAACTCTACAGTCACCCGTAAACGCACCTTCTTCCCGGCAGTAGCAGCAGAGGAGCGTGTACCCACATCAGGCGTTTGTGAATGGCCGGCGCAGGCGCGCTCCCTGATAGAGGGAGATGCAGTCACCGGTGTGCGTGGATCCCAGAATCCGAGCACACCGATTGGACGATTGGCTGCGCAAGCCTGGTAGGACCGGGGAAGGGTGACCTGGGGAGTTTCACACAGATCCCGGATCAGGGCGCCCCGGGAGAACGACCAAGGCCTAGGATAGTCAAAATCTTGGGTTTTGATCCACTTTAAAGTAGAAGGAATGTATAAAAGGAATTAAAAAAAACACAGGCAGAAAGGATGATCTAAAGAAAGAATAAAAGAAAGAAAGATAACCGAAAGGAAAAAGGAGAAGGAGTGACTGAAAGCATGACCTTTCTTTCTTTTGTTATCTCATTCTTTCTATTATTGATTGGGGGGATTGGAATTGGGTTGTTGATCACCAAGCACAGGTTTAAAATATGCCTTGTGTGTATTGTACTTAAACCAATTCCGAAAGAAAGAATAGGGATGGCATCAATAAATAAATGAGAGGAGGAAAGAAAGGGACAAAGGACTGAATGAGAAAGAAAAAGCAAAGAATAGAAGGAAATCAAGAAAGAGAGAGAAAGAAAGAGAGAGAGAGAAAGAAAGAGAAAAAGAAAGAGAAGGAATGGGAGGAAGAAAGAAAGATAGAGAAAGAAAGAAAGATAGAAAGAAAGAAAGAAAGAAAGGAGGAGAGAGAGAGAGAGAGAGAGAAAAAGAAAGAAAGAAAGAAAGAAAGAAAGAAAGAAAGAAGAGAAGGAATGGGAGGAAGAAAGAAAGAGAGACAGAGAGAGAGAGAAAGAAAGAAAGAGAAAGATAGAAAGAAAGAAAGAAAGAAAGAAAGAGAAAAAGAAAGAAAGGAGGAGAGAGAGATAAAGAAAGAGAAAAACAAAGAGAAGGAATGGGAGGAAGAAAGAAAGAGAGCGAGAAAGAAAGATAGAAAGAGAAAGAAAGACAGAAAGAAAGAGAAAAAGAAAGAAAGGAGGAGAGAGAGAGATAAAGAAAGAGAAAAACAAACAGAAGGAATGGGAGGAAGAAAGAGTGAGAGAGAAAGAGAGAAAGAAAGAAAGAAAGAAAGAAAGAAAGAAAGAAAGAAAGAAAGAAAGAAAGAAAGAAAAGATAGAAAGAAAGAGAAAGAGAGAAAAAGAAAGAGAAATAAAGGAGGAGAGAGATAGAAAGAGAGAAAGAAAGAAAGGAGGAGAGAGAGAAAGAAAGAAAAACAAAGAGAAGGAATGGGAGGAAGAAAGAAAGAGAGAGAGAAAGAAAGAAAGAAAGACAAAGAGAAGGAATGGGAGGAAGTAAGAAAGAGAGAGACAGAAAGAAAGAAAGAAAGAGAGAGAAAGAAAGATAGAAAGAAAGAAAGAGAAAAAGAAAGAAAGGAGGAGAGAGAGAGATAAAGAAAGAGAAAAACAAAGAGAAGGAATGGGAGGAAGAAAGAAAGAGAGAGCGAGAAAGAAAGAAAGATAGAAAGAGAAAGAAAGATAGAAAGAAAGAAAGAGAAAAAGAAAGAAAGGAGGAGAGAGAGAGATAAAGAAAGAGAAAAACAAAGAGAAGGAATGGGAGGAAGAAAGAGTGAGAGAGAGAAAGAGAGAAAGAAAGAAAGAAAAAAAGATAGAAAGAAAGAGAGAGAAAGAGAGAAAAAGAAAGAGAAATAAAGGAGGAGAGAGAGAGAGAATGAAAGAAAGAGAGAGAGAAAGAGAAAAAGAAAGAGAAGGAATGGGAGGAAGAAAGAAAGAGAGAGAAAGAAAAGAGATAGAAAGAGAGAAAGAAAGAAAGAAAGAAAGGAGGAGAGAGAGAAAGAAAGAAAGAAAAACAAAGAGAAGGAATGGGAGGAAGAAAGAAAGAGAGAGAGAGAGAGAAAGAAAGATAGAAAGAGAAAGAGAAAGAAAGATAGAAAGAAAGAAAGAGAAAAAGAAAGAAAGGAGGAGAGAGAGAGAGAGATAAAGAAAGAGAAAAACAAAGAGAAGGAATGGGAGGAAGAAAGAAAGAGAGAGAGAAAAAGAAAGAAAGATAGAAAGAAAGATAGAAAGAAAGAAAGAGAAAAAGAAAGAAAGGAGGAGAGAGAGAGAGATAAAGAAAGAGAAAAACAAAGAGAAGGAATGGGAGGAAGAAAGAGAGAGAAAGAAAGAAAGAAAGAAATAAAGAGAGAAAGAGAGAAAAAAAGAGAAATAAAGGAGGAGAGAGAGAGAGAGAGAATGAAAGAAAGAGCGAGAGAAAGAGAAATAGAAAGAGAAAGAAAGAAAGGGAAAGCAAGACAACAAAACAATGCAGGAAAGACTAGGAATTAAAAAGGGAAAAACGGAAGGAAAAAATGGCAAAAGAAAAAATAGATTAAATAAAAAAGGAAAGAATAGAACAAGCTGCCCCTGGCTCACACGCATTCGTCCTGGTTACTGCACAGGAGCAGGGAATGAGGCGGCCATCGCACCCGGCACCTTCCTGTGTGAGCCCAGTGCTGACACCTGCCCTGACCAATAGAGGAGCAGCAGGATAATGGCAGGCGTCAGCACTAGACATACCTGGTCAGGTGCCAGGACCCTGCATCTTGGGAGGGCCCGGCTCATCCCCTTTAACCTGTGCAGCCCTTATGCAGGACACAGGGATATAATCCTGGCCGTCCCGGACCAGTACGGCCCAAATCCTGGGTTTTCGGGTCACTTTAAAGCGGAACAAAACCCACCTAGGTCAGCCATAGGTTCTAAAGGGGGATCTCCAATGGGGACGTTTGGCTGTGTGAAACCCCCCGGGGCACCTGTGCCAATGGTGAACGTGCGAGCTCTCGTCCAATGAGTGCGACTATGTCATTGGCCAATGGGTCTCACTGGGGTCAATTCAGAGCCAGGTGGGAAAACTTACTTCAATGGCAGCTTTCTCGCCTAAAAAAAGAAGTGAGTCTTCTTACCTAGCTCTGAATTTACCCCATTGTTAGGAATAGGGACGGCGCGTTGCCGCATGCATTCCGTCCCTGGCCTGTGTGCGCACACTTTCGCCCCTGCCATTCAGCACGCGCACGCCACTGGGGATGCGGCGGCGCAAGCTCCCCATTCTGTTCAATGAGAGCCATTCGCCAGATTAAATAGTAACGGAAGGCGACTATGATTGGAGGAGAATCCGCGCATGCACCATTGGAACCAAAAAGAGGTGCGTAAAAAGTAGCGTTTTGGGGGGATTCACACAGTAGGGCATCCCAATATGGGAAAGGCAAAATCGCAGGTTTTATTCTGCTTTAAAAAGGGCGCACTTGAGACTTAGAGGCCGATTCATTAATAGCGCCAGGTAGCGACAGATGAGCGACTGTAGCGTGATTTTTTCAGCGCCAGCCAGTATTTGCTGTGCTTGGCCGGCGTTAGCTTGATGACAGCGACTCAGTCGGTGTGCGGCAATGATGAATACGGGCTGGGGGGTCGCTGTTTCACAGGTCCAGCGTTGTATGTGAGCGCCTGACAACGAATGGCCAGAGCGAACGGCTAGCTTCATATTCATCAAAAAATCACGCTCCGAATGTGCTGTCGCTGTCCATTCCTTGTTTAAACCCCAGAGCGCTGGCGGCGATGTGTATTAACCCCTAAACAACCATATTTTTTGAATGTAACATTATACATGTTTTTAGAATCATTTTGTAATATGAATACATTAATCTCAGACCTGTTAGATCAATTCTGCACAAATTTTTTTTAATTTTTTTTTTTACTTAAAAATAAATCCTAACATTGCAGAAGTGGTCTCCGATTTTTTGACATTAAAAAAAAAAAAAAAAAAATTAATAGCAATTAATTATGATTAATTATAGATTGCTCCATTGAAATGCATTGGACATCGCCAGGGAGCGACAGCTCATACCTGGCGCTGTGAGGGAATTTGCAGCGGCGCTGTTCGGTCCAGGCGGCTTCATGATGAATGCCGCGCTAGCCGTCGCTCTCGCCGGCGCTAGCCTCATTCTGCTTGATAAATGCGTCATTGTGACCGCCGCCGGGCGTACTTGAGTCGGTAGTCGCCGTTAGCTGCCGCTACCTGGCGCTCGTCAGACACTACCTGGCGCTATCGCTTGATGAATAAGGGCCTTGGTACAGATGGGAAAGAAGGAAAAAACACATTGGGGGTTATTCAAGAAGGGATAGCGCCACGTAGCGGCAGGCAGCGTCTGGTGAACGCCGCGCACTGTACGCAAAACCACATTTAAGAAAGCGAATCTGGTGAGCGCCTCAAACAGCGCCATGTTGCGTCACATGTATCAATCCAGGCAGCTCAGTGTATAGCGCCGGCGCTCTAGTACCTGTCGCTCTGTAGCGCTCTCCCATACATTTCAACGGGGTTTCATTAGTTGTGTATAAACAGCGTGTTTGGCAATTTACATTTTTTTTTTTTTGTTCAAATCATTGTGTGACGTCTCCCGGCTGCAAACAAACACTTTTATACATTTTTTGGACTTTTTATATTTTTCTGCAGAATTGTATTTACAGGTCTGGCACTAAAGAGTTATTGTGTTAAAACAATGTCATTCCATGTGTTTTCGCTTTGTTACAGGTGGATATGTGTTCAAAATCAGACTTTCATCACACAGCTTCTGGCGCTCTATGCTACAGCGCCCAGCTTTAGAGCGCCGACGCTGTGTGTAGTTTTTTGTTAAAGTGGACCAACACCCAGGATTTTCACTATCCTGGGTTTTGGTCCACTTCCGCGGGGCACCCCGATCGCTGCGTGAAACCCCCCCGATCGCCCTAAAAAACTCACCTCACCCCGCTCCTACGCGAGCACTCGTCCAATCAGAGCGCTCAGAGCCGCTGTGGTATGTACGGACAAGCGACGGACAACCACAGCGGCTCTGAGCGCGCTGGAGGCCGCGTCTCGCGCTTCCCTCTAACAGGGAGCGCGCCTGCGCCGGCCATTCACAAACGCCCTGCTAGAGGGAAGTGCGAGATGCAGCCGCGGCTCGCGCATTCGCCGTTGGAACGGGGATAAGGTAAGGTTTCTGGGCATCCTGCGGGGTTTCACACAGCGGGGCATCCCGATTTCGGATGCCCCGCGGGGAGGGATCTGATCGGCCCGGGAATCTTATAGATAGGGGGTTGGTCCACTTTAAATATGGTGTGGAGCGCCGATTGCCGGGCACACTGAGCTGGTGATACCTCTCGCTCACTGCAGCGTTATACTGTTGTTAGAGCACCCAACACACATCACATTCATCAATGCCGGCCAGGTTACTAGAGCAACCGAGACCCGCTTACAGTGTCTACTAGCGGGTCTCTACGCGTCGCTATACAGACGCTCATCTGGCAATACGTGGCGCTAGTAGTGATCCAGCCTCACTTCCACTGCTTCTCATGGTCTATCACCGACTGACTATCGTGATAAAAGAGGCCGATTCATTAATAGCGCCAGGTAGCGACAGATGAGCGCCAGTAGCGTGATTTTCACTGCGCCAGCTATTATTCGCTGTGCTTGGCCGGGGTTTGCTTGTTGACAGTGACTCAGTCGGTGTGCGGTAATGTTGAATACGGGCTGGGGGGTCGCTGTTTCACAGGTTCAGCGTTGTATGGGTGCGCCTGACAGCGAATGGCCAGAGCGAACGGCTTGCTGCAGATTCATTAACAAATCACGCTCCGAATTTTTTCGCGCTGTGAATTCCTTGTATAAACCCCAGAGCGCTGGCGGCGATGGATTTAAAGTAGTTTTTAACCCCCAAACAACCATATTTTTTGATTGTAAAATTATACAAGTTTTAATAAACATTTTGTAATATGAATACATTAATATCAGACCTGTAATATCAATTCTGCACAAATTCATTTTTTTTTTTTTACCTTAAAAAAAAATCCTAACATTGCAGAAGTGGTCACAGAATTTTTGACATTAAAAAAAAAAAAAAAAAAACACATCATTAATAGCAATTAATTATGATTAATTAAAGATTGCTCCATTGAAATGCATTGGAGAGCGCCAGGGAGCGACAGGTCATACCTGGCGCTGTGATGGGATTAGCAGCGGCGCTGTTCGTCGCAGTCGGCTACATGATGAATCCGGCGGTAGCCGTCGCTCTCGCCGGCGCTAGCCTCATTGAGCGTGATAAATGCGTCATTGTGGCCGACGCCGGGCGTACTTGAGTCGGTAGCCGCCGTTAGCTGGCGGGACCTGGCGCTCGTCAGACACTACCTGGCGCTATCGCTTGATGAATAAGGGCATAAGTGTGTGGCCCTTCACTTCCAAGATGTTGTGGTGATTCCTGGCACTGGAGGATATTTGTGTCACATTCATGAAAGGAATGGCGTTTAGACTTCCACAGGAAGAAGCACAGAAATGCCCCGCAGCCGATTCGTCACCTCTGAGGTGTCACATCATTGATGTAACAAGTGGATCCCTCCATTGACTTGTTACAGGGAGGTGACTAAGGTGCAGATAAGTAACAGCACAATGAGAAGTGTCTAAGGACTCGTAAAAGTCTTCCATGTCTCCTTCACTAAAATAAATAGAGGACGGAGCGTCTGCTGCAAGCCGAGGAATTCGCACTTCATCCGTAGAATGTTTCACTCTTCTAATACTAATAATACTAATACTAATAATACTAATACTAATAATACTAATACTACACATCCCCAGAGTCATGTCATCAGCCCGGAACGGAACATAGAGGCCGATTCATTAACAGCGCCAGGTAGCGACAGTTGAGCGACTGTAGCGGCATTTTCACAGCGCCCGCTAGTAGTCGCTGTGCTTGGCCATTGTTCGGTAGTTGATAGCGACTGAGTCGGTTTGCCGTAATGTTGAATATTAGGTGAGGAGTCGCTATTTGACAGGTTCCGCGCTGTATGTGAGCGCATGATAGCGACTGGCCCTAGCGACCGGCTCCCACCATATTCATTAACAAATCACGCTCAAAAAATTCTCGCGCTGTGAAATGCATGTTTAAACCCCAGAGCGCTGGAGGCGATGGGTTAAAAGTAGTTTTTTAACCCCCAAACAACCATATTTTTGGATAAAAAAAAAACAAGTTTTTTAAATAATTTAGTAATATGAATACATTAATATCAGACTTGTAATATCAATTCTGCACAATTTTTTTTTTTTTTACCTTAAAAAATCTAAAATGGCGGAAGTGGTCACAGAATTTTTCACATTAAAAAAAAAAAACACATTAATAACAATTAATTAAGAATATTTAAAGATTGTTCCATTGAAATGCATTGGAGAGCGCCAGGTAGCGAGAGGTCATACCTGTCGCTGTTCAAGGTTGGACGCTGGCGCTGTGGGCTGGAATAATGATGAATGAGTCGCTATATGACGCTATCTCAGTCGCTAAGCAGGATTGGCTTGATAAATGTGTGATTGTGGTGGGGAGCCGGCGTTCTCGTGGCGGGGCCCGTCGTTACCGGCCGCTCACCAGTCGCTACCTGGCGCTATCCTTTCATAAATAAGGGCCATAGTAAAGGTCGGGCTGGCCATTGAGAGCCGCATGTGGTTGGTGGCCATTGTGTGGCTCCCCAGTGGAGCACATGGCGCCCGGGCTGGGCCCACCAGGTGCAGATTGGCCATCAGGAGATCGGATCATTCTTTCTATTAGTCCTTCTATTCATTCATCTCATTTTAAGTTCTGTCATTCCTCTTCTTTTCTTCTTTCTTTCTTTGCATCTAATGCTATTCATTATTTCCTTTTATGCTTTCATTCTTTGTTTTCCTTTCTTTCCATCTATCCTTTGTTTCTTTTATCTAGTATTTCCTTTTTCTTTCTTTCGTTTTTTTTCACACTTTTTTCTATCATTCATTCTATTCTTTATTTCTTTATTTCTAGTCATTTAATTCTTTTTTCTTTCTAGCGTTCTCTTTCTCTCTTTCTATCTTTCTTTCTATCGTTTATCCTGTCAGTCCTTCTATTCTTTGTTTCTTTATTTCTAGTCATTTAATTCTTTTTTCTTTCTAGCGTGCTTTCTTTCTCTCTTTCTATCATTCTTCCTGTCAGTCCTTCTATTCTTTGTTTCTTTATTTCTAGACATTTAATTCTTTTTTCTTTCTAGCATTCTCTTTCTCTTTCTTTCTTTCTATCATTCATCCTGTCAGTCCTTCTATTCCTTGGCCCTTATTCATGAAGGGATGGCGTCAGGTAGTGGCTGGTTAATGAGAGGTAGCGACTGGTGAACGCCAGACACGGCACGCAATTACACATTTATCAAGCAGAATCTGTTTAGCGACTGGGATAGCGCCATGTAGCGTCTGATTCATCATTTTCACAGCCTCAGCGAACAGCGCCGGCGTTCAGCCTTGCACAGCGCCAGGTATGACCTCTCGCTACCTGGCACTCTCCCATACATTTCTATGGACGATCCTTTTCTTCTCTTTAAACTGTGTTTTTTTTTTGTTTTTTTTTTAAATCTCAAATAATTCTGTGACCTCTTCTGGCATTGAATAAGCATTTTTTCTCATTTTTTATATTTTTTATATATTTCTTCAGAAATGACATTACAGGTCTGCCATTAAAGTGTTCATGTTACAATGTTGTTACAATGTAATTCCATATGTTGTCGCTTTGTTACTAGTTGATAGATGCTGAAAAACACACTTTAAACACACCGCCTCCTGCGCTCTGGGCTTCAAACAAGCATTTTTCAGCGCCAGAGATTTGTGAGGCTGTTTTTTTGCTGAATATGGTGTGAGTCGGTCGCTATGAGCAGTCGCTAACATGCGCTCCCATACAGCGCTGTACTGGTCAAATAGTGACTCCTCACAATGTATTCAACATTACTGCACAGCGACTGAGTCGCTATAAAGTAGCGACCCACGGCCGAGCACTGCGACTACTAGCGGGCGCTCTGAAAATGCCTGCTACAGACGCTCATCTGTCGCTACCTGGCGTTAGTGATGAATCAGCCTGCCCGTCTGCAAACAATAAGCTGAATCACAGAAATGACACCTAGGTTCTACACTTTATGTTTGGCGGCCAATCTATATGTGCAGCGTCCCTGAAGACATTGGCAATCCCATATCACTTACAGCTACTAGTGGCAAATTCAGGTCCAATTCCACCAGCTGTTTGTTGGTTTAAAAAATAATAAAAAGACCAGTAATGTGTCTGTAGATACAGACTGAGCTCCACATTAGCCTAGTAATGCATTTGAAAGTGGAAAAAAATAGAAGAAACTCTTTTTAACTATTATGAACTTAACGATTAATGTTAGAGGTCCCCTTTAACAGAAAGCTAGATATCTCATTATAACAGAATCATGTCATTTTAGAGTGGAAGAATTTTCCATTTTCTTTATGGGATAACATCTGCATATAAAGGGGGATTGGGGGTTGGTTCCTCTTTAGGGGGTAAGAACCAATATATGGGCCTAATTGTTTACCCTAAATGTTGAGTGTATACTAATAATTATGTACAAATCAATTTTTATTTCATGCAATCTGTGTACAAAAGATTTTTTAGAATGAAAAGTGAAATTTAAAATGGATGTGAAACACATGTATATATATATATATATATATATATATATATATATATATATATATAGTGATTCCATTGCTTAGTGCCCAGCTGTTAGTCCATAGTCAACTGGGGTTTTTTTGTGAGCGAGGAATAGGGGGGCGCTGTGCGCATCCCACTTTCCGTAAAGTACTTTTAAGAATAGGGGGGCGCTGTGCGCATCCCACTCTCCGTAAAGTCCTTTTAAGAATAGGGGGGCGCTGTGCGCATCCCACTTTCCGTAAAGTCCTTCTAAGAACAGGGGGGCGCTGTGCGCATCCCACTTTCCGTAAAGTCCTTTTAAGAATAGGGGGGCGCTGTGCGCATCCCACTTTCCGTAAAGTCCTTCTAAGAACAGGGGGGCGCTGTGCGCATCCCACTTTCCGTAAAGTCCTTTTAAGAACAGGGGGGCGCTGTGCGCATCCCACTTTCCGTAAAGTCCTTTTAAGAATAGGGGGGCGCTGTGCGCATCCCACTTTCCGTAAAGTCCTTTTAAGAATAGGGGGGCGCTGTGCGCATCCCATTTTCCGTAAAGTCCTTCTAAGAATAGGGGGGCGCTGTGCGCATCCCACTTTCCGTAAAGTACTTTTAAGAATAGGGGGGCGCTGTGCGCATCCCACTTTCCGTAAAGTCCTTCTAAGAACAGGGGGGCGCTGTGCGCATCCCACTTTCCGTAAAGTCCTTTTAAGAATAGGGGGGCGCTGTGCGCATCCCACTTTCCGTAATGTCCTTCTAAGAATAGGGGGGCACTGTGCGCATCCCACTTTCCGTAAAGTCCTTTTAAGAATAGGGGGGCGCTGTGCGCATCCCACTTTCCGTAAAGTCCTTCTAAGAATAGGGGGGCGCTGTGCGCATCCCACTTTCCGTCAAGTCCTTTTAAGAATAGGGGGGCGCTGTGCGCATCCCACATTCCGTAAAGTCCTTCTAAGAATAGGGGGGCGCTTTGCGCATCCCACTTTCCGTAAAGTCCTCTTAAGAATAGGGGGGTGCTGTGCGCATCCTACTTTCCGTAAAGTCCTTCTAAGAATAGGGGGGCGCTGTGCGCATCCTACTTTCCGTAAAGTCCTTTTAAGAATAGGGGGGTGCTGTGCGCATCCTACTTTCCGTAAAGTCCTCTTAAGAATAGGGGGGCGCTGTGGGCATCTCACTTTCCGTAAAGTCCTCTTAAGAATAGGGGGGCGCTGTGCGCATCCCACTTTCCGTAAAGTCCTCTTAAGAACAGGGGGGCGCTGTGCGCATCCTGATTCCAGGATCGGTGAGATTACAACTGTATCTCAATGCTGATTATTTTACCTGTCTTGTGAGTGGATTTGGATCTTTTTATTAAAGTTATAGTTTTTGCAATATTACACTATTTTGGGCTTTCTGCTTCTCCATGTATGTCACCCCCTGAGCTTTGCCTGGAAAAGAGAGATTGCACAGCGGAGGGCTGTATGGAAATAGTACCTTTGTGACATCTGTAAATGCTGGAGGGTTGAAGTGTGGAAGCATTGCTGGATAAGCGTTTATTTAAAAGTGGATTACATCAGAATTGGCAACAACGCCGTGTAAAGTCAATTCTAAGCGCATTGCCTACTTAAAGTTGGTAAGAGTTTGCACGATTGGTGGAGGATTCCTTTGCACAATTTTGCGTGGAGTGCATGCACCGTGGGACATAGTTATATTGAGCACTATAGCACCTTTGAAGGATTAAAAATTGGGACTTTTGTTTTGTCTTATTCAATCTAGCTTGCTCTGTGTTTATATTAATATTTACATTATATATATACTTCTGTGCCCCAAAATGATGCCCTCAAGGTGCTGAGCAGATTTTTTAGGGTGATCTGGGGGGTTTCACGCAGCGGGGCACCCCCGATCGTGGTGCCCCGCGGACGTGGACCAAAACCCAGGATAGTGAAAATCCTAGGTGTTGCAAATGCATGGGGCCCCACGTGCCGCAACCCATCCCCCCAATCTTTTAGATTCCAGGGTCGGACACTGGTCTTCCCCTGGGGAATCCCAAACCAGCCCCACTGTGTGAAACCCAGGACAGTAAAAATCCTGGGTTTCGTTCTCCTTTAACAAACCCAGATGCTGTGGTCAAACAGTAGACAGTTTGTCTAGCGCCATCCCAAGGGGTGTGATGGTGGAAAACCGTGCTATAAATCCTAATATTATGCAGAATCCCCCTCCCCAAACATTTCACACCATCCCAATTCTTCCCAACAGGATCCCAGACAGCAAAACAAACAGAGGCTCCATCCAAAAATCATAAATGAGTTTAGGCTGGAACCCGGGGTCACATCCTGCTAGGTGTATGCTAACTCACTATTTATATTTAACGTGTTGGTGTGTTAATTGCGGCATTGTTACTATGCAAATAGGTGGCCCACCTCTCCAGATGTCTCTGCCTCTGGGCAACGCATCTTCCCCAGACATAACAGGATTCTCATCATCATCATGTGTATTATGGATGCAGCGTCTGAGGAGACCAGCTCTTCCCTCCTCTAGCTTCTGACTTCTACTATCATTTCCATAGAACTCCATCGAGGAAACCCAGCTCTTCCCTCCTCCAGCTTCTGACTTCTACTATCATTTCCGTAGAACTCCATCTAGGAAACCCAGCTCTTCGCTCCTCTAGCTTCTGACTTCTACTATCATTTCCATAGAACTCCATCTAGGAAACCCAGCTCTTCCCTCCTCTAGCTTCTGTCTTCTGCTATCATTTCTATAGAACTCCATCTAGGAAACCCAGATCTTCCCTCCTCTAGCTTCTGTCTTCTACTATCATTTCTATAGAACTCCATCTAGGAAACCCAGATCTTCCCTCCTCTAGCTTCTGTCTTCTACTATCATTTCTATAGAACTCCATCTAGGAAACCCAGATCTTCCCTCCTCTAGCTTCTTCTACTTCTACTATTATTTCTATAGAACTCCATCTAGGAAACCCAGCTCTTCCCTCCTCTAGCTTCTGACTTCTATTATCATTTCCTTAGAACTCCATCTAGAAAACCCAGATCTTCCCTCCTCTAGCTTCTGACTTCTACTATCATTTCTATAGAACTCCATCTAGGAAACCCAGCTCTTCCCTCCTCTAGCTTCTGACTTCTATTATCATTTCCTTAGAACTCCATCTAGAAAACCCAGATCTTCCCTCCTCTAGATTCTGACTTCTACTATAATTTCCATAGAACTCCATCTAGGAAACCCAGCTCTTCCCTCCTCTAGATTCTGACTTCTATTATCATTTCCTTAGAACTCCATCTAGAAAACCCAGATCTTCCCTCCTCTAGATTCTGACTTCTACTATAATTTCCATAGAACTCCATCTAGGAAACCCAGCTCTTCCCTCCTCTAGATTCTGACTTCTACTATAATTTCCATAGAACTCCATCTAGGAAACCCAGCTCTTCCTTCCTCTAGATTCTGACTTCTACTATCATTTCCATAGAACTCCATCTAGGAAACCCAGCTCTTCCCTCCTCTAGATTCTGACTTCTACTATCATTTCCATAGAACTCCATCTAGGAAACCCAGCTCTTCCTTCCTCTAGATTCTGACTTCTACTATCATTTCTATAGAACTCCATCTAGGAAACCCAGCTCTTCCCTCCTCCAGCTTCTGACTTCTACTATCATTTCCATAGAACTCCATCTAGGAAACCCAGCTCTTCCCTCCTCTAGCTTTTGTCTTCTACTATTATTTCCATAGAACTCCATCTAGGAAACCCAGCTCTTCCTTCCTCTAGATTCTGACTTCTACTATCATTTCCATAGAACTCAGTCTAGGAAACCCAGCTCTTCCCTCCTCTAGCTTCTGTCTTCTACTATCATTTCTATAGAACTCCATCTAGGAAACCCAGCTCTTCCCTCCTCTAGCTTCTTCTACTTCTACTATTATTTCTATAGAACTCCATCTAGGAAACCCAGCTCTTCCCTCCTCTAGCTTCTTCTACTTCTACTATTATTTCTATAGAACTCCATCTAGGAAACCCAGCTCTTCCCTCCTCTAGCTTCTTCTACTTCTACTATTATTTCTATAGAACTCCATCTAGGAAACCCAGCTCTTCCCTCCTCTAGCTTCTGACTTCTACTATCATTTCCATAGAAATCCATCTAGGAAACCCAGCTCTTCGCTCCTCTAGCTTCTGACTTCTATTATCATTTCCTTAGAACTCCATCTAGAAAACCCAGCTCTTCCCTCCTCTAGCTTCTGACTTCTACTATCATTTCCATAGAACTCCATCTAGAAAACCCAGCTCTTCCCTCCTCTAGCTTCTGACTTCTATTATTATTTCCATAGAACTCCATCTAGAAAACCCAGCTCTTCCCTCCTCTAGCTTCTGTCTTCTACTATCATTTCTATAGAACTCCATCTAGGAAACCCAGATCTTCCCTCCTCTAGCTTCTTCTACTTCTACTATTATTTCTATAGAACTCCATCTAGGAAACCCAGCTCTTCCCTCCTCTAGCTTCTTCTACTTCTACTATTATTTCTATAGAACTCCATCTAGGAAACCCAGCTCTTCCCTCCTCTAGCTTCTGACTTCTACTATCATTTCCATAGAAATCCATCTAGGAAACCCAGCTCTTCGCTCCTCTAGCTTCTGACTTCTATTATCATTTCCTTAGAACTCCATCTAGAAAACCCAGCTCTTCGCTCCTCTAGCTTCTGACTTCTATTATCATTTCCTTAGAACTCCATCTAGAAAACCCAGCTCTTCCCTCTTCTAGCTTCTGACTTCTACTATTATTTCCATAGAACTCCATCTAGAAAACCCAGATCTTCCCTCCTCTAGATTCTGACTTCTACTATAATTTCCATAGAACTCCATCTAGGAAACCCAGCTCTTCCCTCCTCTAGCTTCTGACTTCTACTATCATTTCCATAGAACTTCATCTAAGAAACCTAGCTCTTCCCTCCTCTAGATTCTGACTTCTACTATTATTTCTATAGAACTCCATCTAGGAAACCCAGCTCTTCCTTCCTCTAGCTTCTGACTTCTACTATGATTTCCAAAGAACTCCATCTAGGAATCCCAGCTCTTCCCTCCTCTAGCTTCTGACTTCTACTATCATTTCCATAGAACTCCATCTAAGAAACCTAGCTCTTCCCCCCTCTAGATTCTGACTTCTACTATTATTTCTATAGAACTCCATCTAGGAAACCCAGCTCTTCCCTCCTCTAGCTTCTGACTTCTACTATCATTTCGATAGAACTCCATCTAGGAAACCCAGATCTTCCCTCCTCTAGCTTCTAGAGATGAGCGAACTTCTTGAAAGTTCGATTCGGGCGATTCGCCGAATTTCCCCGAGAAATTCGGGTTCGCCCGAATCGAACTTTTACGAATCGCTCATCAGAAAAAAAAAATGCCGGCATGGTGGGAGCGGGCAGGACGCCTACGCCTGTCAGCGGGCGGCCGCCGGTCCGCTGGCAGCATAGCCGGCCTGCCCGCTCCCACCATGCCGGCATTTTTTTAAAAAGCAAACACTTACCTGCATGGTCGGAGCGTGGAGGCCGGCGCCGCTCTCAGGCACCCTCTGATGACGCGTCCTCTGATGACAGCTGAGAGCGGCGCCGGCCTCCACGCTCCGGCGCCGCTCTCAGCTGTCATCAGAGGACGCGTCATCAGAGGCTTCCGCCGCCCGCTGACAGCGTAGCTGGCCTGCCTGCTCCCACCATGCCGGCATTTTTTTTTTTATTTCAGGGAAAATTCGATCGGCACGAACCAAAAAATTTGGGGTTCGTGCCGAATCGAATTTTCCCTGAAATTCAGAGCAAATTCCGGTTCGTCCAAACCGGTTCGCTCATCTCTACTTAAAACCTTCAGAAGCATCCTCAAAACCCCAACCATCTGGCCTAACTAAACCCAACCACTTTCCAGCCTTGTGACCCTTCTAAGCACCTGCTACCATGCTAAGTACGTATACTCTGTGACTCCAGCCTCATCCTCACAAGGCCGGGCCCTCCCTCCTCCCTCTACCCCGGGCTGCCCCTATGCACCACGCAGGGCCCTGCATTAACCAGGAGGAGATTGGCCATCGGGAGAGTCTGTCAGTCCTTGTTTCTTTCCTTCCAATCTTTTATTTCTCTTTCCTTCAGTCATTTCTGTCAGTCCTCCTATACTCGTTTTTTCCTATTCTTTTCTCTTTCTCTCTTTCAGTCTTTCATCTGTTCATTCCTTCTCTTTCTCTCTTTCAGTCTTTCAGTCATTCATCTGTTCATTCCTTTTCTCTTTCTTTCTCTATCTTTCTCTCTTTCAGTCCTTCAGTCTTTCATCTGTTCATTCCTTTTCTCTCTCTCTTTCTTTCTTACAGTATTTCATTTGTTCATTCCTTTTCTTTCAGTCTTTCATTTGTTCATTCCTTTTCTTTCAGTCTTTCATCTGTTCATTCCTTTTCTTTCAGTCTTTCATCTGTTCATTCCTTTTCTTTCAGTCTTTCATCTGTTCATTCCTTTTCTTTCAGTCTTTCATCTGTTCATTCCTTTTCTTTCAGTCTTTCATCTGTTCATTCCTTTTCTTTCAGTCTTTCATCTGTTCATTCCTTTTCTTTCAGTCTTTCATCTGTTCATTCCTTTTCTTTCAGTCTTTCATCTGTTCATTCCTTTTCTTTCAGTCTTTCATCTGTTCATTCCTTTTCTTTCAGTCTTTCATCTGTTCATTCCTTTTCTTTCAGTCTTTCATCTGTTCATTCCTTTTCTTTCTCTCTTTCAGTCCTTCAGTCTTTCATCTGTTCATTCCTTTTCTCTCTCTCTTTCTTTCTTACAGTATTTCATCTGTTCATTCCTTTTCTTACAGTCTTTCATCTGTTCATTCCTTTTCTTTCAGTCTTTCATCTGTTCATTCCTTTTCTTTCAGTCTTTCATCTGTTCATTCCTTTTCTTTCAGTCTTTCATCTGTTCATTCCTTTTCTTTCAGTCTTTCATCTGTTCATTCCTTTTCTTTCAGTCTTTCATCTGTTCATTCCTTTTCTTTCAGTCTTTCATCTGTTCATTCCTTTTCTTTCAGTCTTTCATCTGTTCATTCCTTTTCTTTCTCTCTTTCATCTGTTCATTCCTTTTCTTTCAGTCTTTCATCTGTTCATTCCTTTTCTTTCAGTCTTTCATCTGTTCATTCCTTTTCTTTCTCTCTTTCGGTCTTTCAGTCTTTCATCTGTTCATTCCTTCTCTTTCTTTCTTTCTCTATCTTTCTCTCTTTCAGTCCTTCAGTCTTTCATCTGTTCATTCCTTTTCTCTCTCTTTCTTTCTTACAGTATTTCATTTGTTCATTCCTTTTCTTTCAGTCTTTCAGTCTTTCATCTGTTTATTCCTTTTCTTTCAGTCTTTCATCTGTTCATTCCTTTTCTTTCAGTCTTTCATCTGTTCATTCCTTTTCTTTCTTTCAGTCCTTCAGTCTTTCATCTGTTCATTCCTTTTCATTCTTTCTCTATCTTTCTCTCTTTCAGTCCTTCAGTCTTTCATCTGTTCATTCATTTTCCCTCTCTCTTTCTTTCTCTTTCTTTCTTACAGTATTTCATTTGTTCATTCCTTTTCTTCCAGTCTTTCATCTGTTCGTTCCTTTTCTTTCAGTCTTTCATCTGTTCGTTCCTTTTCTTTCAGTCTTTCATCTGTTCATTCCTTTTCTTTCAGTCTTTCATCTGTTCATTCCTTTTCTTTCAGTCTTTCATCTGGTTCATTCATTTTCTCTCTCTCTTTCTCTTTCTTTCAGTCTTTCATCTATTCATTCCTTTTCTTTCTTTCAGTCCTTCAGTCTTTCATCTGGTTCATTCCTTTTCTCTCTCTCTCTCTTTCAGTCTTTCATCTGTTTATTCCTTTTCTTTCAGTCTTTCATCCGTTCATTCCTTTTCTTCCTTCCTTCTTTCATCCGTTCATTTCTTTTCTTCCTTCCTTTCTTTCAGTCTTTCATCTGTTCATTCCTTACCTTCTCTCTCTTTCTCTTTCCTGTCGTTGCTTCTGTCCTTTCTTCTATTCCTTATTAGTTCTGTACTTTTGGTCATTACTTCTTTCGTTTTTTCACTCTACTCTTCAGCAATATTCACCAACTTTACCACCATGTAGTGGTACCAGACCATTTATTTGATAACGTTTGTTGCTACGAGCACTATTAATACTCATCTGCCATTGTTTCTGTGTTGTTTGCCTTGGAGCCTCGGCACCTTTCTACTGTAGGATTGCACCTCTGCACTGAGCACTCCATTGGTACACTTCTATACACATAGGGACACTCCGTCCTCTCATTCATTCTTTATTGCACATATACATTTCTTGGCACAATTATTGTTCCTCTATATGGCACTTTATACACAAGCACTTTCAGTGGGCAGAGACCCCAAGGCATTTAACAGCAGATTATGGCATTATTTAAACCGGACCTTCAGCGTGATTTAATGAAAAGCCCAAACTCTTAAAAAACTATTCCCCATCATCTAAAATTAATATATTTTACGTTTTTAGTCACTAACTTATTATTCTTTCCCCCACTGGGCTGCAACTCTGTTCAGGAATTTAGGATACGGGCGCCGCCATCTTGACTCAGAAGCATCACACTTACTGAGGAGAGGAGAGCGGGATAAGGTACAGGGGGGCGGGTTATAGATGTGCTTTGCCCAGACAGAGCAGAGCTGGGGGTCAGGTAAAGGTCCGCAGTCCCAGAATGCAGAGCAGCACAGTCAGGAGGCACTTCCTGTTTGCAGGCTGTCATGAGCAGCCATCTTGGATGTTTAAAGGCTCATAACATGCAGTAGATGCAGGTAGGATGATTTTTAATGTGGACAATCTGTATGTACAGGGTGTGGGAAACATATAAGATAGACTATTATTCAGAGTGAAGGTCCGCTTTAAGTACCGTATATACTCGAGTATAGGTCGACCCGAATATAAGCCGAGGCACCTAATTTTACCACAAAAAACTCGAGTATAAGCCTAGGGTGGGAAATGCAGCAGCTACCGGTAAATTTCAAAAATAAAAATAGATACCAATAATGTTTTTGAATACCGTAAAGAGCAAGAAGGAGGGAATGTGGAAAAGAGCAAGAAGGAGGGAATGTGGAAAAGAGCAAGAAGGAGGGAATGTGGAAAAGAGCAAGAAGGAGGGAATGTGGAAAAGAGCAAGAAGGAGGGAATGTGGAAAAGAGCAAGAAGGAGGGAATGTGGAAAAGAGCAAGAAGGAGGGAATGTGGAAAAGAGCAAGAAGGAGGGAATGTGGAAAAGAGCAAGAAGGAGGGAATGTGGAAAAGAGCAAGAAGGAGGGAATGTGGAAAAGAGCAAGAAGGAGGGAATGTGGAAAAGAGCAAGAAGGAGGGAATGTGGAAAAGAGCAAGAAGGAGGGAATGTGGAAAAGAGCAAGAAGGAGGGAATGTGGAAAAGAGCAAGGAGGGGGGAATGTGGAAAAGAGCAAGAAGGAGGGAATGTGGAAAAGAGCAAGACTTTAGACTGTAAGCTCGCAAGGGCAGGGCACTCCTCCCTATTGTCTCCTGTGCTCACAACACTTGGTTTTAACCTGTGGCATCTAATTTTGTATTGTTCTCTGTGCTATATGTTTTACCTTGTCTGTATTCTTAACTTGTAAAGCGCTACGGAAGTTGATGGCGCTATATAAATAAACAATAATAATAAAGAAGGAGGGAATGTGGAAAATGTTGGATGTAGAAAAGAGAAGACTGAGAAAAAAAGGTAAAGGCATAAAATTAGAAAGAAAGAATGTGGAAAAGGGAAGAAAGAGTAAAAGAGAGAGATGTGTAAAGGTTAATTACTAATAGTTGTAAATGCTTTACCCCTGCAGTGCACGTGTCCCAGCTTTATCAGTGGAAAAGGCAATATATCCCAGTAGCCGTCCCACAGCCGGAGGCTCTCTATGAAGGGACAGGGGCGGCAGGGCAAGGTGACAGTGTGACTGAGCTGCAGGTGGGGAAGCTGTGGCCTGGCTCTGGGGAAGGGGACACGGCGGCGCTGTGTGAGGAGACTCCGCGGCGCTGTGCTCCAGTTCCGGCTTTTGCCGCCGCCCCCCGCACTGGCTCCGCCGCACACAGGTAAGTCACCCGTCACCTCTGTGTGGCACACACACACACACACACACCTACCTGATGAGGGGGACACAAGAGGACCACATGCCCCGCACTGCTCCAGCATCTTCACTGCCGACGGCGACCGGGGCTGCGCGGGGG
Source organism: Gastrophryne carolinensis (assembly GCA_027917425.1). NCBI lineage: Eukaryota > Metazoa > Chordata > Amphibia > Anura > Microhylidae > Gastrophryne > Gastrophryne carolinensis. The sequence goes on from CM051241.1 coordinate 38,436,316, forward strand.
GGCAGGCGTGGGTGCGCGGCCGCGTGCGCGCACACCTTAGCTCCTCCTACCTTTTCTCCTCCATTTCACTGACTCGAGTATAAGCCGAGGCGGCTTTTTTCAGCCCAAAAAGTGGGCTGAAAAACTCGGCTTATACTCGAGTATATACGGTATACCCTATATTTTAATTATTAGTCTATTGAGGTCCATTTTAGTTCCGCATAGGGTTTTTAATTGTTTTTAAATGTGTTCATTTATGGTTTTTGCCCTGATGTAATGTTTGGATCATCTAATCGAATAAAGTATTGATTTATTATACTTTCTGTTGTGCGGCTGCATCATATAGGTGGGAGCACTTTTTCTTTTGGTATTAAGGGGCCCAGTGAGGCGCTATCGCGCAAGGGCCTCAATAAACATGGAGCCAGCACTGTATACACTTGTCATATCTCTGTTATATACGACTCATAATGCCCTGTGTATTATAACCATGTCATTTGTCCCAGCCTCCTGTAACAAGGAATATATAAAGAAACCAAAAAAAATAATATAACTTTAGAGATTGTGAGATGATACGGGGAGGGCGATTTAGTAATAGCGCCAGGTAGCGACAGATGAGCGCCAGTAGCGTGATTTTCACAGCGCCCGCTAGTATTCGCTGTGCTTGGCCGTTGTTCGGTTGTTGACAGCGACTCAGTCGGTGTGCGGTAATGTTGAATATTAGGAGTCGCTGTTTGACAGGCTCCGCGCTGTATGGGAGCGCCTGACAGCGAATGGTCATAGCGAACGGCTCCCAGCATATTCATTAACAAATCACGCTCAAAAAATTCTCGCGCTGTGAAAGGCTTGTATAAACCCCAGAGCGCTGGCGGCGATGGGTTAAAAGTAGTTTTTAACCCCCAAACAGCCATATTTTTTGATTAAAAAATTAAACAAGTTTTTCAAAACATTTTGTAATATGAATACATTAATATCAGACCTGTAATATCAATTCTGCACAAATTTTTTTTTTTTTTTTTTTTTTTACCTTTAAAAAAATATCTAACATTGCCGAAGTGGTCACAGAATTTTTGACATTGTAAAAAAAAAAAAAAAACATTAATATCAATTAAATATGAAGATTTAAAGATTGCTCCATTGAAATGCATTGGAGAGCGCCAGGTAGCGAGAGGTCATACCTGGTGCTGTGATGGGATTAGCAGCGGCGCTGTTCGTTGCAGTCGGCTACATAATGAATCCCACGCTAGCTGACGCTCTCACCGGCGCTAGCCTCATTTAGCGTGATAAATGCGTGATTGTGTCCGCCGCCGGGCGTTCTGGAGTCGGTAGCCGCCGATAGCTGGCGATACCTGGCGCTAGTGAGACACTACCTGGCGCTAGCCCTTGATAAATAAGGCCCTTAATAAAAAAAAATGGTTGGGAATGCCAGGTCTACACCATTGTAAATATCCTTTCATGTGCGATATATACAAGTTATTTTTTTGCTCTTATGTACCCCTGTACCACTTAATAAAAGTTTCGAAACTAAAAAGTGTAGCGTCGCACAAAGAAAAAAAAAAAGCCAAGTGAAAAGTGCTTTCCTCCTGTCTGTTCTCATGCGGGTGCTAAAGCAGCCTTTTGTTTGTTGATTTAGGAGTACACAAAATAACAGAGGATATCGCTGTAGCTACTCGAGGTAACACAATGTAAAGCGGTTCACATGTCTCCCAATGTGCGTAACCCAAGCCGGCCCTATGCAAATTCCCACCGGCTACACCTATAAATATTTTATTGCATGACAGAAGAATTAGTTATATTGTAACACGGCCCTGCAGAATGAATTGCGCACTGTGCGGGGAGGTGGGACCTGGAAAGTGAATTCTCAGTTGTCAAGTGCACGTAATTCGTCTCCGACACAGAAAATGGCAAATAATCGAGTATCTGTTGAATGTCGAATGATCTGTATGTGAAGCGCAAGGCTCCACTGAGACAGGAAAAGTGAATTTATAAGTGGTTGTTGCTGGATCCTTCAATGGTTATTGTATCTCTTAAAGTGGACCAACACCCGGGGGGGATCGGCCCGAGAATCTATAAGATTCCCGGGCCGATCAGATACCCCTCCCCGCGGGGAATCCGAAATCGGGATGTCCCGCGGGATGAAACCCGCCAGGAAGCCCACAAATCCAACCTTTTCCACGTTCCAGCAGCGCATGCGCGTCCGCCGCCTCCCGCGCGTCCCTCTAGCAGGGCGCGCTCCCGCGCTGGCTGCTTGTGAATGGCCGGCGCGGGTGCGCTCCCTGTAAGAGGGACATGCGGGAGGCGGCGGCGGACGCGCTCTGCTTGTCTGTCGGTGGGGATTGGCTGCAGCAGTCACGTGGGAGCGGGGCGAGGTGAGTTTTCGGGGCTTTCTGGGGGGTTTTACACAGCGGGGCACCCCCGATCGGGGTGCCCCACCGAAATGGACCAAAACCCAGGATAGTAAAAATCCTGGGTGTTGGTCCACTTTAAAGCAGAACAAAACTCGGTTTTGCTTCTTGGCATCCCGATTTGCAGCAATGTTTACATCGGTGAGGGAGCTGCTGGGAAAGGTGAGTTTTGTGGCAACCAGGTGGTTTTTACACAGTGGTGCATCATTGCTTGGGATGCTCGGGGAGGGGGGGAGGGACTGGTCCTTGAATCTTTTAGAACCGGGAGCAGTTGGGGGTTAGGTGCCTTGCTTAAGAGCACTTTAGTCAATCCAACCTGCAAACCTTCAGTCACAAGGCTACTTCCTTAACGTCTAGGCCATGACTGCCAAGGACCACCCTGCAGGCTCTCTACTTTCTGGTCCCCTGACAAAGGGGCCCAGTGGAGGATCAGGCGGTGGCTAAAAGGTCCAGAGGTCATGGATACCTGCCACTCCAGTAGGACCGGTCAGTGGGAGGACACCACAAGGCTACTTCCTTAACGTCTAGGCCATGACTGCCATGGACCACCCTGCAGGCTCTCTACTTTCTGGTCCCCTGACAAAGGGGCCCAGTGGAGGATCAGGCGGTGGCTAAAAGGTCCAGAGGTCATGGATACCTGCCACTCCAGTAGGACCGGTCAGTGGGAGGACACCACAAGGCTAATTCCTTAACGTCTAGGCCATGACTGCCAAGGACCACCCTGCAGGCTCTCTACTTTCTGGTCCCCTGACAAAGGGGCCCAGTGGAGGATCAAGCGGTGGCTGAAAGGTCCAGAGGTCATGGATACCCGCCACTCCAGTAGGACCGGTCAGTGGGAGGACACCGAAGCAGGATCTCCAGAAAAGACATTCCTTTTTTACCACGAGAACTATAAATCTGTGGAATAGTCTCCCACAGAAGTTTGACGCAGCAGCAACAGCTGACAGCTTCAAAAAAAAGGATTAGATGCTTATTTAGAAGAAAACATTGTCAGTTACTATTAGCTGTTATCAGAAAATAATAAAATAACTTTTCTTAACCCTGTCCCTTGGCTGAACTTGTATAAAAAAGGAAGAAAATCCACCCCTCCTGCTGAAGGGAATTCTGATTTGGGATGCCCTGCTGTGTTCATCCCCTGGGGTCAAACATAAATTCGCTTTTTACCCACTAAGCCAATTGATGCCGCTCATGCCATTCAGATTTGCCGCTCTAAGCTCAGTGCTGTGGGCATACCCAAGCTGGCCATTCAGAATGGCCTGGCATGAGGTATAGTAGGGATGCAGCAGCCATATGCAGAGAGGGCTCAAGGAACGGGGGAGCCGATCTGGTGACCCCTGGGGCTTCACACAACATGGCAGTAGGGATGCCCCATAATAAGATAGACCATTGCCCCAAGAGTTATACACTCGAGAGGTTGTGGAACAAAACTGTGGGTGACCTGCCCTGGCCCTCACTCGGGGCATCCCAAATTAGGATGTCCTCCTGTGTGAGCCCCGCCTTCCCCGGGTCTCTGCTTTGTCCCGACTCCCACGGCAATGTAAACATCAAGAGCATCCCCAGCATCTCTGGGGGATAGAAAGGCTTGGGGAAAAGCAGGAGGGGGCCTTCGTCTAAAGGGAAACTGGGGATGCAGACACGGCTGCTCCCTATTGCTGAGCTCATTAACATGCACTGCATATGGCGCTGATTGGACACGCATAAGCCACAGAACTGGGGAAGAGTACGTTTTCATAGGTGATCTGAGGGGTTTCACATAGCGAGCATCCTAAATTGGTATGCCCCAGGGGTAGGGATCAAAACCCAGGATAGTGAAAGTCCTAGGTTTTGTTCTGTTTTAAAGAGGAACAAAACCTAGGATTTTTACTTTTTTTGGTTCTGTTCCTTCTGGTGGAGAGTATCCCCCCATTGTGTGTATCCCCCAGGATTGCCGTAAACTCACCTTTTACTCATTCCCAAGGCACGTGCATGAGCCGCTCGGGAAATATATTACCCCTTACTGGTCACTTGCTGTATTACCAATGGAAGGTAACAATAACCAGAGCTCGTTTCAGGGATCGGTTCAGATGAGGACAATGTCCTGAAGCACAATGTGTCAGAGGTCTATAAATACACAAAATAAAAAAAAATAATGTAAATGGGCGACCGATCTTTAAAACGAGATACTGTCGCTGACATCATGGCTCCTATATCATTTATAGACATTGATCACTAACGCGACATCTGAAAATAAAGAAGGAATGAAACCTAGAAACATTAGACCTTGTATAGATCAGGTTTAGAACGTGTGTACGTTCTGTACTCCACTGCTTGTAGGAAACAGGCTCACAAGGTCACCAGGAAATCCCCCGGTGGGCCCCTGGACGCAGGTACCCCTTGAGAGCCTTTATCACCAAAACCTAAACTATATATAGCTTAACTAAAGGGTAACTATAACTGTAGCATAACTATAGGGGGAGCAGGGCATGCAACCGCAACGGGGCCCGGAAGATCGGGGGCGATCATTGTTATTCCACCACCTTATTTATTATATTATGTGCTCAATTCTCATTGTTCAGAGAAATGAAGCACCATCTGTCTTGGGTGTGATGAACTACAGCACAAGTTGCGTTCTTTTTACATTTTGGATCCTCGCTACATTCAGCAGCATATAGAGAAAATGCACAGGTTTAAAGAGAAGCAAAAGCAGTCCCGCCCAGAAGATTCCTTCTGGTTTTGGGATGGCCCACCGTGTGAGTGAGACCCCAGCTATCACTGCATTAACTCACCTATACACCGTTCCCTTTGCCCTGTTATACCTTTGGCTAGGCGTATATCTACACCAGGCATTTGTGAATGGACGCCGGCCTGCCCCCAGCTAGAGGCGACTGGGGATGCGGAGGCGCACTCACCCCATTTTGTTTCTTCACCACACTGACATCAGTGAAGCGATGAGAGTTTGAATGGTATTTTTTCAGTGGTGGAGTTTATGCGGGGCAAGTCTCCTTGAAGGGGGTAAGTGATTTATACGCTTAACCCCGAGGGAAGGTTAAAGGACTTGTGCCCTTGTGCCTCTCGCAGTCTTGGCGAGGCGTTGCGGGGTTCGTAGGGAACCGCTGCTTGGTTATTTGAAGCGCGCTATATAAATTGTGATTATTTGTGATTTGGGAACAGATTTGTCTGTTTACTGTGAGTTTACCTGAGCACTGAAACCTTTTTCTCTCTTTCTCTCTGACAATAGAGTGTTAAGATCTTCTCAAATGAACCAACTGGCAACCTTCGCCTTGGGAACACCATGAAAGAACCGTAGGTATACACACAGCGGGGAGTCCCCTGTTAGAGAGTCACTCAGGTCTATAAGACTAGATGGGTTAGTCTACCTCAGCGTGTGACCCCCCCCCCCCTTGGATGGCCCGATGCTGCACACTAGCATACCTCTAGCTAGCCTCCACACACCCACATTCTGGATGACTAGCACGGGCCCACCAACAGCTTGTGCAATTCAGATTTTCTTGCTGCTCTGAGCTTGGTGCGACAAAAGAAATCTGAATGGAATAAGCCCCACTGATCGGCTGAGTGGCCTGCACATGTGTCATGGGCTGGGCCAGATTAAGTGTGGTGGAGGCCCACAAATAATGTTTTTTTCCTGTAAAATAATAGTCCAGCCAAGTAACGGATCCGTGGTTGTCTGGCACCCACCCACTTACTGGAAAGTCAGATTAAGTCCCTGGTGCCATCCAAGCCATATCGCCAGTCACCAGGTAGCCTCCCTGTGTATCCCTGTGGACCGCCAACAAACTCAGACCTTCCGGTGATGTGTTTTTCCCCCCAGTTCCAGTGATGTGTTTTTCCCCCCAGTTCGCCCCTTACACTCCCCTTCCACCACACAGAATCGTACGAGAGCGAAAGCCGAGTGGCGCTAAAGGGATCCAACTGCACCACCAGCCGCATCCCCCACTCCCCTTCTTGCCATGGCGTGCCCGCACCACCCATTCAGAAAGGCCAGGGACGGCTAAAGGTGAACAGGGATGCGGCCGCAGCGCCAAGGGCTCCAGGAGGTGAGTGAAACTGATGATCGGGGGGGTCACACAGTGGGGCATCCCATTTCGAGATTCCCCAAGAAGCGGAACTCGAAAGGCTGTGGAGTCTAAGGCCCTTATTTATGAAGGAATAGCGACAGGTAGCGACTGGTGAGCGGCCGGTAATGACGGGCCCCGCCACGAGAACGCCGGCTCCCCACCACAATCACACATTTATCAAGCCGATCCTGCTTAGCGACTGAGATAGCGCCATATAGCGACTCATTCATCATTATTCCAGCCTCAGCCCCAGCGTCCGACCTTGAACAGCGACAGGTATGACCTCTCGCTACCTGGCGCTCTCCAATGCATTTCAATGGAACAATCTTTAAATATTAATAATTAATTGTTATTAATTTTTTTTTTTTTTTTTAAATGTGAAAAATTCTGTGACCACTTCTGCCATGTTAGATTTTTTTTTTTTTTTTTACCCTTTAAAAAATTATTTGTACGGAATTGATATTACAGGTCTGATATTATTGGATTCATATTACTAAATTATTTAAAATTTTTTTTTTTTTTGGTTTCCAAAAATATGGTGGTTTGGGGGTTAAAAAACTACTTTTAACACATCGCCTCCAGCGCTCTGGGGTTTAAACATGCATTTCACAGCGCGAGAATTTGTTGAGCCTGATTTTTTGATGAATATGGTGGGAGCCGGTTGCTCTGACCAGTCGCTATCATGCGCACCCATACATCGCAGAACCTGTCAAATAGCGACTCGTCACCCTGTATTCAACATTACGCCACACCGACTGAGTTGCTGTCAACAACCGAACAACAGCCAAGCACAGCGACTACTAGCGGGCACTGTGAAAATACCGCTTCAGTCGCTCAACTGTCGCTACATGTCGCTATTAATAAATCAGCCTCCCCGTCTTCTAGACTTTTTTGCTCTGCTGGGGTTTGGTCCGCTTAAAGAGGAACATCAAAAGAGTCTTTTAAACTCCAGGGCCTTCAATTTTCCTCTTTAAGTAGATCAAAACCCAGCAGAGCAAAAAAGACTATAGGGTAGGCCTATTCCTTATCCCTGGGGTATCCTTTTTTTGGGATGCGCTACTGTATGGAACTCCTTGAATTGCCGGTATACTCACCCTACTCGTGATCCCATGGTACATACACCACACAGCAGTTACACAAACACAGGCCCCCTCCCTAAACCCCTCGCATGCCGATAATGCTGGATTCATCCCCTGCATTTCCTTCTCCTCTTCACCCCACAGCCCAGAAAGAGCAGAAGCAATTTGATGACGTGTGAGGCACAGGCCTATGAACGTGCTATTCACAGGAAAATAAGAGGACCAGTCGGCTGCAGACTATGGCCCTTATTTAACAAGGGATAGCGCCAGGTAGCGAATGGTGAGCGAACGGTAATGACGCTCACCGCCACGAGTACTCCGGCTCCCCTCCGCAATCACACATTTATCAAGCCAATCCTGCTTAGCGACTGACAGAGCGCCAGATAGCGAATCATTCATCATTATTCCAGCCTCAGCCCACAGCGCCAGCGAGCGACCTTGAACAGTGACAGGTATGACCTCTCGCTACCTGGCGCTCTCCAATGCATTTCAATGGAGCAATCTTTAAATATTCATAATTAATTGCTATTCATTTTTATTTATTTATTTTTTAAAATGTCAAAAATTCTGTGACCACTTCTGCAATGTTAGATATTTTTTAAGTTAAAAAAAAAAAAAAAAAAATTATTATTTATATTACAAAATGTTTTGAAAAACATGTTTTTTTTATTTTCAAAAAATCTGGTTGTTTGGGGGGTTAAAAAACTACTTTTAACCCATCGCCGCCAGCGCTCTGGGGTTTAAACATTCATTTCACAGCGCGAGAATTTTTGGAGCGTGATTTGTTAATGAATATGCTGGGAGCCGTTCGCTATGGCCGTTCGCTGTCATGCGCTCCCATACAGCGCGGAACCTGTCAAACAGCGACTCCTAACCCCGTATTCAACATTACCGCACACCGACTGAGTCGCTGTCAACAGCCGAACAACGGCCAAGCACAGCGAATACTAGCGGGCGCTGTGAAAATAACGCTACTGTCGCTCATCTGTCGCTACCTGGCACCTATTAATGAATCGGCCTGTATGTTATACCCACTTTGGGGAAAGATTTTGCCTGCGCTTGCTACAGCTGTAATGAGCCATCGGCGGCCCTGCTTTACTAGCATATCCCTCGATGCCCAGTCCTGCATACTGCGCTTCAGGATGGAGAGCAGCGTGCTGGCGACCAGGATTGCCACCCCAAGCTGCCGTGATGCCGGGGGAAATGTGCAGCACAGCGGCCATATTCCGCTACAGGGGGAAGCGCGGTGTGCTGCCATGGCTACCTATTCCTGCCAGCCACACACTGCAACTGGTGCGTGCTGCTCGGAACTCCTGCTTTGCCATTCTGGGTGGGGGGTAGTGTAGTCGCCCGGCTGGTCCAGCAGAAAATAGTTCCCTGCATTGAGCCGCCAGCGGCTGTGCTTGGCGGTTTATGGGCAATGAGCGGCCGTCCACTGACAGCTCTGCACCCACACATCCCTGTAGCGTTGCTGACAGTGGCTTTGCTGCTCCAGACTCTCCGTCCTGCCCTTTGGCTGCAGGTTTGAAAAAACAAAGGCGCTGGCAGCCCCACAGCCCATAAGAACAAAGACTGAAAATCCTCCCGGACCAGACCATAACTCAAAGTTTGCAAGAAGAAAGGGGAGCTCCAAAACAACCCCAAAAATATACCTGTATCAATAGTAGACCGCACCGCCAACAATATTATTAAAAATAACCCTTTATTTGTAATATGGGTAATTTTACAAAAAATAGTTCTAGTCACACTATAATTTTACAAAAAATTTTACAAAAATAGTTCTAGTCACACTAGTCAAAAAATAGTTCTAGTCACACTATAATTTAAAAACAATTTAAAAACATCAGATCCCCTGGGATATAATAATACACTCTCTAATAGAAATGAATCAACAAAATATTCTTCTCACACAGCATAAATTAAATTGATACAGTACAGACAGTATTTGACTTAAAAATAATATATGTATGAAAATATATATATATAATTGATATGTGCAAAAACAGTGCTAAGAAATACACTAATTGAAATATGTGTGCAAAATATATGACTAAAGTCTACGCAAAAACTATTACTCAAGTGTCAATCTGTAACATCAAACTAGGATAAAGTGTCAAGTGCCCTTAAAGCGGACCTTCACTCTAAATAAGAGTCTATCTTATATGTTTCCCACACCCTGTACATACAGATTGCTCACATTAAAAATCATCCTACCTGCATCTACTGCATTTTATAAGCCTTTAAACATCCAAGATGGCGGCTTATGGAAGCTGCCATTTTTGCAGGCAGCCTGCAAACAGGAAGTGCCTGCAAACAGGAAGTGACTGTGCTGCTCTGCATTCTGGGACTGCTGACCTTTCCCTGACCCCAGCTCTGCTCTGTCTGAGCAAAGCACAGCTATAACCCGCCCCCCTGTACCTTATCCCACTCTCCTCTCCTCAGTAAGTGTGATGCTTCTGAGTCAAGATGGCGGCGCCCGTATCCTAAATTCCCGAACAGAGTTGCAGCCCAGTGGGGGAAAGTATAATAAATTAGTGACTAAACATGTAAAATATATTAATTTTAGATGCTGAGGAATTGTTTTTTAAGAGTTTGGGCTTTTCATTAAATCATGGTGAAGGTCCGGTTTAAGTCGTGTAATAGCACAGCCAGCAAGACTACGCTGTGCTGTGCTGTGCCGATATAAACAGTTATCAATTATAAGCAAAAAGTGTGCTGGTGAGGACTAAAAGATAATAAAGTACATCACCGGGTGCTTAGAGTCATCCTCTGGGGATCCTAACGAACAGAAGCGCATAACTCAAAGTTTGGTGGAGGTCCCCTTTGCAAGGAAAATGGTGGTGGCCCCGGGCGCGCACCCCTTTCATACTCCTCATAATCCGGCCCTGGCCGTGGGAATAAGTAAAAGGTGAGGCAACTCTGGGGGATAAACACAGCAGGACATCCCAAATAGTGATGAACTGCCAAAGAGGAACACAACCCAAAAAAGTCAAATTCTTGACCGCTGATCCTCTTTTAGTGGATCACAACCAGTGGGAGTGAAAAACCTGGATTTCGGTCCACTTTAATGTTATCTCAAAAGCCTTATGGGTACATTTAGGCCCCGAAGTACGGTTCCTTTTGCAGTGTCCTGTCGGGTGAAAGCAGGCTTGGCTAATGTTTGGATTTTTGGGGAGAGACTGCAGTCACCATTACTGCACAAAGTAGTAAAAGGCCCTTGCAAATAAGAGATTAAGTTTATGCTAATGAGGAACAGTTTTTAATCTCTTATTTGCAAGGGCCTTTTACTACTTTGTGCAGTAATGGTGACTGCAGTCTCTCCCCAAAAATCCAAACATTAGCCAAGCCTGCTTTTACCCGACAGGACACTGTAAAAGGAACAGTACTTCAGGCCCTAAATGTACCCATAAGGCTTTTGAGATAACATTAAAGTGGACCGAAATCCAGGTTTTTCACTCCCACTGGTTGTGATCCACTAAAAGAGGACACCTTGAGAAAGTCACGCTGTGACGTCACGAAACGCATTGGTGGTGAGGAGTGTGGGCAGGTGAGGGGGGGGGTCTGTCCATGTGAGTCTGCTTTGTTTAACATATTTTGCTATATTATCTATAGTTTGTATGTTTTCACTTGGCGAGTCCTCATGTTATGTTTAGTTAGGATTGTGGTTAGTGTTCAGTAACCTATTTTTTCACATATGTTGCTTTAGTGTGGCGGATATATTAGGACATTATTTAGAGTAATTAGTTTAAAGTGAAGCACGATTGGCACTAGATTTATGCACATTGAAAATCATGTATACTTATATTATCAGTTATTAATGTAGTTAAGAGTAGCTCTTTCTATTCAAATATATAGGAATTAATAGCAGCGTTGCCATTGGGTCAAGTTGACCCTCCCCTTTGTTTGGCCCCCTCCTCTGTGTTAGTATTGTCTTTATATGTTTTTTAAAATGGTTTTAGAATTGTCATATGGTATTGTGCAATGAATGTAGGTAGTTATATGTAGCAATAAACTTGAATATTTTTTGCATAGCTGTTCATTGTCCAGTGGTGCTTCTGTGTTTGCAGGGTTTGGGTGGGTGTGTGGGGCCCCCCGCTTTGGTTTCACGATAAGTACATACCACATAGTACATCAACTTTAAGTTTATGCTAATGAGGAACCGTTTTTAAAGTTGATGTACTATGTGGTATGTACTTATCGTGAAACCAAAGCGGGGGGCCCCACTCACCCACCCAAACCCTGCAAACACAGAAGCACCACTGGACAATGAACAGCTATGCAAAAAATATTCAAGTTTATTGCTACATATAACTACCTACATTCATTGCACAATACCATATGACAATTCTAAAACCATTTTAAAAAACATATAAAGACAATACTAACACCGAGGAGGGGGCCAAACAAAGGGGAGGGGGGAGGGTCAACTTGACCCAATGGCAACGCTGCTATTAATTCCTATATATTTGAATAGAAAGAGCTACCCTTAACTACATTAATAACTGATAATATAAGTATACATGATTTTCAATGTGCATAAATCTAGTGCCAATCGTGCTTCACTTTAAACTAATTACTCTAAATAATGTCCTAATATATCCGCCACACTAAAGCAACATATGTGAAAAAATAGGTTACTGAACACTAACCACAATCCTAACTAAACATAACATGAGGACTCGCCAAGTGAAAACATACAAACTATAGATAATATAGCAAAATATGTTAAACAAAGCAGACTCACATGGACAGACCCCCCTCACCTGCCCACACACTCCTCACCACCAATGCGTTTCGTGACGTCACAGCGTGACTTTCTCAAGGTGTCCTCTTTTAGTGGATCACAACCAGTGGGAGTGAAAAACCTGGATTTCGGTCCACTTTAATGTTATCTCAAAAGCCTTATGGGTACATTTAGGGCCTGAAGTACTGTTCTTTTTACAGTGTCCTGTCGGGTGAAAGCAGGCTTGGCTAATGTTTGGATTTTTGGGGAGAGACTGCAGTCACCATTACTGCACAAAGTAGTAAAAGGCCCTTGCAAATAAGAGATTAAAAACTGTTCCTCATTAGCATAAACTTAAAGTTGATGTACTGTGTGGTATGTACTTATCCCTCAGTTTTAACCTGTTGAATGTGACACCATTGTACCAGCAGGATCAAAGAGGAACGACACCCAGGTAAATGATTCTCTGGTGGGGCATCCCGATTTAGGACGCTCAGCCATTCAGCAGCATTTGTTTCATTCAGATTTCTTTTGCCGCACTGAGCAGAGAATGCGAACCCCTGGCCGTATCCCCACCCCTGCCTCTAGCCAGGGATGAGCTTATCATTTATGGGGCCCCATGCTAAATCATGTCTGGACAAATTTTATAGCAGCCGCCTGCTCATGCGCTGTGGGAGTGCGAGCCAACCCAGAGGGTTTCACATAGAGGGGCATCCTTGCATTGTATGTCCATGGCCTAGGGAATTGCCCGGAAATTGCCCATATGGCTGTCTAATTTCTACTCCCTGTGGCATTCCAAACTAGCCCACTCAACCATCAAGTGCTATTTGTTTAGGGCCCCCTAGAAGGTGGGGGCCCATGCATTTGCATGGTATGCATGGGGGTTAAGCATGTCACTGTCTTTAGCTACATATTTGCCACACTGCTAACCCAAAAAAGCCTGGCGCTGGCAATCCCATGATTAGAGGTACGCCGGGGGATGTGGTCGCGCTGCAGAGATGTGTCACGGGCAAGTCAGAATGGTCTGGTGATCTACAGGGATTTACACAAATCTTTTACAAAAGAGGTAGAACAATGTGCCGCAGAACAGGGGAAAAATGTTAATCAATAAATACGATATGTTAGAGAGAAGCACGGGATGTGGCCGCCAGCGTGCTCAGAGCTGCTGAGGTTTGACGCCGCTTTGACGCGGTTTCGAGCGCGCTGATTGGACGAGTGGCCGCGCATGCGCCACAGGAGCGGGGTGAGGTGAATTGAATTGGGCAATCTGAGGGGTTTCACATAGCAGGGTCGGGGTGCCCCGGGGAAGTAGACCAAAACCCAGGATAGTCAAAATCCTGGGTGTTGGTCCAATTTAAAGAATTAGATAGATATCCAGAAACAGATAGATAGATATCGATAGATATCGATAGATAGATATCGATAGATAGATATCGATAGATAGATATCGATAGATATCGATAGATAGATATCGATAGATATCGATAGATAGATATCGATAGATATCGATAGATAGATATCGATAGATAGATATCGATAGATAGATATCGATAGATAGATATCGATAGATAGATATCGATAGATAGATATCGATAGATATCGATAGATAGATATCGATAGATAGATATCGATAGATAGATATCGATAGATAGATATCCAGAAACCGATAGATAGATAGATAGATATCCAGAAATAGATAGATAGATAGATATCCAGAAACAGATAGATAGATATCCAGAGATAGATAGATAGATAGATAGATAGATAGATAGATAGATAGATAGATATCCAGAAATAGATAGATAGATATCCAGAAATAGATAGATAGATAGATAGATAGATAGATAGATAGATAGATAGATAGATAGATAGATATCCAGAAACAGATAAATAGATATCCAGAGATAGATAGATAGATAGATAGATAGATAGATAGATAGATAGATAGATAGATAGATAGATAGATAGATATCCAGAAACCGATAGATAGATAGATATCCAGAAATAGATAGATAGATAGATAGATAGATAGATAGATAGATATCCAGAAACAGATAAATAGATATCCAGAGATAGATAGATAGATAGATAGATAGATAGATAGATAGATAGATAGATAGATAGATATCCAGAAACCGATAGATAGATAGATAGATATCCAGAAATAGATAGATAGATAGATAGATAGATAGATAGATAGATAGATAGATAGATATCCAGAAACAGATAAATAGATATCCAGAGATAGATAGATAGATAGATAGATAGATAGATAGATAGATAGATAGATAGATAGATAGATAGATATCCAGAAACAGATAGATAGATATCGATAGATAGATATCGATAGATAGATATCGATAGATAGATATCGATAGATAGATATCGATAGATAGATATCGATAGATAGATATCGATAGATAGATATCGATAGATAGATATCGATAGATAGATATCGATAGATAGATATCGATAGATAGATATCAATAGATAGATATCAATAGATAGATATCAATAGATAGATAGATAGATAGATAGATAGATATCCAGAAACCGATAGATAGATAGATATCCAGAAACAGATAGATAGATAGATATCCAGAAACAGATAGATAGATATCCAGAGATAGATAGATAGATAGATAGATAGATAGATAGATAGATAGATAGATAGATATCCAGAAACCGATAGATAGATAGATATCCAGAAATAGATAGATAGATATCCAGAAATAGATAGATAGATAGATAGATAGATAGATAGATAGATAGATAGATATCCAGAAACAGATAAATAGATATCCAGAGATAGATAGATAGATAGATAGATAGATAGATAGATAGATAGATAGATATCCAGAAACAGATAGATAGATATCGATAGATAGATATCGATAGATAGATATCGATAGATAGATATCGATAGATAGATATCGATAGATAGATATCGATAGATAGATATCGATAGATAGATATCAATAGATAGATAGATAGATAGATATCCAGAAACCGATAGATAGATAGATATCCAGAAACAGATAGATAGATAGATATCCAGAAACAGATAGATAGATATCCAGAGATAGATAGATAGATAGATAGATAGATAGATAGATAGATAGATATCCAGAAACCGATAGATAGATAGATATCCAGAAATAGATAGATAGATATCCAGAAATAGATAGATAGATAGATAGATAGATAGATAGATAGATAGATAGATATCCAGAAACAGATAAATAGATATCCAGAGATAGATAGATAGATAGATAGATAGATAGATAGATAGATAGATAGATATCCAGAAACAGATAGATAGATATCGATAGATAGATATCGATAGATAGATATCGATAGATAGATATCGATAGATAGATATCGATAGATAGATATCGATAGTCAAAATCCTGGGTGTTGGTCCAATTTAAAGAAATGTAAAACATTGTAAAATGATCTGTTCCTTTTTACACTGAATATTTATTTTTTAATTTACCAATATTAGCTTTTAAATTACAGTTGAGGGGCTGGCACCTCCCAGCCAGAGCAATAAAAAAATGCCTATCCCGATCAATTTATCTGATTACATCAGTTATAAGCCCCTCCCCCCAAAAAAGATTTAGAGCAATTATTTGTTTTGTTTCTCTAACAAACTCTTCCTTTTATCTGCTTTCTATGGCAACTTTTAAGCAATGAAGGTTAAATAGATAAAATACCAGCTTGTCACCAAATTTCATAAGCAATGTAATCCATAAAAAAATTCCTAATTTCCCCCCTTCCCGATTCCCCTTCCTTAAAGATTTGCCTTTGGCTGCCTCTCATTACTTTTGATTTAGTTAGCTGTATTTGTTTGACCTCGTGGATCAATGATCCGCTGTCAGAAATAATGGAAGGGGATTAAATTTGGGATGGCCATGCTTCATATTGATCATCCTGCAAGCAAAAGAAAATCTGAGCTAGGAGACATGACAGGGTCCCTACTGTCTAGAAAAGAACCGCAAGGGCTGAGGGGTGGGGGTGTAAGAAGCTCAGTAGAATGGACCATATTAAATGACTGTGAGATGGGAATCAGTTGTGGGATTTAACCCCTTATAGGCGTATAAGTGGTTAACTGTATTAAACATCTCCTCTGTATCACGGCTTAAAGGCATTCCCCCCCAAATACCCAAAAGACTAAAACAATGGGCAGATTTACATAAGCAAACATGAGATAAGAAGGGTGCTTTTGGGATCTGTTCTGTAAATTCCTTGAACTTCAATAACAAGGTAAAACTACACTATATAGGAATATATATAGCACCATGCATCTCATATACTAATATATATATATATATATATATATATATATATATACACACACACACACACACACACACACACACACACACACACACACACACTAGTGGTACTAAGCCTTTTAGCACCAGGAGAGCTAATGCCCAGGCTGTGAAAGAGTTAATGACCCCTTGTGCTGAAACATTTAACCCTTTGCAGCGCCTATGAACCTGCGCTAACTACATGGACCACCATGACCCCTACATAGCCTACAGCTCCTTTCTAAACTGTTGTTGAGCCATGATGGATCTAGTATTGTACAGGCACCATTTAGGAAACCTTGAAAAGAGGGGGAAAAACACTATTTAAAAACCAGTAGCCAGACTTAAGGTACTGGGGAAACTGGAAATCAGTAAAACATTCACATAAAGCATTGTATGTGTCACAGATGTGTCCCCAGGAAGGTGAACCTGCTCCAAGATCATGCTGACACCAAGACATTACAAGGGGCAAATTAAATGTTTGGATCATATTTACATAAACCATGCACATACTAATCACTGGAATATGATGTAGATAGATAGATAGATAGATAGATAGATAGATAGATAGATAGATAGATAGCCAGAAACAGATGGATAGATATCCAGAAACAGAGATAGATATCCATAGATAGATAGATAGATAGATAGATAGATAGATAGATAGATAGATATGAGATAGATAGATATCCAGAAACAGATAGATAGATAGATAGATAGATAGATAGATAGATAGATAGATAGATAGATAGATATCCAGAAACAGAAAGATAGATATCGATAGATAGATATCGATAGATAGATATCGATAGATAGATATCGATAGATAGATAGATAGATAGATAGATAGATAGATAGATAGATATCGATAGATAGATAGATAGATAGATAGATAGATATCCAGAAACCGATAGATAGATAGATATCCAGAAATAGATAGATAGATAGATAGATAGATATCCAGAAACAGATAGATAGATATCGATAGATAGAGATAGATAGATAGATATCGATAGATAGAGATAGATAGATAGATAGATAGATAGATAGATAGATAGATAGATATCCAGAAACAGATAGATAGATAGATAGATAGATAGATAGATAGATAGATAGATAGATATCCAGAAATAGATAGATAGATAGATAGATAGATAGATAGATAGATAGATAGATAGATAGATATCCAGAAACCGATAGATAGATAGATATCCAGAGATAGATAGATAGATAGATAGATAGATAGATAGATAGATAGATAGATAGATAGATATCCAGAAATAGATAGATAGATAGATAGATAGATAGATAGATATCCAGAAATAGATAGATAGATAGATAGATAGATAGATAGATAGATAGATAGATAGATAGATATCCAGAAACCGATAGATAGATAGATATCCAGAGATAGATAGATAGATAGATAGATAGATAGATAGATAGATAGATAGATAGATAGATATCCAGAAACCGATAGATAGATAGATATCCAGAAATAGATAGATAGATAGATAGATAGATAGATAGATAGATAGATAGATAGATAGATATCCAGAAACAGATAGATAGATAGATATCCAGAAATAGATAGATAGATAGATAGATAGATAGATAGATAGATAGATAGATAGATATCCAGAAACAGATAGATAGATATCGATAGATAGAGATAGATAGATAGATAGATAGATAGATAGATAGATAGATAGATATCCAGAAACCGATAGATAGATATCCAGAAATAGATAGATAGATATCCAGAAATAGATAGATAGATAGATAGATATCCAGAAATAGATAGATAGATAGATAGATAGATAGATAGATAGATAGATATCCAGAAACAGATAGATAGATAGATAGATAGATAGATAGATAGATAGATAGATATCCAGAAACCGATAGATAGATAGATATCCAGAGATAGATAGATAGATAGATAGATAGATAGATAGATAGATATCCAGAAATAGATAGATAGATATCCAGAAATAGATAGATAGATATCCAGAAATAGATAGATAGATAGATAGATATCCAGAAATAGATAGATAGATAGATAGATAGATAGATAGATAGATAGATATCCAGAAATAGATAGATAGATAGATAGATAGATAGATAGATAGATAGATAGATAGATAGATATCCAGAAACCGATAGATAGATAGATATCCAGAGATAGATAGATAGATAGATAGATAGATAGATAGATAGATAGATAGATAGATATCCAGAAATAGATAGATAGATATCCAGAAATAGATAGATAGATATCCAGAAATAGATAGATAGATAGATAGATATCCAGAAATAGATAGATAGATAGATAGATAGATAGATAGATAGATAGATATCCAGAAATAGATAGATAGATAGATAGATAGATAGATAGATAGATAGATAGATAGATATCCAGAAACCGATAGATAGATAGATATCCAGAGATAGATAGATAGATAGATAGATAGATAGATAGATAGATAGATATCCAGAAATAGATAGATAGATAGATAGATAGATAGATAGATATCCAGAAATAGATAGATAGATAGATAGATAGATAGATAGATAGATAGATAGATAGATAGATAGATATCCAGAAACCGATAGATAGATAGATATCCAGAGATAGATAGATAGATAGATAGATAGATAGATAGATAGATAGATAGATAGATAGATATCCAGAAACCGATAGATAGATAGATATCCAGAAATAGATAGATAGATAGATAGATAGATAGATAGATAGATAGATAGATAGATAGATAGATAGATATCCAGAAACAGATAGATAGATAGATATCCAGAAATAGATAGATAGATAGATAGATAGATAGATAGATAGATAGATATCCAGAAACAGATAGATAGATATCGATAGATAGAGATAGATAGATAGATAGATAGATAGATAGATAGATAGATAGATATCCAGAAACCGATAGATAGATATCCAGAAATAGATAGATAGATATCCAGAAATAGATAGATAGATAGATAGATAGATATCCAGAAATAGATAGATAGATAGATAGATAGATAGATAGATAGATAGATAGATAGATATCCAGAAACAGATAGATAGATATCGATAGATATAGATAGATATCGATAGATATAGATAGATAGATAGATAGATAGATAGATAGATAGATAGATAGATATCCAGAAATAGATAGATAGATAGATAGATAGATAGATAGATAGATAGATATCCAGAGATAGATAGATAGATAGATAGATAGATAGATAGATAGATAGATATCCAGAAACAGATAGATAGATATCGATAGATAGATATAGATAGATAGATAGATAGATAGATAGATAGATAGATAGATATCCAGAAACCGATAGATAGATAGATAGATAGATAGATAGATAGATAGATAGATAGATAGATAACCAGAAATAGATAGATAGATATCCAGAAATAGATAGATAGATAGATAGATAGATAGATAGATAGATAGATAGATAGATAGATATCCAGAAACAGATAGATAGATATCGATAGATAGATAGATATAGATAGATAGATATCCAGAAATAGATAGATAGATAGATAGATAGATAGATAGATAGATAGATAGATAGATAGATATCCAGAAACCGATAGATAGATAGATATCCAGAAATAGATAGATAGATAGATAGATAGATAGATAGATAGATAGATATCCAGAAACCGATAGATAGATATCCAGAAATAGATAGATAGATATCCAGAAATAGATAGATAGATAGATAGATAGATATCCAGAAATAGATAGATAGATAGATAGATAGATAGATAGATAGATAGATAGATAGATATCCAGAAACAGATAGATAGATATCGATAGATATAGATAGATAGATAGATAGATAGATAGATAGATAGATAGATATCCAGAAATAGATAGATAGATAGATAGATAGATAGATAGATAGATAGATAGATAGATATCCAGAGATAGATAGATAGATAGATAGATAGATAGATAGATAGATAGATATCCAGAAACAGATAGATAGATATCGATAGATAGATATAGATAGATAGATAGATAGATAGATAGATAGATAGATAGATAGATATCCAGAAACCGATAGATAGATAGATATCCAGAAACAGATAGATAGATATCCAGAGATAGATAGATAGATAGATAGATAGATAGATAGATAGATAGATATCCAGAGATAGATAGATAGATATCCAGAGATAGATAGATAGATATCCAGAGATAGATAGATAGATAGATAGATAGATAGATAGATAGATAGATATCCAGAAACAGATAGATAGATATCCAGAGATAGATAGATAGATAGATAGATAGATAGATAGATAGATAGATATCCAGAGATAGATAGATAGATATCCAGAGATAGATAGATAGATATCCAGAGATAGATAGATAGATAGATAGATAGATAGATAGATAGATAGATATCCAGAAACAGATAGATATCCAGAGATAGATAGATATCCAGAGATAGATAGATAGATAGATAGATAGATAGATAGATAGATAGATATCCAGAAACAGACAGATAGATAGATATCGATATCGAAATAGATAGATACAATATTCACTATATTAGTCATTTTATTTCTGCATTACGTTTAAAAAAATTAAAAGTGTGCCCTGCTTTAATACAACATTCATTTAGTATACCATAGTATAGACTAAACTTTCACTCTACCATACATTATACAGTAGCAAATTATATATATATATTTATTCTCTTTTTGGAGGGAGAGACATGTCTCTATACACAATACTTCCATACTACCTACTATTATATGCATCCTCCATTACACACTTACAATTCGTGTCTGTACAAACCTCTTACAGTTTGCTGCCTGTATAATCTAAATATGTTAATCTTTTCCACTGTAACTGTATTAAAACAAATGTAACAAATGTATCAGTAACTTGTTACATTTACCATATACATTGTGTCTGCATTCTAATACACATTCTGAATGAGAGAAATGTAAATTGTATGACATAGTATTTAAATCAACCCCTTACACGTGTAAATTGAGGTATATATCTCAATCAGAATATGTTTCTCTCTATAGTTATAACAAAACTGTATTTCGACTTGAAATATGTCATATATATATATATATATATATATATATATATATATATATATATATATTAGAGAGAGAGAGATAATGAATTCTGTGCTTTACACTTTATTGATGTTTGAATGTGCTGCTTGTTATGTACAATGTTTCCTTTATACAGAGAGCAAAAAAAGAGGGGGGAACATGCACCTTGTAGGCTCAGTACATTTGAAGCTAAGCTTCTCTTCGTCAGACATGATATATGTATTTTATATCAGAAGGAGATAACAAAAATATGGCGATGTCCCTTGTGACTGCCTCTCTACATTAGATCTGCTAGATGTAATCTATGAATGATATGATTTTTTTATATACCCTGTTTGTACTGCTTGTGACTATATAATACGTACTGCTACATAATACAGACTATATAATATATACTGCATACAGCACAAGTGACTACTTCTTAGGTGTGTGCCCGTTATAGAGAAAGAAAGAGAAAAAAGGAAGTGAAAAGGGGAGGTGATGGCCTTTGCAGCTGATTATACTTGAAGGTAAGCTTTTGAGGCTACCCTGGTTACCTACATCAGACATCATATATTAGGTATTTTATATAGAGAGAGATAGAGCAGCGAATAAAATAAGATGATATCCCTTGCCCTCAGACCTGCTATATGTAATAATTATATAGAGAGGGAAATATAGTGTGAGAGAGCAAGAGAGAGAAAGAGGGGAGTGAGTTATAGGGACGTGTCCTGTGAGTGATGTACTTTATAGTATATTGGTATTTTATCCTGTATGTGCTGTGTGTCAGTCATGTACTCTTCATATGGGATTCTAATTCATATATTATATATATATATATATATATATATATATATATATATATATATATATATATATATATTCTCCTTGTAGGCAGAGTAGTATTTTGCAAGTCTAGTTCTCTTTATCAGATCTGATATATGTAACATATTTATCTACAGAGAAAGAGAGAGATGAGATTGTGGGGTGGATTTATCAAGCACTTCTGCCAGGCAATGCCATTTCAGTGCAAATTAGAGTAGAGCAATATATGATTTATACATTTACAACATGTTGCTGCACTGCTAATGCTTTAGTAAATGTGCTTCTTGTAGCACAACATGCACAAGTGTGAAAAGATATTATTTTATATTTTACTACTCTAATGTGCACCAATGTGAAGTACTAGATAAATCAGGCCCTGTGTCATATTTATTCTATACTTCACTGTACATTAAAATGACTACATCCTGTATATGCTGCTTGTATGTACTATCACTTCTTAGATGGGTTTCCTTTATATATTCAGATTCAGTTTATTTTAGTAAATATGAACATACACACTAGGTATATGTTTTTGCAGGAGTAAAAAGGTACAAAACACACTTTTCAAGCACACACACATATAGAGAGAAAGAAAGAGAGAAGTGAAAAATATCAGACCAGATACTACGTATATAGTATATAATAGCATATAGTAATATATATATATATATATATATATATATATATATATATATATATATATACACATACACACACACACCTTTTGATTGCGTGTATATAACGTATAATGGTATATAGTAAATTATAGTATAGTAGTATAACAACAAGATATTGTAACATGATTGTTATTATAATACATCTTGCATTGTTCTATATACTACTACTACAACAACTTACTACTACTACTACTACTACTACTACTACTACAACTACAACTACTACAACTACAACTACTACAACTACTACAAATAATAATAATAATGTAGCTTGTAGGGTCGTCTCTTAGGTGTGTGCAACATATATTTCATTCAAAAAAAGCGTAAATGTCAGGTTGAAAAGAAAATCTAGATGTCTATCTGTTTATCCATACCATATCTGTCTATCTTTCTATCTATGGTGTGTGTTAGAGGGTGAGTGATGCTGGTGGCCCATGAATTATCCCATCATCCTCTGATCGCAGGGATGGATGAGTGAGGAGGGGCTGCTGGTCTGGGCAGGCAGCTCGTATCAATCTCTGCCAGCTCGGCTCTTTAAATATTCAGGGAGAAATAATGAGGAGCTGAGTGTCACCTATAGGATGGTTATTATGTCCATCCTTCATACTCACCCCCTGCAGCGCCTCCTCTGCCCCAGCAAATCACTAAGCTGCCGCCATATACAACAAGCATCCTGCTGTGCCAAAGTAACACAAGTTTGAAATGTAAAAAGTTTTGAAATGTAAATATAAAAAAACATTATATATATATATATATATATATATAAAGCATGCAGTTATTAAGGTAAAAAAAAAACAAAAAAAAAAAAAAAATATATATATATATATATATATATATATATAGATAGATAGAGAGAGAGAGAGAGAGAGAGAGAGAGAGAGAGAGAGAGAGAGAGAGAGAGAGAGATATTTTATATATATATACACACACTGGTACTATGGGGGGGGGGGGGGGATAGCCTAGACTGAACTGGGGCATATATATATATATATATATATACATATACACACACTGGTACTATGGGGGGGGATAGCCTAGACTGAACTGGGGCATATATATATACATATACACACACTGGTACTATGGGGGGGGGGTACTAGCCTAAACTGAACTGGGGCAATTAGCCCAGGGCTTCACTGGCCCATGCGCAGCGCACAAGCTGATGAGCCCCTACCTCTTGGGTGCTCTCCAGCCAGCCAACAAGTGCCCTATATCAGGAATGATGAGTAATAGTACTGTAAAATGTTAGTATTGTAGTGGCAAACACTGCGACAGAGGGAGGCAATGGGGGGGAATTCTGACAAAGGGTCTGGGATAAGGAGACAGCACCGGGAACTCCCCCTATGCTCCCTATGGCCAGTCCGCACCTTCTGCAAGTGACAAGGGCACCCGTCTGGCCGCACCGCATCCCATACACCCCAGAGACCACGCCCACTTACATTGACGGACAGTCGCGCTGGCCAATCACGAGCCGCCGGTGCCCCACAACACAACTTTGCTGCCCCAAGTGCGCGAGGAAGTGTTTTTTTGGCGATAAATTCTCGCCACAAATGTCGCAAATGACGCAGAGTGAGAAGATAGAAAATAAATGCGCTCTGTAAGTGTAATAAAGTGTCCGAGTGAAGCGATAGGAAGGCATCTAATTCGCGTTTTAAATTATACGAACTCGACGGGCGACTATTATTTATGATCAATACAGTCCAGCGCTTAATAAGCGTTTATTAATGCTAATAACGCGATAGGCAGTGATCACTTATTACCAATAAAGTCACTCGCAGGGCTTAGCGCTCCGGTTGCTAAGAGAGGGTTAAACCCCTCGGTATCCAAACAGCAATGTAGCCCCGCCCCCTGCCCAGGAGCCGCCCCTTTCTTATTGGGCGGCCCCCGGAGAGGGACAGCAGCCTCCAGCGAATCACAGTCTCATTGATTAGGGCGAGCGGGTTTGAATAGCGCTGGCCATGCGCCAGGCAGCCCCGCCCCCGCACTATGATTAATCGCAATGCATTATTGATCATCATAATTATGGCAGGACACATGCGCGCTGGCTGCGGCTCGCTGGCCGCGATGGGGAGCACATTTTGGGAGTAAAAATTATTTGTCTTGTGCCCCGGCTGATGTGCGAGCCAGCATGTCTCGGAGGAAGCAGGCGAAGCCTCAGCATTTCCAATCGGAGCCCGGGCTGGCCCTGCCGGCAAGTCATGGTGAGTAGCGGACACCCCCCCACCCCCCTAAAAAGGATGACACCCGGTCCCGTCCCGGGGATCCCCCCCATCACTTTCCAGCTCGGGTCACCCCGGAGTAACGTACCTGTCCCAGCCCGGCTACATCCACACACGGAACTTTGCTTTAGCTTTTCATTTGTTTTTGTTTTTTTTTTTACTTTTTATTTTACTAGGCACGAGTGAACTTTCTTAAGATGCACTTTTCTTTTTACTTTTTTTTTTTCACCGATATCTGGAAAGATTGTTTTGGGATCGGATGAGTCTACACGGAGCGGCACAACCCGGGCCAGGTGGTGGTGCTGGGGGGGGGGGGGGATATAACAATGTGTATTTTATTCTGGCTTCATCTTACTTTATTTCTATTAGATATGTCTTCCGTTATTACTGTTATCAAAAAACTCACTTCTTCAACCATTTATGCTCAAAATAACGTATGTGAGAGTATAGACTCTGATAAGTGGGCACAGACCACTCCAATGCTTATGGCCATGAGTGTCTGGGGTGCACCGCTTAGACCTGAAGCCTACTGCTCACCCTATAGACCTTGTCCTATGCGCTGGACTACTTTAGAAACTATTACCATCTTAATACTTATATAGATACTATGATTTAAGAACAGATATCTGTCTACTGTGGTGGGCTTCTTACTTTAGGAACCCCTTGATGAGATATTTATATATTCTTAGGTGGCCCTTTTTACTTTGGTGGGCTTCCCACTTTAGGAACACCTTGCAATATATGCATATATGTTACTTAAGTGGCCCTCCTCTAATTTTATACAATGATGGGCTTCCTACTATTTTGAGCCACTTTCGATATGTGTATATATTATGCTTATGTGACCCTTTTTATACAATAGAGAGCCTCGTACTTTTAGGAACCTTTTGTATATGTATTTTATATGTATACATTTGTCTTAGGTATACCTTTTAAAAAAGCGATGGGCTACTTTTAGGAAGATATATATCTATATTTATATCTATCTATCTATCTATCTATCTATCTATCTATCTATCTATCTATCTATCTGTTTAGATTGCCCCCCTTTTCTTATGAACCTCTTGCCCTATCCACTATGTTTGGGGTGGGGGTTATCCTGTTATGAACCCCTGTCATGTATGCCCTGCATTGATGGGCATTTCCCTTAGGACCTCCTGCCATGTATACCATGCCTTGCCCCTACTCCTGTCATGTATATCATTCTTTAGTGGTCTTCCTTCCTTTAGGAACCAATGCATCGAGTCAGGCACCCTCTGCTATGTATGGTACTTTTTTTTTAAAGGTATACTACGCTTTGGGGGACTTTCTTCTTTTAGAAACACATTTATATATCTGCTTTAGTGCTTAGAAGCCTATCACATATAGTTGGTTAGTGAGACCTCTAGCATCGATAGTATGTCTTGGTTATAACTCTTTATTCTGTGGTGGACTGTGTGTGTGTGTGTGTGTGTGTGTGTGTGTGTGTGTGTGTGTGTGTGTATATATATATATATATATATATATATATTATATACACACACACACACACACACACACACACACACACACACACACACTTTAGCTCTTAGTAACATCTTATCATGATGCATATCCTGTTAAATACCCTCTGCCATGTAGTTTATGCTTCGGTGGGTACGTCTTAGATGACCTATTCATTCATGTTTACCAACCATGGTACGTTTCGGGGCATCTTTTCAGGATTTATATTTTCGGTGCCAGTTGTCTTTAGCTGAAGCTAAATTTGCCCTCACATCCCCTCCTCGGCCTATTTAACCCTTCACTGTGCTCCTAAATAACTGTCACACTTGTTTGTAACTTGATGGAGCAGAAGGAGCTGCTTCTGGGGGTGGGGGCACCCAGTGCTGCCTGGGGGATCGATGAATGCTGTTTTGTAAAGTGAACCTAGCATACATGTTGTAAGCGTTTATAATATAAATTATAATATAAAGTAAATGTGAAGTGGGAAGAGAGTCGGGGGAAGAATTTGGGGGTCAGTTATAGTTAAGGGGTAGCAGATGGAGGCTTACAGAAGGTTACATGGGGGCTTGCCAGAGGAACACCCCATGAGGGGGGTACTGTATAGATTGATTAGCATTGCAGTGAAGATCTTACTTAGAGATGTATTCAGTTGGTCCTGTACTCCTTTGACCTACCTTAAAACCTGCTGTATGCCCCCTCCTTTCCATCACCCCAAGACCCCCATTGATAAACGATTTGTCCCTTTATGGCAAACATCCTCCAGGAATAGCAGGCAGCTCCCCATGTGCCATTGTGAACATTCAGGGTCAGACCTTTCGAGCTATTCACTAACATACAATGATCTCCACATGGGAGAGAGAAAGAGAGACAGAGAGGGGAGAAAACTTTCTCTCCTCCATCTCTCCCCATCGAATTAACGGGACAGAGAAGAGAAGCAAACACTTTGTGACTTGTGATAACTTCTGGAGCAATAATGCTTCTCTGGGGACTTAACCCTTTAACTGTCACCACCTCTGGCTGATTTTGTGTTTAAAAAAGTTCCAAAAAGGGTGACTAACTGTCTAGAAACTCATTCACATACTTTCCCCCCCAGCTAAAAGATTAACCAGCCTCCAGCATGGAAGAGTTAATCAATAATCCACATCAACCCCCCTACAAAAAAAGAAAAGAGGAAAATGTCACTTTCCTGCTGCAGAGCCGACATTAAATATAGGCTGATTGGGGAGGCCAGTTCGCCCAATTTATTTCCGAATTTATTCGCTGGAGGATGTTTAGTTTAAGCAAAATGGAAATACATTTATTGCTAGTTTTTTTTTTTATATAGATTTGAGTTCAATTGAACCCTGAACACCAGTTTTAACTCCTTCCTCATTTTTCGTTCGCAAAGTTTTCAGTTAAATTCGTTTTATAGCCCATTTTTAATGCGGTTTAGATTTCTCCTTAGATACTTAAAAGCTTCAATACAAACAACTTCAAAGGCTTCTTTTGTTTGCTTCTAAATAATATCTAGACATTCACAGCCTAATGACAGTTGTGTAACCTTCTGCTTGTTACACACACAGGGGTTAGGTTTTTTTTTCTGTTTTGCTTTTTAGATGGGAAGGAGAAATTTGTGAGCAAAATATGGCGAGGTCCCACATTCTGAGTAAATAGTTGAAGCTCTAATCGGTTAAAGGGGATAAAATAAAAGTTTAAAAGTGGGTTATTAAAAATGAAAATGCTAATGACAACGCTGCACACAGGGCTTTTTTTTTGTATAGACAGGAAGGACACGTTTGTGATTGTGTGTGTGTGTGAAGGCTCAAATACATTTAAATTTGTATTAAGCTTTTAATCAGTAAATAGGATAAGTAGGATAAGAAAAAGTTTAAAGTGGATTCTTAAAAAGGATAATTCTAAAAATAGAAAAAGAAAACTTCTGGATTAGATTCTTCAATCCTTAAAAATGAGTTTATGTATTATCAATGCATATTTTTTTTTACCCCTTATATACAATTCATATAAATTGAATAAGGAAAATATTATTCAATGATTCATATATTAATTACATATAAATGATACAAAATAAACATTAATACAAACCCCCTATACAATCAGCTATTAGCACATTTATAGCATATTTATTTATTAATTACAAACAAATAAAAATGAAAAGAATATAATGTGCTAATAGCTGATTGAGTAGGGGTAAATGTATCTGTTATACTTACTATGTGACTGAATCTTTTTGAAAAATAGTTTAGGTTACAAGTAAAAAATGTAATTACAGTTTCTGAATATAACCATTTATATTATATCTATATAAGTCTCTAACTATCTATACATTGATAACCATTTTTATATTGCCAACTTACTGGTTTTCTTACAAATTCATATATATATATATATATATATATATATATACATATACAGACTGTGCCATGCCTTTAAAAACCTGGGAATGCTTGACTTTGTCTATAGGTAATGAGATATATATATATATATATATATATATCATTAGATAGACTAGTCAACCAAAGGATTTTAAAGGCATAGAACAGTTTCATTGCCATTGTATAGTATGCAATGAATACATTTTAAAGGCATAGAACAGTTTCATTGACATTGTATAGTATGCAATGATTACATTTTCAAAATAAAAAAATACGTTTGAGAGACTAGTCTAGCATTCACACGTTTCAGTGCCATTGTATAGTATGTAACATTTTGCCAAAAAAACCTACATTACATTATGTTGGGCATTTTGTTTTAATCTCTTAAAGAGTCTCTAGAATAGGAAAGGTTAATAGATGATTAAAAAGGTCACAGGTAAAGCAGGGAAAATAGTGTAAAAATTGCATCTCACAACTGGTGCCAAGTAATTGAGTAAGGGAAAGTTATTCATTGTTAATAGATAACTAAAAGGTCAGTTAATCATTAATTAAAAGTGATATTTGTAGGGACAGAGCAAATTTTGGATATTATTAAGACTTTTTTTTTTTTTAGACACCCTATATCCTTGAATTTTAGCTAACCGAGGAAAGGAAGGAGTTAATGTATTAAAAGGGCCTCACTGATTATTGGCGTGCCGCAAGCAAGATTTTTATCACACGTAAATCTTTTAAAAGGTGGCTTTTCCATCACGTTTTGGGACAATAAGGTTCAGTCTGCCTGGGGGACATGTTTTGTAATAGTTCAGAGGATTATCATGTAGTAATATTAGTATTCCGTTAAAGTCTCAAAGTTCTGAATCATTCGCCACTAAAGAAACTTCCACCCCAGAACATCAAAATAATGTTATAATTAAGCAGCAATGTATAAATCTTTCGTTTTCTTTTAGACTTATATATATATATATATATATATATATATATATATATGTGTATAGAATCCTATCCCACTAAGGATCCTGTAAGAAAAATTCCTCCCCCCCTTTTTTTTTTTTTTTTTTTTTTCTCTTTTCTTTCTTGTTTTTGCTTTTGTTCAGCTGCAAATGTTGTTGGCTACGTTTGTTTGTTTTTCCTTTTTACAGTGCGGGGCTTCAGTGTTTGCAAACAGGGTTATCTTCTAAGAAATTCAACAAGTCCTTATGTGGCAGAAAGTGGGGTGGAGATGAAAATGTTAATGGCTTTTTTTTGTTGGTTCGCTCAAAACAAAGATTGAATATTTGAACTTTTTTTTTTTGTTCGTTTTAATTAATTTGATTTGCGCGTACGAAACAAATCTTCCTAGTATATTGATCTTGGCCACCAAAGAAAGTGTTAGGGATACACACTGAAGCTAGTCATGGACGGAGGTGATTGGTGAAGGATAGCTTCCACTAGGCTTGTGCTAATCATCGTGTACATCAATCTAAGTGTTCTGCTTTCTTAACCTCTGTTGGCCTTCTCCCTGGAAAAGGTGACAAAGTTCAGACTTCCAATATGTTTTTTTGATTCTCTAGTGCTGACCCTGAATGGAGTCCACCCAGGTCTCTCCTAGCAGGGAGTTAAACTAACTGCACCTTATCAGCAGCACTTCTTAGCTAGCCCCATTCCCTCTTGCCTACCTTCCAACAACCGAAACCCACAGTGGATTGACAAGTGCTTCCCATAGAGCTGTGTTCTCCAAAACAACTGGGATTTAGTTTCTTGTCTGAATGCCAATATTTATGTAGCCAAAGTGTAGATGTAACCTCAAGGAGCCTTTTCTTTTCACTGACACTGGGATTGTCATGGCCAGTCCCATTGAAACCATTGAATCTGGATCCCCACCTAGTGTTCACTGTTATAAAGTGTGTGAACTTCAGTTCAATTTATTACAGGGGGAAATTCAACTTTTCTTCTCCATTGAGTTTTTTTCTCTAAATACCTCTTGCGTG
This sequence comes from Gastrophryne carolinensis, assembly GCA_027917425.1. Lineage (NCBI taxonomy): Eukaryota > Metazoa > Chordata > Amphibia > Anura > Microhylidae > Gastrophryne > Gastrophryne carolinensis. The sequence goes on from CM051241.1 coordinate 38,467,510, forward strand.
TATCAATCTTTATCACATACACATTTATACTTACTGTGACATGGAGTGAAATTTTCTGTACAACTGTCCAGAAAACAGATTCCAGTATGGTAATACGAATTGTAAATACAGCAAATTAAAAAAAAAAAAATCTATATATATTTATATATTAGTATTTCTTCAATATATTTGATTATATTCAATGTAAAATAGTGTACTTTCCATCTAGAGAATAGAGAAAACAAGTTGGGATTCACAGGACCATCCCCCAACTTAAAAGGTCATACGGGGCTCCATGGAGGACCTCGCCAATATATTTAGCAAAAATAATAGGGTATTATAAATTTAGAAGCATTTTATTCACAAAGAGTAAACACATAATACAACAGACATATAAAATGGGTGACTTTTGTGGATTAAAAAAAGAAAGGTACTTTCCATCTAATATATAATATAATGATGATAAATATAATGAAATAGATGTTGTCTATACCGTTTTTTTCTCTTACATTTTAACATAACTTAATAAAATCCGAATGCTGTTCATGATCTCGATTTAATACCTAACTGGTCCTAAAGATATATTTGCTAAAAAGTTGGTATTAATTTAGGCTTCTTAAATATTGACATGGTCACCTTTTACATGTCGGCACATCTGTCATTCACTTCAATTTTGGTGTTAAATTAGACATATTAAATATAAACCTTTTACATCTGTATTGGAGGTTTTACAGGTAGGCTGGGTTGGTTGTGTATATCCACTTACATTTCAGCATTAGCGAATGGAGCTTCCTGCAATGTGTTCATTCCTGTGAAGTACCTAAAAATGGTTGATACACTTCCTGAAAGTAGTTTTGCATATGTTGCAGCTTTAAATTAGGGTCTTGTTTGGGGTGTTTCTGACATATAGCCTTAGAAACTTTCGAACTAACGGAATCCCAAAGCTTACTGTGATGGGAAGGGGTTAAATTAGACCTATTAAATATAAACCTAGTCACCTTAACATATTAGAATATCTGTATTGGATGGTTTATAGGGCCACTGGGTTGGTTGCAGTCGAGGCTTTAAAATTTGTATATAAAACTTGAATCTAGGTATTAACCCCTTCCTGACACGACATACTATTACGTCATTTTCAAATGGAGCTTCTCTCTGTGTGTTCCTTGTGAAGCACCTGAAGGGTTAAAACGCTTCCTGATAGTGGTTTGCATTGCATATCCCCTTAGAGTCATTCAAACTAACGTAATCCCAAATCTTACTGTGGCAAAAAGGGGTTAAATAAGACATTATGAATATAAATTTGGTCCATTTTTTACATATCAGAATATCTGTTGACTGTTTTCAGGTACACTGGATTTGATGCAGTCGATTTCTATATTTACTTAAATTTGATAGTAGTTTTTTTTAACATATGATCACCTTTTTACTTGAGAACTTCTGCATTTTCTATTCTCAGGTACACTGGCTTGATTGCAGTAGAGGCCTTAAGATTTGTATATTCACTTAGATTTTCGTACGAAACTAAGCATTTACTTGTAAAATCTGATTCCAGTTTACATATCAGAACAAATGTATTCTTGGATGCAGTGGATTGGTTAAAGTTGAGACCTTAAAGTCTGACTATTTACGTACATTTTGGGATCAAATTAGACATGAAATATAAACCTGGCCACCTTTTTCAGGTACACTGGATTTGGTGCAGTCGATTTCTATATTTACTTAAATTTGATAGTACATTAGACATGTTAGGTTTTTTTAGTTTTAACATATGATCACCTTTTTACTTATGAGAACTTCTGCATTTTCTATTCTCAGGTACACTGGCTTGATTGCAGTAGAGGCCTTAAGATTTGTATATTCACTTAGATTTTCGTACGAAACTAAGCATTTACTTGTAAAATCTGATTCCAGTTTACATATCAGAGCAAATGTATTCTTGGATGCAGTGGATTGGTTAAAGTTGAGACCTTAAAGTCTGACTATTTACGTACATTTTGGGATTAAATTAGACATTAAATATAAACCTGGCCACCTTTTTCAGGTACACTGGATTTGGTGCAGTTGATGATCAACAAAGTGTCTGAAGAAGTCAAATCTGAAGCAGAGGAAATGAAGTTTACCTTTAGAAATGAAAGTAAGTAGTCTTTGATTTGCTCTAGTTCTGTTAATGTTATTCATCATTATCCATGGTGGTTGCTTTATTTTTTTTCTACAACGCTCCTACCCTGGCCACAACTCTGTTCAGTCCCTTTGTTGACTGTAAGCTGTTGAATTTAAAGTTCAGCCCTCTTTTTTCTAAAGGTTCTGTGTTCGGAGAGAAAAGTATTTTTGGTCCTCTTTAAAAAGCTGTATAGTCCTGAATTTGCTATGATTTGCCTATACACAGCTGACCAAGCAAAACTGTGTTTTAAAGTGGCATTATGTTTTGATAAATGTGATCTGGTTGAAAAGTATTTTCCACTGAATGTGGAGCTTAAATGAACATGCTGACATAATAGTTTTAATGCATTTTGTTCAAAATGTGTGCACAAATAGAATGGCTTTTTGTTCCCTCATAATTGGCTGTAAAAGTAGATGGGGACATAACCATTACATATGGAAATGTGCAAGATTTCCCTTGAATATATTAGATGCTGAATTTTCATGGGAAAAAGAGATGCAGCTAAAATGCACATATTGCTTGTCACAACACTGAAACACAATGGTGTGCTATTGTTTTCGCCCATGAACCCTTCAAAATAATTACCACTATTATGAACACAAATTCAGATTTAAATATGCTTATATGTAAAAAATATATTGTGGTGTTCTTTTGTGGCTATCTTTTTTTATAATAAGTATGGACATAAATGACTAGAAGGTGTCTTTATAACTAGAATATCAAATTAGTTAAAGTTTGGCTAATCTAGGTCAAGATTAGATTTTCAACAAAGTTTTTTTTCTTCTGGAAATATCCAGAAAAAGTGAATGAATGGCTGGATTTGGTTTGTCTAAGTTTTGTTTGTTTAGTTATTTGTTGTTAAATGGCTTATGGGGGGGGGGGGGGTCCCCTTCCAATTCAGTGTGGTGTCATGGAAACACCATTGTGTGATTTTTAGGATGCAGAGAAACTTGCGGGGTGGTAATCTCTGAATTACACTGTTTTTTTTCATAGGGTTGTAAGATAACCACACACCATTTTGAACAACAGAAGTTTCTGTCTTCACGCTGAGTGAACAATAGGAAACCATCCTGGTTTTTAATAGGATCAGTTAGTTTGGGAGTCAGTCTTATGTTTAAATTGCAAATGGCACTGGTGTGTGATATGCGCAACTAGTGGGAAAAACAAATTGGCCGGATAAAATGCAACTCTTTTTGTTTCGCGATGTACTGATTGAGTTTTTTTTTTTGAACATTGTCTGGTATTTCTAAATAAGTGCATATAAAATACAAATTAAAAAAAAAAAAAATAAAAAAAAAAATATATATATATATATATATATATATATATATATATATATATAGCCTTCGGTATAATATTTGTGTATTGATTGCAGGACCAACTAGTAATGTAAAAGGTATTTACGGTACTTAAGTACTCAAATGTATACATAGAAATATGTTTAGAGAGTTATACAGTAGATAGGTGGGTAGACATCGTTTAAGATTTAATATACACATACATGTGTGTAACAAAACTGCCACTGTCAATAATAAAAGGTAACATCCGAGGTGACTAAATTATCCTGTTTTTATTTTTTTTTTTGTTTTAAGACCAAACGGTCTTAATGTAGGTTGACAAGATTTTTAAATGTTTCACGATTCCCTGAAATGATTTAGCACCCAATGAAAAACTAAACAATAGAGGGCACGAAATATTGGAAATCAATAGCCGCTATGAATATCATTAATGTGTTAACTTTAATAGTAACTGTAAATGTATTATCTGTAGTAATAAGTCATCGTGATTTTTTATGAATTAACTGTAGTATTTAGTCAGTTATCTGTATTAATGGGTCATTGTAGTTTTGATTTATAACGAATTAGCCATCATATTTAGTCAGTTATCTTCTGTCGTAATAAGTCATTTATATTTGTAACAAATATTTAGTCATGGCATCCGGATTTTCAGAATTTCACTTGAACTGAGAAAGCCTGTCAGATAATTAGAGAGATATTTTCAAGAATATCAGTGCCATATTTTTCCATTTGTGAACAACAGGAGCAGTAAAATGTTGTAAGCAAATATAGCTTGCCAAGTATCATTACTAAAACTTTCGTTATTTTTTTTTTTCAGGAGTCTCCGAGAGAGCTCCAGCCCATCGAGCACCCAAGAATAAGGACGCTCATGTCTGTAACAGATGCTGCGGCGAGTTTTTCGAATTATCAGATTTGTTGCAGCATAAGAAGAACTGCACTAAAAATCAATTGGTTCTAATTGTGAATGAAAATCCACCACCTCCTGCTGAAACAACCTCTCCAAGTCCTCCCTCAGATAATCCTGACGAGCACATGAATGACACACTTAATAACGCAGATCAAGCAGACTGTAGTGACCTTTCAGAACCTAATAAGCCTGACAAAGAAGAATCCATGGAGGTGGAGATCAGCGCTAGCAATAGCAGCAGTGGTTCCAACCAAGTGGACAATGACGTTTCCAACAGTAATAATTCCACAGTGGGTACCTCAGCTATAACAACCTCACTACCTCAAGTAAGGGATTTGACAACTTTGGGCAACTTCTCGGTTATTAACAGCAATGTCATCATTGAAAACCTTCAGAGTACTAGGGTGGCAGTAGCACAGTTCTCTCAAGAAGCTAAATCTAAAGGGGTCACCAACAACAAACTGGCCGCGCCTGCCCTCATGGAACAACTCCTGGCATTACAGCAGCAACAGATTCACCAACTCCACCTAATTGAGCAAATCAGGCACCAAATATTACTGCTGGCTTCGCAAAGTGCAGAGGTACCGACGTCTTCTAGTGCATCACAAGGGACACTGAGATTATCATCTACTCCACTGACTACACTGAGCTCCCACTTATCACAACAGCTGGCTGCAGCGGCTGGCTTAGCACAAAATCTTGCAAGTCAGTCCGCTAGCATTAGTGGTATAAAGCAACTACCCCCAGTACATCTACCTCAAATCAGCCCTGGCATCACCAATCCACCCAGCAGTAGTTCCTCTCCAAATATTCATCCTCAATTGGCAGGAGTTAATCCACCTTCCTCAGACAGAGTACCTTCCACTACTGGGGGGTCACAGGTCATTAATACACCAGCACCTGTAACATCTTCGCCAGCTTTTGCAATAAGCAGTCTTTTGAGTCCTGCACCTAATCCATTACTACCTCAGCCTGCCCCAAGTAACACTCTTTTCACTAGTACATTGCCCAGTGTAGGAACAATGGCAGAGGACTTGAATTCTCTGAGGAAGAATAAGCCACCTAGCGTAACTTCTTTTGAAGCAAAAAGCACATCTGATGAGGCATTTTTCAAACACAAGTGTAGATTCTGTGCAAAAGTCTTCGGTAGTGACAGTGCCTTGCAGATCCACCTTCGCTCTCATACAGGTGAGAGGCCATTCAAATGCAACATTTGTGGAAACCGATTTTCCACCAAAGGGAATCTTAAAGTTCACTTTCAACGTCACAAAGAGAAATATCCCCACATTCAAATGAATCCATACCCAGTGCCAGAGCATTTAGATAACATACCCACAAGTTCTGGAATCCCATACGGGATGTCAATACCACCTGAAAAGCCTGTAACTAACTGGCTGGACACGAAACCGGTGTTGCCTACATTGACCACTTCCGTAGGCATGCCACTCCCCCCAACCATTCCTACTTTAGCACCATTCATTAAAACTGAGGAGCCCCAACCTATTCCCATTAGTCATCCACTTGCTAGCCCATCTGACTCGGTGAAAAGTGATTTGCCTACCACAGAACCACTACTTAAAAAAAATAACAGTCTTCCAGAAGACACTGAAGCCAGTGATATGCCCAGCTCAGAAGAGAAAGGTGACGAACATTCTCAGCAGTCAAGTAACTTACAAAATTTAAATAGTGCAGAATGCTCTCCTGTGGGCGATTCTGGTTCCACAAATGCTCTAAGCTTCACAAACCCACTTCTACCACTAATGTCAGAGCAGTTTAAGGCAAAATTTCCATTTGGAGGTCTTCTGGATGCTGCACCAACATCTGAGACCTCTAAACTACAGCAGCTTGTAGAGAACATTGACAAAAAATCTAGCGACCCAAATGAGTGCGTCATATGCCACCGGGTACTTAGCTGCCAGAGTGCCCTAAAAATGCATTACCGAACCCACACTGGAGAAAGACCCTTTAAATGTAAAGTATGTGGCCGAGCTTTTACCACAAAAGGCAATCTAAAGACTCACTACAGTGTACATCGGGCCATGCCACCACTTAGAGTACAACATTCATGCCCTATTTGTCAAAAGAAGTTCACTAATGCCGTGGTCCTGCAACAGCATATCAGAATGCATATGGGAGGACAAATCCCTAACACCCTAGTTGCTGAAAATTATCCTGATTCCATGGAATCTGACACTGGGTCTTTTGATGAAAAAATGAATGACGATTTTGATAACTTATCAGATGAAAACATGGAAGACTGTCCTGACAGTAGTGTCCCTGATACACCTAAATCTGCGGATGCATCCCAGGATAGTCTGTCTTCTTCCCCAGTACCCAATGAAATGTCCAGCATTGCGGCCTTGGAAAATCAGATGAAAATGATTAATGCCGGATTGGTGGAGCAGCTTCAGGCCAGCTTGAATTCAACTGAAAATGGTTCTATTGAAGGTGATCGAATGACTGACTCTTCATCTCTTGAGGGAGATATAGAAAGCCAGAGTGCTGGAAGTCCAGCTGCTTCTGAATCTACTTATTCCATGAATGCTTTGTCACCTAACAGCACAAATGACTTGATAAGATTCCCTAACACAGAAGAAAAGACCTCAAGAGCTTTACCACCTGAGCATCCCAATGGAATGTCTCCAACTCCTGCTAATGGCGGTGCCCTTGACTTGACTGCCACCAACACAGATAAGGTGATCAAAGAAGAACCTACGGGTTTACTGTTTCCATTCAGAGAACGTAGTAAGTTTAAAAATACCATTTGTGATATTTGTGGCAAAACATTTGCATGTCAGAGTGCCTTGGACATCCATTACAGAAGCCATACCAAAGAGAGACCATTCATTTGCACAGTCTGCAATCGTGGCTTTTCCACTAAAGGCAATTTGAAACAGCATATGCTTACGCACCAGATGAGGGATCTACCATCTCAACTTTTTGAACCAAACTCTAACTTGACCAACAACTCAAGCTCGACAGTAAACCCAGCTCCAAATCCTCTGGCGACCATCATAAAGACTGAGTTTAATGGTTTCATGCATAGCTCATCTCAGGACAATAAAGAACAGCCTCCAAGTATTACATCTTCGGGATCTCTGTCTTCTTCAGCCACTTCACCTGTTCTTCTTCCATCCTTGGCCCGAAGGACTCCTAAACAGCATTATTGTAATGCATGTGGCAAGTCTTTTTCATCTTCCAGCGCTTTACAAATCCACGAGCGAACCCACACTGGCGAAAAACCCTTTGCCTGCACCATATGTGGGAGAGCCTTTACTACAAAAGGGAACCTTAAGGTAAAAATCTATTTATTTCTTTATTGCTTATTTTATTTTCTCTAATAATAGGCAATCAGAACAGTTGATTGCCAATGGCTGTTATGAAGAGTAGTTATACCCTGTTTGGTCGATTTTAAATAAGTCACCAATATAATCTTGACACGTAACCAATGTTTTCCACAAGTGAACATCCAGAAGCAAGATGGGTTTCCCTTTTCACCTTTATGGTTAGCAGTTATTAATATGCATTAGCCAACATAAAAATACTCATTCATACAGATAAAGCAACTTGATCCTTTACTTGTTAAAGGGCCTGCACTCTCCCTTCCTGCTAGAATGCAGTAGAAAGTAGAAACAAGGCAAGGAGTACACCCCCTACCATAGATCACCAAAAATAGGACTAAGCTGGTGGTCTAAAGCTCCGCATCATCAGACTGTGGACACAGGTAGAGAGGGAGAACGGCCAGGAAGATGACAATGCCATGTCATACAGACCCGCCCATTATGCTGATTATTAGGTGACATTACAAATCCAAGGCCCACATAAATAATAAGGTGAAACTGTAAACATTGATATCTCGTCAATTTCTTCTTCAATGTAAAAAACAATTTAGGACAGAGGCTAACATACTCCGACACAATGGTCTTGCATTTGCCTTGTCCATTTCTAGTTCTCCACCCCAAGAAGGGAGTATTGTCAGGAGCTTTGGACAAATGTATTTCACAAGTTCAGTGGGTTTTGGTGCGCTTTAAACTAGACCTGAAATAATAAAATGTTTTCATCTGCATAGCATGTCTGAAAGGGGGCATGACACTTTTGGACAAACATGGTTTCCAGGCCCATATCACTGGCCTCTAAAAAACATGTTTGCCAGACTAAAAGGCCCAGTTAAAGCAGCATGTTTTCACCATCAATGTAAGGACAACCTTCTACAGGTCACCTCTATACCTTATGGAAGTTTTAGCAACTTTATTTCTGATTTTTACCTATTTTCCTTCTGTGAGACAGGTCAGAGCAGAGGTATTCATGTACAGTTTGAATTGTTCAACACTTGAGAGTTTTAATTACTGACCTCGGCTTGTCTCGACGTCCACTTAGTAGGATTACGTCTTTGAATGTTGCTGGCTGTAGACTAAAATGAAAACTTTTTTTATAATAACACCCATTTATATAAAACAGTTTGTGTCATAACTGTTACTCCTACTAAGTTGCTAACTTGAGTATATTTTTAGGTGAGCTTTCGAGCATGGTTCCATCATGTAACATTATGTCTGACATAGAGGGATAAGTATCATTGAAAGCTCACCTAAAAATATGCTAATTTGGCCTTCAAAAGGTATCGCCTTATTTCTTCACTTTGCTACTATTCTCAATGGCTAACAGTACGACCATTACTACTACCTACTAAGCAGGTGCTTTATCTCATTTAATCAAAATGAATAATAGGAAAATACAGCACAGTGCTCTTTGGTTGTGCAGATTAAGCAGTTGCCTGTTAGGGTTGTTGACCTAAGAAGGGTCTGTGCAGGGATATTGTGGTTTTTGTGTTGGTCTGATTTAATGCAAAGAACTTCCAGCCCCTGACCAGAAAGGTAGATTAGCAATATATACTTTATCTGTAGGGATAAATCAAGGCAACTGAACTGGAGGTGTTATATTCTTGAGGACATTTTGCTAGTTATCAGACTGTCTTTCCAGATTCAGTGCGTTATGTATGTGAAGCTATTAGTTATTCAGAACATTAGGGTGGATTTATGACTGTGAGCAATTTTTTAACCAACTTTTTTTCCAGAGTAAACACTTTGGATTTTTTTCGCTAAGTGCAATTCAGCACCATTTGTAGCTGTGCGATTTATTTAAAAAAAATTTGCATAGCTAAATATGGTTATTTTAAAAAATGACTCACGTCAGAAATCAACCCTATTGTCATAAAAAGTCCAAACAACTGGACTTGATGTGTTCTTTTATACAGCAAGTCTAGTGTATTACTATAGAACTCGAGAGTTAATCCCTTGCCTGGAGTGAGCTAGTTGGAATCTATATAAAAAAGGTTGATGGTGCAAGCAATGAGACTGTTTTGTTCATCTTTATAGTTGGAAAAATTGATTAGGTCATCTGTGTGCAGGTCCATGTAACCAAGCAGACACTCGATTTGCATGGAGAGAACTTGTACAATCTCCCAGGTGAACATCAGTTGGGGGAAAACCTACGCTTTTCATCAATCTGCGCAATCTGGCCCAAATACCAGTATGAGAGACATGGTCTGATCATGCTGTTTGCCGTCAACGTATAAGAAGTCTTTAAATTCTCAGTAGACATTTTCTGTTGTCCATTCCCTATGTGTTTTTTTTTTTTAGAAACTCTTAGACGTCAATGAATCTGCCCGTTTTTTATACAAGCATGACGAGGGAATTTTTTCTTGTCGAATTGCTCCAAATAAACCTTGTCTAGAAGTTTCTGAAAGGTTGCCCCAAAGGTGTGACATTGTTATCCTTCTTTTCTAAAACAAGTCTCAGGCAGATCCCCCTTTTTTCGGTTAGAGGTCTTGCTATGACAGTAACCTTCTCAGTAATCTGTTTTCTAATCTTATTCTTACGGGGTGTGCAATTCTGAATATCTATTATGCAAGTGAGAACTTCCCTTGAAATATGTGATTGCGTCATGATAGTTGCAAGTATTACACGAGTTCTACGGGATCACGCTACCAATGCATCCTTGGAAATAAGTGTACATAATAAGTGTATACGTTTTTGATCCATTTTTTGTTTCCTGAAACATATTTTTTAATATGGTTTTCTATATGGTTTTAATCTAGGACAGTGCTACTCAGTGATTGACTCTGCATTTGTGTCTGCTTTTAGACTCTAATTCACAGCTTTGCATGTTTTAGATGGTAGTCTGCTGTTTGTCTAGGGTGCCTAATTTTAGTATCTGTCCCATGTTGGGCATTACACGTGAGGGTATATATCCCATGTTGGGCATTACACGTGAGGGTATATATCCCATGTTGGGCATTACACGTGAGGGTATATATCCCATGTTGGGCATTAGAAGTGAGGGTATATATCCCATGTTGAGCATTAGAAGTGAGGGTATATATCCCATGTTGGGCATTAGCAGTGAGGGTATATATCCCATGTTGGGCATTAGCAGTGAGGGTATATATCCCGTTAGAAGTGAGGGTATATATCCCTTAGTGGGCGTTAGAAGTGAGGGTATATATCCCATGTTGGGCATTAGACGTGAGGGTATATATCCCATGTTGGGCATTAGAAGTGAGGGTATATATCCCATGTTGGGCATTAGACGTGAGGGTATATATCCCATGTTGGGCATTAGACGTGACGGTATATATCCCATGTTGGGCATTAGCAGTGAGGGTATATATCCCATGTTGGGCATTAGCAGTGAGGGTATATATCCCATGTTGGCCATTAGCAGTGAAGGTATATATCCCGTTAGAAGTGAGGGTATATATCTCATACTGGGCATTAGAAGTGAGGGTATATATCCCATGTTGGCCATTAGCAGTGAAGGTATATATCCCGTTAGAAGTGAGGGTATATATCCCATAGTGGGTGTTAGAAGTGAGGGTATATATCCCATAGTGGGCATTAGAAGTGAGGGTATATATCCCATGTTGGGCATTACACGTGAGGGTATATATCCCATGTTGGGCATTAGAAGTGAGGGTATATATCCCATGTTGAGCATTAGAAGTGAGGGTATATATCCCATGTTGGGCATTAGCAGTGAGGGTATATATCCCATGTTGGGCATTAGCAGTGAGGGTATATATCCCGTTAGAAGTGAGGGTATATATCCCTTAGTGGGCGTTAGAAGTGAGGGTATATATCCCATGTTGGGCATTAGACGTGAGGGTATATATCCCATGTTGGGCATTAGAAGTGAGGGTATATATCCCATGTTGGGCATTAGACGTGAGGGTATATATCCCATGTTGGGCATTAGACGTGACGGTATATATCCCATGTTGGGCATTAGCAGTGAGGGTATATATCCCATGTTGGGCATTAGCAGTGAGGGTATATATCCCATGTTGGCCATTAGCAGTGAAGGTATATATCCCGTTAGAAGTGAGGGTATATATCTCATACTGGGCATTAGAAGTGAGGGTATATATCCCATGTTGGCCATTAGCAGTGAAGGTATATATCCCGTTAGAAGTGAGGGTATATATCCCATAGTGGGCATTAGAAGTGAGGGTATATATCCCATACTGGGCGTTAGAAGTGAGGGTATATATCTCATACTGGGCATTAGACGTGAGGGTATATATCCCATGTTGGGCATTAGACGTGAGGGTATATATCCCATGTTGGGCATTAGACGTGAGGGTATATATCCCATGTTGGGCATTAGACGTGACGGTATATATCCCATGTTGGCCATTAGCAGTGAAGGTATATATCCCGTTAGAAGTGAGGGTATATATCCCATAGTGGGTGTTAGAAGTGAGGGTATATATCCCATACTGGGTGTTAGAAGTGAGGGTATATATCTCATACTGGGCATTAGAAGTGAGGGTATATATCCCATACTGGGTGTTAGAAGTGAGGGTATATATCTCATACTGGGCATTAGAAGTGAGGGTATATATCCCATACTGGGCGTTAGAAGTGAGGGTGAGGGTATATATCCCATACTGGGCGTAAGAAATGAGAGTACATGCCCAGCAGCATTTTTCATACCTCTCTTGTAGATCTTGGTGTACAGACTTGGTGTACTGTTGCCAATAGCAACAGTTTGCGGCTATTAAAAACTGCTTCCATAAAACACATTTGAGAATATAAGAAAATACCAGCTCAGCTCAGCACTCATTTTGGCACAAATAAAATACACACTTTTGAAAATGCCAACAAAAGTGGACTTTCCTTGTGATTTGTCACTTTCGCTAATTGGCAAAACGCACCTAAAATGCACCAGTAGCGCTTTAAAAATGACATCAAAACTGTTGTCAACGAGGTTTTGGTGTATCTTTAATTGGTAGGAATAGTGTGGAATAGAGTCTTAAGCATTTTAGTTGCACTTTCCTAGTTTTAATTTGTAAATCTACGTCAGATACATAAAAATTGACATTAATTAGTAAAACGACTAATCATAGGAGACTAAACTCATGTAAACAAGTGTTATAATATTCTCCACAAAAAGGCAACTATGCCTTTTGCGTTTGCAGATGCAAAGTTAGTGAATTCAGCAGGTACAGCTATTTGCGGAATCATTAAGGTGGAATTGGATGAATTGGATAGCCCTTTTGGGCATCATTTATTGTATACTTATGGTCATAACGGTTGTTTTTAATATGTCTTGTGTTATATGTTTTTTAGCCTCTTTTTTGTATTAATAAAGTATTGTATCGTATTATTGGCGGTTGTTGTGGTGCTTCCTAATGGGAGAAAGGTGTGCCTAAGGCACGTCCACTCCAATTTTTTGTTTAGGGTACAATATTGTCTAGGTGAGCACACAGTTATTTCTTTATATGAGCGGTGCACCCTCCTGTTAGTTTGGTTAGTCATTAAGGTGGAATAGTAATTTTTATTTTATGTGTGCAGATGGGGAGGCTGATTCATTAATAGCGACAGATAGCGACTGTTGAGCGACTGTAGCGGTATTTTGACAGCGACCGCTAGCAGTCGCTGTGCTTGGCCATTGTTCGGTGGATGATAGCGACTCAGTCGGTGTGCCGTAATGTTGAATACAAGATGCTGAGTCGCTATTTGACAGGTTCGCTGTTGTATGGGAGCGCATGATAGCGACTGGACATAGCGACCGGCACCCACCATATTCATTAAAAAATCAGCCTTAAAAATTCCTAGCGCTGTGAAATGCATGTTTAAATCCCAGAGCGCAGTAGGCGATGTGTTAAAAGTAGTTTTTTAACCCCCTAACCACCCAAAAAAAAAATGGAATGATTTTGAAATAATATTCAAACCTGAATAGTTTAAAATCAGACCTGTAATATCAATTCTGCAAAAAAAAAAATTTTTTTAAAAATCCCCAAAAAATACATGTTCAAAGGAAAAAGTGTTCACAGATTTTTTTTTGGGAAATTTAAAAAAAAAAAAAAATATATATATATATTAAAAAATAATTATTAATTAAAATACATTCTGCCATTGAAATGCATTGGAGAGCGCCAGGTAGCGAGAGGTCATACCTGTCGCTGTTCAAGGATGTTCGCTGGCGCTGTGGGATGAGGCTGGGATAATGATGAATGAGTTGCTAGGTGGCGCTATCTCAGTCGCTAAGCAGTATCGGCTTGATAAATGTGTGATTGTGGAGGGGAGCCGGCGTTCTAGTTGCGGTACCTGGCTTTACTGGCCGCCTCCCCAGTCGCTATCTGTCGCTATTCCTTGATAAATAAGGCCCTGAGTTTCCTTCACATCTGTGCCTGGAGTGGTGGGCTGCCCAGGGGATATGTGCCTTGCACTAAAGTCATGTCTCAAGCTGGGAATGGAACAAGCCACACTGCGGCCACAAGTCGCCGGTTCTTTACCATTGCCCTCTCAAATAAACATGCCCCCTTTTCTTCTTTTTTTTTTTTTTTTACATCTTCTCTGCTCTGAGTGAGGGCGCTCACCCGCAGCAACATTCTGTGTGCACAGGACTTACAATTCTTTTCTCTAGTAGAACTTGTAGGCTGATTTATTAATAGCGCCAGGTAGCGACAGTTGAGCGACTGTAGCGGTATTTTCACAGCGCCCGCTAGTAGTCGCCGTGCTTGGCCGTTGTTCGGTTGCTGATAGCGACTCAGTCGGTGTGCAGTAATGTTGAATATGGGGTGATGTTTCGCTATTTGACAGGTTCCGCGCTGTTTGGGAGCGCATGATAGCGACTGGCCATAGCGACCGGTTCCCACCATATTCATTAACAAATCACGCTCAAAAAATTCTCGCGCTGTGAAATGCTTGTTTAAACCCCAGAGCGCTGGCGGTGATGGGTTAAAAGTAGTTTTTTAACCCCCAAACAACCATATTTTTGGAAACAAAAAAAAACAAGTTTTTAAAAACATATTGTAATATGAATACATTAATATCAGACCTGTAATATCAATTCTGCTCAATTTTTTTTTTTTTTTTACCAAAAAAAAAATATCTAACATTGCAGAAGTGGTCACAGAATTTTTGACATTTAAAAAAAATAAAAAAAAACATTAATAACAATTAATTATGAATATTTAAAGATTGCTCCATTGAAATGCATTGGAGAGCGCCAGGTAGCGAGAGGTCATACCTGTCGCTGTTCAAGGTCGGACGCTGGCGCTGTGGGGTGAGGCTGGAATAATGATGGAGTCGCTATCTGGCGCTATCTCAGTCGCTAAGCAGGATTGCCTTGAAAAATGTGTGATTGTGGTGGGGAGCCGGCGTTCTCGTGGCGGTGAGCGTCATTACCGTTCGCTATCCCTTGTTAAATAAGGGCCTTGGTGTACAGACGTGGTGCACAGTTGCCTATAGCAATAGATTTCAGATAGCAAATGTGTGTTTTACGGAAGCAGTTTTTACTAACACAAGAAAAAATTAAAAAAAAATGTGAGCTCAGCATTCTGAGGACATCATTTCGGAAGAAATAAAATATACACTTGCATGGACTTTGCATTTAAATCAAGTGAACAACACCAAGCCTACTACCTCTTTCTCGGATTATTTATGAATTAGTTGAAAAAAAAAAAAGAACTTTAATTTTCACTTTTTGTTTTGGTCAACGTTATGTTGGTGCTAGTGAGTGTTATTTTATGTTTTTTTTTTTGCTTTCATGTCCATCGTAGTCCGGCATATGCGCCCCTTGCACGTATGTTGGTGTGTATACCACATTAAAGGAGCACTATCACGAAATTGTGTCATAATAAAAATCCATATAAACATGTCGGCTAATGAGAGGAAGGGTTACTTATACGCCCAAACTGAATAAAACTCGGGGAGGCCGATTCATTAATAGCGCCAGGTAGCGACAGATGAGCGCCAGTAGCGTGATTTTCTCAGCGCCAGCTAGTATTCGCTGTGCTTGGCCGGGGTTTGCTTGTTGACAGCGAATCAGTCGGTGTGCGGTAATGTTGAATACGGGCTTAGGGGTCGCTGTTTCACAGGTTCTGCGTTGTATGGGTGCGCCTGACAGCGAATGGCCAGAGCGAACGGCTTGCTGCAGATTCATTAACAAATCACGCTCCGATTTTTTTCGCGCTGTGAATTCCTTGTATAAACCCCAGAGCGCTGGCGGCGATGGATTTAAAATAGTTTTTAACCCCCAAACAACCATATTTTTGGATAGTAAAATTATACAAGTTTTTATAAACATCCCGTAATATGAATACATTAATATCAGACCTGTAATATCAATTCTGCACAAATTCATTTTTTTTTTTTTTACCTTAAAAGAAAAACCTAACATTGCAGAAGTGGTCACAGAATTTTTGGCCTTTAAAAAAATAAAAAAACCATTAATAGCAATTAATTATGATTAGTTAAAGATTGCTCCATTGAAATGCATTGGACATCTCCAGGGAGCGACAGGTCATACCTGGCGCTGTGATGGGATTAGCAGCGGCGCCGTTCGTTGCAGTCGGCTACATGATGAATCCCGCGCTAGCTGTCGCTCTCGCCGGCGCTAGCCTCATTTAGCGTGATAAATGCGTCATTGTGGCCGACGCCGGGCGTACTTGAGTCGGTAGCCGCCGTTAGCTGGTGGGACCTGGCGCTCGTCAGACACTACCTGGCGCTATCGCTTGATGAATAAGGGCATTATTCTCTCCTAGTATGAATAAAATCCAGGGGTGGCAGGTTTAGTCTATCAGGAGTGACAGAGCCCGTCACCCCCCCCCCGATGTTTTTCTTTTTTTTAACGGAAGGAAAAAGGACAAGTCTGGTTGGCTATTTCTTGATCCGGGTGTACATGTGACCTCTCCTCCTGCTACCCAGTATATTTATATGGATTTTTAGCATTCGTGATAGTGCTCCTTTAATGTTTGGTGTATACCACACTGATGGATGTTTCTCCACATTACCCTCTTGAGTCTGCACAGTGGTTATAGGAAAAGAGTGGCTTTCCTAGAACGGAAAGTATTTGCACAGTACCCAGTTCAAGGACAGATAGCATTACCCATCTACCCTTGCAGTAGGTGGAGCTATGCAAATCATCTCTTTACTGTGGTTATAGAAATGCAGTCACTTTTTTTTTTTTTTCAATTTTTTTTTAACCCTCCAGTTTTAACCCGAAACAGATTTACATTGCTGAAGACAGTCGAACAGTCTAATAATAAATGTATATAATATAATGTAACATTACAGCAGATATACATTAAAGTGGAAGTCCAGTCTAATTAACCCACCCTGCCTCCCTTTCCCTGGGGCTAGGGGGGAGTAGGGCTGAAAAAAATAACCCTTACCTTACTTTGTGAATTGGCGGGAGCGGATACAAACAGGGGATGCCGCTGGGTGTGCGGTCACAAAGCGCACCAAACTATCTGTAATGGGGAAGTGGGAGCTCTCAATGGGAGCAGCAAGCCACTTTTTTTTAAATACCCCCTCATCTCTATCCTTTCTTCTTTGCGCATTTTTTTTATTTATTCTCTTTTACCATTTCCGTCTTCTACTTGCTCTTTTATTTCATAATCCCTCCGTCTTGCTCTATTTCTGTACCCCCCCCCCCCCTTTTCATGTCATTTACACATCCCATCCATCTTCCTTTTGCCTGCTTCTCCTCCATCTTTGTCATAGCTTCCTCCTTTTTTTTAACCTTCCCTTCATCTTTCTTTTCATTTTCTTTCTCTTTCTTTCTTTCTTTCTTTCTCTCTGCATTCCTAATGTTTCCTTCTCCTTTTCAAGCCTTATTTAACTCTCCTTGCTCTCTCTCATTACTTTTGTATTTTTGTATTTATTATTTTTCTCTCGTGCATTTCCCACATTCGCCTCATCTAACTCATTTCCATATTCTCTTTATATTGCGCTTTTGACATTCCCTTATTCTCTTTCACTTTCTATGGTACCTCATCTCAGTCTTTTTTTATTTAGCTTTTCTCCTCCATTCCTTTTTACTTTTCCACATACCCTCTTATTTCCGACTTGTCTGCCTTCAGTTTTTTTTTTCTTGCATTTTGTCCCATCTCCCTATTTTCTGCATTTCCTATGTTACCCCCTTTCCTATTTTTGTGTTTGTCTCTAATAGCGCCATCCTGAGATCCCGCATCGGATGACGCTCACCCTAAAGCCAGCCCGGCCGCTCTGTGCGTCACATGGCTGCACCCAGGCTGGAGGGGGATTAAATACATTTTAATGCAAAATAAGACACTATACTCACCTTGTATACACCTCACTCATTTTC
This sequence comes from Gastrophryne carolinensis, assembly GCA_027917425.1. Taxonomy (NCBI): domain Eukaryota; kingdom Metazoa; phylum Chordata; class Amphibia; order Anura; family Microhylidae; genus Gastrophryne; species Gastrophryne carolinensis. The sequence continues at coordinate 38,485,469 of CM051241.1, forward strand.
TAACATAGGAAAAAATGGAAAATCCTAAATCACTTTACTTTAAGAGATGAAGGCCCTTATTCAAGAAGGGATAGCGTCAGGTAGTGGCTGGTTAATGAGAGGTAGCGACAGGTAGCGACTGGTCAACGCAGGACACGGCACGCAATTACACATTTATCAAGCAGAATCTGTTTAGCGACTGGGATAGCGCCATGTAGCGTCTGATTCATCATTTTCACAGCCTCAGCGAACAGCGCCGGCGTTCAGCCTTGCACAGCGCCAGGTATGACCTCTCGCTACCTGTCGTCTCCCATACATTTCAATGGACGATCCTTTTCTTCTCTTTAAACCGTTTTTTTTTCTTTTTCTAAAAAAATCACAAATAATTCTGTGACCTCTTCTGGCATTGAAATAGCAGTTTTTTCATAATTGCAGGCATTTTCAGAGCGCCCGCTAATAGTTGCAGTGCTCGGACGTGAGTCGCTACTTCATAGCGACTCTGTCGCTGTTCAGTAATGTTGAATACATTGTGAGGAGTCGCTATTTGACCAGTACAGCGCTGTATGGGAGCGCATGTTAGCGACTGCTCATAGCGACCGACTCACACCATATTCAGCAAAAAAACAGCCTCACAAATCTCTGGCGCTGAAAAATGCTTGTCTGAAGCCCAGAGCGCAGGAGGCGGTGTGTTTAAAGTCTGTTTTCCAGCATCTATCCACTAGTAACAAAGCGAAAACATATGGAATTACATTGTAACAACATTGTAACATGAACACTTTAATGGCAGACCTGTAATGTCATTTCTGAAGAAATATATAAAAAATGAAAACATTATGAAAAAACTTCTATTTCAATGCCAGAAGAGGTCACAGAATTATTTGTGATTTTTGGAAAAAAAAATAAACAAAAACCCTGTTTAAAGAGAAGAAAAGGATCGTCCATTGAAATGTATGGGAGAGCAACAGGTAGCGAGAGGTCATACCTGGCGCTGTGCAAGGCTGAACGCTGGCGCTGTTCGCTGAGGCTGTGAAAATGATGAATCAGACGCTACATGGCGCTATCCCAGTCGCTAAACAGATTCTGCTTGATAAATGTGGAATTGCGTGCCGTGTCCGGCGTTCATCAGTCGCTACCTGTCGCTACCTCTCATTAACCAGCCACTACCTGACGCTATCCCTGCTTAAATAAGGGCCAAAGTTTCATGCTCCCATCACGCACATCCCTGGCTTCCCATTAGCTGAGACGTGCTGCAGCCATTCAGATAGGCTAGTGCGCCCCAAACTAGAGGGATGCCAGGCTGGTCATGTCAGCCAATCAGCAATCTCCAATCTGTCGGTGGGTGTGGCTACAGTGGCGTCTGGGATGGTGGTGGGAGAGGGAGACAGATTTAGACTTGGAACAGATTTCAGTAGCACCCCAAATCTGTTTCTTTAATAAAGATGGTGGGGGAGTCATGACGTGGTGGGGGAAGAGCACTGAAGCCTATAAATTAGGCCCTGGCTTGAATTTTGAGGAATGATTGATTATTTGAATTCCAACTTATCACCATGTTTACCACACCAGGGTTGATTCAGCACCATGAGAAATTTTTTCTCAGTCTTTCTCAAAAAAATGTTCTCTCATTTTTTCCTTGGTGCAATGCAGCACCATTTTTAGCTATGCAAAATATATAAAAAAATATGCACAGCTAAAAATGCTGCTAAATTCCACAGAGAAAAAAATTAACGAGAAAAAGAGGCCGATTCATCATTAGCGGCAGGTAGCGACAGACGAGCGTCTGTAGCAGGCATTTTCAGAGCGCCCGCTAATAGTCGCAGTGCTCGGACGTGAGTCGCTACTTTATAGCGACTCGGTCGCTGTTCAGTAATGTTGAATACATTGTGAGGAGTCGCTATTTGACCAGTACAGCGCTGTATGGGAGCGCATGTTAGCGACTGCTCATAGCGACCGACTCACACCATATTCAGCAAAAAAACAGCCTCACAAATCTCTGGCGCTGAAAAATGCTTGTTTGAAGCCCAGAGCGCAGGAGGCGGTGTGTTTAAAGTCTGTTTTCCAGCATCTATCCACTAGTAACAAAGCGAAAACATATGGAATTACATTGTAACAACATTGTAACATGAACACTTTAATGCCAGACCTGTAATGTCATTTCTGAAGAAATATATAAAAAATGAAAACATTATGAAAAAACTGCTTTTTCAATGCCAGAAGAGGTCACAGAATTATTTGTGATTTTTTTGAAAAAAAAAAAAACCCGGTTAAAAGGTTCGTCCATTGAAATGTATGGGAGAGCGCCAGGTAGCGAGAGGTCATACCTGGCGCTGTGCAAGGCTGAACGCTGGCGCTGTTCACTGAGGCTGTGAAAATGATGAATCAGACGCTACATGGCGCTATCCGAGTCGCAAAACAGATTCTGCTTGATAAATGTGTAATTGCGTGCCGTGTCCGGTGTTCACCAGTCGCTACCTCTCATTAACCAGCCACTACCTGACGCTATCCCTTCTTAAATAAGGGCCTAAGTCTTTGCTGTCAAAAAACCATGAGAAAAAAAAAATTCTCACGGTGCTAAATCAACCCTAATGAAAAAGTTTATCAAATTAAAAAAAAAAAGGTTAAACGCCGCACTCTAAAGCAAATGTTGCCGTGCTGTTGAAGTAGTTAATGTATAATTAGCACCATTTTGTGCCCGTTTTTGGCCTTTTTAATTGCAGTTTTATTTGTGAGTTTATTAGTTACTGGTATATCTGTAATGCTTACATAGCAATATATTTATTTTTAAATTAAATAAAAATGTATCAATAGACCTTTTTTAGGGTTTATTAAATAAAACAGAAAAAAAAAATTATATATATAAATTTTATTTAAATTAACTGAAAATGTATAGATACCCTCCTTCCTATATCATATCCAATACACGTTATTTAGGGTTTATTTTAGCTTTTACAAGGAGGGAATTCATTGCATAATTTGGCCCACAGCCTTTTGTGCCTTTTTGTGTGTTTAGACATTAGTATTATGACTTGCATTGTCCCGGTGTAAAAATGAAAATATATTGTATATATATGTATTTAAGGGAAATCCCAAATCAGGACCCCCTGGGGGCAATTTTTCACAGGTAAAAATTAAAAATGTATACATTCTCACCTATATTCCCCTGCAGCTGATCGACTCTATCCCAAGAGTTTGATGCTTAAAGATGATTCAGGATGCCCTGCTATGTATAGCCGTAAAAACGCGCCTTTTTTTTTTCATTTTTACACCGGGACAATGCATGTCATAATACTAAAAACGTCCCCATGGTGCGGGCGGGGCCAAAACAGAGCAGGCTAATTGGCTGAGCAGGCCGCTTTATGCTTGTTTTCGCTGTGCTTCCTAGCCAAGTGCACTGCCGGCCCCATCCTCCGCTCAGTATCTAGCTGTGGGCATGCCACATCACCCATTAAAGTGGACCAACACCCAGGATTTGGACTATCCTGGGTTTTGGTCCACTTCGGCAGGGCACCCCGATCGGGGGTGCCCCGCTGTGTGAAACCCCCCAGAAAGCCCCAAAATCTTACCTGTCCCCGCTCCCACGTGACTGGACGGTCCAATCCCCGCCAACGTCCAGGCGGGGATCAGGAACGTCCAAGCGGCTGCCGCCGCCGCCTCTCTCTCGTCACTTTCGGCGCACGCGCGCGCCCCCGCCGGCCATTCGCAGACGGCCGGCGCGGGCGCGCGCACGCCTACAGGGGCGCGAGGGAGGCGGCGGCGGCCGGCCGCCGCCGAAGATCAGGTAAGCGATTTGGGGTGTCTGGGGGGGTTTCACCCCGCGGGACATCCCGATCTCGGATGTCCCGCGGGGTGGGAGGTGATCGGCCCGGGAATCTTATAGATTTCCGGGCCGATCACCTCTCGGTGTTGGTCCACTTTAAAGTGGACCAACACCCAGGATTTGGACTATCCTGGGTTTTGGTCCACTTTGGGGGGCACGAAACCCCCCAGAAAGCCCCAAAACCTCACCACGCTCCCACGTGACCGCGCCGTCCAATCCCCACCCACGGACAAGCGAGTGACAGCGACGGACAAGACAGCGCGTCCGCCGCCGCCTCCCGCACATCACTCTTATAGGGCCCACGCCGGCCATTCACAAACGCGCACGTCTAGAGGGGCGTGCGGGAGGCAGCGGCCCAAGGTTTTTTTGGGGTTTTGGGGGGGTTTCACCCTGCGGGACATCCCGATCTCGGATGTCCAGCGGTGAGGGAGGTGATCGGCCTGGGAATCTTATAGATTCCCGGGCCGATCACCCCTGGGTGTTGGTCGACTTTAAGAAAGGCCTGGCGTGGTTACACGCACAGCTAGAACTGAGTGGGGATACGACCATAGTGCAAAAGGCGTGATGAGGACTCTGGGAGCCGGTAAGTGGAATGGGGGTTTCTTTGGGGTTCCCAATTTGGGTTGCCCCAAAGAGTGGGACTTGGACAGCCATGGAGTCCAGGGCCTCTGTTGTTCCTCTTTTAGACTCTAAGACTTTTGGAGGGGGGTTAGTCTACCTCTTTATGGGACATCCCAGATTAGAATGCACCAATGTGTAAAGCCCCTCAGAATACCCACTCTCCTCTTCTACGAGCCTTCAGCATATCCCCAGACAGGGCAGTTTCTAGGGGAGGGTGAGCAGGGAGATTGGCCTGAGTGGCTGAGCGCACTGTGCATGCACCATGGGGAAAAGGTGAGTTTATGGGTGATCCTGGGTGAACAGCGGAGCATCCCTACTCTGGGAGGAACATCACCCAGGAAATTACATTTCTTGGGTGTTGTTCCTCTTTAGTTCTGCCAGAGATCCAGACCACCCCCCCCTCACGACCACGGGCCTGAGGTCACCTGGTTGCCTCCTCGCATCACTCTGACTGGCTACACCCACTCCATTCATTTCAAATAAGCAGACCATGGCAAAAAAAATATATGTTATATATGATATATGTCACCCTGGGCCCTTCTGAGGTTTACTCAAACTAGACAGGTGATGCGCCTGAAATCTTATTTAATTTAGTTTATTTAAAGGGATTGTACATCTGACTGTAAAAGCAAATAATTGTTTGCATGCCTGCCATGCAGGATATTTATCCTGGTGATCTGCTGAATAAAGCTGTTGTTCAGCTCGTTTTCTGCATCCCAACCCCTGGATTTTTGATTATTCATGACCACCCTTTTTAGCACTGAAAAGTGGACCTATAGAAATAGGAAAAGGGACCAGCTAGCAAAGCAGAGAGTGGCACACAAAATCATGTTGGCGTGTTGCAAGAGGTGACCGAGATGGGTCCACCTCTCAATGGTCATAAATAAAATACAGGGCCTCAAGTCTCATCAACAGCTTTTTTCAGCAGAGCTCCAGAAGAGTTATGGCCTAGTAACGGGAAAACATGGCCTAGTAACGGGAAAACATGGCCTAGTAACGGGAATCATGGCCTAGTAACGGGAAAACATGGCCTAGTAACGGGAATCATGGCCTAGTAACGGGAATCATGGCCTAGTAACGGGAATCATGGCCTAGTAACGGGAATCATGGCCTAGTAACGGGAATCATGGCCTACTAACGGGAATCATGGCCTACTAACGGGAATCATGGCCTAGTAACGGGAAAACATGGCCTAGTAACGGGAATCACGGCCTAGTAACGGGAATCACGGCCTAGTAACGGGAATCACGGCCTAGTAACGGGAATCACGGCCTAGTAACGGGAATCACGGCCTAGTAACGGGAATCATGGCCTAGTAACGGGAATCATGGCCTAGTAACGGGAATCATGGCCTAGTAACGGGAAAACATGGCCTAGTAACGGGAATCATGGCCTAGTAACGGGAAAACATGGCCTAGTAACGGGAAAACATGGCCTAGTAACGGGAATCACGGCCTAGTAACGGGAATCACGGCCTAGTAACGGGAATCACGGCCTAGTAACGGGAATCACGGCCTAGTAACGGGAATCACGGCCTAGTAACGGGAATCATGGCCTAGTAACGGGAATCATGGCCTAGTAACGGGAAAACATGGCCTAGTAACGGGAAAACATGGCCTAGTAACGGGAAAACATGGCCTAGTAACGGGAATCATGGCCTAGTAACGGGAATCATGGCCTAGTAACGGGAATCATGGCCTAGTAACGGGAATCATGGCCTAGTAACGGGAAAACATGGCCTAGTAACGGGAAAACATGGCCTAGTAACGGGAAAACATGGCCTAGTAACGGGAAAACATGGCCTAGTAACGGGAATCATGGCCTAGTAACGGGAATCATGGCCTAGTAACGGGAAAACATGGCCTAGTAACGGGAAAACATGGCCTAGTAAAGGGAAAACATGGCCTAGTAAGGGGCCATCATTGCCTAGCAAGGGGGCCTATTCACAGGCTCTTAAAAAAAAGAATCCAATAGGAAGCTGGTGTCACCTCTAACCCCCCACTCCATTCACAGCTTGCAAATCCCGTGCTGCTATGTCATGGCCCAAATGGGCCCAAAGGGCAAGTTACTAAACCGTAGATAGTCAAAATCCCTGCTTTGCTCCACTTTAAACCAGATACTTTCAAATAAGTTATATTTATTTGGTACAGACTTTTTCATGTGCACGCCGGGCTGTATTTGGTGTCCATACTGACCCAGGCACTTTAAGTGCCTTAAGTCACAGCCTGCAAGTATAAAAAATAAAGTCTAGAAAGTGTAAAGGGTGTAACGGGTTAAAGCAGCTCAAAACCCTCTGCAGCCAGCCCTGGAATTTAAAGGGCCAGCTGCTAGCCTGCCCCGGGGCATATTATTTCGGGATGGCCCACTGTGTGAAACCAGTAAACTCACCTTTACCAGTGGCTCCCACAACACTATGTTCTTCCCTTCAGCTGTGCAAAGAGGGAAATTAGGAATGCAGCCACCCGGTGGACTCCAGCCGTCAGCCTTGAGATGAGCCTTTTGGCACGTCTTTGGCAATGGAAAAACCAGGTCATCGCTGAGTCAGCAGCATAGCCCAAGGTGTCGGGTGAAAAAAAGATTCCAGGGCCAGCCACTGACTTTTCCCTGGGACATCTGAATCGGGATGCCCCACTGTGTGAAACCCCCCTGGCTGCCCGTAAAACTCACATTCCCCTGCTTCAGCAGCACATGCTCTTGTCCAATGAGAGCTGGCCGATATGACTTCGTCATTCGGCAGGTGTCGCTCATTGTTTACAACTGGGAGTGTGTGCAGCCGCATTCGCTGCATCCCCTGCATGCACACGCTCCCACATCAGCCATTCAGATAGCACACACTCCTTTTTCTAGTAAATGAGAGCCGCCTGATGAAAGACATATTCACATCGTCGCTGGAGAGTGGCAAGGTGATTTTTTTTCTTGTTTCCTGGGGGGTTTCACACAGCTGGGCATCCCCCTTTCGGATTCCCCTGGGGCATGGAACAAAACCGGAGAGAGTCAAATTCCCGGGTTATGTTCCATTTTAAATGGAGAATATGGTGGGGGGTGTTAAGTAAAAAAAACTCAAGATTCTCACTTTTTTTTGAGTTTCGCTCCTCCTGGTGGAGGTGTGCCCTGATGTGTGTATTCCCCATGATCTCAAGTGTGTATTCCCCATGATCTCAAGTAAAAGCCAATCAGCAGGGCTCGTTCCATCCAGATTCCCTTTGGCGCTTTGAGCTCGGAGCGGCAAGGAAACCTGAATGTAGCGAGCGCTGCCATCCGCATCCTCTCTCACACCTAGGCACAGGCCTAATAGGAAATACAACCCTAAAGTAATGGCACCATTCCGTTGTCTAGGTGACTTGTTGCTGATCTGGGGTTTGATGGATATAATTTGATTATTACAAGCTTTCTAATGGGCACATAATGGATCAATTGAACAGAAAAAATGAGCCCTACGGAGCTGCTTCACATGTTTGTTAGATATTGACTCTTGACATAGGCGGCGGCTTTATCTGCCGCAGCCCTGAAGTGTTTAAGCAAGATGTTCAGCATTCAGCTGGAGCAGGGACGGCCCGGGCTCATCGGCAGTAGCTAAGCCCTGTACACAGTTTGTGCACATAGTGTTGACACAGGACGTCTCTAGAGATTGCCGTCAGAAATGTGAGATGAATAATGGCTTCTAGGCCAGGCCGCCTGCTTGCGGGGCTCAATAGGTGCAAGCTGGAAATGTTTGCTTTGCCAAATCTAGCATTTTTCTATACTGTGCATTATTTATAAAGCACCTTCATCTTCCATATCGCTGTACAAAGTAGTAATTGCAGACATAGTCCTAGACTAGGACAAACAAGACGCTACAGAGTTGGAGGTGAATATTTTGAATGCAAGTTCCTGCTAGAGAAGCGCGAGATGCGGCCGCAGCTTGCGCATGCGCCGTTGGAACGGGGATAAGGTAAGGTTTCTGGGCGTCCTGCGGGGTTTCACACAGATTTCGGATGCCCTGTGGGGAGGGATCTGATCGGCCCGGGAATCTTATAGATTCCCGGGCTGATCCCCCCTGGGTGTTGGTCCACTTTAACCAGATACTTTCAAGGGCAGCCAAACGTTTTGGGCTCGTGTTTGCACTCACTCACTCACGCGTGGTTTATGTTGTGTGTTGTACATTTGCACAGTCAGTTATTTAAATTTTGTGTCAAAGTTTTTACTACCCACCATTGGGAGGGGGGGGGGGGTTTGGTTAGGATACAAAACTGCCATTCAATTTAATTGTCTACTTTGGGGGCGATTCAGAAACCTGATGCAAATTTCCACCTGGTGCTGAATCAGCCTCAAGGTAGACAATAAACATGGCGACAATAAAAATGTTTCTCTCCTAAAAAAGCAGTGACTTTTCTGACTTGGTGCTGAATCAACTCCAATGTGTTTATCTTAGCAATGTACACTAACATGTAGACTGAGGCACAGGGGCTTCCTGACTCTGGCTTGCTAATTATCTGTTTGGCTGAGGCCGAGATGATGCTTCACATTCCTGAGCTCACAGGTTTAACCCTTTCTGTTCTAATTCAGCCTTTTCGGATGAGTGGATCACAATCTTGTGTTCCAGTAGCTAAAGGTTTACTTGCAGCATTCTCACCTGGGAACGTCATTACTGGTGCTTTATTTTGCCAAAGCAGCCGATGAGCTCTCCTGGTACAGCAGAAGGATATACTATGGGCCAGAAAAACCAATCACACTTTAGCAACACAAAGCCTCAGGAATAAGAAACTTTGAAACAGCATGCTGATAAGTAAATTAAAGGTCTAGGGGCCCAATCCTAACACAAAGTTTATTTTACTTTTCCTTTAAACCCCTAACCGGTCAAGCACGTAAAATATTTGTGGCTGCTTCCTGGACCATTAAGCGGAGCCCAAAAAATAAAATTGCTCACCTCTATCCAGGATCCAGCGTCAGGGATCTCCTCATCTCCCAGCGGGCCTCTGATCACCCTGCTAAAAATATATATTTTTCCCTGCAAAAATCAGTTAAACATTTATAGCTATATATTAAATAGCTTGGCAACAAGTGGTGACAATCTCTAGGTAGGCTGTCAGTAGGTTAAGCCAGGTTGTATGCTTGTCTGAATTAGTGGGTTATGAAGGTACTTTTGGAAGAATGGGGCATGGCGGATTGAGCGGGGGAGGGAACGCCAGAAAATTAGGGTGGCACGTGAGAAGTTTATATGTTGAAACATAGAAATCTGTTTGTAATTTACTCTATGATACAACTATATCTTAATGACAAATTGCCACCCTCTAACCTCATCAAACCTTATTTTTGTAACACAGGTTCATATGGGGACACACATGTGGAATAGCACACCCGCAAGGCGAGGGAGGCGACTATCCGTGGACGGACCTATGGCATTTTTAGGAGGGAACCCAGTTAAATTTCCTGAAATATTCCAGAAAGACATGACTGCCAGGACAGGAAACGGGGATCCATCAACTTTCTGGAACCAGTACGCTGCAGCACTGTCAAACGGTTTGGCCATGAAGACCAACGAAATATCCGTCATTCAGAACGGTGGAATTACTCCTATGACTGGAAGCTTGGGAAACGGCGGGAGCTCTCCCATCGGCGGCATGACTGGAAACCTAGAAAAACTGCAGAACTCCGAACCGAACGCACCTCTAGCTGGTCTGGAGAAACTAGCAAGCAGTGAGAATGGGACTCCCTTTCGATTTATGCGCTTCGTGGAGGAGAGCAAAGAGATTGCTACAAATTAGCATTTCCATTTTCGAAAGACAATATGTGCAGCCAGAGGTTTTTTTATTTTCGTATGTTTTTTTTTAATTATTATTTGAACTGCACCATTGAGACTTTTTTTTGTATCATGTTCACATTTTAGAGTTTTGAGTGTATTTATTAGCGATCCTAACTTTTTAGCTTTGCATAGCAATGCAAGCATTAACTTTGGTCTTTGTATTTGAAATGGAATACTAATAGACTGGAGTCGTAAACAGGCTGTAACATTTATGGCAACGTGCAAGTCTCGATGGGCGATATTTCGGCATTAACTTATTTTATATATTCGATATTTTAAGCACCGGTCCACCCCGGTGTAACTGCATCAAGTCAGAATGGGGACATTTGACTTGACATTCCTAAGTGAATGCATATTTTAAGGGAAGTTTTATTTCTTCTTTAACTTTTTTTGTTTTGCTCTTGCGTGGGAGAACCGGACAATGAATAGGACTCCTAAGATTGTACAGTCGAAAAAAAATCTGAAGAGATGTTGAGTTTTGTTTCACTTTTTCATTTGCGGCAAACTTATTTTTGATTCCTAAATTTCCCCCTCGCATTCATCAATAGGTGTTCTCCGCGTTTATTGTTTGTGCATAGATTGCGTACAGTGAAAAGCACGCAGGTTGTCTGAAACAGGATGCTACCCCTCCACTCCCACTAGGACCTGTCCTCCCCATCCCGGTTCCTATTTGTAGGTATTTTCACTATAGGACACGTGCTGGAATTTCATTATTGCTGCTAAATCTAGCATCTTGAGCAACCTTCCACTCGAAAAATGAAAAAAAAAACAAAACATTGTAGATGCTTGTGTATATGTACATATATAAATATATAAATGCAAAAATATTCACTTTCCTCGATTGTAAATATGTTTTTTGCGATCTTTAAGCCTACTAGGCACCGCAACCGATTTTTTTCAGTGCATTGACGTTCTGGCAGTTGATAAGTTGAAACAAAACAAACAGTCCTTTATTCTTGAACAGAACAAAAGTAAGGCGTGGTTCTTGATTTTTTTTATTTTTTTTTCATTTTATTTTTAGTGGGGAAAAGGATGCTTATACACTTTCATTTGGAAAGTTGGCAGTCCGGCCTCATTAATGTTTTACTGATAAATAGGAAAAAAATACTGTAATTTTAATCAAGTACTCAAATACATCAGTTTTCCAAAAATGAGATTTTGTTTGTGTGTGTTTTGGGACTGTGAAATAATTTCTATCAAATATATATATTTTTAATATGTTGTGAAAAGAACAATGAAGTGGTGCTCAAGAATGCTTCTGTCTGGTTTGGTTGAATTCTATTCTATATAAAAATTTTGGGTTTGAGGACCCCAATCTAATCACTCAGGGTCATAGGGGTTCACTCCCAGAGACCTCCTAGTCGGATGGCCTCCACCACCAATACCAGAAATGTTGGTAATCCTTGCAATAACATAATTTACACAAGGCACCAGATGAAACTGCTGATATGCAGGGGTGCGGTTAGATATCTGGTTCAAGTGTTTCAGGATACTAATGTGAACACTTAGGGCCAGATTTATGGCAGGGACTTAGGGGCTCGCACCCAGAGGCATCCACCACTTGACATAGCCAGATATGCCTCCACCACTACTCTCTGAAATGGTGGCAATTCTTTTAATAGCAGCGTTTTCACAAGGCTCTTGGTGAAAATGCCGCCTTAAGCAAGAGATCTAATTTGATGAACCTAATCCACTAACTCAGGGCCAGATTAAAAGGCAAGGTCTTACCAGAGAGAGTTCACTACCAGAACTTTAGGAAAATCTTGCAAAAGCATCATTTACACAAGGTGCCAGGTGAAACTGAAAATATCCATGGGCTGCAACAAGATGACCAGTTTGAAGATCTCAATCTAATTACTCAGGGCCGGATTAAAGGCATGGCCTAAGGGTCTCATGCCCAGGGGCCTTGACCACTTGATATAGCCAGAGGGCTCCCACCACTAGTATCAGAAATGTAGAAAATCCTTGCAATATCAGCCTGTTTTTCTAAGGTGCAAGGGGAAAATGCTGATATCCATAGGCTGTGGCAAGATGTCCAGTTTGAGGGCCCTAATATCATAACATTTTCCCCCCAAAACAGCGATGGGGCATTTTTATAGGGGAGATCTATAACTTTCCAATGAGGTTAGAATATATTTTTTTTATTTTCTTTTTAAAGAATTTTGAAATAACTGGGCACTATAGGGTATTCAGATTATTCTGCTTATCCTATAGGGTGCTATTGTTTCCAAACTTTAAAAAAAAAACATCCTTTCCTCATTAGAAAAATGATGGACCTCACCTGTAATAATATCATTACAGATATAGATGATTTTTTTGAGAAATATTAGAAAAGTTTTATAGACTTTTTTGTGTGTTCAAGTTATAAAGCTCAATCAGATGTAAACATTTCACATCCGAAAGCAAAGCAAAAAGGTAAACTTGCTTCGCCAGATTTTTAGCATGACCCGACTGTGCACTTGGGTGTGAACTAAAACTTACATGTCAGTGAGTTTGGACACAACAGCACCCAATGGGTTATGCAAAATAAATTGCCACATTTTTCTGCAGAGCACCCCAGACGGTGCTGTGGCTTTCACCAGATGTGTGGCCAAACTAGGAACAATATAGAGAATGTCCGCTCACCACCTTATCCCGAGTGTGCACGGCCGTGGGTAGTCTCAAACCCACTAAATAGCATGAAAAGCAAAGTGAATGGTCTGTACTCCTCTTCTCATAAAACTTCACTTTTAATTATGCGTTTAAAATCAACTCCATAGTGTATCAAAAGCCAATAAAATCAGTAGTAATCAAGGCCCTGGAAAGTCATATATATACAGTATAGGCAACTTACGCGTTTCAGACTTCTATCTCCAGTCCTTAATCATGAGTGGCTAAACTAGGCAGCAGTTTATATGGAGATGTCCAGTTCAGATAGACAAGTCATGGCCCGTTGCCACTTCGAAAAAATACTTTTGGAAACAGCCAGGGTTGGCCTTAGCATGGAAGGTGCCCTGTGCGAGACTACACGATAACACCCCCCAACACATTTTATGTTTCCACACTACTGGCCTACTGTGGGGTTCCTGACTGGCAGCCGGTGGGGATGCAAGTGGGGGAGTTCCTCCTCCTTACTTTCGATGGCTGGTCCACTGTAAAGTGGACCAAAATCTGCATTTGCCAACCCTGAAGTCTCTGGGGCTTCCCAACTGTGTGAAACCACAATGGATTGGCGGTATACTTACCTCACAAGCATTCCCATGGTGCATGCAAGCAACCTGGCTAGCTTTTCCGGCTGAGGTGCTGGCGCACTGGAGGGTAGCTGTGCATTCAAGCTACTCCCCTTTCTCTATGCCTGGGCTCTGTGAACAAAGAGTTCTATGCCCTGCAATAATATACACAGCATAGAGTTATGAATGGATAAAGGCCTGCACATGTGCCGTGGGAATGGGAGCAATCCCAGGGGGTTTCACACAGTAGGGCATCGCACATTGGGATGCTCTGTTGATTGAGCATCAGCTGGTTTGGTCCACTTTAAAGGGCAGAACAGAGGTGAGCATGCCCCCCCTTCCTTCTACCCAACCAATCTTGCATCAACAGCAGCTCTACCAGTAAACTGAGATAGTGGGCAGTTCGGAGCTACAAGCATACGGATGCAGCCATGTGATGCCTCATGGACCATGGCGCCCGGTGCAATAGCACACAAAGGCCAGCCCTGACATAAGCACACTATTAGCGCCTTATTTTAGCATCTTGTTGCGCAGAACGCTAACTAATTAGCTATGATTGTTGAACTAGGTATTGGCAGCCCTAAGTGCTTGTTGGACCCGCCGGTTGATTATCCCAGAGCCAATGAATTCCACTTTGGACCTCAGCTTTTCCGGGACTCAACAGCCAATTTATGATTTTTTTCTTACCACTTTAAAATCTTTGGTGCTGTATTTTTCCTCCACTGGTCAGCGTTTTATCATTACAGATACAAGAAATCACTGCTGGGGACAAACTTTACAGTGTGTTTAGCCTGCGTTTCAGTTGTTGGTGTTTAAATTGCACATTTTTAAAGCAAAAAAGAGCCCAATAAAATCAATTTTAATAACCCCCTCCAAACAAATTAATTTTGTGGAATCTCAGACCTGTGTTTCAATTATTGGCAAGTCCCAATGCAAGATCTGTACAAATAAATGTGTTTAATATTAATTATAAGCATTAAACACTACACCCCAGTTCTGCCCATCAAGCTCTATGGGATCTTGACCTACAGCAACTGGCGCTGCTGCAACCAGAGCGCTTGGTGTTGCAACCGGCGCTATTGTTAAATAAAATGCTACCTGGTGGCCGCATCGGCAAGGCCATTTTCTTATTTCCTAAATCGGATGTGGAGTGCCGCTGAGGCCAAAAATGTGGTGCCGACGCTTCTTAAATAAGGCTCCACGTTATGCTAAGGAGTTTGCTAACCTTTTCTGCATGACCCATAGGGTGCTGGGGTGTCCAAACTTTCCAAAAAAATCTCCTTACCTCAATTGGTAAAATGATGGCCCCTACCCGTATAAAAAGCCCCATAGCAGGTACAGGTGACTTTTTTATTAGTTTTTTTAAAAGCAAAAAAAAGCTCACCAAGATGTAAGTTTCAGTTCACACCCCAAATTAAACTGGCTTCACCAAATAATTAGCATGACCCCCAATGGCGGTCATGTAATTTAATTTATAGGGTAAGTTTACCTTAGGTGTGAATTGAAAACTCACATCTAAGTGAGCTTTTTTACAACAAAAGTGCGATTAACACTATTTGTTCTACTTTTTTCACAAAGAAATCACTTGTACCTGTGATGTGGAATTTTGATTTACACCGAAACACAGACCCAAAGTTTTTATACCGGGTTTTGATCCTTGCCCCCTGAGCACCTTGATCCCCAAACGCGAGTGCGCTTCCGTCTCTATGAATGTCTGGAGGTGGGAGTGCTACACAGCCCAGAGATGCCAGGGATGCACCTGCCATTGAGGGTCATGCTAAAAATTTGGTAAAGCCAGTGTGACTTCCGGTGTGCATTGCGGTGTGAATTGCAACCTGTATCCCGGTGAGCTTTTTAGAGATAACACACAAAAAAGTGCAAAAAAAGGCATCTGTACATATGTAGGCACATTTACAGGTTAGGTACATTCATTTTCCAGTGATGTATTCTCAATATAATTTTTTTTTCAGTGATGTAAGGAGATAGTTTTAAAGTTTGGAAATAGCAGCACCCTTTAGGATATGCTGAATATGTCACCATTTTTTTCTGCATAGTCCACAAGGTTGTTTCCAAACTTAAAAACAAATACCTCATTGGAAAATGATGGACCTAACCTGTAAAAAATGTCCCATCACAGACACAGGTCATTCTGGGGAATAAAAAAAGGTAATGTCCCATCACAGATACAGGTCATTCTGGGGAATAAAAAAAGGTAGAAAAAACATTTGTTTTCACTTTTTTGTGTCTAAAATGCTCACCACTGCTTGGTTACAGCCCACACTGCATTGCCTTCACCAAATATTTAGCATGTGTAAAGCCTGATCTTCCGCTGGAGTTAGATGCACGCAGGGCAAAATAAACCATGTGAACCTTTTATATTTAGGATGTAAGTAGGTATGCTAAAGTAAAATCCGCACTGAGATGTGAAATGTGTTTTCTGTGGACCACAATCTGCTGTGTTTTGCACAAGGCCTCCATTTAGTTTGCACTCTAAGGAGCAGACATGGTCTAGGAGGTAAGAAAGGTTGCAGGTTCGATTCCAGACCATGGGACATGGCTGAAAGGCTCTTGAGCAAGGCACCTAACCTCCCAACTGCTCTCCGGGGCAGCCCACTGCTCCAGACATGTGTAGATTTCCTACACGGATCGGTTAAAGTGGACCAACACCCAGGATTTTGACTATCCTGGGTTTTGGTCCACTTCACGGGGTGCCCCGCTGTGTGAAACCCCCCAGAAAGCCCCCAAAACTCACCTCACCACGCTCCCACGTGGCAGCGCTGTCCAATCCCCGCCGACGGACAAGCGGGTGACAGCGACGGACAAGACAGCGCGTCCGCCGCTGCCTCCCGTACGTCACTCTGACAGGTCACACGTCACAAACGGCCGGCGCGGGCACGTCTAGAGGGGCGCGCGGGAGGCGGCGGCGGATGAGGTACGTTTTTTGGGGGTTTTGGGGGGGGCCCTCGCCGCGGGACATCCCGATCTCGGATGTCCCGCGGTGAGGGAGGTGATCGGCCCGGGAATCTTATAGGGAGCAGCATCCCCGGTTCCCCTGTTGAGTGCATGCTCAGCCCATCTAAATGTCTGGCCCCAGGAAATTTGGTGCACATGTTAATTTTCTCGTCCACTTTCTTTAGTATGAACCTCCACTGCATTCTCAAATCGAGCCAATGCCAGGTCATACTGAACTTTAAAAAAAAAAATCCTTATTGGAAAAATGATGAACCTCACCTGTAAAAATGCCCCATCACAGGATCACAGAGATATTAGAGCAAAATGTTTTATAGAATTTGTGTGTGTGTTAAAGTAAAAAAGTTCACTCAGATGTAATCTTCAGTTCACACCCAAAAGGCAAACTTGCTTCACTAGTCTTTTTTTATGACCCTCACCATGTGCTTAGTGAGAAAAGCTCTCAGAGCATCTCCGTGAAACAAACAAAAAAAAAACAAAAATGAAATTATTTGGATAACCTTCAAAATCTCTCAATAAAAGATGTCAGCCTGTTGGAAATACTCTTAAAATCATGTAGAAAACCCTTAAACCTTCAAAAACAATTTCTATAACTGCTGTTTTTTTTTAGCTGAACTATAATATTCAATAAAGTGGGGTCCGCTAGTAGTATATGAAGTAAAAAAAAAAAGTAGTATTAAAAAAACTTTCCAAACTAGGCAGGGTTTTTGAAAAATATAATTTAAAAAAATATATTTGAGTTTCAGTACATAATTGTTAAGTGTTTTATAGGTTTTTAATTTTAACAGATGTGTGGCCAACTTGGACAGCAGTTTATAGAACGATGTCCAGTTTAGATGGGCAGGGTCAAGGCCCGTTGCCAGTTGCCGTTTCAAAAGAATACTTTGTTTTTCAACAAGCGATGCATTTGCATGCATGGAATAGGACAAATCTTCTAAGCCCCCCGCGGCTTCTTTCTTGTGTGGTCAGCTGTTTAGGTTTATAAATGACACTGAAGCTTAGATGAGCTATTGACAAAGGCTCAGCTCGTATGCGGGTTTCATGTCCCCAAAGGACTGACAGGTGGAATGTGTCCTATGTATCAGCTATGTATACGGCGACCCACCTGCACTCGGGACATGGGATGCTGCTAGGCTTAATTTTACTGATGCTGGAAATATAATTGACAACATTTGGAAAGACAAAAAGGTCCTGGTGCCTACTGTGTTTAAAAAAAAAAAAAAAAAGAAAGACAACCTCTCTGAAGCGCATCATAATGCTCTTGCTGATGGTAAATAATGAAAAAGATTTGTTCTATTTTATTGGTAAAAGTTAATATGTATAGTTGGAATGGAAATACAGTACAGAGATGGTGTGTGTCCTTAGCAGGACCAGATTATAGGCAGGGATGCACCCTTGGGCCTCCACCATTTGCTATGTCAAGGGAGTCTCCACCACTCATTCATTGTGGTCATCGGGAGGCCGAGGCAGGCCACATTAAAGGTAGGCAGGGACTCCTGCTTACATTTTGGGGAGCAGCTTCCACTGCTCATTAGCAAGATGGCAGACGGCAGGTGTGTTCGGGGGGCAGACAATTGGCAGTTTTCGGTGGCCTATTACTTTAAAGGAAAGAAAATGGTATATCAGGGGACTCCAACAGCTTTTCTGCCCAGGGGCCTCCCCTACACTTAACCCCACCTGATTCTTAGTCCAACATACTACAGACTGTGTGCCCCCCAACTGCTAAAAAATATATCTGGCATAGGCGAGTTGATGGAACACCCCAAAGGCCATAGGGGCAACTACACAGCTGCAGGAAACAAAGATACTGTAGACTTGGCCCTCTGGGTGTCATGAAGGTGCTGGCAGGACTTGGCTATGTGCATGCCGGTGGTATTCCTTGTAGGGGGCATGTGGTTTTGTAGACACACAGAGTTTATATGTAACATCATCCATCATCACACATGCCAACACAGGCTCCTCCCAATTTATACCCTTTGGGAATTATGCAGAGTATGGGTGTAGATGAGTCAAATCCAGATAGACATTTGTGGTGCAACAAAAACTTGCTTTACTGGAGTGCAGTAAACAAAGGTCACTTTACATGGTAAATAACAGAAAAAAAGAAGTCATAGAGCGCAGCTCAAATGTACAAGAAATACAACATGCAGCAGAAAATGGACTACACATAAGGCTCAACAGGGCCATTTGTGCTTCAAAACAGCAGAATTTCAGGTGTAAGGTGCCTAGAGGAATTTTACGCTCACTCTGGGTGCAAGGCATTTGGTGCACTTCATACGTGCACCATGAGTGCACACAAAATCATCGGCCTGATTCAGAGCCTCTCTCACATGCATTCCCACCAGCAGGAATGACGTCAAAGGACCATATTTTTCATGCTGGGTGATTCAGAGCCTTGATTTTAAGGGCAAGTTGCCCTTTTTGTGGGAAATTCTGGTATGCGTACGCCAAACCAAGTGTTTGCCGCATAAATACGGCTCAAGGTGTCTTTAATTTCACAGGTTTTGCCTGCGCGAGATTCAGAGTCCCGATTTGTGGGTTTTCGGACCTATAAAAGCCATAGGGTTCCAGTTCAAACTTACTCTATCAATCATTTTGCTAGCGGAAATACTTGGACTGACTTTTTTTTGCTAATGAAAGTACAGAAATACAGCCACCACACCTACGATGGAGCCCCCTGACGAGACCATATTTGGTCTATTTTCTGTGTCGGGTGATTCAGAGCCTTGTTTTTGAGGACGAGTTGTCCTTTTTGTGGGAAATTGCGGTATGCATACGCCTAAACAAGTGTTCACCGCATAAATATGGCTCAAGGCATCTGTAATTTTACGGGTTTTGCCTGTCCAATGTATCATGGGGGCCGGATCTCTGCTTTTTCACTATTTTGGCCGGCTTCCCTGGCTCATCCCACAATGCATTTATCTTGGGAAGTTCCGGTTTATTCACCCATTTTTGAGAGTGGCGAGCTGACTAGCTGTTGGCTTGTGGGTAAATCTTTTTACTGCTGGAGTGGCTCTGCCCTTTATTGTTTATGTTGCATTTGCAAAGTGTTTTTCTTTTGTTATGTGCCCCCTTTTTTTAATAGATCCAAGTTTCTTGAGTTAGCCAATTGCTCTCCCTGCCCTCATCACTTCGACTGTGCTCATGCCCCTCTTTGAATATCCCCTTCTCCATGTTGCAGTTACAAATGCCTAGATCCGAGCATCCTGCCCTACTCTTTTGAAATATTTGGTCTAGGCTGTTTTGATGCTGTGTTTCCTGTTAGTAATTTAATTTCCATTTTCATTTGTCTTTTAGGAGATTCTTGTTATCCCTTGCGTCAGGAGCCAGGGCAGTCCTTCTTAAGGCCCCAGAAACCCGGCCAGGAAGCTTATAATGGGGCCCATTGCTGCACACGGGCTGTAGTTGCCTTCGGGCTGTTGAAGGCCAAATTTTGCTGTCTGAACCATACAGTGGTGTCCTTCAATACAAGCCAGAGAAGGTTGTGCAAATTATCATGGTGTGTATCAGCCTTCAAAACCTTGCGTTGAGTGTGAGCAGCAGGAGGACATTATGATGGTAAGTCGCACTTTCATGCCATTCGCCTACAAATGGGGTGCATTACACTCCTGCTGAGGTGCAAAGAGGTGACAGATTGAAATATGAAGGCACATGGCGCCACAGTAATGGCGAAGGTTTGCTGCCACTGTCACATGGACCACTCTGGCATGTTTGTATGAGATGCATGGGTGGCTAAGTGATTAAGGTTTGACATTCATATGCAAGTCACTACTATTGTGGGATGGAAAAGCTGGATTATTTACTACTGGCATATACGAGGTTTGGGTGCTTGCACTGTCCCTTAAAATTGCTTAAAGGGGCAGGGGCATGCATGTGGAGCTAACTGAGACCCAAACAGAGGACATAAGTTAACAATGCACATCTGTTTGTATATTGCACCAAATGTATGACTTCAAGCTCAACACACATGAAAAGAGGACGTTGGCAGAGGAAGGGGCAGGCAATGTGAGTTGCGAGGGGACATCGCCTTACACCTTCATCCAAATAATGTAGGACTGGTCAGACCTCAAATGGAACAATGGAGAAGGTGAGCTATCAAGGTAATGAAGAACATGTTTTACAAAATTATATTTTCTTTTGCAGCTGGGGAGTTCTGGCTACGGATCAAGCCCACCCAGAGGAGAGGGGTCCGACCAGGGGGGCCAAGCAGACAGGCTGTGGGTGTAAGGCGGCGGCCCCAAACCCTGCCAACATCCTTTTTCTCCTCTGAAGCAGCACCACCCCCAGCCATGGAGCCCGCTGAAGAGGAGGGTGTGTTGGGCTTGGAGTCTGCCACAGCTCATGTAAAGTCTAGTGTAAAGTTTGCTAATTGATGGGGTGTTGTGCTTCTCCGTCTCTGCAGAATCATCAGGGTGAGTATGCAGTGATGGGGCCAAGACTCAGGTGGTTATTTGGCCAGTGAAGCAGAACAATACACAAACAACACATGCCCTTAAATTTGAACTTTTTTGAATTTGAAGAAGGGATGACGCAGCAGAGGAGGGTAGCCCCCTAAAACTATGCATCAACCGGTTTGGGGAAGTATGTAAATTGTGCGTGCATTTACAGGCACACACGTGGACAAACAAGTGGTAATGTATTATTTTTTCTCTTTGAAGGTGCCAATGTTGGTGGTTAGTATTAGAGATGAGCGAACTTCTTGAAAGTTCGATTCGGGCGATTTGCCGAATTTCCCCAAGAAATTCGGGTTCGCCCGAATCGAACTTTCACGAAGTTCGCTCATCTCGAACTTTCACGAAGTTCGCTCATCTCGAACTTTCACGAATCGCTCATCTGAAAAAAAAAATGCCGGCATGGTGGGAGCGGGCAGGCCGCTGACAGCGCAGCCGGCCTGCCCGCTCCCACCATGCCGGCATTTGTTTAAAAAGCAAACACTTACCTGCATGGTCGGAGCGTGGAGGCCGGCGCCGCTGTCAGCTGTCATCAGAGGACGCGTCATCAGAGGGCGCGTCATCAGAGGGCGCCTGAGAGCGGCGCCGGCCTCCACACTCCGACCATGCAGGTAAGTGTTTGCTTTTTAAAAAAATGCCGGCATGGTGGGAGCGGGCAGGCCGGCTACGCTGTCAGCGGGCCGGCGGCGGCCCGCTGACAGGCGTAGCCGGCCTGCCCGCTCCCACCATGCCGGCATTTTTTTTTTTTTTTATTTCAGGGAAAATTCGATCGCCATGAACCAAAAAAAATTAGGGTTTGTGCCGAATCAAATTTTCCCTGAAATTCGGAGCGAATTCCGGCTCGTCCGAACCGGTTCGCTCATCCCTAGTTAGTATGTTGGTTCCAGGAAATGTTTTTATAACATTTTATATAAGGTCTATTTTTTAATGTAAATATATTTACAAAAAAACAAAGAAAAAACACATTTGAATAAAACAATAGTTTTAAAGTTATATGCTACGTGTTTTCTATGCAACTATAAAGCAGATGCAAAGCAAACAAACAGCAGTGTAAAATAGAACACCAAAACAGGAGGACAAAGTATGAGGTGAACAAGTCGGTAGAAGCAGATGACATGGCAGCCAAGGTACAAAGGTAAGTATGTGCAAAGACATGCAGACTACCATGGGATGCCCTAGATGCCAGCAGGAGGGACAAAGCCAAGTACAACCCTATAGATCACATGTGGTCAACCCTGCTCCTCCATGGCTACCAACAGGCCAGGTTTTGCAGATCAGCCCACATTGATGCACAGTCCAAATTAGTCCTCGGGCAGAGCTGTCGATTAAACCAGACCAACACCCGTTTTTACCTAAACGGGTGTTGGTCCCGCTGTGTAGGGATTGTAAGAAGCGAGGGGGGGCATCCACAATGCTGGAGCCCCCCTCGCAACAAAACATATAAATAACTTGTTTTACTCACCTGAATACCAAGCCAGAGGTGAGAACAGAGTCCCGCGATTGGCCGCCGGGCGGTCACGTCCTCTGTGCCGGCCACCGGCAGGACCTGCCCACGTGACCGCCTGGTGGCCAATCGCAGGGCTCCGTTCTAGCCGCTGGCTCGGTATTCAGGCGAGTAAAACAAGTTATTTATATGTTTTGCTGCGAGGGGGGCTCCAGCATTCTGGATGCCCCCCCTCACTTCTTACAATCTCCACACAGCGGGACCAACACCCGTTTAGGTAAAAACGGGTGTTGGTCCGGTTTAAGCTCTAATAACCACACCTGTGTATCAGTGTGGAGATCCGCAAATCCTGGCCTGTTGGTGGCCCTTGAGGAGGAGGGTTGAGCACCTATGCTACAGATGTATGTAACAGCGCCATCTATTGTAATAAATGTAGACAAGCTATAAGCTGATGCACAGTATCGTCAACAGGGAAGAGTGTAAAATTAACCAATTCAAAACATCTTAAAATCTCAGGTTTTACATAAATACCTTATGTATTCTAAACAAATCCACTTTCCTCAATTGAATTCAGATTCATGGCTGAGCTGGGAAGGATGTGTCATGGTGCAGCTTTAGGACTCATATGCTTGTTCTGCTGTGGTCAGAGACAGCTGTACGACCACTGTGACTGACTGTGCTCTCTCATGCTGAGAGCACCAATTGACAAAGTGGCTGTTAGACCACCTTTATGTACGGTCCTGGAGAAATGAAATTGAAAGGAAGGGAAAACTTTGGAGCCTATGGCTTCTACCCAGTGCTAAAAGCCACTAGGGCAAGCACATAGACTGACAGACATCAGGTGAGCTGCTTGCTGCCATATTTTTGATGTTGAGTTTACAGTCCAAAAAACACACACACACAGACAATGGATGTTATTAGAGATGAGCGAACTTCTTGAAAGTTCGATTCGGGCGATTCGCCGAATTTCCCCAAGAAATTCGGGTTTGCCCGAATCGAACTTTCACGAATCGCTCATGTGAAAAAAAAAATGCCGGCATGGTGGGAGCGGGCAGGCCGGCTACGCTGTCAGCGGGCGGGCGGCTCTCAGCTGTCATCAGAGGACGCGTCATCAGAGGGTGCCTGAGAGCGGCACCGGCCTCCACGCTCCCACCATGCCGGCATTTTTTTTTTTATTTCAGGGAAAATTCGATCGGCACGAACCAAAAAAAATTCGGGTTCATGCCGAATCGAATTTTCCCTGAAATTCGAATCGAATTTTCCCTGAAATTCGGAGCGAATTCCGGTTCGTCCGAACCGGTTCGCTCATCCCTAGTTGTTATGCGAGGCTGGCACAATAAACACCCAAGGCCAAAAATAGCCAAATAACACTCATGATTTAATAGTTACATCAAATATGGCACATAACACACAAAATACACAAAATGGCATTTTCAACAATGTGTTATGTGCCATATTTGATGTAACTATTAAATGGATTTTTTTGTGTGTTTCTTAGGTCATTGGATTTGTGGTATATTGATGTGGATAAATGGTTGTTTTTAACGTGTATTGTTGTATCCAGGAAGTGCATTTCTTGAGTCTGAGTGGGTTTGTTTTAGGTTGATAGCTGGGTGAACGTTATTAAAGCCTTGGAATTCAAGAAGGATCTCCTCACCTGCTGTCCGGATAACCAAGATATCATCAATGTAGTGTAGTCTAGACCACAGAGGACAGGAAGCAGAGTGCAAGTGTCAGGGTGAGTATGGCAACATACTTCCCAAACACATTCTGCTTCTGTCGGTGCTGCACCTTTTGGGGAACATGGCAAGGGGGCACTCCAGTACAGGGTGAGCTGAGCATTCGCCCTGGGCACCAGCTTATTGTGGGGGCCTTTTATCCCAGCTATCCTGTTAGAGGGGCAGGCCATAAAACAGACCCTTCCATAACCCCATACTGGGCTCAGTCATGGGGAGGGGGGCACTGCCTGTTGCTATAGTAGAGACACAGCAGGGCACATACTTGTATGGAACAGCAGCACCATAGGATGAGTGGAGGGGGCAGAATTTATTTCCTCACGCACTGCCATTTTACCTAGAAACTGAACTGCCCTGCTCTGGTACAATGCAGGGGTGCTATATTCAGGGCCAGAAGAAAAGCCTAGTGTCCCCTGCCTATCTGGTGCCCAGATCAACCACATTGCTTGTCCAGGCCTAGAAAAAGCCTTGGAGGCAGTTAGATTTTATTTTTAGTCTGTCCAGGGTTCTGCTTGACTAAATAGATCACAATAGTAACATAGTAACATAGTATGTAAGGCTGAATAAAGACTTTGTCCATCCAGTTCAGCCTGTTTATCTCCTTCCAGTGGTCTAGTAGCCATAGCTGGAAATGTTATTACATGCCAGGAAGGCATCAAGGCCACTTTTGAACGTTTTTACTGTATCCTTCATAACTACCTCCTCTGGCAGCGAGTTCCATATACTCACAGCTACAGAGAAGAATCCCCTCCTATGTTGGTGGAGAAAGCACCTTTCCTCTAACCTTAGTGGATGCCCTCGGGTTATAGTTACACTCCAAGGTATAAATAGATTGTGGGACAGATCTTTGTATTGACCCCGAATATATTTATACATAGTTATTAGATCACCCCCTCAATCGTCTTTTTTTCTAAACTAAATAAACCTAACTTTGACAATATCCGTCTAAATATTATTAAAGAAAAATATGATGCTGCAAATACCGTAAGGAATTGGGATATATTTTGCTGCCTGAGTATAGGAGGAGGGAGTGTGGATGTTTCGCCTTGCATTTCCTCTCCTCACAGGGACGCATCTAGAGGCACTTTTCCAGCTGTCAGCATGATGCAGCTCTGCACTGACAGGCCAGGGAAAGCTGATCACTGGCGAGGAGCAAGCTATTGATTCTTAAATGAGCGGGAACGCATGCATCACCCTGTCCTGCTTTTCTGGAAACCATTTAGAAATGTGACAGGTGTAACCCATTATACACACATTTGAGCAGACACTTAATAATGTAGCGCTCCTACTTTCAGTCACCAAAGTACTACAATGCCCAGCAAACTCAGGGGGGTTATGTATGCATGGCTAGCTAGTCTGACCTAAGTCCAGCTTTTCTAGCCTATGACTGACTCGGGAACAGCGAGGTAACTTATTTGGCACTCTTAATTGCAGCATGGCCGCTATTTACTTCAGGGCGTGATGAGCTGGAAGGGTGCTGCTTCTGCTTCCTTGACCACTAATTAGAGGGTGCTTAGGGGCAACGAAACCTCAGCCACACCAGCGTGCTCTCCAACCAATCAATCAATCATATGAATCACAACTTGACCAGAGCAGCCTTTGCAGCCATATCTGGCTCTCTAGTTGAACTCATAATAGGTATGACCCTTTGGACAGGGACCAACACTCATTTGGACTAAAATGGGTGTTGGTCCTCTTTCATCCTTACTCCATGCCCACCACCAGACCTCAGCCACACCAGTGTGTTCCTCAGCTTGACTCAAGAACATCAAGCATCTGACTCACAACTTGACCAGCTCACATCAGCCTATACAGCCATATCTGGCTCTCTAATTGAACTCATAATAGGTATGACCCTTTGGACAGGGACCAACACTCATTTGGACTAAAATGGGTGTTGGTCCTCTTTCATCCTTACTCCATGCCCACCACCAGACCTCAGCCACACCAGTGTATTCCTCAGCTTGACCCAAGAACATCAAGCATCTGACTCACAACTTGACCAGCTCACATCAGCCTATGCAGCCATCTCTGGGTCCCCAGTTGAAAGAAGCTAGGTGAAAGGGGGCCCTGTGATTAAGGTTGTATGGGGCCCTGCCTAAGGATCAACACTTTTGGACCATTTAACATATAAAGCCCTACATGTGGTCCAGAATAAATTAGAGATCCTGAAAATAATCGGATACTTTGACATCTGCATTTAATGACGGTAATGGTGTGAGGGCAGCTTGGCTATATGATGCCATAGAACCATTCATCTATGTGGACGTAGGAAAATCAATATGGTTGCTTTCACACAAAGACACATTGGTTCCAAAAGGACAAACACACACACACAGTCCCTTTACAATGTTTTGTTAAGAGATTATTTGTCCACCCCCCAATCCCATCTCAGTTGTCAGTCAATGTGTTTATTTTATTAGATGTCCTCTCTCCTGATTATAATTGACCTAGCTTAAAATACATTGACAGTATCAGTAAAACAAAAAAAATCTATGACACTGTTGCCTTCTTTACCACCTAGAATTTAACATCATTTACCAGTATTTTCATTTTCAATAGAATAGATTTTTACTTTGACAATTTGGGAAATAAACATGCAAAACAAGAATGATTAATCCTGCGTAAATTAAAATATCACAGTATACACAAATAAAACTTATATAAAAATATATATATATATAAAATATATAAATAATATATATATATATATATATATATAAATAATATATATATATATATAAATAATATATATATATATATATTATATATATATATTTCACATCTCAACTCAACACTTAATAATGTGCATAATTTCATACAATTCACTTTTAGACTTGACTGGGTGTAAAAAAAAAAAAAGATAGGAAGATAGAGGGAGAGGGGAAGGGAGAAAGAACATTTTGGTAAGTTTAGAATCTAGATTTCTCTAACTCGTCATTTAGATCTTAAGGGGGTAGGTGTCAACATTTGAAAGTAGACAATAGGGGTGAAGCCACTGTGACTTGCAGTGTGGATTGCAACCTGCATATCAGTGAGCTTTTTAGCGTTTAGTTTCAAAAAAGCGCAAACTTTTTTTTTATGTTTGGAAATAACAGCATCCTGTGCGGTATGCTAAAGAATTTGCCACATCTTTCTGCATAGCTCATAGGGTGCTTTTGTTTTCATGAAAACATCCTTATCTTATAGGAAAAAGATCTACCTCATCTATAAAAATAACACATCACAGATACAGGTCATTTTTGAGAAAAAAGACAGGTAGTTATTTTGCACTTTTAGTTTCTAAACGCTAAAAAGCTCATTGAGATTCAGGTTGCAATCCACACTGCAGGTCACACTGGCTTCACCAAATAATTAGCATGACCCCCCATATGTTCAATCCATGGACCCCAAGAATTATATATAATTTTTTTTACACTATTGACTTTTTGTTACCAAAAAACAATTTACACTTATCTCTTGATGACTCGAACCTTATTGATTATTGTTTTCCTTTGAATTGATATTGCTACATCTGTCAGTCCTCAAAGGCCATCCCTATAGGGAAATCGCATTAATAGATTATTTAAACATTTTATAGTACATTATATTTGAGATGTTTAAATCGTTTATATGTTTTTAGTTTGATTTCATTATTACTTTTAAAAAATATGTTTCTAAAGGGACATGGCAGCTTAACAACCCTTTGAGTTATCCCTGGAAATGTATTGGTATCTAAAAGAATGTTGAGAAAGAACGAAAGACAGACAGAGGGCAAGTTTCGGATTCTCTTGATTTTTTTTCTTTTTTTTTTTTTTTTTTAAACCCCCCTCTTCAATAGCTGTGCTGAATGTTCCACATCAGTGAACTTCCTGCAATACAGGATCTGTTAATTTGAGCATTCTTTTTATACCCGGGTTTTATAGCTGGCTAGAAGTCTGCAATATTTACAAGATCTGTGGGCTAAATGATGCCTTTCTGATGTGCCTTTTGTGTCACTGACACTCACATCTGGTCACTAAATAGAAGACACTTTTTTATTTGACTTGGGGGAATCTGCTTCCTGATCTAAGATACTTGCTTTGTTTATTCTTAAAACAACCTTTAAAAAAAAAAATCACTCATTCTTTCCCTACCGGCTTCAGATTTCAAACAAATCCCCCCCCCTCCCCATTGCTTGTTGGATAAACCAAAATTCTTAACAGCCAGTTGATGTAATGTGTTAAAAGTTCCAAGGGGGTGTGGGTTGTATGACTTTTTAATTGATTGCGTCAAACTTTTTTTTTCTTATCTGAAGCCTCTTGTCATAATTCACTTGCCTTTATGAATAAGCAGAAGCTTTTCAATTAAATTGAGAAAAATGCAACATTGGACTGACTTAAATACTTTGGAATGCTGCCATACTCATTTCCCAATTCCAATATGAGAGAGATAATGAACGCAAAACGTTTTGTCAAAAATATACTCTATAGGAGATGACTCGGGGTTAAAGATTATTTTATAGTCGATGTAAAGTGGCAGGGGCAAGATTAGAGTTTGGGAAAAGGGATAATGAGTGTAAATTTTAATCTTAATTTTAATTGCATTTCTTGTGTTGGGAGTTAAAGCAGAACAAAAGCCGGCAATTTGACTTTCCCAGCTTTTGTTCCATGCCCTAGTGCCGATATTCACTCACCTTTCCTGGTTCCAATGGCTCATGTGTAGACGCAAGTGGGAAAATCACTCCTGCGCCGTGCACGCTCCTGTCCTCGCTTATCTGAATAGCTGGGGCGGTAGCAGGCAGGCCACAGTGAATCCATTTATAGAAAGTGCTGCACACAAAAGGTAGGCAATAGAAGGACAAGCCTTCCATTACCTTTAAAAGGGCCAGTCCAGCCTAGGATGGCCATTTTTTAAAGTGGACCAACACCCAGAATTTTCACTATCCTTGGTGTTGGTCCACTTCAGCGGGGCATCCGAGATCAGGATGCCTCGCTGTGTGAAACCCCCCCAAAAAACGTACCTTTTCAGCGACGGATAAGCCGCCGCCTCCCGCGTGTCCCTCTTACAGGGCGCGCGCCCGCGCCGGTCATTCACAAACGACCGGCGCACGCACTGCTAGAGGGGCGCGCGGGAGGCGGCGCCGGCTGATCCGTCGCCGATAAGGTAAGGTTTTTGGGGGGGGGTTCACCCCGCGGGACATCCCGAACTCGGATGCCCCGCGGTGAGGGAGGTGATCAGCCTGGGAATCTTATAGATCACCCCTGGGTGTTGGTCCACTTTAAATGCCCTGCCCTGAAGCTCTAAAGCAGAGTGGGGGAGGGGGGGTTACATAAATAAAGAACACTTACCTGCTCCGGAATCTAGTGGCAATGGTTGGGCGAGTGAGGCGCTGCTCACTGACATCTTTGCTATTCCCTGGCTTCTCGATCATTGCCGCTGGGAGCGCGTGGTCGCCGTGTATGCACTTCCAAATGAATGGACGTGGGGGAACCGCACTCAAGTTTTAGACATGGCTAATAAAAATGTTTTTTTTTTTGTAGTGCCTCCAGTAAGGTTTTACTATAAGTTATTTAACATATTCCTATTATATAAAGAAAAAGCTAAAATTCTAAAAGTCTAAAATTTGGAATTAAAGAGCCCATAAAGATTGGCTTGGGAGCGAGACTTATACCGGCAAGTGGCTATGTAAGGCTTGATCGGTAAATTATTCCTTGTGTTGGTCCCTGTGTAAATACTTCCAATCTCTTTTCCTTTACCTTTGAGTAGAGGGTCTTTTGGTCTCTTTAGCCCTCTATATTAAGCCCAACATGGGTCTCTCCACATGGTAGCTTTTGGTACTCACCAATTCTCCCCCCCCCATACAGCCAAATACTTCCAGCCCTGTGCTGACCAGAGCCACATGTCCAAAACTGTGTAAATTTTAAGCTACTCCTTGGCACTGCACACAAGTGGCTTTTCCAAGTGTCTCGGGTGGCAGCGAGATGTAAAGAGAAGATATGCATGGCTCTGTCAACTGCAAGGAGTGATGGGAAAATCTATTGTTCCTTGTGCTGGGCATTTCTGTTGGGTGTAACGGAACAGCGCCTCTATTCATTTACTTTTCAGTAGAGAACTTGTTGGTCTCTTTAGCCCCCATATTAAGCCTAAGATGGGTCTCTCCATATGGTGGCTTTCGACTGTGTTCTGGAAGTGGTTATGAGAACATATTCTGCAAGTCACACTAAAGGGAAGTCCATTGTTAGAGATGAGCAAACGATTTGCCGAACTTCCCCAGGAAATTTGGGTTTCTCCAAATCGAACTTTCACAAACTCCCTCAAAACAATAAAAAATAAACTTACCTCCATCCCCGTTCCAGCACCAGACGATGTCCTCATCCTTCGGCCCTGGCAAGTGTCTTCAGCAGGACAGGGGACCGGCTGCTCGGCTTCCATGCCTTGGTCTACCAGCCTGGTCTACCTGGTGCCCAGACTGGTTTAGTTTGGATAGGGGGGACCCCACACTGGTTTAACTCTTAAAAATAAAAAGGTGTGGGGCTCCCCCCTCCCGGAGAGGGGGACCCGATTTTTTTATTTTTAAGGATTTAACCCTTAAAAATGTAAAAAAAAAAATGGCATGGGGGCTCTTCTGTGAACATACTTTCACAGCCTTTTGCAGGGTTCACAGATCTATAGTAAACAGTAAGCTCTTCCACGTTTTTACCAGTAAGAGAAATTATAATTTTCCTTTTTTGCAGCAAAACTGCCCATGGTGAAGACTTTGACATTCTTCTAAATACCCTTAAACGGCCAGTCTCAAAATATTATGATAGGAGAGTTTTTTCTTTTCAGATTGGGTTGACTAGATGTCTCTGAAAACACTTATCTCAGGTTACGGCAGTGGAAGTCACTTGACCTCAGATCAACACAGAAATCCTGCCGGATTAGGAGAAAAGCCAGTAACGACTGTCGGGGAAAAGGACAGTTTTTGCAGAGAGATGGAAAAGATGATTAAGAGTGGATTAAGGTACAGACACGAAGTCATGTGAAGGAAATTCTAGCAATGTGATAGGGAATGGAAGAGTATTGGAACCAAGATCCTCCATCTTACATTAGGAACTGGATTAAGAGTCCAGATCATGTTTATTGATTGAGGACTAACCTAAAATAAAGAAACCCTCAATATTTTAATAAATACTCCGTAGGGTGCTGCATTTGTTTGACAAATATTGGATTGGAGAAATCTTGCATCCCACCATTAGAAGTGCTGCATCACAAAGCACAGGAGGCAGAGACATATAAAAAGGGTGGAGAAGGTTGAAGATGTCCTCAAAACTAAGCATAATAATATTTATTAAAGCAGACCTAATACGGAGTCGCCAAGCTGGGTCCTAGTCCATGGGGACATCTTGCTGTATGTGTCCTGACCAAGAAAATGCTGTACTCTGCAGCATCTTCTATTGCAGGGGTGGGCAATTCTTTTTTCAATGGGGTCACATGAGAAACTAAAAATATTGTGGAGGGCCGGGCCAAAAGGCTGAACTCAATTCTGCATAATATATTTGTATTTCTTTATAATAAGTAGTAAATAGCATTGTTTTGACAAGCTGCTACGAGTATATGTTATAGTTAAACAATGAAAAAGTGAGGTTGCCTTACAAAAAAAAAAAAAATACCATTTTGTGAGTACTCACCTGTAAAATGGATATTGTCAGTGTGTCACACACCCCGCTTCCCCTTTAATTCTTACGATCGGGTTACTCCACCAGCAGGTGGCGACGTTGCAGAGAGAAGTCTTGAAAACGAGCCCCTTCCGGCCTATATATACCTGGGAACTCCCACTTAACACCCAGTGAATTCAAACAGAAGTAAGACAAGGTACCAGGAAATCCAATGGTAACCTCAAAATAAAAATAAAGAAAAGCTTCACCATATAGAGGATCCAGGATACCAAAAAGGACGGGTGAAGCGGGGTGTGTGACACACTGACAATATCCATTTTACAGGTGAGTACTCACAAAATGGTATTATTCTCAGTGTGCCACACACCCCGCTTCCCCTTTAATTCTTATGATCAGGACATCCAAAAGCAATGTCCACAAGGGATGGGTAGCCGAAGGCAAAATGAAGCATAACTTAAATGACCGCAGTCTGCAGAACCTTGCGGCCAAACACAGCATCCGCTGAGGCCCGCACATCAACCTTGTAAAACTTAGAAAAAGTATGAACAGAAGACCAAGTAGCAGCCTTACAAACTTGTTCAACAGAAGCTTGGTGCTGAAAAGCCCAATACACTCCAACGGCGCGAGTAGAATGAGCAGCGATACGAAAAGGGGGAACTTTCCCCTTAGCAGAATAGGCCCCAATAATGGCCTGACGTATCCATTTGCTAATGGAAGACTTGGCCGGAGCCAAACCCTTCCTAGGCCCACAGGGCACAACAAAAAAGGCATCAGTCTTACGAAAAGGAGAAGTAGTAATCAAATAGTACTTAACATAGCGTACTACATCCAAACAATGCAAAACCCTCTCCTTGTCATTCTTAGGCTTAGGACACAAGGAGGGAAGAACAATATCCTGATTCAAATGAAAAGCAGAAACAACCTTAGGAAGAAAGTCCGGTTTGAAACGAAAGACCACCTTGTCCTGATGCCTCTCAAAAGTAGGGCGCCTGAATCGACAAGGCCGCCAACTCCGAGACACGCCGAACCGAAGTGATAGCTACCAAGAAGGCAGTCTTCTGAGTCAAGGTAGACGGGCAATATCCTGCAAGGGCTCAAAGGGAGGAGCCTGAAGAGCAGAAAGAACCAAGTTCAAGTCCCAAACCGGGAGTAATGGTTTCCTGGGAGGCTGCACATGCGTAACCCCCTGGAAAAAGGTTTTAACTAAAGGATGAAGCGCAAAACGCTTCTGAAAAAAGATAGATAAGGCAGAAACCTGCCCTTTCAAAGTACTCAGCTGAAGACCAGAGTCCAGCCCTGATTGCAAAAACTCCAGAATCCTGGAAACCGAAAAGACCCTACAAGGCAAAGATATAACCTCACACCAAGCGATATAGGCTTTCCAAGTCCTATAGTAGATGATAGAAGAAGACCTCTTCTGGGCACTGATCAGAGTCTTAACAACCGAGTCAGAAAGACCCTCCTCCTTCAAGATGAAGGTTTCAGCAGCCAAGCCGTCAAACCCAGCGTTGGTAAATTGGGGTAACACAGCCGACCCTGAGTTAGCAGATCGGGCCGAAGAGGCAGAACGAACTGATCCACCGCCAGCCGAACGATGTCTGCGAACGATACTCGCCTTGGCCACCTTGGAGCCACGAGAATGGCGGACACCCTTTCCAGAGCCAGCTTTCGTACCACCTTGCCCAGCATGGGTATCGGAGGAAACAGGTACAGAAAACCCAGGTCCCCCCAGCTCAGGGACATGGCGTCCACCGCCAGAGCCAGAGGATCCTGGGAGAGCGACACGAACGTCGGGAGCCTGCAATTGTGATGAGAGGCAAACAGGTTCACCTCCGGTGTCCCCCTCCGTAGACACAGCAACCGAAAAACTTGAGGATGGAGAGCCCATTCTCCCAGACGGGAAGAGCACCTGCTCAACAGATCCGCTTCCCTGTTTTCCACACCTGGAATGTAAACTGCCGAGAGACAAGGAACATGGGCCTACGCCCAGGTCAGGATCAGGGACACCTCTCTGAGGGCACCCAGACTGCGAGTCCCTCCCTGATGATTGATGTAAGCAACCGCTGTTCGATT
The DNA here is from genome assembly GCA_027917425.1 of Gastrophryne carolinensis. Taxonomy (NCBI): domain Eukaryota; kingdom Metazoa; phylum Chordata; class Amphibia; order Anura; family Microhylidae; genus Gastrophryne; species Gastrophryne carolinensis. The sequence goes on from CM051241.1 coordinate 38,519,167, forward strand.
GTCCGAGCGAACCTGAACCGGAAGGCCCAGAACATGTTGAGTCAAGAGAACAAGAACCAGACGGATGGCTCTCAGTTCCAGAACACTGATGGGCAAGTGGGCCTCTCAAGGCCCCCACTGCCCCCGAAACTGAAGATCCTTCCAGAATCCCCCCCATCCCGAAAGACTGGTGTCCGTGGTGACAATTTCCCAAAGAGGAGTCAGGAAAGACCTGCCCCTCAAGAGATTGGTCGAGACCAACCACCATTGAAGGGACTGCCGGACCCGGGAGGACAACTGGAAGGGCCGATCCAACGACCGTGGTCACCGGTCCCAAGACGCCAACAGATGAAGCTGAAGCGTCCTCGTGTGAAATTGAGCAAAAGGAACTGCCTCGAATGAGGCAACCATCAACCCTACCAGTCTCATCCCCAAACGGATGGACGGTCGAGGATTGGAAAGAAGGACCCGAGCCAACTCCTGAATCAGACAAATCTTGGACTGAGGCAGGAACACCCTGTGTTGACAAGAATCCAACCGCATTCCCAGAAAGGACACCACCCTGGCCGGAGCGAGGGAGGACTTGGGAAAGTTGATCACCCAACCGAAGCTTTCCAGCGTGGAGACCACCGTCCTGGTGTCCGTCTCCGATTGATTGAGAGAAGGAGCCATGATGAGAAGGTCGTCCAGATAAGGTACGACACGAATGCCCCGAGATCTGAGAATGGCCATCACCCCTGCCAGCACCTTGGTGAACACTCTTGGAGCCGAGGTAAGGCCAAAGGGAAGTGCCACGAATTGAAAATGCCGATCCTTCATCACGAACCGAAGAAAACGTTGATGAGCCTGGCAGATGGGAACATGAAGGTAAGCATCCTTGATGTCTATGGACGTCATAAAGTCCCCCTGCCGAAGAGAACCGATGGCCGAACGCAGAGTTTCCATGTGAAACTTCCGAGTACGGATAAACCTGTTGAGGAACTTCAGATCCAGGACGGGGCAAACCGACCCGTCCTTCTTGGGGAATGTGAAAAGATTGTAGTAAAAACCGAGACCCACCTCTAAGCGCGGTACCGGCCGGATGACCACCATAACCAAAATTCCTTACCGACGCCAGGAGCCCCTGTGCGGCCAAAGGATCGGTGGGCACCCAAGACCGGAAAAACCGCGAAGGCGGGCGAGACTCGAACTCCAGCTTGTAACCGGACGACACCACCTCCCGAATCCATCTTTCCGGAACCTCCTGGTCCCAAACCAGGGAGAGGTGTCGCAATCGTCCCCCCACCCGCACGGGTGAGGGCACCCCCTCATTGCTGAGCGGGCTTACCAGCAGGCTTGGGCTTGGCGCCCTAGGACTGACCGGGGCGGCCACGGCCCCTCCCCGGGTCCAACCTGCACCCCTGGTAGCTGGAAAGGAAGCCCCTCTGCCCGCTCTGACTTCCCGAAAGGAGGGACTAAAGGAAGTAGCACCCCGAAAGGAACAACGAGGCCTCTTGCGTTGAGGCAACTTACCACCCTTGGTAACTGAATCCAATTTATCGCCAAACAGGCGCAAACCTACAAAAGGAAGCGCTGTAAGCGCCTTCTTAGAGTTAAAGTCCGCCGTCCACTGGCGCAGCCACACTGACCAACGAATAGCAACAGTGCCGCTGTCCTGCTACTCATCGCAAGTGCATCGTCCTGGGCGGTCATGACAAAGGAAATAAATGACTCACACAAACGGGCACCTCAGACGCCCTCAGTCCCCCAAGCCAGCCAAGCGGGGGAAGTTTAAAACACAAGTAGAAGGAGCCCCACCGCGGTGCTGACCTTGCGTCTGCCAGCGCTCCCCAGACACACACATTACATAAGTAAAAAGCACCCCATGCAAACCCCCCCCCCCCCAAGCGAAGGAACCAAGCGGGAGAAGGTGGCCAAGGGGAACATCGCATCCCAAATCCGGATCACCATGTCGGAGAGCCGCATTGCCCCACGCGTGGGGTCGAGCGGAGGAGATAAGCTCCTAGGCACCATATAGTGCCATCTACCGTTGCCCAGCCAGCAGCCTGGGCTGGGAGGCTTCCATTAACCATCTAGGCATGTAAACAATTGACTGGGCAGAAATAGACCAAAAGGGGGGTGCCGGGGTTTGACCCCGGCTACCTGCAAGCAGGAGACTTCTTTCTTCTGTCTTGTCACATCTTGCAGAGAGAAAACACTGGGTGTTAAGTGGGAGGTCCCAGGTATATATAGGCTGGAAGGGGCTCGTTTTCAAGACTTCTCTCTGCAACGTCGCCACCTGCTGGTGGAGTAAACTGATCGTAAGAATTAAAGGGAAGCGGGGTGTGTGACACACTGAGAATATGTAATTTATTAAAAATAAACCACATTTTGTGTGTCCAGTGAGGTCTCACACAGCAGGGCATCCCAAATTGGGTTACATGGGTTTTGGTCTGCTTTAAAACATCATGACGAAATCAGGTTAGGGTGGAATAACCCCCCTCCTTTACATTATTATTAAAGTAACACAGCGCTGCTCACACTTTTTACTTAGTAGCAATGTGAAAAAATGTGGATAACCTCACATAAAGCAGAACAAAACCCAGAGCGGCCATTGGTCTTCCCCCCTGGAAATCCCAGATCGGGATGCCCCACTGTGTGAAACCCTTTTTACTCAGTAGCAACATGAAAAATGGCAGACTCCCACCCTTAAAGTGGAACAACAAAGCCCCGATCTGGGATTCCCAGGTGGAAGACCAGTGGCCGCTCTGGGTTTGTTTCCACTTTAAGGGGGGAGTCCACCATTTGCCCCTTGACTGGTACTCCAGACAAGTGGCTGGAGAACCTCCATCTCCGGCGTCAGCTCCGCAGCGACTGACACACGGCACACAGTACAGGCCAAGGGCGGGAAGAAAAACTCCGCCCACAGCCAAACCTGCAGGACCGAGCTGTCCAATAGGACAGCAGGCTCTAATCCACACACGCCCCCTCTACATTAGACTCACTACAGAGGGGCAAAAGTGCTGTTCAAACCCGGCACTATCTTTTCTGGCAAGACTGCGCAGACAGTGGGCAGGACTGAGCGGCAGGGTGCGGCCGCGCACCTTACAGGGAATGCTAGTTTGCAGGCCAGTCGGAGCCAATCAAAGGGCCGTATGTGGCCCTGGGGCCTTACAATGCCCAGGTCTGTTCTATTGAGAAAAGTTCCATAAGGAACAGTTAGTATCCCCTAATTTTGGGGATTGAGAATGGGTTTTAGTCCCCACAGAGTTGCCAAGGAGAGATAAAGCATAACAATAATACATTTAAGTAAATTAACTCCAATCTCTATGGGGTCGGCAGCCGCAGATTATTTAAACAGCTGAAACAACGTTTCTAGGAGCTCTCCGTTTTGAGCAAAGCATTGATGATGATGGCTTTCTGCTTTTGCTAGAGATATGGGATTATTGCACAGAGATTTAAAGTGGAAGTCCAGCCACAGGGTAACCTTTCCCCGCTTGGCCACCCCTTCCCTGGTTCAGAGACAGGACAGGGGGAATACAATTTAAAAAAAAAAAAATCCTTACTTGCCTGGGATTCCGTAAAGTCCCCTGTAGGCCTGCGCCGACCACGCACAGAATTGCTTCACTTGAATGGGTGGGCAGGGTATAGAGCAGGGGAAGTCGCTCTGTGCAGCAGATCCAAGATGGCACCACCCAGTGCAGGGTCCCAGACAAGGTAAAGAGTTATTTGTATTGTAACCCCCCCCACCCAGCCTCATTGCCAGGGAAGGGGGGGCAGAGTGAGGGGACTTTGACTTTAAGGCAATTTATGCTGTGGGACTGGGTTTTTCAGAAGCAGGGCTGTTGGAGGTGTTACAAAAAGCTGCCGTATGACCTGCCCCTCCCAGTTCAGCCAGGGCACAGAAATTAAAGCAAAGAAATCGGCTTCACTTAGAAATACATAAGGTATTTACATGTAATTAGAGATTCTGAAATGCTTTGAACTCATTTTACATTTCTCCCAAGGAGCATAGGTGGAATATGTTGTGTGCCTGGGCAGTCCTGTAAAGCAGACACAAACCCGGGCGTGCAGGTCCTGGAGTCTAAAAGGATCGAGGCTTCATTCCTAAGCATCTCTAGGTTCAGGCATACAGACAGACTGGGGGGCGCTCCAGTAACCCAATCTAGATGGGACTCAGGATGTGGCTGCTCTCGCTCCCAATTGCCGTGCTCGGCATCTAAATGGAGCTGTATTGCTGATCATTAATATGCACAGCATACTGCTCTGATTGGGTGAGACCCTGCTAATGAGTTTTTACTGGTGACCTGCGGGGTTTCACCCCATATTGAAATGCCTAGGGGCAAGAAACAGCCCGCTCAAAATGCTTTCGACTACAATTGCCAGAGGGAAGCTTTAGGGGCCTGCCTTAAATATTAAATATGTGTTCATATAATGGACAAAATTTTAATGAATTACCCCATGTCATTTCTTTTCTAGTTAACCTGTCATTCATCCGGTATGAAAAGGCTCCATCTAGCAGCATAAGTGAGAGCCGAAGCCAGAGTGATCGGCGTGGGACACTGTGTTCGGGGATAGATCAAGGGTAAGTATAAAAAGAAATGAATAAAATACTTTATTTTCTGTGTCTGTGTTTTTTTACATTTAACCCTCAGTTCACAGGGCAGGAGGGGGCTGACAAGTCACCTGCCAGCCTGCGGGTGACTTGCCATTAACATCTGACCCCAATAACTTCCTGTCTCCCTGGGCTGCAAGGGCTACAAACCCCAATAGCTGGAGCCCGGGCTGGTTTTACTGGGAAGGGGGACCCCACACCTTTAAAAAAAAATAAAAAATAAAAAGGTTTTAACCCTTAAAAGTTACGAAAAAGCCTGGGGTCCCTACCCATAAAGAGCCCAATTTTTTTGATAGGGGTGGTTAGTAGTTATATTTTATATGGGAGACAACCGAGATTACCGGAGGCTGCCCTATAACCTCGAGTGCAGCATACCTTAATCAGGTGAAAGCCACAGCTAGACATCAAACAAATGATAAAACAGATGCATTTATATACATGAAATCAGGCTCCTAGGGTGGTAATAGACCCACCTTCCTCCTCATTCCAGTGATGGCATCCTTAAATCACTCTATGCATTCCTGTTGTGCCAATATTAAAAAGGAACAGTCCAGGCAACCCCCCCCCCCCAAGAAAAAATACTCCCCTTTTGTGGCAGCGCTTCTGTCCTAGTTCGGTAGTATAAAATGTACCAAGCTCTGAGATTGCAATGTCAGATTCCACAGAAGCACTCTTACCTAGCGTTGTAGTGGTTGCTGTGGCGCCGCAAACACACAAGAAAGACGTTCAGCCAGCACTCCAAAAGATATTGTATTCAAATCCAACAGGTCGATATCACAGCAAAGACCAAAAAGATCCAACAAAATCCAACATTTCGGGGCATCTAGTTTAATCCTCAGTGGAGGGGAATCTCTGCTTGCTTGTTTTTGCTCCCTGATGAAGGGGCGCTAGACGCCCCGAAACGTTGGATTTTGTTGGATCTTTTTGGTCTTTGTTGTGATATCGACCTGTTGGATTTGAATACAATATCTTTTGGAGTGCTGGCTGAACCTCTTTCAAGCTCTGAGAATGGATCCTGTGCCATCTACCTGTGTTGAGTAGCCACCCCACCTGCATCTGTCATGCTGAGTTCATCACACCCACTAGTCATTTCAATAGAAGGAAGGTGCCAGTTCCATCCAATTGCAGTGAATAAAGTAGTCACTGTGACTGATGTCTCTGGAGTCTTAATGTTTCAGGATACCACTGTGTGTGTCCAGATCACTCCGCATTCACTCAACTTTTCTGGGGCTCCCATCAGCCATGACCCTGGCACCCCTGTATCTGAGGCAAGCACCTTTACCCAGCTATTCAGATAGACTGGGAGAGCATGACTTGTCTTGTTCCCTTATGCCGAGCTCTCTGTTTAAACAGGACCATGCGTGGGCTCTTTTCTAATCAGAGCCAGATGCCACGCATATTTAAGATCAGCGTACGATTAGATGAGAGCCAACACCTGTAACGTGGGACAGGTGAAAGGTAAGTTTTGGGGGTTAACTGGAGGGCTCACACAGCATGACTTCCCAAATTCGTGCAAGAACCAGAACACTTTTTGGCCCACATTAATTTATGGCATGTCCTGCTCACAACCTGCAATCAATTCATTACAGCGAAGAGGGCGCCCATGTGATGGATGGTAGGGATGTGCAATCTGGGATCCAGCGATCAGGCGAGTACCCTTTTTTTTTTTTGATTGGGTGGTTGATTACTTGAACCTAGAGAGATCCCCTATACTGGATCTGTCCCAGTTTTGGGTTTTGGTCTGCTTTAAGATTTATCTGACTTCACAAACACGGCAAAATTGCACCAATTAGTCAATAGTAAAATAAAATGGCCTTTGCCTCCGTTTTCCTCACTATATGCTATCTCTATCTACTAAACGCTTCTAAGGGAGGATCCATTTTCAGCCCCATTATTGTAGCCCTCTACAGCTGCCTATTCCCAGCCAGCTCCTTGAAGATCTATCATCTGTCACAATACGGAACATTCTCTTCTTTCTCCTAACGAAGCAGTTAATATCAGAGGACAAAGAATTAATAAAGAATCACAATTCTGAATACGTTATATTGAAGCACTGTTTTTTTTTTTTTTGTGTGCGACTGTGTTAAAAGATCTTTTAAATATTCCCGAATATCTAATTACAGCTTTCCCCCCACAATGCTTCTATCTGCGGAATAAAGGAGGTTATTGTACATAAAATGATACAGTACTTAAAGGCACGCACTGCCTAAATAATAGGTCACTGACATCTAGCCCTTGTGTTTTATGCATTTTGTCAGCTTAATACAGAAGATTTTTTAGAAAGGGCAGTGGAAATATTATTGTGTTTTAACCCCCTTAACATCAGCGAGTCTCGCAAACCCATAAGGAGGACTTTCCAAATAATAATGTTATGGACTCATAATGGTCATATGCTTTCTTGGACAATAAATCACACACAGAGAAGAATGGTTTCTTTTTGCTCGGCCATGCACAACACAGAGGTCATTAGCAAAATGACTAATATGCGCTTCCATAATTGCGTGGTGTAGGGCGTATACAAAAAAAAAATAAAATGGGCGCTCGGGTTAACACAATGTTTGTGCTGTCAGCGGATGTTGTTCACAAACATGTAAAAACTTTATGTTGTAAATAAATCAAGGCAGTTTTTTACTAGTTCATTGGTGCTTCAGTGGAGGTGGGGCACGCCATCATGTTTTTTTTATTTTTTTTTATTTTTAATACATTTAATCATTGGTGGCTCAGCAGCCTCACAGATGGTAGTCTACTATTTGCCTTTCTATAGTTTGCCTCAGCCAGCAGAGAGGCTAGCTTCATCTCTGTGTTTTATGTATATTTTAGTTGCTTAAAGAGGTACAAAACCCCAGCCGATTAGCCCTGGAATCTAAAAGGCAGCTGAGCTTCCCCATGTGAGACCCCACTGGTTGCCCCCTATACATGACTTACCGCTATACCACATCGGCAGCATCTCCTGCATCCCTCTGTGCACGACTGTAACCGAATGTCCGCTGAGGCCATACACAGCCATAGAGGGATGCAGGAGGTTCTGCTGCTACCAATCGTGAAAGCTGCTATGCTCCCATTAAAGTGGACCAACACCCAGGGGTGATCGGCCCGGGAATCTATAAGATTCCGGGGCCGATCACCTCCCTCACCGCAGGACATCCGAGATCGGGATGTCCCGCGGGTTGAAACCCCCCCAAAACCCAAAAAAAACCTTACCTAGACGTGCGAGCGCCCGCGCCGGCAGTTTGTGAATGGCCGGCGCGGGCCCTATAAGAGTGACGTGCGGGAGGCGGCGGCGGACGCGCTGTCTTGTCCGTCGCTGTCACCCGCTTGTCCGTCGGCAGGGATTGGACGGCACGGTCACGTGGGAGCGTGGTGAGGTGAGTTTTTGGGGCTTTCTGGGGGGTTTCACAGAGCAGGGTGCCCCCCGAAGTGGACCAAAACCCAGGATAGTCAAAATCCTGGGTGTTGGTCCACTTTAAGCTTCTCTAGCTGCTGATTTATATGTTGCCGAGGTATGTTTAATGGGTGACCGTCAGGGATTCGCACAGCAAGACATTCAGGGGCATGGACCAAATCCAAGGATGGGGGAAATCTAGGGCACATAAAATTGCCTCTAAAGCTGCTAGACTCCAGGGCCAGCCCTTAGCCTGTCCCAATGCATCTGAAATCAGGATACCCTGCTGTGTGAAACCCCCGCTGTGGCCGTCGGCTCCCACGGTGTAGTCTTTGATGGCAGCCGCATCCCTGGCTTCCCTGTAGCTGAGACATGCTCCTGTACCCAGCCATTTAGGTGGGTACTGGGGGCGGGAACACTTCCCAGTCTACAGTGAACCTGAGATGTGGTTGGGAATGGGGATTCCAATATACTCAGACGGGAAGGGTGGGTGGCTGGTGTAGGGTGGAAAATGTAGCCTTTTTGTGCAGCTTTAAAGTTGACCAAAGCCGGACCTAGCGTCTATAAGATGTGGGATTTCCCACCGTGTGAAACCCCACCAGTCACATGATGTACAGCTGGTATCTGACATCCATCGCCTCTCTTTTGCGCTTGCCCCAAGAGCATGCCATTTGGTGTGATCTGTATGTGCACCATGCGTATGGACGAAACCATGAATCAGGCGCCTAGGCGTGTGGTTACTTTGTGTATTACGTAGATGGGTTAAATTGGAACAAAAACCAGTGCAGCAAGCCCTGGAATCAGAATCAGTGGATGGAAGCAAGGGTAGCCGCATCCCCAGCATATCTGGGCTACCCCCAGCCAGTTCTGACCAGTTCAGAAGCAGTCCCTGACAGCTCCACTGAGCCATCCCACCCTATTGCTCAATTAATGAACGAAATCCAAGGCTGTTAAGGCATTGCAAAGCCATATTGTGGTAGATATGGCCACCCTTTAAGTGATGGCACTGAAGCTTTTGTAGGGGCAGATCATGTGGCAGGAGTAGGTATGGTAGCTCACAGCCAAGATGCTGAGGGTATAGGAATGCAGGGGAAAAATATGGGCAAAGCATGGGCTGGGGTATATTGGCTAGGGGATATAGTGGGGCCAGGTGCAAAGGATCTGGAGGGGAGACCAATGAGACAGATTGGATGGGGACAGCAGCCCAAACAGTGCGGCCTCCCCCATGACCAGTCTGCCCCTGCCCCCAGCTATTCCAAAAACCGGGGATGGGAGCACATGCATGTGGCCGTCCTAGCTCCCAAATTCTGCAAACAGCTGCTGAGCATTAATATGCACAACAAACTGCTCCGATTGGATGAGAGCTTGTGCCGTGAGTTTTTTTTATGGGTGTTCTGGGAGGCGGGTAAGGAACAAAATCACATTATGCTCAATTTCGTTTGTATGCATAAGATGGTCACCAACACGTTATTAGTCCTTGAGTCAAATTGCTTGGTATTCACTATACAAGCAAGATAAAACAAGTGGCAGTACCATGGGCAGTTGCTAGGCAAAATAGAACCGAAGGAAAAAATTCTGCCCCCTCAACCACTCTATGGTGCTGTCTCCTTTTTAGTAGCAGGTAGTGCTCCCTCCCCACGACTGAGATAAAATGGGGATATGAGGAGGGGCCTGTTTTATGGCCTGCACCACTAAGAGTGGCCCGACCCACCTGCCTAAAATAGGATAGCTGGAATATAGACACCCCACCAATGACCAATAGTCCTGAGGATTCCTAATTTCAGATGGACAGCTTGCCAAACTTCACTGAATAAAGGCAATTAAAATCCACTAACTAAAAAATAAGCACATTTTTTTTATTTTAAACCTTCAAAGCAGACCATTTTCTGCAGGACATGAGACTCAGTAACAGTACTGTTCCAGGGCACCTCTTTGTGCCGTGATCTGTACATCTTAAATTCTCATTTTCTTTGTTAATTAAGCATTAGTGCTCAGTATTGGTCAGTATGCAAAGCAATAAATTGCTGACAGGTTGAGTAATCACCTAGGTAAATCTGAGACACATAATCAAACCATTGGATGCGTCTCCAAATAACTCCCTGGTTCCAATTATTATAGCTAATTCAAGAAAAAAAAACAATAAAAAACACAGATGATTTTTGTATCTCTAGTCAAAGTTACGGGCAATTAAATGAAGTATGAAAGTATGTATATGTCTGTTGTATTTTCTATTTTATCATTTGACCATCCAATTAGGTTATTTGGGTAAAGCCAAAACACACATTTCTTAGAAATATAGAACTTTCATTTTATTAATAAATGGTATAAAAATGTGATATTGACAGCATTTAGTCAATTATAGTGTATTAGCGACATGGGACATGCGCTAGAGGAGAAGGTGAGTTTTTTTTTTTTTTTTTTAATCGGAAAAAAAATTATATTCGGGCGACCCGCATTCACTCATCTCTAAAGAAGACCAGAGCCCTTTATGCTCTTTTGTTGAATAAGAGGGGTCAGGGATTGATAAGTCAAGGTAAACCCAAGAGCCACTAACTGGATGATCCTTATTACTGACATTCCCATGACCAGCTTGGACTAGTTGGGCCACAATTTTAGTAATGAAGGAGAGGGGCACATCACTTTACCATTATGCTTGTGTCAGTGAAGTGATTTTTTTTATTTGTTAATGTTTTTTTAAATTCTTTATTTAAAAGGAGAGTTCTACACAGGTGAAAGCAACATTTTCAATATACAGAAAGAGAAAAAACGGAAGTATAAGACTAGGGGGACATGGAGGACAAATCATTCTCCATGCCTTGTCTATGAATTTGTGTCCATAGATCACTCAGAGCTCAGTAGGTATTGTGGATGAAAAAGGTTTTTTTTGGGAGGATGTCGTTGACAACACTATAAACTAGTGAGGTGTGAAAATACAGTGGAGGTGAACTCCACTTGGGCTTAAGGCGGTCAGTGCACCCTCATTCTGGTATTGTGTTCTGAAGCCAGAATTAGGCATGGAGAATAGGGGGGATGGTGAAGGTTGGGAAAAGTGGTGTGGGGTATATATAATAAAGAGGGAGGAGACATTTAGGTTGGGGTGGGTTCGGGAGGAGACAGGAGTTGATTGGTGTGTGGTATGGCAGTGCCATGATACGGACGGTAGAGCCCCAGTTGCGGAGACGATCAGACCGATTCACCTCTCAACCAGGAAGCCTGGAATGTAAAGACCAATCTTGTCTTCTCTAGGGCATCCTGCAAGGGAGAATAGACTGGGATGCAGAAAGGTGGATTTTGCCATGTCTGTGGGCAACAAACAGACCAGAGCTGGAACACTAGAAAGTCCAGATAACATGTAGTCATGAGGCAGGCCAAGGTCATGAGCAGACAGATCAGGTTCTAAAAGTCGAGAGACAGGCTGGGGTCATCAGGATCAGAGTCGAAGAACAAGTTGGGTCATACATAAGAAGGATCAGCAGGAACGCGGGTTGCACAAGGAGCAGAAATGACCAGCTGGTACTGGTGTCCAGAGCTTGCCAGTATTTAAAGGGGCTTGAGTATACGCACATGCTTGTGCATGCTAGATTGGAGATCACACATATGAGCTTGCTTAAAGTGGACCAACACCCAGGATTTTGACTATCCTGGGTTTTGGTCCACTTCAGGGGGGCACCCCGATTAAGGGTGCCCCGCTGTTTGAAACCCCCCAGAAAGCCCCCAAAACTCACCTCACCATGCTCCCACGTGGCCGCGCTGACCAATCACCGCTGACGGACAAGCGGGTGACAGCGGCGGACAACACAGCGCGTCCGCCGCCACCTCCCGCGCGCCCCTCTGACAGTGCGCGCGCCCGCGCCGGCCATTCACAAACGGGCGCGCGCACGTCTAGAGGGGTGAGGTACGTTTTTGGGGGGTTTTGGGGGGGGGTCCCTCACCGCGGGACATCCCGATCTCGGATGTCCCGCGGGGAGGGAGGTGATCGGCCCGGGAATCTTATAGATTCCCGGGCCGATCACAGGAGGGTGATGGTCCACTTTAAGCATGTTGTAGCACATATGCAAATGCATGGGGAACCTGGGAGCCCTCTGCTGGTGAGAGGAAAAAGTGCACCTGAATATGTGACAGGACAAGCATTGATAAGTGTCGGAAGATAGATATGCAAGTGAGTGCCCTAATTGTGAGATGTAGTTCGAGGGTGTAAAAACCATAACGAACAAGTAATTTTCTATACTCATCTGACAACATCTGGTAGATGTTGCTAACAATTTGACCAACATTTAAACACATATGACTATTTTCTCAACTTAGAATTTGGTTTAGTTACAGTAACATCAAATTCATTCTAGCTCACTGGCTTTTGATATTAGAAGAGGGGCAAAATGTTATCTTGTAAATGAGATTTAGGGTTCATGAGCGTTTCTGGGGAATTAAGGAAAGTTAGAGATAGAGCTCATAGTTGGGAAATTCCAGATAGTACTTGTATATACTCAAGGAATAGCAAGAAATCACTAAGGAACCATCTACTCAACGCAGCTACATCTGTGATCCCGAGGGTATGGTTTTCAATGCCAACTCCCTTCGGTCCAAATCTGGCTTGAAACAGGTAAATCATATTTCAGAGCTGGAAGAGATTTTTCACACGAAACATGATACATTGCAAAAGTTCACAACTTATTGCCCTTGGGTTCTGTGTAAAAAAAACCCAAAAACAACAAAGATGGCAGGCCCCAGGTAGACCACAAAAGAATAAACTATGCTGCACTCAGGATTCTGTGTAACAGAGCAGATTAATATAAACATGTAGCAGATATGCCTCAATTAACACCTTTCCTCCACTTATCTATAAGATTATGTGCAGTGGTGGTGGTGGTGGTGGGGGTGATAACCTACTTCCGCCCCTTTCTATCTAATTTTATGGCCTTGCCCTTTTTTTCTGACAAAACAGAGGAGTTGGAGTCAGGACTTTGGCTTACCAACTCCACAGCGCTGTGGGGCAGTCCTGGGGTGGAGGCAGAGGTGTACTCGCAGAAAACAGGGACACTGAACAAAAAGACTGAAGCCAAGCAAGACGTAATAGTGTGCCAAACATCCAGAGGGAAATAGGGAGCCTGCTTCATTACAGATACAGATTAAAGAGTTAGCAAGGCAGCCTTAGAACTATAGGTAGACTACTTGACCAGAGAACAAGATTAGGAGGAGGCTGGCTATGTGGCTACGAGAAGCACATGGAGGTGCTCTCAGGGAGACACACTCTGCAGGGAGACAAGTGATACACCTGCAGGAGGTGGGGGCTAGACAGGAGCTTATGGTTGACCAGGAAGACATTTAGTTAACACCTGGGTGTGGGCTGATAACATCAAAGTAAGAGCCACAAATTCACACAGACCAGATACAGACATGGCAACAATGTCACACAGAAAACACATCAGTTTAAAGACCAATGGTGGAGAAAATTACAAAGTGTAAAAAAAAGATCACTACTGTCCAAATGTTTTAAGTTGTAGAAAAAGGCCCAAGAATTGGGGGTACCCTCCACAAACCCCCCACAATAGGACCCCGGGGACTAACAATTGCACTCTCAAAAAGAGTGCAATTGTTAGTCCCCGGGGTCCTATTGTGGGGGGTTTGTGGAGGCTACCCCCAATTCTTGGGTATTCATTGTGCTTTTGCAAGGCTCCCTATAGGGGCAGTGCACCTCATATTATTTGATTAATAAACCATTGGTGCCACCCGCAATATTTCTTCTTTGGATTGTAGAAAAAGGCAGCAAAATAAAAATACATGAAAAATAAGTGTTAATAATAGCTAACAAAATGCAAAGTGAAGGAAATGAAGCTGAAACGTAGAATAATTTGTGACATTTACTACTAAACTTTGCAGAGTTTGGCTGTTCCTCACCCAGTTGCAAGCCTAAAACATAGCTAAATATGTCTCGATTAACTGAAAAGTGAAGGGATACAGGTAAGAGAGGTTGTGTTATGTATCCGCATCCACTTTAAAAGAATAGGAAAATTACAGTATAGTGCCCCCCTCCAACAGATTTTCTGCCCATGGGCCACCACCACACTTAATCTGACCCTGCAGACACCACAATCTAGGACACCCAGTAAGGTAACTCCACTCCTGCCAATAGAAGCAATGCTATTTTAGATTGTCAGATGCAAACAGTGGAATTCGTTAACATCAGTTCTGGGAATTTCAATCTCCCGTACTTCCCTTCATTCAGAACCGCCATATGCATATACACAGCCATAAAGCTTCATCCTGCTCATTTCCATCCCAGGCACCTCTGAGAAGCCTTCCCTGCAAATTTTATAGCCCTGCAGGTGTTTCTGTGTGTGGCCCTCGGCATATAGGATAAGTGTGGATGCCATTGTTCTCAGAGAACACTTTGATCTTGTATACTCAAAGCATTGCATAGCTGGATGCCCCCATTCAGTCCCACGCTGGGCTAAAGGGAGCCGCACGGTTGCAGACAGGCAATCCATAATATTAACTTTAACAACTGCTCCAGATCTCCTGGAACATCATAGAAAGATGGCTCATTAAACTGCAAGGGCCTTAAAATTGTATTATGTAACCACAAAACAGAAATCGATAGCAAGGATAGTAATGAATTACATGGAGTGTCTCGCAAAGTCTATTCGCAGTCGATCATAATAATAATATTATCATCCTGATACCGATTGTACTTGTAATATTTAAAGTTAAACCGGGGGAGTGATTTCCTCCGACAAGATGGGGAGTGACCGGGGCTCAACTGCCGTGTAGAACGTGAGGGATGGTTTCTTTCTCCTCCAAGAAAAGCTGGGCGAGGGGAATGCAAATCAATCCTTCAACGTATTTGCTATCTGCTCTGCAAACGCTTTGTGTTAATTCAGTTCTAATCAATAAGCAGCACTGTAAGAGCCTAACAGAAAACAACATCAATATAATAACTCACTATAGGTTTAATACTGAACTAAAAGCATGCCACGCTTCTCATTTTTAATAGAGATTAATGACAGCTAAGGAAAAAAAAAGTGTTATTGGCACCAAAAGTGCTGCTCTCCTTTGAGAGGCCATAATATAGACCCTTATTGATTAGGCTATGTTGTATTATTGGCTGTTTTACTTTAAAAGGCTGTAACATCTAAAACACTGCAGTGTTTGAACTCTCCCCTAATTTACTATGGAGACTATGGTCTTAAAGCAGACCTCCAGTCAAAAAAAGTTTAGTAAATTGCTCCCCAACACCCCCCCTCGCAATAAATGATGTAAGCTATATGAGAGTGCTTAACTCTGTGGAATAGCAGGTAGATTCTAGGCTAATGAACTGCATAAGAGGGGCCATCTTGCCACAATTCGGACAGCCGTGTGTGTGTGTGTGTGTGTGTGTGTGTGTGTGTGTGTGTGTGTGTGTATGTAATGGCATATATGCAGATTCCTTTTCTGAGGTAAATCTGTTTGGTGTGGGCTGCTTATAGCAAAATTCCAAGTTCCAGGCAGCCTGCCCTGTGGAGAAACAATATCACACAGGCACATTGCAGCCATGCTGATGTTTGCAATAATGCAGCCAGCTAGAGAAGGATTTTATCTCCTTCGAACATTCTGTGTTGAAACGTATAACATCTCTCTGGCTGGTTGGGCTGATCCTAAGGCAGCTCCCAGCTCAACTGCAGTGTGTCTGCATGCTGGCAATGAGGCTCCCCTATCCCTCCACTAAAAGGTGGACTGGCCATATCTGGACTGCTACCTTTACTAACACTCCTATACAATCCCAGCCCCCCATCCCCTTTACCACTCTATCGTCTTACCCAAGCAACCCCGGACATGTCCTCGTCCTAATTATATAGCCTCAGTCTTGGAGCACACCGTTTGACTGGCCAGGAAGCAGCAGAGATGCCACTGACTGGTCATGGGCAGGCCAGGTGCTGGTAAAATCCGAAGATGATTTTTGGCCCCAGTCCACTACTGCCTCCACTCATGCACATGTGTAAAGCAGAGAAGCAGGTAAGAAGCATCTAGGTGTGATCCAAGATAGCCAATCCTATGTAATTCTAGCCCCCTCAAACAGCATATGTCACTGATTGTCAAAGGCTTAAGCAGAGCAAATCACTAAACTATTTTCTTGACTGGAGCTCCGCTTTAAGTAGTGATGGGCTTCGGATCTGGACTGAAGCTATAATCTACCTGGATCTTGCCCATTCACATCAGTTTGGTTTGGCCCACCCTGGATGCAGGCAAAATACAGGTCAAATAATCCGGCATGCCACCCGCTGATGCTAGCAGGCGGCATGCCGGCCATCACTACCCTGTGAACTGGTAGAGGGGTCCCTTCTACTCCTTACCAGTTCATCAACAGACATTTTTTAAAATGAAAAAAAAAGCCTCATCAGTGCCCCTCTGCAGGTCTGCCAGGGTGGGGGCTCCCTCCTGGTTTTGCAGGTGGGGAACCTGGCCCCCCCCAGGTCTCCCCCTTCATCCTTCCTTGGCATCCCACCATGCCAATCCTAGCCCACTGGGGCACAGAAGCTTTTATACCCCAGAAGGAGTTGCCTTTCCCCTTGTGACTAATGCCGTCCCTGGAGGGAGGGGATATGGAGGGCGATTCCTGGGGAATAGCCTTGCGGGTGGACAGATGAAGAAAGAAGCAGAGTTTTTTTCCTCTTTTTTACTTGGCGGTGAACTGGTAAGAGGTCCAATACAGTTTACTCATTGTGTGGTGGCCGAAGCAATTGTATCTGGCATTTGGGAGTGCTAAATGCTGATACTGTGGACTATCCAGCCAGGGGCCTTCTGAACCAGATCACTAGTCCGGAGACATAAGTATAAGCTTGGTAGGTACATACAGGGAGAAAAGTGGGTGCCTGAGTATCTGACTTTAAAGTGATCCCATGCCTCGCTTCAGAAAAAAAAACAGCAGCATGCCAATTTTTCTGTCTGGGGGGGCATCCCGATTGATTATGCCCTCCCAAGAATAGCGCTCCAGCATGTCAGGCCTGGCAAAATAGATAATGTCTCTTTGCAGTGAACCACTTCCGCTAGTGCGCAGGAACACTGGGCTTAGCTTGTTCGGGTGACTGGGTTGGGCGGCTATATGGGCTGCTCTGTGCTGGGGAGCTTATTGTGTCTGTAATGATGGTGCGTTTCTACTGTCAGTATCGTAATGTTATACTGCTGGGTCAGTGTAGCTACTTGACTTGTTTTCAAGGTACTGTGGAGAGGAGCAGGCAGTCTGTTCTGTTACACAGTGCGCTCTTCTTCGAGCAGTCCCGGAATTTGCCGAAAGGTGGGCGTGACATCACTGGTGGCGCTCGGGTTCCCGTTCAAGCTCTAGTGAGATCTCCGTACGCAGCTCTGTGCCTTTCCCTGGATCTTTTGGCCCAGTCTCTGGTAAAAGCTCCCTGGAGACTCCCTCTCGGGTTGCTTAGGGCCCTCCATCTTTAGAGTGGTCACTCCCATAACCTCAAGCAAACTCACACTGAAACTCCCAAGCGGTGCAGTTGTTTCCGTCCGCTGCATTACATCACTTTAAGAGTTGGTTGGGCATCCCATATCCACTCAAAATCCCACAAAATTATGTTGCACACATGCTACTAACATGACTGGGTGGAGTGCGAGTATTGTTCACAGATTTGTTAGGATTCTGAGGGAACTTGAATGGGGGGTCTGTGGAGTCAGTACACGTTCAGTTGCTCTTTATGCAACTTTATTCCACACATCAACATTCTTTTCAGCAACTTCATTTTAAACAATGACAGTCTCTGCATCCACGGTCTCACTAGGGGCTGGAACTATACAACTTCCAGGACCTTTCTGACGATCTTAAGTATACTGCCCCAGGATCCTCCCTATTCCACATGGATTCTTTCATGCTGTCCTGTTTTACTGGCTTGCCAGGATCTTCTTCTTCACTTTCTCTGTGTGTATGAACTTCCCCAAAAGGTGCTCTCGATTCACGTTCTCTCACTCTGCAGCTTCTACAGGCCTTGTACTTTTCTGTGTCTGGTTTAAGCTGGCTCATGTGCACGGTCCTGTAACTCTGGTGCACTCACTACAAATTGCACCGTACTGTACTGGACTCTGCTACTTCCTGGTATTGCCAGTGGTGGAGTGTAAGATATTTGACATCTCTGTTTTCCTGGACTGCATTGGGCCTCTTACTGTGATGTCACTTCCACAGCTTCTGCTTAATACCGGTCCAGCTGCTGTCCCTTATTATATACAGCTTCTGCTTAATACCGGTCTAGCTGCTGTCCCTTATTATATACAGCTTTACCGTTTACTGTACAGGTAGGTTTGTAATGTTTTATGTACCCCTGTTTTTAGCCAGGCCACACAAATTGAACATTGATGGGGTCCTAGGCCAATGAATTGAGTAAAAGGAGTAGTAGAAATACCGAGCCTCCTTCCCAGGCTGCTGTTTCCTACCCAGAGGGTCCCGGTCTATGTGAAATGAGTAAAGAGTAGCTAGTGAGGTAGAGCTCCAGGTTCAAGTTGGGAGATAAGGAGAGGGTACACCCTGAACTAGGAGCTTCCTACCAAGGTAGCCATTTGGTGTTCCTGATTGAACCAGTGCTGGATCACTGCACCATGCTTCCTGTGTGTCCATATGCTTTCCTGCCCTCTGTCACTTTGCTGCTCTGTCCTGCTGTTAGGTTAGCTTTCTGTCACCTATACTGCAGCTAAAGTCCTCCGTTTTCTGTACTGGGTTTAGGGCCTCTCCTACCGCCCGTTTAGATTATGTGCTCCTGTGTCTGTTGGACTTTGTATTGTTGGTTCTTTGCCCGGGGCCTTGTGCAATCCTCACCTCCAAGAGCTTGGCTGAAGCTATGGGTTGGTTACAGGCTCTCAAGTACATGACCCCCCCCCTGCCCTGGGTGGTTGATGGCTTGCCTATTTGGTGGTGTAGATGGGTTTAATGTCTTATGTGCATGCGTTCGACTCTGCTCCTCCGTTCCCAGCGTTCGACTCTGCTCCTCCGTTCCCAGCGTTCGACTCTGCTCCTCCGTTCCCACTTAGTGACTCTGCATGCCTAGATCTACTCCCTAAGATCTAGAAGTGGCCATTGCTATGGCCTCTAGGAAGGAGTTAGCCACCTGGCTTAAAAGCTGCCTCTGTGTCCCACATATCTGTTTAAAAAACAACTCCCAAACCTTCGAGTACTTAATGATCTATTTTGCCCAGGCCTGACAGGAGGGATGCCCCCGCTAGACAGAAAAACTGGCATGCTTTTTATTTATTTATTTTTTTTTGTCGTCTGGCGTGGGATCACTTTAAAGTCAGATTTTTAAGCACCCACTTATCGCCCACCCTATACTTACCTACCAAGCTTATGTCTCTGGACTAGTGAATTGAAGCCCCCTGGCTGGATAGTTCACAGTATCCAAATTCAGTACTCCCAAATGGCAGATACAATAGCTCTGGCCACCACACAATGTGTAAACTGGTATTGAACCCCTTACTAGTTCACCACCAGTTAAAGAAAAAAAAACTCACTGTTGCCGCTTCCCTCTTCATCTGTCCACCGCAGGTCTATTCTCTGGGAATCACCCTCCATGTCCCTCCCCTCCAGTGACAGTCACAGGGGGGAGGAACCACAGGGGCTCCTCCTCCTGGGGTAAAAAAGCTTCCATGCCCCAGCGGGCAGGTTTGGTTTAGTGGGACTCCAAGGAAGCAGGAGAAGGGGAGACGTGCAGGGTATAGAGTGGCAATGGGGATGAGGGGCTGGGATTGGATGGGAGTGTTAGTAAAAGGTAACAGACCATACTGCCCCAAAGCAGTGCTGCCCACCAGGCATCTGCCTGGGACTCCCTATGGCCAGTCCACCACTTAGTGGAGGGATGGGGGAGCACCTTTGCCAGTATACAGACACAATGCAGTTGCGCTGGGGGCTGCCTTATGATCAGCCCAACCAGCCAGAGAGATTTTATCTGTTTCCCCACTGCTGGCTGCACTGATGTAAAAATCAGCATGGCTGCAGTTTGCCAGTATGATATTGTTTCTCCACAAAGGTCAGGCTGCCTGTAGCTTGGAATTTTGCTATAAGCAGCACACACCAAAGAGAGATTTACCTCAGAAAAGGGATCAGCATATCTGTCATTTTACACACACACACACACACACACACTGAATTGCCAGCTGCTGGAGAGGATGAATGTAACTATGTATCAATGTAAGTCAATGGCCTAGAAACAAGTAGGGCACATGTTCCAGGAGAAGAGCAGCAGAAAATCAGCAGGGCTGTGTGCGAGATCAAGCTTGCTGGAGAACAGAAAAGCTTATTCAGGGTCAGCAACCTAAGCTGCCCAGGAAGTGTGCAGTCAGCACCTGGCCAGCTTAGGTGCTGACTGTGGCACATGGAAATGGATGAATCACTTCAGAGTGTCCATGTGAGTTTGATTGTGGTAAAGGGAGTGACCACTCTGAAAGAGGGCCCTAAGCAACATGAGAGTCTCTACGGAGCTTTGACCAGAGAAAGGGACGGAAGATGTAGGGAAAGGCATGGAGCAGTGTATAAGGGGATAACTGTGTACAGCAGAGAGACTTTTGCGCCATTTCCTGAGGTAACGCGCTCAGCTCATGTAGTGCCTTTTGTGTTGAAGCCGAGATCTCATGAGCGCTTGAGCGGGAAACCAAGCGCCCACCCTTTGTTGAGCTCCCGGAGTACCCAAAGAAGGGTGCTGTCACGCTCCGGGTACTACAGCAATCCACTTAGATAACTCCAGCCCTCTCAGTAAGACCTCAACCCCCAATCTCCGCAGCCAGCTTCACCTTTAGGAGCCCCCGCTTGCCGGGACGCAGAGCACGCCTGCCCGGGATCGGTTGCCCCCAGGACTTCAATGGCTCAAAGATTGGAGTCTTACTGTTCTGAGGCCTGGAGAACCCGTGGCTGGAAGTGGTGCCGAGCAGCCCAATAGCTGAGCGTATAACGGAAGTCCAACAGGCTTAGGGTCAGCAACAGAAGTTCCGAGATGGCAGCGGTACAAAGGATTGGACAAGACGTGGTCGAGGATCAAGCAGAGGTCGGCAACAGGAGATCAGATCGGGGGTGGTCAAAACACAGGCGAAGGTCGGCAACAGGAAAACAGATCGGGGATAGTCAAGACAGGCGGTGGTCGGCAACGGGAGATAAATATATTCTCTAGAGACAAGCTACTAACTGGGTATAAGGCACTATCACAGGCAATTCCCAACTGAGGGGGAATTGCTTTTATAGGGAGAGACAGAGAGGGGGGTGAGGGTGATTGGTGCACTTATGATCACAGGTCTGATTGGGAGAGCAGGAGTGTACAATAACATCTATGGGGCTCATTGGCCCAGACAAGGAGGAGGGCGTAAGCCCCACAGAAACCTAGGGCTCATTGGCCCTTAAATCCGAACCAGGGGACGTGCCAGTGCCCCCTGGCTAAATCTACAACCTCCGGCGGGCGCGCTGAGCACAGCGCCGCCGGAGGGAGAACAAGTCTCGGGCTCGCGCGCGCGCACGTGAGCCGATGACGCGCGCGCGAGGAGGGAGAGCGGCCGTGCTCGGCGCCGCCCGAGCAGACGCCGCACGGCTGCTGGGACCGGCCGGCCGCCGACAACGCTGGACCGGGGCCCAGGTAAGTGCCGATTTGTGACAGGTGCACAGTGTAACAGATCAGATTGCCTGCCTGCCTGCTCCTCTCCACAGTTCCCTGAAAACAAGTCAAGTAGCTTCACTGATCCAGCAGTATAACATCACACTGCTGACAGTAGAAACGCACCATCATTACAGAGGCAATAAGCTCCCCAGCACAGAGCAGCCCATATAGCTGCCCAACCCAGTCACCCAAACAAGCCAAGCCCAGTGTCCGTGCTCACTAGCAGAAGGTGGTCACTGCAAAAAACAAGTACATTTACGTACATTAAAGTCAGAAGCAACCTGCCGTAGCCAGCGTCTTGTAAAAAAAAAAAAAAAAAAAAAGCCACTCACGTGACCCCTTTATCAATCCGGCTGGGTCTCCTCTGACCCGTCCGGGCTTCTCAGCCTTCAGGAGAAGGCCCAACAGGCCCCCAAACCCCGCTTCCACTATGGCGGCTGCCATCTTCACCACTAGCCTCGTCCCTTTGGGAGCAGGGTGAGGTGAATGACATCATTCTGCCCGGGAGCAGGGACCCTATGTCATTTTTTTTATTAACCCTCTATGTCCAATCACTCAGCAGGTATAAAAGTGATTGGATATATAAATATTTTTTTCTGTGTATGTGTTTAACCCTTTGTGAACTGATAAGGGATCCATGAGACCCTATACCAGTTCACAGCCCCCTCATTACCTGCCTCCCCAAGGCCCAGGGGGGGCAGAAGATCTCAGGGCCATGACAGCTACATGAGCTTGTAGCCTCCAAGGCAGAGGGCCACCAAGGCTGGCATCCGAGCCCTGGTCTACAACCCTGCATAACTGATCCCCGGGCTGGTTATGCTGGAAAGGGGGGAAACATTTGTAAACATTTTTAAAGGGTTCCCCCATGCCAATTTTTTTTGTGTAACTTTTTATAGTGTGGATAGTGGTTGTAGTTTACTTGTAAATGCTATAAAGTGCTCTTTTCAGTTTGGGGGGGGGGGGGGCTCCTAGGCACATATACATATGTGGTACCATTGAAATCAGGAGAAATAAGGCTTTCACATGCAATATGGTTTTTTTGGATACAATACATTTTTTATTTAAAATAAAGGAGACAAATAAAAAAAAAAACTTTTTTTGTTTTTTTTTTTAAACAACAGAGGGTGACAATATATCAAATAGGCTAGCAGTTAAAAGGGTTAAAGGTACCTATGCCTATTGGGCAGATTTTAAATAGTTTTTTCTTGTTTACATATTGATATTTTAGGAAAATGTTTTTATTCTGCTTTTTTAGACATTTTTTACCCTGTGCAACCAAAAAATTCTTCGAGAGATTAGTTCCAGAAAGATGCGCCCACTACAACAAGATGGGTACACTTACAAAGCTTATTGTGCGTACTTTCATAGAATATATGGTTTGTTGGGGGTATTCCAAATCTAAAGGGTTGTTTTGGTTGAAAAAGTGCAAGGTGTGCACTTTGCAGAGCTGAAATTTTCAAGTATGCTGGAGATGAAAAACAATCTTACCTGGCCCCAGTAAGGACTATCTTAAAGTGATACTACAAGGAAGAAAGCACTTATGATATTTAGCACAAATTAATAAACATCTCTAAAGAAAACAGAGAATCTCCTCAAAAAATCTTGTCCAGAGCTACTGTGCTAAAATACTTCTGTATGCATTTCAAGAGGATGCAGCTGAAGAAAGGTTTGATCCAGGGTTAATCCAGAAGAAGTTTCAACTGAAGCGGTATCTGAAAGAGCCCATCATCACAGATGAAAATGAATGATGCTGCCAGTCTTGAGTCAGAAAGAGAACAGAAATTATAGAAGAACTGCAAGCAAAATAGTCAAGGTAAACCCACCCAAAAAAGAGATTTAGGAGGACACGCCAAGTGTTGACATAGACCAACACCTGGAGATAGACCACCTCCTGCTTCTGAGGACTGCCTGATCTCCAACCAAGGTAGGGCTTGTTGCTACTGTCTGAAGTGTGGTGATAAAGGACACTTCACCAAAGAGTACAGTGCACCTTGATTCAAACAGTAAAAAGATAGAGGGTTGCTGGTGAGGGACAACCAGTAACCTCAACCCCAAAGCAGTCCCAGCCCAACCTAACTGTCATTTGAAGTCACCCAGGATGAAGAGAGGCTGCACCACTACTACCAATAGGTGTATGACCATCTTCAACTGCAAGAGAGACAGAACTATTCAGTAACTGGTGTTAATGTTTTTCAATCTATGTAGTCTAGATGGACTTCCTTTTTAATCTCTGTGGGACACAGGAGCTCAAGTTAGTATTCTCAATGAAGATTGTAGGCGAAAACACCTCAAACAAGAGTCAGGCCAGTGCATGAACCTGTAGGGCCTGAAGCATTCAGCGGCAAAGCTGAAAACCAGACAGACAGAGATACCCTTCTGGGATGGGTGGAAGTGACGTTTCAACTTTACGCTAAGAACAGTCGTCCTTACGAGTTGTTAGTACCATTCCTGGTAGGGGATGGCAGAAGAGCCAATCATTGGTTATAATGTGATTGCTGAGGTGATCCACGAAACAGTGACTCTTACTCCCTTTGTGGATTTAGTACCCACGTCCTTTGCTTTACTGAACAGAGCAGCAGAAAGAGTTGTTCAAGCCCTGAGAAAGACAGACATTAGTGACAGAAAGGTCAAGATGGGCCTGCACCCAACTACCATCCATACCTATACAGCCATGGGAGTGAGAAGGACTTAGACTGAAACCACAGAAAATGCTGTTTGTGCCTCAAGATCCTGTACAGCTGCCAGAAGAGATCACCACATGTGAGACTGTGGCAACTGTTCCTTATAGTGGTTTTGCTAAAGTGACTGTGTTGGTGATGAACTCCACAAAGCATGAAGTGAGGCTTGATTCTAGAACTTCTTTGGGACACCTTGAAGCTATCACGACTGTATATTCAGACAGTGTGAGACCAGTCCAACAGTTTCCTGAAAGCACAAAACCATCTTCCAATAATAACAGCTGTCAACCCCCAGAGGATGATGTCCTCATCAAGGGAGCAGTGGGACCCACCAGTTTCACTTGAACATCGGCAAACAGAAGAACGACAGGTGGTGAGGCAGATGCTGAGAGAAGAGTTTCCCGCCTTTGCCAAAGATGACTTTGATGTTGGTTATTAATATTAATGTTTATTATTAATGTTTATTTATATAGCGACATCAGGCTTCCATAGTGCTTTACAAGGTGTGATAACAGACAAGGTAAAACATATTGGTACAGGGAATGCAACTGGTCAGAGATGGGTCGCTGAACTTGCTGACGTCAACTTTAGTGTCAAATTTCACCCAGGAAATTCCAGTGCTGATGCAGATGTACCATCAAGAATGTCTATAGAACCATATGAATTCATGCAACAATCTTCTGAAGAAGATGGTATGGAAGACACCATGCAAGTGTGACTAACATCCTAACAAACTAACAAGAGCACCAATGGGAAACACTACTACAATGTACCCATTTGAGATGGTGTCCTTAGACTTTCTTCACCATGAGAAGTGTAAAGGAGGCTATAAATATTGTGGTAAAGTGTATGGAAAAGTGCTGGATGGTGTCTATATTTCCCTTGTTTTTTTCAGCCAGGCACGATCCATTCGAGGATACCAGAGCTCCAGTCCACATCCCCAGTTCTCTAGGGGTTTTCCCCTACTCACAGGTCTTTCCAGGTGATTAGATTAATTGAAGGAAGGAAGCCTAATAAAAGGAGCTGCTGATGAGTCCAGTGTGGAGAAGGAGAGACTGGGATAAGGAGCCTGTGCCTTGCTGCTCCCAAAACCTACAGGTCTGAACTGCATCCGAAGGACTTTATGTGTTATGTTTTGGAGCCTGTGGATTAGCAGCCTGGGCTTGTATGTCCTGAAAGTGGACCTGCGATATCGAGGACTTGCAATACTCTAGTACTTTCTGTACCTATCAGAAACTGGACATTGCTAAAGCTGGTGAGGAAACTGCTGACTTTACTGTATTGTACCTTGCATTATACTCTGAATTTAAGAGAATTTTCTGTTGGACTTTGTATTCAACTGCTTATTATTTCAATTAAGAACTGTTTCCAGAGTCATTACCGTTAGCAGCCAAGATCCTAACAATATATACTCGTAGTCATTGATCATTTAATCAAATTTGCTGAAGCCTATGCAACTACAAACAAGTCTGAAAAAAACTGCAGCAGAGAAGATCTTTAATGACCCCAGCTCTGAAGTTTGGGTTTCTTACCAAGCTCCATCATGATCAAGAAAGAGTTTGAAAACCGACCCTTTGTCAAATTGGGAAAATACTGCAGAACACAGAGACCACTTTACCATCCAGAAGGTAATGGACAAGTAGAAAGTTTTAACCTATCTTACTGCCAATGCTGAAGACTTTGACAGCTGAAGAGAAGAGAGATTGGAAGAATTCCTTAAAGTGGACCAAAACCCAGGATTTTGACTATTCTGGGTTTTGGTCTTTCCCCCGGCACCCTGATTAGGGGTGCCATGCTACGCAAAACCCCTCAGGTCGCCCAATCTCACTTACCCTTCCCTGGTCCTATGGCACATGCACAGCCCTCTCATCGAATCAGCGCTGGCGACAAGTTTCTTTACCTTCTGACTAGAAAATACTATCCCAGTGGTACTCCCCTACCACCTGTTTTTAAGAGAACTTCATTTGCATTTCTTTATTGTTCTTTACAGGAAAAGCTTCAGAATGTAGTTAGAGCTTAATAGAATAGGATGTTATTATTGCTGTTTTATTAATATTTTAAAAATCTTTACATTTGTTTATATGTTAAGTAACTGCCTCCCTTTCACCAAAAAAAGACATGTCTAGAAATAATTTACTACTACATTAGGAGGCACACATTGGGAGGCACACTAAACCAGTCTAAAACTGGGGCCACTGACTGTGTATACTAGTAACCACTCAGGGGGAATAATTAAAGGGGGTAAGAACCCATACCAGAACATAACTTGTCTTCACCAGTGTAAACTGCTGATGTCGAGGATGACAATTTTCCGAGGGGGGGAGTGTGTGGCCCGGCTAAAAACAGGATTACATAAAACATTAGTAAGTAAATAAAGCTGTATATAACAAGGGACAACAGCTACACAGTTAATAAGAAGAAGTGTGAAGAAGTGACATCACAATAAGATGCCCAACCGCAGTCTGGGAAATTAGAGATGATAAATATCTCTGCTACTTCCTGGTATTGCCAGTTGTGGAGTGTAAGAGTCCAGTATAGTACAGTGCAATGTGTAGTGAGTGCACCAGAGTTACAGGACAGTGCATGTGAGTCAGCTTAAACCAGACAGAGCAAAGTACAAGGCTTGGAGAAGCTGCAGAGTGAGAGAACATGAATTGAGAGCACCTTTTGGGGAAATTCATACACACAACTGGCAAGCCAGTAGAACAGGACAGCGTGAGAGAATCCATGTGGAATAGGGAGTGTCATTGTTTAAACTGAAGTTATTCTGAACAGAACGTTGATGTGTCGAATAAAGTTTCAGAAACTATTGAACTGAGTGTGTACCGACTCCAAATGCCCCAATCCAAGTTCCCTCAGAATCCTAACAAATCCATGAACAATACCTGCACACTCCAGTCCTGTTAGTGCTGTGTGGGCAACATGTGGCTTCTCAAAATTGGTTTCAAGGGCAGTGGCCCCTAGGACTAGGAAAGGCTAACAATTTTCCTCTACCTCTTGTACTCCCAGTAGCCTCTCCTGGGAGATACATCTGAACTTAGCTGAAACTAAGCATAAAAGGGTAAGTTTTACAGGATTTATAACAGACATATTCCTTAACTTTCAAGTGAAGGCAGCCTGTAAGTGGCATTAGATGCGGTTCTACACCTGCATTGATACTAAAAAGGAAGTGCACATTTCCTACATCATCTCATCAAATCATTATAGCACCGTGTTCTAAATCCTTGGATTAATGAATCTATAAAATTAAATGTACAGAGAGTGGCCACTTAAAGGTATGGTCATAGGCTGGCATATAGAGAGGAAGGATATTGGAAAAGAATGTTCATGAACAGGATGAATAGAGGGGTAGATGGGAGTGGGCATGAAAATAGGAACTGGGAACAATAGTAAGGGAGGGCAGTAATACAAAAAGGTGGGGCTAAGTGAAATGAAAGGCTTAGAATGACAACCAGAAATCATCCTGATACTGTAGGCAAAGTTTAGTGGTGTATGCCTGAGGAACTCCTCATTCTGGATCGTGGCTTCTGCTTTTCTTAGCAGCTAATTTTAGTAATACCTTTAATTAGCAAGGGGAAGGACATATCTTGCATTGGATAATTTTCATTAACATTCCAGTCCAACAAATTCATGGTAACGTCCTTGATGGAATGGGGCCAGCACCAGCAATGGGCATGTCCGGGCAGGTGCTGGGACCCCTAACAGACCTTGCTCATTGCTGGCCTCCGGAATAAAGTATGATCAGCGGCAATGGAGAAGGTGGTGAAGAATGGAGGGTGGGAGGCAGCAACTCAACAGCAATGGTTGACCCTTTATTTATAACAGTAGTGAAGGCAGCAAGGACCATAGGATGATTGTCAGCATAGGTGGATCCTTCAGTGGCAGTGAAAAAAGCAAGGCCTGAATGATCAGGGTGATCTGTAGCAGGGAACAAAGCAGGCAGGACTGAAGGGCAATTAGTAGCAGTATAAATGGGACTAGAGGACATGTGGTGACAGTGGACAAAGCAGCAAGGACTAGAGGCCTCATCCACAAAACATAGGCACTAACGCCTGGAGGTAAGCAAGGCAGGCAAATCATTCTCAATTACCAGGGCTCCTCTTCAAGCAGAAGCATTTCAATATTGTGGCCTAATAGGGGCTGGCGTCCCCACACTTCAGGAAAAAGAATGAGCTTTCCAGGCTAGCTAGAAAGGAAACAAGAGACTGAAGAAAGAAAATGTATTGCATGTAGCAAAGTTTTACAATGTTACACTAAGATTTAAAGTTATTGTCCAGTCAAATAAATACAAAAAGGATACTCTGCTGATTAGTGCTCTGCAATTCACCAGATTGAGCCCCAAGCCATCCAGGCCCGACCTCTGCTCACCACACCTCCGTGATGAAAGGCCGGCTTGCACCATTATTCACAGTGACACTGGCACACCCCCTCCTTTGCAGTGCATAGCACCGCCATGGCCAGACACTGTGACGGATGGCAGGGTGCAGCGGTGTTGGTGACAGGAGATTGGGCCTGGATGGCACGGAATTTTGTCTCATGGATCTGGTGAGTTGCAAAGCACTGGAGTAGAACCAATCAACAAAAGGTAAGGAAAATTAACTGCTGCTCTACATGCAGCGTAAAAAAATATCCTTTGAAGCGCGGGCGAAAGGGATACACCCTAGGTGTGCTTGAGGGGTAGATTAAAGGGTAACTCCTGAAGAATAAAGCAGGGTTCTGGAAAGGGGTTCTTATAGGGCCTGGAAGTAAGGTAAATGTGGTACTCATTCAGTTCCCAGCAGATATGTTCTGGTGATGCCCCTGATGATTGCAGGTCTCCATGAAAGAAGGAGGCAGACACTATCCAAATTGTTCTTTATTTAGGGAAGCTGTACAACAACTTGAGGACCCCTGACACTTAGGGTCCACGTTCCCATCTTGTGCTATGAATGGTCCTCACCGGACCCACCCTCCAGGTTTTGTACCCCTTAAGGTCAAGGGGAATGTGTCACACCTCGGCCTCTCTCTATCATGTCTTCCAGAGGGGGTAGTCCTCCGGCAAGGGTGACATTAAGGGGTTGATTCAGCACCCTGATTATTTCTTTTACTCATTTTCTTTGTGAGGAAAACGCTTTCTCTCATGATTTTATTGCTAGGTGCAATTCAGCACCATAGTTAAGTGCAATTCTTTAAAAGATTTGCACAGATAAATATGGTGCTGAATTGCTGAGTTTAAGTACTCACTGTAAAGGTATTTTCTTCTAGAATTGTGGAGAATGTGGCCTTTTTTTTTTCAACACTTCTTGGTTGAAGGGGTATCTGCAGGAGATGTACACTTATCAATAAAGTTGATTGAAAGGCAGTATATCCCATCAACCCACCAGCACAGCTTGTCAGTTTGTATAATGCAGTAAAATATTATACTGTGAAAAAACTAAAAACCCTCTTAACTGAAATAAACCATGAACAATAGATCTGCAGCACTTAGGATCAAACGCATGGGAGGGTGCCATGTGCTCTTTTGTTCCAGAATAAACGAACTTTTACGGTGAGTACTAAAACTCCTGTTTTTTCTGGAACATGTGGAGGATGCATCCTTCATTGTATTCATCACTTCTGGGATGTCCCAAGCAGTAATAATCGGGGAGGGAGAACAGCAACTCTTGTACCCATGACTGCCAGTTAAACAATAACTATGCCTGTTAACCAAAGACATAACAAAAGAACTATATAATCTCAGAACAGTGCTGTGTCCACAGAAACAACATTATCAATTTTGTAAAATGTAGATATGTGTGGATGAAAAGCCCATGACAAAATCAATCAATCTGGTACAATAAACCGTAACCTTTACCCTTTGCCTTGTATGAT
This sequence comes from Gastrophryne carolinensis, assembly GCA_027917425.1. Classification (NCBI taxonomy): domain Eukaryota; kingdom Metazoa; phylum Chordata; class Amphibia; order Anura; family Microhylidae; genus Gastrophryne; species Gastrophryne carolinensis. The sequence goes on from CM051241.1 coordinate 38,549,254, forward strand.
TCGACTATAGTCATCCTGATCTATTTGCTCATGGTCTTGAAAGTAACAGGTTCGACTTTTTTAGGGCCATCCAGAGTGATGAAGAAAGTCTGTTTTTGTACATATTTAGTTCTATGGATATAGAACTTTAAAGCTCTATTTACATCTAGATGTTGCAGTAATATTTCCTGAGCCTGGGAATGGTTTGGACAAAGAGGTGGAAAAACCTGTCTCTTCATTAATATGAAAAGGTAAAAAATAAAATAACTATGCACAGGATCTCTACATGCATCCGTTCTCCTCAGTTCTCCTCCTTTTGGAATGGAAAAGATATGCTGGGGGGTTGATGGGATATACAGGCATTCTATCAAATGTATTTATAAGAGGGTCCACCTCCTGCGGATACAACCCAGAAGGGATGATTACAATCAAAAACACGTCCTCCATATATTTCTGAAGAAAAAAATGGTGCTGAATCAACCCTTTAGTGTCCTAAAGGTGCCTTGCTGCTGTCCATGTCCTAAATCCCCACTAGCTGCACTAAAGCATATAATAAGGATAATGGCTATTATGTATATAATAATATATAATATATAATATATATAATATAACCTACAAAGCTCTCTCTAACCAGGCCCCTTCCTATATTTCATCTCTCATCCAGCGTTACCAACCAAAGCGCAACCTCCGCTCTGCCTCTTCCTTGGTTACTTCCTCGCACTCCCGTCTTCAAGACTTCTCCTGCGCCTCCCCACTTCTCTGGAATGCACTCCCCCACTCGATCCGCCACTCTCCATCACTCCAAGCCTTTATAAGCGCCCTCAAAACTCACTTCTTCAGACAAGCATATGACCTGGCGTAAGCAACTCCTATAACCTTCAATGGCACATGCAGCCATACTCAAGCTCTACCACTTGTGACCCCGCCCCCTTTGTCTCCACCCCCATCCTTTAGACTGTAAGCTCGCAAGGGCAGGGCACTCCTCCCTATTGTCTCCTGTGCTCACAACACTCGGTTTTAACCTGTGGCATCTAATTTTGTATTGTTCTCTGTGCTATATGTTTTACCCTGTCTGTATTCATACCTTGTAAAGCGCTACGGAAGTTGATGGCGCTATATAAATAAACAATAATAATATATAATACTGTCACTGTAGTCAGATGGTTGATGGTCAGCAACTGTTAAATTAGGGGCAGTGTTCTCTGGTATGAGGTTGGGTTTAATTTAATTTTCATTTTTTACCTTCAAACTGACCTGTTTAGTGACCAAGTTTTATCAGTGTTCTAGAATAGACACATTTTGGCTTCTCAATTAGCCTCTCAAAAACTGACCTTAGTCACAAGTGTCCAGACTGACCTTACTGCGGTTGGTTTGTTCAGGCTGTATTCTGTCTGTCTGTCTGTCTGGGCTGTAAATCTTCATGGCTATTTGATCCCTGACCTTTTTCTTTCTAATCCAGATACAATTACTCCGAACTCCAGCAGGATGGCTCTCATTTGCTGCACTGGCTTCTACCACCTCTCTTGGTATCTCATATCAATGTGATAACTGCAAAGGTCATTCATGTTATATATTCTATTTTTCTATCCAGATTAATCCTTTGCATTTTAATATAAAACATTAAAACCATAAATTGAAAGAATATAGCCACGTGAACACACATTTTAAAACACGTCAGTTTGGGTGAGGCACAGAATGCACCTCAGAGCTGCTCTTGGTTCTGTGCCTTGCATTACACTTCATGGAGAATTAATGGCCAAGTGTTGAAATAAAAAAATGAGATGCCATACATAGGCCGAGGGAAAACAGCCTCCCGCACTTTCCCTTTTGTTCCCCCCCTCTAAGGTTCACATCAAGCTCAGGATCACTTTGCAGACAGCCGTGTAATAAACTCTATGAAAGTACTTTTGGATTGGGTGCTCTTCAGTTTCCCAGGCAGCTGGGGAGCCGGGCTGCAGATGTAATCTGAACAGGACAGACAGCGTCCACTTTATTTCATACCAATTCTGCCCACGGATCCCTTTCAGAAGTTGAATGAGGCTGTGTAATCAAGCTACTTAATATTCCAATTTTCCTCTGGAATTTAAGGTTAAGAAAAGACACACACTTTAACCCTCCATGTGACTATTTTAACAGCTCAAGGAAAATATGTTACTCTTCCATTACTCAAATGTCCAAACAAGTGGCAGTAGATACGTTTAAAAGTGTTTATTTAACCTAAAGGAGAACACAAGTGAGCATTTATTTTACTTAGTTTGGTAAAAAAAAAAAATACATAGAAGCATTGCTCTCTGTCCTTGTAATGTCATCATCTAACAAACCCGGTGGGAAGAGAACACCCATGCATCAAATTGTTTTTGGTGGGATGCTTCAGCCTGGTGCACCAGGGATGACATTCCAACAGCCTGTTGCGGGGGTGGATGGGCAATAAGGCGCTTTTGTGTTGGTTAGGCTGCCCTGTACTGTCCCCACTGTATCCCCAAGCCAAGAACCTGCAAAAGTTCTATGTTCTTCCTTGGAACCTCAGCATCATGGCTGTGGGGGGGGGCATACCCTATCCACCCTTGTCGCAATATATGCCCCTACAACACTAAAGTTTTAGTACCATCACTTTAAAAGTGACCATGATCTGACCAAGTTATTGGCCTACAGTCATGGTGGAATACCAGCCCCTATATATTTTGGTACAGGTCTGATGCCTGGGCAATACTATCCTGCCTCTCTTCCATGTGTCTGGTAGGGGTGTGGGTAATCAAGACATAATCTATGATTAAGGACCCATCATCTGCGTCCGAAACGCGTTAGAAAGCGTGGCATGCCTTGACTTGCCGGGGTTCTGTACTGTTTTTACCTTACGTACCTATTTTACCTTATCCCTCTCACCATGACTATGTTCCCACACCAATTACGCTACTTATATGTACATGTAAATATCCAACAGGCTGTCACAACTGTAAATAGCAAGCACCTAACCACCCAATAACTCTACAATCAACTACATAAGGTTAACCCCCTCCTAGTATGGTCAATTAACCTTCAATGGGAAGGCATTATGCACAAGAACTGTATATCACAATATAGTTTTTTACACTATATATTTTCCTACTGATATATTTTGTCTCCACCTGTATATATATTCTTTCTACTTGTATATATATTCTTTCCATGTGTAGCATATTATGACTGTCACTTTTGTTACCTGCTATACATTATACGTACATTTATTGTATACCATATCCTCTCTGTTACACAAATGTTTACAATGTAAATCAGAGTACTGATTCAGATCTATTGTACCATAGATATATATTTTACTCTTGGCTACATACACTGAGGAAGCGCCTAGCCCGCGAAACGCGTCTGTATCGAGCCAACGAAAAAGACCAATCCTTGCTACAAACTGCACTTGCTACAAATTGGTCAGAAAATATCACATCAAATGAATACTCACTGTTCTGTGAACATTACTCCTATAATTCAGTATTTGTTTTGAAGGACTCAATAAAAATTCCACAGATTTCTGTGTGAATAACTGCACCTAAATGTGATTTACCCTTTTTACTATACATGTGTAAACAATTATCTGTGAACTGTATACAACTTACTTAGGAGGACTGGGACATCCTCCGAGGGTCCAAAAAGCCCCCCTTCTGTAGGTTTCCCTCTCCACACAGGGAAAACCTCCCCCCCTTGCTTGTTTTTAAACTGCCCCTTTTTTTCTACGGAGATGCTGATTTTACTCTTTACATGAATAAACTTCAAGGAATAAACTTCAAACCTTTTAAGGAGTGCGGATCCCCCCTTCGTTTTTCTGATCTGTGTGGGGCTGGGACGGCCCCAGGTCTTGCACCCATTTGCCAGAGTGCGTTTGCTCCTTGCTTCTGAATTTAATCAAGACATAGGCCTGCCATCCCTTCTACCAGAAGGCTTGCCTTCCTGGGACCCCTTACCTTAAAGTGGAAAAGAACCGTAGTGTCTAAAAGACTTCAGGGCTGGCCACTGACTTTATTTGAAACACTCCCCCGGGTCGCTGTAAAACTCACCTTTTATGGCGTCCGTCTCAATGTTGTAAACAATCGCGCATCTCTATGTTGTCTATGTTGAAGCGCCTACCCGTACCCAGCCATTCAGATAGTCTGTGTCTGGGGATGCAGCCACCCTTGCTCCCAATTGCTGTGCTCTGCATCTAAACAGCTCCATATTGATGATTATTAATATGCACAGCATATGGCTCTGATTGCATGAGAACCTGAGCATGTGCTGTAGGTCCAGGGAAAGGCGAGTTTTTATGCGTAATCTGGGGCGGTCCACAGCAGGGCATCCCAAATCAGGATTCCCCCAGGCAAGGATCAAATCCCGGGATAGTCAGAAAAGTGTAAAGTAATTATAAACACACAATTCTGCTCCTCATAAAAGAAAGATTATGTTTTACTCATCTACCTTCAGCATTTTCCTTCAGGTCCCAGCAGCTTGCTTGAAAATCCTTAGAGCCCTGCAAGCAAGCTAGAAGCTGCTCCAATCTGAAGTTTGAAAGCCACTAAAGATTTTGAAAGCTCAGTATTACTTTGCGTGGATCCTTGTGTTCTAAGAAAACTTTAGACACCTGGGGTTGATGCCAAGGCCCATGCTATTCTGGCTGTGGAAGTCAGATGCAGGGCAGGGGACTCCGATCCTACACCCGGCTTCCAATGATCACTTCTGGGTGTCAGAAGCATTGGCGGTGATCGGTGCAGGACAGCAGGATCAGTGATGGAATCAAGGAAAGTGCAAAAAAAACCCTTGTGAGATCCCCTAAATCAGTTCACAGGGCAGGACAGGCAAGTCACCGGCAAGCAAGTGTGTGTCTTGTCATTACCCCCGGCATCATTAGCTGCATCTTCAAAGCCCAGGGGGGTTCAGAAGAGCCTGTGGCCCAGTTGGGGCTTTAAGCCTGCAGCACTGGCTGGCGGCTGCTTGGCCTCTGCGCTCTGGTCTACCAGCCACTATAGCTGGTTTTGCTAGATAGGGGGGACCCCACGCCATTTATTAAAACATCTTTAAGGGTTTGGGGTGTCTACCGATAAATATGTGGTACTGTTGTATTTTTGAAAATAAATCCGGGGTTAGGTGCCCCCGGTTTCTTTTAAGATCTCTGACTGTGACCACACCAATTTTGTATATAGATTCCATGATTTATGGAATAGTACAGCTGTTATTCTGCTTGAGCACAGCAACACTTTGAAAACTCATTAAATATATCTATGTATATTTCTCTTTTTTTCTCAGGTGAAAGGGCATTGATAAAGCCTATGTTTAGGCGAAACATGTCTGCCCACCTGAAAGGTATTTCCATGGTTAAATGAAAAGAGTGGCAATGGCCAGAGAATTTTTTTATGTACAAACAAAATCAAAGTATTTACTGCATGTTAATCTGTATAGATAAATGCTCTGTTTTTTTATCAAATAATCAAAATGTAAATTATTTTAACAAAATTGGTGTGGTCACAGTCAGAGATCTTAAAAGAAACCGGGGGAACCTAACCCCGGATTTATTTTCAAAATTACTTGACTGATCTTGGCAGTGTACCCATCTTAATATATCTATTGGGGTATTCAGGGGAAAAGGGTCGCACAAGGTGGGGAAACCGATTGGTGGGTAACCCCGCATCCCAAGAGAATTTGGTACTGTTGTAATTGGGTGGAATAAGGCAATATGGTTTTCTTGAAAAACGTACATTTTTTTATAGGAAAATGCCCAGCGTCCGTGTTCTGTGCTGCTTCCAAAAAACACACATTTGCTATCATAACAAAATGTAAAAAATACTAGATCACCTCAGCACCTTGGGGACATCATTTTGGCACACAAAAATATACACTTTAAAAAATTCAGTCGAGAGTGGACTTTCCCTTTAAGTGGGAGTTACCGATTCCAGGAACAGAGCAAGACGTGAAGCAAATAGGTTGGTTACCCCTGGACACATTGTGTCACCGCACAGGCTAAACATAATTCAGGCTGGACCCATACCTTACTTCCAAGCAATGGATTATCTGTGGCTCGCAAACATGCAATATTGATAAAGTAATTTATTAAGAGGACAATCTAGGATCTGGGAACTGTCATGATGGGCTTATCTATGGCTGCTGCCCCATGGTCTTCTTTTGACATGTATGAGACAAAGCACCCCCCCTTCTCGTCTTAATAGAAGTCTTAGACTGGAAGATCCATTTAAAGGGATCTCACATCCTGATACAAAATTAGGGCAAACTTCACATTGGTAATTAAAATATTCCCCTCCCATCACCCCTCATCTACCAACTCTCCTCTTTGCCCAGTGATCCAAAACTGCTGCAGCTGACCCCCCCCCCCCCCCCCCATTGGCAGAGCATTTGCGTCTGGCATTGAGTGTCAAAGTGTCTGGTACTGGATCAAATATTTAGTTTTTTTATAATCAGAAATGACTTTATTGTTTGCCAAGTGCACTAAAGATGAACAAGGAATTCCTTTTACCTGAGTACACAATAGAAAACAAAATGAAACAATGAAACAATGGGAAAGTCACATTTACGGTGGATATAAAAAGTCTACATACCTCTGGTAAAATTCCAGAATCATTTCAGAACTTTTTCCACCTTTAAAGAGGTCTCACACCTGTTCTCTACCTAAGGGGTGTGGGGCTGCATGGTGACAGATTCTCAAGCTTCTCAAGATTCTCAGATTCTCATGGACCCCTGCAAGCGCCTGAAATGAGGCCCCCCAATTGGCTGCAGGCGGTCCCGTGGCTGCAAAAGGGAAAGTTACCCCGGCCCATGTGACATGACCACATGCGAGGTTTGCCCCTCGCATGTGGGTGTGGGACTGTTTTAATGTTACCTATGAAAATGTGCGTGGGACAGCTTTAGTGTTACCTATGAAAATGTACGTGGGACCACTTTAGTGTTACCTATGAAAATGTACATGGGACCGCTTTAGTTTTACCTATGAAAATGTACATGGGACCGCTTTAGTGTTACCTATGAAAATGTGCATGGGACTGCTTTAAAGTGGACCAAAACCCACCCTGGAGTCAGACTGGGGTGCCCCGCCATGGGCTTGAGAGGCAAGTGAGCTCAGCGACCGGGGGGGGGGGGGGGGGGGGGGGGGGGTCGGGTGGCGAGGACCAAAACACACAACAGGGAAAATCCTGGGTATTGGTCTGCATTATTGTTACTTTTGAAAATGAGTGTCAGGACCGCTTTAATGTTGCCTATGAAAAGGAGTGTGGGACCACATTAACGTTACCTATGAAAATGGGTGTGGGACCACATTAACGTTACCTATGAAAATGGGTGTGGGACCACATTAACGTTACCTGTGAAAATGGGTGTGGGACCACATTAACGTTACCTATGAAAATGGGTGTGGGGCCGCTTTGATGTTACCTATGAAAATGGTTGTGGGGTCGCTTTAATGTTACCTATGAAAATGGGTGTGGGACCACATTAACGTTACCTATGAAAATGGGTGTGGGACCACATTAACGTTACCTATGAAAATGGGTGTGGGGCCGCTTTGATGTTACCTATGAAAATGGGTGTGGGGCCGCTTTGATGTTACCTATGAAAATGGGTGTGGGGCCGCTTTGATGTTACCTATGAAAATGGGTGTGGGGCCGCTTTGATGTTACCTATGAAAATGGGTGTGGGGCTGCTTTAATGTTACCTATGAAAATGGGTGTGGGCCGCTTTAATGTCACCTATGAAAATGGGTGTGGGGCCGCTTTGATGTTACCTATGAAAATGGGTGTGGGGCTGCTTTGATGTTACCTATGAAAATGGGTGTGGGACCACATTAACGTAACCTATGAAAATGGGTGTGGGGCCGCTTTGATGTTACCTATGAAAATGGGTGTGGGGCTGCTTTGATGTTACCTATGAAAATGGGTGTGGGACCACATTAATGTTACCTATGAAAATGGGTGTGGGACCACATTAACGTTACCTATGAAAATGGGTGTGGGGCCGCTTTGATGTTACCTATGAAAATGGGTGTGGGACCACATTAACGTTACCTATGAAAATGGGCGTGGGGCCGCTTTAATGTTACCTATGAAAATGGGTGTGGGACCACATTAACGTTACCTATGAAAATGGGTGTGGGACCACATTAACGTTACCTATGAAAATGGGTGTGGGGCCGCTTTGATGCTACCTATGAAAATGGTTGTGGGGTCGCTTTAATGTTACCTATGAAAATGGGTGTGGGACCACATTAACGTTACCTCTGAAAATGGGTGTGGGGCCGCTTTGATGTTACCTATGAAAATGGGTGTGGGGCTGCTTTGATGTTACCTATGAAAATGGGTGTGGGGCCGCTTTAATGTTACCTATGAAAATGAGTGTGGGGCCGCTTTAATGTTACCTATGAAAATGGGTGTGGGGCCGCTTTGATGTTACCTATGAAAATGGGTGTGGGGCCGCTTTGATGTTACCTATGAAAATGGGTGTGGGGCCGCTTTGATGTTACCTATGAAAATGGGTGTGGGGCCGCTTTGATGTTACCTATGAAAATGGGTGTGGGACCACATTAACGTTACCTATGAAAATGGGTGTGGGACCACATTAACGTTACCTATGAAAATGGGTGTGGGACCACATTAACGTTACCTATGAAAATGGGTGTGGGACCACATTAACGTTACCTATGAAAATGGGTGTGGGGCTGCTTTGATGTTACCTATGAAAATGGGTGTGGGACCACATTAACGTTACCTATGAAAATGGGTGTGGGGCTGTTTTGATGTTACCTATGAAAATGGGTGTGGGACCACATTAACGTAACCTATGAAAATGGGTGTGGGGCCGCTTTGATGTTACCTATGAAAATGGGTGTGGGGCCGCTTTGATGTTACCTATGAAAATGGGTGTGGGGCCGCTTTGATGTTACCTATGAAAATGGGTGTGGGACCACATTAACGTTACCTATGAAAATGGGTGTGGGACCACATTAACGTTACCTATGAAAATGGGTGTGGGACCACATTAACGTTACCTATGAAAATGGGTGTGGGACCACATTAACGTTACCTATGAAAATGGGTGTGGGCCCGCTTTGATGCTACCTATGAAAATGGTTGTGGGGTCGCTTTAATGTTACCTATGAAAATGGGTGTGGGACCACATTAACGTTACCTCTGAAAATGGGTGTGGGGCCGCTTTGATGTTACCTATGAAAATGGGTGTGGGGCTGCTTTGATGTTACCTATGAAAATGGGTGTGGGGCCGCTTTGATGTTACCTATGAAAATGGGTGTGGGACCACATTAACGTTACCTATGAAAATGGGTGTGGGACCACATTAACGTTACCTATGAAAATGGGTGTGGGACCACATTAACGTTACCTATGAAAATGGGTGTGGGACCACATTAACGTTACCTATGAAAATGGGTGTGGGGCCGCTTTGATGCTACCTATGAAAATGGTTGTGGGGTCGCTTTAATGTTACCTATGAAAATGGGTGTGGGACCACATTAACGTTACCTCTGAAAATGGGTGTGGGGCCGCTTTGATGTTACCTATGAAAATGGGTGTGGGGCTGCTTTGATGTTACCTATGAAAATGGGTGTGGGGCCGCTTTAATGTTACCTATGAAAATGAGTGTGGGGCCGCTTTAATGTTACCTATGAAAATGGGTGTGGGGCCGCTTTGATGTTACCTATGAAAATGGGTGTGGGGCCGCTTTGATGTTACCTATGAAAATGGGTGTGGGGCCGCTTTGATGTTACCTATGAAAATGGGTGTGGGGCCGCTTTGATGTTACCTATGAAAATGGGTGTGGGGCCGCTTTGATGTTACCTATGAAAATGGGTGTGGGACCACATTAACGTTACCTATGAAAATGGGTGTGGGACCACATTAACGTTACCTATGAAAATGGGTGTGGGACCACATTAACGTTACCTATGAAAATGGGTGTGGGGCTGCTTTGATGTTACCTATGAAAATGGGTGTGGGACCACATTAACGTTACCTATGAAAATGGGTGTGGGGCTGCTTTGATGTTACCTATGAAAATGGGTGTGGGACCACATTAACGTAACCTATGAAAATGGGTGTGGGGCCGCTTTGATGTTACCTATGAAAATGGGTGTGGGGCCGCTTTGATGTTACCTATGAAAATGGGTGTGGGGCCGCTTTGATGTTACCTATGAAAATGGGTGTGGGGCCGCTTTGATGTTACCTATGAAAATGGGTGTGGGACCACATTAACGTTACCTATGAAAATGGGTGTGGGACCACATTAACGTTACCTATGAAAATGGGTGTGGGACCACATTAACGTTACCTATGAAAATGGGTGTGGGGCCGCTTTAATGTTACCTATGAAAATGGGTGTGGGACCACATTAACGTTACCTATGAAAATGGGTGTGGGGCCGCTTTGATGTTACCTATGAAAATGGGTGTGGGCCGCTTTAGTGTTACCTATGAAAATGGGTGTGGGCCGCTTTAGTGTTACCTATGAAAATGGGTGTGGGGCCGCTTTGATGTTACCTATGAAAATGGGTGTGGGGCCGCTTTAATGTTACCTATGAAAATGGGTGTGGGACCACATTAACGTTACCTATGAAAATGGGTGTGGGGCTGCTTTTATGTTACCTATGAATAAGGGCCGCTGCGCAGGTGTTGGTCTCCACCACCAAACAGCAGTCTGCTGGAGCCCCCCCAAAATGCCTGTAATTCTTACCTTATCCTCAGTCCACCAATGAGAATCCAGCGCAGCATTTGGCTGCCCAGCACTCACATGGCTAGTAAAGTTTTGGACGCTGGAAATGTCCTGCTCATGTGAGCGCCGGTAGCCATCAGACCGAGTATAAGGGAAATATTGTGGGCATTCTGGGGGGCTATGTACAGGGGGGGGGGGCTCCAGCATGGGTGCCCTCCTCCCAGATTTTCATTTAGCAATGGGGGACCAACAACCATGCCGCGCGGGTGTTAGTCTGCTTTAATATTGAGGTATGCTTTGGGTTGTGGAATTCCATCTTATCAGCTTTTGTACCAAAATTGATCGATATTTGCAGCTGTTTAAATTCCCTCCACCTGTACCTCACCTCAGTTCACCTCACCTCCACCTCAGTTCCAAATGCAGAAAAACAGTCCCTTATCTGTTCATAAACTGCTAAGAAAAACAACTCACTGTTGCCGTCTTTTCCTTCATCTGTCCCTCCATCCTCTTTGCGGGTGTGCTGAGTAGTGGGCTCCCTCTTGGTTCTGGCAGCCACTGGTTAGCTGCTAATAGGAAGCAAGGGAATTTTCCTCCATGTTTCTTCCCTCCAGTGATGTCATTAGTCACATGGGGATTCCACAGGGCTCCTCCCCTGTGCTATAAAAGCCTCCCTGCCTGTGGCTTGGTAGGCCTCTCAGTGCAGATGCTGATGCTGCAGATGCAATAACAGCTCCCCTCCAGCACTCACTGGACCCCACCCGACCCGCAGGAGATAGAGGAAGGGAATGTGGCAATGATGAGTTCTTTTTTTTGTATTATTATTTTATTATTATTTTTTTTAATCTGTTCATGAACTGCTAAGGGTTCCAATGGACTAGAGATGAGTGAACCGATGCTCTGAATCAGAATTCACTCTGGATTTCAGGGAAAAATCAATTTGGCATAAATCCAAACTTTTGGGATTTGTGACAATCAGATTTTTCCCTGAAATAGTTACAAAAACACCAAGCTTGATTCATTAAAGTGGACCAAAACCCACAGCCCAACGCCCCTTGATTCCCTCCCTCGGGGCATCCAGATTTGGGATGCCCCACTGTGTGAAACCCCCAGGTCACCTGATAAGCTCACTTTTTCCCTCGCTCCAACGCCACATGTGCGAACTGCGGCCACTCCCTGCTATACCATGCTCCCTGTTAGAGGGTAGCGGGGGAAGAGGACGCCGACGCACCAAGGTCTGCTCGCTTTTGATTCCTTAGATAAAGGTGCAGGAGCCACTGATTGGATGAGAGGCCCCCCCTGCACCTTAGGAGTGGGGAAAGGTGAGTTAGATTGGGCAACCTGGGGGGGGTTTCACACAGCAGGGCATCCCTAATCGGAGTGCCCCAGGGGGCAAGAACAAAAAGCCAGAATAGTCGAAATCCTGGGTTTTGGTCTACTTTAAAAATTCAATTCAGACAAACCCAAGTCTATTGGGGGAAATTCTGTGAATTTTTACCTATTGGCTCATCTCTGCAATGAACCCCTTTACTAGTTCACAGGATAGTGTTGTCCAGAATGTCGCCTGCCAGCATCAGCAGGTGGCATGCCGGATAATTTGACCCGGATCTTGACGGGATCCAGGATGGGTCAAATCAAGCTTCAGCCCAGATCATTACTATTTAACAGAAATGTAAAGGGACTCTAAACCCAACAGCAAGCAGCTCACCTGGTGCCTGTCCCATGTGCCTCTTCTCCAGTTCCTGCAGTGCAGGGTAGAAGCAGTAGCAGGGCTCTAAAGTTTGGTCCTTTTTTCAAAAATTGTATTACTCCAGGGTCACACAAAAAAGTGGTCCTACAGCTGTCCTTTGGAGCACTCCATGTGAGTGAGAACATCAAGCCAAAGTAGTACCACAGATGTGTATGGCCTCAGCAGAGCATGTTCATGACTCATAAAGAAGCTCCATGTCACGCCCTTCCTCAGCCATGACCCAGAAATTGAAGAAAAGAAAGAAAACATACTTAGGGAAGCAAACCACTAAGGTATTAAGGCTCCAACCCAAGATTGGAACACATGACCACCAGAATACGCAAAAGCTTTAGCTCCACCTCCAGACACCAGTTCTTTGTGTCCCAGCCTGGGGCAGGAGCCAGACCACCAGCTCCTGAACCACGGGTTTAGGTAAGTAGACCAGGTCGCTGTGGGTCTGATGAGGTTGGATCCTTATGGCCTACTACTTGTATTTTAGACCAAGCCCTCTAAGGAAATGTCCAAGACTTAGGCCCTTACTTAAGAAGGGATAGCGTCAGGTAGTGGCTGGGTAATGAGAGGTAGCGACAGGTGAACGCCGGACACGGCACGCAATTACACATTTATCAAGCAGAATCTGTTTAGCGACTGGGATAGCGCCATGTAGCGTCTGATTCGTCATTTTCACAGCCTCAGCGAACAGCGCCAGCGTTCAGTCTTGCACAGCGCCAGGTATGACCTCTCGCTACCTGTCGCTCCCCCCATACATTTCAATGGATGAACCTTTTCTTTTCTTTTAACGGGGTATTTTTTTTTTTTTTAAATCACAAATAATTCTGTGACCTCTTCTGCCATAGAAAAAGCAGTTTTTTCATAATTTTTCATATTTTATATATTTCCTCAGAAATGACGTTACAGGTCTGGAATTAAAGTGTTCATGTTACAATGTTGTTACAGTGTAATTCCATATGTTTTCGCTTTGTTACTAGTGGATAGATGCTGAAAAACAGACTTTAAACACACAGCCTCCTGCGCTCTGGGCTTCAAACAAGCATTTTTCAGCGCCAGAGATTTGCAAGGCTGTTTTTTTGCTGAATATGTTGTGAGTCGGTCGCTATGAGCAGTCGCTAACATGTGCTCCCATACAGCGCTGTACTGGTCAAATAGCGACTCTTCACAATGTTCAACATTACTGAACAGCGACTGAGTCGCTATAAAGTAGCGACCCAGGGCCGAGCACAATGACTAGTAGTGGGCGCTCTGAAAATGCCTGCTAAAGACGCTCATCTGTCGCTACCTGCCGCTAATGATGAATCAGCCTGCCCAACTGGCTCCAAGTCTAAGGATAAAAGTAGGAGATGTCCGAAATGTACTGCCCAGTACTGATAAGGTCGTGAGTAAGAAACATCAGCTCAGCATAACGGATATGAAAAGAGTTCTGAAGGATCAAAGTTCCTCTTCCTTTGACAATCTTAGGACCCCACGGGACTCAGCTGGAAGTAAGGAGTTTGCTGGGCATCCCCTAGACCCCCCTTTTTTCTAGAGCGCAAGAGTCTGAGGTCTCTGATACCCCCCCCCCCTTTCTGAGGGGGATGAGGGCCCTTCCTCCTCCTCTGAGGGGGCCCTTGTTCAGGTTCTGATTCAGTTTCACCAGTGAAATTCCTTTTTCCTGCAGAGGATTTACCATATCTCCTGCATATGGTTCATCTTTCTATGGGCATTGAGGATAGGAGTTACACCCCTAAGTCTATACATGATGGGTTCTATCCCAATTTTTTTCCTGATTCCCCTATGACCTACCCCATTCATAACTTAATTAAAGAGGCTATCCTTAATGAGGGGAAGGATCCAGTTAAGAAGGTTTATAGACCAGGAGCTCTTAAGAGGCGTTATCCACTCATTGAGGACTCACATATTTGGGATAAATGCCCCAAACTGGATGCCTCCTTTTCTAAGGTTTCCAAGGGGATGGATTTAGCCTTTGAGGACTTTGGTATCCTCAAATATCCTTTAGACAAGAAGATGGATTCTCTCTTGAAGAAAGCATGGCAGGCTGAATCTTGTACTCTCAAACCTATTTTAGCCTCTACTTACGTTGCCAGGAATCTTAATTATTGGCTTCAGCAGCTTAAATCATGTCTCTTAAAGCAAACGGATATTAATGAGATTATGAAGGCTTTACCGATTCTCTTCTCAGCGGCCATTTTTCGGTGAATCGGTGAGATTTTTAGCTGAGTACCTGGGTTAGTGGGTATAGGCTCAAAGTTGCGCCTGTGTGCCATTTCCTATAACAAGGAATTCCGCTTTGGCTCAGAACTAGAGAAGGTGTTAGACAGGTCTGCTGACAGAAATAAGTCTTTTCCCACTAAGTGTAGGGATTTCAGGAATAGAATTTTTTTTTTTCTAGTCAGTCCTCTTATAGTCGGCCCTTTCTTACTAAGGGCTAGAGGGGTCCCTCCTACTTCTAGGAGAGGCAAGTTTAGAAGATCCAGTCTGTTTGGTAGGGTTCCTCCTACTTCTAGGACAGGCAAGTTTAGAGAATCCACTCTGGTACTCAACAGTCAGTCCCTAAGTAGCAATGACACTGGATCCTTAATAGGTGCCCGGTTAAAACAATTCCACATTTACTGGGAGACTCTACTGTATTGCCCCTTTATTTCCAGGGGAACAAACAGAGAAACATAGAAACATAGAAGGTTGACGGCAGAAGGAGACCATACGGTCCATCTAGTCTGCCCTTATGTGTATACTGTATGTTCTCTTTATCTTAGGATAGATGTGTGCTTATCCCAGGCATGTTTAAATTCAGTGACTGTTTTTCAACTACCTCTGCTGGAAGTTTGTTCCAAGCATCTTCTACTCTTTCTGTAAAATAATATTTTCTAACATTGCTCCTGATCTTCCCCCCAACTAGCTTCAGGTTGTGCCCCTTGTTCTATCATTAATCTTCTTCTTAAAAACACTTCCCTCCTGAACCTTATTCAATCCTTTCACATATTTAAAGGTCTCAATCATGTCCCCCCTCTCCCTTCTTTCCTCCAGACTGTACAAATTAAGTTCTTTAAGTCTCTCCTGATAAGTTTTAAGTTTAAGTCCTTCCACCATTTCCGTTGCCCGCCTTTGGACCCGTTCTATTTGAATAATGTCTTTTTGCAGGTAAGGTCTCCAGAACTGCACACAGTATTCTAGCTGTGGCCTCACCAGGGCTCTATACAGCGGCATCACAACCTCCCTCTTCCTACTGGTGATGCCTCGAGCTATGCAGCCGAGCATCCTGCTTGCTTTTCCCACTGCCTGGCTACACTGTCCACTCATCTTGCAGCTATCAGTAATCAGTACCCCTAAATCTCTCTCCTCCGAGGTCCTGGCTAACACAGTGCTGCCCATACGGTACTCCGAGCAGGGATTCCTTCTACCCAAGTGCATGATTTTAAATTTAGAGACATTAAACTCTAGTTTCCACAGTTTTGACCATCTATCCAGTAAAGCTAAATCATTTTCCATGTTGCAGACACCTCCAGGAATATCCACCCTATTACTAACCTTTGTATCATCAGCAAACAGACAAACTTTTCCTACCAAGCCTTATCCTATGTCACTTACTAATATATTAAAAAGAATGGGGCCCAGGACAGAGCCTTGCGGCACACCACTTGTAACTCGCCTTAGTTTCTCAATAGAATGTATGCATGTCTCTCCCAGGAACACACACACTGCACAAAATATCGAGTGTCAATCATGACAGGTCCTGCTGGGTGAGCTACAGGTTTCCGGCAGATATATTTTTCCTTTCATTCCTCAAAGGAAAGATCTGCGCCTGGTCAGTGCCAGCGTTAGTAAGAACAACGTGATGAACCTGGTCAATTGTGCAAGGGTCAACCAATAAATGGGTATATTTAAGTAAGTGGACTGCTTAAAGGAGCCCAGGTAACAGACCCTTCAATTCAGCGCACTAAGCTCTAACACACCTGGCGACCACTGGAGCAATTAGTTCTCGATTTCCCACTAGGCTGCACACAATGCAATCTGTGTTGTACGCCTATCACAAAAGATCCTGTGGAATACAGCGGACAGAAAGAGGAAGAGCCAATAACTCATTTTCCACTTGTATAAGGTTACAGAGCAGTTTCCTTAGTATCTTTATGTCTCTCATTATAAAAGCCTTAATCTGTGACAGTCTGATTTTTTTTACCACAATTTTCTGTTTACTAAGCTCTCACTTAAAGGGAATATCTAAGGCTCACCACTGGGGGCCCACCCAGTGTTGGGACTGGGGCCCACAAGGAGAACTGTCCCTGGGGGGGATGGGGCACTTTGCAGTTACATATTATTATTGTTTTTTTTTTGGGATGTCTTGCAGACAAATGTACCAAGCAGGCCCTAGATTAGCTCAATAGTTCCTAACAATCTGCCGCACACCAAAAAATGTATTAACCCTTCTAGTGCCAGCTACGTGAGTCTCACGTAGCTGCCTCTCCAACCGTTAAGTTCCAGCTACGTGAGTCTCACATAGCTGACTTTAAACCCCCATTAAAAAAAAAAAACTATAAAAGATACAGACTTACCTGACCCCTCGTTTGATAGTGTCAGCGATTCTCTTCAAGGATTTTCGCCCCCGGGCCTCTGATATTCAGGAGGGGGCCCGTAATAGCCCCCCCCCCCCCCCCGCGGCATCTGAAAGAAAAAAAACTCACCTCTCAGCCCGATCGCCCTCTCCGGGTCTTCTCTTCACCAGGGGGGGCTCCGATCCCCCCCCCCTGGACTAACCACTTTTCGGGTGAGGACCCAGCAACAGGCCCTCACCGTCCTCTCTGTTCGGCGCTGGCCCCGCCCCTAGACCCCCCCATTTGTGGGAGGAGCTGGATGACGTCATCCAGCTCCTCTATACCGGCACCCAGGCTCCGATCTGTCACTTGTCGGTAGCGATCGGAGCAGGGAGGGTGGCAGGCAGGGTGGCTCCGATCTCCCTGCCTCCCACCCTCCCTGCTCCGATCACTACCGACAACTGTCATCTGCAGCAGCGCAGGACACTGGATGGGAGGTAAGTATAAGTAAAAAAAGAATGATAAACAATTTTGTGTCTGTGTCTTTTTTTACTTTTAACTATTTGTGAACTGGTAAAGGGTTCCATGAGACCCCTTATACCAGTTCACAAGGCTCTGGGGCTGGCAATCACCTGCGGCTAGCGGGTGACTTGCCATAACCCCCAGCCCCCCCATTACCTGCCTCCCCAATGGCCAGGGGGGGCAGAAGGGCCCGGGGCACTTAGTGGCTATGTGGGCTAGTAGCCTGCAGGGCCAGGGGCCACCAATGCTGGCCCCTACGCCCCGGTTCTACAAGCCCCTATAGCTGGTCCGGGTCAGTAATGCTGGATAAGGGGGACCCTACGTCATTTTTGGGGGGATTTTAAGGGTTTTTAACCCTTAAAATTCCAAAAAAAGAGCCCCCTCCCTCCCCCGGGACCCTATGTCATTTTTTTTTTAAGTTAACCCCTTACAACTATGCAATCATATTGCATAGCTGTATCCTATCTGAAATCTCCTAAACTGCTGTTTCAGTTTGGGGGAGTTTCCTGGGCAGGAAAGGGTATCTACCAATACATATGTGGTACCGTTGTAACCGGGAGAAATAGGGCTTTCACACGCAATAATATTTTATTAACAAACGTACATTTTTTATTACAAAAAAACACTACAAATTGTAGAAAATTGTTTTTTTTTTTTCTTTTTTTGCACATATTTCACCCAAAAGTATTGAGAATACACTAAAAAAAGGCCAAACAAGACATTTCATGTTGAAGCCCAGACTCTGCTGAAAAAAAAACAATATATAATTTTCCTGGAAAATCCCTGGAAATCCCTTCAAACATCAAGATTGAACATGTGTAGCACAAAAACGTGAAAAGTAGTCTGGCAACAGAGTGTGACAAAAAATCTAGGTAGGCTGACACTCAAAGGGTTAATAAAAATCCATATTTCTTAAATCATTCTCAAATATATCTGCACAAACAACCTGTAAGACTCAGTAAAAAACATATAAACAAGTTAAAAAACAAATGGAGGATTATCCCATAGCAGCTCTCAAGGCAGAATAATACATATGCTAATCCATATTGTAAACATAAGATAAAGGGTCACTCCTTATAAAACTGTCTATGATATTTGTACACTGACGGGCTACTATTTATTTGCACATACAAGACTTATGAGCATATGCTTGTATAGTCTCACACAGTTACATATAGCATTTAGCACACATGCACTTTAAATCGTTTGAATTAGCGCACCTTTTGGGGTATTTATCAAGACCCCTATTTGGGACATTGATATTCTTGGGGATAATATTAGAGATGAGCGAACTTCTTGAAAGTTCGATTCGGGCGATTCGCCCAATTTCCCCAAGAAATTCGGGTTCGCCCGAATCGAAATTTCACGAATCGCTCATCTGAAAAAAAAAATTGCCGGCATGGTGGGAGCGGGCAGGCCGGCTACGCCTGTCAGCGGGCCACCGCCGGCCCGTTGACAGCGTAGCCGGCCTGCCCGCTCCCACCATGCCGGAATTTTTTTTTTTTATTTCAGGGAAAATTCGATCGTCACGAACCAAAAAAAATTCGGGTTCATGCCGAATCGAATTTTCCCTGAAATTCGGAGCGAATTCCGGTTCATCCGAACCGGTTCGCTCATCCCTAGATAATATATATATTTTTATATATTTTTTTATTTACTTCCTTTATTGTTTTCACGTTTCCAGCACATCATTTGGTTTTATATGTATATACAATATTTGTTGAAAGTCTCTCAGTTTTATAAAGGAGTGACCCTTTATCTTATGTTTACAATATGGATTATTCTGCCTTGAGAGCTGCTATGGGATAATCCTCCATTTGTTTTTTAACTTGTTTATATGTTTTTTTTACTGAGTCTTACAGGTTGTTTGTGCAGATATATTTGAGAATGATTTAATAAATATGGATATTTATTAATACATTTTTTGGTGTGCGGCAGATTGTTAGGAACTATTGGGCTAATCTAGGGCCTGCTTGTTTGGTACATTTGTCGCGTTTTGTTACCCTACTTTGCCAGCACCCCCCCCCCCCCCCCCCTCTTTCATTCTATTTTATTTTTTAGCTGTGCATACCCAATTGTATATTTTCCTACTTGCATACTAGAATGTCTTGCAGACAGACATTGTGCTAAACTGTATCGGGCAGGTGAACTATATAATATATAGTAATATAATGAACATATTTAATACAGTCATAGTACACACAACAGGGGCAGTTAAGGCCTAGAGATAAGGGAAGTGGACAGGGGAAAGGTTCGATTCCTAGCCATGGCACCTAACCCCCCAATTGCTCCCTGGGCGCTGAGTTCAGAGTGACCCACCGCTCCAGGAACGTGTGCACTTCACTACCCATTGGTGTGTCATTCACCTGTCTGTAGTCACTAATATATTGTTTATTCACTGGTGTGTTGTTTACAAGTGCACGGATGGGAAAAATGCAGAGGACGAATTCAATGTGTGCATTAGCACCCAATAGCTAATACTTGCACTATTACTAACTATTACTATTACTAACAGTGGAAGATCAATGTTACACAATTCCCCATCATGCCTAGGCTAAAACAAAAGAAGGCAATACTCACCTTTTGTCCCCTGCAGCTCCTCAGTGCAGGTTATCTGTCTATGATGGCGACGGGCAGCACTCCAATCGCCAGACAATCGGTGCGGGAGTTGGGGTCAGGTAAGTGTTTTTTATTTATTTAACCAGCACTGCTTTAACGCTAGGAGAGGGAAGCAGGGCACAAGGAATAAAAAAAAGACAGGCAGTCTGGCTGGACTTTTCCTTTTATGGCTTCCCTTAAAAACAAAAGCTGAAGGCCCCCTGGTTGTGTACGAGTCTCTGGTCCCCCCCCCCCCCCCTTCAATCTGGTATTGCAGCCCATACTAACTTCTGCATTCCCTTGATGGCTGCTGTTCCCATGACCACAGGCAGCCAATTGACTTTGCAGGCACACAGTTATGTGCAAGCAAGTGGGTGGAATATGCATACCTCCCAACTTTTTAGAATGGGAAATCGGGACAATATGTAAATTAAGCCACGCCCCCTCATTAATTGATGGATAGGAGATAGGGTGTAACAGTTACAACAATAGAAACACTTTGAATAGGCAACCTATTTCTATAGGAGTGGCCATGAGAAATCACGCCTCCCTCCCCATGAGGAGCACCAAAAAGTATATGCTAACAACCTATTTATACAAAATGTATTTTATTGATACATGTAAATACTAAAATATACAAACACACACAACACAGGATAATTAAAACCAAGTAGCAGGTCCCTGAAATAATTGCTCTAAATATATAACATCAGACAAACCCAATAAATGGGTAATATAGGTAATCTGTGATGCGAGCGCTCCCAAGGAAATATAATAAGTTGGGCAGTACTGTAACAAAAGCAAGGGGGATACAGGAGTCTGTGAACGCAGGGACAGCAGATCCCTGCACCCACTTACCCCCGTACCCGTGCCGGCACCCAAGCGGACCAAAAAAGGTCCTGTATACAAACCAAAATTGACAGTAAATATTAATAAATAAATGAGGAACACCTACTAAACAAACCCTGTGCACAACCTCTGCAACAATAAGTGCTGCATACTGAAATACGAACACATCATAGACTACCCACAGTGAACATAAAGAATTAATATGTGAACAAAATTATCACTAATAAATATATGTTAAATGCATATAAATGTATGGACATATTGAGTAAAATTCATAATACTTGTAATAATGTCAATATAGCATAAAAGTACACCATGAATAACTAAACTAATAAATGTGTATTAAATAGATCAAATATGAGTGTAGCTACAACCCCCACCAGTGAACCCCAAAATTAATATGAACCGGTATGAAAAAGTGTTGAAAATGCCAAAGTCACAAAACCAATAAAAATGGTGTCAGCACAGTCTGAACAAAATACTACCAGTGCCCATGTAAACGGGAGACATAGCCAGCATCACATCACATCAGACAAGGGACCGCACGAAACCCCGGTCAAACCTTTCACCCTTCTGAAGCCGCAGGGGGGCGGCGGGCGCGGGTGGCCGGGGTTTCGTGCGGTCCCTTGTCTGATGTGATGTGATGCGCATGCGCGGCCTCTCGTCCGATCAGCTTGCTTGACTGCGCTGACGTCAAATCCTCTTGACTCCTCTAAGACTTGGCTCCAGCCATGTCTAGTTGAGAGGAGATGAGTGCAGCCGAGCACACCAGCCTTCGCATCCCTGCTACCCTCTAACAAGGAGTGTGCCCGCGCTGGCCATTCACAAATGCCTGGCACAGGTGCATGCCCTGCTAAAGGTATAGCAGACGGCGACTGCTGTTCGTGCATGTGCCGTGCGATTGGGGAGAGAGTGAGCCTGCCCTGGGGTCTCATGTGCAGTCCACTTCCTTATTAGGCACCTTTGATGTCGGGGTGATATAATAAAACTGAATAGATCACAAGCCACTGGCCTCGCCCCTGTGCCAGCGAGGTGAGTACACTCACAGTTCAAAGGGATTTAACACAGCAGAGCATGCCAAATCTGGATAACTCATGGATGAAATTGGAGGCTAATGTTCTTTAAAGTGGACCACTTATCATTTTGATCATCTCAGGTTTTGGTCCATTTTCCTGGAGCAGTCTGATTTGGAATGCCCTGCAGTGTGAAACCCTCGAGATCCACCTCAAAACTTTCCACTGGTCCCATGGCACATGCGTGGGCTCTTGTTCAATTAGCACTGTATGCCATACATATTATTGCATGGCATAAGGCTCCAGCATAGGGGGTGGGGATCAGCAGCATCCCTGGTCTCCCTATGCTGAATCGCACACCAGATATGAGAAGCTGGGAATGCACTCACGGCCCACGCATGCGGTGGAAAGGTACGTTTTGCAGTGATTATGGGGGATTTTACACAGTGGTGCATCCCCAGACAGCCCTGGAATCTTTTAGGGGGCACTGATTAACCCTATCTACTCCAATCCTCCACCTAGTGACAATAATTAACCATCAAGCTTCTCCATTAACCACCCTGGAGACTAGTTAACCCTTTTCTTCGCATACAATTGTCAGCAATTAACCCCATCTTGGCCATTAAAATGTTAACATGTCCATCACTCTATAACCCCCCCATCTCCCCAGAGAGGATTGCTGGCTGGATACCCACATTAATCAGAAGAGGAGTCGCTGGGCCCATGCGCATTTCTTGCAATCCGCCTTCACTGAGGCAGCATCAAGTCATACAGAGAGGATGGTGCCTGCGTCTGATGTAGTACACACACACGCCATATGAACGGGAGAGCCCGGAGAGGGGATAAACCCCTGCTGAACCACCAATAAGGTGAACTAGAAATATCACATAGGTGCCAAAGGTCATAACCATGAGTTAGGGACCCACTTGGGTTAAGAGGCCCCCGTCTAGTCATTCCGACGCTGCTTAGAATAGTGTGGGAGTACAGCCCTGCAAAGACCTAGCCTAACCTTTCTCAGCTGCGTTCAGGTTGACGCCGACTCCCCATTCCGTGCAGGTTGTCTTAAGGAAAGTTAAAGTTACAATGTTTCCTGGCTGACTGGCGGGCCCGCCTCATCTCTAGGATCAATGCACTGTCTGTCCTGAGGAAGTGACGCGGAGAGTCGTCACGTAACGCGTAGACGCTCGGGAGGGTGGGCGCTCTGGTCTCTGATTTGTAAGATCTATTTCATTATTGTATTTGTTTTGTCTGTACCCGGCGGGTCCTCATACTGGGGTTACATTTAGCATTAGCATTATGTATATGTATGCACTTTAACACTGACACTTGGTTTGATAGTATTTCTTGTTTACTAATTCTTTGGTTATTAGATGTTATGTGTCTTTTTTTATACTGTTTAGTGAGCTGAGTATTTATATAGCATATAGATTTTTGTAGTAGCACTTTGCACTTTAATATTTGCCTGGCCGGGACCAGTCTTTAGTGATATTTGTTATTTATATTTATTATATTAGTACTGTATGACCTCCCAAAAAACTGGTGACCAATTATTGGCGCCCCCTCCCCCTCCCTCCTTTCTATATGGATTGTAGTATGTTATATGTTTTTTAATATGTCTTTTTAGTGTAGATACTTGTATATAATAAACATTGATTTGGTATAAATTTTGAAACAGCGTGCCGCATTAGTCCCTTTTTTGGGGGGGGGGGGGGTTGGGAGTGGTGGGGCTCCCTTTTTCTAAGATTTTCTGTCTGTCCAAAACATAGGAAATAGTCCCAGCAGCCTGCCATACTTCCCCTTCCTAGCTGTGTCGGGGCAATGTGTTTCTAATGCCGACAGGGCCTACTACCATGGGCAGTCAGTTGTCCAACATTGCAGGGCCCAGCTGCCAGAGAATTAGGTAGTCTGCTGCCTGGGGTCCACTGGAGGATCTTCCAATTCTCTGGGGGGGCAGTCTGACCCTGCTCACTTACAGGGCAAATTCATTTAAACTGGACCAACAGCCAAATAACAGTTTCCCCATCTGCATGCATGATACTGAATCACTGTGAACAGTTATATTTGCCCACTGAAAGCTGAAACGAAGTCTCGACGGTTTTCTCCACGTCACGGCCATCTTGAAGCACCCGATTCTCAGCCGGCAGCAGCAGTGCAGCTTGGGAGGTATCGGCTCTAAAACTGCACACACAAGTCATTGACGTGCACCCCTTGAACCCCTATCAATGTGGTACTTCGACATGACTGCCAGCAGGGACAGGCCTGGAGGCAATTTTGGCTTCAGGTCTACTTCAAAGAAGAACACTGGCGGCCTGCTGTGTGAAACCACTGCAATTTCCCAGAATACTCACATCACTGGCGATCTCACATGCATATATGGGCCCACAGCCATATACCTATTCACCTCTATCTGAGGCCCGTGGAAGGCATTCCTAAATGGCTGGCTGGTGCACGGCGAGTGGCCAGTAGCTCACACTCAATTTCGGCTTTTCTAGGCCGTTCTGACAACAAAGCAGCTAACCGTGTGAGATGCTGATTGGATGGCAGTCCACACACGAACCATGTGATTGCCAATAAAGTTAGATTTCTATAAGGATCCCCAGGGATACACACAGCAGGACATCCTATAACAGAATGCCCCACTGGAGAGGAACAAAACTAGTGATAGTGAAAACTAATACAACACTTGACATCAGGGCAACCATCAGAGTAGTATAGACAAGGCTTCTGTATGGGGCCTATCCATGGGGGGGGGGAGCAGCAAGTTTCAAACCTCTCAGGAGAAAGATTATTTATTGTGTGTGTCTCTTCGAGCAGCCTTGACAAAGGGGCCGGGTTGCCCCGAAACGTAGGCAGGTTACGCGATCAGGGTATCTCTATTGCTGGTAATGTTATGATGCATTGTATCTATGTATATGGTATGACGGACGTCATGATTTAATAACATGCATATTTTCTGTCTATGACATATTCTCGCATATCTGGTATGATGTCCTCCATACAGTATAGACGCTGACCAGAATCTTTTTTCATGACATGTATTGTTAAAATATGCCTGTTTTCTCCTTAACTTGTGGACACACAGCTCCATTCTTTGTGACATTCTTCAGGACCGATTGTACAACCACCTCACAATCTTTATGGGTAATTGTTCTTTTTTCATTTGATCATGTCTTCCTAAAAATCACTGTTACTGATGAACTTTGCTCTCTTTTTTGTTGAGGTGGTTAACGATCCTGGAGACTGGGAATATTTTGCAATTTGCACATATTTTGTATCCTTTTGAGCCTATGTGAGATTATTATTGTATGAACTACCAATACAATTTTTATTTGCAACTTTAAAACGGTGTGGTGTGCATTAGTCCAATTTCTTTCTATATTGTTCAAAGAGGTTGTTAGGGGATACACCTCAGGACTTTTTTGCACCCCAAACTTTACTAAATCTATAGCCTCTTTACATTTGGTGTGCTAGACCTAACCTTTATGGTTTAATGTCTCTTCGAGTTCCATGCACCCACCCCCTTTACGTGATGTGCTCCCTGCAAACAATCAAGAGGATACTCCCTTATGGCTGGCAACAGGGACGCACTGAGGCCAGCGTATTGTCAACACCAGAGCTGACAGTGCTGAAACTGGATAGCTGCAGAATCCCTTACCCACTCAGCTCCACTCATTACAACCCAACTCCTTGTGACATTTACCTACCCCCCAGCTCCATTCATCCACCCCTCTCAGCTCCAGTCATCCACCCTCACTCCCAATACTACTTTTACACACCTCACCCATCTCTCTTCCCTACTGACTCCAGCTCCACTCATCAATCCCCCCACCCAGCTTCACTCAAAGCTACAGTTATGAACCCTAAAACCAAGCTTCCCTTTTTCCCCTCCCTAGATCCTTGCATTCACATGCCCAACAAGTTCAACTCACCCCCCCCCTCCTAGCTCCACTCCTTGACCCTCCTTCCAGCTTAACTCAGGATTCCCCCTCCCAGTTCCATTTTACCCACCCTAGCGCCATACATTACTCTTCCCACCTACATCGGCTCATTCACCCCCCCCCCCTTACAGCTCTACTCATTCATCCTTCCACCTAGCTTCACTTATTCTTACCCCTTTCCAGCTCCACTAATTTTTACTCCCACCTAGCACTATATATTTATTCACCCTTCCAGCTCTAATTGTTCATCTCCCCTCTTATAGTTCCATTCACCCCCCCCCCCTTACAGCTCTACTCATTCATCCTTCCACCTAGCTTCACTTATTCTTACCCCTTTCCAGCTCCACTAATTTTTACTCCCACCTAGCACTATATATTTATTCACCCTTCCAGCTCTAATTGTTCATCTCCCCTCTTATAGTTCCATTCACCCCCCCCCCCCTTACAGCTCTACTCATTCATCCTTCCACCTAGCTTCACTTATTCTTACCCCTTTCCAGCTCCACTAATTCTTACTCCCACCTAGCACTATTTATTTATTCATCCTTCCAGCTCTAATTGTTCATCTCCCCTCTTATAGTTCCATTCACCCCCCCCCCCTTAAATCCACCTATTCTTCCTCCCTCCCAGCTCCCCCCCCCCCCCCTGCCAACTCCACCCATTTACACTCCCTCCCAGCTCACTTTTATCCACCCTAGCACCACCCATTCACCTGCCCACCTAGCTTAACTCATTCATCCCACCTCCCAGCTCCACTCATTCGTCTCCTCACTTAGCATTATTTATTCATTTCTCCTCCCAGCGCTACTCACTCACTCATCTCATCTCCTCACTCACCTACTCATCTGTAGGTGGGAAGAGTAATGTATGTCTTCTAGCTTCACTCATTCATCCTCTCTCCTTGGTCTGTCCACACTCTAATCCATCCTCTCCCTCCACTGCAGTGGATCCAGAAATGGCTGCTAACAATGGGGGGGGGGGTGCAGCACTACATTGTGCAGCCATTTCTGGCGCTCCTTCAATAGAAACTCTGTGAAATGGAACCTGAGATCCAGATAGTATGAGGCCCAGAAATTTCTGATGGTGGCCCTGTCTAACTTTAAAGTGGACCAACACCCAGGGGAGATCTTATAGATTCCCGGGCCAATCAGATCCCTCCCCGCAGAGCATCCGAAATCAGGATGCCCCGCTGTGTGAAACCCCGCAGGAGAACGCCCAGAAACCTTACCTTCTCCCCGTTCCAACGGCACATGCGCGAGCCGTGGCCGCATCTCGCGCTTCTCTCTAGCAGGGCGCGCACCCGCGCCGGCCGTTTGTGAATGTTAGAGGGAAGCGCGAGATGCGGGCTCCAGCGCGCTCAGAGCCGCTGTGGTTGTCCGTTGCTTGTCCGTCCATACCACAGCGGCTCTGAGCGCTCTGATTGAACGAACGCTCGCGTAGGAGCGGGGTAAGGTGAGTTTTTTAGGGCGATCTGGGGGGTTTCACCAGCGCGGAAGTGGACCAAAACCCAGGCTAGTGAAAATCCTGGGTGTTGGTCCACTTTAACACACATCTGAACAGTGCAATACTAGTGCGTACCCTCATTTTGGGGTAAATTCAAGTTTTAAAATAATCAAACAGTTAGAAAACCATATAAACTAAATAAAAGAAATAAAACAAAAGTATACTTTTTATTTCAGGCAAAGAATAATGGGTGCCAGCATTTAACCACGACATGCAAGACACAAACTTAGAGGCTGAGGTAGTTTCTCGCCAAACAAAAACAATGAAAAGCTCAAAAGAAAGAAGAAAGGGTTACAAAGATAAACTGGCTACTCGAAAGAATATCTTACTGTTACTTTGTAGTAATAATAGCTGACACGAATGAGTGGCAGCCCTTCAAAGTTTAGATAAACAAAGCCTCCTTGTATCTTGAATTATAGTTTTTTAATTTTGAAAAACAGATTTATTTATGGGAAAACCTTTGTTAGGAACACTAACAAAGTTCGGAGATTGGGCCTTTAAGGTCAGCGTGTCCTTGACCGGTCATGTATAAAGCAAAATCTTATAATACTTAATGAATAGGCTCCTATAAGAGCTAAGTTACTATTACAGTTTTAATCTCTTGCCATTGAGAAGTTTAACCCCTGCCTGGCTGACATCTTATGCAGAACACAATGATTTCTAGGAATCCTAAAGTTGTTTTAGACCATAAAAGTAAAATCTTTTGTTTCTCTTATTTTTTTTTTTTTTTAATTTGTTGTCTTTTATAAAGGAAAAGGGGAGTTGAGTAAGTACAATTGGCCTTAATATCCAGGAACACATGATAACAGGCAAGAGGCATCTTTCAGGTCATTGCAAATATTGTCTTACTTTTCTGGAAACCCAATCTCAATCCTTTTCTGATGGGTGGTCTGTTTGGCCCTTTTGTGGGATTCGGTTTGTTTTACAACATTTAATGAAGCTATTGCGTGTAATCCACTTGTCTCCTGCCCGAGATATTTCCACATTTTGCTTTTTAAGCATGCAGGTGTTGGAATGACTCATTTAGAAGCAAAAAAAATCAGACATCTTTTGGATTGTTTTAAAATGAAGGAAAACTCCCTTTTGTCGGGTTTTTGGTGTTCTGCCTTATTTATTTTCTCCTTTGGAATTTAAAATAAACAGTTGTGTTAGGATTGTGCCTCCAGACCTGGTGTTGCTAAAGTGGGAGTGGTTTTCCTTGCTTTGTATAGATGTTAGTATAGCTTTTGCTTACAAGTCCCAGAATCCTTCCACGGTGACAGGTGAGCTCATCAGCAGCTTTGGTTAAATCAAGCTGCAATAATGACCTCCCCAGGTGAGAATGCTGCCAGTAACCCTTTAGTTAATGGAACGCAAGACTGTGATTCCCCCATCTGAAGATGTTGAATCCAAGCGGGAGGAGTTAAACATATGAGCCCAGGAGTGTGGAGCATCATCTTTTGGAATTTAAAATAAACAGTTGTGTTAGGATTGTGCCTCCAGACCTGTGATTTACTTTGCAGCATCTCTGTGTTGCTAAAGTGGGAGTGGTTTTCCTTGCTTTGTATAGATGTTAGTATAGCTTTTGCTTACAAGTCCCAGAATCCTTCCACTGTGACAGGTGAGCTCATCAGCAGCTTTGGTTAAATCAAGCAGCATTAATGACCTCCCCAGGTGAGAATGCTGCCAGTAACCCTTTAGCTATTGGAACACAAGACTGTGACCCCCCCATCTGAAGATGTTGAATCCAAGCGGGAGGAGTTAAACATATGAGCCCAGGAGTGTGGAGCATCATCTTTTGGAATTTAAAATAAACAGTTGTGTTAGGATTGTGCCTCCAGACCTGTGATTTACTTTTTTCAGCATCTCTGTGTTGCTAAAGTGGGTGTGGTTTTCCTTGCTTTGTATAGATTTTAGTATAGCTTTTGCTTACAAGTCCCAGAATCCTTCCACTGTGACAGGTGAGCTCATCAGCAGCTTTGGTTAACTCAAGCAGCATTAATGACCTCCCCAGGTGAGAATGCTGCCAGTAACCCTTTAGCTACTGGAACGCAAGACTGTGATCCCCCCATCTGAAGATGTTGAATCCAAGCGGGAGGAGTTAAACATATGAGCACAGGAGTGTGGAGCATCATCTTTTGGAATTTAAAATAAACAGTTGTGTTAGGTTTGTGCCTCCAGACCTGTGATTTACTTTTTTCAGCATCTCTGTGTTGCTAAAGTGGGAGTGGTTTTCCTTGCTTTGTATAGATGTTAGTATAGCTTTTGCTTACAAGTCCCAGAATCCTTCCACGGTGACAGGTGAGCTCATCAGCAGCTTTGGTTAAATCAAGCTGCAATAATGACCTCCCCAGGTGAGAATGCTGCCAGTAACCCTTTAGCTACTGGAACGCAAGACTGTGATTCCCCCATCTGAAGATGTTGAATCCAAGCTTTGGTTAAATCAAGCAGCAATAATGACCTCCCCAGGTGAGAATGCTGCCAGTAACCCTTTAGCTATTGGAACACAAGACTGTGATCCCCCATCTGAAGAACCCTTTAGCTACTGGAACACAAGACTGTGATTCCCCCATCTGAAGATGTTGAATCCAAGCGGGAGGAGTTAAACATATGAGCACAGGAGTGTGGAGCATCATCTTTGCCACAGCCAATCAAATGAGTAGCAAGCCAGTTGATGCTCCACATTGCTAATAGCACTGCAAGTACCACTTTTGATTTTTCCCCCTAAGTGAAAATTCAGCACCATATCTAGCTGTGCAGTTTGTTTAAAACATGCACAGCTAAATATGGTGCTGAATGACACAAAGGAAAAAAATAGCAATTTCTCCCCAAAAAACATGAGTACACAAATTACTCACTCAACCTTATTGGGTCGATTCAGAGGCAGGTGAGAAAACTCACTCCGATTTTAAGTGAGAAATCTACCATTCATTTTTTATGGTCTACCTTGGGGCTGATTGTATGTAAATTCTCACCGGGTTTTGAATCAGCCCCAAGGTAGGAGAGTTTTCTCTCCTAGAAAAGGAGTGAGTTTTCTTACCTGCCTCTGAATTGACCCCATTGTTGCTAGATAAATCTGTTTTCAATAGTGGAAACTTTTAAAAATGCCATTGAAAGTGGAATTACCCTTTTAAAGTTGTTGTCCAGGCACACAGTTCCTCCCACCTTATCTCTCACTGGAACTGTGTAAAATAGGCAATTATATATAAATACATTATGTAGTCTAAGCAAAGCCACTTTCTTCTATTCAATGTCTTGGTCATAGCGGAGCTGGGAGCACTTTGTGGCCCTTTCTTTGGGTTACAAAAGTCTTAAAGGAGCCACAGCACTCAACCCAGTTAGCTTGCTGACCAACCTACAATCTGTCTCTAAACTTGGTTAAAAACAGAGGCTCGGTCACACACATCTGCAGAAGTATGCTTAAGCTGCACCACCAGCGCCAAGGTGCCCCTGTGAGGTGCAGTGGTCATGATTAAGGGCACGCCGCCCGAAACACGTCAACGCTTTTCACATTTTTAAACGCCTGTTGTATCGTTTCTTGATATGGAATATTTTAATCTTTACTTCAAATAAACTGGACGTTTTATTGAACAACTGGATGTCGGCTGGCCTTACTGTAAGTAATGGGATCGACCATATAAGAGGTGAGCACTCTTGGCCGTGTGGCTCCAACGGTTGTATTCAGATTAAGTGATTCAGAGCTGGCAATTGTTTTTTCCATGTGAGGTGCAGTCCTAACTCTAATCTCTGAGAGCCCCATTTGGGACATACAATGCAATAGATAAATTGGGAGCAGGCTTACGGGTTTAGGTTTAGGGCAACCTCAGGTAAGCCTGCTCCCATTTTATCTATTGCATTGTATGTCCCAAATGGGGCTCTCAGAGATTAGAGTTGGGACTGCACCTCACAGAGGCACCTTGGCGCTGGTGGTGCAGCTTAAGCATACTTCTGCAGATGTGTGTGACCGAGCCTCTGTTTTTAACCAAGTTTAGAGACAGATTGTAGGTTGGTCAGCAAGCTAACTGGTTTGAGTGCTGTGGCTCCTTTAAGACTTTTGTATCCTAATTGCCCTGCTAACGTGCACCTCCCAGGTTAGTTATAAAATGGTCTGAGCGGCTGCCACCCCTCCTTTGTTCCTTTCTTTGGCTTGACCACAACACAAATGGTTTTTACCAAGACACTGGCATGGTGGTCCTTGGTTTTCCCCTTTTATCACACATGACCATTTTTGTCCAACATAATCATTGGCCGCTCTTGCACCCTACATGACCGTCAGCGGCAACGAACCCAATTGTTTGCCAGGGGAGGAGGCTAAAGACAGGCATGCATACATATTTTACGGGGCCTGATAGCAAACCAGTGCTACCTGGTCTGGTAATTGCCCGTTGGTTTCCATAGCTGGGGGTGTACTGGGGCATAGCTGTGAGTGGGGTCAGGCCAACAAAAATTGACCGGATATGTCAGGTGGGCAACAGAGCCCACTGGAAGCCAGTTGATTCTTCTGCCCAGCTGAGTGAGGCAGTGGCCTGACCAGAAAGCAATAGACAGAGGCATAGCTAGGCTTTCTGGCACCCAGGGCAAAGCCTCGAAACGGCGCCCCCCACCTGTGCTCAGGCCTCCCTTTGGCTCCCCCCTAACCTGCTGCACCTGGCTCCCTGGCACTTGGGGTGGTAGGTGAGGTGAGCAAAGGGGGTGGGAGCAGCTCCATCACGATTATTTATACAAAATTATCAACATTATTATTCAGGGCCTGGGAACCAATTTACCGCCCAGTTTAACCCTCTCATCATCCAAGTATTAAGCACCAAACATGTCTAGCTGTGTAGAAAGACAGAGATTTGGTTGCATATATCTGCAGATACATGTGGAAGCCACACTGCCCCGGCAAGGCACTCTGTGTTTAGTGTGGTCCTTACTCTTAATTTTGAGTCCCCAAAATTGGGCCATGCAAAGCAGCCAGAGCTGCCAGCCTCCCTTTAGAACACTCCATAGGGAGAGATCCATGGTGGCACTGCCTTGTTTGAGTCTCGACCACTCCCAGTGCTCTATGGCCTTCTGCAGCCAGGGAAAGTGGTGCCTCACCCCTTCTGCTGCCATATTATAGAGACAGTCAGTGTTTGGTTCACTATAAAAAAAAAAAATCATACTCCTATCTGCAAGTTAAAAAAAATAGCGTACCTTGTTTTCCTTCCCATCCCTCTTGGTTCCAGAAAGACAGGGAATCATCAGAGACTCATTTATCAACCGATTAATATAGCAGCTGGGTGACAGTGATGGGAGGACAAATAAGTCTGCCGTGATCCCTTGTGGCTTGGCTGTTGAATAGACAGACAATAAAGTGCTTTTCTCCCAGTCTGGGACCACGTTGGGAGCGGGGAACCACCTGAGTTATTTAAAGGGGGAATTTTTGACTTGGGTTCTGTTTAAATTACTTTATCATTGTCACAGTTATGGCGGTGGTGGAGCTCTGATTGTGAAGAACTGGAGCTGATGCACCAATTCGGACACACATATAGTCCAGAGTCTGAAGTGTTCAAGATAGTGGGAAGTCTCCTGCATGAGGACACTGAGGGAATGTGCACAGAAGGGAACTTTCTCTTCTAATATACACTCTTTTAGTCTAAAATATGTTTGATGTAGAAATAAAAGTCTGTGAAAATACGTTAGATGGTTAAAATAGCTTCTGGCATCAGGGTCGCCACCAGGGCAGTACAAACAAGGCATCTGTATTGGGCAGCAGCACTTTTCCAACCACTCAGGTCCAGTCACACACCCCCTTCCTAATGACGCTCACTCACCCAGCTCCACTCATCTATCCCCTTCCAGCTCCACTCATCCATCCCCTTCCAGCTCCACTCATCCATCCCCTTCCAGCTCCACTCATCCATCCCCTTCCAGCTCCACTCATCCATCCCCTTCCAGCTCCACTCATCCAACCCCATCCAGCTCCACTCATCCATCCCCTTCCAGCTCCCCTCATCCAACCCTTCCCAGCTCCACTCATCCATCCCCTTCCCAGCTCCACTCATCCATCCTCTTCCAGTTCCTCTCATCCATCCTCTTCCAGCTCCACTCATTTCAACCGATCGCTGTAATGCCACCAAACAAAATCTTACCTTTCAAATTGCTCCCCAAGCAAAAATATGTCTAGCAATTGGTTGCGGAGGTCACAGGGTTACAGTTCTCCCCTAGGTATCCGTTTGGTTAAAAATGGGTGCTATTCCAGTTTAAAGTGATCCTATACGCAGAAAAGAAGGTAATGTCATCACCTTCTATAACCAGCCCAGTTTCCCAGAACATCTTGTGTTTTTTTTTTCCTTTTTACTGAAGCCTTTGCCCAATATTCATAACAACATGAACCAGATGCAGTCAGACATATTGCTGCCTGGAAAAGCAGCCCTGCCACAAAGTGCTTTTCTCTTAATTAGGTTCACATGCACCAAGAGTAGATGGGTTAGTGTCCTTGCATCCGGACCCTACCTACCACTTAGTTGTAGAGTCTCCTGAAGTCCATGCACACTCCTGCTACCCTGTAAGGAAAAATAATTCATTTTATGCCATATACTCCATTTTGTATGTAGTGTTTAGTAGAAAATTGCCTAAGTATATAATCAATGTACCCTTTCACATGTGTCTGGGCAGAATACAGTTTGTTACATGACGCTTGTAATTTGTATTGGG
Source organism: Gastrophryne carolinensis (assembly GCA_027917425.1). NCBI lineage: Eukaryota > Metazoa > Chordata > Amphibia > Anura > Microhylidae > Gastrophryne > Gastrophryne carolinensis. The sequence goes on from CM051241.1 coordinate 38,583,268, forward strand.
ATGGTGTGGACAGCGCCCTTTGGCATAAAGTACCCATGTATAAAAAGCCCTCCATTTTCTAATTAATGCAGAAAACACTGTTTGTTGTTGGTCTTCAATTCTCTGAGTTTGTTTAGGAAACCATCATCATTTGAGATATGGGACTGCGTAGGAGTAAAGGCCGATTTTGCCCACATCCCTCAAGTCAGTCATAGTGAATTTGAGCACCCATCCCATTGACAGAACTGGTGGCGCATTTAAGGCCCGCCGTTGCAGTAAGTGGACTTGGGCGTGTGACTCCGAAAGGTGTGGCAACCTCTTGAGAACCACGAAGAGGGGAGTTTCTGGTAATTTGTGGGGGTACATACATCCCAGATTTGGGAACCCCATCCAAGAAAGTCATTTTCTTGGATGTTGTCCCCCTATAAACTAGACCTACAGCCTGGCAAAGCTAAACAAAAAAAAACTCCCCAAAACTCGCCCCATCTGCATGTATGATGAGCAATCTGAATTGCCCTGGAGAGGGATGCACATGAACACTCTTTCTTATAAGGGTGTTGGTCCTATTTAAGGAGCACTCATGGACTAGTAAGGGGCAGTCATGGCCTACTAGTTAAAGGAGCAGTATCGTGAATTTTTCTTGGTGACTTATATTTAAATGGTACTTTGAATGTAGGTAAGTGTTGAAGTAAGAATTACAAATTTAGAAAAAAATGATGTCTGTGTTGTGCAGCTGGAGACTAATAGCTCATGTTTATGTCTGATGAGTGTCGGAGCCCGACACTCTGGCCTGTTCCACGCTGAGGAGAGGGGGAGAACAATGTATCAAAGTATCAGCTGTTCAGTGCTGGCAGCCGTCCAGCATAAGATAACAACATTGCAACATTGCCTGGCCAGAACTCATATATCTAAAACAGAGAGAAAAGCTCTAGAAGTCATTTAGCTCATTGGTAAATTCAATGTCAGTTTGAACCAGAGAATCATTGGTTTGAATCTCAGACTCACCAGTTTATTTTATTTCAGAAATGGATTTTTAGGTTTACATCCTGTTTTTTTGCTCTAAACATTTTTATATTTTGACAGTTTTCCTTTCATGTTGGCTCTGCTGCAGAATCTTTCAGTTTACCATTCTCTCTCTCTTTTCTCAACACATTTTTCCATATGATCTTTCTTTCAGCTTTGTATGTTTTGAGCAAAGCCCAACCCAGGATTTTCACTATCTGGAGTTTTGTTTTGTGCCCCTAGGGGCATCCCTACTTGGGATGCCCTGATATGTGAAATCCCCAAGTTCGCCTGTGAAAACGTAACTTTCCCTGTCCCACAGCGCATGCGCGGGCTCTCATCCAATCAGCGCTGTTTGCACGCAGATGGGGAGCCTGAGCAGTAACCTTCCTGGCCGCCCGGCCTGTCTAAATGACTATCTGCGTGAGCGCGCCAGAAAAATGGGGGGATCTGTGGTTATCCAGGGGTTGTTTCACACAGTGGGCATCCTGATTTAGAATGCCCAAGGGGCAAGGTCAATGGCCGGGTCTTATAGACTTCAGGGTCGGCAACTCAGGGTTTTGTTCCAATTTAATACCTTTAGATTTTCCTGCACAGTTATTCAAAGAAGAATTTCAGTCATTTTCAGTCAGTTTAGTTTATTTTGTATAGATTTTACACATTTGAGTCACCTGGTCTCATAACAAAAGCAGCACCTCACACACACACAGCCGTTACCACTGATTACAGTGTCAGCCTCTGAGGTAAAGTGTTGAGACCAGTGGGCTAAATGAAGCAGCTCACTAAATACAACCCAGCAGATCCCCCTATTCAGCAAATGGACTGAGCCATTGTCATTATACAATTTAAAAGAAAGACAGATATTTTTTCCTTTTTCTATTGCCACATTATTTATACACATGTTAGAAGCTATTGTGTGGCTATTTAATTATTTATCTTTTTTAATGCAAATTTCGCGATACTGCTCCTTTAAACACTTACCTACATTCAAAGTACCATTTAAATATAAGTCACCAAGAAAAATTTGTTGAGAAAAGAGAGAGAAAATGGTAAACTGAAAGATTCTGCAGCAGAGCCAACATGAAAGGAAAACTGTCAAAATAAAAAAATGTTTAGAGCAAATAAAACAGGATGTAAACCTAAAAATCCAATTCTGAAATAAAATAACCCCCCCCCGCCCCAAAAAAAAAAAAACTGGTGAGTCTGAGATTCGAACCAATGATTCTCTAGTTCAAACTGACATTGAATTTACCAATGAGCTAAATGACTTCTAGAGCTTTTTTTCTCTGTTTTAGATATATGAGTTCTGGCCAGGCAATGTTGCAATGTTGTTATTTTATGCTGCCAGCACTGAACAGCTGATACTTTGATACATTGTTTCCCCCTCTCCTCAGCATGGAACAGGCCAGAGTGTCGGGCCCGACACTCAACAGACATAAACATGAGCTATTAGTCTCCAGCTGCACAACACAGACATCATTTTTTTCTAAATTTGTAATTCTTACTTCAACACTTACCTATATTCAAAGTACCATTTAAATATAAGTCACCAAGAAAAATTCACGATACTGCTCCTTTAACTAGTAGGCCATGACTGCCCCTTACTAGTCCATGTGTGATCCTTAAATAGGACCAACACCCTTATAAGAAAGAGTGTTCATGTGCATCCCTTGCGATACTGCTCCTTTAAGAAAGCAATCTCATGACCAGAAGTTTTTAGATTCATTTCCTGGGTGGGACATGACTGAAGTACTGAAGTGCTTCAGGGTATCTAGCCCTGGTGGGTGCCATGGTTTGGGAAGGCCACGGCTCCGGGCACGTGTGTACTCATTGCTTTAGTTTATCTCACTGGGTAAAATGCAGCACAGGTATACACTATATGCACAAAAAATAACGTGTCTGTTGATTTTAATAGTTACAATTTTCGAAGGTGTGAAAGGGGGCTAATCCTTCCCCTCCTTCCCCAATCTATTCAAAACTAGACTAAATACTTGGCTGGAGTTAGACTTTTAATGTTACTTTAAAAACATATGTTGTTGTTTTTCAGTCTTGCTATGTGTAATTGCTAACAGGCATTTATGACTATTAGGAGGACATTTCTCATTGGCCACCCAGGCAAATACATATTCGCAACATCAAGAGCAATGATTTTCAAACCAATTTGACATGATTTCAACCAACAGTGTTTAAATCTTATCTTTAGTGGTTAATTATGCTCTACAAGCTTGAGGGCATTCCTGAGCTGACATCTCCTAGGACAATGGGCATCTTATGAATATGGGTACTTTAAATGATCCATGGTACAAAAAATAATTATAGGCATTGATAATTATAGATGTCTAGGCCCATTTATCTTCTTAAATAGCATTCTGCACTCCTCTCTTCCTTTCTCACGTGCGCAACGTCTATAAATAGATGACACTGGAAGCACTTGCTAATTTGTGTTTGAAACATGGTGATCATTTTGCTGCGTAAAGGTTAAGTAAGGTTAAAAGTCTAATGTTGGGACATAAGGCCACTGATGAATGATCCCCACAAACAAAAACACAGACACAACCACCAGCTGTGTCCACAAAAAGTAGCCCTGATGATGTCATAACACATTTATAGTTGTGCAAAATGTGTCAAAAAGATGGGTTGAAAATCAGTAAATCCAGCATTATCTAATTATGACACAGACAAACAGAGCACGTCATAAATGCAATAGGCAAAAAATATTTACATATAACATTTTTTTTTTGCCTTTATGTTGCAGTTCAAGAAAAAAAAAGAAGTTGAACCATCACTCCAAGAGGCTGATTCATCCTTAGCGTCGGGTAGCGACAGATGAGCGTCTGTAGCAGGCATTTTCAGAGCGCCCGCTAGTAGTCGCTTTGCTCAGCCGTGGGTCGCTACTTCATAGCGCCTCAGTCGCTGTTCAGTAATGTTGAATACATTGTGAGGAGTCGCTATTTGACCAGTACAGCGCTGTATGGGAGCGCATGTTAGCGACTGCTCATAGCGATCGACTCACACCATATTCAGCAAATAAACAGCCTCACAAATCTCTGGCGCTGAAAAATGCTTGTTTGAAGCCCAGAGCGCAGGAGGCGGTGTGTTTAAAGTCTGTTTTCCAGCATCTATCCACTAGTAACAAAGCGAAAACATATGGAAATACATTGTAACAACATTGTAACATGAACACTTTAATGGCAGACCTGTAATGTCATTTCTGAAGACATTTTTAAAAAATCATAAAAATGTGAAAAAACAGCTTTTTCAGTGTCAGAAGAGGTCACAAAATTATTAGTGATTTAAAAAAAAAACAAAAACCCGGTTTAAAGAGAAGAAAAGGTTCGTCCATTGCAATGTATTGGAGAGCGACAAGTAGCGAGAGGTCATACCTGGCGCTGTGCAAGGCTGAATGCTAGTGCTGTTCGCCGAGGCTGTGAAAATGATGAATCAGACGCTACATGGCGTTATCCCAGTCACGTGATTCTGCTTGATAAATGTGTAATTGCGTGCCGTGTCCGGCGTTCACCAGTCGCTATCTGTCGCTACCTCTCATTAACCAGGCGCTACCTGGCGCTATCCTTTCTTAAATAAGGGCCCAAGTCAAAAACTTTTTTATTGTAATTTAAAGGTGCAATGAAATACAGCAAGTCCAATTGTCAACATTCCAGGGCCATACAAGAACCCTTTCTCAAGACATACCATTTACAAGAATAAGACCGATGCCAAACATTTAAATACATAAAGAACCAATCAAAAGCTGCCTCAGCTGGCGCAATCCATGAGGTCACAGGCGTCTGCAGATATGTATCACAAATTTACAAGGAATATAGTGGAAACCATGGCCAGACTAAAAAAAGGACCCAAGGGGCGCACACCCTCCTCAAATGGATGTGTCAAAGGGGCCTCCACCACTCGTTCATTGGACTCATCAGGCCGTATCAGTAAAACAGTAAGCATCAGACTTGCAATGAAGGCCCCAGAAACAGCTTCCACTGCACAGCAGCCTGGACGGCCATGAAAGGGGCAAGGCCTTTCCTGGCCTGCAAAAACTTGCCAATAAAGAAGGCAAGCTGGCCACATAAAACACAAGACTCTCACAGAGAGTAATATAAAAAGTCTACCATGCAATATATCAAGTGAGAACCAGACAGTTAATTTAAGAAACTTCTGAACCATTTCCACAGATTGATTTGTGAACAAAAAATAACTAAAAAAACTGCTAAATTGGGAGAGCTATGCTCCCCCTCAGTTCAAATGCTGAACCAGTGCCCGTTGGACCAGGAGGGAGCCCCCAAAACCAGTGGACCTGCAATGGAGACGCTGCTGGCGTTGATGAGTTTCCTTCTTTTGTAAAATTTTTTTTTTTTTATGGTTTGTGAACTGTTAAGGGGCTGAATTAAAAATGTTGTGGTGGCCGGCTGGGTGTACATAACCCTGATGGGGCCCCATTGCCGGGCTCCCATCACAGGCCCCCCGGGGTGGATACCGGCTGGCTTCAGGGCCGTATTTGCTGTTCATGGTGCCCTAGGCACTCTAAGTTCTTGCATCCCCAATTTTTTAAAATTATGTCACTGTCCATATAAAAAAGTGTGTAGAGGGAAAGGGTGCAATGGGCTAGATGCAGAGAAGCAGACAAGCATGTTCCATCTTTTACTGCATTCTGACATCCAGGAGTCACATGATCACACCAATGGAGGGGAGATGCTCTGGCCTTTGTTCAACCCATTGCCCCCCCTTCCTCTTCACACAAATACATTCTGCATCCTTCTGTGGCTGGGAGGGTGTGCTTGTTAGGAGGCATTAATGTTCTGGCTATGGGATTTTTAATTTCTTTTCTTTACTACAGTAGTAAGGGCAGTGCCCCCCCTTCCAGGTTGCCACCCTAGGCACGTGCCTAGGGTTGCCTAATGGTAAATACAGCTCTGGCTGGCTTCGCATTTGAAAGAGGCAAATGGCAGCAAGGGAGACACATGGTGCTCACATTCTACAGTGGCAGTAGAGGCAGCTTGTGACTGCCTCTATGGTATGTACGCCTCTGGTGGCCCAAGCTATTGTATACTGGGGACTATGCTGGCGGAGGGTTTATGAACAGGATTTTCTCCTCTCCAGCTCATCACTATTTAAAACAGAGAAAGTAGCTGTAATGAAAACAGTGGACAGGTTAATGAAACCTAAGTTAAAGTGGACCAACACCCACCGGTGATCGGCCCGGGAATCTATAAGATTCCCGGGCCGATCACCTCCCTCCCCGCGGGACATCCGAGATCGGGATGTCCCGCAGGGTGAAACCCCCCCAAACACCCCAAACTCCTTACCTTATCTTCGGCGGCAGCCGGCCGGCGCCGCCTCCCTCGCGCCCCGCTAGACGTGCGCGCGCCCGCGCCGGCCATCTGTGAATGGCCGGCGCGGGCACGCGTGCGTCAAGAGGGACGCGCGGGAGGCGGCGGCGGAGGAGCCGCTTGTCCGCGGCTTGTCCGTTGGCGCGGGGAGAGGTGAGTTCGGGGGGTTCGGGGGGGTTTCACACAGCGGGGCACCCCGATCGGGGGTGCCCCACCGAAGTGGACCAAGACCCAGGATAGTCAAAATCCTGGGTGTTGGTCCACTTTAAGGCTCTCCCTTTAAACCTCACTTGTTGGGCGCTTATCCTAAAATGCTCTTCTAAGACCCTTAATTAGCATTGGTCAAATATAGATGCTAAATCATGTTCATCAGGAAACATCTTGCTTAGCTGAAGCATTATTGTTTGTATGATGCCCATTTGCCTGAACACACAAATAATTATTTGTTATATACCTAATATATCGAGCACAAAAATAGAGGTAAAATAATCTAGACAGGCTGTAGACTAATGAATGAATGGTTCAGGCCCCATGAGACATATATGCACATACCCTGAGGGTAGCAGTTTATTAAAGGGCCAAGCAACTACAGGGCTTGTGCTTAGGTCACACAGTGCATCACACAAGGGGGGAATTACAACAGGAACTAATGTAATTGGATTCAGCATTTACAGTAAACACAGGCTGACTAAACTTAAAATGACCCTCCCCTAAACACCCCCCTCTATCTGAAAACACAATTTGTTTTTAATTTGAATACAATAAAAGCAAGTTTCTTGATGGGCCTCCTTATAAAAAATGTTTCCTCACTTGAAGATGAATCAGAATTCACTCCAAATTCAAGGAATATTGATACAGCACAAATCTGAATTTCTTAGGATTTGTACCAATTGTTTTTTTTCTGATCTAGGTGAAGAAAAAACTCACCTGCCAACCTATCCAGCGGTGGGTCTAACCTTAAATGTCAAATACAAGGGTCCCATTGATCACCACACCAACTAGGAGTCCACATCACGGACTATTCACTACCGGTGCTGATGAATGGCAGATAAAATGTGAGCGTTTCACCAGGTGACATCACTTCCGGTGGGCCATTTCCGGTCTGGTGGTGTGACTGGCACCAAGCTCCCTTCTTGAGCGTGCATGTTGCGTTCCACCTGCATTGCCATAGAGAAGTCAGCTGGCCAGATCACAACTGGCCCTCCTGCTGAGAAGCCAACCATCCGACCTGCCCACTGAGATGCCGGCCCAAACCTGTCTACCGAGAAGCCGGCTGAAACCTGCCCCGTCTGCAGAGAAGCTGTCCGGAGCCAGTCTTCTCGCCCACCAGACCCACACCAAGAAACCACTCCCAGAACTGAGTCTGAACAACCACCTCCAATTTCTGCCTGCCTAGCCCCAGCATTCATCCGCTCTGTACCCCCAAAGTTAGGAAACCTCACACCATTTTCTGCCTTAGCATCATGGCTTTAGGTGGCCATACCCACCCCTGCTGAGGTTTTCTCCCTGAGGGGCTATAGCTTGAGCCTTTTGCCTACTTGATAACCGGCTGGGAATTACATCTAGGGGGGCCTCAGCATAGATGTTGCAGGCTTGTCTTGGGCTCCTGGGCCAGGAGTGGTAAAATCCCATGCTTATTTTTGGCCCTAGTCTGCCACTGTAAGTATATTATCAATGCAAGATAATTTCATTATTACATCATAATAATTATGTAAGTAAGCATGTACCAAACAGCAATTATGTAAGCATGGGGTACTAATTCTCGATAGGGATCAGCAAACCCCCTATAATTCGGGTTCTGCAAAGTTTGGTTCGGGTGGTTGAATTCGCCAAACTTGAACCCGGGTTCCCATTGCAATGAGTAAGTACTTAGCTCAGCCCCGCTTTACGGTTCCTCCTTCCATCCTTGCCAACTTGTGGGGTCACAGAAATATGGCTGCTGCTCCCATGAGTGAGGACACTGCTATTGCTGGCAGAAGTGCTGACCATTCACATCTTACTATGTACAGAATGATAAGTAAATGTCATTACCCAACAGTATAATCGCTCATAAAATAATGATTCAGGGTTTAGCCCACATGCGCTCAACCCTCCTCCTCAAGGGCCACCAACATGCCAGGTTTTGTAGATTTCCTCACAGATGCACAGGTGAAGTACAATAATTTAATTGTCCCTGCACCACCCTACAAATAAGAATACATTTCAAAAGACCAGTATGCACATATATGGTGTCCAAAAAGAAGGCAATGTAAATTTGCAAACAAATATAATATGGGGCCCAGTACCACACGAAAAGGACACCAATAAATTGCACCACCAATCTATATATTCAAAGAACAAGGCATGTAACAATACTATGAAATCTTAAATTGTACATTTATTTACATCATGATTAAAATTTAGAGCTCATACAACACATAATTAAAACCATAATTGCTCAACAGGAGACTACCAAGCCAGAAGAAAAAAGTGCCATTGTGCATATAATGATATAAATATATAAAAGTGTGTATAAACAAATAATGCAAAGTCAATAAAGGGGGGTCAACAACCCCTAATTAGAAACAAATTACCAAGCCTATGAAGTGTTAATAAGACAATATATGTGTATCAACAACTAACACATAAAAATTGCACACCTAAAACAATCCAAAAACTAACCCCAAAACAATCCTCAAATATTAACCAAGTGTCTGGCTGGAACTCCTGCCGTATCCTGGTGCCCCTTTACCCACGCGCTCCGTGGAAAACACCACTTTTACAAGGTACCAGGAGGTGCCAGGAGGTTCTCTTCCTGGCACCTTGTAAAAGTGGTGTTTTCCACGGAGCGCGTGGGTAAAGGGGCACCAGGATACGGCAGGAGTTCCAGCCAGACACTTGGTGATAGAAATTTATATACTTTTAATATTTGAGGATTGTTTTGGGGTTAGTTTTTGGATTGTTTTAGGTGTGCAATTTTTATGTGTTAGTTGTTGATACACATATATTGTCTTATTAACACTTCATAGGCTTGGTCATTTGTTTCTAATTAGGGGTTGTTGACCCCCCTTTATTGACTTTGCATTATTTGTTTATACACACTTTTATATATTTATATCATTTTATGCACAATGGCACTTTTTTCCTCTGGCTTGGTAGTCTCCTGTTGAGCAATTATGGTTTTAATTATGTGTTGTATGAGCTCTAAATTTTATTCATGATGTAAATTAATTTACAATTTAAGATTTCATAGTATTGTTACATGCCTTGTTCTTTGAATATATAGATTGGTGGTGCACAGGTGAAGTAATTAGTGCTTGGACAGAGCTATAGAACTCAAATTACTTTACCTGTGCATTAGTGTGGAGATCTGCAAAACCTGGCCTGCACGCAGCCGCCACCATTTTTGGCAGCCATGTAAAGTGACTCTGATGTGCTGCGTGTCTGGCCCGTGGAGTTCAGCAAGACTGGACTTGTGCTTTGAGCTGTGGCTACTAAAGAAAGAACTAGCCACAATGACCAGGAAAAACCAAGCTAAAGAAATTAAATGTTTTTACTGCCACAGATTGGAAGGTGAAGGACTTTTAATTTTGCCTACAATTGTCCTTTCACTGCATGCATGTTAAACATTTTTTATTATCTTCATTATTTTATATGAAAACATTGCTAAAGCTGTTGCTGTAATTATTTTTTACCCCAAATAATGTTAAAAGAAGCACACAGAAATGTAATACTGTTCTGTAAAATACACAACGAGCAGGGATTTAGCCAGAATTAATTCCTTGCATTTAGAGGAACCTTCAACATTTCTCTTTTGTATAAACTTTGGGACAGTTGCATTAATGAACATCCAGTCCTGAGTAATTAATAACGAGACTGAGACCTTTTCCTAGCAGGAAAATGAGAAATCTGCCCTTCTTCAGAGCCTCAACTGGGTCAGGACGTTCTCAGAATTTACATTTCAATTAAAAGAGCAAACAATAATAACGCTTTATGCCAAAAGAGAGCCATTCCTCTTGAGAGAAGTAAACCGATATTCATTTTGCAAATGAAAAGTCCCTTCATGTACGGAGGGCCACACATCAGGTGCAACGTATTACCTGCTTGCATTCAAAGTCCTTAAGTAAGTGGATGGCTCTGGTGTCGTATTTACTTGGGGCACTTATCTGGCCTGGGGGTAATGCTTAGCCAGAAGTGAACTTGTGTAGCCGCGTAAGTTGCCGGATTAGAAAAAACAAGCTTTTACTTTACCAAATGAAGCCTGTGGTGGGGAGAACTTTCGTCTCCCATGCTGTACACAAGCATACAATGTTATGTTTGTGGACTTAATGCCAAGTGCCAGGATTAGTTTACAAGCAGTTTTCTATGAGCAAACCATTTATTTAGGGTTCAGTCTTCATGCTTTTGGTTTAGCACAGAAATACTGTATATTTCTATCTCATTAGCATCTTATTCCTTCAAACAGCTATTGGTAGGGGACTGAAAGTACGTCTGTCACCAGATCTGCCCCTCCTAATGCATGGTGTGGCTGTCTGGATTGCGGATTAAGTTAAATTAGACCCAAACTTTACCTATATTTAACAAAAATCTAAATATATATAAAATATAAATGCAACACTTTTGTTTTGGCTCCAGTTTTTCATGAGCTGAACTCAAAGATCTAATACTTTTTCTACGTACAACAAAAATGATCAGAAGCACAAGCATTCACTCATTACTAGTGGCTATAACTTGTATCTGTAAATATTTAAAAATGTATAACTCTGGTCAAAATTTTCATAAGATTAACCTTTTAAACACCAAGCACGTAGAATCTACTGGCTTACTTCTATTACTGTTAAGTGCCAAGCCTGTAGATTGATGTTTTTTTTCTTGACGTTTTCCTCCATTTCAGGCCAGAAAAAAAGAGCTCACCACCATCCGGGACCCAGTGCTGGGGTCTCCTCTTGGGGGTCTCTTTGGGAAAGAGAACAACCGTTTTTTGCTCTGTGCAGCAGCTTCTGACAGCTCACTTGCTGAAGCAGGATAGGGCCTATTATACCAGTGAGTGAGCTTGTTGTTCGCTCACTCTGCTGGTAAAAAAAAAAGGGCCCTCCCTGCAGCTAGAGTGAGCAGAGAAGCCTTGGCGCCATTTGGTTTCTTCCTCTCAGGAGCTGTGCGACAACCCTCAGTTCATCAAAGAAGGAGCCACCCAGACGGACATTTGCCAGGGAGCACTTGGTGGTTGCTGGCTGCCATCGTCTTCCTCACACTCAATAAACAAATCCTGTGTGGGGTCGTTCCAATAGGTCAGAGCTTGAAGGAAAATTATACGGAAATCTTCCACTTCCAGAGCCACACTTGTATAAGGCCTCAAGTATTGCTGATCATTAATTCGAGACCCTGGATTTGGGGAATGTATTGATTATTTGGCACAATATCTCTGGATGTTCTGGTAAGAGCATTGTATTGGTGGTGGGAAAAGTCACTGAAGTGGATATTGCGGCACGATTACACAGAGGTGGCAGCGAATGGTTTTGGAAGAACTACAGGGCTACCTGGAGTTCCCTGGAAGCTCTGTGCAATTTATTGACTTTATTTTCAGAGAAGCTGGAGTGATTGGCAGAAGCCATGTGTGGGGTTAGAGGCTCACTGATCACTTTGGATTGTCAGAAGCAGCCATGGAAAGAGGATGGATGGGGCCTGCTACTCGGCTTTCACACCCTGGTCTACCAGCCCACATGGCCGGTTTAACAAAATGTAATAAAAGCATGGGGTCCGCCCCTCCCTGGGTTGGAGTCCATGCCCTTAAAAAAATGTTAACAATTTAAACAATTGCTCATACAATGATGCCTACAGAGATGGGGGGGGGGGCATGTCTGAGCTGGATATTTCCATGCACAGGAGATGCAGTGTATATGCATCCTAAGTAGGCTACAAGGCAGTTGCCTCTTTTAGATCCGTTGTGCTACAATGTTTGTTTACATGTTAATATCAGGCTTTAAACCTTAATTTTTCAATAATTCAAGAGGTCCAACCCCCTGCTTTATTTTTGAGCTACCTGCTGGCTTCTGCAACATTTTTTGGGGTAACAGTGTCCCCTTGCATTTAATGATCTTGTATTTATTTCATTCTCTTTCTCCTGATAGGTGTGAATGGCTTCCATGCATGCCATTGTGTAACCGTCGAGGTAGAGTAAGAATTTCCACCTCTTAGAATTTAGTCTCTCTTGCAGCATGACTGTAAGTGTGGCTGTACCCACCACTGCCACATTTTCAATGCCCTGCAATGCTAAAGCCTTAGCACCATGCCTTTGGGGGTGACCATATCCACACTCTGCAGTGCTATAGCCTCAGCATCATGGATATCATCATGGATATAACATAATCTGCCCCAAAATACTAAAGCTTCAGTACTATTACCAATGATCCATCCCTATAATCTCAGCCATGCAGCACATTAGTCTGACATCTGGGCCACCCATTAGAAATATTGGGGTTAGGCCTCTGCAGTAACCTCATGGGCAGGATTCAGCCCTGAATAATCCCAGGTTGTTTTTTGCCCCAGTCCACCACTGCTGTGTGCGGGACAAGACATAACAAGAAAAGCAGAGCACACAACCCAACACACATCTGGAAGAAGAATTACAAATATGGAACTTCTGGGAGCTATAAGATGGCAGTTCACATGCGCAACGCTCTGATGCAAGGAAAACCTTGTAGCCAATATGCTTTGATCTCTGTAAGGGAGGAGCAAGTTAATCGGGACTATTGATTCGCAGTGGTTTTGACTGTTGGCCTTTTAAGACTAAAACTGAAATATAACAAATTTTTGTCAAAATAGCATCAATCTCAAATGGGCATGGGTCAAGTCAAAATCAAAGCAAGAACAAGTCTTATTCCCAATAAAACAAAAATCAAAGCAAGAACAAGTCTTATTCCCAATAAAACAAAAATTACTATCTTTCCTCACAAAGCAACATTTGTCTAAACTTAAGTTAAACTTTTATTTTTGCAGCAATTTTGTCGGACTTCTATAATGTAGATATGCAACTTTCCAAGGTGATTAGGCTACTAAAATGAAGGTTGCCCTAAACAATAACCAAAGGGTTTTTTCTTGATTGATGTTAGATATTGGTTTTCTTGGTTTTTACTCAAAACTAAATTCACCCCATGTGCTCCCATCAGCGATATCCTAGGGGCACTGAACATATTTATTTAATAATCAGTTTAATACGTCCTCCACTTATGTTTTTAAATATGTGGGCAAAATATCTGACATTCACAAAAATTACGTATTCATTTATTCTGAAGATTTAAAGCCTCTTTTCTGTTCCGGGAGGTCTGTGTGCGGTAATAAAATGCATTCTGCTTTTGTGACTCATTGAAACGAAGGTTTTATCTGATAAAACAACATGAAATGTAACAGAATCTCAAAAATTAAAACACCGTGCTCCACATGCATCCTGATGGATTGAGAAGGACCTGTCAATGTGTTCTGTGGCCATCTGAGATGTTAACAATTTAGGTTAGTGTTATTTTGTCACATATTTTATTGATTAATGTCTGTTAACATTTTGTATATTGCACTTTGTTGTGTTTGTCTATTTTGCTTCATACACTTAGAATGACCGCAACTTGAATCAGCGCTTTGTTAAAAAAAGATAAATAACTCGAATAAACAAGTAGTGTTCATGGTTTTTCCAAGTGGAAGGTGATTGGCTGTGTAAATGTTAATCCCTGGTGTCCTTGGAGTGCCATGGCTTGTTTTGGGTGGCTGTGTAAATACTTTCCATTCTAGGAAAGTGCCTCTTTTCCTTTACCTTTGAGTAGAGTAGAGTTTTTTTGGTCACTTTAGCCTCCCTATACTAAGTGTAACATGGGTCTCTCTACATGGTGGCTTGCAACGATTTTCTGGTACTAACCAAGTCTCACTCCCCCCATACAGCCAAATACCTCTATCTTTGTGCTGATTAGCCACAAGATCGAAACACATGTCCACAAGTGGAAGGTTGTTGTTGTGTAAATATTAAGCAAATCCTTGGTATTGCAGACTCAGCGGTAGTGCCTTAGATGACACTGAGACAAAAAGGGATGGTTTTCATGGCTCTGCCCAATGCAAGGAGTGATTGGTAAATGTATTATTCCTTTTGTTTGGTGTAAATCCTTTCCTTTTTAAAAAAGTGCCTCTTTTCCTGCGTGGTTAAAATTCTGTTAGGTATCCTAGGCAATTCTGTGCTTGGTTTGTATTTTAGGGAATTATAGACACTGAAATCATGTATGGACCCCACCCTTTAACATTTTTCACGATCCATGGAATGGCAACTAGTAAATACGTTTTTGAGTGGAGATTAGTGATGAGCCGGAGCGGGGACAATGTGGTTCATAAGCCGTTTGGCCGCATAGTCCCTAGTACTCCTGAATGCTGGATACAATAGGCCACCCCAACATGTGAACTGGTATTGGGGTCCCTTGGGCCCCTTACTAGTTTACCAACCATTCAAAAACAAAAAAATGAACTTTAAAAAAAATTAAATAACTTAAAGTTGGCTGTTCTTCGATCACCTTTCTCCCACTGCATGGTGTCCTCCTTCATGCCCTTCCCCTCCAGTGACATCATCAGTCACATGGGGGGATTCAACAGAGGCTCCTCCTTTGGGGTATACAAGACACCATGCCCTGTGGGCTGGGATTAGCTTGGTGGGTCACCAAGGAAGAATAAGGGGGAAACTCCGCTACAAATGCTGGCCTGCCAGCTGCAATAGCAGCACCCTAACAGAAGCAGACAAGCATCTGCATAACCAGCAGGGGGTCCTCAAAGTGGCAGACCAGCAGAGAGGATGCCATGGGGGACAGATGAAGCAAGAAGTGGTAAGTGAGTTCTTTTGTTTTTTTAATTCTGAAAATGCATTTTCCTTCCCTTTTTAACGGTCGGTGAAGGGACTCCGATACCAATTTGACCTGAAATTTGCCAGTACCCTGGGTGGGGAGAGTTGGAGGGAAACTGGAAGATCGGGGGTTAAATCCAACTTCAGCCCATATCTGAAACCCATCACTAGTAGAGATGAGCTTGAGCTTCAGAGTCAAGTCAGGGTAAAATGCAACCTAAATATTGCCAGTTCAGTTAGATCCAGACAATGCTGAACATTAGCAGTATATGATTTAAAGAAAAACTGTGCTCCCCTCCCCCTGGGTTAGAAGCCCAATGCAGCAGGCAACTGGCGCTTAGTTACCAGCTCCTAGGCACTTTCGTCCCAGGGCTACCTGCTGGTGATGTGTGGTCTGAGTGCTGAGGCCGCGTAAGAACTGGTGTTTGGGTATGGACAGCGTGGGACTCGATTTCACAATCTAGTGAGTCCTGGAGTAGCACTGATTAGCAGCCTGGGAGAAAAAGGTAAATATTTGTTTTTTTTGGTAGTCTGGACAGTCCATTTAATGTCCTCCTGCTTATTACCTGCTTGTGGCTGCAGGCATCACTAGAGGGAAATTTCAGTAATACCACTGGTACTCATAATTAGTGATGAGCTTTGCTTCTGGCCTGAAGCCAGATTTAACCCAGATTATGATGATTCGGTCCAGTTTACCGCATCCCAGATACCGGCAAGATCTAAGTCAAATCATCTGGCATGCCACCTACCAACAATGGTCCTGTGAACACCTTACCAGTTCACAAACACATAAAAGAAATATAGTTTTAAATTAAAAAAAAGATCTAACCTTTGTGCATTTTTCATTATTGGCCCTTAATTCTTAAGTGTCTCCTCTGGTGTGTCTGTCATCTTCATGCCGGGAAGCGGGACAAATGAAGTCCTGGTGAAGAGGAGTTTCTTTTATTAAAAATTATTTTTTTACTGTCTGTGAGCTGGTAAAGTGTCCAAGGGAAGTCTATACCAGTCGATACCTAGTAGTGGCCGGAGCAATTGTAGCCAGCATTCAGGAGTAGCGAATGCCAGACACTGAGGACTATTCACCCGGAAGGTTTCCAAACCAGACAGACTCCACTCCGGCTATTATACTTAGTATGACAATTAGTAAATCTTCATTCCACATTTTTACTCCTCCTTTGTAATATATTTCATTGGGTCTGTTATTAATACAAGTGGACTTATTGTAACTCCTTGTCAACGTGTAAAATTGAATTGTGTACATTATTGAACAGGTCACAGACTTATCAAACTCTCTATTGTGGGCATTATTAAAAATCCCGCCGTCATTTCTGATAGACGCTTTGGTCGCATTATGCGCCGGAGAATTGTAATCACCTGTATTTTAAACTAATGGATTTGAAATAACCTACAGGCTTTCTCCTTAAATGAGAGTTAGATTAATGAAAAAAGACCCCTTTTGCTTCAGATTGCATGACAACATTTTCAAATTACATTCCTGAAACAGACAATTCACTTATTCAGAGTAATTGAATGCTGAATAGGGGTTAATACGTACAATGTACTTAAATGAAATTCTTCTATTGTGAGTGAAGCCGAATGATACCTGAAGCATTTTCAATGGAGGATTGCGGAGGCTCGGAGTTAATTATTCTGGATTCTATTTTGTGAATGAATTCAAGCATGAATTCTACACAGCAAAGATTGGGATAATTATATTCAATTCTACCGAGTGCCCTGCCGAATGAATTGACCTTTTAGATAAAACTACTCTTTTGGAGCAACAAAGCAGAATAAAGGTTTGCACACACATGTATAGAAGACCAAAAGCTTTCAGTAGGAAAACTGGCAACTGTTAAGATCCTTTACATTTGCAGCTAAACATTTTTACATATTTATAATTGTTTAAAGCATTTTTTATTTACTGGGTGAAATTATCTTTTTTTTTTGTCTAACATTGCTTTGAGTGGTGTATTGCCTTGTGAGTCCAAAAGCGTTTCCCTAAACTTGTTCTGTATTCCTGCTGAAATTAGGAACCTGTTCCTGTGGTAATGTTGTGCCATACCGCAATACCTTGTTGTCCTGTGGACTACAGAGCTGCTGATTTGGAAATAACACCTACAATGTTGGCCACACACCCCGGTCTGGTCCCCAAATCAGAATCATGAGCAGAATGTAGATGCACACACGGTTAATGTGGCATCTGGACTAATTTAGCCCACAGATCTCCATGAAATCTAGCCTGCTGGTGTATTTTTGCCTGTTTTCACACAAACTTTTATAAAATGCTCTATGCCAGGGTTTCCCAACCCTTTTTCATGGAGTACCATTTCCCATTTTCCACTCTTCTTGAGTACCACCATTAATTAAGTGCCTTCCCTAGGAGGGTGAAGGACCTCTACTGGCCCAAGGATGCAAGATGTTTTTCTAGGAATGCAGTCATCCCTAAGGTTTCCAGTGCTGCACTCCTGCAGCTTGTCGATGCTGAAGCAGAGGCTTGTCTGTAGTGCTTTATGAGCCTACACTTTCACCTCTAGTAGCCTTGAGCACTACTATGGAGAAGCTCGAGTACCACCACCTGTTCTAGTTATAGCAGCCTGTTTAAGTTATGGTGTGGTGTTAAAACTACCAGGCCAACATGCAATATGAGTTAGCAGCATGGTGGATGTTCTGGCTATTGGGCCTGATCCACCTAGCACTGTGGCCTGAGGATCATTTCCCGAAGACCACCACTTCTAAACCACTTGGCTTCTCCACAAATCTATAATAAAAGATGGAGTAGGGGTAATCAGGAGGGACCCAGGAGGCGTTTTAAAAGCTGAAATGAGGATTGTCCAAACATGCAGTTTTACAAATATTATAATATCTTAACGTCTGTGGCAACACTACAAAACCCCAAAAGAAAATCTAGTATTAGTAGGTTGTGGAAGTGCTGGCTGTGTTTGAGGAGGAGAACATGGCTACTTGGATTCTGTCCACCTTGTATGAATGGGTATTTAAAATGATGTTGCCAACCCATGTTATCCATATGGGTTGTCATACCCATGGCTCTGGGGCCAGCCGAAACAACCTTTAGCACTGTAGCTTTGGCAGGATTTCCCTAATACCTCAACTTCTAAGCCACTTGATTTTCCATACATTTATAACTCAAGATGTGGGGTAATCATAAGCCATATATACTGTGTAGAGGGCAGTTATTTATATTTTACAAATATTTGTATCCCAGCATGGCCTGTTGCAACACTACATACAAGGCCCCTCTAGTACTAGAGTAGTTCTGGATGCACTTGAAGAGGAGAACATGGCCACTTGGGTTCCAGACACTTTGTATAAATGGGTATTTTAAAATGACCATATGTCATGCTAACCTGCCATATGATTTAGCATACCAATGGCTCTGGGGCTTCCTTAGTCTGAACAACCTTTAGCACTGTGGTTTGAGTGGGATCTCCCCAAATCTACCACTTCTAAACCACCTGGTTTTCCACAACCATATAACACAAGATGGAGTAGGAAAGGACAAACCAGGAGGACTTATATGCTGTGTAGATGGCAGTCGGAACATGCAATTTTACAAATATTTGTATTCCAAAGTGGCATGCAGCAACCCACAGGGCATGGTGTCTTGTATACCCCAAAGGAGGAGCCCCTGTTGAATCCCCCCATGTGACTGATGATGTCACTGGAGGGGAAGGGCATGAAGGAGGACACCATGCAGTGGGAGAAAGGTGATCGAAAAACAGCCAACTTTAAGTTATTTAATTTTTTTTTAAGTTCATTTTTTTTGTTTTTGAATGGTTGGTAAACTAGTAAAGGGCCCAATGGACCCCGACACCAGGTCTTCTTTTTGTGTGATAGTCTTAGTTTAAGTTACCATCGACTGACAAGCATAATGAAATGTGGAGGGAGGATATACGTGGCATTTACAGATAGTGGAGGAGTGATGTTGTAATTGTTGTAATAGCATTAGTAGGTAACATAACAAACCTTGGCAGGTATTTAGAAAGTAGAGGCATCCTAATTGTCTGTTACTGGAGATCTGACTAGCTGGTACCTCTCCTCTTTTGTAAATATGGAATATGTGTGTCACTAGCAGGTGGAGCCAGGTGCAACTGGGGGATCTCAGAATGCTCTCGGACACACCCTGTACAAACACAATAGGTGAAACATTCAACACAGTACCGGACCACAGTAGGCTGCAGCCCCTTAATCCATGCCACTCCCCACCCTGCAGCCCAATCATCAACGCTCCTCACCAGCCTCACTCACTGTGAAGTCATGGGCCAGAAGCATCCATCTGCCCGACTGCCAAGTCACTCGCTGAGTAGCCAGTCGGAGCGTGCCCACCTACCCGCCTGTCGAGAAGCCAGCTGGAGGCAGTGTGCCCACAGAGAAGCCGGTTGGTGAGATGCTGGCTGGATCCCGTCTGCCAGCCCACTTGTTGAAAAGCCGTCTGCTGTAGGTGAGTTTATTTTTTTTTCATACCAAAGAAATGAGAGATTAGTAAAATTCTATTCGGATAAAACTCACATTTCTTGGCTAAATTCATCTAATTGTTCAGATCGAATTATTAGGAAGTTCATTCATCTCTAGACATAACTAAAATAATCTAAAAACATAAACATAGATCTAAAATGGCCTCACAATAAATATCTACTGTGTGATATATAATTGTCCTGTCTCAGATTGGGATCTCTACATCACAGTGTACATACTCAAAAACCACCAACCACTACAACCCATAGCTTATAATAATAGTGTGATACTGATCACTTAATTAATTAAAGGGCTAAATTGCAAGAAAAAAATACATAATACAAATACACTTAATAATTTAGGATAGAAAAGTAAATAAAGTCTAAGGATATCGCCATTTTGATGGTAAAGGAAAATCAGCAGGGCATGATACAGAGTTATCCCACGTGGACCCCCTGCATCCACGTGTTCCGTTGAGATTTCATCAGACCACCTCATACAGGTTGGTAATATGGATGAAAAAATGGATGTAGGTATTTTCTGGTGGTCAAACAGTGGGCCACAAAGAAAAATGCCTAAAGGTCGCGCTCTCTTATGAGGATGTATCACAGGAAAAAACAATCCAAATAAATGGGTGTAATTTGGATATATGATTTTCTCTGAGACTTTAGTGTGTGCTGGGTATTAGAATTTTGATGATTCTTTGTCCCAGCTAAAGATTGTAAACAACCAAATCAATAAAGCATAGATCAACTTTCAGTTTTAATTATGGCTATTCTATTGAATGTATGAGTAGTTTCAATTATTCAGAATAGACATGAAAGGAAATGGAATGAGGCACCTACCGCCACGGCCCGGGGGTGCTAAACCTACCCAGGGCCTCTGAGCTGAATTCCTCTTGTTGTAATCGTACGATATATATATCCAAATTACACCCATTTATTTGGATTGTTTTTTCCTGTGATACATCCTCATAAGAGAGCGCGACCTTTAGGCATTTTTCTTTGTGGCCCACTGTTTGACCACCAGAAAATACCTACATCCATTTTTTCATCCAATCTAAAATATAAGTAAACGGTCACTTATACCCATAGGTTGCTGCACTCTATCTGCCAGCCTTCTCTCCAGCTATTTCAGCGCTCAATACAATCTACACTTTCCACAGGTTGGTAATATGGATTTCCTCTGGCGGGCCCAAAATGCTCTATTCAAAACATTGGGCCCATCAGAGGAAATCATTTATGGGGCCCACCATTTAGCTAAAATAAAATGAGACTGTTACATAATATAAAGCACATGGTTCTTAACCTCCCTGGCGTTGTGAAATAGACAAATGCAATGGCAACGAAAGCGTTACCATTGCATTTGTCTCTGACACACGGCTCCGCCCCCATGAGCCTCTGCGGCTCACAGAGACGGAACCCGGAAGCGGAGACGGACGCCGCAGCCGCGGCTCTCACCTGCGATCGCGGCGGAGACATCGCTGGATCGCAGGGAGAAGGTAAGGAGGCTGCGCCGCCCGCTCTTGCTCCCTGATCGATCCCGAGCGTGACTCGGGGTTACCGCCACTTACAGCGCAAATTAACCCAGAGTCACGCTCGGGATCGCCGCCAAGGGGGTTAAGTAATATTTCTTTACAGTAATTGGATCAGAACTATGTTTTTCAAAAAAAGACAAGGGTAGATGGCAAATCACATTCAAAGCCACAGAAAGGATAATTGGAGCCCCCTTCTGACTTTTCAGGATTTGTACAAAAAGAGGACTAGATCTTAAGCCGAGAAATTTGACTGGACTTTACTCAACCGGGACACACTTACTTTGAATCTTTAAAATTGGGATGGCGACTTAGAATGTTTTATTGCAGAACCTCTAAGTTTAAAAAGAGCCATATAACTACTAAATGATTGCTAGGCCGCTCCAGGACAGGATATCATAGGTTGCAAATATTTGGCAGCAAGAAGCAGTAACTAAATAGACTACTGTTTAGAAATAATATTTTGTGTATATTTTGTACAGTATTTATAATGCCCTCTATATTGCCTCCAGTCTTTATAAGCCAATGCAACTACCCAAAAGAAATTTCCTATATAACTGTACTTGCCGATTATCCCTTTAAATGCCAAACACGTAGCTTGTAGGTGCTTGCTCCTACCGTTAAGTGCCAAGCATTTAGAATCTACACTCCTCCTTCCTGGATACAGTGCCGGGGGTCTCCCCCAGCAAGCTTCCGATCGCTGAGTTGCAGTTGCGGTTACCTCGCCGGCCGCCGCAGGGAGGGGCCTTTTATAGGAGGAGTCAGATGACATCATCTCACTCCTCCCACTATAAAAGGCTGCTTCCAGCAGCAGCCGGCGAGCAGAAGCTGGTAGTAATTGGAGGTTGGCACTCCCCTGCCCTCACACCTAGCTTTCACCATTCGCAACCAGCTGTCAGTGACAGCACGGTGCGGGACAATGATTAGGGGTAAGTAAAAAAAAAACATTTTTTAAATAAATGTCATTTTCGCTGTGTGTGTGTGTGTTTTTTTTACATTTAACCCTTTATGAACTAGTAAGGGATCCATGAGACCCCTATGCCAGTTCACGAGGCACCAAGGGCTGGCAAGTCACCCGCAGCAAGTGGGTGACTTGCCATTAAACTCCAGCCCCATTACGTGCCTCCCCAATGCCTGGGCAGATCAGAAGAGCCCATGCCCTGCTTGGGCTCTGAACTACCTGTCCTGGACTACCAGCCCCATTTCATTGTATTTTACTTGAAAATGTCATAAAGCACTCTTTTCACTTTGGGGGGAAGTCTCCTGGGCAGGTACAGGTGTCTACCGATACATATGTGTTACTATTGTAATCTGGAGAAATAGGGCTTTTACACACAATATGGGTTTCTTGAAAAAAATTAATTTTTTATTAAAATAAAATGCAACAAATTTAAATAAATATATATTTTTTAATTTTATTTATGTATTTTTAAAGAAAACTTACAATCAAAAAACAAAAAGAAACTCTATACTCACATTTTCTCCCTAAGCAGACCATCACTCCTGGTCTTGGGAAGCAGCTCTTACATCATTGCTGCATTCATGTCCCTTGCCGATGTGAAGATCCCCTCCATCAGTCACTGATAGCTGGCACAACCCCCTCCATTCACTGCAATGGAAAGGGGCATCTGAAAACCCTTTCCATTGCACTGAATGGAGGGTGTGCCAGCTATTAGTGACTGATGGTAAGGGGGTCTCCACATCCAAGAATCAGGCTTCCCCACACCAGGAGCCTGCATGCCCTGCATTGTTTTTTGACAGTAAATTTTCTTAGACTAAGAATTTTGTGAAAGCACTTTAAAGCACTATGCACTATGAAAGCACTATGTTATGAAATTACAAACAAGACATTTCATGTTAAAGCCCAAACTCTGATGAAAATACAGTTTCATTAAATTCCTACAAAAATCACAGTTAAACATAGCGCAAAAAATTTCCTTTTTTTTTTAACAAAATACCTTGTGCAACCAGTGATTTCCTCAAGGGTTTGCATCCAGGAAAATTCACCCATGACAACGAGTCTGGTACGCCTACAAAGGTGCTGTTTCAGTTACGGGTGTGTCCTGGGCAGGAAAGGGTGTCTACTGATACATATATGATTTTCTTGAAAAAACATCCTTTTCTTATTTAAAAAATGAGTTAAAATGAAAAAAATATATATATGTTTTTAACATTTATTTTCATATATTTCACCCAAAAATAGTAATTAAAAATTACAAACAAGATATTTAATGTTAAAGCCCAAACTGTGCCGAAAAAAAATACAATATAAAACAATATATAATTTTCCTGGAAATTGATGCAAAAATCACAGTTCAACATGTATCGCAAAATGTTGACAAATGGCCTGGCAAGAGGGTCACAAGATCTCCAGGTAGGCTGTCAATTATATAAAATAACTAAAGATGAGCAAACTTGGTAAAATTTGAGAAATCTGAATTGAATTTTTACGAATCGTTGCTGAAAGATTTAAAAAAAAGCTTGCTTCCTTCCTCAGTCCAAGCTTTTGCAAGCACCTCACTTATTGTCTATAAACAGCCCCTCCCATCGTTGGGCAGCGTGGGAGGAGTCATCGCTCCTTACTGCTGGCTGGTCAGTGCCGGAATACGGCTCGCACAGCTGACAGAGTGGCCAGCTTCCCCCGAGTTCCCTCCTGCTTTGTTTATAGCACAGCAGGAGAAGAGCGGGGAAGTCGGAAGCTCCGTCAGTGCCCACTGCTGCCTGCCTGCCATGGGACCCAAGCGACAGGGGAGCAAGCGTGCAGGTAAGCGACATTGACAGTGATTGGCATGAATAACATTTTCCCTGGAGCTAACTTGGAGCTAATTCTGATTCATATGAATAAGTT
This sequence comes from Gastrophryne carolinensis, assembly GCA_027917425.1. Lineage (NCBI taxonomy): Eukaryota > Metazoa > Chordata > Amphibia > Anura > Microhylidae > Gastrophryne > Gastrophryne carolinensis. Next base: position 38,607,282 of record CM051241.1, read on the forward strand.
CGCTCATCTCTAATATTAACCAAATAATAAATGTAACTGGATATTTAATAAACTCACAGATCATTATGAACAAACAAAAAACACATTGTTTGTCCTGGATATTTTTTACTGCCTTAATGGTGGGTTTGGGTCAACTCTTGGGCCCCCTGGAGTTGGGGCAGAGCTGGAGGGATTTATAACCTGCAATGGATGACTGTAGGGTTTCGACCTGTAAGGTTGTAGAGGAACTGTAATGTTTACTTGTGATTGATGTCCTGGGATACAACTGAATTTGCAAGGTAATATAGTGGTGTAAGATTACATCACTAGGGTTCATCGCCTGTTACAGATTTGAATGTAGACCTTCTGGCCACAATCGCAGTTAACCGAGACCTGCACCCCACAACATTCTGTGTTTGCTGTATCTCTCAAAGGTCAAAGCAGCAACGGTAACTACATGACCAAAGAACAAATATGGCCTCCTAAGACGGGTCTTACCCTAGTCACCACTTGCCAAAAGCTCATGGAAAAACAGATACTTACAGAGTAAGGTTTCAGGGTATACCAAATTCAACTAGATGAAGAAACAGGATGGATACAGGAAAACTGTTGCACACAGTAACACATCAGGGACAGGCTGGATATAGCAACACAGATGCACTCAGTTGAGTGCAGGAACATTATTGTGTATTGCACAGCAGTAGGGGACCAGAGTGATATGGGAGAAGGCGTGCAGGTAAGTGACTTCTCCCTTCCGATCCTCAGTGGAGTGAGTTTGCCCTGTCGCTCCCATCTGCTGGCTGGCACTTCCTGAGCAGCACCAGAAGATGGCTATCTCAGCTGATGGCCGAAGCCAGCTGTGCTGTCATTATCTGCCGCCAGACGCTCGTCATTAGACTGGAGCAAAGTGCGAGCCACTCACCGCATTGAGAATGATGGGGGGGGGGGGGGGGGAGTATCAGTCAGATACCTGCACGAAAGCTACCCCATCACTTTGGTCCTTCAGCAGTTCGGTGAATCAGCCAAATCAATTTTTTAAAAGATTCACTTATATCTAGTGGTGGAGTGTGGTTTAGTGGTGTGGACTGTTTCCTGGCTTTTGAGGAGCAAATATCCACAGCATTATATGCTACTTGTGTGTAAGAAGGTGTATCCCCCCCCCCCCAGTCACATGCTCCACAGATCTTCAGTTCATAAAACTGCTCAATTCAGCCACTCAGAGCAGTTTTGAATTATCCAGACTTCCGGCATCCTACATTTGGTGGGACAGTCATCCCCATAAGGTGTCCCCAGAGCTTTCAGTGGGAGAAAATGCCTAAAAGTGGCACTCTCAAACCAAATGTGGGACATATGGTCCGATTAAGGAACACGGCAGAACACAGGAGCAAGGCTGAACAAAGGAACATGGCCTCCATGGTGTAGAACAGGGCAAATACAGGAACACTGGTGGATACAGGATGACCAAAGGGTGAACAAAGGAACATGGCCTCCATGGTGTAGAACATCGCAAATTCAGGAACACTGCTGGATACAGGACAGGATGACCAAAGGGTGAACAAAGGAACATGGCCTCCATGGTGTAGAACAGGGCAAATACAGGAACACTGCTGGATACAGGACAGGATGACCAAAGGGTGAACAAAGGAACATGGCCTCCATGGTGTAGAACAGGGCAAATACAGGAACACTGCTGGATACAGGACAGGGTGAACAAAGGGTAAACAAAGGAACATGGCCTCCATGGTGTAGAACAGGGCAAATACAGGAACACTACTGGATACAGGACAGGGTGAACAAAGGAACATGGCCTCCATGGTGTAGAACAGGGCAAATACAGGAACACTGCAGGATACAGGACAGGGTGAACAAAGGAACATGGCCTCCATGGTGTAGAACAGGGCAAATACAGGAACACTGCTGGATACAGGACAGGGTGAACAAAGGAACATGGCCTCCATGGTGTAGAACAGGGCAAATACAGGAACACTGCTGGATACAGGACAGGGTGAACAAAGGAACATGGCCTCCATGGTGTAGAACAGGGCAAATACAGGAACACTGCTGGATACAGGATGACCAAAGGGTGAACAAAGGAACATGGCCTCCATGGTGTAGAACATCGCAAATACAGGAACACTGCTGGATACAGGATGACCAAAGGGTGAACAAAGGAACATGGCCTCCATGGTGTAGAACAGGGCAAATACAGGAACACTGCTGGATACAGGACAGGATGACCAAAGGGTGAACAAAGGAACATGGCCTCCATGGTGTAGAACAGGGCAAATACAGGAACACTGCTGGATACAGGACAGGATGACCAAAGGCTGAACAAAGGAATATTGCCTCCATGGTGTAGAACAGGGCAAATACAGGAACACTGCTGGATACAGGATAGGATGACCAAAGGGTGAACAAAGGAACATGGCCTCCATGGTTTAGAACAGGGCAAATACAGGAACACTGCTGGATACAGGACAGGGTGAACAAAGGGTGAACAAAGGAACATGACCTCCATGGTGTAGAACAGGGCAAATGCAGGAACACTGCTGGATACAGGACAGGATGACCAAAGGGTGAACAATGGAACATGGCCTCCATGGTGTAGAACAGGGCAAATATAGGAACACTGCTAGATACAGGACAGGATGACCAAAGGGTGAACAAAGGAACATGGCCTCCATGGTGTAGAACAGGGCAAATATAGGAACACTGCTAGATACAGGATGACCAAAGGGTGAACAAAGGAACATGGCCTCCATGGTGTAGAACATCGCAAATACAGGAACACTGCTGGATACAGGACAGGATGACCAAAGGGTGAACAAAGGAACATGGCCTCCATGGTGTAGAACAGGGCAAATACAGGAACACTGCTGGATACAGGACAGGATGACCAAAGGGTGAACAAAGGAACATGGCCTCCATGGTGTAGAACAGGGCAAATACAGGAACACTGCTGGATACAGGACAGGATTACCAAAGGCTGAACAAAGGAATATTGCCTGCATGGTGTAGAACAGGGCAAATACAGGAACACTGCTGGATACAGGATAGGATGACCAAAGGGTGAACAAAGGAACATGGCCTCCATGGTTTAGAACAGGGCAAATACAGGAACACTGCTGGATACAGGACAGGGTGAACAAAGGGTGAACAAAGGAACATGGCCTCCATGGTGTAGAACAGGGCAAATGCAGGAACACTGCTGGATACAGGACAGGATGACCAAAGGGTGAACAATGGAACATGGCCTCCATGGTGTAGAACAGGGCAAATATAGGAACACTGCTAGATACAGGACAGGATGACCAAAGGGTGAACAAAGGAACATGGCCTCCATGGTGTAGAACAGGGCAAATATAGGAACACTGCTAGATACAGGACAGGATGACCAAAGGGTGAACAAAGGAGCATGGCCTTCATGGTGTAGAACAGGGCAAATACAGGAACACTGCTGGATACAGGACAGGATGACCAAAGGGTGAACAAAGGAAGATGGATGGACAGCAACAGGACCTGTTACCAATTACAAATCTTGTGGTCGGGTTCTGACTGCATGTCAGCAGGACTCTAGCTCGGAACCTGTGTACATTTTTATTTATCTGGACTAGGGCAGAAAAGCTGCAGAGGAGAAAATGTGAGTATTAAGGGGTTTTTTTTTTATCGACTGGACCGTACATTTTTTGGATAACACAAAGTATACTGTATGTGGCTGCACTTTAAATTGCAAAAATTACTTCTTCATTCAGCTTTTGGTCCCCACCCCGCTGACCTGGTTCATCAATCAACCTTCAGTGGACCAAGAACTGAAATACCCCCCACTCCCTCCCCAGATGTACTGATTGGCTGCCTCTCTCTGCAGCTCTGAAACCCCACCCTCCTCTCTCATCTCTCCTCTCACACTCATCACTGTTGCCACACCCACCGTTTCTCCTCAATTTTTCTATGATTCTCCAATGCTCTAATATCTTTTAAAGATAACTTAAGAACTACGAGGTCTTTTTGGAAACAGATTAAATTTAGGACAATGTAACGTGTAGCCCAAGACAATGGGACAACAATTGGGTTTGCCTTTAGTATAACTTTAAGTGATAAATTGTGATGAGTTGGATTGGGGACAATTTGGTTAATGGCTGGTTAATCCCCAGTATTCTCCAGTACACCTGAATGCCATATACAATAGCTCCTGATCGCCACAATGCGTGAATTGGTATAAGGGACCAATAACCAGTTCACAAACAAATTACCTGCTCTCGGCATGTCCGCCAGGTCGGGGGCTCCCTCCTGGTTCGGCAGCCTGTGAGCTTCTTGATGCTGGGAAGCAAATATTGGAGCCGTCCTGCCGACATCTTTAGTGTGTAGGAAATAGGTCCCCCCTTATACTTGGTGGGCTGAGAGGCTTTTATAACGCAGAGGAGGAGCCTCTGTTAGAACCCCCGACCCCATGTGAGTGATTATGCCACTGGAAGGGAGATACTTGGGGAGGGATGTCCTGCTAAATATTCTTCCATGTCTTGGATTCCACAGAGCTGGTTTAAACCCGGGTCAAATCTAGCCTCAGACCTTATGCAAAGCCCATCGCTAGTGATGAAAGTGCCCAAGCAATGGTGACCACAGCTACAGTTATAAACAGGGTAAGGACTTTTGTAAAATAGTATATTTTTATTTTTTGCATATGCCAAAAAGGGACAGACTATAGCTCTACTAAATTAAACATTTGTCTCTCATTTCCAGGTGGAAAGCTGTTTGGTTTGATTGGATAATCCTTGTTACAGTGGAATCCTTCCTTAAGACGCTTGGCTCAAAGTAGAGTTAGATCCTTTGTAAATCTATTTGCGGTCTGTGACCAAGCAGGGAAAAATAAACCTCATGGTAGGAGAACAGAAGTTTATCAAGTGGAACAACTCCAGAGTTATCAGGTCTATTTATCAGTTATCAGAGGCACAACAACCCTTATCTTATTTTTAAATATATATAATATTATTATTTAGCGAAGTATAAGTAACCTGCATCTCGTTAAGATTTTTAACTTTAACACACAAAAACGTGTTAAAATGTGTCTTCCCAAAAAATAACCCGTACCTGCGATGGGGCTATTTTACAGGTTAAGTTCATTTTTCGAACTTTTAAACTCAGCACCCTATAGAATTCACAATTTATTTCTGCATAACCCATAGGGTGCTGTGGTTTCCAAATTGTCAATAAATGATCCTTATGGTATTGGAAAAATGATAGACCTTCCCTGTAAAAATTCCCCAGTGCATTTACATGTGAAAATTAGACCAAGCATTTTTGTTGTACTATTTTGTGGTAAAGTGAAAAAGCTCTCTGAGATGCAATTCACACCCAAATGTGCCCCCAGAGTTACCTTCACTTCACTAACTAATTAGCATGACCCCCCCCCCCCCCCCCCCCCGTTATGTGGCTAATGGCCAAGAAAATAGTCAAAACAGATAGCCATCTAACTGCACTACGCCAGGGCAATAAAATGCATTTAAAGTAAATACTGTATGTACATACAAAAAATATGGCATGGTGCTACAGTAAACCCACACCGAAAATAGGAAGGAAAATACATGTAATCATGTGTTCATGTTGATAAAAAAAACGTGGCTAAGGAGGTGATGCTAATTATCTGGTGAAGCAGTTTTAACTTTGAGTGCACATTTGGTTGTGAACTAAAACTTACATCTGAATGACCTTCTTACTTAAAGGAGCAGTATCGCAAATTTTTCTTGGTGACTTATATTTAAATGGTACTTTGAATGTAGGTAAGTGTTGGAGTAAGAATTACAAATTTAGAAAAAAATGATGTGTGTGTTGAGCAGCTGGAGACTAATAGCTCATGTTTATGTCTTCTGAGTGTCGGGACCCGACACTCTGGCCTGTTCCATTATGAGGAGAGGGGTGAAACAATGTATCAAAGTATCAGCTGTTCAGTGCTGGCAGCCGTCCAGCATAAGATAACAACATTGCAACATTGCCTGGCCAGAACTTATATATCAAAAACAGAGAGAAAAGCTCTAGAAGTCATTTAGCTGATTTTGACAGTTTTCCCTTCATGTTGGCTCTGCTGCAGAATCTTTCAGTTTACCATTTTCTCTTTCATATTCTTATTTTTCATTTTTCCATATGATCTTTCTTTCAGCTTTGTGTGTTTTGAGCAAAGCCCAAGCCAGAATTTTCACTATCTGGAGTTTTGTGCCCGACTTGGGATGCCCTGATATGTGAAATCCCCAAGTTCGCCTGTGAAAACGTATCTTTCCCTGTCCCACAGCGCATGCGCGGGCTCTCATCCAATCAGCTCTGTTTGCACGCAGATGGGGAGCCTGAGCAGTAACCTTCCTGGCCGCCCGGCCTGTCTAAAGGACTATCTGCATGAGCGAGCCAGAAAAATGGGGGGATCTGTGGTTATCCAGGGGTCGTTTCACACAGTGGGCATCCTGATTTAGAATGCCCAAGGGGGAAGGTCAATGGCCGGATCTTATAGACTTCAGGGTCGGCCACTCAGGGTCTTGTTCCACTTTAATACCTTTAGATTTTCCTGCACAGTTATTCAAAGAAGAATTTCAGTCGTTTTCAGTCAGTTTAGTTTATTTTGTATAGATTTTACACATTTCAGTCACCTGGTCTCATAACAAAAGCAGCACCTCACACACACACAGTCGTTACCACTGATTACAGTGTCAGCCTCTGAGGTAAAGTGTTGCTAGGAGACCAGTGGGCTAAATGAAGCAGCTCACTAAATACAACCCAGCAGATCCCCCTATTCAGCAAATGGACTGAGCCATTGTCATTATACAATTTAAAAGAAAGGCAGATATTTTTTCCTATTTCTATCGCCAGATTATTTATACACATGTTAGAAGCTATTGTGTGGCTATTTAATTATTTATCCTTTTTAATGCAAATTTCACGCTACTGCTCCTTTAAACACACAAAAAGTTAAATGAAACATTTTTGTTCTGACTTTTTCCAATAAATACATCTGTACCTGCCACAGGGAATTTCATAGGTGAGGTACAATATTTTCCAGTGAGTAAAGGGTATTATTTAAAAAATGGGTGAATATTTACCCCTTAATATTGAGTGTCATGCTAATGAGTTAATGAAGCAAGTTCAACTTTGGCTGCATGTTTGGGGGTGAAAGTGAACCAAAAGTTAAACCTACTTCACAAAATAAATATCATGTTCCTCATTGTTGACCATAAACCATTATGTCTGGGGTTCCAGAATTACAATCCATTAGATATAGTGGCTGATTCATTATTAACAGGTATCGGCATATGTATAGTGGCGCTTAGAGCGACCGCTAATAGACGCTGCAGGAACCTGCCCCGAAATGTTGAATGTGATGCATGTTGGGCGCTCTAACACCAGTACAGCGCTGCAGCAAGCGAAAGGTAGCGCCAGCTCATTGCGACTGACTCTCAGTGCTCCCCCTTATATCAAAAAAGGACACACAGCGTCGGCGCTGTAGCATAGAGCGCCAGACGCTGTGTGATTAAAGTCTGTTTTTGAACACATATGCACCAGTAAGTGAAGACACATGGAATGACATTGTTGTAACACTGTGTAAAACACTTTAGTGCCAGACCTGTAATGAGAATTCTGCATAAAAATATAAATAGTCAAAAAATAAAAAAGTTTTTAAAAATGTTTGTTTGCAACCAGGAGAAGTCACACAATGATTTAAGCAAAAAAAAAACCAAAATGTCAAACACGCTGTTTTAAAGTGGACCAACACCCAGGATTTTGACTATCCTGGGTCTTGGTCCACTTCGGTGGGGCACCCCCGATCGGGGTGCCCCGCTGTGTGAAACCCCCCCGAACTCACCTCTGTCAGCGGCGACGGACAAGCCGCGGACAAGCGGCTCCTCCGCCGCCGCCTCCCGCGCGTCCCTGTTGACGCGCGCATGCCCGCGCCGGCCATTCACAGACGGCCGGTGCGGGCGCGCGCACGACTAGAGGGGCGCGAGGGAGGCGGCGGCGGCCGGTCGCCGCCGAAACTAAGGTAAGGAGTTTGGGGGGTTTGGGGGGGTTTCACCCCGCGGGACATCCCGATCTCGGATGTCCCGCGGGGTGGGAGGTGATCGGCCCGGGAATCTTATAGATTCCCGGGCCGATCAAGGGTGGGTGTTGGTCCACTTTAAACACAAGCAAATAAATGGACATTGAAATGTATGGGAGAGCGACAGTGAGCAAAAGGTAATACCTGGCGCTCGAGAAACTAGAGCGCCGTTGCTATATGCTGAGCTGCCTGCAATAATACATCGGACGCTACATGGTGCTGTTAGAGTCGCTCACCAGATTCGCTTTCATAAATGTGGTTTTGCGTACAGCGCCCGGCGTTCACCAGACGCTGCCTGCCGCTACGAGGCGCTACCTGGCGCTATCTCTTCTTAAATAACCCCCATAGTATTATATCTCTGCATTATTCTGTATAATATTCATCCACTCTTTGGCTATTACTGTTTTGAAACAACACCCTATAGCGGGGGACTCCAACCCTCCTCCTTAAGGCCCACCAATAGTTTATGTTTTGGTGGCACCTTGAAGAAGTGACAGTCGGTCACGGAACGCGTGGGTGGAAGGATAGTGTTGCTCGGCGGGCGGAGATCATATTTTTCACTGAGGTGATTATATTTTAAATCTGTTAGTGTTAGTTCAATTTAATGTTTCCCTATGGCACTTTGGTATTGCACATTGGCACTTTAGCACATAGATTATAGATATACTTTTTCTGGGAGGAATATCATGGTATAGTATGGATAGTGGGGATAGATTGGGTCTCTTCTGCTGGGTTTGGTTTATGTTTGTATATGTCTTTTAAATGTCTGTGATGATCTTTGTATTGTCTTTAATGTTTTTTTAAAAGAATTTTGATGAATTAAATTGATGGATATTAAACTATTGATGGTGTTGTCTTATTAGCAGGGTAAGAGTGGTGCCTTTTTGGTCCTGTTTTTGCGGTGTACTGGAGCCGCAAGTTTTTGTATATTGCCCCATAGTATTATATCTCTGCATTATTCTGTATAATATTCATCCACTCTTTGGCTATGACTGTTTTGAAACAACACCCTATAGCGAGGGACTCCAACCCTCCTCCTCAAGGCCCACCAACAGTTTATGTTTTGTGGATCTCTGCATAGCTTGCTCTATAGCTCTGAGCACTAATTACTTCACCTGTGCAGAGATCGGCAAAATTTGGCCAGTTAGCAGGAGAGTTGGGGACCCCTGCCTTACAGGGTATGCAGAAACATTTGGAGAATTACTTAGCAATCCTTATAAAGTGCTGTTATTTAGAAACAATAAATATCCTTACCTCACCTGTAAAAATGTCATATCACAGGTGCAGGTGATTTTTGTAGAAAAATAACAAATGAAATGATTTGGCGAGACGTATCTCTGGGTGCACATTCGGGTGAGAATTGCAACCTGCATCTCAGTGAGCTTTTTAAAGTGGACCAACACCCAGGGGGGATCGGCCTGGGAATCTATAAGATTCCCGGGCCGATCAGATCCCTCCCCGCGGGACATCCAAAATCGGGATGCCCCGTGGGGTGAAACCCCCCAGGACGCCCAGAAACCTTACCTTATCCCCGTTCCAACGGCGCATGCGCGGCCGCATCTTGCGCTTCCTTCTAGCAGGGCGCCGTTTGTGAATGGCCGGCGCGGGCACGCTCCCTGTTAGAGGGAAGCACGAGACGCGGCCTCCAGCGCGCTCAGAGCCACTGTGGTTGTCCGTCGCTTGTCCGTACATACCACAGCGGCTCTGAGCGCTCTGATTGGACGAGCGCTCGCGTAGGAGCAGGGTGAGGTGAGTTATTTAGGGCGATCGGGGGGTTTCACGCAGTGGGGGGGTGCCCCGCGGAAGTGGACCAAAACCCAGGATAGTGAAAATCCTGGGTGTTGGTCCACTTCAACTTTAAAAAATGTTTGTTCTAATTTGCAAATGCTGTTCATCTGCAAATGTGATGGGATGAGCAAACCAAATTAATCTAATCGGAATTCTGGCCGTATTTCAGTGAAATCCGAAATTCATCTGCGAAGTTAACACCTCTTCAGCGTACCAGATACCACTGAATGTCAGCATTTGACATCTGAAGTCAGTTATGATGACTGCAGTCGGGTGGACACACCCCGTTGAGGACAACGAGCATGCAGATAAGCTTTCCTGAAATGACCAATTGTTGGAGCAGCAGTCCGGATGGCTGCTCTCAGACATCATTGGAGGTGAAGATGCTGGATGTGGAGGTCCTGGGCTGGCATGGTTACACGTGGTCTGTGGTTGTGAGGCCAGTTGGATGCCTCTGAAATGCCTTTGGAAATGGCTTATGGTACATAAAGGAACATTCAATTAATGGGCAACAGTTCTGGCGGACATTTCTGCAGTCAGCATGCCAATTGCACACTCCCTCAAATCTTGCGACATCTATGGCATTGTGCTGCACATTTTAGAGGGTGTGGCCAGCCTAAGGCACACCGGTGCAGTATATTTATATGCCACACCTGTGAGGTGGATGGGTTATCTCGGGATAAGGAGAAGTACTCACAAGCACAGATTTAGCCAAATTAGACAAGAGAAAAATATCTTTTGTGTACATAGCAACAGTCTTAGATCTTTGAGTTCAGCTCATGAAAGTTGGAAGCAAATACAAAAGTGTTCATAGTTAAAGTGGACAAATAGCGCAATTGGCCGTCCAGTGCACACATGGGTAGCCAGTGCTGCCATTGTTCCGACCACTGAAATGTGCTGCCCACGTGAGTGCCGGCAGCCAATCACTGCACTGGATTCCTGACGGGGGAGCTAGGTTAAAGTGGACCAACACCCATGGCTGATCGGCCCTGGAATCTATAAGATTCCCGGGCCAATCAGCTCCCTCCCCGCGGGGCATCCGAAATCGGGATGCCCCGCTGTGTGAAACCCCCCAGGACGCCCACAAACCTTACCTTCTCCCCGTTCTAATGGAGCATGCGCGGGCCGCGGGCGCATCTCGCGCTTCCCTCTAGCAGGGCACCTGTTAGAAGGAAGCGTTAGAGGCGGCCTCCAGCGCGCTCACAGCTGCTGTGGTTGTCCGTACATACCACATCGGCTCTGAGTGCTCTGATTGGACGAGCGCTCGCGTAAGTGCGGGGTGAGGTGAGTTTTTTTGGGCGTTCTGGGGGTGCCCCGCAGAAGTAGACCAAAACCCAGGATAGTGAAAATCCTGGGTGTTGGTCCACTTTAAGGTGAGATTTTCTGGCGTTCTGTGGTGTTATGTGTGGGGGGCACCAGCATTTTGGATGCCCTCCCCAGCCTGTCATATAGAGTCGTGGACCAACACCCGTGCGGTGCTGGTGTTGGTCCACTTTGGGTGTATTTAAGAAAATAAAGATAGCTTGATAATTTAACATGACCGGCAAAGTGGCAAAATATCTGGAGCTATGATTTTTTTTCAAGCAGCAAACGTATAGAAGCTCTTTGGGTCATAACAATCAACACAAACCTCCACTGAAAATGTATCACTGCATGTCATACATGTGTTTCCATTTTATCCAAGTGGCAGACAGCTGTTTGTGAACATGTTAAGTATGTTAATGAGTTAATTGGAATGAACTGTCTCGTTCTTGTTAATAATATTGCATGATAAACTCACTCTTGTCAGCTGTTTTTTTTTTCTTCTTTGCACGAGCCCACACGCAGGTTTTTTAGTAAAATTCAATTCTCCCCCCACCTTCTTTCTTTACATTACTCTGCCATTGGTAACCTTAAACAAAAATGATTAATGGCCGACTCTCCGCTCTAATCTTAGGTCACCAAATTCTAGACCTTCCCAGCAGGGTAAATAATATTTTTCACCCCAAATTCTACCCCTGTAAGCTGGAAGATTTGTAATGAAAGATTTTCGCGTAGTGCATCCCTAAGCTAATCCAAATGAGTCAAGCTCCTTGGTTAATCAATACAGCGTTTTGTAAAAAGGCAGATGTTGCCCCGCGAATTGCAAATGAATGATTTGCTTGTCAATCTGATTAATGGCAAACCCATCAATTTAGCAGTTAGTTCCTTCCTGCTCTTAATATGGTTTTCTTTGATTGCTAATGAGCTTTTCTGAAGAAACTGTAACCCTTAACACACCGTCAAATCTAGCCTGGTCTTGGAAGTGTTATGAAAAGCATATTGTGTGTGTATATATATATATATATATATTCTTTAAAAGGGAAAGTCCACTTTCGTGGCATTTTTGAAAGTATTTATTTTGTGTGTCAGAATGATGTCCTCAAGTTACTGAGCTGATCTAGAACTTTTTTTTTACATTTTGTCTTATGTTTTATGGAAGCAGTTTTCATTACCTGCAACTGTTGCTTTTGGCAGCTGACCATCGTGGGCTTGATTGGTCAAGCACTATAGGGTTTATTCAGCACTGGACAAGAAAAAATTCTTGCTTTCTTGACCGATTCAGGGGACACATGCAAAAGTAGTCGAGAAAGCTGTTCGAGATCTCCCGCATCCATGTTTAAAAAGAAACAAAACCAATTTGGACCAAAAGGATTTTGTTCCTCTGTGGCGGGGCAGCCCGATTTAGGATTTACCACTGTGTGTATCCCCCAGGACTGTTGAAAAACTTGCCTCTTTCTGGATCCCATATTGGCTCAGCCAATCAGCATTGCACATTCAATTCAGATTTCCTTGGCCACTCTTAGCTCAGCGCGTGCAGAAAATCTGCATAGAGCGAGCGCTGCCAGCCACATCCCTGTCCACCTTTAACTGTGGGCCATTCAGAAAGGCCTGGCTTTGGTACACGCACCAGGTAGAGGTATGCTTGGGATGTAGTCATGGCAAGGGCTGCAGGAAAAGGTTGGTAAATAGTGTAATCTGGGGTATTTCACACAGCAGGGCTTTCCAATTTAGGATACACAAGAGAGAGGGAGACCACCCCCTCTCGAGCTCTATAGACTTGAGGGGGGTGGTTGCTCTTTTTTAAACCAAAACAACACCCATTTTCTCACTACAAAGCATGGTCACGTGACTTCCGCATTGCCAAAGGTTCAGTAGATTGTCCTTTCTTTCTTTTGCCTGCCCGACTTTGGAGAGTATATTGATTTGTAGAAATTCAATAGAGTGTATGCCTAACATGTTAAGTAATCGTGTTTATTCCTCCCTTTCTTTTAAAATAATCACACAATACAATAATTATTAATAATACGTATATTTAATTAGTACTTTAAAACTTGTTTTAAATGTAATAATTAAAAGATATCACTATTTACTATAAGTGATATTAAATACATTTCCCTCAGTAAGGTATTCATGAAAAAATTCAATTTCTCTAAAAAGGCGACTGAAACAAACCAAAAGCACCACTCTCGCCAGTAAAACTATGGAGGGAATTATGCAACCAATTTCTTGCCTTACCAGCATGTCTCTAAGGTTAATTGTGTCCCTGAATCAGGCGAGCATGACCGTGTTTGCGAGAATTTTTGTCATAATTACAGATTTCGCCTGCGAACTAGCCTCGTAAGCGGAGTTTGCAGCCAGTATGTTGCCGCAGAGTCCTTGGCTCTTGGTGCTCTGTGGCCATTTCCTGGCATGCCGGCATACGCATATGGTTTGTTTGTTTGCTTGTTTGTTGTAAGGCTCTTACCGTCTCGCCGTCCCCGGTCCCGCGGTGCGTCTTCGGGCAGCCCGCTGCCGCCTCCTGTCCGGCGGTCCCCTCGCGTTGCTGCCTCCCGGCGCTGCTGTGGGGTCCGGGGTTCGGCGGTGGGGTGTGGTGGTGGCCGCGCTGCGGCTCTTCCTCCGACGCGGCTCTTCCTCCTCCTGGCGGGGGCGCGCCCGGCCAGCAACGTGCTCGCGCGCGCACGTTCTCTTTATGCCTCCCGGCGGCGCTTCCCCCAGCTTGTCCGCCGGAGGCGGATTTGAAGTACCCTATCATCTGCATCCTGGTGGGAGTCGAGCCCAGGGACTGGACGGCCTGTCTGGCCTGGGCAGTTCAGTTCCTGGGACCGCTCCCGTTTTCTAAGTTGCACCAATCATTCCATTTCCCTCCTTGAGTTCCCCTTCCTACTGGCCAGTACTTCCTTTATATTCAGGCTGCTCCATTTTCCCAGTGCCCGTTATAGCCTCTGGGTTGTTGGGAGCGTTATAGATTGTCCTTAATCGTTTATACTCGGCTTGTTATTTCTGACCATCCTTGCTTGCTGCCTGCCCTGACCTTTTGCCTGCCTGACTTCGATTTCGCCTGACCCTTCTGATACCTCGCTTCGTGACTTCCTGGATTGACCTCGGCTTGTTTTGACTCCTCTTTGTTACCTCCACTGGATACTTCGCTTTGTGATCTCCTGGTTTGACCTCGGCTAATTTTTTGGACATTCTCCTCTAAGCATCCTCCTTTGGAACTCCCTGCCGTTCATCAGTCTCCACCTTAAGCTAGTAATCTTTGCGCCCATTAAGTCCTGGGGGTAACCGAGTCTGGAGAGGCATAATCCGCGTCTCCTGCGAGCGGGGACTTGTCTATAGGCAGAAGAGGCGGTGGAGATTGGGGATTATCAGCTTAAGACAGAAAGGTGTCCGGCACAGCCTAACATTTGTTTTCCCTTGCGGAACCCCACCTTTGGGGCATCCCATGTAGTGTGCATCCCCACAGCGTCACGCACTTTCTTCTTCCTTGTTCTTACCTGATTTCCCCTAGTGGTTTCTGCCATCTTCTCCCACCCCAGCTTTACTTTCTGCAGCCTGCATTAGGATTAAAAAGCACACCACACTGCATATTTTTTTAACGTTTGTCTTTGGGACTTTTTCAAACTTGTCCTTCAAAACTTTTTTTTTTGCTAAAAAGTGCAAACATTAAAATTGTTAAAAACTTTAACAAATTTATTTTTTTCCATTTTGAGGCCTTTCTGGGTGTGGTCCCCTGGCTCTGCTCCATGGCACCTGTAAAGACAAAAGAAAGGCATGCCAACATCTGCTTGAACACATGTGTGCCAGTTCTCCCTGGCCAATGCCCCAAATGCTCAATACTTACTGCCTCCTTGTTGTTGTCAATTTTATGCAGCCACCCTCTTCCTCGGCACCATGCCTTCACCTGTAAGGACATGAAAACATATTTTAGAACTAGGCACATGTGTGTTGTTGGATATGATCTTGGGGGGCATCAACTTGATTTTTCGGGAACCCATCCGAGTGGCCCATAGCGGCATACTTTCCCTGGACAAGGAGTCTGTAGTGAAAGAGAAGCACAAAACACAAGAACTTAGCATACATGTCATCGGGAGTTCCTTGCTTTGAGCTGTGTGTTTTTTGTTCTTTGTCCTACCGGAGTTCTCTTGTGCTGTGTGTGACTCCAAGCCAACACCCGGGCCTCCTCCACTTCGGCTGGTTCCTGTGCTGGTGATGGGGAGTCCGAGTAGGAGCATGAGGATGCTGGTATTCTTCAGGGACGATGTCTTACCCGCACTCCCAGTCTTTGGCTTGGCACTGGTCGGCCCCTTCTGCTCCAGTGGGCTTGATTCTCTGTCAAAAATTCGATGTTAGAATATTCAGTCACATAGTTCTGCATTAGTGGGCAACTTATCTATGGACAAGGCACTTACCTTGGAAGTTCTGGCAGAAAAACTTCCTCACCTGGGGCCTCTGCCTTCTTTTGAGGTCTGACCAGTGCTGCATTATTTAGGTTTGCATGTGAGCCGTTGGCCCCTGGACTTTCAGGGCTTGAAGTCATATTGCTCCGTCATAAAAGTCTGCAATGGGAAAGCACAATAAAAATTTAACTTTACTGTAGTACATGTGTTGCCCTAGTTTAGGTCTACATGCACACTTACCTTCCCCTTATTGTGGCGTGACCATTCTCCAAGCAAATTTTCCCCGTTAAATACTCGGGCCTTTCACCCCCCCCCATGTGCAGCAAGCCAATGCATGCATTGGCCTACCCGTTTTGGCGGGCGAGTGACCTGGACAGTATGTGCATATGCACCACTGAGTAGGCACATGGCATTACTCCAAAATAGCATGTGCATAGGCATCTCCAAAGTGCTCCCTTCGGCTGCACCTAGGCAACCTGGTGGACCCAGATCCCCAGCCAGCCAAGACTGGCGGATTGTAAGGTCCATGGCCATGCTCCTGTCTCATCCTGCAACAGTGTACCCTACCTCCCTGTGTACACACATCTGAGCCCCCACAGACTCCCCTCCAAACAGGTAAGGGTGGTACATGTTACAGTGGCCGGAGCGTATGACTGATGGCATGTTCACTAAGGCACATGTGGTAAGGCACACTAATGGTGGAGGCCTGTTTCACGTCTAGGCCTTAAACAAGAAGATAGGGGTTTGGTCTGCATGTTTTGTCACTCTTAAGTCGACCCAAAGCCTGTTTGACATTGAAAACCAGGCCTCCGTCATTACTGTGTGCCACGCCATGTGCCTTGGTTCATAGCAGCATGGCATAGCATGGGCACTTACCAGCATAATGCACTCCTGCTCATCTGTGATAAACAGGAATGATGCCATGGTGCAGAGTGTCTCTTCCAGCTTCTTCCATAGCCCGGAAATGTGCTGGCCAGCATGCATACACCCATGAAGTTGTAGCCTCTAGCTTGCAAATGCCTGTGCTCACCTGTTAAATAAAGTCTTAATTGGTGCTCAATTATCCACCCACTTGTGTGGATACACCCTGACACACCTGACCACTGTACTTTGATGGCAGTGCTTACTCAAGCCTGAAAGATGCCATGAGGTTGATGCAACCGCAGTCCCCAGAGCCCGGGAATCCAGGCATAGCAGATGGGATGCAGCACCCGGCCAATGCACCGCAGCCCTGGCCCCAGGCATCACCCAACACACCCCACCATGCTCCAGGCATGGCTCAGGACACCAGAGTCCAGTGCGCACACCAGGGCAGGCCCCACTGCAGAGCCCACTATTGAGCCCAGGGTGGAGCCCAGGGCGGAGCAGCAGAGCCACAGCCGGTGTTGCACACAAGAGTGAGTGCTTGGCTGGGGCACACATGTTTGAATAGCAAGAGCAGGGTTTATCTACAATTGCAAAAATGTGGCAGACACACATCGCTGTGGTGCCCAGTGTGTACCCCATGTTGAGTAGCTTATGGAGTGAAGCTAAGGAATGTGTTTAGCTTACATTGTTTCTTCCTTGCCTTGCCACCCACCCATCCACCAGCCCTGCCTCCACCTCCAGCACCCACTGGGCCTCCAGCCACCCTGGCCCTGCTTCCTACACAGGAACCAACACCCAGACCTGGACCATCAACTAACCCAACCCACAGTGAGAGGACCCAGCCATTAAATGAGGTAAATGTGGGTCTGAAATGTGCTGATGGAAAGAGAAATGGGTGATGTGTAGACTCACACTAATGAAATGAAGTAATGTATATACTATGTGGGACTGCGGTCCCGAACAAACATTAATGTTTACCTTTATCCACACAGACTCCACCTCTCCTGGAAGCCAAACAGGACATGGAGGAGTCCCAGGGCCAGCTTAGCCAGCAGATGTCACCAAATAGGCTGAGGACACCAACAACAAGTACTACCCCCTGGAAACCCAGGCCTCCTTTCAACTATATCCCCCCAGATTGTGGGCAGGATTCTAGCCCCTCTGAGTCCACCAAGTGCCCCGGAGGCAGGCAGCCATGCCCTGCAGCCTGATGCCAACTCTTAATGGCATGGCATCGTCAAATGATGGAGGAAGACTGGTGTGCCAACAGCTTCAACTACCACTGTAACCCAACAAGGTAATCGTGCGGAGAACTGCCAGTCTGCTCTATGAGGACCTTGCTGCAGGGGTGGTGGAGCAGCAGCATCTCAATAGCAATTTTGAGGTGCTGATTGCCCAACCACAACTGCAAATGGACTAAACAAATACAAAATATCTCCCGAAAGGAAAGCTGATGAGATAGGGGGCCACATTTGCAAGTAGGTCTTGAATTTTAGTGGCAATATACAGACAAATTGCAGGACAAATGAAATGTAAGGCAAACTACAAGAACAAAGGACTAAATACTTAGAACAGGGGGAATAAGAACTGAAACTAGGGATGTGAGCACACAATTACAGAGAGAGGGCAGGAAGACAAATGGGGAGTATGGAGGTGCGTCTGCACCATGTGTTCTGGTTTGGAAAGTGTGATGACTGACAGTGGCAACCCTCACATTACTGGGATAGGGAAATGGGGGGTATATACTGGAAGTCTGCCTTTTCTACACGTTGAGAAGGCGAGCGAGGATACCGCCACGAGAGAGGCCATACTGAGGGGCTTCTGGATGCCATTCTGCCCCCCTTCCATCCTTTGTCTTCCTGTTCCAGCTCAGTGGAAAGGAGACCAGTCCTATATCCCGCATTTGACAATCGGGGGTAAAAGCCAGCACCTGACTCGCAAAAACAGCTTTATACACCAGGTATTTAAATGATTGATTAGATTTTGTAGTCTTTGCGTCATTGTCCTTTTCTTTTCTTCTTTTACATTATATATGATATATAAATTTAATTCACGTAAGATTAAAAGGGGATTTGTTTTCCCTTTCTCTCCTTTTATCTTACACATATATAATTATATAGAACTATTTGCCAGCATAGTAATTTGTTTTTATTTAATCAGCAGATGCATTGGCACCTTTTGACTTTTTTGACAGTATTCTTTCTCTTATTCTGCATCTGGCATAAGTGGCATAAGTGGTTGTGTAAGTTCGAGAAAATGAAAACGTATCACAGAACGATCATCTGTTTACATATGTGTTTAAATTATGTAACGCCTCATGCTTATTCTCCAGACATACAGTGAAGGTAAATGTATTCCCCTGAGGAAGCCCAACATTGCAACATCTAACAAGGGCGAAATTTATTGGAAACACTACCTTCATGAATATTCTCTATCAGCTACTAAAAATATGGAGATTAATTGAAGTTACTTGCTTTACTAATGATGGGTTCCAGTTCTATGTGAATCCTTTATATGTCACTTTTTATTTTTTAACATGTAAACTATTGCATTTTTTAAGGAAGCACCATTTAACGTTCATTATATTGAATGCACACAATTATTGGGTAAGGGAGTCGTCTTCAGTGAGCACTTTGCTCAGGTATAAAAATGTATAGACAAATCGGCAACACTAAAAAAGCCAAAAAAATAATCCTATGGGGCCCAGCTGATAACAACACCCAACATTGCAAAGGCTAACAAGCAAAATTCAGAAAGGCAAAACTAATACACACACTTACCCAGAAGTCAACTGCCACTAAGATCATCAGTCTCAAACAGTGAATAGAGATTGGAGCTCCGCAGGATGAAGTTGTCATGGCTGGAGGCAGGGAAACCTGCCGAGACACTAAAAAAAATGTAGATTGGGACCAACCACACACTGGACATTCAATGAATGCTCCATCTTACGGTTTCTGGATTCAGAGTGCCCAATGAGCAACAAGGATTTGCTAGATTATGGGAGCAGAACAAAGGCTAGCATAAACAGAGGAGACTTGGCAAGGAGGAGGACCAATGAGCACCTAAACATACCTATACATATACTCCTGGTCCAGCAACACCCATGACATTAGGCAGGATGTTTGAAAAAACCCAACTTCACTACGTTCCAAGCTGCCATGCTGTTAGGAAAACAGATGTATTTCTCCTGCAGGGCAGCCATGCCATTGAGAAATTTAGTCAGGGCCCAGCTCAGCGACGGCTAGACAGACATGCCCCAAGCCTCTGGAAGGAGCCATTCGCTAAAAAAATGATGGCAGCCAACTAATTTGGTCATACCATCAATCGCATGCCCCTTTCTTGTGGCGGGGGGGGGGGGGGCAACCATGTCTGCACCGTTGAGTAAAGCTTCTCAAGAGAAAGGCAGTTCAGTTGGGTCAATTTGAACTCCTGTTGATCAGACATCCAATCAACGTCCAGACGATGGCGGCTATGCCTTAGCTCCAGAAGGTACAAGATGAGCAGCCCACTGCACTGCAGATGCTCATACTCATACCAGAAACTCATTAAGGGCCTCCGTCACGTCCTGCAAGCAAACAGAGGGCGTAATTTGAGACCAGTAACTTCCGTTTTTTATTGCCTCGCCAAAGGCCAAATCAGGGCTCAGTATAATGTGCAAACGCAGGCTAAAACTGTAAACTTACGAAACCGAGAATGCATAAACTCGGTTGCGTATTAATACATTGAATGCTCATTTTTGCATACATATAATGAAAAGTCACGGATAACACAAAACTCAGGCAAAAAGGACCACACTGAATAGCATAAAGGCTAAAACTGATATTTTTGAGCATTCCTGCATGCTAGAAATCAGGCTATGAGAAATATAGGTGGCAAATATAGCCTATGTAGTAACATGTTTTAACAGTTAGCAGTACTACAACAGGGTTTTACACTATGGTGCGCTCAACAATCAGCATTTGGAGTGTGCCAAGTCAAGCCCTGTGCTACTGAAATAGGTATACTGTAAAATAAATAGTAAAACATACCCCAAGTCTGTACACCAAGAAGAGAGTAGTGAGTAGCTCAGCACATTGGGGACATTTTGGCACGAAAAAATATAGACTTTCAAAAATACTAGAGATGAGCGAACTTCTGGAAAGTTCGATTCGGGCGATTCGCCGAATTTCCCCGAGAAATTCGGGTTCGCCCGAATTGAACTTTCACGGATCGCTCATCTGAAAAAAAATGCCGGCATGGTGGGAGCGGGCAGGCCGGCTACGCTGTCAGCGGGCGGTGGAAGCCGGCCCGCTGACAGCGCAGCCGGCCTGCCCGCTCCCACCATGCCGGCATTTGTTTAAAATGCAAACACTTACCTGCATGGTCGGAGCGTGGAGGCCGGCGCCGCACTCAGCTGTCATCAGAGGACGCGTCATCAGAGGGCGCCTGAGAGCGGCGCCGGCCTCCACGCTCCGACCATGCAGGTAAGTGTTTGCATTTTAAACAAATGCCGGCATGGTGGGAGCGGGCAGGCCGGCTGCGCTGTCAGCGGGCCGGCTTCCACCGCCCGCTGACAGCGTAGCCGGTCTGCCCGCTCCCACCATGCCGGTATTTTTTTTTTTTTATTTCAGGGAAAATTCGATCGGCACGCCCCCAAAAAAATTCGGGTTCGTGCCGAATCGAATTTTCCCTGAAATTTGGAGCGAATTCCGGTTCGGCCGAACCGGTTCGCTCATCCCTAAAAAATACCATCAAAAGTGACTAATACAAAGTTTCTGAGGCACAGCTAAGAACTAGAGTAATAAACAGAAGGGCTGTATTTAGTGTTCATGCTGCCCTTGGAACTTAAAGTGCTTTCTACCGTTTTTGTTTAGTTAGATCGCAGTCCAGGTATAACAAAAATGTATGGTGGGGGAGAGGGTGAAAGGGGAGTGCATTACATCACCCCAAACGGGAGACGCTCTGGCTGCAGACTGCATTTAACCACTTGACCCTCTATGGCTGGGGGTACTTGTTGGGTGCCGCAAAAATATTTTTCCCCCATTTTTTTTTAGTAACAGCAATGCCACCCTAGAGGTGGCCACCCGAGGCACAGTTCTATGTGGCCTAATGTGAAATATGGCTTTGATTGGAAAAGAAAAGGTTATTTTTCTGGTTTATTTTAAAGTGGACCATCACCCCGCTCCAACGGCGCATGCACGGGCGCTCATCCAATCAGCGTGCTCAGAGCCGTTGAGGTATGCGTGTCAAAGCTGCGTCAAAGCTCAGCAGCTCCGAGCACGCTGGCGGCCGTATCTCGCGCTTCCCTTTAACAGGGAGGCGCAGGATTCACGAATGGCCGGTGCGGGCACGTGCCCTGCTAGAGAGAAGCGCAAGATGCGGTCCGCGCATGCGCCGTTGGACCAGGATTTAGGTAAGTGCAGCGGGCATCCTGGTGGGTATCACACAGCGGGGCATCCTGATTTTGGATGCCCAGCGTGGAGGGATTGGATTGGGCTGGGTGTTGGTCCACTTTAAGAAAATCTCTTGTACCTGTGCTGGGGCAGCTCTACAGATAAGGTGCAGACTGTTTCTTACCAGAAATTAATTTTATGTAAAAGTTTAGTAATTACAACTGCCTATTAGAATTCAAATGCAATTCCAATAGGCTACTGTTACTTCCATACTTGGAGCACCGTTAGAACTGCCCAATAGCTGGTTATTTATGTGTTTCTTTATTATTGTTATTATTTATTACTTATTGTTTATTTTGTGACATTATCTTCCTTGGCTCATTTAATTATTCTTATAATAGGTCAGATATAACAGAGATGCAGCGAATACACATTGATACAGGAGTACCTTAGAAATGAGCGTCCTGCCCTTGTGGGCTTGCAAGCTAAAGGGTAAAAAGTGGAGAAGGGAGGTCTCCACAATTTTCTGACTTTATTGTGTGAATAATGAGAGAAATAACCCCAGAATATCTAACTCATTATCGGCCAGATCTTGCCAATTCACTCTGGTTGCCACATCCCCTCTATGTCCAGGGTGGCTGCATTAGCAGCTCAGTGCCCGTCAGACCAGGAGGGGGCACCTGACCTGGTAGACTTGTAGAGAGGATGTCGCCCGGAGGGGGGACAGGTGAAGAAGAAGCAGCAATGGGGAGGATGTGGGTGTCCTCTGTCACTGCTGAAGGACATCAGCTGGAGGAGGAGGATGTCGCCAAGTGCTGGAATGGGAACTGAGCTAAGCTTATTTTTTTATTGCTTTATGCAACATCAAACGACCCAGATTCTCCCATTGGTGGGTCGAGAACTGTCTAGACACGAGGGTAACTTGCTGCCCACTGGTAGTAGTGCCCCTTTATTTTCTACAGACTCTGCACCATCTGCTGTCCCCAAGAGAGTTGCAAATGTTCAACAGTATCTTTAGAGGGTTAATTTGGGGTAAGCATCACTCTATCACCTTGTCCATCCTTCAGCAATATCCAACAAGTGGGGGGGATAAACTTCCCAGATTTGGGCAAATATAACCTTGTGGCCCTGACTCGCTGCCTTAGGGACTGGCTTCATGGCACATCAAAATATACAAATACTTTAATGGACCAGATCCAGAAACCAACCTATTGTTCTTACTACAGACACATAAAAAGATACTTCCTGAGTCTGGTACAATAATCATTCCTTAATAATTATGCGGCTCCTCAGGCATAGGATACGCTGTAAAGCTGACCTTAATAGCCACTCATTTCTCTTCTTGCTGATACTTGACAGTAAAGAGGCTAGTGCAGGACTCCGTTACACCCCAGAGGGCCTAAGGCAGTAGTCCTCAAACTTCCTCCTCAAGGAGACAGGCCAGGTTTTGCAGCTCTCCACGCTACTCCACAGGTGAATTAACTGGTGCTCAGACAGAGCTATAGCCCTAATTATTACATGTGTGCATCAGCATAGAGAGCTGCAAAACCTGGCCTGTCTCGGCCCTTGAGGAGGAAGTTTGAGGACTACTGGCCTAAGGGATTGGAAGCAGGTGGCCACTATTGGAGGATTCCAACTGCTCTGGCTGTTTAGCTGAATGGTATTGGAAGGGTTGGATTGGTTGGGCAATGGCTCAGCCACCATCTTTTTTGGACCAAAGATCCCTGGAGCATGTAACCCGGGGCGGGGTTACATCTAACACACATGAGTAGCATGTAATTCTGTGGATTTGTTCCTTAAAACCAAAATAAGCCACACCCTAAACCAAACCCCCTACCCAAAACCTGGATTAAGCTTTCCCACTTCAAGGTCAATTTATGAAAAGAGTGGGCATGCTGAAATCGCGATGGGGGAGGGTCTGTCCACAAGCTCACCAGTTGCTAGGCTTGCACTGCGCGACACGGTACTAGAATGGATCAGCTGGGGGGGGGGGGGGGGGGTGAGTGGCATTTGTTTTCTGCATGCTAGAAGACCCCTAACATCTTTTACATAGCAGGCAGAAGGATGTTTCCCTGAACTATATTCTTATTTGCCTTATTTAAAGGGACAGTCCAGGCAATGGCAATAATAAGGCAGCAAGTAGCTCATCTGAAACCTGCCCCATGTGTCTCTCCTCCGTTTCCTGGTAGAAGCCATTGCAGGCCTCCAAATGTGCCCCTCCTTTTCATAAAAGTAGTCTAACAGCCACTTGGTCCCTTGGAGCTCTCAGCACAATTGAGCATGGCTGTAGCAATAACCTTTATCGCCGGAGGGCTTCCCCGCCAGAGACGTCCTTTTCCCAATGGTGAGAGGTGCTGCAGGAATCCCAGAGTCATCCGTGAGGAACCAGGAACAGCCCTTACAAGGGCTAGTGAATTGTAATATAGCGTTTCCCCCAATAAGAGACAGAACTCAGTATTGAGGGTGAAGATGAACTTAACTTTATTAGTGCCACCCTGTGCCTTATTTGCAAGGCTCCATGCAAGGGGACCTCCCCCGTGGACCTGATGGAGAACTGCATGACAAACACACAGACCAATGGGAGCAGGGCACACAATCCCTCAACTCTGCCGGTGACGCAATCAGCAACACAATAGCAGTCTGTAACTCAATCAATAACACAATGGCAGTAACGCAATCAATAACACAATGGCAGTCTGTAACGCAATCAATAACACAATGACAGTCTGTCTGGGACATGCTCAAGAAAATGAAAGTAATGGGTCTATGCAAAAACAGTGCCTTTAAAATCCAAAGGCAGAGTCTGTCACAATGGCAAACTCCAATGA
Source organism: Gastrophryne carolinensis (assembly GCA_027917425.1). NCBI lineage: Eukaryota > Metazoa > Chordata > Amphibia > Anura > Microhylidae > Gastrophryne > Gastrophryne carolinensis. The sequence goes on from CM051241.1 coordinate 38,631,889, forward strand.
TTCCACAGCTAGCTGTCTCTGACCACAGCAGAACAGGAACATGACTCATAAAGCTGCTGCATGACACATACTTCTCAGCTCAGCCACAACCCAAAATTGAGAGATTTTGAGATGCTATGAAATGTCTTGTTTCACAATGTTATCTATGGGAGACAAGTGAGGAGAAAGTTAGTATGTGCCGGGCAGGGACTTCGGGTCCCTTTCCAGTCATAAAGAAAAACATTTTTTCCACTTTTTCTCATGGTAAGCAGTGATTCCAGCATGGAGTGCATTGAGTGCAGCGGCATCCATCAGGGGGTGTGCCGAACCTGCCTTTCCACACCCCCTCCATTGCAATGACAGGAGTAGGGGTGTGGGGGCAATGCTGCTGGAAGTAGGAATCCCTGAATCTCCTCCCTTGGAAAATATGTTGATGCCAGGGGTGCACAGAGGAGCTGCAGTGTACAAAAGGTGAGTATAGGCTTTTCTTTGTTATGCCTGGACAGTCCCTTTAATTTTGGAGACTCTGTGAGCTGTGGTTTCATTTTTGCATTTGACGTTTGAAAGGCTAGAGAGTAGCAGGTGAATGTGATACAGTAAATGGTGCCGTCCAGGTGTCAGTCACCTTCTCTGCATGAATTACCTGCTTCAGGAAAGCCTTTATTTCTCTCAGCAGCTGTGAAAGGATTTGTTTAACAAGCCTAAATGATCTCTTTTTTTTTGATCCCTCGGCTGTGGAAGGAACTGTTGTGCACCAGCGGGGTGAAATAATTCATGTGTGCAACAGGGCTACTTAGGATTCTATTTATTAAAATGTCAGCTTCTCAGCTTTGACTTAAGGCAACTGGAAATTTTGTAAATATTTGTTATCTGCAATTGTGATGCTTTTTGCTGATCTAATACGTTCAAATATGTTCAAATAACTGGAATATAGATATGCAGGGCTGAATAGCTATGCCCTGAGGGGGCTACCACGGGGTAATGGATGGTGTGGAAGCACAACCTATTATTTTGCCAGCATAAGACGGTTGAGGGGAGGAAGATAAGAAAAGAAATATTATGAACCAAATGCATAAATATGAGGGCACCCACCGCAGAATGAATAGGGAAACCTCCCTACCAAATATATCTCCTACCAGCACTTTACCTGTGATTTCCCTGGCGGTGCCCCCCAGACACTAGAAATTTTGTACCCCCTGTTCTCTATCTGCAGGCTCTATGCTGCAACCCCATCTCTGTCCCTATCCATGCTGTACCCCCATCTCTGCCCCACTCCGTTCTGCACCCCCATCTCCACCTGCTCCATGCTGTACCCCATCTCTGCCCAGCTCCATGCTGTACCCCATCTCTGCCCAGCTCCATGCTGTGCCCCATCTCTGTCCCTATCCATGCTGTACCCCATCTCTGCCCCACTTCATGCTGCACCCCCATCTCCACCCGCTCCATGCTGTACCCCTATCTCTGCCCCACTTCATGCTGCACCCCATCTCTGTCCCTATCCATGCTGTACCCCCATCTCTGCCCCACTCCGTGCTGCACCCCCATCTTCACCCGCTCCATGCTGCACCCCCATCTCCACCCGCTCCATGCTGTACCCCATCTCTGCCCCACTTCATGCTGCACCCCCATCTTCACCCGCTCCATGCTGCACCCCCATCTCCACCCGCTCCATGCTGTGCCCCATCTCTGCCCAGCTCCATGCTGTGCCCCATCTCTGCCCAGCTCCATGCTGTGCCCCATCTCTGCCCAGCTCCATGCTGTGCCCCATCTCTGCCCAGCTCCATGCTGTTCCCCATCTCTGCCCAGCTCCATGCTGCACCCCCATCTCTGCCCCACTTCCTGCTGCACCCCCATCTTCACCCGCTCCATGCTGTACCCCATCTCTGCCCCACTCCGTGCTGCACCCCATCTCCACCTGCTCCATGCTGTGCCCCTTCTCTTCCCAGCTCCATGCTGTGCCCCATCTCTGTCCCTATCCATGCTGTACCCCCATCTCTGCCCCACTTCATGCTGTACCCCCATCTCTGCCCCACTCCGTGCTGCACCCCATCTCCACCTGCTCCATGCTGTGCCCCTTCTCTTCCCAGCTCCATGCTGTGCCCCATCTCTGTCCCTATCCATGTTGTACCCCCCATCTTTGCCCCGCTGCATGCTGAACCCAGATCTTTATCCCAATCCATGCTGTGCCCCCATCTCTGCCCCTATTCATGCTGTGTCCCATCTCTGCCCCCTACCCATGCTGTACCCCCATCCCTGCCCCGCTGCATGTTGAACCCACATTTTTACCCTGCTCCATGCTGTGCTCCGCTCTCTGCCCCTCTCCGAGCAGCACCCCCATCTCTGCCCCGCTGCATGCAGCACCCCCATTTCCGCCCTGCTCCATGCTGCACCCACATCTCTGCCCAGCACTGGCCATACACAGGGCGATTAGATGCAGAAGCATAGTCAGTGACACAGGAGAGCTGGTAAGGCAGGTGGGCTTTTCTTTGGCGTGCAGCATATTTGTTAGTGGAGGAAAGATGGTCAGGCTGCACACTGTCTGTCATGAGGTTCTTGAAGGGGGGTTCTGCACACTTCTTGTTATGGGGTGATTGGGGAATTCTGCACACTGCTTGTTATGGGGTAATTGAGGGATTCTGCATACTGCCTGTTATGGGGTTTTTGATGGTGGGATTCTGCATACTGCTGGTTATTATGTGATTGGGGGGGTTCTACACACTGCCTGTCATGGGGTTTTTTTCGGGGGAAGGGGAGGATTCTGCACACTGATGGATATGGGTTGATTGGGGGGGATTCCGCACATTGTCTGCTATGGAGTGATTGGGGGGAGAGGGATTCTGCACACTGCCTCTTATGGGGTGATTGGGGTGATTCTGCACACTATTATGGGGTTCTTTGGGGGCTTCTGCACACTTCTTCTAAAAGAATTCTTGGGGGTGATTCTGCCCAATTCCTATTATCAGGTTTTCTTTGGGGTGGGGGGGTCATTTTGCACACTGCCTGTTATAGATTTTGGGGCGGGGGGTTGCACACTATTTGGTTCAGATTTTTTTTCTGTGTCTTATGGTGCGAAATATTTGTGAATAGGTAAACATTTTAGTGTACTTGTAACTACTGATAAAAGAAGACAGGGGGGTTTCTTTCCTGTAATAGGCCTACACTAGCCTAGACCCTTCTTGCCCTGGGGGAGCAACACTATGGATTTGATAGTCCTTCTCAAGCTTTTTTATCAATATACTATACACGTACTAAGCAGATCATAGATTATGATATGTTGTGTTTGTCAAAGATTAAAAAAAAAAAGAAGAAACCTTAGTGGCCTTAGTGGCTACCCCCTTGAACACTAAGGCCCTTATTTAACAAGGGATAGCGCCAGGTAGCGACTGGTGAGCGAACGGTAATGACGGTCACCGCCACGAGAATGCCGGCTTCCCACCACAATCACACATTTATCAAGCCGATCCTGCTTAGCGACTGAGATAGCGCCAGATAGCGACTCATTCATCATTATTCCAGCCTCACCCCACAGCGCCAGCGAGCGACCTTGAACAGCGACAGGTATGACCTCTCGCTACCTGGCGCTCTCCAATGCATTTCAATGGAACAATCTTTAAATATTCAAAATGGGTTTGTTAATAATTTTTTTTTTTTTAATGTGAAAATTTCTGTTACCACTTCTGCCATGTTAGATATTTTTTTTAAGGTAAAAAAAAATAAAAAAAAAATTTGTGCAGAATTGATATTACATGTCTGATATTAATGTATTCATATTACAAAATGTTTTTAGAAACTTGTTTTTTTTGGTTTCAAAAAATTTGGTTGTTTGGGGGTTAAAATCTACTTTTAACCCATCGCCGCCAGCGCTCTGGGGTTTAAACAAGCATTTCACTGCGCGAGAATTTTTTGAGCGTGATTTGTTAATGAATATGCTGGGAGCCGTTCGCTATGGCCATTCGCTATCATGCGCTCCCATACAGCGCGGAACCTGTCAAATAGCGACTCATCACCCAATATTCAACATTACCGCACACCGACTGAGTCGCTGTCAACAACCGAACAACGGCCAAGCACAGCGACTACTAGCGGGCGCTGTGAAAATACCGCTACAGTCGCTCATCTGTCGCTACCTGGCGCTATTAATGAATCGGCCTCTAAGCTTAAACAAGTGCATCTTAATTTAGCTTTGTAACATTTTCTGAGACTACATTTTTAGGAAATGATCTGTATAAATGGCGTAAAAAACAAGTTTTGGGGGAAGAAATTGATTATGTGAAAAAACGTTCTCTGGAGTTTAAAAGGCCTTTGATGACTGCAGGGAGGCCGAATCTGTTCGATAACATTGAGGGAATAGGCGAGACTCTCTTTTGATAATGCAACTCCAGCTGAACGGTAGTAAATTATATCAAGCAACATTGAGAGTGTGGATAGATCTATTAAGTAACAAATGTTTTCCCCCCTGCTGCTTACAGAGTTACACTTTCAATAACCATATTTAACCAACTTGATGCCAGAAGGGAATGAAAACAAACACGGTTTTGCTCTGTTTGCTAAACTACAAATGTTTTCTTATAATAGCTTCTCGGAGAGAATTCAGCTTCAGGTAATATAGAAAGGAAAAGTTCATTTTGAATTTTAATGGGAATCCAAAGCATATAAAATAAAAAAATACATACTCGCCTTACCTTCAGTTGTCTGTAAAATACTGCTGTTGCAAAATGCCCTCACTGATGTGGAAAGAACATTCCACCAAAGTTTCCGCAACAAAAACATCCTCTTCACCGTGCCATCTACCACCTAAAGTGGACAAAAACCCATGGACTGTCAATATCCCAACATTCAGTCCGCCCCCCTGGGGCTCCTCGAGGTGAGTTAGCTCACAAGGGGCGTACGGCATCACTTCCTCCCTTCGGCTGTGGCAGGCAGTTCCACGCACAACAGAGAAAGGAAGAGAGTAATGCATATGCCCCATAGGCTTGGGGAAAGACTAAAGGGTGCCCTGGGGGGTTTCACACAGCAGAGTCCCTGTTTTGGATGCCCCGAGGGGAGGGAGTAAGCCTGCCCTGAAGTCTTATAGACTACTTTGCTGCACTTTAAGGTAGATCCTGCCACCTATTAATATAATGCATACCAAATATTTTTTTTTTAAAGGGATTGAACACCCAAATAAAAAACAAAATGGTAGTCACTATTTGTCCCCTGCGCCTGATGGGGGCTACTCTGTAAATTCACATGGAACATAAAACCGATTCCACATCGGACAATAGGTTTCAAAAGTAAAGACAGACAGCCACCAAATAAAAACTTGTTAAAACACATATAAAGCAATAGTGGTATTTGCAGGCTGTGCGGTACAATCCAGAACGTGGACTAAGCAAATGCATCTACACAATACATACCACCCCTTCAACCCTTAAAGGAACACATAGGAATTTTTCCTCCGCATTCAAACCATCCGAGCAGTGAGTATATATATATATATATATATATATATATATATATATATATATATATATATTGTAAGCGGGCAAACAATCAGCAGTGACGGACAACGGATTTGAACGGCAAAAACGGCTTTTATTCAGCAAAGTTCAGCAGATAGTCCAAAAGATTGCAGCATAAATGCAGTAAGCAAAAAGGGTTACTTCACCAACCAAATAGTCCTGGGTTGGGTACTCCAGCAAGCTGATCAATTCTAGTCCACTTTACAGGGCGTATCAGCCCTCTGCTCAATGTCCAGTGCTATCCTTCACCACGGTGCAGCTCAGCCTGGGCTCACTCCAACAGGCTGGTCATAGACAAAGGAAAGGCTGTGTGCTCTCTTCTTATAGAGGCTTCCCCTGTAATCAGCGTGCACACTTGTGGAGGGCCTTAGAACATGTAACAACCCGTTAGGGAATTGGGGAAGTGACCTGGATCCTGAAAACCCGGCCCGGATTGTGCTTTATACAGCCAAGCAGGGGAGAAATAGACATTTTGATACAATTCACCACAATATATATATATATATATAATATATATATATATATACGCATGCCGGGGATATAGGGAGCAGTTGGGGGGTTGGGTACATTACAGTTATGTCCCATGGCCAGGAATCAAACCTGGTTGCAAGGCCTCTTCCTTACCTCTAGGCTACGACCCCTAATTTACTTACCGAATACCACCCAGAAAGAGCAAGCCAAATGTTTAAGTGTATGTGTATATCTTCTAATATTCTCATTTGTACAATTATATCTTGGCTTGGTGCAACAAGTATCGCTACCCTGACGAAGCAGCTCACTGCCATGAAATGCTGGTATGACTTAAGTGGTCACTCTCTTTATTAGCTATCCATTTTCCTTGATATACTATATACCTATTCATGCACTATTTTCTGCCTATATTATGTACATTGATTCACAATTGATTCTTTTGTTTGTTGTTTCCTTGGTGTTGATCAGATAGTCGGTTAACCATTTATACACCAGTACCCAGAGTTTTCATTGTGCGCCGATTTATTAACCTATTAAGGTACAGGTAACATTTTGCCATTTATATATTACTCTCATGATGCTACAGTTACTGTTAAGGTTCCTGATGTATCCCTATCTCATAGACTGCTGGTGCCTGTAAACAACCTGGGAAATATAATCGGAAGACCAAAGTTCATTGATGTATCCTTTTTCCTGCACGTGCAACGTGGCAGTTCCACAGGCAAAGGGCAAATGTTTTCAAATGGACAGTCCAGACATGAAAAAAAAAAAAAAGCTAGTGAACCTATTCCGACTAATCGAAATTCATTCGAAATTTCAGGAAAAGATATGATTTGTATGTATTACCGATTCATGGTAATGGATCGATTCTTCCATGAAACAGCCAAAAAGTAAATGAAAATAATCACCTACTTCCTCCTTCCAGCGATGTTCTCATTGTCCGATGGGTCTCCCCCCGGCCATCTCATCGCCAAGACCACAGACGCACTGACAATGATGTTATGCTTGTAGCCACCCTTGGGCCAATCACAGGGGTGGGGCATACCGGGATGGGAGACCTCTGTGTCCCTAGAGTATTTGTAAAGTGCCGGTGGCCTCGTGGCCAAACGAGGACTGCGCTGGAAAGAAGAGGACGTCACTGGAGCTGCCACCACCGCATCTGGAGCCATGGGATGACCTGTTGGTACATTAATTCATTTTGGAATTGAACAAAATTCTCTGAAAAATTATTTGAATCACCTAAAATGATTTGTTCATTTTTAGCCTCCTCCAAGAGGAAATTTCACTCATGATTAAGCTGCGGTGGCCAAAAAGTGTAGCTATTTTTTGGTTCATGCCTAACTATCCCTTTAATTCCATGTAACATGTCGTCCTCTCATAATATAGCAGAATTAATAAGCTCAACAGGAAGTTGAGACGTATTACAGGCACATTGCAATTTAGACAAACCTTTTGATTTTAATGCCGACTCTTAGTACCTCTTTAATGTCTTTTTAATATATTTTTTACAGTGTTATTGCAGAATAAAAAAAAGGAAAAACTAGTGAAATGTCATGATTTTTAACAGCAAACTGATGTGCAATGTTCAAGTCATTATTTCAGCATGTCTTTTCCAACAAAACTGTTAAATTTAGGTACTTTGTGTTTTAACAAGTAATACTTTAACACTAATTTTAATTTTAGGCAGCAGTGGGAAGTGCTGAATTAATTATGGGTGAGCTTTGATAAAATGTAATTTGCAAATTCCTTTTTCTTTTCCGGTTCAAAATATAATAAACTGATCAGAAAGGATTCAATCAAATACACGCTAACAGCATCTTGACCCGATAATTGTCTTAATTCTTGTGACACTGGACTTTCATATTACATTGCTACTAGCGGTATGTTATAATCTTAATTCTTAATTCTTGTGGCACTGGACTTCCATATTACATTGCTACTAGCGGTATGTTTATAATCATTTTTTATTTATAGTTTTTTTATTTATAGTTTATTTATATAGCACCAGTGTATTTCAAAGTGATTTACATATATCATAAACTTCAGTTACTTTTACAATAATCTAGAAGGCACAGACAGACATAATGTTAATTCATATTCTTAAAAAATATATTTAAGCACGATTATCGTCCACCTCTTACATTAAGTGAGGCATTTTTAATTTGTATATTTAAGAATATATTCTTACTATTTCTATTCTATATTATAAAAACTGTATGTTTTAAAGTTGTATTAAAAATTAGTTATTACATATATTCGATAGTTATTTAATATAAATAAATGACTATTAATTTATACATTAATTAGCAACAGGAAGCGGCTGTGACTTACCTCTGCCCGATCCTCGTTCATCTGTGAGGGTGGAGCTGAATTTGAATCTGGGCCCAGCTGAGACTACAAAAAGAGAGCTCCCATAAGCTCCGCTGCCAGAGAATGATTGGGTAGAGGTAAGTCACAGCAGCATGCTTCTGCACACTCTGCACCCCCCAAAGTTCGGGTCCCCATTGATTTAAATGGGTACTGAGTATGGGGACTGGGTTTGGGTTCGGGTTTGCGTTCTCGAACATTTTTTAAAGTTTGCTAGAACTCACCCATCCCTATTGAACACACTTACTGAAATGTATTTAAAAGGGACAGTTGGGGCACTGACAATAATAAGGCAGCAAGTAGCTAATGTGAAGCCTTTCCCATGTTCCTCTCCTCCATTTTCTGCAGAACACTGTAGCTGGTCTCCCAAATTGGCCCAAACTTTCAGTTCTATACCTTCATGACCACCTGTAAATAGTGAGCCGGCTGACCCTGTTCCTTAGCAATCCCAGTGGGAAATGTCAATATGGATCTCTCCTTGTGAAGTGTTCTAAAGGGAGGCTGGCAGCTTCCCAGGTGAGTAGCTCTCAAATATTTGTCTACATTGCATGTCCCAATGTTGGGGACTCAAAATTAGGAGTAGGGACCACACTAAACACAGAGTGCCTTGCCGGGGCGGTGTGGCTTCCACATGTATCTGCAGATATGTGCAACCAAATCTCTGTCTTTCCACACAGCTAGACATGTTTTTTGCTTGATATTTAGTTGATGAGAGGGTTAAACTGGGCGGTAAATTAGTTCCCAGGCCCTGAATAATAATAATAATTTTGTATAAATAATAGTGATTGAGCTGCTCCCAACCCCCTTTATTCTGGAAATGGTCATGCTCGATTTTGCTGGGGGCAAGCGCAGGGGCTGCTATTCAACCACATTTCTAGCACGGTTATGGAACAACGGAAAGAAAAAAGGGGCAAATGTTGGAGACCTGCTACAGCATCAGGAAATGGAGGAGAGCCGCATGGGACAGGCTTCAAGTGAGTTGCTCGCTGCCTTATTATTTCTATTGCCTGGACTCTCTGTTTAATACTTGGATTGGCTAGACCATTCTAGCAGGTTGTTTTCTTTCTCTGAAACCAACTGAAAGTGTTTTCTTGGATGTGTTTTTGCGATCATTGTGTTGCTGAAGCGCCCACCATCATTTCATCTTCATCATGCTGGTTGATGGCCGCAGATGTTTATCAAGAATGTCCAGGTATATTTGTCCATTCATCCTACCTTCAATGATATAAAATGTGCCAGTACTGTATGCTGAAAACACTAGTGGGGATCACTGGGCAGATAATGTGTTCTCTCCAAAGAAGGGCACCTCCTGCTTACCAGATTTCTTTTTTAGGAGTTGGGGGGTGGTCCATTGCAAAGCTCACAGCACTCAAACCAGTTAGCTTGCTGACCAACCTACAATCTGTCTCTAAATCTGGTTAAAAACAGAGGCTTGGTCACACACATCTGCAGAAGTATGCTTAAGCTGCACCACCAGCACCAAGGTGCCCCTGTGAGATGCAGTCCTAAATCTAATCTCTGAGAACCCCATTTGGGACATACAATGCAATAGATTAATTGGGAGCAGGCTTACCTGAGGTTGCCCTATAACCTCAAGTGCAAGCCATGGGGTGGAAAGGTCAAAGACCTCACAATCTGTTTTGCCCTGGGAGGGGCAACATCCTACAGTTTTGCACAGGGTGCTCTTCGACGCAAGGCCGGCTTACCTACTGGGCGTAAAGTAAGTATGGTTGTTTTGGAACAGTCTACAGTAGTCCTTTGAGACTGTTCTTCAAGCAAATGTAAAAAGATGATGTTGTTCTGTAGCTGTGCTGTATAATGTCATCATTAGGGATGAGCGAACCGGTTCGGATGAACCGGAATTCGCTCCGAATTTCAGGGAAAATTCGATTCGGCAGGAACCCGAATTTTTTTTGGTTCGTGCCGATCGAATTTTCCCTGAAATAAAAAAAAAAAAATGCCGGCTCTCAGCTGTCATCAGAGGGCGCGTCATCAGAGGGCGCCTGAGAGCGGCGCCGGCCTGCCCGCTCCCACCATGCCGCCATTTTTTTAAAAAGCAAACACTTACCTGCATGGTCGGAGCGTGGAGGCCGGCGCCGCTCTCAGGCGCCCTCTGATGACGCGCCCTCTGATGACAGCTGAGAGCGGCGCCAGCCTGCCCGCTCCCACCATGCCGGCATTTTTTTTTCAGATGAGCGATTCGTGAAAGTTCGATTCGGGCGAGCCCGAATCGAACTTTCAAGAAGTTCGCTCATTTCTAGTCATCATATAAAAGCAGCTGAGAAATGGGGAAAATTCTGACATAAACACCTTTAATGGATTTCCAACTTCATAAACAATTGTGGGGAAGCGGCATCTTACTGCAAGCAAGGCAGCCTCTACCTAAAGAGCTGGAATGTAAAGGCACCCCGGTCCCCACTAGAGCCCCCTGCAAGGCAGGATAGGCGGGGCTGTGTGGGAAGCCCAAGGAATGGGTGAGCAAGCAGCCTAGCCGCCTGGTAAGAAAGGCGTGTTTATACGAAAACACCCCTTTTTGAATTTTTTGGTATTATTATTATTATTAATAATGTTTTTTTATATAGCGCCATCATCTTCCGTAGCACTTTACACGGTAATCTTCCATATTGTTTTCCTCTTCTGTAAAATAATGTTAGGATCATGCCCTTGTACCTGTGATTTACTTTTTAGAAAGCTGTTTCCAAGTGACCTATATTCCTCTGACTTGGTAAAGTGGAGGTGACTTTTTGGTCCAAGATAATCACTGTAGTATACTTTCTTAATGCAACTCCCAGAATCCCTCCAATGTAACAGGTGAACTCATTCCTTAGCAGCTTTGGCTAAATAAAGCAGCAGTTATGACCCTTTCAAGCTGAGAATGATGCCAGTATTCCTTTATCTACTGAAACACAAGCTTGTTTTCTCCCATATGAAGAGGTTGAAATAAAGCAGAAGGGGTTAATACTCTTATCTCTTATCTCAGATGATTAGCAAGCTAGAGTCAGGAAGTCTTTGATCTGTACTTTAAACAGACCACTGTACTAAAGTCAAAGTCAGGGAAAATGTTTTTTATAACATGGAGCTGCAAACAAATAGAAATGAAAAAAATGACAGAGAGGATTAGCCCACTGATTATATCACTTTGGCACACAGTAATGGAAACTTTGAAATATGTCTTAGAAAGTGGAATTACCCTTAGGTAAGTCAGTAAGCAAGGGTCATGGGCTGGCAGCTATAGTTCAGAAACAAGAGTCCATAGCAAAGATTGGGAGCTGGTGGCAAATAGGTGTACTCCAAAATCTAGGCAAATGTTAAGGGCAGGCCATGAACAGGCAAAATCAAAGGTCAGCAACGGAGCAGGAGCAATGAGGATAGATCCTGTGAAGATCTTCTGGCAGCCATTTTGGGGCCGGAACTTTCTTTTAATACAGCTCAGCACCTGTGCTGTCCCACAAAAGGGCCATTACATCCGGCATGGCTGTCCCCCATCCTTCCACCCTAGTACTTAGGGAGAACGGTTACATAAAAAAAAATCTTACCTGTCCCGCAAACCATGGCTGACAATTGCAGTTACATGGTTAATATGTTTGAAAATGGACAAATATGTCCATCAAGTTCGACCATGGGTGTTGGGGTAGGGGAATTCATTTTTTAGTTTATTTATTTATTTTTTACTGATGAGAGCTAATAGTAACCGTTATTTTCTTCTAAATAAGCATCTACTCCTGTTTGAAGCTGTCAGCTGTTAATGCTGCAGCAAGCTTCTTTGGGAAGCTAGTCCACAGATTTATAGTTCTTATGGTAAAAAATGATTGTCCCCTCTGAAGACTGAATATCTTTTTTTCCAGTCGAAGGGCATCTCCCCTTGTCTAAGATTTTACCTGAAATAGTGTTCCCCCATATTTTTGTATTGCCCATTCATATATTTATTAAAGTTAATCATGTCCCCCCTCAGTCGTCTCCTCTCAAGACTAAACATTGACAAGATAAATCCCCACAGCCACACCAAAAACCACTGCAGCACCACCATAGAAATCCAACTGTACATTATTTATGCTGGGCAAACACAAAAGACATAATTAAAATCCATTAAAAAACATATAACACACAAACGACACCATCTATTGTATGACCAATAATCATACAACTCCCCCTTTACATCCACATTATTCCACATCTGCATCTTTTCCCCCAAAAAGTGCAAAAAGTCATCAATCCCAAACTAAGAACCCCCCTCAATCACTTTCTTATCCTCAAGAAACCAATAAAGTGCTTCAAAATACTATCCCTTTAAGGGCATCCCTTAAGTGGAGCAAAATCCGGAGGGGGAAATCATGAGCAACAAAAATAAAGACAATAATGACAGTTGCCAATTATACACAGTGCAGTGTTTGCCTCCCGCGCGTTCCGTGACGGATGGCACCCGTCACTTCATCAGGGTGCCATCAGAGTGTCCTACGGCCCATAGTTGTCTCCTCTCAAGGCTAAAGAGATTTAACTTCCATAATCTTTCCTCATAACTAAGATCCTTCATTCCTCTTATTAGTTTGGTGGCTCTGCAACCTTTCCACAGTCAGAGCGTCTGGGCACCCAGAACTGGACGGCATATTCCAGGTGAGGGCGCACCAGTTCCTTGTATAGAAGCAATATTACATCCCTATCCCGTGATTCCATGTCTCTTTTAATGCATAATATCTCGGTGGCCTTGGAAACAGCTGCTTGGCATTGCATGCTGTTATTTAGCCTGTGATCTACCAGTACCCCCAGATCCTTCTCAACAAGTGCGTTTCACAGTTATGTCACTCCCCGAGGACATATGTGGCCTACAGGTTATTAGACCCCAAGTGCATGACTTTTTTTCTACATTTCTCCACATTGAACTTCATTCGCCAAGTGGATGCCCAGACACTAAAGGTGTCCAAGTCAGCCTGAAGCTTGTGAACATCTTCAATAGACTGCACTGTGCTACATATCTTTGTGTCAACCCCCAAAATCGAGAGCATTTAAGTCCATCTTCTGTGTTGTTTACAAACAAGTTGAATAATAGTGGGCCCAGCACTGAACCCTGGGGTACACCGCTTACAACCAACAACCACTCACAGTAGTTATAATTAACCACATCTCTCTTCACATGATCCTTCAGCCAGGTCTCAATCCAGTTACAAACTGTATTTTCTAATCCTGAAGACCTCAATTTCCCCAATAAGCGTCTATGGAGGACAGTGTCAAATGCTTTTGCAAAATCCATAAAAACTATATCAGATGCCCCTCTGTCCAGGTTTCTACTCACCTCCTCATAGAAGCCTATCAGGTTAATCTGGCAGCTTCTGTCCTTGGTAAAACCGTGCTGGTTGTCACTTATAATATTATGGATAGTTACATATTTGTGTATGTAGTCCCTTAATAGCACCTCAAGCAATTTTCCCACAATGGATGTTGAACTTACAAGTCTGCAATTGCCCGGAGAAGACCTAGAGCCCCTTTTGAAAATGGGCACCACATTTGCCTTGCGCCAGTCCCTTGGCACTATACCAGTTGTTAGTGAGTCTTTAAAGATCAAGAACAGGTGTGATGAGATAACTGAGCAGAGTTCTTTAAGAACTCTTGGGTGAAGTCCATCTGGCCCTACAATCTTATTTACATTTAAATTATTATATCATATTATTATTTAGTCTTTCTTGGATGATATCTGTGTTAGCTTGTTGAGTATTATACTTGAGCTATTGCTATCAGTAGCATCTCCTGTGTTGGCTCCTTGGCTTTTTGTACAAAGAACCCATTTAACAGCACTGCCTTCTGGTAACTGAGCCGAACTCTTGGGTGAAGTCCATCTGGTCCTGCAGTCTTATTCACATTCATATTATTTAGTCTTTCTTGGGTGATATCTATGTTAGCTTGTTGAGTATTATACTTGGGCTTTTGCTATCAGTGGCATCTTCTGTGTTGAATCCTTGGCTCTTGTGTGAGCTAAAGAATCCATTTAACAGCACTGCCTTCTTTTCATCTCCAGTAGCCAATTCCCCATTATCATTAATTAGGGCACCTACCTGTTCTTATTTAGTTTTCTTTGAATTAAGAAATGTTTAGGGTTTGTTTTGCTATCTTTGGCAACATCTCTTTTATTTTGTGCTTTTGCCAACCTTATTTCTTTCTTACATGCTTTATTTACTATACGTATTCAAGTATTACAGCTGAGAGCTCAGCCTTGTAATTTTTAAATGTCCTTTTCTTTCTGTTCTTTATTGCCCCTTTAAATGCAGGTGTCAGCCATGAGGGGCTTAACTTTAGCCGCTTATATTTGTTAGCCATAGGAATAAATTTTGCAGCGTTGGTACTCACAATTGATTTAAAGCATTTAAATAAGCATTTTTGGCATCTGCATCCTTATTCCTCAACAGATGCTCCCAGTCTATGTTCTGGAGAGTAGCTCTGAGCCTGGGGAAGTTGGCCTTCCTAAAATTAAATGTTTTTGCCCTCCCAGACAGAAAATGTTTCTTACAATTTATGTTGAATACAACTATATTGTGGTCACTGTTACCAAGATTTTCACGGACTGTTACCGTCCCTATCAGGTCATCATCATTTGATATTACTAGATCTAAACGAGAATCACCCCTAGTTGTTGCCTTCACGAACTGATTCATAAATTTAACTTGTAGCAAGCTGAGGAATGCTCTTCCCCCTTGTAGTAGAAGCAGAACCATGTCTCCAGTCGATATCTGGGTAGTTGAGGTCCACCATTACAACCACTGTACCAGCCTTTGACGCCTACTCTAATGCTCCAATCGTGGGAACGTTGGTGCTGGATTGCAGTACAGGTAAGAGTTTTTTCATTTAACCACTCCCGCTGTGCTTCAGTGAAGGGTGGCGGGGGGGGGAGGGGACTTTGAAAACGCCATGCTGTGTGAAATGGCGACCTGTACCTGTGTTGTCAATATCCAGAACTTACATGTGCACTGTATAACTGTGACCCTAAACACCCACCACGAGGATTTCCGCAGGCACTTTAAAGGGTCCTGAAAAGCAGCTGTACCCTTGCTGTGTGATGATGTGTGTGTGACCTGCTACAGGAATTTCCGTGGCCAAGCAGCCGATCTCAGCGAGCAACTTCACGACAAGAATATTCTGTAAGCAGCTGAGCTGGTGAAGTAGAAATGGGGCTGAATCAGCCACCCAAGATCAAGTCTGCATGTGTTTAGGTGAGTAACACTGCTTTTATATGTTTAATTTAAATGAAAAGCTAGCCTTCCTTCCTTCCTTTAACTTCCAAATTAAATACATAACATTCAACACAGACCATTCAGCATATTACAGAGAAAACATTTGAGATAAAAGGTTAATAACAGATTTAATAAATGAAATGCAATTATGAAGTCTCTTTTGTTCTTGCTTATAGGACAACTTGTTGTTAATCTCCCCCCGACACACAGATGTATGTCTATTAATCATTGCTAGAAAATGCTTTTAACTATGACCAAAAATGACACCAAGCATAAAAAAATGACTGCTTTGATGGTTTGAAGGTCACTTCTGTGTTTTTGCAAGAGCTAGTATATTAATGTTATATTATTCAAGTAAATATGTTTTACCTACTACATTCAACCTTGTTCTAGGTTTAATCATTAACTTCAACACGTCTGTATTTCGCATGCAAAAAACGATACTCATCTAGCACATTCTTTACATCAGCATTCTAGAAAATAACTATTAGACTTATTTGGAGTACATTAAAGATCTGCTCATGCTTAAACTGGACCAACCCCTTTACAGGAAACAGTGCTCATATTCATCTTTCCCCAAATTCAGATTGCTACACATAAAAATTAATTTACCTTTTTGTTACTCCTGCTCCTCAGTGGTGCATTAGATCTGCCAGCGGTCTGCTAAGAGGAAGTACCTCTGAGTTTCCTGCCACCATGCATTGTGGGTTATGAGAGTTAAATCCAGCCAGCAACATGGCTGGGATATTGGGAAAGGAAAAAGCCTCCCGGGTACACCAAGATAGTGGCAAACAAGAGAAAATCGCTGTGGTGGCGTTTCAGCGGACCTTCACCATGATTTAATGAAAAGCCCGAACCTTTAAAAAACTATTCCCCATCATCTAAAACTAATATATTTAAAGTATTTAGTCACTTACTTATTATTTTTTCCCCCACTGGGTTGCAACTCTGTTCAGGACTCTAGGATACGGGCGCCGCCATCTTGACTCAGAAGCCTCACATACTGAGGAGAGGAGAGCGGGGTAAAGTGCAGAGAGTGGGTTATAGCACAGACAGAGCAGAGCTGGGGTCAGGAAAAGGACAACAATCCCAGAATGCAGAGCGGCACAGTCAGAAGACACTTCCTGTTTGCAGGCTGCCTGATGCTTCATGAGCCGCCATCTTGGATGTTTAAAGGCTCATAACATGCAGTAGTTGCAAGTAGGATGATTTTTAATGTGGGCAATCTGTATGTACAGGGTGTGGGAAACATATATGATAGACTCTTATTCCGGATGAAGGTCCGCTTTAGGTGCTGACAATGATTGTGTATCATGCATGCAGACAGGACAAGGAAGTTTTGGGGGGTTTATATTTTCAACTGGGCAAGGATTTTGATCTGGTTGAACTTTTTAGTTTTGGGTAAATGTTGATGTTTTGGTATTCTTTTTGCTGTCTGTGACTGTGAGCTAATAACAGAGGAGTGTCACTGACTCTGGAACCCCACCCCAACTGACTTTGTGTACTTCCTGGCCAAATAGAAAGTGATCCTAGAGCTCCAAAGCTTGATCACAGATAACAAAAAAACGTTATTATTACAGTGAATATCTCCCGAATCCCACGCTCACTGGCAATTGAAGTAGACCTCAGCAGACCTGAGCTTTACTAGGTTTGATTAAGTTCACTATAACTGAAGCCTCTATAGAAAGGAAACAAGCAGAATTGCCCTTTAAACCCCCACACTAGTCCTAGTTTTTACTATTATTTATAATCTAGTGAAGTAGGGTTAGAAATAATAGACATATTATGTACCTGCTTATCTGGAATCTGCACGCAAATTTTGGGGTCCACAGCATAGAACCTTGCCCTGGCACATGTACTGTATATGAACAAAAGATATCTCCAGACCCATAAAACATAGCTTTTATTCCAAACTCAATGTACAATATGATCCACACCATACATCATGAAAACAGTGTGATGGCCATGATGTGTTTCAAGCACTTAATCATATATACTGTATATAATGATAAAATATATATATAATATAATATAAGCTTACCTCAATACCTGAATATTAATGAGCCCCACCATTTACCATTGCAGGCGCCGGGAGCTAACCTGAAAATGGGTCCCATGCAGAGACCACCCCTGGCCCCCAAATCGCCCCCTCCAAAACACACCCTACTGATAGGGCAGCTCGGACAGGTGCCGGGTTCCCCGCTGATGTGTACCTCTGCCCCTTCCCAAATGGATCGAGTGGCACCTGTAAATGAGTGCCGTCCCAGGGAACCATGCGTACCTTTTTCCTGTCCTTCTTTTGTCCCGCCCCTGCACAGGGTCCTTTCTTTTGATGGTTGTCCAAGACAGGCAATAGGCGAGTCCCTCATGGTTGGGTTGCCACCATATTAGGCAGGGCATCTCAGCGTTCTTGGGGTTTGCATTCTAGCCATGTACGTGGAAACGTGGATTCCAGCTGGACCATGGCCACTCGTTGAGTTTTTGCTCTGCCCAAATGGGAACGGGAAGCAGTGTGCACCTGTCCGAGCTTCCCCTGTGTATGTGTGTGTGTGGGGGGGGGGGTGGATCGTGGAGGCAGGGTAGTCTTCCCAGGCTCCTGCAGTAGTGAATGGTATTCAGTATTGAGGTAAACTTTTACAATGTGTCATTATCTGATTATGGGCTATCTAACGTCCTGAAACACATTATGGTCGTCACCCTGTTTTCATGATGTATGATGGGGATCATATTGGACCATATTTTAAGAGTTTGGAGTAAAATATTTGTTTTACAGGACTTTGAGCTGGAGATATTTTCTGTTCATATACAAGTGCGTAGCCAAGACTCCATGCTGTGGACCCCAGGATTTGCGTGCAGATTTTAGGGAAGCTAGTAGCAACTAGCTTCAGCTTGGACTTAATCCTTTCTGGCAACTCTATGCCAGGAAGGGTTCAGGTCCACTAGGTTCTACCCCTACTGCCATTGAGCACTGCATTCAGGAGATGTTCACTTTCACTAGGAAGGCTCAGGATGACAGCCGGAGGCTTCAGTACGTAGGGCCTATTGGAATCAATGTTTCCCATAAAGTTTTATAAAATATTTTTGCAGCTATAATAGGTGGTGGGTCCTCATTTGAACAAAATAAAAGAAATATTAACTTACCCAGGTCCCTGCCTTCACCGAATGCTGAAGATCAACCTGGGTGTTGGCAGTCCCCTTCCACTTCACACCTACTGCCTCTGTGAATTGAGTCAGGTCCCCTCAGGATTTACATTTTTCAAATTTAGCATAGTAATAGATTTACAAGCCTTCATTAGAATTGGTGATAAGTCTCCTACATAGGCAAAATTACATTGAAAGTAAGTCACTGAACCAATTCATGGTATTCGACATTTAGGGCCTCATTAGAAACCCCTACTTTAGAATCCACCACATTTCTCCAAACTGGCCTCTCAATCAAGTTTAAAAGACACTAAAGTTCTCAGCTGCCATGCAAAGCCCCACCCCCTGCCGACATCAGGGGAGGATTGCAGTGATCAGGTGAGTTGTTTATTATTTTAATGTCAATAATTAAAATGGTTGTTCACACATATCCAAGCTCCTAAACATGATTTTAGGAAAGTGGTTGACAATGAAATGAAATTTAGAACATTGCATACTGAAAAAGTATTCAGAGATTCTTAGATTTTATTTTTTATAAGACCATAGCAAACGTATACAATAAATGAAAAAAAACACCTGTTTTTGAACATATCTTCTATGCGGTGCCCATACAGTTCTTATTTCAATTTCCACACTCTGCTGGGTAATATATTTAAATATTTTAAATCCTAATTTTTTATATCCGAAATACCTATGTCATGGACATTATTGATGTCCCTCTTTTGGTCTTTGCAATAGCTAAAAAATGTTTTGATGAAAAGGCATCAATGATTAATGCCTAACTCCTGCCAAGATTTCCTTTTAGTGATAGAATGAGTGAGGAAGGGATACAGTCAATTTATTTATTATTCTCTCTGTTATCTATGACCCAGCAGGGGTGAAATGGCCTTGCTACCGGTCTGTAGTGATGAGCCGAACATACTTCTATTCGGCTTGGAGCCATTTGGCCACAATTACCCAACTTTTTTGGTCTTACTGAAGTCCAGGCCCATTAAAGCAGTGTCCTCTTGAGAGCCACCAACAGGCCATGTTTTATGGAACTCCATATATATCCCCATATGACTCGCCATATAGTGACTCTAAATTCTCCACCTGTGCACCTGTCTGCATTAAAGTATGGGGGGGGGGGATTCAGCCAAACAATTTGGCCTCTTTTACTCTTTTTATTGTTACCAGCTGGTGCACCATGGGACTGATTTATGACCAGGGCTGTTTCTAGGCGAGGACGAGCAGGGCGATCTCCCTGGGCGTCAAAGAGATTGGCGCCTTTATCCCAGCAATCCTGTTTTCTGCAAATGAGTCAGAGTTACTGCTAGTGGTGCTGGCAATACTCCAGACCCCTCACACAGCATGGAGCATACCTTTGCGAGACTGTAGCAGCACCATAGAATGGGCGAGAAAGGGGCAGTTTTTTTCCCTTCCCGCACTGTGCTATTTTGACTAGAAACGTCCCTGTTTATAACATTTGCAGGTTTTGGCTAGTCCGTTCTACATTCAGTGCCCCATGTTCACTGCAACTTGGGGAACTGAAAATTTGCCGGGATTCGCCACACTGGCTAGAAGACTGGCATTTAATTAGAATTATGGTTTGGGACAAGTTGGAGAATGACTGTGCCACATTTGGTTTTGAAAATTAAAGAAATCTAGCTGAAAACACACAGGCTACAGGATATGTCAGCCTGGTATGGGTCTCAAAATATATTGGTGGTGTGTCGGGAGTGTCTTGGTTGTTTGGAAAGCCTTATATAATGAGATTATGTGAAAAATAATGAAACGGTTTCATTAAGTTGGTTTTCAAATACTAGATATCTATCTGATGTTCAAGCTTAAAACATCAAGTACAGATGCAAAATGCTAAAAGAGACTATCTTGGAAGAACCACTATTGATTCCAATGATGTTTGCGGAAGAAATCTAGCATACCGCTAAAGGGTTTGCTTGTCTTCACCCAACTGCGCTGAACTATATGAGGATTTCCTGCAGAGTAATAATATATTTATTATTATTATTATTATTACTATAACATTTTCATCTCTACTACATTTTACTAGTGATTACTTTTTTATAACAATTATGTAAAGCAGAAAAAAAGGACCCATTCTGGTTTTGTTATGGAGCGTTGTCCATCCCAGATAAACAAAAAAAAAACTGTCAGAGACTGATTTATTATCGAATATTTAAATAAAATGAAAAATAATTACCAACCTATTAAATACTTATCCAGGGTGACGGTAGACTGCTTAAAAACGACTTAATTACTAATTCAAATGCGATTTCAGCCCCAAGTTATGTGTGTAGCTGAATGTCTAAAATGAGATCTTTGATATTATCTCGGCAAATGTTAAATCAATTTCAGCATCCTTCATCGCACCCACATCCACAGATATGTGAACCTGTTAATTATCATATTTGTGAAGTTGTTGTATCTTCTGTGTGGGTGTTTTTGTAAGGCAGAAGTTCTACCACCACAGATCACAGAAGTGTTTAGGAAATAAATAAAACCTTTTTCCACATTTCCTATATTTCAACTTACTAACTCCAAGCCTGACTCCAGCCAAAATGTTTATTAAATTGGAGAGAATAAAGCAGAGGCATAGGCTTGAGGCATAGATAATAATAATCGAGGTCCTCCACCAAGTGTCAAGCATCCCAAACTGCAACGGCCATTAGCTAATACCATTATGCACTTGGCCCAATTACCCCATGCCACTACCAAGGAAATGGCTTCAGCAATCTTGATGCCCCTCCCCCCAACGAGACTGGGTGATTCAACAGTGCACCCTTTTATGTACAATTATAAGACACGGAGCAATAGAGGACACAATTTAATGTGACCACAAAGTGTTTTTTGAGGAGGTATCCCACGGTGCATGCACATCCACAGAAAATGTTTTTCATTATTGATATTCACTGCTCTGTATGTTTATTGGCTGCTGTTCGGCTGGTCTGGGTGAGTCCCGCCCCCGGCAATGAACACGCGCACTAATGACATTCACCCCCTTGGATCTCTATTGGCTGTTGCTCGGCCGGGTTCTGCGAGTCTCGCCCCCGGCAAAGAACATGTGACTTAATGATATTCACTGCCTTAAGCCCTCATTGGTCAGAATTACATTTAGGAAAGATCCCCAACCTCTATAAATAAAGTGTCAATAGCCGCGCCGCTCATCCTTTGATAAAGTTGCGAACGCAACGAAACGCGTTAGGAGATAGGAGACAGCGGCTACGGGACCTCAAGGTACCGTTTTATTTGGTCCAAGCTTTGGCGCCCTCATCAACGGTTGCAAGGAAAAAGGGAAGAAAGGACTCCCTCCTAACTTGTATATGTATACAGGCGCATGTTACCTCAAAGAAATGTGAGTGCATTTTTTTTTATTAAATTGCTTTTAAAAAGAAATCCTCATGGGGTTGCACTAGATTTCTTTGTGCTTTTTTAAATTATATGAACGGATCCTATAAACGGTCATGAGGAGTGCTCAAACTACACATTGAAGCATTGAAGTGCATGGAACTCCCCAGTAGCAGAAATTGCTTTAAGGCTTTCTAAATTTCTTAAATCTGGTAAATGTGTGGAGGTGACGGGCACGTGTGACCAGATCTTTTTCTGTGGATGTGCATGCACCGTGGGATACCTCCTCAAAAAACTCTTTAAAGACTGTTTTTGTGGTCACATTAAATTGTGTCCTCTATTGCTCCGTGTCTCATAATTGTACATTGCTGTGGGACTTTTGTGGATGAAAAGTTCGGCACGTTGTAGCAAAATTTTCAAAGAACTTGAAAGAATATTTTATATGAAACTTTTTATGTTTACAAGATTCTAGCGCGGTGTTTTACTATATATTTTTTAGTGCACCCTTTTAAATGCCACTACCTTAGCCATATTAGGCCCAATGTGTGGGTTTTCTTGGTGCATTGTGTGCATAGGTGCATAGAGTGGCTTAGTGTGAAGCAGTGCAGCCAACTAGTAGTAATGGCCTTCTGTAGATTTGACCCTGACCCCGATCCGTCAAGGTCCTGTGGGCACTGGTGTTTTGATGAAGGGGAGCAGCTTTTGAAACTGCCCCAAAAATCCAAGAAAGTGGTAACTGCCGCAATCTTACTCATATTACCAATAATAAGGTGTGGGTGCCCCGATTCACGGAGACGCTGCAAGACCAAGTTTCCGTAAAGAACCAGCACTCCAAAGATGATATTTCACAGCAAAGTATAATATAAAGAATCCGATACATTCCAAGTTTGCATATAGGTCAACGTTTGAGGTCCAGCGTGCCCCCTTCCTCAAGACCATACTGCATGGCCCCGCGGAAGGGAACATGCTGGCCTCCAAAACGTTGACCTATATGCAAACTTGGGTATTGGGTTTTTTAATACTTTGATGTGAAATATCATCTTTGGTGTTAGTTGTTTATGAATATTTTGAAACTGCCCCATCAGCATCTGTAGTGAAGAAGGGGCACAGGTCCCCCCCCCCCCTCTCCTTCCTGTGCATCCCTCAAGATTCCCTGGGAAATCCCCCACCATTTCCCTTCCGTTCACTGACATGATTAGTCACATGGAGTGATTCCACAAAGGATCCTCCTCTGTGGTATAGAAGGTTCCTTCCCCGGTTGCCAAGCATTAACTTAGCAGGTCTACAGATGTCAGTTGGGCACCTGCAAAAGCACAACACCAGCGCCTGGCGGACCAACAATGAGCTCCAACCTGGCGGTCCTGAGGTGAGGATGCCACCCCATGGGGTATAAGTGGATGATTATGCCAAGAGTTGATTTTTTTTTAGTTTGTTTGTATTTTTTTTGTTTTTTGTGTCCACTGACAATGACATTCCCTTAAAAATCATTGTAGAATGTAATACACTGGCAACTGTCAACCATGACTCAATATGGACATCACTAGACTGAAAAAGCACTCTCAAAGTTTAGGACTTTGATTCCAACTTGTTATTTCTATGTGTTTACCATCGTGGATGCATAGCAGAGAATTACATTATCCAAACCTAGAATGCACAGAAATACCACATTACACACTCCGTAGACTCGATGCCTTGGGAAACCCACATCTACTACTGGTTATACAGAAGGCCCACCTTGTCTGTAACCCTAAGTGGCAATTACTTGTACTATTAACTACAGTTTACCAATTACCTAATTACTAAAATGCAAACAGTCTGATGAACTGCCTTATTTATCTCATGATCGCATTTCGTACCCGCAGAGATAGCTCCTTCCTCAGCCTAACGCTCTCGCTGTAACGTTCCTTTAGATTTTCTCAAGAGATGATATCCTCTTTTTTCATGGCAATCTTTTAAACAAACAAACTCATTACAAGGGCATAGTCATAGTAATTAGCAGTTGCTTAGATATTTTGCAAAGTTTGATGCACTGTAGTGTTTATCTGCTAGTCAAACATAGTGAATTCAGTTTTGCGAGGCATGTAATTATACCAAGCAAAATGAGGTTATGAAGGCAAAGTGGTTAATCTCCTGTTCTACGGATTTGTGAAATAAATTGCATGTGTGTGAATCGTTGTCTGAAAGCGTAATATTATTTTATACATGGAATCAGATTTTGTATGCATGCAGTTGCATATGAAATTAAAAAGAAAATGTGTTGCTCATCTCATCTCCATGATGATGTAAATATGGCTTGCTTCTATCCAAAATACATTCTGCCATTCTCTACATTTTATTTAATAGTCACTAACAGCCATTGTTTAATTCTGTTGCCAAGCACCTCTATAAATGTAAAATGATCTCCCTCTTGAAAATAGGCTTAAGTGATGATATAAAGTCAAGCTGTGTGGATGGCTGCTGAATGTTTTTCTGGGACAGATAAGTAGTTGTGTATGTATCATTACTTCTCAGTGCCAACAATTTAGCAAGAACAAGCCATTATGGTTTGATTACAAAAGCACATCTGGATATGAAGATCGAAATGGAATAAAAAAAAAAAAGAACATTTAAGGGTGATTGAAAGGTTCCAGCGCTGTTTCTAGAGGGTGAGCAGGGCGATTGCCCTGGGCACCAGGCCATTGGGGGGGGGCACGTTATCCCAGTCATCCTGTTTTCTTCAGATGCGTCAGCGCCACTGTCAGTGGTCAAGCTCCTCACCCCCTCCATATTGGGCTTGGTCATGGGTAGAGGGTACTGCCTGCTTCTAAGGCACTGAACAGCAGCAGCACCATAGGATGGGTGAACTTCTCCATTCCCGCCACTTTGTCATGAAAGGTACTGATGGTATTTGTTTTCAATTTTTTTAAGTTAAAGTTATAGTCTATATAGTTGATATAGTTATCAATATCTGGGTGATGTTTGGACAGCTTTATATTTAATGTTCAGTATAAAACATACAGGGGACAAGGGACATCTGCAGGACCTAGATAAAATATTGTAACCAGTAAAATGCTTTTTATGCAATGATTGGAAATAATAGCCATCCATTTTGCTGTTGGGATTTAGACTGGGCTACACTAAACCAGAATTTTGTTGATCCTGTTTGACCTCTCGTTCCAAACAGAATATTAAAATAAATTAATTAATTTAAAACAAGAAAAGCAGTGCAGCCAATGGTACCAGAATGGAGATATGTCCTAGAGGCACTAGTCATTAATATAATAAATATAATAATAAAGGTGTGACAAATGTGACAGGTATGAATCCCTATGCCCAGTATTCAACCTAAGTGGCTGATAAATCCGGGCTTGGAGTACCACACACTTGGATCCTGATCTGATTATAGTCTATGGGGGGTGGCGGTGGAAATTCTGATGTGTATCCTGGCCTCTGAAAAGCCCAAAAACACTGCCAAATTCACCCAAATTGCACAGGAACACCCCCAAGAGGTTGGAAGAGGTTCATGCAGTTTTTATTGAGCTCTATTATTATGTCAGTTAGCCAAACACCACACTAGAGTCAGACTACAAAAATAGTCTCTTACAGGGTGTACCTAGTCCAAAAATTAGCCACTTTCTTCTCCCTGTACAGTCAGAGTGCCAAAGCAGCCAGCGCATTGGACACAAAGGATTTCATAAATTCTAAATTCTATGATGAAAATGTGGAGGGCCCTAGCAGGGCTTCCCTTATCCAAATATGTGCCCAGTTAATGGCATTGGGCCACACCAGCCATCACATTGCCCATATTCGGTTTTCTACGTTTTACATTAAGGGATTAACCCTTTAAGTGCCAGCCTACCTAGAGATGTTGTCATCCTCTGTTGCCAAGCTATTTTTCACCATTTTGCACTATACATTGTGGTAAAGTGTATGGAAAAGTGGTGGATGGTCTATATTTCCCTTGGTTTTTTCAGCCAGGCACGATCCATTCCGGGATAACAGAGCTCCAGTCCACATCCCCAGTTCTCTAAGGGTTTTCCCTACTCCCAGGTCTTTCCAGGTGATTAGATTAATTGAAGGAAGGAAGCCTAATAAAAGGAGCTGCTGATGAGTCCAGTGTGGAGAAGGAGAGACTGGGATAAGGAGCCTGTGCCTTGCTGCTCCCAAAACCTACAGGTCTGAACTGCATCTGAAGGACTTTATGTGTTATGTTTTTGGAGCCTGTGGATTAGCAGCCTAGGCTTGTATGTCCTGAAAGTGGACCTGTGATATAGAGGACTTGCAATACTCTGAACCTATCAGACAATGGACATTGCTAAAGCTGGTGAGGAAACCGCTGACTGTACTGCATTGTACCCTGCATTTTACTCTGAATTTAAGAGATTTTTCAGTTGGACTTTGTCTTCAATAAACCGCTTATTATTTCAACTAAGAACTGTTTCCAGAGTCATTGCCGTTAGCACCCCAGATCCTGACAACCTGTTTAAGAATGTGCAGGGTTTTACATTACATTATTGTATTGTACAATATATACTGTTTTCTTTCAGCGGAGTTTGGCCTTTAACATGAAATGTCTTGTTTGTTATTTTTTCCAGTGCTTTATCAATAGTGTTGGGTGAAATATGTGGTAAAAATTTAATATGCTATTTTTTAAATTGTTTAGCTTTTTTAAAATAAAAAAAATGTTTTCAAGCAAATCCTATTGCATGAAAAAACCCATTCCCCTCAGTTAAAACGGTATCACATATGTACTGGTAGACACCCTTTCCTGCCCAGGAGCCCCCCCCCCCCAAACTGAAACAGAGCTTTAGGAGGTTTTCAAATAAAATACAACTACTATGCGCACCTTGCAGTTTTTCTCCTTTACATTTGAAATCCCCCCTTCCCACAGAGACCATATATTCTCTCAGGTTTGTTTTTGTGAGCACAGTTTTTTTACCTTCAAGTAATTCACTGGTTTCTCAGCCTTTCCCTAAAAAATGAATAAAAAAATCTGAATAAAAAACTAATTTTCCTAAAATATCAATATCAAATATATCAAACAAGTAAAAACAAGCTAAATCTGACATGCATACTTTTAATCCTTTAATTGCCAGCCTACTTGAGATTTGTCACCCTCTGTTGACATGCCATTTTTACCATTTTGTGCTATGTATTTACTGTGTTTAACTGTGATTTTTGCAGGAATTTTTGGGGATTTCCAGGAAATCCAGTTTTGCCAGTTTTAAGTGTTTTACTAAATTCAGCTTTAAAAGGCTTCCCATTTAACATTGAAACTTCCTGTGTTTTTTTTTTTTTAATATTTTTCGGTAACATTTCAATGTTAATGCCTTTAATAAGCGGCATTTAGTAAAGCGCTTAAAACTGATGCTCAGCGGCACTCAGTATCTAATTTAAGAAATACAAAAATGGCAGTGCAGATGCGCCTGGCTGCTAGAGTCTTATTTACCACTAGCAACGAAAAGGTTGCAGTGCCCGGTGCTCTGGTTGAAGCAGGGCCGAATGAAACCTGGCGTTGTAGGTCAAGATCCCATAGAGATAGAGCACAATGGGCAGAAATAGATTAAAGTGTTTAATTCTTATAATTAATATTAAAAACATTTATTTGTACAGAGCTTGAATTGGGACTTATCAATAATTGAAACAAACTGATTTTTTTGGGTGGTTGTTAAAATAGATTTGAATGGCTTCTTTTGCTTAACAATTTGTAAAAAGACAAAAAAAGTCTGTCTATTTTTCATTAGATGAAAATACCCCAAAAAATTACCAAACGATATTTAAAAATAAACCCATTTTATAGCTGCATTTAGTAAAACACTTAAAACTGAAAAAACACAATTACAAAGTAAAAAGTCAGGCTATTCTTTATTAGATAAATTTGTATCTAACCAAAAATGCCAAAAAATTACCCAAAAATATTAAAAAATAAACCTTTAGGCAGTTTCAATGTTACATGGGATGCCTTTAAAAGCCGCATTTTGTAAAACACTTAAAACTGAAAAAAATACAATTAATAAAAGTCAGGCTATTTTTCATTAGATAAAAATTGTATCTAACCCAAAATGCCCAAAAAATTACCAAACTTTAGTTGCCTGTAGCAGGAATGGAATTAATTATACACAGGAGAAACTCTATATTTTTATTAATTAATTTAATTTATTTTGTTGATTATTCTGAGCACTTTAAATTTATTTATGTATTTCTTATTTATGTCCCTGCCCAATTTGCAGCCCTCAAGCCCTTGTTACCCCCATTTTACAGCTATTTTTGGGCCTCCAAGTTCGGGTTCCCTTTGACTTCAGCGGGGGTTCAGGGTCCGAAACAAGCATTTGCGGCAAGTTTGGCCGAACTTGTCAAACCCTGACTATAACCAGTCAGCCTGTGACATGCTCGGCACTGCAAGGGTTAAAAGCCAGCAGATTATCTGTTGTACAGTATTTAACAATCATCTGCCGGGGCTGAGATTCTGTGCCTTACACTGATTCTGGAGTTCACTAAGCTGTGGCAGAGTTTAATCCTATGTTGTGAGCTTGCGATCTCATATGGAGAGCCCAGCACCTTAATAATAATCACTAGTTTTTATTTAGTAGGTTGGAACTAGGCTCTACCTCATGAGAATATATGAATACCTCACCTGGAGAGCTTCCCTACCTCGAAACCAAATCAGGATTTAAAAAATATTTTTATAGTATCACAAAAAAAAAACGGTATAAAAATCCAGGAGAGAAAACAGCTACGAGAACAGACGCCGTGTATTACAGGCAAGCAACTCTAATATTACTCTAATAATACAGGCCTCTCTATTATATAAATAAGACATACAATAAAAAACATAAAACCATTTAAAAAAGGCTAAAAACTGCCCTGACAGCCCATGGACGGAGCAGAGTAGCTACAAAACTAGAGTAAAAAATACCATTTTGTGATTTCTCACCTGAAAAATGGGTATTGTTGGTGTGCCACACACCCCGCTTCACCTTTAGATATTCATCCATTATTGGGTTAATCCACCGCAGGTGACGTAGTGCAGAGAGGAAGTCTTGTAACCAGCCCCCTTCCGGCCTATATATACCTGGTACCTCCCTTCAATCACCAGTATATTTAAAAAGCAGTAATACAAGGTACCAGTATTCCACCAGTAACCTCAAAATCAAATTTGATATAAACAAAAAGCTTCACCATATAAAGGCTTCGGAACTACCGAAAAAAGGGTGGGAGTGAAGCGGGGTGTGTGGCACACCAACAATACCCATTTTTCAGGTGAGTACTCACAAAATGGTATTATTCTTGGTGTGCCACACACCCCGCTTCACCTTTAGATATTCATCCATTACTGGGACATCCAAAAGCAGTGTCCACAAGGGCTGGGCAACTCAAGGCCAGGTGAAGCATAACTTAAATGACTGCAGTCTGCAGAACTTTGCGGCCA
The DNA here is from genome assembly GCA_027917425.1 of Gastrophryne carolinensis. Classification (NCBI taxonomy): domain Eukaryota; kingdom Metazoa; phylum Chordata; class Amphibia; order Anura; family Microhylidae; genus Gastrophryne; species Gastrophryne carolinensis. The sequence goes on from CM051241.1 coordinate 38,661,318, forward strand.
AAAACAGCATCCGCTGAGGCACGCACATCAACTTTGTAAAACTTAGAAAAAGTATGAACAGAAGACCAAGTGGCGGCCTTACAAACCTGTTCAACAGAAGCTTGGTGCCTAAATGCCCAAGACGCCCCAATGGTGCGAGTAGAATGAGCAGTGATACGAAAAGGGGGAACTTTCCCCTTAGCAGAATAGGCCGCAGTAACGGCCTGACGTATCCACTTGCTAATGGCAGATTTGGCTGGTGCCAAACCCTTCTTAGGCCCATGGGGCACAACAAAAAAGGAATCCGTCCTACGAAAAGGAGAAGTGATAATTAAGTAGTACTTAACACAGCGTACTACTCTCTTTGTCATTCTTAGGATTAGGACATAAGGAGGGAAGAACAATGTCTTGGTTCAAATGAAAAGCAGAAACAACCTTGGGAAGAAAGTCCGGCTTGAACCGAAAGACCACTTTATCCTGATGCCTCTCAAAGTAAGGCGCCTGGATAGTTAAGGCCGCCAACTCTGAGACACGCCGGACAGAAGTGATAGCTACCAAGAAGACAATCTTCTGAGTCAGGGTAGACAAAGCAATATCTCGCAAAGGCTCAAAAGGAGGAGCCTGAAGAGCAGAAAGAACCAAATTCAAATCCCAAACAGGGAGTAATGGTTTCCTGGGAGGGCGCACATGTGTAACCCCCTGGAAAAAAGTTTTAACTAAAGGTTTAAGCGCAACACGCTTCTGAAAAAAAAGATAGATAAGGCAGACCTGCCCTTTCAACGTACTTAGCTGGAGTATACCAGAGGTATTTCTGGGTATGAACCGACCCAGTGTTTGTGGGAACTCAATGTGTGACCACGCCTGAAGTAAAATTGGCTATTACACTTTTATAACAATCAAGTTAAAATACAAACACAAAAGTTTGTTATAGAAGAATATCCTTGGTGCTTGCCATGCACCAATTCAATCCCCCATTGAATTCCACAATGCAAATGTAATCATCATTGTACTACAAAAAATGTTTTTTTTTTTTTTTCACAGTTGTCAACTGTCTTACTTGCCAATGTGCTGGTTATTACTAATACAATTGAACATATTGTACATTACAGACAACTAAACTTGTTCAATGATTCACTTGCCCAAATCATAGCGGTGAGTAATATCATGTAATAAGCGGTAAACTAGTTTCACCCCCACTAGGGGGCTTCTTCAGTACCAAACCGCACTTAAGGGCACTTGATCAGCCCATCCAGGCCCGTTAGATTATTACCAAAAGCCTCATGTCCAGGTGCACAATCCCAAAATTGATGCTGGATGGACAGGTCTAGATATCCCAAGTTTAGTTAGTGCTCCGTTCGCCAATTATGAAGGAATGGCGTCTGCCCTATATTGCGAGGTTCTCTATTCCTCAATGATAAGGGAAGCAGAAATACAGGCTTGGGGTCCGCTCTCTCAGCTAAGATGTAATCCGCTGGTCTGCCCGGTAACCATCCAGAGCAGATCTAAGGGGGCCCGCCCAGCAATACACGTCCGTGCATGTTGTGCTGTATGCTTGACCCGGATACTTAGCTGGAGACCAGAGTCCAGCCCTGATTGTAAAAACTCCAGAATCCTGGAGACCGAAAAGACCCTACAAGGAAAAGATCTTATCTCACACCAAGCGATATAGGCTTTCCAAGTCCTATAGTAGGTGATGGAAGAAGACCTCTTCCGGGCACTGATCAGAGTCTTAATGACAGAATCAGAAAGACCCTCCTCCTTCAGGATGGAGGTTTCAGCAGCCAGGCCACCAAACCCAGCGCTGGTAAATTGGGGCAACACAATTGACCCTGAGTGAGCGGATCGGGCCGAAGAGGCAGAACGAACTGGTCCACTGCCAGCCGAACGATGTCTGCGAACCTCACTCATCTTGGCCACCTTGGGGCCACGAGAACGGCGTACACCTGTTCCAGAGCCAACTTCTGAAGAACCCTGCCCAGCATGGGTATCGGAGGAAACAGGTATAGAAATCCCAGAACTCCCCAGATCAGGGACATGGCGTCCACTGCCAGAGCCAGAGGATCCTGGGAGAGCGACACGAAGTTCGGGAGCCTGTGATAGTGATGAGGGGCCAACAGGTCCACCTCCGGGGTCTCCTATTGGAGACACAGTAAGCGAACCACCCGAGGATGGAGAGCCTATTCTTCCAGACGGGAAGAGCCCTTGCTCAACCGGCCCGCTACCTGTTTCATCACCTCTGGAATGTAAACCGCCGAGAGACAGGGAACATGGATACCAGCATAGCTGCTGCCTTGCTACTCATAGTCAGCGCATCGTCCTGAGCAGCCAGGACATAAGCCACAAAAGATTCACACTGCTTAAGCGCAGTGAACTGTTTGCAAGCGGGATTAAGATCCTCATATAGCCCTTGAATTAAGGATTTAATTGCCAATAGCAGAAGGGCTGAAGCACATACCGGGCGCAACGCTGACCCGGAATAGATTAAAACCATGTCGAGCATATTGGTCAATCCGACGATCTTCCCCATCTTTAGGGACAGTGGTCTCAGCAGATTGTACCATAGCCGAGCTGGAGAGCCCTAGTACAGGGGTATCAACGTCAGGAGGGACAGACCAAAGCTTCACCAATTCTGGTGGAAAAGGATAACGCTTTTCTCCCAGGCGGTCTCCCATCCAAGTACTGACCAGGCCCGACACTGCTTAGCTTCCGAGATCAGACGAGATCGGGCGCATTCAGGGTGGTGTGGCCGTAGGCCTCAATAAATGTAATTAGCATATGCCCCCTTGTGCTCTTATAGTCAACAAATCATTAGCACAATGGCCAACTGGAAGGAATTCCAGATAACCGCGTGGGATGTTCCCATTCCTTAAGAACCACCCTCTCAAAGAGGTGTTTGTCGGGGAGGGGCGGGGCGGCCGCCTCAGGCGTATCTAAACTCAAAATTTTTAAACATTTGAGCCAGAATGGAGGGGCTGTCCAAAACAACCCCCTCTGACCAATCGCCAATCTCATCAGCCACAAGCTGACCTGTCGGCTCATCTGACTCAGACGGGAATTCATCCTCGTCCGGGGATCCATCGGACCATTCCACAGGTACACAAAACTGGTCCTGTGGAGCCGAAGGTACCGGAGTCAGGTGCCTTCGTTTCGCAGCGGCCTTTAACGCTGCTTTAACGGGCATTACTTTCCGGGGGCTGGGCTGTGCTGCCACCTCGGAATGCGAATCCCCACTTTTGACAGTGTCATGCGGGGTCCGGAAATAGGGAGGGAGAGGTAGGAGATGATGAAGGATGCGATGGCCCCGCAGCCGAAGCAACGGACTGGCGCGCTATAGTCTGTTTTGCACAAGGGATGCAAATAAAGACATCATCAGCTGGGAGTGGAACCCTACAACCTACGCACCCCCCAAACGGCTCACAGAACCGTTTCCGGAAATTACGGAAGCCTCAATATGGTGATTTATGGTATTCGCAATACTGGGACTTTTAAGGCATAAGCCAACCCGGGATGCCCCTTTATTAGTAATGTCCTGGAAGGGAGGATTTTTTTTTTTTTTTATTTATTATTTTTTTTTTTTAAGTTAAGGTCCCCTTTAAAAAACTATATATATATATATTTATATATAGTCTATGTATATATACATTCAAAAAGATATCCCAATAATTAGCCAGGCACATAGAGCCGGAGGGCCACCATAAGCAGGGATCCCAGGATCTGCAAAGAAAAATCATCAGATCCTCACATGTGTATAAACAAACATATAAGCATGGCACCAAAGTGCCCTTAAATCACGCCCCCTTAATACAGAGTGACTCCCCACTATATTACTGCAAGGAATGCATTCCCCATTTAACGGCCCCAACGGGAGGGGCCGCTTACCTGGTCAGCGAAGGCAGCAGCCGGAACAAGACTGCAGCCAGCAGCGAGCACGGAAGACAAAGTGCGGCCGTGCGCCCATGCGATTTCCTGCATTGAAGGAAGCAAAACGCTGGGCCCGCCGCAGACGCCGCATGACGTCGGCGCCGCGCGTCAGTGGGACCCGCCCCCCCCTACGCCGATCAGCTGGAATCACTTACAGCTGGGTCACAGCACGTGCGCCCAGGCGGCGGAGGGGGGAGGGTAAAAACCGCATGGTGCTGTACAATGCAAACATGAATGCCAGGCGAGGAGAGGGGAGAGGGGGGAGGGGGTAGGGGGCCACAAAGCAACAAACTGCAAGAGAAGTGGCCAGCCTTTACCCAGCGCAGCCTGCCCTTAAAGCAGACCCAAAAATATACACATGCTACAGTGAATGCATAAACATGACACATATGTTAACATGCAGTGATACAAGTGAAACACACATACTAAAGCACACCCTCACACCCCCCCCCCCATAGTGAAGGGAGAAGGGATCGTAACGGGAGAGTAAGGGGCTACGGGGACCCTCGGGACAGGGGCATCCCATTTCCGGATTACCATGCCGGTTAGCCGCATTGCCCCACGCATGAGGTCGAGCGGTAGGAGATAAGCTCCTAGGCACTTTAAAGTGCCATCTACCATTTGCCCGGTGAGCAGCCTAGGCTGGGAGGCTTCCATTTCACTATAAAGGTATACAAACTCAAACCGGGCAGAAATAGACCAAAAGGGGGGTGGCGGGGTAAGAATACCCTGGCCTACCTGTAAGCAGGAGACTACCATCTTTTGACTTGTCAGCAAGCAGAGAGAAAAATACTGGTGATTGAAGGGAGGTACCAGGTATATATAGGCCGGAAGGGGGCTCGTTACAAGACTTCCTCTCTGCACTACGTCACCTGCGGTGGATTAACCCAATAATGGATGAATATCTAAAGGTGAAGCGGGGTGTGTGGCACACCAAGAATAAATAAATAGATGTATGAAGCCCCACATTTTACAGGGCATCACAATTAGGGATGAGCAGACCTGTAAATGTTCATGTTCTCCCACTTCGGCTGAATATTAGAAAAGTTTTCAGTCCGGGACCCCAAAATCTGCAGCCCGTAGAAGTCAATGGGGACCCAAACTTTGGTGGTGTAAAAGGGTTGTTGTAAAGACTAGGCGCCTCATTGGCGGCATATAGATAGGATATATCACCAATAGGGATGAGCGAACCCCCTATAGTTCGGGTTCGGCATGGCGTGAATATTGAAAAATATCTCAAGGTAGTAAATATTTTACTTAGGTGGAAAAATCATGAGAATGTCACTGTTGCTGAATCACCAGCTAGGAAGATAGTGAAAGTCAGGGGCACTTTTTACTACATTGTAAAAGGGAGTACAAAAGTTCACTATTCTTAGGAGTAAAAAGGGCCATTGCCTCTCATTGTCTTCCTAGCTGGTGATTCAGCAACAATGACATTCTCATGCTGTTTTTATACAAAGTTCCTTGGTGTAAAGAATGCGTAAAGAAAGGGCGGGATTAGGGGAGGGAAGAAGGACGGGTGAGGGAAAGGGGAGAGGGGAGAGACATCCCCAATCACAAACTGTTATTTTAACGGTTGATGGTTTCCACCACTCTCTCAAGTTTTCTGATGGTCCAGGAGGAGGGAGGGATTGGCACTATATTGAAAGCTGGATGTGCAACCTCTAGTACTGTATGGTGTGATTGATGATAGATATATAGTATACGTAGGGGTCATGGCTTCTCATACTATTTATGACTAAGGACATGGACTGTGTCCAAAGTGCATCAATAGCTTTTAACCCTGTTTCTGGCCAAGTTTATACTTCATGCATCAAATTTGTTTTATCTTGGCTTAAGTGAATCCTGTGGCCAAACTCATTGTTGCCAATATATAGCACTTGAAGGCCACTGGGTCAAGTGCCCACTACTGGGATTTCTAAACTGGTGAGGAACCATTTCGTTATGCAAACTCTTGCCCCCACCAAGTACTTTACTATACTTATACATAAGGAGTTTTAAAGCGGAATAAAACCCAGCACGGGTGGCCAGGAGGGGGCCGAGTGACAGCAAGCGTGCCACTCAGCCAATCAGCGCACTCACTCTCGCCGAGTCTGCACCGTGGGAGCAGGAGGAAGGTGAGTATATGAGGCGACCTGGGGGGGTACACACAGTGGGACATCCTAAATCAGGATGCCGCCGCACGGAGGAACAACACACGGGAAAGTGAAATTCCTGTGTGTTGTTCCCCTTTAAACAATTTATGCCTAATAGGGAGGGGCAAAAGTTAAAAAAGGCCCAGCTATTGGCCTTGCATTTTAACTATAATATCAAATAAATACCATGCTAGACTGCTACACACTATAATAAAGTGAGAACACGTGCACAATGGAGCTGCTTTAAAGAGTATCCAAATCAATTAATATACCTAACAGCAAGGAGCTAAAAAAGCTAAAAGGTCTCAAATTCGTCCTCACAACTCTTACGGCCTTATTTATCAAGGGCTAGCGCCAGGTAGTGTCTGACGAGCGCCAGGTACCGCCAGCTAACGGCGGCTACCGAATCAAGTACGCCCGGCGGCGGTCACAATGATGCATTTATCGTGCTAAATGAGGCTAGCGCCGGCGAGAGCGTCAGCTAGCGCGGGATTCATCATGTAGCCGACTGCAACGAACAGCGCCGCTGCTAATCCCATCACAGCGACAGGTATGACCTGGCGCTCCCTGGCGTTGTCCAATGCATTTCAATGGAGCAATCTTTAAATAATCATAATTAATTGCTATTAATGTTTTTTTTTTTTTTTATGTCAAAAATTCTGTGACCACTTCTGCAATGTTAGGATTTTTTTTTAAGTAAAAAAAAAAAAAATTGTGCAGAATTGATATTACAGGTCTGATATTAATGTATTCATATTACAAAATGTTTAGAAAAACTTGTATAATTTTTACATAAAAACTACTTTACACACATCGCCGCCAGCGCTCTGGGGTTTAAACAAGGAATTCACAGCGCAAGAAATTTTTGAGCGTGATTTGTTAATGAATCTGCAGCAAGCCGTTCGCTCTGGCCATTCGCTGTCAGGCGCACCCATACAACGCAGAACCTGTGAAACAGCGACCCCTAACCCCGTATTCGACATTAGCGCACACCGACTGAGCACCGCTGTCAACAAGCAAACCCCGGCCAAGCACAGCGAATACTAGCTGGCGCTGTGAAAATCACGCTACTGGCGCTCATCTGTCGCTACCTGGCGCTATTAATGAATCGGCCTCTTAGCTGCAGTGAAATCTGCAGAATAACATTCACCGCCACCTCTTTGCACCCCATGCGCTTACTGGATTACCGATCGAGTAATTATCTCTTATATCTTATAGCGCTTATCTCATACAGTAACAGGAGAAAAGAACCTTCAGTCCCTCCACAGAAATAAATAATTCCTCCCCCCTACGTGGTTCAGCAGTCCTATTCCCCTTAAGAAATGGGGTAGAATCAAAGGTAGAAAGAGCACATAATGTTCAATATTAAATGTAATAGATTAAACATCACAAATTCTTCATACAAGCAGTGCATGTACAAATAAGGCAGACTGTGTCTAATTTAAAAAAAACAGAAATTCCATCAACTCTCAGCCGTCAGGTGTAAGGAGGTCTCCGGTTTCCCTTAAGAATGGTCAGCAAATCTAGAAACAAAGCCTAACAGCGTTGACGCGTTTCAATCCTTATGAGAACTTTGTCCAGACATGAATTTTACAGAATACTAATAAGATTATTAGAGATGAGCGAACTTCTTGAAAGTTCGATTCGGGCGATTCGCCGAATTTCCCCAAGAAATTCGGGTTCGCCCGAATCGAACTTTCACGAATCGCTCATCTGAAAAAAAAAATGCCGGCATGGTGGGAGCTGGCAGGCCGGCTACGCTGTCAGCGGGCGGCGGAAGCCGGCCCGCTGACAGCGCAGCCGGCCTGCCCGCTCCCACCATGCCGGCATTTGTTTAAAAAGCAAACACTTACCTGCATGGTCGGAGCGTGGAGGCCGGCGCCGCTCTCAGTCGCCCTCTGATGACGCGTCCTCTGATGACAGCTGAGAGCGGCGCCGGCCTCCACGCTCTGTCCGAACCGGTTCGCTCATCCCTAAAGATTATGAAAAAAATTAAGATGTATTTAGTACAGAAAATAGCTTTTTGATGAAATACACACATGTGAGAATGATGTATATTGTATGTTTGTCTATGGACCCATTTGTAAGTTTTTTGCACTTTTTGTTTTTTACACAGATACTGGGGCCGATTCAGCACCAGGTGCAAAAATTATAAGTAGACTTCTATTTTATTGCTCGCATTTTTCTCCAAAGTGTACTTTTTGCACTCGGTTCTTAATTGATCCCATTATCTCTGTCCATATTCTAACCTGATGTGACATGCTATATAAAAAGCAGTGTTTATGTAAAAAAGAGTAACTGAACCTTCATTTCTTTTAGAATCCTGTGCAGTAGTGGTGCAGTGGTGCAGAATCACCCTCTAGGCAGACCAAAGTGAATGGCTCTTTTTACTCCAAAACACTTTTTGTCCTTGGTTTCAAATCCGACAAGTAATTCGGCACCAGTCACAAAAAGTGCGCTTTTTTGGAGTAAAAAGTGCTATTCACTATCATTTTTTGCCTGGGGGGGGGTAGCACCACTGTACTTATATGTTATAATTTACCTAATATGCACTTATTGCTACTACAGAGTTTCTGTTTTGTATCTGGTGCTGAATCATAGTTACGTAGTTAAACCCAGAAAGGAAGTTTATGTTCTATCCCTAGCCCAGTGCCCAGTAAAACAGCCGGTGTTTCTTCCTTTACTAAGGCTTTCATCCAATATTATTGCTCCCTGGTGGAGCAGCCCCACTCCCTGGTGCTTTCCGGCGATGAAACATTCAGTCACCATACACACAGCTCAGCATTGGGGAGCACTTCAACCTAACTGCCATTATGTGACAGTTTAGCTGTAACTGAATTAGGCCCTTATTTATGAAGGAATAGCGACAGGTAGCGACTGGTGAGCGGCCGTTAATGACGGGCCCCGCCACGAGAACGCCGGCTCCCCACCACAATCACACATTTATCAAGCCAATCCTGCTTAGCGACTGAGATAGCGCCATATAGCGACTCATTCATCATTATTCCAGCCTCAGCCCACAGCGCCAGCGTCCGACCTTGAACAGCGACAGGTATGACCTCTCGCTACCTGGCGCTCTCCAATGCATTTCAATGGAACAATCTTTAAATATTCATAATTAATTGTTATTAATGTGTTTTTTTTTTTTAAATGTGAAAAATTCTGTGACCACTTCTGCCATTTTAGATAATTTTTTTAAGGGAAAAAAAATTTAAAAAAAAAATTGTACAGAATTGATATTACAGGTCTGATATTAATCTATTCATATTACTAAGTTATTTAAAATACTTTTTTTTTTTTGGTTTCCAAAAATATGGTGGTTTGGGGGTTAAAAAACTACTTTTAACACATCGCCTCCAGCGCTCTGGGGTTTAAACATGCATTTCACAGCGCTTGAATTTTTTGAGCGTGATTTTTTGATGAATATGGTGGGAGCCGGTCGCTCTAACCAGTCGCTATCATGCGCACCCATACATCGCGGAACCTGTCAAATAGCGACTCGTAACTGTGTATTCAACATTACGCAAAACCAACTGAGTCGCTGTCAACAACCGAACAACGGCCAAGCACAGCGACTACTAGCAGGTGCCGTGAAAATACCGCTACAGTCGCTCAACTGTCACTACATGTCGCTATTAATAAATCAGCCTCTTAATTAGCACATGTCTGCCATTCGGACATCATACTGCTTGTTGTCTTTTTATAAATATTTTTATTATTTATTATTTTTATTATTATTATTTTTATTATTTAATATTTTTATATTTATTAAAAACAAGAAACATAGCCTGTTCTGGGGCACTGGGCAGGAAAAGAAGATGACTATCTGGATATAGGATCACTTTAAAGTGGACCAACACCCAGGGGTGATCTTATAGATTCCCGGGCCGATCACCTCCCTCACCGCGGGGCATCCGAGATTGGGATGTCCCGCGGGGTGAAACCCCCCCAAAAGCCCCAAAAAAACCTTACCTTATCGGCGACGGATCAGCCGCCACCACCTCCCGCGCGCCCCTCTAGCAGTGCGTGCGCCCGCGCCGGCCGTCTTTGAATGGCCGGCGCGGGTACGCGCCCCGTAAGAGGGATGCGCGGGAGGCGGCGGCTTATCCGCCGCTTGTCCGTCGCCGAAATGGTAAGTTTTTTGGGGCTTTTGGGGGGGTTTCACACAGCGGGGCATTCTGATCTCGGATGCCCCGCTGAAGTGGACCAACACCCAGGATAGTGAAAATCCTGGGTGTTGGTCCACTTTAATATGGGACAGCTGTGCGGCATCATCGGGGAGGCCGTCATCCTCCCTTCTGCGGCTGGCGGGGACACAGCGGACGAGCCCCGGTTGCCGGTACGAGCGGGGAGGATTTTTCCTTGACGGCACCCAATTGGCACCCGAGGAGGTCTGCAGACTTACATCATTATCAGCTTAACACTTGAGGCAAATGCCAAAACTTACTAAGTGTAAGCGACCATATACAAATTTACTACAAGCAACTGAATTTAATCAAGTTATCTGATGCCCAAGTGAATGCCCTGCACTCATAGACACTGAAGAAGCTCAAAGAGCGAAACTAGTTTGTCTCGCAGGGAGGAAAATCCCAGATTGAAGGGAATCAATTCATACGATTAGAGGCTGTAATGTATATAGATCTGCTGATCTTACATTTGCATATTTGGGCCCTGATAATGAGCCCCTTTTTTTAATGATGTGTTTTCAAATGTAAAATGTTTTTTAATGATGATTATCAATAAATGTATATTAAATTAAAGCATAACAATGTTTAGAAGTTACTAAAAGGCGAGGTCATAATGTTCATTGAGCCCCGTTTACCGAGCCGCCGTGTTGGGGAGATGGTCTACTAGGTCCCAACGGGTAATCCATAAACCCACTTTAATATGGCTGAAAAAAAGACCCCATTATCTCCATCCTAAATGAAATCTGATGTGACAAACAATGTAAAGAGCTGTGTTTATGTGAAAAGTTCATTTCTTTTATGTTCCTGTAATGCGCAGTCAGGAGCAGACGTTATCTAAGCTGTACAGGACTGAATAGCTTTATATTCATTAATAAGGCATATGGAAAGCCACACATTCAACCCAAAATATCAAACCCTCTTAGAATGAGCTCACTTCTATCAGCTGTCAAATTCCATTAAATATATGCCTCAGTCACCGTGCCCAGCTGACTGCAGAGTAACCAAAATCCACCCCCCCCCCCCCAACAATTACCATTAGAAAATGTGAAATCGACTGGAAGGGTTGGCCTGGAGAAAATGAAAATGCATTGCTAAAAAAAAAAAAAAAAAAAAAACAACAAACTGCCCCTGTGTTTTTCCAAACAATGTTTAGAAAGTTGAGGCTGTGAAAATCTTTTCTCCCCTCTCTAAGCTATAATGATCTCACTTTTAATACCTTTCTTCTTCATAACACATTTGCATAATGCTTCATGTGGCTTGAAGAGCATCTGTGCTGTTTTCTCATATAATGCAGTGTTGATTTGAAATGAGAGAATGTCAATCTTTTATAAGGTTTGACTTGTTAAAATGTTTTAAGCAAAAAAAAAAAAATAAAAAGAAGCTGACGCTTCCGGATTTTTTGTTCCTATTAAATTGCTGTTTTCTTTTGCTGTGATAGCAATTTACACTCTATAATGTATTGTAAAGCAGTGATATAAGAATAGAAATTTAGCCAGTCCAATGCAGTTAAGCTTTAAGTGAAATATATTATGAAAATGCTTATTTTACAAATCTTGTAAAGCTAAAATATTTTTTTCCAAAATATATTCTTTTAAGTTCTAGTACAAATTAATTTTCCATTGTGTTTTAGGAGCAATAAAAACATAAAAGCATGTACATTATGAACCTGATTTACTAAGGGTGGGTTAGCTATTAGTGATGTGCATGAGCAGGGGACAATCCGGGTTGGAAGAGGATGAGAAGAAGGAGAAGAGGAATAAATAAAGAAAAAAAAGAAAGAATAAAAGTGGGAAAAAAAAGGAGGGGGAGGGGGAAGAGGAAGAGGAGAAGGAGGGAGTTGAGGAGGATAAGAAGAGAAAGAAGAGGAAGAAGAAAAGGAAGAAGAGGAACTTAATTCTCAGAGTCTTCTTCCTCCTTGACATTGCCGGGTGACATCCTCTTTTCAGTTCCATGTCTGGCCAGCCAGTGCTGGTCTGCTGATGCTGGGGAGACGCTATTGCAGCACCCTGCTGGTATCTGTGTAGTGAAGGGGGACACATGCATGGCCAGGGAAGCTTTTATACCACAGAGGAGAAACATCTGTGACTCCAATCTAATGATGTCCGTGGATAAGAGTGATATGATGGGAGATTCCCCAGGAATACCCCCTTCATGTGCCTCCCATGCAGTGACTTTTTGAATTAAGTGATATATTCAATCAATCAGTCAGGCCATTATACTGGGGATGCAGCACATGAGAAATAACCCAGAGTTTAAAGTTAAAGGAGCAGTATCGCGAAATTTGCATTAAAAAAGATAAATAATTAAATAGCCATACAATAGCTTATAACATGTGTATAAATAATCTGGCGATAGAAAAAGAAAAAAATATATGCCTCTCTTTTAAATTGTATAATTATAATAGCTCAGTCCATTTGCTGAATAGGGGGATCTGCTGGGTTTATATTTAGTGAGCTGCTTCATTTAGCCCACTGGTCTCCTAGCAACACTTTACCTCAGAGGCTGACACTGTAACGGCTGTGTGTGTGAGGTGCTGCTTTTGTTATGAGACCAGGTGACTCAAATGTGTAAAATCTATACAAAATAAACTAAACTGACTGAAAATGACTGAAATTCTTCTTTGAATAACTATGAAGGAAAATCTAAAAGTATTAAAGTGGAACAAAACCCCATTCTAAATCAGGATGCCCACTGTGTGAAACGACCCCTGCATAACCACAGATCCCCCCATTTTTCTGGCGCGCTCACGCAGATAGTCATTTAGACAGGCCGGGCAGACAGGAAGGTTACTGCTCAGGTTCCCCATCTGTGTGCAAACAGATCTGATTGGATGAGAGCCCGCGCATGCGCTGTGGGACAGGGAAAGGTATGTTTTTACAGGCGAACTTGGGGATTTCACATATCAGGGCATCACAAGTCGGGATGCCCCTAGGGGCACAAAACAAAACTCCAGATAGTGAAAATCCTGGGTTGGGCTTTGCTCAAAACACACAAAGCTGAAAGAAAGATCATATGGAAAAAAAAGAGAAAATGGTAAACTGAACAATTTTGCAGCAGAGCCAACATGAAGGGAAAACTGTCAAAATCAGCTAAATGACTTCTAGAGCTTTTCTTTCTGTTTTAGATATAAGTTCTGGCCAGGCAATGTTGCAATGTTATCTGATGCTGGACGGCTGCCAGCACTGAACAGCTGAGACTTTGATACATTCTCCTCAGCGTGGAACTGATACATTGTTGCACCCCTCTCCTCAGTGTGGAACAGGCCAGAGTGTCGGCGCCCGACACTGACAAGACATAAACATCAGCTATTAGTCTCCAGCTGCTCAACACACACATCATTTTTTTCTACATTTGTAATTCTTACTCCAACACTTATCTACATTCAAAGTACCATTTAAATATAAGTCACCAAGAAAAATTCGCGATACTGCTCCTTTAATGATACTACTCTAGTAGAGACCACACATGGGTGGGTATTCCATAAAGTTGAAAAACTGAAGGGATAAAATTACACGACGGGTGTGATAAGGTAAAGGAACGGGCAGGCTGATTCATTAACAGGGCCAGGTAGCGACAGATGAGCGTCAGTAGCGTTATTTTCACAGCGCCCACTAGTATTCGCTGTGCTTGGCCGTTGTTCGGCTGTTGACAGCGACTCAGTCGGTGTGCGGTAATGTTGAATACGGGGTTATGAGTCGCTGTTTGACAGGTTCCGCACTGTATGGGAGCGCATGACAGCGAACGGCCATAGCGAATGGCTCCCAGCATATTCATTAACAAATCACGCTCCAAAAATTCTCGCGCTGTGAAATGCATGTTTAAACCCCCGAGCGCTGGCGGCGATGGGTTAAAAGTAGTTTTTTAACCCCCAAACAACCATATTTTTAGAAAAAAAAAACATGTTTTTCAAAACATTTTGTAATATGAATACATTAATATCAGACCTGTAATATCAATTCTGCACACAATTTTTTTTTTTTTTTTTTTTTTTTTAAGCTTAAAAAAAATATCTAACATTGCAGAAGTGGTCACAGAATTTTTGACATTAAAAAAATAAAATAAATAATAATAGCAATTAATTATGAATATTTAAAGATTGCTCCATTGAAATGCATTGGAGAGCGCCAGGTAGCGAGAGGTCATACCTGTCGCTGTTCAAGGTCGCTTGCTGGCGCTGTGGGGTGAGGCTGGAATAATGATGAATGATTCGCTATCTGGCGCTATCTCAGTCGCTAAGCAGGATCGGCTTCATAAATGTGTGATTGCGGAGGGGAGCCGGCGTTCTGGTGGCGGTGAGCGTCATTACCGTTCGCTCACCATTCGCTATCTGGCGCTATCCCTTGTTAAATAAGGGCCAAAGTTAGTCATGTTATGCATATTATATTTTACAGTATACACATAAGGGCAGACTAGAAGGAGCATAAGGTCTCCTGTTGTCAACCTTTAATGTTTCTATAATATGTCTCTGTGTTGAACATTCCACCCACCATGACCTTGATTGAGCTATACCCTTAAAAGAAGGTAAGTCGTTAATAAACCCTTGGAAATCTGTGTTCATGTTTATGTAGTCCACACAATATGTCGGAGCTTATAAGCGTATAATAGTCCTCCTCAATACTTTTCTTAAAAGAAAAATGCACTTTTCCCCCAGTGATTACTATCTTCAAAATGGGTGAGCCCTCCACCAGCACACTCGCTTATCAGAAATTGTGCGCTATCAATTATGACAGGGAAGATAGAAAAATGATAGCGCTAACCAGTCCTTGAGGGTCCCAGAGTTACCTCATCTGGACATCTGAGGCCCTCAGGCAGGGTGATAGAGAGAGGAGAGGGATAGGTGAGGATAGCTAGCACCAAAATAGCAGTGTAGGGCACAGGATTAGAAACAAAGGAGGGGTGGCAGCCGCTCAGACCATTTTATAACTAACCTGGGAGGTGCACGTTAGCAGGGCAATTAGGTTACTAAAGACTTAAAGGAGCCACAGCACTCAACCCTGTTAGCTTGCTGACCAACCTACAATCTGTCTCTAAACTTGGTTAAAAACAGAGGCTCGGTCACACACATCTGCAGAAGTATGCTTAAGCTGCACCACCAGCGCCAAGGTGCCCCTGTGAGGTGCAGTCCTTACTCTAATCTCTGAGAGCCCAGGGCACAGGATTAGGCCCATAAATCATTACCCACTGGAGACTGTTCCACCCAGATGGCTTTAGGAAAGTAGACCCCCTAGTGCTAGCATACCTGTCATTGGTGCTAGGGCAGTATCCCCTTGAGAATCTCCCTCTTTGACAGATGTGACTGGAAGACTGAAAGCATGTGGGGACGGGTGTGCCGCGGGGTTGGGGGGGGGGCAGAGTGTGCAACAGGAAGCTCTGCTTTAACTCACCTGAGCTCCACTACCCCGGACAGTTCAAATGGTCCATGGCAGTGGCCGTAGAAAGATGGCTGTCACTCCCATGAGTGAGAACATTCCTAGTACCAGCTGGTAATGCTGGCTCTAGAAGTGTCCTCACTCATGGGAGCGGCAGCCATTTACATGTGAATGTTTGGAAACCACAGCGCCCCATGGGCTATGCAGAAAAAACTTCTTTAGCATAGCCCATAGTGGTCTGTTTCCAAAATGTAAAAAAATATGCTCACGTCATTGGAAAACTGATAGACCTCAATTGTAAAAATGTCCTGTTGCAGGCTGCCATTCTCGCCCAAATATGCACCCTAAGGTTCCACATATTCACTATATAATTAGCATGACCCCCAATGTCTTGATCAGGGTAATAGAAATAAGGCAGAATATTCAGGGTTATGCAAAGAGTGAGCTTTTGAACAGGCAAACAATTACCGTATATACTCAAGTATAAGCCAAGTTTTTCAGCCCACTTTTTGGGCTGAAAAAAGCCGCCTCGGCTTATACTCGAGTCAGTGGCCGCTCTCACACACACTGACACTTACTTGCTGTTGCGCGCAGGTTGGTGGGAGGCGTCCATTGTTTCTATTGGACGCCGACCACATGGGGCACGCCCACCAACCGGCGCGCAACAACCAGGAAGTTCCTGCGTGCGTTTGTGAGAGCGGCGGAGGCAGTGGCGGCGGCAGAGGGAACGGAGGTGGCCAGCGCGCGTTTGTGAGAGCGGCGGCGGAGGCAGTGGCGGCGGCAGAGGGAACGGAGGTGGCCAGCGCGCAACAACAGGTAAGTGTGGGGGGGACCACTGGGTTTTTTTTATTTTTAATTGTTGTTAACTCTTAATGATGCCAAGTGAGCACACATATGATATCCAGGGCCACACT
The DNA here is from genome assembly GCA_027917425.1 of Gastrophryne carolinensis. Classification (NCBI taxonomy): domain Eukaryota; kingdom Metazoa; phylum Chordata; class Amphibia; order Anura; family Microhylidae; genus Gastrophryne; species Gastrophryne carolinensis. The sequence continues at coordinate 38,677,823 of CM051241.1, forward strand.
GAGGAGAAGAAAAGATGGGAAAAAGAGTAATACTTCCAGAAGTTGGAACAAGAGATGGACAGAATGTGGAAAAGAGAATTTAAAAAGTAGTTAAGAGTGAATTTAGAAAAGGAAGAGAGGGGTAATGAGGAAACATGAAGTAAGAGAAGGTGATAGAAACCTATGTGTGACGGCTTGGCCCCTAGTTTGAATTGGGCCCCAGCGCAAACCAGCCTGGGGGGGGGGGGGGGGGGGGGAGGCAGGCACTCTCATTTATAAGCAACACCAGCAGTAATAGTGTGGCAACCTGCATGTCTCAGGTCAGAGTCGCCATTATTAGGGCCACCTAGCCGGGCCCCCTTTTCATCCCTTGGACCCCTATACCTGAGTCCCTAATGGCTGCTGTCATCACATCCACAGCGTGCATTTCCCACCCTAGGCTTATACTCGAGTCAATAACTTTTTTCCAGTTTTTTGTGGTAAAATTAGGTGCCTCGGCTTATATTCAGGTCGGCCTATACTCGAGTATATACGGTATGTAAAACATGTAAAGCATTTTTGTCCTAATTATATGGGGCATTTTTACATGCAAGGTCCATCATTTTTCCAATGGTGTGAGGATATTTTTTTTTTTAACTATGGAAAAAACAGCACCCTTTGGCTTATGCTAAAGAATTTGCCAAATCATTCTGCATAGCCCATAGGATGCTGTTTCAAAAAAAAAAAAAAAATATTCTTACCTCATTGGAAAAATGATGCACCTAGCCTGTAACTTGCTTCACCAGATCTTTAGCATGACCCCAACCGATTTCATCACACTTATGGTTGCTTCTTACTTTTACAGTCAAATCAGGGTTAGTAGGGGTCTCTTACTGATGGGATGGGGACCATGTAGGACCGCTTTGCAAATATTTATTATTTTATTTATATATATATATATATATATATATATATATATTAAAAAATATAGCATTTATACTTTGGAATTTTTATGATTGTTTGAAAATATCTTCAAGTCATCCTTATTCTGGGTTAAAATATAAAAAAAATAATTTAAAGAAGCGATTGATAGACTGATTAAACCTTTTTCATTTTAGGTTACTTTCTGTTAATTATTACTACTATTCATATACTACTGTATACCATTTTATACATTGCTGTACAATGTTGGAAATTGGAATATTTGCAATTGCTTTTACAATAGCAAATCTAGATCTGTTTATCAGGGTAGCTTTGCCTTTGTTGTGTTTATTTTAATATATGTAATCATTTATTCTGCAGCTCAGCCTCTGCTATTAGCCTTACTGCTAAGCATCCATTTCCTTAGGTTTACACGGCAGGTTGAAAGGGTTTCTTTTCCGTTTCATTTGCTTCTGACTTTTATTAGATAAATGCCACTTTTCTTCTCCTCTCATCAATAATATCAACTTTTTGACAAATGAAATAACCATCTCAGGGGTATTACTTCTAAGCAGTGCCACTAATCTTCATCTTTTGAAGTGTCCGAAGGATTTTGTCAATAACACTGACCTTTACCCTCTAGAAAGAAGGTAGCAATATGTTTCCATAGCTGGCTCACCGAGGAATCTAAAAGTATCGGATGGATTTAAATTCACACAAGCAATCAAGGTTCTTCTGGAACAAGATCTGAAAACTATTCTAATGGGTGGTTCACACTGAGCTTATCTGCTCTGAAGCCATTATGAAAAGAGTTACACTGCTGCAAGGACATAACATGCTTTACTTTGATGTTTACAGATGAACACTGCCCAAGTGAACATTTAGAATGTATAGCGACAATTCAATGCCAAGGGTAAAAAGTGCACTAGGAGAAAAAAAGTGCACTTTCCATTTATTTTTATATTTTTGAGTTTCACTCCTGGTATCGACGACTAGAACATATAGGCCTGATTTCTAGTTGCTTCTTCTGTATTTGCCTGACATCACCCAAAAATGTGAGTCTTGCTAAAGATTTAGTGACTCAACTCTGGGGGCACATTTGGGCGTGAATTGCAGCCTTCATCTCAGTGAGCGTTTTCATTTTACCACACAAAAGTACAATAACAAATATTTGTTCCAATTTTTTGCAAACAAAAATCACCTGAATATGTTATCGGTAGTGTTGGGCAAGTTTGTACCAAACTTTGTGAGTTCGGGTTCCCAGACCTGAACACGGACTTCAGCCAAAAGTCTGTGTTCAAGTTTGGCATTCTGTAGAATCGCCTCCGGGACTGTAAAAAAAAATGTGGTTGGGGGTGTTCTGTAACCTAATGCAGACGGTACAGCAGGAAGTAGCTGGACACTTACGTGAGCCTGAATTCCGGGTTGCAGTCCTGCTGTCAATTTGGCTATGCCAGTGTTCTCACTCATAGAAGTGGCGGCCATCTTTCTGGAGCCCCAACCGTAGACAAATTGACAGCGCGGACTGGATCGCAGGCTCCAGCTGCTTTTTGCTTCACACTCTACAATAGATTAAAGCGCCTCCCTACCACAAATTTGCTGTGGCGATTCTGCCTCTGGGGACCCCTTGACAGGCACCTGGATGGGTGAGGAGTTGGGGGGTGGCAGAGGAGCCCCCAGAGACAGAACAACCCCAAAAGTTTTGTTCCCCATTGATTTAAATGGGCACCGGGTTTAGACTTGTCCCAAGTTCGGGTAGCCAAATCGAACTTTTGTACAAGGTTCGGACGAACTTGAAGAACCTGAACTTCTAGGGGTTCCAGTGAGGTAATAATAATTATTTGAAAGTTTGAAAACAACAGCACCCTATGGGTTTTTTCTGCATACCCCACCACATAGGGTGCTGTTGTCTTTAAACTTTTAAACAATTACCTCCTTGGAAAAATGATGTACTTCATCTGTAAAACATGCCCTATCACATTTGCAGGTGATTTTCGTTTATTGCACAATTTTTTTGTGTGTTAAAATTAAAAAGCTCTCCAAAATCACCCCAAAACCAGAGAATTCCACTGGAATCCAGGTTTTTCCCAATTTTTCATCTATTCCTAATACTTTAAGTCTTAATGTCACATAGATAACTAGTATTTTAAAAACAACTAAGGAAACGGTTTACTTTTCACATCTTTTGTTATACTCATTATATATGGCTTTTAAAAAACCATAACACTCCCGAGACACCACACATGTATTCTGAGACACATCACATGCAGACATAAGCTGTTAAAGTGTGTCTTCAGCAAGAATTCTTTAATTTTCAAAAGCAAATCTGTTGCAGCAGTTTACCAGCTTTTCCTACGTCTTAGAGCCTGGCGAAGTGCAGCAAAACCCAGCAAAATGACAGCAAATAGTCAGTTCTCTCTGTATTTGCTACAACGTTTATAGCTCTGTTTGCTTAAATTATCGACAAAACAAAAAGGAATACCCCGGCGCTCAAATCCCCACCAGCCTGCAACAAATCCTACAATCTGCCTACATTCTTTAACAAATTTATAGGATTTGTTGCATGTTGGTGGGGATTTGAGTGCCGCAGTATTCCTTCAGTGTGCACCGCCCAGTCCAGCTATAACTTGATAGTGCTGCTTGCCATTTCCTTCCTATCTGCTCGAATTATAGCTCAGAGGCTGATTAATTAATAGCGCCAGGTAGCGACAGTTGAGCGACTGTAGCGGTATTTTCACAGCGCCCGCTAGTAGTCGCTGTGCTTGGCCGTTGTTCGGTTGTTGATAGAGACTCAGTCGGTGTGCAGTAATGTTGAATACGGGGTGATGATTCGCTATTTGACAGGATCCGCGCTGTATGGGAGCGCATGATAGCGAATGGCCATAGCGAACAGCTCCCACCATATTCATTAACAAATCACGCTCAAAAAATTCTCGCGCTGTGAAATGCATGTTTAAACCCCAGAGCGCTGGCGGCGATGTATTGAAAGTAGTTTTTTAACCCCCAAACAACCATATTTTTTGAAACAACAAAAAACAAGGTTTTTAAAAACATTTTGTAACATGAATACATTAATATCAGACCTGTAATATCAATTCTGCACAAATTTTTTTTTTTTTTTTTTACCATAAAAAAAATATCTAACATTGCAGAAGTGGTCACAGAATTTTTGACATTTAAACAAAAAAAAAAAAAAACATTAATAACAATTAATTATGAATATTTAAAGATTGCTCCATTGAAATGCATTGGAGAGCGCCTGGTAGCGAGAGGTCATACCTGTCGCTGTTCAAGGTCGCTCGCTGGCGCTGTGGGGTGAGGCTGGAATAATGATGAATGATTCGCTATCTGGCGCTCTCTGTCGCTAAGCAGGATCTGCTTGATAAATGTGTGATTGTGGTGGGGAGCCGGCGTTCTCGTGGCGGTGACCGTCATTACCGTTCGCTCACCAGTCGCTACCTGGCGCTATCCCTTGTTAAATAAGGGCCTTAGTTCACCTCTCTGTTCTCCACTTGCAGCACACGCGATGCACTAAAAGATAGGACAAACTAGCAAAAAGCGTGAACGCCATCATTCAGGCCTGTAGTAGTGCATTTATTTCCTTGGTAGCATGCTTTGCATTCACGTGCGAAAATATTTTTGTCCACTTAGTCGGTCAAGTTGGAAAGCCTGTTAAAACTCTTAAAAAGGTATACTCACCTTTTGTCCCCCGCTGTTCCTACATCCAGCACTGCCATCTTCATACTTATCAATGCGGTAGAACAAGTGACTCCATTGGGGAGACATTCCATGGTATCCATCAAATTGGTGTGCTGACGTGCTGCTTCTCTGCATATTAAAAGAGCCCAATTATAAAAATTCATATAAATATGCTGGATGGCAAGAGGGGTCACTTATACACCCGGCATCAAGAAATATCCATCCAGGTTTCATTTTTCTATTTTAAAGGAAGGAAGAGGAAATCAGGGGTGACAGGTTCTGTCACCCCTGATACACTAAACCTGTCACCCCTGGATTTTATTCCTACCATGAAAAAAAGCCACATACTTGACCCCTCCTCTCATTAGCCGAAGTGCTTGTATGGATTTTTAATATTACACAATTTCACGATTTAAAAAGGCCAGGAGAGAAAGAAAACCCTGCAAATCCTCCATCCCCTTCCTCAGGCTGGGCAAAGTTTAATTAATAATAAATAGGAGGGTGCCTTGATGTCCTTTGAGAAGTTAAGCCTCATTCTATTACAAAGGGACTTCTTCTGATGCTTGCTGTTTTATCATGCCCTCTGAGCAAGTCTAGCCCTAGTAGGATTGTCCCCTGTGAATCCCTGTTGAGGATTGCTAGTATTGATAAACCCATATTCTCATTGTACAATAATCCAATTATGTGCCTCCCCCCTCCCCCTGGACAAAGCTCTGGAGAAGTGGCGGGTGTTGATACCAGATCTTTATCCAGAGAGGTGGCGATATACCAGGGGTTCCCGATCACTTTCCATTTTCTAATGTTCTCATTTCTAATCTAATCTAATCTGTTAGGTACCAACTGGGTTTTGCGTGTGAGTTGTCTGTCAGCAATAAAACTGTGGCAAAACACCCCAAATGCACAAAAAACGTGCACATAATTCATTTTCAGCACCATTTAGGAGTCGTTGTACACAAATTGGGCTTACATATAAAAGTATACAAGTATAGATGGTATCAGGTCAGGCTGAAGTACAAGTCAGTCTCCAGCCTTCTTAAAGTGGACCATAACCCAGGATAGTCAAAAGTTTGACTATCCTGGGTTTTGGTCCTTTCCCCGGGGGGAACTTAATCGGTGGTGCCCCGCTGTGTGAAACCCCCCAGAATGCCCGAACGGACTCACCTGTTTCTGGTCCTACTGCACGTCTAGGAGCAATGGCACTGATGGCTGCATCCTCTGCCTCCCTCTAACAGGGAGCGTGCCCGTGCCGGTCATTCACAAATGCCTGGCGCTGGAACGCCCACTGCTAGAGGGAAGCGGAGGATGCGGCATTCAGAGCCACTGCTCTTAGACGCGCCATGGGACTGGGAAGAGGTGAATTGGCAGTCGCGATCTGGGGGGGTTTCACACAGGGGAAAGGACCACTTTAAATACCTCCTGAAGGGATCCCCCACCCCCCTCTCCTGTTATGTCCCATGTATGTCAGGTTTCTGATTACTGGGATGATGTTGTGATTTATATCTCAGTTATTTTGGGTATACTGATTCAAAGTTGTCAGCGCTCTGCCTCTTGGGAAAAGTAGATCCCATGTAGGATGTTGGCCCACCTAGAACCCTTCTCTGACTGCTAATGTTCTATGCTAGGAAAGGGATTCTGCTTAATGGGAAACACCCAATCAACCATCCTGTAAGAAACATACCTGTTCCGTGTGGCCTGACCGCCTACCTCGCTACCCTCCAGTTGTGTGCGTGCCCCGATGTCAGGGATACGCTCCAAGGAGGAGCTTTGCTGCCAGTGGCAGGCAGTACAGCCTCTTCCACATCTGGATGTGATCTGGGGCTGGTCAGCTTTACTGGACAGAGCTGACCAGCCCCTGGGATCAGTGTTGCCAATCTGGCCAGGGATCTTAGTTGCACCAATCACTCCTCACCACCAGCCATTCCACCTGCAGCCTCCCATTGATTAGCCACCTCATAAATAGGAATCTAGCACTGACCTCAAGGTGCATTAGAACTTTTCCGTGCCAAGAGTGTGCTGAATGACCATCCCTGCCTGCTGCCTGAACCGACCTCTGCCTGTCTGACCATGATTCTGCCTGCTCCTTCGGATACCTCGCTACCTCTGACCCCCCAGCTTATACCACCCTCCAGCTTCATCCCAGTGCTTTCATGCACTATCGAACTGATAACTTGTGTAAGACCCCGGTACCCTCTAGGTTCATCTGCCTTCACCGAAAGCTGACATCCCTTGTGTCACATAAGAAGTGGGGACAACCATGCTCGGTAAGGTGTATCTATCACCCTGGCAAACGGGGGCTTGGCTAAAGGCTGAAGAGGCAGCGGAGATTGGGGATGCAGAGAGAAAATGAGGAGAAACAGTGGGCGTTGGCAACAGCGACATGATGTAGGCACACTGTGTGCTTTACATATATCATAGTAAAAGTGGAGTGACCAGGGAGAAGAGAGGAGGGCGGGGTTTCCTAGCTGCAGAGAGAGGCAGTCAACCAGGGCATCTGGGGAGGGAGCGGGGGTGTTTCCATTCTTGGTCCCCTGAGGGTTGATTGAAGGACCAGATCAGCGGGGGGTGGGGATTGAAAGCTATATGAGGATTTGATTTCCTCACTTTGGAGAGGGACAGATGAGGAATCACAGCACTCCAGACACTCAATGAAAGGTAAGCTACTGATATTTTTTTTAACTTTTGACTTTCCAATCACTTTAATTTGGAAAAGTATAAAGCAATGACAAACACTGGCTCCAGGCAAAATTATGGAAATATTACGCGGAAAATCTTCCTTAAAGTTAGGCTTTAATTTTCTTATTTTTTCTAATGAACCACAGTGGGAAAACTCTCCTTATAAAACAAGCCTTCAGTAGAGATGAGCACACTTTTTAAAAGTAAGTTGTTTCTGGCGATTTGTCGAACTTTAGGCTCGTTCAAATTGAACTTTTAACAAACCCGCTCATAAATCAATAAAAAATAAGTGTTAGGCACTTACCTCACCGCCGTTCCGGGTCCCGCGGCGCGTTGCCGGCTGCCTCCCACCAAGCCGCGGCCCGGCGGTCCCCGGGTCTGCCGGCTCCTCGGCGCCGTCGTGGGGATCTGGGGCGGGCGGCGCAGGACGCCATGGGTGGCCGCGTCGCAGCCCGCTCCGCGCGGCTGCGCGGCCTTGCGGCTCTCCCCTCCAGCTCTGCGCTTCCCCTTCCTGGCGGGGGCGCGCCCGATCGTCAACGTGCTCGCGCGCGCGCGCGAGCACGTCTACTTTATGCCTCCCGGCGGCGCTTCCCCCAGCGCGCCCGCCGGGGGCGAGTTTGAATTACCCAGTCAGTGGCCGGTTCTTTGGATCGGACCCAGGGACTGGTCGGCCTGTCTGGCCTGGGCCGTCCAGCTCCTGGGACCGATCCCACTTCATTGTTTGCACCAAGCACCTTCCTTCCCTCCTTTTTCCCATTGGCCAGACTTCCCTATATATTGGTACTGTTCCAGGTTCCCAGTGCCCGTTATAGCTTCTGGGTTCTGGATGTGTGCTGCTGTGTTTGTGAAGATATTGGATTGGATTTGGATTTGGACCCTGACTATTCTTGCTAGCTGCCTGCCCCGACCTTCTGCTTTGCCTGACCATTCTATTGCCTGACCCTCCTGTACTTCGCCTGTGACCCCCTGGAATTGACCCCGGCTACCCTCGACCATCCTCTGTCTTCTCCCCTGGATACCTCGCCTGAGACTACCTGGTTTGACCTCGGCTTGAATTACGGACTTTCCGCACCCGGCATCCTCACTTGGGATTCCCTGCTTAACACCAAACTGCACCTTAAGCTACTATCCCTTGCGCCTGTTAAGTCCTGGGGGCAACCGACTGGGAGAGGCATTACTCGCGTCTCCTACAAGCGGGGGCTTGTCTATAGGCAGAAGTGGCGGTGGAGATTGGGGGATACTGGCTTAAGACAGACGGGTGTTAGGTACAATCCTGACATTATAACGGGCCAGAACAAGAATGGACCAAATTCTGGAGCAGGTGCAGGCCCTGACGGCGGCGGTGGAGCACCTGGCTCATCGAGTTGCGGCCCAGGAGAACCGTCCTACTCCCATGGTCCCCACTTCCCAGGGGGCTCCGGCCGCAATGACGGTGGAACCCAAGATCCCGCTCCCTGAAAAATTTTTTGGTGACAGGGCAAAGTTTGCCAATTTCCGGGACTCTTGTAAACTTTACTTTCAGCTTCGCCCGGTGTCCTCGGGCTCACAGGAACAAAAAGTGGGCTTGATTATATCCCTATTACATGGAGACCCTCAGTCCTGGGCTTTTAGTCTATCTACTCAGGACCCCATCCGCCAGTCAGTGGACAGTTTCTTCACTGCTATGGAGGTCCTTTATGACGATCCTGACAAGGGAGCCTCAGCTGACGCAAAGTTACGCACCCTCCGCCAGGGACGCCGTCCAGCCGAGGACTATTGTTCCGAATTCCGGCGTTGGGCAGTTGACTCACGCTGGAACAATCCTGCCCTCTGTGGTCAATTCCGGTTAGGTCTGGCTGACGCTATCAAAGATACCCTGGTGAACTATCCGGAACCCCAAACACTGGATGACTTAATGCACTTGGCCATCCGCGTTGACCGCAGACTCCGGGAACGGCGCCTGGAGAAAGGATCACATTTTGAACCCGCGGCAAAATCTGAGGTTCCCGTCGCTCAACCTTCTGAAGAGCCTATGCAGCTAGGTGCCACCAGGCTCACCGAAGGCGAGCGACGACGACGTCTATCCGAGGGGCTCTGTCTATACTGTGGTGGGACCGGCCACATGGTTAGACTTTGCCCAAAGAAACCGTCGGGAAACTTCAGAGCCTAGGGGGTATCGAGGGGGCCCTCCTAGGCTGTAAGGTATCTCCTCAAGTATCGTCTCCAGTTTTTGTCCCAGTTCAGGTTATGTTTGGTGCCAAATATATTAACTTAAAGGCTCTTCTCGATTCTGGAGCAGCTGGGAACTTCCTAGACTCTGATCTAGCTCAGACTCTAGGAATCATGGCACAAACCCTGCCAACTCCTATCCGGGTGTCAGCCATTGATGGCACTCCAGTGGCCGGGGGGTTAGTTCAGTTTCAATCACCTCCCATGCAAATCAAAATTGGAGCCAGTCATTCTGAGGTTATCAGGTTCCTGATTTTGAGCATGCCTGGGACCCCCTTGATTCTGGGGTTGCCATGGCTGCAGACGCATAATCCTCAAATTGATTGGGTTTCAGGGCAAATTACCAAGTGGGGACACCAGTGTTTCCGGAGCTGCCTTGAATTTCCCCTCAGGGTCACACACTTACTCCCTAGTGGGATTCCTACTCCATATTTGGAGTTTGCTGATGTTTTTTCAGAAAAGGCAGCAGACAAACTTCCTCCCCATAGACCTTGGGACTGCCCAATAGAACTGCTCCCTGGTGCGATGCCTCCCAGAGGGAGAATATTTAATTTGACCCGAACAGAAACCCTTGCCATGCGGGAATACATCGCTGAGAACTTAGAGAAAGGGTTTATTCGGCCTTCATCTTCCCCAGCGGGGGCAGGGTTTTTTTTTGTGGAGAAAAAGGATGGGGGACTTCGCCCCTGTATCGATTACCGGGGCTTAAATAATATCACGGTGAAAAACAAGTATCCCCTACCGCTTATAGAGGGGCTCTTTACACAGGTGGTCGGGGCGCAGGTCTTCTCCAAACTAGATCTCAGAGGGGCCTATAACCTCATAAGAATTAGGCATGGGGATGAGTGGAAAACGGCCTTTAATACCCTTGAGGGGCATTATGAATATTTGGTTATGCCCTTCGGCCTGTGTAATGCCCCTGCGGTTTTTCAAAGTTTTGTTAATGAAATTTTCCGAGATTATCTGGGCCGATTTATGGTTGTCTACTTAGATGACATTTTAATTTTTTCTTCTTCCCTTGATGAGCATCGAAAACATGTGCGCCTAGTTTTACAGAAACTTAGAGAGAATTGTTTATATGTCAAATTAAAGAAATGCCAATTTGAGGTTTCTGAGGTTCCGTTCCTCGGTTACATTATCTCTAAGTCTGGTCTGTCTATGGACCAATCTAAGGTGAGGGCTGTTTTGGAATGGGAGCAACCCAGAGATTTGAAGGGCCTGCAGAGGTTTTTGGGTTTTGCCAATTTTTACAGAAGGTTCATTAAGAATTTTTCGGCCCTGGTTACACCACTAACCAATTTGACAAAGAAAAGCGGGTATCCCCCGGTTTGGCCGGCTCAAGCTGTCCAGGCCTTCGAGAATCTTAAGAGGGTATTTAGCAGAGCTCCCGTCCTAGTCCATCCCGATGAACAACGACCCTTCCTTGTAGAGGTGGATGCCTCAGAGATAGCGGTCGGAGCGGTCTTGTCCCAATACTACGGCTCACCTGCTCGCCTCCATCCATGTGCCTTCTTTTCCAAGAAATTCTCAGCAGCCGAAAAGAATTATGATATCGGTAACAGAGAATTACTGGCCATCAAACTTGCCTTCCAGGAATGGAGGCACTGGCTGGAGGGGGCTCAATATCCAGTAACGGTCTTTACTGACCATAAAAATCTGGAATACATTCAGTCCGCCAAGAGGTTAACTCCTAGACAGGCTCGCTGGTCCTTATTCTTTTCTCGGTTTAACTTTTCTATAACATATAAGCCCGGGTCTAAGAATGTAAAGGCGGACGCCCTGTCTCGGAGTTTCTCTCCCCCTGACTTACCGGAGAGGGTGGTTTCTCCCATCGTACCTCACTCCCTAGTGGTGGCCGCCATTCAACCCCAACTTCCTGATCTTACTCAATTCCAGGCCCAAGCTCCTCCTGGGAAACCCACGTCAGCCCTGTTTGTGCCTTCTGCTTACCGGTCTGAGTTTTTGTCCCATTTTCATGATACTAAAACAACCGGGCATCCAGGGATTAAAAAAACCATAGCTTTATTGTTACGCCAAGTTTGGTGGCCTTCTCTCAGGAAGGACGCTCAAAAGTTTGTCTCCGCTTGCAAAGTCTGTGCCCAAAGTAAGTCCTTGAGGAGCTCACCGGAAGGCCCACTCCTTCCGTTATCCATTCCTGCCTCCCCGTGGACACATTTGGCCATGGATTTTGTTACTGACCTCCCTCCGTCTCAGGGTCATACGGTTATCTGGGTAATTGTGGACCGTTTTAGCAAGATGGCCCATTTCGTCCCCTTAAAGAAACTCCCCTCAGCTCAAACTCTTGCTCAACTTTTCATTACTCATGTCTTTAGGATTCATGGTATTCCCATGGATGTTGTTTCGGATAGAGGGGTCCAGTTTGTCTCCCGGTTTTGGAGGGCCTTCTGTGCCAAGTTGGGGTTCTCAGTCTCCCTTTCCTCGGCCTTTCATCCGCAATCGAATGGTCAAACCGAGAGGACGAACCAGTCCCTGGAACAATACTTGCGCTGTTTTACGGCGGGTTCTCAGACTGATTGGGCCTTCTTCTTACCTTTTGCTGAGTTTGCTTTTAACAACGCCACGCATTCGTCCACAGGGGTTTCTCCTTTCCACTGTGTTTATGGCAAGGATCTGAAGTTTTCTGCTCTTTCGGACCAACCCTCTAGAGTTCCCTCTGTGGATGAATGGGTTTCTAAATGGCCAGGAGAGTGGAATAAAATTCAACAACACCTAACTAGGGCCGCTCGTTTACAGAAAAGATTTTCTGATCGCAAGCGATCGTCTAATTCTAACTTTAAAGTGGGTGACTGGGTTTGGCTCTCAACCAAGAACTTGGCGTTACGCCAACCCTCCGCTAAATTAGGACCCAAGTTTATTGGCCCATTCCCCATAACACACAAAGTCAACCAGGTGACGTACCGGTTGGCCCTCCCCTCTTCCATGAAAATCTGTAAATCTTTTCATGTTTCACTTCTTAAGTCCGCAAGAAACCATGAACTTAATAGTCCCCCTAGTCCTGTGGTAGTTGAGGGGCATCAGGAGTTTGAGGTTGCCCGGGTCCTTGATTCTCGTTTCTTTCGGAACTCTCTTCAATATCTTATTGACTGGAAGGGGTACGGTCCGGAAGAAAGATCTTGGGTTCCTGCCAGAGAAGTTCATGCACAGAGTTTAGTAAGGAAGTTCCATAGAGAAAATCCGTTAAAACCCAGCTTGGAGGGTCCAGTGGCCCCTCCTCAGGGGGGGGGTAATGTTAGGCACTTACCTCACCGCCGTTCCGGGTCCCGCGGCGCGTTGCCGGCTGCCTCCCACCAAGCCGCGGCCCGGCGGTCCCCGGGTCTGCCGGCTCCTCGGCGCCGTCGTGGGGATCTGGGGCGGGCGGCGCAGGACGCCATGGGTGGCCGCGTCGCAGCCCGCTCCGCGCGGCTGCGCGGCCTTGCGGCTCTCCCCTCCAGCTCTGCGCTTCCCCTTCCTGGCGGGGGCGCGCCCGATCGTCAACGTGCTCGCGCGCGCGCGCGAGCACGTCTACTTTATGCCTCCCGGCGGCGCTTCCCCCAGCGCGCCCGCCGGGGGCGAGTTTGAATTACCCAGTCAGTGGCCGGTTCTTTGGATCGGACCCAGGGACTGGTCGGCCTGTCTGGCCTGGGCCGTCCAGCTCCTGGGACCGATCCCACTTCATTGTTTGCACCAAGCACCTTCCTTCCCTCCTTTTTCCCATTGGCCAGACTTCCCTATATATTGGTACTGTTCCAGGTTCCCAGTGCCCGTTATAGCTTCTGGGTTCTGGATGTGTGCTGCTGTGTTTGTGAAGATATTGGATTGGATTTGGATTTGGACCCTGACTATTCTTGCTAGCTGCCTGCCCCGACCTTCTGCTTTGCCTGACCATTCTATTGCCTGACCCTCCTGTACTTCGCCTGTGACCCCCTGGAATTGACCCCGGCTACCCTCGACCATCCTCTGTCTTCTCCCCTGGATACCTCGCCTGAGACTACCTGGTTTGACCTCGGCTTGAATTACGGACTTTCCGCACCCGGCATCCTCACTCGGGATTCCCTGCTTAACACCAAACTGCACCTTAAGCTACTATCCCTTGCGCCTGTTAAGTCCTGGGGGCAACCGACTGGGAGAGGCATTACTCGCGTCTCCTACAAGCGGGGGCTTGTCTATAGGCAGAAGTGGCGGTGGAGATTGGGGGATACTGGCTTAAGACAGACGGGTGTTAGGTACAATCCTGACAATAAGCTTACCTCAGTCCCCGTTCCAGTGCCGGGCGATGTTCTCATCCTCCTGTTGGCTACTGTGTCTTCAGTGGGACGGAGGACCCACATATTCTGCCCTGCACTGGGCTCCCGGCGACTCGCAGCCCCTTGCCCAGTCTCTGCCAATCTTTCCGGCTTCTGACATCTTGCTTCTTGCGGCAGGGAGGGGCCTTTTATACTGGCAGAGTGAGCTGAAATCAGGTAAAAAGAAGCCCTCCCTGTTGCAGGGAGCTAGATGCCAAGAGCCCTGCGGGCGCAGGACAGCAGCCAGGGGACAGTGAGAGAGCATTTTTACTTTTTAATTTAAGACGGAACAAAACCTGGGAATTTGATTTTCTCAGAATTTGTCCGGATGGGTTTTGTTCCGCTTTATGGAATTCAGGGAAATGTGGTCGGCACAAATCACAAGAAATTTAGATTTGAGATGAGATGAGCGAACTTCTTGAAAGTTTGATTCGGGCGATTCGCTGAATTTCCCCAAGAAACTCAGGTTCACCCGAATCGAACTTTCACGAATCGCTCATCTGAAAAAAAATGCCGGCATGGTGGGAGCGGGCAGGCCGGCTACGCCTGTCAGCGGGCCGCCGCCGGCCCGCTGACAGCGTAGCCTGCCTGCCCGCTCCCACCATGCCGGCATTTTTTTAAAAAGCAAACACTTACCTGCATGGTCGGAGCGTGGAGGCCGGCGCCGCTCTCAGCTCTCATCAGAGGGCGCGTCATCAGAGGGCGCTTCCGCCGCCCGCTGACAGCGTAGCCTGCCTGCCCGCTCCCACCATGCCGGCATTTTTTTTTTATTTCAGGGAAAATTCGATCGGCACAAGCCAAAAAAAATTCGGGTTTGTGCCGAATCGAATTTTTCCTGAAATTCAGAGCGAATTCCAGTTCGTCCGAACCGGTTCGCTCATCCCTATTTGTGACGCATCACATTTTCTATGAAACTGAGTTCAGTTTGCTCATCTCTAGTCTTCATATTGTTTGGCATGGCAGCCATATTTTTTCGGGTCAAGCTGTATAAAAGTTGGTACAATTTCTATCAGTCCCATGGAAAAAAAAATGAAAAATCTGGCAGTAAGAGTTATATAATCATGTGGTGAAATGACATAGAATGGCTACAGGGTATAAAGCGATTAAACTAATTCATGGCTCTGTTTATATTATCCATTTTTATGGTTGTTTTTAAGTTGTGTAGCATCATTATTTCCTATATAAGAAAGAAATGATTCTAGCCACATAACTATCAGGATGTAAAATATAGGTATCCAAATCATTCCGATGCTTTAATCAAAAGTGTTCCAAAACCACAAGGGGTCAAATAAGACAGAGGCTGCTTTCAACCATTGTGGAAAATAACTTACAGACTGGAGCTAAATAAGGAAAAAGCAGTAGGCTTCCCCAGCACAACAATTTGTAAGAGATATTTGAAAGCCCCTGTGCAGGCACACACCTTATCCCCAATGTTAATTGTGTAAAATTAACCATTTTAAAGCATCTCAAACTCTCTGATGTATAGGTAATTATCATATGCATTCTAAGCAACGTTGCTTTCCTTACTTCTATTTCTGGGTGTGGCTGAGCTGGGAAGGAAGTGTCATGGGTCATTTTTTTAGTCATGCTGAGGTCAGGGACAGCTTTGGGACCACTGTTGCTTATCAGGCTTGCTCACATTGAGACCACGCTTTTTATGTGGTCCTGGAGGAATGGAAATCAGAGGAGGGTAACCCAGTCACAGCTATGTGCAATGTTGGATGATACTCAGCTACTCCTGGCAACCCTCACAAAGGGATCTCCCTGCCCTGCCCACCTACAATGATAAACCTCTGTAAACTATGGGACAGTATCCCCAGCAGGACAGCAGTGTCCCTGCAAAGACCAGCTTTACCACACCTATCCATTAAATAGCAACATCAGACCTTTTCTGATGTTCCCCCCTAAACATTCCTCCCCCCTCCCTCACTGCCTTTTGGATGCCGGGATTATCTAAAACACCGGCACCTGGCAGCACTCCTGTCCCCTCTGCACCCGCCTCCCTTAGTTGTCGCTGATTGAAGGCTGTAAGCCTTAGCCATACTCACCCTTTGTCGTCCTCTTCAAGTGTCCCGGTCAGCTCTTCAAATCTCTGTCATTGCAGCCTATGCAGGACATTGCACATGCACGAGATCTGAGGGAGCAGCGCAGAGCATGACGGGTCGGCAAAATGGCGCTGCCCGATGGAGACTGCGCGGGACCAAGGGATGCAGAGGTGCAATGAAGGGGCAGGAGGGCCAAGCAAGCCAGGTTTGGGGAGTTTTTATTAACACTTGGACACTTTGTGTTGTGTGGCACAGCAGAGGGGTTGAAGACTAGCACCCGGAGTTAAACAGTGGAAGAGCATCTCATTGTATTGCAAGGATGGTGGGGAATACAGAAGCCCCTGTCTGTGCTGTTTTCCCAACTAGTCCATGAAAAAAGTTCATTTATTTTATTTTACATTTTATTTGATAATGCTAGCAGCATATGAACTATTTTATTCCTTCTGCTTGTTTAAAAGTGTGTGTGGGGGGGGGGGGGTAAGTTTCTCTCCATCTATCCAGACCAGATGAACCTCCCTTTTGTGCAAAAAATGTGCTGTTTGGCAATATAGGTGGTGCTGAGTTGAGGTCATGAAGACCAGCCTCGCCACACCCCTTGTATTGTAATGAATGTTGTGGGCATGCCACAGGAGTGTAAACTAGTCACCAACAATGGCCGCCGTCTTGGATCAGAGAGAACTGGCGGGGTGCTTTTCCACCCCTCTTGGTATGTTTAACTGGGGGTCCGTTCAGTGAAGCTGTGCCTGGACTATTCCTTCAACATCTAAAATGTTCACCCAGGGAGGTTTGAAGAATGGTGATGAGCTAGATTGGGGACAACTAAGTCTGACATCCCTCTGGCTGGATAGACCCTAGTGTCTGGTATTTGGTGGACAAATGATGGACACAGTAGCTCTAGCCACCACAATGGGTGAACTGGTATGGGCGTCTCTTGGATCCCTTACCAGTTCATAAACCGTTAAAAAAGAAAAAATAATCTCTTTCTTCATCTGTCCTCTTTGCAGTCCGTCGGGTCCAGGGCTCTTTCCGGGCTCAGAGGGCTGTGATCTCTGGAGCCGTTTTTGCAGCCAACCTGTCCGGCATCTGGAGTAAGGGTGAATATGGATCCTGCATTCTCCTTCCTTGGTGTTCCAAGCCAATGCCAGGCCAGGGGGGCTTTTATACCACAGAAGAGGAGCCTCCCCCCTTGTGACTAATGACATCACCGGAGAAGAGGTAGATTCCACTTTGGCTTTGGCCTGAATCCAAAACCCATCACTAACAGGGAAGCTCTAAAACATAAAATGATAAATTTAAAAATAAAATATGTATGACATTACTGTGGTGAAAGTATTAGGTGCAAATCATGCACTTCATCAACTTCTTCCCCTTAATTTTTAAAAATATTTTAAGGCAAGTTTTTAATCGCACCCATTGTATCATTGTATTGAGCTTTACGCTTCGACTTGCGCCATCAAAGCTAGCGGATGAGAGACATGGAATGCAATAATACAATAAAATGGCAATAGGATCATTTTTTTCTACTTTCTACAATTTTTTTGTTTCTGTTTTTTATTATAGTTTATAACACTATAAAGTGTTTCCTCATTTTATAACATAAACACTAAATAAGAAAAAGATCCTGGCCATCCATGGTATTATTAAAGGTGAGAAAAAATCATTGGGTTGGGTTTTACCTTTTGGCAACAATCTACATACAATAGTTTGCCATAGAGTTCTTTCTACTAATAAAACAAATAGTGGTGATGACAACACCATCAGAGAATGTTTAACTTGAAAACTGGTCTAATTGCTTAATGACTGAGCACATTTTTAAAAGAGTCCACTCTGGAATTTTGTCCCACTGTGCCCTCAACACTGGGAACACTTAGAAGTCCCACTTTTCTGACATTAGTGGGAAGACTGGACCACTGAATCCAGGAAGTCTGGTCAATTCACAACTGGGGTCCTGACCTGGGTAATTGGCTGAATGTCAGAAGTGGAATGTATGGGTTGGATGGGCATTTGGTCAATGACCAACATTCTTAACAGACCAGAGATATCAAAGTTGTGCTTTAGGCATATGTAGGGTGATACATCTACTTGCACAGAGGGGAGTAGCATAGAATGGAGATAATATTTGTTTGTTAAAAGACAGCTAAGCCACATCCCAAAACCATACCCTTGTCCCCCCCCCCCATCACCCTGAAAAGTTTAAACAAGTGTCCCACTGTCCACAGAAAAGTGGGCAGTTTAGACAGGGCAGGCGTCAGCTCTGGGCGGGCCCCTTAAGAGGTCCCATCTCATTCCCTTTTCCCTGAGAAGCCCCTATGCAGGATGCAGGCTGTGTAACCAGGAATCAAAACCTTAGTTTTCAAAATCCAATCTATCGTGGTAGTTCATCATGATCCCGAGTTGTGCTTAAGGGTCAGCTCCAAGGGTCCTGGCTGCAACCATCTTGGAGAGAATGCAGGTCTGTCACCCAGCCTAGTGCAGCAGTGTGACTGTACTGGTCATTCACTCAAGTCCAACTGTCAATCAGGTCTATGGCTGAGATTCAGGGTCCCACCCCTCACCCACACCGGAATTAGGGGAGATTTGGGCTTAGTGCAGGGGGAGGGAGGGGTTATAAAAAGATTGGAGTTCCTCTTTAACTCTTAAGAGCACTATGGTGAAAAAATGGCCCAATGATAAAAATCCATATAAATATGCTGGATGGCAGGAGGAGGGGTCACGTATATACCAGGCATCAAGAAATATCCAGTTAGGCTTGTTTTTTTTTCTTTTAATGGAAGGAAAAGGACATCCGGGGTGACAGGCCCTGTCACCCCTGATAGAGTAAACCTGTCACCCCTGGATGTTATTCCTACCATGAGAGAATAAACCACAAGTTTGGCGGGAGTTTTATTCTGTTTGGCTGTATAAGTGAGCCCTCCTCTCATTAGTCGACATATTTATATGGATTTTTAATATTACACAATTTCGTGATAGTGCTCATTTAAGGACGGTAACTGTCATTCAACACTTTGTCCCTACTTCTTTCTCAAGTCTATGGATAACATAAGATTATTCTGTAAGAGTGTCTGGGGAGCACCTTGGTTTCATCAAGGCTCATTTAGCACAGCTCAAGCGGTGCTGCCATGATTGTGTGTTTACATTATGTGACATGTGTATGCAGTGAGCCTGCTCCGTCAGTAAATGTTGGTGTGCAGCACGGAGTACATTGTAGTAGGCAGACTGCAGAGACCCCCTTAGTGAAATGAACACACGGCGTTAGAACAGTTCTGGTTGAGCTGAACTAAATGAACCTTGATACTAACGGGCCTCAGGCTATATTCAATATTCTGTCTGCTCTAACCCTAAGAGGTTTGCTCAGCAAAAGTTGCTCTGTTTAGACAGCGTGATTAGGATTTAAGTGTCACTTCGATTAAACCTTCACGTAAGCCATAATAGACAATTACATGTCAGTTTGACTCCAATGCTTTCCTGCAATCAGTCTATAGAAAGTTACATTATTTATGATTCTATATATTTTGTTAAGTTTATTATTAACATTATTAATTTCTTTATGAGAAATGGGCCCTTGGGTTCTACAATACAGCCAAAATTATTCTTAATGTTTGACCTTTGTATTGTACAATAAAGATGTCAGTCTCCTCCAAAAATTAGGCCTGTAGTTTTTACAGTACCAAAAGCAATCTTTTGGAGGGACTTTCGTTTTATATTAAATGAGTCAGGACTTCTATTCAGAGTCCTGACTCATTTAATATCATATAAAATCTAGCTTGAATCTTCATTTAAAAAAAAGTTCCACAGCACAGACAAGAGGTTCCGGGAGGGGTCTTTCTAACTCAATTTAGAGCTTTGCCAGTTTGCAACCAGACCTAAGATCAGGGGTGTCAAACTCATTTTCAGCAAGGGCCACATCAGCATTCATGTTGCCTTGAAAGGGCCTATTAAAGAGGAACAACGTAGGCTCTGGAGTCTAAAAGACTCCATGGCCGTACATGTCTGACTCCTTGGGGCATCCTGAATTGGGTACTACTGCCTGACAAGTGTGGCCCTGTTACCAACTATCTGGAATGCAAAACTTGACCCTGCAGCCTGGAGCCTATACATACCCGGTCTTCTCTGAAGCCCTACTACTAGTCTTTAATGCATGAGAGGTCTCTGACTGAGCAAACTGGCAGTGGTTTCCGGATTCATATGACAGATGGCGCACAGAGAGGCATGGGCAGATGTAGCTGAGAAATGAAGGTAGAGTAGTCAAAGTCCAGAGCCAGAGGTTAGGGCTTGAAGCAAAGAAGAGTAATCCAAAAAGAGGACTCGAAGAGTCGTGGGCTGAAAGCTGGCAACAAGGTGAGCAAAGTCCATAATCCAAGGTCAGAAGGCAGGTGGCAAACAGCCGAATCCAAGAGGCAATCAAGCAATGAACAATGCAAAGGGCAGAGGTATCCAATACCTAAAGACACAAAGATAAGTGGCACAGCAGATCTTTTGACCAGGAAATTTCTTATAAAGGGCCCTGGGCATGCTCATTAGATGTGCACCCATTAACGCATGTGCAGGATGATTCCAGCGCATGGGTATCTTGGAATGAAGCTGCTCACAGGTGCCTTGAATGGAACATCCTTCACAGGCATCTTAAAGGGATTGACTATCCGAATAAAAAAGCTAAAAGGGTACTAGCCTTTTGTGCCTCACAGCTGATCAGTTCTACTCGAGCTATCAGCAACTTACCCGATCTCTGGATTGCATCCCGTACCAGCCGGGCCTGTACTCGAGTCAGACTTCCATGCCATCAGTCACAGGGGGAACAAATCTGATGCACATCTGCAAAGAACGCACATTTGCAATGAACGCACATCTGCAATGAATGCACGTCTAGAGTGGATTTACATTTGCAATGAAGGGGGGTGTGCAGAGTTGTATTGTAGTGAATGGAGAAAGCGTGACAGCTCCCCGGTAACTGATGGCAGAGGAACGCAAGTCCATCCCAGAAGTGTCGGTCACTAAAGATCGGGCCTGGCCAGTGCGGTATGGGATCCAGCAAAAGGATGAGCTGCTGATCGCCAGATTAGGACCAATTAGCTGCTGGGAACAAAAGACAAGAACCCCTTTGTTTTTTTGGTTCACCCCTGGAGCATCCCAATTTGAGATGCCTGCTGCATGAAACTTAGCCAGTGGCCCCTTCTTACTTTTCCAAAAAGGCCATGGTGTATGTGTGGCGCTCCTCAAATCAGCTTCTCCGGTGGAGCATATAAATGTTTGGCTGGGTAAGCTGAAAAAACCCAGCTGCACATGCAATCGGTACAAGGCACGCCATGCATCCCTAGACTATGTACGCAGTCACAACGGGCCACATGTGTGCCGTAGGCTAAATGGGGAGATAACGGATGACAGGGGGGGTTCACACAGTGGGGCATCCTAAATCAGGATTACCCAGGGGTGGAATGCAAAATAGACCTAGGTCTGGTTTTCTCCCACTTTAAGTGTGTCAGCTTATGACATATTTGTGTCAGATGTTGTTTCTCTAATCAGTCATTGTGGTTTTCTTTTTTAAAGCTTGAGAAGCTCCTGAGTGCACTGCTCAGAGTCAGTAACCAAAATGCCTTTGTCTTCAGGCATTTCAGCAAGGGATTCTAAGCACCTCCTGAACAGCACAGTCAGAAGGGGCAGTCATGGCCTAGAAGTAAGCCTTGTGACCAGAGGGTGGCAGGTTTGATTCCCGGACATGGAACAAGACTGAAGTGCTCTTAAGCATGGCACCTAAACCCCCAAACTGCTCCCCGGCCACCCCAGGGACCGTAATTAGGGCAGCCTCACTCACTCATCCATACACTCACTGCACAGAGGGGTTAAATGTGGAGGAAAATACTTATGTTTGCAGAGGCATACAATGACCTTCTATAACAAAAAAAAGAAGAAAGAAGCTGGGAGGAATGATTGATTAGAAACACAACCCTCAGCAGAAACATAAGATAACAAGTAAGCACACTTAGCTAACCCTTTGGACAGTCCATTTAAGGAGGTTTCACCACCGAAACATGTTAACATGGTCACCATATGAACATTAGCAACTTTAGGGCTTTGTGATTATATGGTCTATGTAGTTGCCTTGACAATCTCTTTAAATGTAAAACAATAAACAATATCTAAAAAATAACCTGCAGTTCTTATTAAACCTTCTAATGCTGCTTTCTGTATCTGACCCTTTAAATGCCAAGGAGATTCTATGTGCTCACTTCTACTGTTAACTGCCAAGCACATAGAATCCATGGGCTTGATATTTCCTTGGGTCTGTGGCCCCACCCAAAAAAAAGACACTCACCTCCATTCTGGATCCAGTTCCAGGGGTCTCTTGCCTTGGGACCATCTCATTCCCTCCCCCTCAGTTCCTCAGGCAGGCATCGAATACCCATTCCCTACCCTGTGTGCAGCTTCTGACAGCTTTCTGGCAGCCGCAGGGTGAGGCCTTTTATCAGGGAAGTGAGATGATGTCACTCAGCCAGTAAAAAAGGCCCCTCCTAGCAGTGGGAGTGAGCAGAGAGGCCGGAGCGATCAGTGGAAGCCAGGTGTAGGGTACAGGCGGCACCCATCTGGCTCTTTTATCTGCATCCCCAAAGCACAGGTGGGTGTAGAAGAGCCCGCGACCCTAATAGGCTATGCGGGCTGGTAGCCTTCAGGGTCGGGGGCTGACTGCTTGATAACCCTTGATAATGCATATTTTAGTTTTACTTATATATCTCGTAAAACGCTCTTCTCAGTTTGGGCTGTCTCCTGGACGGGTGTCTACCGATACATATATGGCACTGTTGTAATTGGCAGGAATGGTGGAATGTATTGGGAGGAATTTTGCATGTAATATGATTTTATTTTAAAAAATACTAAAAATAAACGAATTTTCCCGGGAAATGCCTGGACATTCCTTTGAAAATCACAGTTAAACATGTATAGCGCAAAATGGTGAAAATGGCCTGTCAACAAAGGATGTCAAAATCTCTAGGTAGGCTGGCAGCAAAAACTTTAAAAATATATATTTTTTTCACTATATTTTGCCCCAAAATTATTTGAAAGCACTGAGCAGCACAATATTTTACGTTAAAGCTCAAACTCTGCCGAAAAAAAATATATGTAATTTTCCTGGAATTCCCTTGCAAAAATCACAGTTAAACATACATCACACGAAAAAGTGAAAAGTGGCCTGGCAACAGAAGGTGACAAAATCATAAGTAAGTAGGTGTCCATGTATCAATAAACAAAACCTCTTTTTGTGGAGCTCCACACTAGACCTCACTGGAAACCTGTGTCCTCATTCCTTTTATTTATTTTTTTATTTATTGATGTAAATATACACATGTGGTAAAAAGAATTAGGAGTTGTAGGACACATGTGTCAAGTGAGGTCTGGATTGGAGTGGAGCTCCACAAAAAGTGGTTTCGTTTTTTAAATAATAACCTGTGAGCTGGATCAACATTATTTTACTACTAATAATTGTTTAGGCAGCGGCTAAGCATATCTGTACTACACAAACACAAAAAAGTATAAAGCAAAGTGGTGCTCTCTCGCATTTCAATCATCTTTAGATCAGTATTTTGTTTAAAGAAAATGTTGAGGTTCATTGCAGGCAATCCATTTACATTGGCTGGTATCTTTCCAAGACTTGACGCATTGGCATTCAGTGCAAACAAAAACAACCATAAAAAAAGGAATAAAAACACCAACAAAAGATACACGAGTAGAGTAAAAGGGAGACAGCAACACGATACCAATAAGGGAGACACGCTGTTCCTGAATTGCACTCCAGGCTTTTTTTTTTTCACCCGCTCTGCCCTTAAAAAACCAAAGCCAGCTCCTTCCCTGGAAGGGAAATCAAGATGGATGAATACTGGCATGCATGCAGCTGCGGTGCACTGAGCACACAGGTGTTACAAGCGCATTGGGTTGCTTGGCAAACCGGTATTTCTTTTTTTAATTGTTATCAAGGTTTTATTGGATGTGTTCCTTCAACAGCTGCCACTCTCTTTTGTCCCGACACCGATGTATTTTAATGGTGCTGGAAATATAATACAGGCTCACAAAACTTTGACAGCAGGTACAAACAATATGGACCACCCAATCTACTTATATCCTATACGCCTGCAAACAGAAAAAACAAAAAGCTTCTAAAACAAACCTGTTTAATCTGTTGTTTTGTTCTACTTAGAACATTCAATTTCACCTAGACTGACCAAAGGCATCGAACATGTCATTAGGTTCTAAAAGCACCAAACACATATTTATAATAAAGCACGTGTTGTATAAAAGCAGTCAGTGCGCGTGATGTATTGCAATCTGCCGCAGAGCGCTTAAGCAGTTGGTGCTGCTTATTATTTGACAGCATGCAGATTAATGTCAAGCGGCTATGCTTGACTGTAACCAAATGTTTACATACAGCCTGTCTGCACCCAAATAGACAGCAGGGATGAAATACTGCTCAAGTCTTAAATATGGAGTTGAATGAGCCAGCACTAAGGAAGAGCCGATAGCAAGCTGGGCAATGTCAGAACTTCAAGATATCCACAGACTGGATCTCGTATACTTTCAATTTTCATAGCAAACTACAAATAGACAATTCTAGATTGAGGGAGCCTGTTGTGGCTCCCCCCAGAAAAGGAATGCCTGACCCTCTTTATATGTCCTAATGTTTACTGTTGCCTAAATAGGGCGTTGGTACATAATCATGCTCCTTAAAGTCATTACTATTTCCGGGTTAAGGCCTCCCCCGGCCTGGTCGATGAGTATTTGATTTTGACCACACTCTCTTGTGGATTAAAAGAAGTTTCACATTTTATTTCATAATTTTAAAAATGCAATTTCATTACATCAGATAAATTGCAATGATCCATGATCATGATTAGAGATGAGCGAACTTCTTGAATGTTCGATCCGGGCGATTCGCCGAATTTCTCCAAGAAATTCGGGTTCGCCCGAATTGAACTTTCACGAATCGCTCATCTGAAAAAAAAAATGCCGGCATGGTGGGAGCGGGCAGGCCGGTTATGCCTGTCAGCGGGACGCTGCCCGCTCCCACCATGCCGGCATTTTTTGAAAAAGCAAACACTTACCTGCATGGTCGGAGCGTGGAGGCCGGCGCCGCTCTCAGCTGTCATCAGAGGACGCGTCATCAGAGGACGCGTCATCAGAGGGCGCCTGACAGCGTAGCCGGCCTGCCCGCTCCCACCATGCCGGCATTTTTTTTATTTATTTCAGGGAAAATTCGATCGGCACGAACCAAAAAAAATTCGGGTTCGTGCCGAATCGAATTTTTCCTGAAATTCGGAGAGAATTCCGGTTCGTCCGAACCGGTTTGCTCATCCCTAATCATGATACTACATACAACTCTAGAATTGCTCTTTACTCTCACACTCTTTCATTTATGTTACATAAAGTTCCTCCTCAGACTATCTCAATGTTGGGCAGACATGTTTCGCCACTCTTTTTGACTTTCTCAATGCCCTGTGCAAAACTTGTATTCATGTGCAATGAATCTTCACCGTTTATAATCCAGTATCTACTGTATACATTTGAACCACTAAGCATTAATCACTGAGAAGGACGTGGTGAGGACACCCTTATAGAAGGGGTAGACAGATGAGCAGTTAACATCAGAGCCAGGAGAGCTCTGTGGAGGCATCACAAGGAGTGCAAATTATTGACCCAGCACGCGCAGTGCATACACCGCGTCTCATCCTTAAAGGTTCCCCATTGCGCTAACCTGTCGGAGCACATGACTTAGTGCTATTATCTCTTGGGACAACACTTCATAAGCCCTTTTAAGGACTATACAATCAATGAGCTTCTATGAGGGTGTCCTCACCACGTCCTTCTCAGTGATTAATGCTTAGTGATGCAATTCAAATGTATTCAGTAGATACTACTGGATTATAAACGGTGAAGATTCATTGCACATGAGTACAAGTTTTGCACAGGGCATTGAGAAAGCCAAAAAGAGTGGCGAAACATGTCTGCACAACGTTGAGATAGTCTGAGGAGGAACTTTATGTAACATAAATGAGAGAGTGTGAGAGTGAAGAGCAATTCTAGAGTTGTATGTAGTATCATGATCATGGATCATTGCAATTTATCTGATGTAATGAAATTGCATTTTTAAAATTATGAAATAAAATGTGAAACTTCTTTTAATCCACAAGAGAGTGTGGTCATAATCAAATGCTCGACCAGGCCGGGGGAGGCCTTAACCCGGAAATAGTAAAAACTACAAATAGGTTGTAACAAGGCGGATTTTTATACTTAAAGCGGACTTCCAGTCAATGAAAAACATTTTAGTGAATTGCTCCCCTGAACCTCCTCCTCTAATGATCAGTGGCGCAATTCTTTGAGAGGACTTGTATTGTTCGCTGTGAATGTGTGGGTTTGAGGAGGGAGCTCCCTGCCGGTCCTCCACTTCCAGGCACCACACGTCCACAGATACAAACACACGCCCACAGATACACTCAAACACAACACAGACTCCCACTTCGCCGACCGCATTACTAGCTCCAGCGGGTGGGTGTGGCCTATGCATGCCCAGTCTCCATTCATGAAATGCCAGTCGTGCATAGGCCCTGCCCACCACCAGAAGCAGGAATGTGATCAGCAGCACTGCGGCATGGTGGTGTGTGTGTAAACACCACCATGGGGGATGCCAAAAGCTGCCTGTAATGGGGGATACCTCGCGCAGCCTGTAATGCGGGGTGCCACACACAGCCTGTAATGGGGCATGTCAAACACTCCTGTAATGGCAGAACACTGCTTGGAATGGGGTGGGGGATATCTTTGCACGCCATTTGTTTAGAATATAATTTTTTTGATTTTCCTCATCTAAACCTTGGGTGAATCTTATGGTCAGTTGTGTCTTATAACTCTACGTGGATTTTGTGTAATAGCATTAGCAAGATTCTGCGCTCCTGGACTACATGAAAGCGTCCATCTTGCTACACAGACGACTGCTTACATATGAGCATGGGGGTTCAGCTTTTTCACTTTGACACACAAGAAAGTACAAAAAGAAGTTTGTCTGTGATTTTTTTTTTCAGGTGAGAGCTTCTTCAATTGAGGTAAGGATTGTTTTTTTTAAATTGAGATTTGAGTTTTTATAGCATTTCATGTGTGTGGCAAGATGGCAATTCCCATGCAGTTCAGGAGCACAGAATCTGTCTGCTATTCCATAACATCTTTATGGGGGTTAAACCTTCTGTAATAGCTTACATCACTGAATGCTAAAGCAGGCATTTAGGCGAGCAATTTTCTAATATTTGATTTTTTTTACTGGCTGTCCATTTTAACAAAAATATAAATGCAATGTTTCTGTTGTTTGTTTCCATTTTCATGAATTCAAAGGTCTAAGAACTTTTCTGTGTACACCAAAGGCCTTTTCTTGTAGAATTGCCTAAATCCCTGTTACAGAGCCCTCCTCCCTTTTCGAAATAATCCATCCACCTCACAGGTGTGACATATCAAGATGCTAATTAGGCAGCTTGTTTATTGCACACATGTGCCTTAGGCTGGCCACAATAAAAGAAATGTGCAGTTTTAATGTATTGGTGTGGTACGCTCAGAAAACCAGTATGAATCGTCTTTAGGAAAATGACACAAAGCAAATGCAGATTTATTCCTACAGATATCTGGTGTGACCATTATTTGCCCCTACTCCTCTTCAATGGCCCAATGTCATTATGATTAGAGATGAGCGAACTTCTTGAAAGTTCGATTCGGGCGATTCACCGAATTTCCCCAAGAAATTCGGGTTCGCCTGAATCGAACTTTCACGAATCGCTCATCTGAAAAAAAAAATGCCGGCATGGTGGGAGCGGGCAGGCCGGCTACGCTGTCAGCGGGCGGCGGAAGCCGGCCCGCTGACAGCGCAGCCGGCCTGCCCGCTCCCACCATGCCGGCATTTTTTTAAAAAGCAAACACTTACCTGCATGGTCGGAGCGTGGAGGCCGGCGCCGCTCTCAGCTGTCATCAGAGGACGCGTCATCAGAGGGCACGTCATCAGAGGGCGCCTGAGAGCGGCGCCGGCCTCCACGCTCCGACCATGCAAGTAAGTGTTTGCTTTTTAAAAAAATGCCGGCATGGTGGGAGCGGGCAGGCCGGCTGCGCCGTCAGCAGGCCGGCTTCCGCCGCCCGCTGACAGCGTAGCCGGCCTGCCCGCTCCCACCATGCCGGCATTTTTTTTTTTTTTTATTTCAGGGAAAATTCGATCGGCACGAACCAAAAAAAATTCGGGTTCGTGCCGAATCGAATTTTCCCTGAAATTCGGAGCGAATTCCGGTTCGTCCGAACCGGTTCGCTCATCCCTAATTATGATGATAAACTGCCGTCAGATGAGCTTCGCTAAAACGGCTTATGCAACGGCTTCGACAAAATTTTCTCAGTTATACAAACCAGGGAGGCAAAATGTCGCTCAATGCGGGTCCTATACTATGATGTGCCATTCTGTGCCTCCAGAAGCAAGCTATGTCCCCTACCATGATTGAGCAAAATATGGGGGATGAGGTGCTCGATGTGGAGGTCCTGGACTTGTGTGGTTACATGTGGTCTGCTATTTTGAGTCCCGTTGATGTACTGCTACATTCTCTGAAATGCCTTCTGGGACAGTTTATGCTGGAGAAATGAACATTCATTCACAGTTTTGGTAGACATTCTTGCAGTAAGCATGACAGTTGCGCTACTTCAAAACTTGTGACATCTGTAGTATTGTGCTGTGTGATAAAACTTTACATTTTAGAGTGGCCTTTTGTTGTGGCCTGTCTAAGGCACACCTGTGCAATAATTGTGCTGTCTAATCAACATCTTGATATACCACACCTGTGAGAAGGAGGAGACACATTTGTGAACAATATTAAGAGAAAAAAAAAAGTATTTTGTGTACATAGAAAAAGTCTTAGATCTTTGCGTTCAGCTTGTGAGAAATGGATGCAAAAACAAAATTGTTGCATTAATAGATGGGTCAGACTGACATGACATGGACGTGGAAAGTGGAAATACAATTCTGGCCAAATCTGATACTATTCTCAGTCTGCTAGAAATAATAAAGTCTTATTAAGTTATTTAGTATACATTTTTTATATTGATATCAGGGATCCAATACTATTTTTCTGGTAAGTAAGCAGCTAATGCACATACAGTCTCTTAAAAAACTATTCATGAGTGTTGGGCTTTGGATTTGGGTCAAAAGTAAACCAGAATTTAGCAAATTTGGTTGGACCACATCAGAATTCCGGTCCAATTGCACCTGCTTAGTTTTTTGGTAAAACGGTTTTCTAACACCAGTAATGTGTCTTTAGATAATGACAGAGGTCACCAGGGAAATTCAACTAGAGGATTTTACAAATAAGCAGACTCCACCCCCTTGCGATCCTTACAGTACCTCCTAAACACACAGTAACCCTGTGGGTTTACTACCCGGTCATAGCTTTCATCCAGCCAGGTCTCGTTACTGTCAGAACACCGGGTGTGAACCCTGATTGCGGAAACTGCAACACTGCTCACCTCTAGACCGGGAAGCCTGGAGTCTAAGGACCAACCTGGTATTCACTAGAGCCTCTGATGGTGAGGATAGACTGGGCTGCAGGAAGGCCCCAGGTCAGGCAACCTAGGAGTGGGTTTTGCAGAATTCCGGGTAGGAGACAGACCAGAGCTGATCTGGAAGTGTGAGGCAGGCTGAAGTCGTGGGCTGGCAGATCTGGATCAAAGTCGAGAAACAAGCAGAGGTCGTGGGCAGGCAGATCAGGATCGTGGTCACAAAACAAAGCCGAAGTCGTCAGGAAAGCAGGATCGTAGTCAGAAGCAAGCCGGGTCGGTACACAGGAAGGAATCACAGGAACTCAGGAGCATGCAGGAAAAGACCATCTGGCAATTGAGGACAGGCCTTGTCTGTTTTTATAGGCCCCTGCACATGCTCAGTAGTGAGGACTCACAGGCGGCCTCTGCTGGTCAACAGGAGGAACAGTCCTGGTTCTCTGGCATAGACGAACAGGCGCCCTCTGCTGGACTACAGAGGGAACAATCCTGGTTCTCTGACATAAATGAACAGGTGCCCTCTGCTGGACTACAGAGGGAACAGTCCTGGTTCTCTGACAGTTACTCCCACTATGTCGTACTGTTCCCCTGTTATTATCAGTTCTCGTTCATCTAGCCTTCCTGTAACTTTTCCCCTACCCTGCCTTCTAACTGTTATCCAACTTCCTGCCTCATCATTCTGTTTTTCCTGTCCCACCATGCTACCACCCTCCTGTCCCACCATGCTACCACCCTCCCCAGCCCCTAACCCAGAAAGTGCCTGCTCAGTGAACACAGACTCCTTTCCAGAATATCAAAGCATCTTAGTGTTGCCAGTTGCTCATTTAGATTCAGAATCTGGGCTTCCAAATTTTCCATGTGCTCAAATCTTGAACAGCAATATTCACCATCAAACCTCTGTTTAAGTAGTGCATACACATACCTCCCAACCTTTCAGTGTGGGAAAGAGGGGATAAAGCCAAGACTCCCCATTGAGGGATGGATAGGAGATACATTGTAACAGTTACAACATTATAAACACTTTGAATAGGCAATTTATATCGTTATTGATGCAGATCTGCATGTTACACCTCAAAGAGGTGAGAACAACAAGGGGCAGGGGACATGGACTCAAAAGTGGGACAGTCCCTTCAAATCAGGGACAGTTGGGAGGTATGCATACATAGCACAAGAGGTGCAATGGACAGCATTGCTTAACATGGTGTATTTAGCTCCATACATCTACCCAACAACATTGACCAGATTCTCAGTCACCGCTGAGCATCCCCACAGCATAATGGTGCCCAGTGGCGCACGCAGGATTTTGTCCTGGGGGAGTGCAGATTGGGCACCTCACAAGAAGCACACCTCTCAACTTTTCACGATGGGAAAAAGAGAGAAGAGGGTAGGCGGGAGAAGTTTTGTGCAATTAAGCCACACCCCTAGTCATGTTCTTGTCACACCCCTAACTAAAAGAGGACCTGGAAATGGCTACACATTGTTGCACAGCCAACCTTCCTTTGGAGAGTGTCACTGCTGGACATGAGTGCAGCCATTTCACCATTGTAGACAGAGCATCAAAGGAAAAGTTGAGTTTTTGCTAAGTGTCTGGATCACAAATGGCATTATAGGTTCCTTCATGCCAAGACCTCTGGATGAGGGAGGGGTCCTGCCTTCCAGACTCCAGGGCCAGCTGTTTCCCAATCCCAAATCTAGATTCCCTACTGTGTGAAATGCTCCACCAAAGTTCCCAAGGTGCATGTGCGAGTTGCCCTGCCATCTCTGGATTCCCACACATCCACGCCAGGCATTTCTGAATGGTTGCCATGGGTACACACAGACAAAGGGGAGAAGCCAGCTGCTCATGCTCTGCTTAGCTTTATTAAGCCCCTCTGATGTTCGCTCTGATGTCAGAGTGGCTTAGTAAAGCTAAATGGAGCACTAGCCACTGATTGGAGGAGAGAATGTGCATGTGCCATAGAATCAACATCAAGGAAAGAATTATCTGGATTCCAAGGGGGTTTCACACCAAATCAGGGTGCCCTGCTTAAAGGAACTGTCAACAGGATAGTGAAAATCCTGGTTATTGTTCCTCTTTAACTCTCCCTCCTTTGTCACCTGTTAGCCCTGCAGTGCAAAAATACCGGGCGTGGAGGGATTGGGCGAGTGGTAGAGAACAGTGATAGGGGGTGTAAGGGTTAAATAAGTAGTAGACAACATTGGCAGGGGGTGGAGGGATTTGGTGAGTGGTAGAGAACAGTGGTGGGGTGTGGAGGGGCTCGGTAAGTGTTAGGGGACAGTGGCGGTGGAGGGGTTAGGTGAGTGGAAGAAGACAGCAGTAGGGGGTAGAGTGGTTAGGTGAGTGGTAGAGAACTGTGGTGGTGGTGGTGGGCCGCCATAGTGTACACACACCATGCTGCTGGAAATGTTTCAGACCTCAGACCATGCCAACATGCTGGAAGAGACATTCACACTACGCACTGAGATGGCCTGGGTACAGGATGCACTGTTGGGGAGGGGGTATATTTGTTTGCTGAGCCACCAGTGACTGCACAGCAGTACATTGGGGCCTGTCCAGGGGAGGGGAGGGTGATACAGCATTGCTTTGTGAGGGCTTACCTCGGATTAGAGCACAGGAGCCCCGGCACATACCTCTCAAGTGTCCTGAGGTTACTTACCTTAGGAAAAGGAAGTAACCCTGACAGATAGTGGTACAGAAGCATGATTCTGGGACTGTCCCGCCCAGTGCGGGACTGTTGGGAGGTATGTGAGAAGGGATATTAATTAGATTGGATATCTATAGAATTTCGTGTAAACATTACATAGTGTGTGTCACTAATGCAAGGCCTCCTTGGCTCCTGATCAATACACAATACTCCATGAGTGGATCCCCTGTACTCTTCTGTTGTAGAACTGCATAACTGCTTCAATCACTGGAAAACAACATTGAAATCATAGCACAGCTTTATCAGACTAAAAAGTAGCTGCTTCATCGCTGCTGTAAGTGCCTAGACATCCAGACCTCAAAATGAATAATGGCACATGAGTGCAGCTGGAAGTGTGCAGTCATACTCATCCCTAGACCCCCTGCAGTCTGATTCCTGTCCTCTGTGCATTACATGGCACAGCATACAGGGTTGATTGGACAAGAGTCCATACATGTGTTACGGTGATCGATAGGGTTTCACACAGCGGTGCATTCCAAATCAGAGGGATAGTAAAATTGTCATGTTATGGTCCACTTTAAAGTAAAAATAGAATGCGTCCTGGGGGGGCACCTAGATTAAGGATTCCCCAAAATCCAAACCCCCAAAGCCTGAATCACATACTCATCTAATTTTGCGATTGTGCCCTGTTCAATTGCAACTGACAGCGGATCCTTTCTCTCTGCGAGCCTGCCAGTGGGGCGTGCATAGGGGGGGTGCTGCTACTTGTGGCCACACTTGAACAGAGCGGGATCCCAAACTTAGGTGAGTATGTGGCTCAATTGCATCTTATTGAAGTAAATCTCAGCCCATGTATCTAATTATCATCCCTTAATCAGGCATAGGCCCTTATTTAACAAGGGATAGCGCCAGGTAGCGAATGGTGAGCGAACGGTAATGTCACCGCCACGAGAACGCCGGCTCCCCTCCGCAATCACACATTTATCAAGCCGATCCTGCTTAGCGACTGAGATAGCGCCATATAGCGACTCATTCATCATTATTCCAGCCTCACCCCACAGCACCAGCGAGCGACCTTGAACAGCGACAGGTATGACCTCTCGCTACCTGGCGCTCTCCAATGCATTTCAATGGAGCATTCTTTAAATATTCATAATTAATTGCTATTATTATTTATTTATTTTTTTTAAATGTCAAAAATTCTGTGACCACTTCTGCAATGTTAGATATTTTTTTTAAGGTAAAAAAAAAAAAAAATGTGCAGAATTGATATTACAGGTCTGATATTAATGTATTCATATTACAAAATGTTTTGAAAAACTTGTTTTTTTTTTATACAAAAATATGGTTGTTTGGGGGTTAAAAAACTACTTTTAACCCATCGCCGCCAGCGCTCTGGGGTTTAAACAAGCATTTCACTGCGTGAGAATTTTTTGAGCGTGATTTGTTAATGAATATGCTGGGAGCCGTTCGCTATGGCCATTCGCTGTCATGCGCTCCCATACAGCGCGGAACCTGTCAAATAGCGACTCCTCACCCAATATTCAACATTACGGCAAACCGACTGAGTCACTATCAACTACAGAACAACGGGCAAGCACAGCGACTACTAGCGGGCGCTCTGAAAATGCAGCTACTGTCGCTCATCTGTCGCTACCTGGCGCTATTAATGAATCGGCCTCATAGTAAATGATGGGAGATGTGTATGTGTCTATGTGGATAGGCAGTCCACCCCCGCATTAGGGACTTTGTAGTATCCCTGTATATAACGCTGGTGGGGTCAGATGTCTGTAGTCTTTTCTTTTTTTGCATTATAAATACAAGTAGTTTTTCTGCTGTGAATTGTAATACCCATAGTGTGAACTTACATTGTATCAGATCTGAATCAGGGTGTCTGTTATATCACACCATGATGCTTGACAGCTTTCCAAGTGGATTGTGTACATATAATGTATCATTATTTTTGTTGCATACATCTTGTTACACGCCACACACTGCTGCCTGTATAATATACAGGACTAACTATGGGAAAGTGTTCCAAAGCGTCATAGTCATAACCTCTTTATTATGCATCTGAATGGCCCCGATCTTATTTCTTTGTTTAAATCCTAAATACAGTTCACTTTTTACATATTTTCATTTATATGGTGTGTATTTGTGATCCCCTTTTCATTGTATATATGTATACTGAGGCCCTCCTTTGGGCAAGGCAGACCTGGGACCCCCTCTTAGATCCACTCCTGCCCAGCGGCACATTATTGGGCCTGGAATAGTGCCACAACACTTTGGACATCTGTTCCCTTTAAACCTATAGATGCCAAGCACGTGAAATTCACCAGGCTGCATATTTGTCCTTAAAGCGGGACAAAACCTGGGAATATTCACTTATCTCTGCCTCGCTCCTACAGTGCATGTCTTCCAATGAGAGCCATCTTTCGAGACGGGGAGGCCGATTCATTAATAGCGGCAGGTAGCGACAGTTGAGTGACTGTAGCGGCATTTTCAGAGCGCCCGCTAGTAGTCACTGTGCTTGGCTGTTGTTCGGTAGTTGATAGCGACTCAGTCGGTTTGCCGTAATGTTGAATATTGGGTGAGGAGTCGCTATTTGACAGGTTCCGCGCTGTCCGTCACTGCACGTGATAGCGTTTAGCTGGGTGTGCTTTATCCTGAGATTCTTGTGTTGACTACCTGCCTTGAGAAAGAGACTTAGGTCTCGAAACGCATGGACTTTGCTGCGGGGGGGGGGGGGCGGATTGCTGCACATACTGTCACTTGTAAGGTATTTTTGGAGAATATTATATGTCCTGTATTTGGCTCTGATTTGCACTTTATACGCTGTTTGGTATATACTTTTTTGCACATGATTTACTTGAAATTTATGCACATTAATAAGCACCAGCACTTTCATTATTAGGTATTGCACATATTATTGGATTATATGTTTTTTTATATTTGTGGAGATATACTGCAGAGAATGAATTAAGGACAGCACCCCCCTATGGCATATAACGTGATTGGCATGGCATATTGTTTTTAATTGTTTTTAATGGCTTTAAAAATAAAAAATGGATTATTAATCTAATATCATTGATGTGGTGAGTGCAATTGTCAGACTCTATGGCCCGTTGGTGTAGGGTGCGAGAGAGGCAACCTCCAGTGTTATTTTTCATAATTGATTTCCTGTTTGCCGACCTTGCTAGCCGGACTATCCTGACTGCTGCCCGTACCGACCCCAGACTGAATTACGACTATGACTATATCATTCTTGGTGCCAGGAAGCTCTCTGATCTCCTGGTTTGATCCTTGGGGTAATAAGTCCTGGGGGCAACCGTGTCCGGTGAGGCATTTAAAGCATCCTGGCAAACGGGGGCTTGGCTAAAGGTGAAGCTAGCTGCAGAGTTTGGGGGTTGTAAACTCACAAAGAAGGCGGGTGTCCCCGGGGTTTGACAGCAGGCATCCAACAGCCTCCTGGGCTTAGATCTTCTCCATATTATACACATATAATATGTGTATATATAAGTATTGGTCTACTCATGGTTGTTACCCTTGAGGAAAACTCAATTTTTTTGTAGGGTTTTTGGTGTTCTGCCTTATTGCTTTCCTCTTCTGTAATGTAAAATAAACATCTGTATTAAGCTTGTGCCCCCAGACCTGTGACTTACTTATCAGCATGCTGTTTCCAAATATTTGTTATTACTGTGTGTCTGTAATCCTAAAGTAGGGGCGGCTTTCATGACCTTAAGTAAAAACTACTGACTACAAGTCCCAGAATCCTTCCACTGTAACAGGTGAACTCATCAGCAGCTTTGGAAAAATCAAGCAGCAGGACTTATGCTGCCAGTAACCCGTTAGCTACTTGAACTCAATATTGCGATTTCCCTCTCTGGAGAGTTATAATTAGAGAAATGGGGTCAAACCTGTTGTCTCTACCTTAGCCAATCAGATGTTTCGCAAGCCAGGGTCAGGAAGTCTCTGGCCTGTTCACTAAACACACCACTTTGATGTACATTTCTAAGGTAAACACATTGTTGCTAGGAAAAACTGTTTTATTTTATAACACTGAGTTGCAAACAATTAGTAAAAAAAAAATATAACAGATACGCTTAGCACCTTGATGACATCTTTTTGGCACACAATAATGAAAACTTTTGAAAATGCCATTGAACTTGGAATTACCCTTTAAGCTTTACAAAAGTACGGTAAAACTCCTTCGCCAATGTTTTTGCTTTAATTGCTAAACGTTAGCATTTGGTTCAATTAGAAAATACAACATTTTAAGTGGCAAGAATTCAATATGCAAAATCCTGAGGGCTCTACAAATTGTCTCATTTTTAGAGATTTAATGGAGGTCATTTCTCGTGACTAATTATTTGCACTCCAAAGATAATTTTATATAACCGATAAAGGGAAGAAAAGGAATTCTCTTAAACACTCTGCTGTAAATTCTCGATAACAATAGGTAGGTCTGTACCTTTCAATTACAGTTGCTTCTAAGATTACAAAGAATATATAATACTCAGCAGTCCATTGGGTCTCCAAAGGCTTAAGAATGTAAAGCTCCATAACACAATAGCTAGTTTTCTTTGCTTGTAAATTAAAACATACAGTAGAAAGGCTGACGCTTTATCTAACTGCGGTACTAAACATTATTGTTACAACTTGTATGGTTTATAGTTCTCTAAATAAAGCTTATTAAAATTGTCTTTAGAGTGGCTTAGCTGATTAGCCTCTATCCCAGAAATGAACATGCAAATGCATTTGCATTAGGTTTTCTTGTAAGAGAAAATATTTCAAGCTTGTCGGTGTGAATGATATGGGAAGCCTTATTTATGAAGCGTCAGCACCACACAGCAACAATTTTTTGGCCTCAGCGTGCGATTTAAGATACAAAAAAACAGCAGTGCCAATGCGGCCGATAGCTAGCGTCTTATTAAACACTAGGGCCGAATGGTCATAGTGTGCGGAGCTCTGGTTGAAACCTGGCACTGTATGTCAAGATCCCCTAGCGCACAATGGGCAGAACTGGATTGAAGTGTTTTCTGTTGATAATGACTATTACACACAGTTATTTGTACTGAAATTGCATTTCGACTTGTCAATAATGGAAACGCAGGACCTAGATGTCGCCAAATAACACTTTTTTCCATAGAAAAATATTTTTTCGTGATTTCTTGTAACTGCAAAATACAGCGACAATCGCTTCAAGGGGAAAGAAAAATGTCAAGACACTGTGCAACGCCGAAAAGATGGCGGTACAAAATGGTGCTCACTGATGCAGGGATATTTAACAATGGGTTCCAACATGCGCTGACACAGGCCGGCCAATACCTAGTGCAACAATCTAAGCAAGTTAGTTTGGCGCTGTGACTTTTAGCACCATTGTAGTCCACAGTGCAGCAACAGAAAAGAAAAAAATGCTGGCGCACAAGGCTATAGGCTAACAGGGCACACATCATCAATAAGGCCCATAATTTTTATCATACATGCAACATGGAAAATGAGAGATTTAGGGGTACTGATTACTGATAGCTGCAAGATGAGTGGACAGTGTAGCCAGGCAGTGGGAAAAGCAAGCAGGATGCTCGGCTGCATAGCTCGAGGCATCACCAGTAGGAAGAGGAAGGTTGTGATGCCGCTGTATAGAGCCCTGGTGAGGCCACAGCTAGAATACTGTGTGCAGTTCTGGAGACCTTACCTGCAAAAAGACATTATTCAAATAGAACGGGTCCAAAGGCCGGCAACAAAAATGGTGGAAGGACTTAAACTTAAAACTTATGAGGAGAGACTTAAAGAACTTAATTTGTACAGTCTGGAGGAAAGAAGGGAGAGGGGGGACATGATTGAGACCTTTAAATATGTGAAAGGATTGAATAAGGTTCAGGAGGGAAGTGTTTTTAAGAAGAAGCTTAATGATAGAACAAGGGGGCACAACCTGAAGCTAGTCGGGGGGAAGATCAGGAGCAATGTTAGAAAATATTATTTTACAGAAAGAGTAGTAGATGCTTGGAACAAACTTCCAGCAGAGGTAGTTGAAAAATCAACAGTCACTGAATTTAAACATGCCTGGGATAAGCACACATCCATCCTAAGATAAAGAGTACATACAGTATAAACAGACTAGATGGACCGTATGGTCTCCTTCTGCCGTCAACCTTCTACGTTTCTATGTTTCTATGTTTCCTAATTCTAATGTTCTTTAGATAAATCATGATTAGTGATGATCCTGGCTAGATAGTCCCCAGTATCCAATGCTGCCAAATGCTGGATATAATAACTCCGGCCACCACGAGTGAAGTAGTTTAGGAGTTTCAGATCTTGCTGACTGGCTCCGGTTTGCCACATCCTGAATACCAGCATGATCTGGGTCAAATTTTCGGCATGGCACCTGCCGCTGTTGTCTTGTGGCGCAACAGCTATCATTACCATGTGAACTGGTGTGGGGATCCCTTGTACCCCTTACCAGTTCACAAACCATTAAAAAAAGAACAAAAAAACTGTTTTACAATAAAAAATAAAAACTCAACATCACTGCATCTTCCTTCATCTCTCCACCTGGTGGACAGCGTCCTCTCTGTGGGTCCCCCAGTTTGGGGGCTCCCTTCTAGTAGTGCCCCCCTCACTACAGATGCTAGCAAGGTGGCAGCAGCAGTGGCTACCAGGCATCAAGAAAAGGAAACCACCTGGTGGGGGACAGATAAAGGAAGGTGCGGTGATGGTTAGTTATTTTTTCTTTCTTTTTTTAACTATTTGTGAACTGGTAGGGGGTCCAAGGGACCCCTATACAAAGTCACATGGTAGTGATAGCTGGCATGTCACCTACCAGCATCAGCGGGTGGCATGCCGGATAATTTGACCTGGATCTTGCCGGTATCTGGGATTGGGTGAACCAGAGTAAATTAGAAATTTGAGTGGAATCTAGCTTAGGCCCGGACCCGAAGCCCATCACTTATCTTGACAAGTGTTGTTTGAAGGCAGTAACTCATTTATACAAGCAGTGGTAAGTGAGTGTTATGCAGTTCACTAGAGCAAGTGGCTATAGGACCATTTTTCCAACTCATTCAAACCAACATTCCAACAGTGAAACCTGTACCAGTCTTAAAATGTGATAATAATGTAATATAGAAGTATTAAGCCGCATATTAAAAAAGTAAATGAATTGGTTTTATCATCAAGATCATGGAAATACTGTCATACAGTAATTAGGGATGAGCAAACCGGTTCGGACGAACCGGAATTCGCTCCGAATTTCAGGGAAAATTCGATTCGGCACGAACCCGAATTTTTTCTTGTTCGTGGCGATCCAATTTTCCCTGAAATAAAAAAAAAAATGCCGGCATGGTGGGAGCGGGCAGGCCATCTACGCTGTCAGCGGGCGGCGGAAGCCGGTCCGCTGACAGCGCAGCCGGCCTGCCCGCTCCCACCATGCCGGTGTCACGCTCTGGTAACTCCAGCCCTCTAGGTAAGCCCTCAACCCCCAATCTCCGCAGCCAGCTTCACCTGTAGGAGCCCCCGCTTGCCGGGACGCAGAATACGCCTGCCCGGGATCGGTTGCCCCCAGGACTTCAATGGCTCAAAGGATGAGAGCTTACAGGTATATAGAGGTCTGAAGAACCAATGGCTAAGAGCGAGTGTAGCGGAAGTCCAGAGACAGGCCGGAGGTTAACACGGGGAGTAAGAGTTCGCAGCGGTACAGAGGGGTGAGACAGCTCGAGGTCTAGGTACAAGGCAGAGGTCGGCAACAGAGATCAGGATCGAGATTGGTCGGTACAAGCAGAGGTCGGCAATGGAGATCAGAATAGTCGGTTCAGGCAGAGTCGGCAACGGTGATCAGATCAATGAATAACACGAGTCAAAGCAAGGTACAAGGCGCTATAACAGGCAATGACACACTGCAGTGGAAATCCCTTTATAGTGGGAAAACCGGCAGGATTGTACAGGGAGACAGTGGCTGGGATTGGTGCACTTAGGATCTGGCGGCAGATTGGAGCACTGGCCCTGTGGTCTGATTGGTGAGCTCTGGGCTGATTGCTCCAGCTGAGCTTCCCAGGCAAACTGCTCAGAGCTGCACCTTCTAGACTTCGTTCTTTTAAACAGCCTCCGGTGGCCATTCTGAGTATTGCACCACCGGAGGACATGAGCTGATTGTATAGGCCAGCAAGCACAAGCTGAGTGACAATGGGCAAGGGGGGAGGACTTACTCAGCGGCACACGCGCCGCTGGGGATGGCACCCGAGGCAGAAGCGGCTGCTGGGCAGGAGGAACCCGAACCCGTTGCCTAGGGACACCACGGGCACGGGTAGAAGGCAAGTCATTCATGACATTACCCCCCCCTTCACGAGGGGCCTCCGGACCCTCACCAGACTCAACAGGGCAAACGCCCCGAATTGTTCTGACAGACTTCAATGAACATACCCGAGGTCCCCTCCTGGATGGAGAGGCAGGCGGACAAACAAATTCTGAGACCAGGGTTGTCCCAACAGTGATGCTAGAGCAGTGTTCTTCACAGTGTGGGCCCCATCCTGTCAATTCCCCCGTTTTCCAATTAAGGGTAGGGTTGTGCATCTTCAACCAAGGGAACCCTAAGACAACCGGGGTTTCAGGGCAGTCAAATACAAAAAATT
Organism: Gastrophryne carolinensis; assembly: GCA_027917425.1. Taxonomy (NCBI): domain Eukaryota; kingdom Metazoa; phylum Chordata; class Amphibia; order Anura; family Microhylidae; genus Gastrophryne; species Gastrophryne carolinensis. The sequence continues at coordinate 38,718,421 of CM051241.1, forward strand.
CAAGATTCTCAGAATGGGAGGGTCCCACAACTAGGCTGATAAAAGGGGTTTTGGAGGTTACAGTTCCTCCACGAACAGGAGTATTATTAACAGCCAAAATCTGAAGGGGCTTCCCAAGGGGAATAACTGGAATGCCTAAGGCGGCCACTATGGATTTATCCAAGAAGTTGCCCACTGCTCCGCTATCGACAAAAGCGGGGATGGATTTCCTGGACAACTCCCAACCCACAGTAGCAGGTAACAACATTTTTTTTCTATGAAGGGAAGTTACCTGACCGTCCTGACAAACTTTCTCTATCTTGTCAGGACGTTGCAATCCCGCCAAAGGTCTTTTATTGGGGCAGGTCCTAACCAGGTGACCAGAAGCCCCACAGTACATGCACAGGCCTAAGGTGCGACGTCTACTCTTTTCATTAGGGGAAAGGTGAGTAGCACCAAGTTGCATAGGCTCATCAGGGGGCGAAGATGAGACAACTCCTTCAGTGGATGACTCCCGGTGGGAAGATTCCCGGAAGTAAGAGTGATTCTTCTCCATGTGTCTCTCCCGTAGCCGTCTGTCAATTTTAATGGCCATAGGCATGAGTTCATCCAGGCTTCTGGGGTAGGAAAAATTCGTTAGAACATCCTTAACACTCTCTGAGAGACCAATTCGATACTGACTACAGAGAGCAGGATCATTCCAATGGGATTCAATCGCCCAGCGGCGGAATTCAGCACTATATTCCTCTGCTGAACGCTTCCCCTGTTTCAGGCTTCGAAGCCTGGCATCGGCGGTCGAAGTCTTGTCTGGGTCTGAATACAGAATCTCCATAGAAGAGAAAAAAGCTGAGACAGTTTGCAAGGCCTCATCAGTGGGTGCTAAGCCAAACGCCCAGGACTGTGGATCACCCTGGAGCAGAGAGATAACCAGACCGACCCTCTGCATTTCGGTGCCTGAGGAGCAGGGCCGTAGTCTGAAATAAAGTTCACAGGAGTTCCTGAAGTTGGAAAATCTTCTACGATCCCCATCAAATTTTTCAGGAAGGGGAACCTTCGGCTCGACAGGAGGTAAGGATGAAGGTGGTGCAGCCGGCTGGCGATTTTCTTGATTTGCCACACGTTGGGCCAGGTGGTCTATGGCGGTAGCCATGCCATGCACTTGTTGTACAAGTCCCTTCATATCAAAATGTCCCTGAGTGGCCACTCTTTGAGTGAGTTGGTTTATCGCTGTGGCCATAGCTTGCACCTGCTGTACCAGGTCATCCATTTTTTGGGCCTGTTATAATGTCACGCTCTGGTAACTCCAGCCCTCTAGGTAAGCCCTCAACCCCCAATCTCCGCAGCCAGCTTCACCTGTAGGAGCCCCCGCTTGCCGGGACGCAGAATACGCCTGCCCGGGATCGGTTGCCCCCAGGACTTCAATGGCTCAAAGGATGAGAGCTTACAGGTATATAGAGGTCTGAAGAACCAATGGCTAAGAGCGAGTGTAGCGGAAGTCCAGAGACAGGCCAGAGGTTAACACGGGGAGTAAGAGTTCGCAGCGGTACAGAGGGGTGAGACAGCTCGAGGTCTAGGTACAAGGCAGAGGTCGGCAACAGAGATCAGGATCGAGATTGGTCGGTACAAGCAGAGGTCGGCAACGGAGATCAGAATAGTCGGTTCAGGCAGAGGTCGGCAACGGTGATCAGATCAATGAATAACACGAGTCAAAGCAAGGTACAAGGCGCTATAACAGGCAATGACACACTGCAGTGGAAATCCCTTTATAGTGGGAAAACCGGCAGGATTGGACAGGGAGACAGTGGCTGGGATTGGTGCACTTAGGATCTGGCGGCAGATTGGAGCACTGGCCCTGTGGTCTGATTGGTGAGCTCTGGGCTGATTGCTCCAGCTGAGCTTCCCAGGCAAACTGCTCAGAGCTGCACCTTCTAGACTTCGTTCTTTTAAACAGCCTCCGGTGGCCATTCTGAGCATTGCACCACCGGAGGACATGAGCTGATTGTATAGGCCAGCAAGCACAAGCTGAGTGACAATGGGCAAGGGGGGAGGACTTACTCGGCGGCACACGCGCCGCTGGGGATGGCACCCGAGGCAGAAGGGCTGCTGGGCAGGAGGAACCCGAACCCGTTGCCTAGGGACACCACGGGCACGGGTAGAAGGCAAGTCATTCATGACAGCCGGCATTTGTTTAAAAAGCAAACACTTACCTGCATGGTCGGAGCGTGGAGGCCGGTGCCGCTCTCAGGCGCCCTCTGATGACGCGTCCTCTGATGACAGCTGAGAGCGGCGCCGGCCTCCACGCTCCGACCACGCAGGTAAGTGTTTGCTTTTTAAACAAATGCCGCCCTTAGTGATTACTGTTAGAGATGAGCGAACTTCTTGAAAGTTCGATTCGGGCGATTCGCCGAATTTCCCCAAGAAATTCGGGTTCGCCCGAATCGAACTTTCACGAATCGCTCATGAAAAAAAAAAAATGGGAGTGGGCAGGCCGGATGCGCTGTCAGCGGGCCGGCGGCTGCCCGCTGACAGGCGTAGCCAGCCTGCCCGCTCCCACCATGCCGGCATTTTTTTTTTTCATGAACGATTCGTGAAAGTTCGATTCGGGCGAACCCGAATTTCTTGGGGAAATTCGGCGAATCGCCCGAATCGAACTTTCAAGAAGTTCGCTCATCTCTAACAGTAATCACTAAGGGGGTCATTCACTATGTACATGCGAGTTAAGCCTTCCCTCCCTGCAGAAGTCTTTGGCAAAATGCACTACAATTGCAGCGGGCGGCAACTATGTGCTGGAATTTGGCTGTATTTTTGCTGCAATTTGCTGGTCAACATTAGTGCTATTCACTCGAAAGATGGTTTGGAGAAATTTGGGGTATTGTCGTTGCAGATGGTTTTAAAAAATAAAGAAATCTTGCTGAAAACACACATTTGCAGCTTATGTCAGCATGGGATGGGTTTCAGGATATATATGTAGTGTCTCAGGATTTTTTTGGTTGTTGAAGTAAGCGTTGAAGTGAAGTTGAATTAAAAACTCTTTCATCAGTTGTTTTTCCAATATTAGTTTACTATCTGACTTTCTTGCTCGAAATATAAGTTAAAGAACAAAAAATTACCTAAAGAGAAAATTTCGCCTAAAATAGCATTGATTCCTATAAAATATGCTGGTAAAAGCAGGAGATGAAAAGGTAGTCACCAGCATTCACCAAGCTACACGGAACTATACACACACTAACTATAGATACAGCAAACATTGACATCGCCAGGCGAAAAAGCCACATTTTGCACAGTAAATGCGGCAAACATGCGAACACCCAAAAATCTACGGCGCTTATTAAATGACAATTCGGAATAGCAATGACTTAAGCAGTGAGTTCGCAGAAATAAAGCCTCTTAATTCTGTTCCTTCAGTATATGCGAAAAATCTCAGATTTCATACTGAGGAGGAAGATGCCAAGAGGTGAGTTACTTTTTGTTTGTTTTCTATTAACTGGTAAGGGGTCCAAGCAACCCCTTCATGTTGTGGTAGCCTTCATTGGTTGGTGGCATGTCCGATGATTTGACATGGATCTTGTAGCTATCTGGGATGGTGTTAGTCGAATCTAGCTTTGGCCTAGACCCGTAGCCCATCACTAATGATAAAGCCTCAAGTGTAGATCGACAGGAAAAAAAAACAAAGTAATTAATAAAAAATGAAATGATCAAATTAAGACCTCTGTCCCCATTCCGCTGAGCCTGTATTATAAACGCTAATACAATCCGTAAAGAAATAATGAATTTGTGTGTGCAGACACGGATCCGCACAATGCATAGTCAGCTCAGAATGGCTTTGGGAGCCTGAATGCTCTCAACAATGATGCTGAGCGTGTGTTGTTGCACACACCCAGTATTAATGATTAGTACATTGATGTTTATGATGTACTTAGGGCGTCTGTTGGGGAAAATGTCTCCTGTCACAATGACAGAAGCGCGATGATGGCATTTACCGGTTAACAAAGGACATGCTGTCGGGCAAATTAGTAAACTAAGTCAGCAGTGCGAAAGACAAATATTTCATGTTTGGTAGAGCCACAGTACCTGACTTGTTAGAATTGTTGCTATAGAATGCCCCAGAGACAAAAGCTTTTTCTTCTATCTGGAGGGAATGGCATTTGTGAGCAGACTGAAAATGATCCATTAGTAAAACAGGTTATAATATCCGCACTCATTCAGGGAGCGACTTCTCAGTTGCTTGCAGGTCTGGGAGAGTTTCCATTCGGGTTACTGCCGCACAATCTATCTTTTGTGGGGGAGAAAGTAATTGCATACTTTTCAGAGGATGTTGTGTTTAAACAATCTACCTATAATTGAATTGCAAGGTGGAAAGCTCACTTGTAAGAGTCGGATTGGATGAAAGGATAATTTAGGGATTGGAAAAGAAAGTAGTTTGTGGTTTAGGAAAAAGCTGAATGGAAGGCACTGTTACAATAAAAATAGAGATGAGCAAAGTGATTCATACAAATCAAAATTCACTTTGAATTTCAGGAAAAAAATCGTTTTGGTGCAAAAGCCGAATTTCTTTATTTCTGTGCCGGAAATTGCCATTTTTTGCACCTGGAGGGATAGGAGGGACAGGTGGGCACATATGTGAGAGCGGCAGCATGTCATGATACTTACTGTCCTCGTCATCCTGCACTCCCGGGTCCATGAGCAGCAGTCCTCCTTCTCCAGCCACGAGCATCCGGCGATCCTGAGTCCACGAGTGGCAGGCATCCTTCTGCAATCACAGCTTCCAGTGTGCAGGCCACATGTGCAGGTCAAGTCACTCAGTTAGTACTGCTGAGTACATAGCTCAGGAGTGCCCATAACGAGTGTCATGGACCGGATGGAGCGGACTAGGGTGACTGTCACGGACCGGATGGAGCAGACTAGGGTGTGGATCCGCTTTGACTGTGGAACTGATGGCGAGTGCCGAGTCAGGGGAGCCACCGGTATTCACCAGAGCCCACCGCAAGGCAGTTTGGACTTGTAGCGGCGAGTGACCCCTAGGTCGCTACCCCCCAACAGTGGCCCAGTTCCGCAGTTAGCCGAGGTTCAGCGAGGTGCACAGGGGACAGGCAAAAGACGTAGTGGGTATAGGCAGAGGTCAGGGCTGGCAGCACAGATTCGTGGTAAAGGTGAGCAGCCAAGGTCGGGGCAGGCAGAAATGGTTCGCGTCGGGGACAGGCAGAGGTCGGTACACGGGTAGGCAATCAAAAAGCAACTGATTTAGCAACTGACATGGAAGACCAAGATCCGGCACAGAGGGCAGGGGAAGTGCCCCTGAAATAGGGGAAGAGATGCAGGGATTGGATGGCCGGGCACCAATCAGCTGTGCACCGGGCCTTTAAATTTTAACAGTTTGGAGCGCGCGCGCCCCCTAGTGGCCCTAGTTTGGAGTGCGCGTGCCCGACGCAGAGCGAGGAGGCTAGGAGGAAGGGGACAGACCCCAGGCGGCGCGCGGCCGGCCGACACACCGGGCGTCATGGCCCGGCCGAGGAAGAGGTAAGAGGGGGGTGCTGCGGGAAGAGGCAGCGATCGCCCTGACGATGGGACCAGAGGGAAGGGGAGCACTGCGAGGCGGGCACGCAGCGCTCGCCTTAACAGTACCCCCCCTTGGGTATCCCCCTCTTCTTGGGACCAAGAAAATCCGAGATTGCGGTCCAGAATGTTCTCTTCGGGTTCCCAAGATGTTTCTTTGGGTCCACAGCCTTCCCAGTCAACTAAAAAATATCTTTTACCTCTGGAGAGCTTAGAGGCCAGAATCTCTTTCACCGTAAAGGCATCCTCGGTACCAGAGATTGGAGCAGGCACCAAGGTTTTAGGAGAGAACCGATTGACAATTACTGGCTTCAACAGAGAGACGTGGAAGGAGTTGGGGATTCGTAGCGAAGAGGGTAGGTGAAGCTTATAGCAAACTGTATTGATCTGTTGTTTGCTCTTATAAGGACCCAGGTAACGGGGGCCCAGTTTGTAGCTAGGAATTCGAAAGCGGATGTATTTCTCTGACATCCACACCTTATCTCCTGGAAAATAGACAGGCGGAGTTCTTCTCCTCTTATCAGCGCTAACTTTCATACGGGCAGAAGTTTGACGAAGGGCAAGTTTGGTCTCTTGCCAGATGGCAGAGAAATCCTGTGTGATGTCATCCACGGCGGGTACTCCAGAGGACGTGGACAAGGGTAGAGGCGGAAGAAGATGCCGACTGTATACCACTAAGAACGGGGACTTCCTCGTAGACTCAGAATCCTTGAAATTATACGAGAATCCCGCCCAGGCCAGAAGATCGACCCAATCGTCTTGACGCGCAGAAACAAAATGACGAAGATAATGCCCGAGAATCTGGTTGACTCTTTCCACCTGGCCGTTTGACTGGGGGTGATAAGCGGAGGACAAGTCCAGTTTAATCTTCATTTGTCTACAAAGGGCTCTCCAGAACTTGGAAACAAACTGCACACCTCTGTCAGACACAATATGTGTACAAAGCCCATGAAGTCGGAAAATATGCATCAGGAAGTATTTCGCCAATTGGGGAGCCGACGGGAGGCCAGGCAAAGGTACAAAATGCGCCATCTTAGAAAACCTATCCACTACCACCCAAATAACAGTATTGCCATGCGAAGAAGGGAGATCAGTGATGAAGTCCATAGCAATGTGTGTCCATGGGATATCTGGAATAGGCAGAGGAAGGAGTAGGCCAGCAGGTCTTAGGCGAGGAGTCTTATCACGGGCACAGATGGTACAGGCCTGAATGAATTCTGTCACGTCCTTCTCTAGAGTAGGCCACTAATAAAACCTGGAAATTAGAGAACAAGATTTTCTGATACCAGCGTGGCCGGCTACATGTGAAGAATGACCCCATCTTAATATTTTGCGATGTTGGCGAGATGGCACAAAGGTCGTTCCAGGTGGAGCCTGTACTAGTGTAGCGGGAGCCGAGAGGACAAGGCATTCAGGCGGGATAATATGTTGTGGAGTGGATTCAGCACCAGAGATGTCCAACGAGTGAGAAAGGCCTTGATGTTCTTGGTGGCTGGCCGGAAGTGAATTTGAAAATTGAAGCAGGTGAAAAACAGCCACCAAAGAGCTTGTCGGGGGGTTCAGTTTCTGGGCAGTTTCTAAGTAGGACAGATTTTTGTGGTCCGTATAGATGGACACCAGATGGGCAGAACCCTCTAAGAGATGTCTCCACTCCTCTAAGGCCAACTTGATGGCGAGTAGCTCCCAATCGCCGATGGAGTAATTCCTCTCTGCTGGAGAAAATGTCTTCGAAAAGAATCTGCAGGTGAGAATTCTGCCAGTAGGAGATTTTTGTGTGAGCACAGCTCCTGCTCCAATGGAGGAGGCATCCACTTCTAGGGCGAAGGGCCTGGCAGGATCTGGCCTAGACAACACCGGAACGGAGGAGAAGGCTTTTTTAATGGTAATAAAGGCCTCTTCCGCCTGAGGGGGCCAAGACTTAGGATTGGCATTTTTCTTCGTGAGAGCCACTATGGGCGCGACCACAGTAGAGAAGTGAGGAATAAACTGTCGATAGTAATTTGCGAATCTCAAGAAATGCTGAATAGCCCATAGGCCAGAAGGTTGTGGCCAGTCCAAGACTGCTTTCAATTTGCTGGGGTCCATCTGGAGACCTCGAGCTGAAACTATGAACCATGGAAATGGTAAGGTGGTACGGTCAAAAAGGCACTTCTCCAGCTTGGCGTACAGACGGTGTTTTGGCGAAGGTCGGACGTGACGGTTATGTTCTTCCAGATTGGACGAAAAGATGAGTATATCATCCAAATATACGACTACACAAGAGTAGAGCAAGTCCCGGAAAATGTCATTCACGTATTCTTGGAAAACAGCAGGTGCATTGCAAAGTCCAAAGGGCATCACCAGGTATTCGAAGTGGCCATTGCGGGTATTGAAGGCGGTCTTCCATTCGTCGCCCTCACGTATACGTATCAAATTATAGGCCCCTCTCAGGTCAAGTTTGGTGAAGATCTTAGCCCCACGCAGCCGGTCAAATAATTCAGCAATCAGAGGTAACGGGTAACGAATCTTTATGGAAATCTTGTTGAGGCCACGGAAATCTATACAGGGGCGTAGAGAGCCGTCTTTTTTGGCCACAAAGAGGAAACTTGCGCCTGCTGGAGAGGAAGACTTCCGTATGAACCCTCTTTAAAGGTTTTCTTGGATATACTCCGACATGGCCCGTGTCTCAGGAGTAGAGAGGGGGTAAATTCGGCCACGAGGTGGAGAGGTACCCGACAAGAGGTCAATAAGGCAATCGTAAGGGCGATGAGGCGGAAGTACCTCCGCTTGTTTTTTGCAGAACATATCAGTAAAGGCCTGGTAAATCGCAGGCAGGCCAGGTAGTGGGGTAGAAGCAGGAATAGGTCAGACAGGAACAGACTTTAAACCTAGTGGCCGGGACGTGCGCGCGCCCGACGCAGAGCGAGAAGGCGAGGAGGAAGGGGACGGACCCCAGGCGGCGCGCGGCCGGCCGACATGCCGGGCGTCATGGCCCGGCCGAGGAAGAGGTAAGAGGGGGGCGCTGCAGGAAGAGGCAGCGCTCGCCCCGACGATGGGACCAGAGGGAAGGGGAGCGCTGCGAGGCGGGCACGCAGCGCTCGCCCTAACAAGGAGTGCCCATAAAACGATCCAATAACAGAGCTCTGGGCCCTTTATAAGGAAGCTTCTGGCAACAATATTGCTCCAGGAGATTCCTAGGCCATTTTTTTCTGGGCCACCTCCTTATATTTATGACCTTGGACTGTCTCTACCTTGCTACTTAAATGATCCCTTTTGGACTTTCTGTGTATGACCTCGGCTTCTCATCTAGACTCTGCACCAGTGCCTTTGACCCCCAACCTTGGCTGCTCTCTGCTTCTACTCCACCCTCTGTGACCCCTGACCTTGGCTTACTCATATGGCTATGTCTTCCCCCTTGCCAGGTGACCACTGCTTCCTACCCTATTCCTTCGACTCGCTAGGGCATGACCTGGGGCTTCCCAAGCAGGCCAGCCTACCCTCCCTTGCAGGATGTCATGGCTCTAGTAAAGACTGGGTTTTTTCTTAGATTCCGCGCCACCAAGTCAATACCAGATTTGGGTAGTAGTCTCCAGTGCCCACTATGTAAGCAGTGGAAACCTATGTTTTTCAGCAATTTTCACCCTTCAACTATCTGGGACACAGCCGAGGCAAGCTTCTGAAACAAATCTGGGACCAACAAGCAGATGGAGGGGTGTCCGGAGATGGAGGAAAGCAGTGCCAGAATGGATGACAAGATCCAGAGGTTTTCTCAAGATGGAGGAAAGCAGTGCCAGCATGGATGACAGGAAGGTGAAGCAGGAGGAAGAGGCGGCAGAAGCTCGAGCAACAGTGGCTGAGTGCCTGTCAGCATCTCACATCAAGGTGGTCAGGGCAGAGGACCCCAAGATCTCAATCTACCGCAGGGGAAGGCTTTTTAAACTGAAAGGAGCAAGCTGCTGGGGAGCTGGCAAGAGTTGAACCTGTGAGTCTTCGGTCACAAAATAATTTCCTTAGCTCTAGGCCAACCTCCAGTAAAAAAAAATTAAAGCTTAGGGAATTGCTCCCCCAAACCCTCACTCTGGTAAAATGTAACATAAGCTATTTGAGAGTGCTTAAAGTAGACCGATCGTCATGATTTTCAATCTCCTGGTGATTAATCCTTGTCCCTGGGGCATCCTGGTTGGTGAAAGCTCTCTGCCGTTCTGCACATGCAGGCTCTCGTCCAGTCAGCTCTTTATGTCTGGGATGGGCCTATCTGAATGGCTGACTAGAGGAGCGCACACAGCAGCGGAAATGCCGGAGATGCGGCCGCAACCTGCCATTGTGGCGAGTGACTGGCATAAAGGTAAGGGATTCGTTGTCGGTCTAGATGGGCTCACACTGTGGGGCAGCCTGAATTGGGGTGCCCGAGGGGCACCTAGGCAGCCAGCCCTGGAATCTTTGGAGGTGTTGTGGATTAGCATGCAGATTACATGCTTCTGAACTGCATGGGAGTGGCCATCTTGCTTCTTGAAAACCCATTACTGCATTCAGAAATGGCTTGAAATCTCTGTGTAAGCCATCAGCTGTAATGACACATCTGTAATGACTGATACATTATTTCCCCTGTCTGAATACTCGACGATTAGGATACACGCAGCTGGCCATTTGGCTGCCAAACCATGGTGTCTGCTGTGCTGTATCTCCAAAAAGGAGACAGACCACATTTTTTAAGTCCCCTCTCATTAGGGTCGGATTAATTGTGGTGGAGGCCCCTGGGCACAAAATCTGGTGGAGGCCCTAAATACAGTATTTTGATTTTCTTTAAAATAATAGTCCAGCCCAGTAACTAATTGGTGGTTGTCTGGTACCCGCCTACTTACTGGAACGTCAGATCGAGTCCCTTGTGTGGGTGCGTGCTGCTTGGGAACTCCAGCTTTGACACTCTGGGTGGGGGGTAGTGTAGTCACCTGGCTGGTCCAGCAGAAAACAGTTCCCTGCATTGAGCTGCCAGTGGCTGTGTTTGGTGGCTTATGTGCAGTGACAGCTCTGCACGCACCCATCACTGTAGCGTTACTGACAGCAGTTTGCTGCTCTAGATTCTCCATCCTGCCCTGTGGTGGCTTTGGCTGCAGCTTTACAAAAACCAAAAAAGGTTTGCCCAGGCGCGCGGGGCCCCTCTTGTAGCCAACAGCTTTGTTGCCAGCCCCACGACCCATAAGACCAAAGATTGGAAAGCCTCCTGGACTAGACCATGACCCAAAGGTTGGTGGAGGCCACCTTTGCAGGGCAAGTGGTGGAGGCCCCCTTTGCAGGGCAAGTGGTGGGCTCGCGCCCCTTGCGCGCCCTCATAATCCAGCCCTGTCTCTCATTGCCTTTAGGGGTCTTTAGAGAAGAGTACCTTATGCCGAATTCCTGGGACTATCAAGCCAAATGGCTGTCAAATCAAAGAGACCCCTTTGAGAAAACAATAAAGCAAAGGAGCTGATGTTCACAACTTAGATGGTATTCTGCCCAAGACCTTGTCTGATCAAAATCTGATTCTAGAAAACCTTTTTCTATAGTAAAGTTTCTGGCCACAAGTTGACGTGCAATATAAGTTATGGTGAGAGGCTATCTGGCATACTTATTTGTGTGTGTGTGTGTTATTGTGTTCCTTACATATTCATGGATTGAGCGAGACCATTGTTCCATATAACTGCTATGCACATGACTTCCTGACAATATTCATACAGCCCCGGTAATTATGCCTTCGTCATTTTCCAATTAGTTTCAAGCACGTTTCGGAAAATTGGTCATGAAAGGGTCAGCGAGGTGATAACAAGTTGTTTAATGACCCTACCGCTGCCTGTTCAGGCATAGATAATGCTTTGCGAATGCCCCACAGCCAAAACTGCCAATTTAAAGTTGATTGTATTGAATCAGATTCTTCTATAGAAAATAATGTGATCAATTTCTCATTTTGCTGAATAAATAAGTTTAAGGATAGGAAACCGCCCATGACCCTGTGTTAACCTTTTAGCCTCATTATTCATATCAAGCAGATGACATGCAAAGAACTGCTGCTGGTCAATCCTAGTTAATTATTTGTTAGGAGTGAAGGCTCTGTGAAGTGTTTCTGAGCGTACGCGTATCAAGGGACATCAAGGAATCTAATAAAAATAATCCCATGAAAGCTGTTCCTGTGCTTAATTTGTAACAGTGATTATAACAAGAGGTAGGTTTGATTGGTTTAATGATGCCGCTCAAGGCAGCTCCCACAAACTAGTCTCGGTAGGATCTCTGCAAGAAATTTGAAATAAATCAGTTATATATATAATATATATCAATAGAAACAAAAAACAATTAATCTACAACTACGGAGTATGAATACCGTCTTATAAAAAGGCTCTGGTTGGAAAAAAGATCTTATTCTTCAAAATATGTAAACTTCACAACTTCAACTTCGTCACCCAGTTCAGGTAATAAATCACTCACCGGACAGTTTCTTGGTTATATTGCCAAATAAAATAATCTATTTTCTCAGTAATGACAAATAGTTGAGCAGATCTCCCAATTGCTTTTGCTTTTGCTCAGTGTCGCTCTCCCATACATTTCAATGGGGCTTCATTAGTTTGTGTTTAAATTGCGTCTTTGGCAAGTACATTTTTTTTTTGCTCAAATCATTGTGTGACCTCTCCTGGCTGCAAACAAAACACTTTTATAATTTTTTTGGACTTATATTTTTATGCAGAATTGTATTTACAGGTCTGGCACTAAAGTGTTAAAACAATGTCAATCCATGTGCTTTGTTACTGGTGCATATGTGTTCAGAAACAGACTTTGATCACACTGCATCTGGCGCTGTATGCTAGAGCGCCCAGCTTTAGAGCGCCAACGCTGTGTGTGTGTGTAGTTTTTTATTAAACATGTCCTGAGGAAGTGACGCGTATGACGTCACGCAACGCGTAGACGCTGGGGCAGTGGGCTGGCGGTCGTGTTTACTGTAAGTCACATTTTGTTGTTACATGTGGGAGTTTATATTTTTTCTGTTCTCTCCGGCTTGTCCTCCTTGGTAAATAGATCATAGGTGGTTAGATATAGGTTTATAGGGAGTTTAGTATGTTTAATGATATTGAAAGTATATGAATTATAAGTTTTATGTATTGATTTTGTATTTTTGAATCAAATTTGCACCATAGCACTTTATTATGTAGGAGCCGGTATGCACAAAAAATAGTAAAGGATCATCATAATTACTGTTATTTACCCCCAGCCCCCTGCCCCTCTATTATAACACTCTGCCCTTCCCTGGCTTATATGTGTTTGTCAATGTGTTTTTTAATGAGTCCTTAGTGTTCATAATGATGTTTATCAATTTCGTGCAATGAAAAGCACTTTAACTAGACTTCCGGGGCTGCAAACACATAACCTATTTATAGATTTACAGTGATTGGTGACCAAGAGTCGAGTGCGATTTTTTGCAATATATATAAAATGTTGTTTGGCACATGTGTAAAGCTCACCAGTGTACAGAACCCAGTTCTGAGATTTTACCCAATCTTCACCGCAGCTTCACCTTTAAAAAGATTGAGGTTGCTTCAGAGCCGGGTGAAAATTCTCACTCCTTTTTTATAAGAGAAAACTGCCATTCACTTTCATTGTCTACCATGTGTACATTTCACTTGGCTCTAAATCAACCCCAAGGTAGACAACGAAATTCAATGGCAGTTTTCTCTACTAAAAAAAGGAGTGAGAATTCTCACCTGGCTCTGAATCGACCCCGTTCGTCACCCAAGAGTTAACTTTCAAGTGTGTGCAGAAGACTTTACAGGAGGTGCTGACAGCTGGGTTTCACTTTTGTTTTTTTGTCCCTCAGCTCCCCTTCCTACCCCTCGCCAAGGTCAGTGCATACTATCCAGCGCCACCCCCACCCATTTTCCAGCAGATAATTGCCCTCTTCAGTCCCGCCCCTCTCCCACCCTCCTATCATAAAATTCACCAGAAAACTTCCATCTTATTGGAGGAGGGTGGGATCTGCTGCACACAGATGCACGCACTCCCAAATGCACATTCGCACACCCCCAAATGGACAGGCGCATGTCCCACAGGCGCTCACTCCTAAGCGCACACACACAGAAGCAAATGTGCACATTCCCAAATGAAGTGCGGTGTATCGCCTGCAGATAGAATGCAGGGAGCGCAAATGCGGGATGCTCATGTAAGTTTGGGAGTGCATACATGTGTGCCTTGCACACGGGCTGTTGCATCTGCAGCGGACACACATGTGCATTTGGGAGTGCTCGCATTTGTGTCTGTAGGTGCATGCACATGCATCTACTGGTGCACATATGTGCATTTGGGAGTGCACGTATGCACGTTTAGGAGTGCTTGTATGTGCCCCTGGGGGTGCTGGTGTAAGACCAAGGACAAAGGAAAGGAGCACAGCCGGTTAGGCAAGGACAAGGTCAAACGGGGGTTCAAGGTCATACATTGATAGATAGCAAATATCACAGACTCAATAGCATCCAAGTGAGCGTTATACGCAGAATGAAGCAAATGGGCTGGGTGAGCTTTATTGGGGCAGAAATGATGTGATTGGCCATGCAGACTGGAGCTGGTGGTCACAATGAGGCCCCTGGCAGCTGCACTGCCTGCTACTGTTGGTGCAAGAGCATAAAGAACAAGGAGGGATGTGAGGGCACTGGGCACAGCTGCAGCAGACTGAGCAGGACCTGCTGCTGACATGCCGTTGTTCCCCAGGGAATATTGGAGGAGAAGGTTAGTGTGTTCCTTGACAGGGACTTTAATATTCGTGCCTCAATTGCCTTATGGAGGGGGCATGTCAAGGCAATGGGGGGCACCCCCCTCTGTGGCAGGGCGTAGAGAACAGTGCGCTTCAGTCACTGTGATATAGATGGGAATCCCTGAGCACTTGCACCACACTTTCACCCAATTGTAGGCTCTATTCAGACCTCTCAGTTTGCGTTGCTTTGGGCAACGCAGTCACTACACAAGTGAAAATGCTGCTCGTTATTTTTAATGGGCCAGTTCACATATGTACTACTTTATGTGTATAAATGTGATCTGGTGTGAATAGACCTTTAGGATAAGATGAGAATTAAACTGCAAGACCATAAGGAAGTAGTTCTGTGGGTACGGCTGTACTATGTTTGTAGCTACCTTTTTCATTCAGATATCATTTTGCTGTTTCAGTTCTGTTGATCAGAACATATTTTTGAAAATCAACAGATGTTCATTTAAAACTCGACCAGCTCTATTTCTCAAAATGTCTCTCTTTACAGAATCAAATCAACAATACGGAAGCGAATTCTGGAGAATAAAGAATGACCTAGCTAGATAAAGAAAACAGGTTACCCATAATGCCAGTGTCTTTATGGGATAGTCCAGGTAAAACAAAAAAAACAGTTACACTCACCTTTTGTCCTATGCAGCTCCATTACCTAGACTGGTGTAAACCTCACCAGGAGTGGAGAGTAAATGCCCCATCAGTCTTCTCCAGTCCAAGATGACAGCCATCTTTTGCCAATCAAGTCCGATTTCTGCCCCGCAAAATTGATTGCAATAGTCTTCATGGTACCATACCTCCATTAAATTGAATGGAGCAAGCATGAGGCAGGGCGGAGACTCGACTACGACTGCCATCTTGGACTAGAGAACAGCCCTTACAAGGGCTAGTGAATTGTAATATAGCGTTTCCCCCAATAAGAGACAGAACTCAGTATTGAGGGTGAAGATGAACTTTCTTTTATTAGTGCCACCCTGCGCCTTATATGCAAGCCTCCATGCAAGGGGACCTCCCCCGTGGACCTGATGGAGAACTGCATGACAAACGCACAGACCAATGGGAGCAGGCCACACAATCCCTCAACTCTGCCTGTAACACAATCAGCAATACAATGACAGTCTGTAACGTAATCAATAGCACAATAACAATAGCAGTCTGTAACACAATCAATCAATACAATGACAGTCTGTAACGTAATCAATAGCACAATGCCATTGTCTGTGACATGCTCAAGAAAATGAAAGTAATCAGTCTATGCAAAAGTCCAAGGGCAGAAACAATGCCTTTAAAATCCAAAAGGCATAGAGTCTGTCACAGCAGCGGTGAAGGCAAAAGGTCTAAAGGCGAGTATAGCTGTTTTTTCTTTAGTTTTGCCTGGACTATCCCATCATTCTTAGCATGCATGATTGCTTCTCTCTTTCTCTTTGATGGCATTTATGGTTCCATTTTGTTCATGCCTATATGCATGTAAGAGATATGTACAGTTGGGTATGGCCAGTCTTAAAGCCATGGTACTGAACCTTTTGTAGGGTCAGATACTGTGGTAGGGGTGGTATGGTACCTCATAGTCTTGATAGCACTGAAGGGATGCAATATAGGCACAGTTGCTTTGGCTGAAAATTAGTGGAGCCTGATATAGGCACAGGGGCTGAGGTGGGGGAGACTTGGATGGCAGGGAGTAAAGGTTGGTGCTAGAAGAAAATTAAAGGATTATGACACAGGCACCTGGTAAAGTAAGGTGGGTGCCGGGGGCTTGGAATTCTCCCTGTGCTCCCTGTGGCTAGAACACCCCTGATCTTGTCCATTGCCCATCTATTTTAATTGGGTGGTGGTAGGTAGGGATGAGCGAACCGGTTCGGACGAACCGGAATTCGCTCCGAATTTCAGGGAAAATTCGATTCGACACGAACCCGAATTTTTTTGGGTTCGTGCCGATCGAATTTTTACCTGAAATAAAAAAAAAATGCCGCCATGGTGGGAGCGGGCAAGCCGGCTACGCTGTTAGCGGTCGGCGGAAACCGGCCCGCTGACAGCGCAGCTGGCCTGCCTGCTCCCACCATGCCGGCATTTGTTTAAAAAGCAAACACTTACCGGCCGGCCTCCACGCTCCGACCATGCAGGTAAGTGTTTGCTTTTTAAACAAATGCCGGCATGGTGGGAGCGGGCAGGCCGGCTGCGCTGTCAGCGGGCGGTGGAAGCCGGCCCGCTGACAGCGTAGCCGGCCTGCCCGCTCCCACCATGCCGACATTTTTTTTTTCAGATGAGCGATTCATGAAAGTTCGATTCGGGCGAACCCGAATTTCTTGGGGAAATTTGGCGAATCGCCCGAATCGAACTTTCAAGAAGTTCGCTCATCTCTAGTGGTAGGTCTGACCTAAAGAAATACAATTTAAATAATGCAATAACAACATCATAACACAAAAATAAAAATGTCTAACTTGGTTTTCTTCTCACAAGGAAAAAGTAAATGCCAACATTAATAAATGATTATGCATTACTGAAAAATTGGATTCCATCATTCATTTCTGCTTGTTTCTATTTACAAATGTAAAACATCTGTCCACCTTGCTGTTCCTGCTGTCATGTATTAAATTCTATATTACTCATATTTCCTGCATACCGAAGTCATTTTGTATCTGTCCTCTCATTAATAATTGCTAAACAGACAGTAAATTGTAGTCTCCTTGTAATCAGACAGGATGATGTCTATGTAGTCTACTCCGCCGACCTACAATCAGCTAACATTCGCATTGTGGTTTCTGATGGCGGAGTCAAATTCACAATTTACTGCATTATTTGAACTTGTTCAGCAATCATAGATTTATGGAAAATGCCAAATTTACCGACCATTCAAATACTTTAACATGATGGAATACAGCCAGACAACTTTAATTAGGCTGATCTGATGGACACGTTCAGTCTGCACAATTAGAATTTTCATTTCAACTTAGTCCAACATTTCAATGCTGAAAAATTCCATTCCAGATTTCATTTGATTATGACTGTTATGCATCTTACCAAAAGCACAAAGGTTCTTTTATGACAAAGATTTGTTTTTAGTTTGGTAGGGTTTTGGTAAGCTGGAAGCCACAATGGCTTCCTGTGCATCTGAGAGGCGTTCTCCCCATCAGATCTTGCTATTGCCATTGAGCAAATTGTGGTGATAATTAGTGATGGCTTGGGACCTGGGGGCAAAGATAAAATCAACTTCAAGTTTTGCTGATTTACTCCGGTCTGCCCAATCCCGGATACTGGCAAGATTCTGGTCAAATTACTTGACTCACTGTTGCTGCTTCTTTCTTCATATTTCTTATGCCAGGCTCTCGACAGGTCCACTGGTCCAACAGGCCTCTTTCTGGTCCAACGGGCTTTGATCTTCTTTGATCCAGCATCTGTGGTGTCACAGGTCTTCCTTCCTAATTCCTGGGCATCCAGCCAAGCTAAGGCTTTTAGGAGGGGAGGGACAGGAAAGGAGATTCCCTGGGAAATACCCTTCATGTCCCTTGCCCACCCACATAGGCTCCTCCTCTGGGGTAAAAAAAGCATCCAGCTCGGGGGGCTGGGATTAGCATGGCGGGACACCAGGAAAAGAGGAGGTGGACCAGTGACCTCTTACTACAGATGCATATCTAGCGTGAAAATCTTGGGTATTTATTACCAACAGAACTGTGTGCTTAGGCACGTAGACACCCCTGGAATGTTCTCTTTTTGAATGGCACCTTCCTTATTCTGAAACAAAGGGGGTGCATTCCGTACCAGACGCAAAAAGTACGCTGTGGAGTAAAAAGTTGAGGAGAATAATAAAATAGAAGTGCAGTGATGCTGCATCATCCCATAGGTAGATATTGAAAGTGAATGGCACATTTTACTCAATAAAAAGTAGTTAAGTAAAAAGTGCCATCCACATTTGTGTTTACCTTGTGGGATAATTCAGCACCAGGTAGAAATAGTGCTGAATGGACCCAAAGTGTCCTAATTTTCAGGAGATATTTTAAGGAAAGTTTATTGAATCAGGAGTCAATGCCGTTCTATAGAGGAAAGCATTAGGAGCATTGGTAACCTTTTCACTTTCAACAATCGACACCACCCTAGTTATTCAGGCGATGTGGCCAGCTCGGAGTTTAAATTAAAAAAACTTTTCTTCCACCTACAAGGCCCACCTGGACCTCTGGACCACGTGACCTCCAGGGGCCAATCTTGGGCCTTGTTTGGCTAAGGGAGTAACAGTGCTTGCAGGGGGTGCTTATGGGTGTTGGATCAAAGTCCAGGACCACACCTGGAAACATCATACAAAAGCTGCTGAAGGCTATTCTTAGGGCACAGGATCTCAGTAGCGAGTAGCAACACCCACAGGCTTAAGGTTAAGAATTGCTATTGCGATCATGGCAGATATTAACTTAATTTATATGATGTACTAACTGTGCTGCACATTTATAGATGTTTCCAATAAATACAATTTTAGATTCACGTACATTTCAACAATATAAATATATATATATACACACACACACATACACACACAGTATATATTCTGTAGCCAAGCTGGTACCTTTGAATACAACACTATATTTAGAATAAGAAACAGATGCAAGATTTTTCAGAGGATTTGGTAAGTACTAAAATGTGACAGTTTTTTTCCATGATTTATCAGCCACGGATAGAAGGACAATCGCCTTGTTTTGGTATGGCTGAAATAGTCACAGAAAGGGAAGGAAAAATGAACTCCACCAAGTTAGGGACATGGGAAAAGTAACTTTTTCCTCATTACATCACAGCTGTCTACCAATCTCCTGCTAGACGTGTATTCATCTTCAATGTAATTAAGCAGAATCCATCTCCCTCTTCCTCTCTCTCTCTCTCTCTAATTTCACTTTAAGATGTTATTAATGATGGACTCTGGATCCAACAGTTTGACAATTCCCCTCAGTTCACCCCATCCCAGATACTGGTATGCCACCTGCTGATGCTGACAGGTGCCATGCCGGCCATCACTACCCTTCACGTCACCAGAGGGGAGAGACAAGGAGGGGGATTTCGAAGGAAATCGTCATTAGTCACATTGTGGTGATTACTTATCTGGGGTATAAAAGCCTCCGTTCCCTGGTAGGCCAGGACTGACTTGCTGGAAAGCCAGGGAAGGGGAAGGAGAACCTGTGTCCTCCCCTCACTACAGACTGGACCACAAGGGAGCCCCTGACCCCGCGGACCTGCAGAGAGGGAGCCACCTGGGGGGTTGCTGAAGAAAGCAGTGCAGTGGTGAGTTCTTTTTTATTTAAAACATTTATTGGTTAACTGGTTAGGAGCCTGGTTAGGAGCATGCCAGCAGTAGACAAGCACCTGCTGGACCACGAGGGAGCCCCTGACCCCATGGACCTGCTGAGGAGAGGCATCTGACGGGGGGGGGGTTGCTGAAGGAAGCAGTGGCAGTGGTGAGTTCGTCTTTATTTAAAACATTTATTGGTTAACTGGTTCGGAGCCAGCCAGCAGTAGACAAGCACCTGCTGGACCACAAGGGAGCCCCTGACCCCATGGACCTTCTGAGGAGAGGCATCTGACGGGGGAAGCATTGGCTTCATGTGTTGCTTGCAGTGCAGCAATATGCGCAATTATAAATGATATTTTTCACTACTCTAATTTGCACCAATGTAGCACTGTCTGGCAGAAGGGCTTTGAGATGCTTTGAAATGGCCAATTTTACACTGTTCCCAATCTAAGTATTTACACCATCAAGGAGCCCTGCATTAGACACCTTTTCCTAGCAGAGCTCTATCCAATGTGAAAAGGAAGCAGCTGTGCACACATGCAGAAGCCGCACCACCTCCAATAGAACGCATGCTTGATTACAGTATGTATCTATTTCCGGCCCCCTAGAGTTCTTTGCCTGATTTTGCCTTCCCCGGGATCTTTAACTGTAGGTGAAACCCAAATCAGGATCCTAAATCGGTTTAAATAAAAAAAACTTTTCTTCCATCTACAAGGCCCACCTGGACCTCTGGACCACGTAACCTCCAGGGGCCAATCTTGGGCCTTGTTTGGCGAAGGGAGTAACGGTGCATGGGGTGGGGGGTGGCAGTCATAAAAAGGAACCTGAAGTAGTTTTTGACTGTAAAATAAAGTTAACCCTTTAACTGCAAGCCTAACTGGAAATTTTGTCACCCTCTGTTGCCAGACCATTTTCCAATATTTTGCGCTTCAACTGTTCAACTGTGATTTTTGAAGGGATTTCCAGGGATTTCCCAGGAAAATTATATATTGTTTTCAGTCCGGGCTTTAACATGAAAAGTCTTGTTCGGCCTTGTTTAAGTGTAGTCACAATATTTTTGGGTGAAATATGTTCAGTAAAATTATAAAAAATATATATATATTTATTTATTTTTTTTAAATAAAATCATATTGCGTGTAAAAGCCCCATTTCCTCCGGTTACAAAAACCACAAATGTATTGGTGGACACCCTTTCCTGCCCAGAAGAACACATCTTGCAGTTTTTCAAGAAAACAATCCCCCCCACAAACAATATATTCTCTGGAAGTACACATCTTAAGCTTTCAAGGCGTACCAGGCATGTTGACGTGGGTGTAGTTTTCTAGAAGTAATCCCTCAATGAATCCCCTGAACAGAACAATACCCAACATGCATAGGTACTGTCAAGGGTAGGGTTGACAAACACCCCAAAGTATAGCATGTGCATAACTGTAATTTTACTTGAAAATTTTAGCTCCGCAAGGTGCGCACCTTGCACATTAAAAAAAAAAAAAAAAAACAATCCTTTACATTTGAAATTCCCCCACAAATCATATATTCCCTGAAAGTACACACATTAAGCTTTGTAGATGTTCCCAGTTTGTTGTAGTGGGCGCATCTTCCTGAAAGTAATGTATAAAAATCAAAATGAAAACACATTTTTATCATGTTTAAAGTGGATCTGCAGATGCTGGGAAATGAAGATCCAAATAGCTGCTACCTATCTTTTCCAATGTATTATTTATTTTAAATAAAAAATTTATTTTATTGAAGAAAACCATAACGCATGTGAAAGCCCCATTTCTACCGATTACAATGGTACCACATATGTATCGTAGCCCCCCGTTCCTGCTGGCAGATCCCCCCATAACTGAGATGAGCACTTTTTTTTTGATCAATATTTTTATTGAGGTTGTATTAAAGGTACATTGGCTTACAATCATACAATCACAATTTGTAAAGTATATAAAGACGTGCAAAAAGATGTAATCTTGTACACCCATAGAAAACAGTGTCGATTCAATCAGGATATGAGGTACGCGTAGTAAAAGACCAGGAACAAAGAGATAGAAGATGGAAGGTGAGAGGACGGGGGCTAGAAAGAGAAGGACAGAAGGGCAGGAACAGGGAGGGGGGGAAGAGGTGGGGGTGAGCGTCCAGCCGCCGCTAGGCTTGAGATTAGTGCAGTGCATCATTGAGATGTAAGGAGGGATCGATCAAAGTTTTTGGGGTGGAAGTGAGTGATCCAGCCCTCCCATGTAGTCATGAAGGGGGTAAAGTCCCCTTGCATCGAAGCTGCCATCTTCTCAAAAAGCATTACTTTGTTGATGCGAGGGACCAGACTCCCACTAGGGATCGTGCTTTTCTTCCATGAGTGAGCTATTATGAGCTTGGCAGCAGTCAGGATGTGTCTTATAAGCTCAAATTGTGATCCTGTGCAATCGGGGGGTTTCAAATTGAGCAGGACGAGTTGAGGCGTGGGGGTCAGGTGTAACCCTGTTGCCTTCCTTAAAAGATAGTAGACCTTAGCCCAGAAGTGGCGGATCACCCTACACTCCCACCAGATATGGATGTATGATCCCTGGAGCCGGCATTCTCTAAAGCACTCCGGTGGGTTAGAGGGACAAAATCTGTGGATCGTATCCGGGACAAGACACCAACGGAGTAGAACTTTAGTGTAATCTAGCAAAAGTCACTTCGGTAATAGACTAAGCTGGAAGTCTGTTGCATCTCCAACAGAAGGGGCCCCCTTCCCCATAATAGTTCACACGATAGTGAAGGCCGGAATGCCACAATGTCATAAGAATAATATAGCGCCTAATTTACACCAGTTAGATTCTGCATATTGATTATCTCTTTGAAGTTTCAGTTATACTAGAAACTGAGCAAGGCCCCAGCATGACCATATTTTGATAAAGATATTGTATACCTAAAAGCGGATTACACTTAAACTATTTACACAGATACTTATATTTCCCTCTGTATACTCAAATCAGTGTGTCACAGGAACGCCCCCTCTGCATTCTCACAAACGTACAACAGCAGCTTCAGTGTTGCAATAGAAATAGTTGGATTTTTTATGTAGTCTTAAGGAAGATGCCAGAAAATATTCTCGAAGTGGTACCAACCTTCTTGATCTGTGTTCCTCATCCAGCCTAGACCTCTGCTACGTCTTGACTTGACCTTTGTTACATCTGACTACCTGCTGTGTTGCCAACTGAATAAAATATTTGCAGGCTCGAATATAGCTTTATAGAAGCTTTATTTACTTTAACACCAATTGAATAATATGCAATCAGACACCCAATTGGTGACTTGAAGTATACTTTTGAATTAACTGAAATTAAAGGTTAAATACTCCAATACTCACATTGATTCTAATACAATTCCAGTATAATGGAACATCACACCAGAGACATCAGCAGTGGAATGCAGAGGACTGGTAGACTACAGTAAGTCCAGTAAACTTGCATTTGGTGTCTGCCTGCCCCGATGGTCTCTCTGCTCTTATGCTCTTTGCCAAGTAGAGGTGGCCACCCCCCATCAGAAAAGATGTCTAGAACATGCTAGAATAGTGGAATTCAACTGAACTCAGATGGCCTAATTCTCAGTTATGTTGCTGTGCGAGATTCTCGGAGCACTTTGTCTTGCAACTGGATAACATGATGCTAGGTACTATGAATAACAGGTTGATACCTTGGCAAGATGGATCTGACAGCTATTTTGTATCCCTAAACCATTGCTGCTTCACCGCTTCCCTTTTCCCTCAATGTCTGCTGCTCCATGTGACCAACAATGGCCCCCATTGGCTGCAGGCTGTCACACAGGTGGCAGAAAAAGGAAGATGCAAATGCACAAGAGCCCAGTTTCTGCTAGCATGAGCTATGTTCTTTCACAGGTGCCGCTTGCTTTTTGGCAGGTGTAAAAAAGTATGACTAAAATTTGTAAGAAACATGTCACAACACACAGCTTAACAAACTTTTTGCGTTTATGCAAGTTGATAAGTGAATAAAATAAACAAACAAAAGACATTTTTAGTATTGTTTGACAGTACGAATAAACTTGCATGCAAACTTTCTGCATCAGAAAATATGCAAATAATTCTCGCCCATGGCTGAATCGACTATTTTATGTCTTAGTTGTATCTTGAGTTTAAGAAAAGAAAATGTGTGGGTTACTGATGAAAACCCACGCTGTGGATCCCCGGTGTAAAGAAAAAACTCCTTGCTCCAGCAGTGTCTTGGGTCAGCACGCTGTGCCAATGCCTTGTCTTTGGAAGTACTGGTGGGAGCCTCATTCCACCCTTTCAGCTCAAGGATCCATTGTCGGGTATGCATGCACGAAAGGGAGAATTTAATGGGCCTGTAAGGTATTGCCGGGCTATTAGCCCTTATTGTCTGTTTGGGATAATCAGTCCCAGGTTTATTGCAGGCCAATTGGCCCAGAAGTGCACTGGCCAGTCACATTTCCCCCAAGCCCTAAAAAGGTTCAATCAGTCCATTGCACCTTGCATGTTAGCTGTTGCTTGCATGCTGTTAAGTTTGTGATTTAGAAAACCTTGAATCTCGTTTGACCCAGTCTTTATCTGATCTTCTGTACCATCACTTTAATCTACTGCATGTGACGCCCCTGCCTGTTTGTCTTGAACTGCAACCGTGTCTACCCGGGGATGAAATCTGGCCTTAAGTATTCTTCATCCTTGTGTCTTGATGCCAGTTTGGCTTTACCCTTCTGTGATTCTTGACTATGCCTCAATTACCCATGTACCACCTGTGAGAGCTTGTCCACATGTAGTCCCTGAGGGTTCCCAGTTATATGCGTTCAAACTGGGGGCTTACCCAGGGCAGCAGTAAACATTCGGCAATGTCCTCTGAAATGGTTCCTGAACACTGGTGAGTCTTACACCCGTCTTCCATTCAGCTATGCTGGAGCCTTCAGACTAGAGGGAAGATGGGGTTGTGACAAGCAGAATTGTGCACATCAGCCAATCTGTGAATCCAAATCTGCAGCCTGGGCTTAGCTATGGTGGCGCAAATAGCTATTTTCTTTTCAAACCGACCTGCCAATGAGCCAGGATGGGGGGGGGGGGGGAGGGACAGGGGGGTTTTAGAGGGTTTTGTTCCACTTTATGTTTAATCTTCTCCACACCCTACTCCCATCTACAGCGCCACCCACTGTAGTTCCAAAATCTTCCCTTGGCCAGCATCAGAGTCTTTGAACATTATCCATGCAACCCATGTGTGCATGAATTTCTCATTCTCCCCCTTCAGATCAGCCATCCTCAAGCTCCTCCATCCGCATGATGTTATTAAGTTCATCATACCATTCAAGCACTGAGGGAGTCGTTACACTCTTCCAGTGCCTAGGGATTACCATTCTCCCGGCTGTCAAGAAGTGCCTTAAGGCTCATTTCTTTGCAGCCTCCTTACTGCCGGGGAGCATAGATAGCAACGTTATCTCTGGAGTATTTGGAATCTTAATGCTGAACGCCTCCTCATATAATAGTAGGACCTTCTCCCACAGTCTGTTTATGCTGGGGCACTCCCACCAGATATGCAGCAGCATCCCCCTTGCCCTATTGCACCTCAAACATGTGTCCGGGGCTGTGGGGAAGATCTGGTGGACACGGACTGGACTTCTATACCATCTGGAAATTAGCTTAAAGTTTTTCTCCTGAGCCTTACAGGGTTTCGCCATTTTATGAGTAAGATAAAACGCCTTCTCCCAGTCCTCCTCCTCAAAAGTCTTCCCCATCTCCCTCTCCCATTCAGCTACAAAATCCAGCTTCCTAAGCTCCTTCTCTCCAATCATGATGCCATATAGAAGTGAGATAACCCTTTTAGGTTGTTCCGCTGCCTCTAGCAAATCCTCAAACTGAGTACTACTTTTCGAAACCCCCCAAGATCCCCAAGGGAACTCAAATAGTTGCGCAATTGACTTACTGCCAGCCATGACCTCCCTCCCCCCACCCCTAGCCACCAGCTCCTCCCCGGTAGGAGGCCTCCCCCCCCCTCAGCGTATGCTTCAATTTCGGTCTCGAGGACTCCTCCCAGCTCAGGAATCTTGAGACCCCCCAGGCCGGGCGGGAACGCCGGATTGCCAAACAAAGGTGTCAAAGGACCCGGTCTTGTTGCAATTTTGAATTTCCCGGCAATCCTCTCATATCCGGAGGAGCTGGGCCGTCAGGAAAGGCACCCCGTGTTTCGGAAGTAATTGCGGGTCCACCCAAGCAAGAGACGTCAGACTTACGGCCTGCATATCTCGTTCAATTGCGGCCCATTGCTTATGCCCCTCCCCCTGGTATCAATCCACTATCCTTATCAATGCTGCTGCTCTATGGTAATTCTCAAAGTCTGGCTACCCTGACCCCCCCCTCACCTTCGGCCTAGCCAGTTTACGGAGACTTAGTCTCGGTTGTCTGCCCCCCCAGATAAACCTTATGACCTCTGATCTCAGCTGTCTGAAAAAATGTTTGTTACCGTGAATAGGCACCGCCTGGAAGACATACAGAAGTTTAGGCAATACATCCATTTTGACAACATTAATCCTCCCCAGCCAAGAGATACCTTTCCTCCCATACTCCTCCAAATCCACCCTTGTTCTCACCAGTAGGGGGTCGTAATTCAATCTAAATAGCGAGATGGGATCAGCAGGAATGAGGACTCCCAGATAGCTTATGGCCTCCTCGCACCACCTAAAAGGGGAATTCCCTCTAAGCCTCTGGACCAATGACCGATCCTCAATGCTGATGTTCAGTACCTCCGACTTGGCCATATTGACTTTAAAGTTGCTGACTCTACTGAATCTCTGGAATTCCTGAATGATTGAGGGTAAAGACGTATGAGGTGAAGTAACGTACAGAAGCAGATCATCAGCATACAGTGCCAGTTTATGTTTCCCTCTCCCCATTTCTATGCCCTTAATATCCGGGTTCTGCCTCAGCGCTACCGCCAAATGCTCCATTACCAATACGAATAACAAGGGAGACAAGGGGCAGCCCTGTCTCGTCCCGTTCCTCACCTGAAACACAGAAGACAGAAGCCCGTTTGTTCTCACCCTGGCTGTAGGGCCCAAGTACAATGCCCGTATTGTCTCTCTCATATTTGGACCCAAGCCCGCTTGCCTAAGGGTGTGTTCAAGAAATTTCCAACTAATCCTGTGAAACACCTTTTCAGCGTCCACCGATAAGAGACACATGGGGATTTTCTTAGTTATAACGTGGGAGTTTAACAGGATAGTTTTAATTGTGTTATCACGGGCCTCTCTTCCCGGCACAAACCCCACTTGGTCCGTATGCACCCAGGCAGGTAGCAATCTCCTCAATCGATTCACAATCACCTTGGAGTACAGCTTCAGATCTACGTTGATTAAAGAGACTGGCCTGTAGCTGCTACACGATGTTAGCTCCTTCCCGGGCTTGGGCAGAACCGAAATGTGTGCCTCTAGGGTCTGCGCCGGGAAGCAACACTCCCCCGACACCGCATTGAACGCCTTAGTCATGAATGGGACCAGTTGAGTCTTAAACTGCTTATAGAATTTTACAGTGAAACCATCGGGGCCTGGGCATTTACCGGTTGGGGTCCCCACCAATGCCTCAAGCAATTCTAGTTGCTCAAACGGTTCCTCCAATGCGTCCCTACTTGGTGCATCTAGGACTGGCAACCCGGTATCCTCCACATATGCCTCTATCTCCCTCTCCTGTGCACCTCCCCCCTCAACCCCCTCCTCAATGCTGTATAGCTGGGAGTAGAACCTTCTAAAGGCCTCCACAATACCCCTAGGGTCATGCACCAGATTGCTGCCCCCGTCCTTTATGGTTGGTATGTATGTTTGGCGTTGTCGGGGATGCAGAAGTCTCGCTAAGGGGCGCCCACACTTGTTGTTGTGCTTGTAATACAATCTATTTGCCAGTTCCCTCTGCCTGTAGGACATCTTATTGAGTAAGCTTAACAGCTTGTTTCTGGACTCCGTCAACTCCATCAGAACCTCGGGGGTCGGGCTCTGTTTGTGGGAGACCTCCAACCTGGATAAGTGTTCAATCAACCCCTTCACCTGTGCCCCTCTCTCCCTCTTCAATCTTGAAGCATGCTGGATGAGGATCCCCCTAAGTGTACACTTCAGAGCCTCCCATTGCATAGGGATTGGTGATTTCTCAGGAAGTCTGCGATCCCTTGAGAAACCGCCTTAGTACACATCTCATCCCGCAGGAGACCCTCATTCAGCCGCCACTGCCATGGCCTCTCATGCAGCCCGGCAGATTCAATGATAAGAGCAAAGTTGCATGATCAGACTAACAGCCTTATTTATCAAGGGCTAGCGCCAGGTAGTGTCTGACGAGCGCCAGGTACTGCCAGCTAACGGCGGCTACCGAATCAAGTACGCCCGGCGGCGGTCACAATGACGCATTTATCACGCTAAATGAGGCTAGCACTGGCGAGAGCGTCAGCTAGCGCGGGATTCATCATGTAGCCGACTGCAACGAACAGCGCCGCTACTAATCCCATCACAGCGCCAGGTATGACCTGTCGCTCCCTTGCGCTCTCCAATGCATTTCAATGGAGCAATCTTTAAATATTCATAATTAATTGAGTTTATGTTTTTTTTTCGTTTTTTTAACTGTCAAAAATTCTGTGACCACTACGGCAATGTTAGATATTTTGTTAAGAAAAAAAAAAAAAATATGTGCAGAATTGAGATTACAGGTCTGATATTAATGTATTCATATTACAAAATGTTTAGAAAAACTTGTATACTTATTACAATTTAAAAAAATGGTTGTTTGGGGGTTAAAAACTACTTTACACACATCGCCGCCAGCGCTCTGGGGTTTAAACAAGGAATTCACAGCGCGAGAAATTTTTGAGCGTGATTTGTTAATGAATCTGCAGCAAGCCGTTCGCTCTGGCCATTCGCTGTCAGGCGCACCCATACAACGCAGAACCTGTGAAACATCGACCCCTAACCCCGTATTCAACATTACCGCACACCGACTGAGTCGCTGTCAACAAGCAAACCCCGGCCAAGCACAGCGAATACTAGCTGGCGCTGTGAAAATCACGCTACTGGCGTTCATCTGTCGCTACCTGGCGCTATTAATGAATCGGCCTCCCCATTGTAGTGTTGATAGTCGCCACCGGAGACCACAGAAGAGCATGGTGGCTAATGAAAAAAATAATCGATCCTGCTGTAAGAGGCGTGAATATTTGAATAAAAAGTGAAATCTTTAGTCCCAAGGTTACAGATCCGCCAAACATCAATCAGTTGTCTATCCTGTAGCAATTTTTTAAAGGCTCTCAACTTTGCATAGGACGTGGATGACCGTCCCGTAGAGGTATCCAGTATTGGTTCAATAGCCAGATTGAAATCCCCCCTAGTATCACTACCCCCTCCAAAAAATCCTCTAACGCCCGAAGGATCCTCTGGGCAGCCCCCACCTGATCCACATTTGATAAATACACGTTGGCCAAAGTAAAGGTTTCCCCCCCTATTTGTGCTTTCAGAAAAACATACCTACCCTCCGCATCTAACATCTTATCCAAAACCACTAGTGGGGTGTTTCTATGGATCGCTATAGAGACCCCCTTTGATTTAGCCTCCGGGTTCAGAGCATGGAACCAATCAGGAAAGTTTTTGTCCTTACAGCTTGGCACCTTACCCGTCCAAAAATGGGTCTCCTGCAGAAAAAGAATCTGGCACCTCTTCTTATGTAGAGAATTTAAAATCTGAGACCTCTTAGCCGGGTTATTCAGGCCCTTCGCATTAAATGAGCAGTACGTAATACAGGGGCCACGTCCATCCCCTGAACCACCCATCCCTCTCCCCTCCCCGAGATACAAAAGGGCCAAACACAAGTAAGGTAGTCACACAACTCAACACACAGACACACACTAAACACGAATCAGGGACCGGTGCCTGCCGGTATCCGGCAACCCTGAGGAAGGCTAACCTCCCCAACCTAAACTAGCCACATTGGGAGCAACTCCCACGAGACTGTCCTCCCCGGCAAAGCAAGCTCCGCAGAGGTGGTCAGTCGCCTATTTGGGGAACCTTAGTTGAACACAGCCGCAACGAGGTCCGCACGGCCCATTTGAACCATAAACGATTAAACCGTAAAGCGGGTACAGTAACCCCGCCCCCGGGCAGCCGCCCAAGATAAATTAACACCTGGCCTTCCGGTTCCAATTGCCCCCCCTCAGAATGACTGTCAACCGTAGACCCTCTCACCCATCCCCCCCCCCCCCCGAAAATACACCCCAGCTCTTAGCACCCTCTGCCCCCTCCTGCTAGGGGGGAGGGGGGAAGCACCGTGGCCAATGTCAAAACGCCCGCAACCCCCGACATACCTCCCGTAGATAGCAATCCAGAAGTTAAGCGCCAGGGGGGGAAGGGCGGGGGCGAGCCACCCGACCAACGAGACCAAAGTCCGACATTCCTGCGTCCCGTCCCCCCCATCCCCCCCCCCAAGCCTCTCCCCTCCCCAGCGGGATCCGCGGCGGAAGAAAAAAAAATTCTTATACAGCTACAACAATATAACGAGAGAAAAATAATAATAATGCAATACTTACAGTAAAACTAAACTAAACAATGGCGTTACCTTGGCCACGACCTGAGGAAGGACAGGGCTGGTAACGAGAACAAAGTGAGCCCCCAGGACAGCCCCCTATCATCTTCCTTCCCTTCCAAGTAGCGCCCCGCCTATTCCTCCTGTCATGGCCAGGCACGTTCCGGTCCCACCCTCCCACCCCGCCCCCCCTTCCAAGCCTAGGCCTCCTTTCTCGCTGTGGCAAGGGTTGAAAAGGCGACGGTAGAGCCTCCGCAAGCCAGTCCGGAATCTGGACAGCGTCTATTGACAAAAAATCAACAACAGGGGTAATTCCTTGTGAGATCTCAAAGAGAAAAAGACATCGTCCTTCCTCCCAATTAGATGAAATGGATGCCCCCACTTGTAAGAAGCTCCAGAGCTCTAAATTTTATCAAGCAGCGGGCGCATAATCCGCCTCATATGAAGAGTTTTCCTGGAAAAATCCGGCAGGATCGTAATTCTTGCACCGCTCCAACTTACTGTGCCCCTCTCCCATGCCGTCTTCACAATCTCCTCTCTATCTTCAAACGACAACAAACAGCACAAAACGTCACACGGGGAAGCTGGTCCCCCAAGAGGTCGGCTCATAACTCTGTGGATTCTTTCAATGCGGTATGTCGTTTCTGGTTGTCTTCCCAGCAAAGAGTTGAAGATCGACTGTAGTGCGGATCTCAGTCTGACACCCCCGATCTCCTCCGGGATCCCCCTCAATTTCACGTTGTTTCTTCTCCGCCTGTTCTCCAGGTCGTCCAGTTGTAGTTGTATCTCCTTCTGCTGACACCGGACTTCCCGCTGCAACCCGGCTAACTCAGACAATTCCCGAGACACCTCCTCACGATTTCTTTCCACTGCAACCATTCTGGTGTCTAACGTAGCTGTCTGCTGTTGCAAGTCCTCAATATCTTTTCTCACGGCCCTCTCGATGCGAAGCGCCATTGACTCTAGATCCACCTTAGAGGGAAGGGCTTGCATGTCCTCCTTAGTAGCCAACGATTGCAGGAGACTCCTGAGTGTTGTTGTCCCCCCAGGTTCACCCTCAGCCCATGGCAAAGAGTCCCCATGAGGGGTCACGGCCGGAGATACGACATCCTCCGTCTGCCAGTCCACCCGGGCTCCACCTGATGCTCCAGGTTTCCGGTTGCATGTGGGGGATAGTGTACAGCTGCTCTGACTGGAGCGGGGGCTCGCACCCTCAACGTTCCCCATCTCTTCAAAGTGCTCCGAGAGAACGAGCCCTGTCCCCCCCAGGCTATCTTCACCGCTGTCACTACAGCTGCTGCAGGTTATAGGGCGGGGGCTGGGGATAGGAGAAAGACCCCCCATCCTGGAGCTTCCAGGGGGGACCCCACCAGGGCAATCCAGCTGCTCCTCCCTGTCTGCTCTGCTGCCACATGTGTCTCCCTTATTTATTTTTGGGCTTTCTAAGGGGCATTGAGGCTCATTATCTGCCTCCTTGTCCAGGCTGTGTTTTCCTCCCTCCTTCACTGAGTCAGTGTGCTTCACACGGTAAGCAGAAGATGATGCTGATGAGTCGCCGCCTTGTCGGCCCGGGTCCGGCGTCTCACGCTGCGCCTCCAGCCCTCCTCCTCTCTCCTCAAAAACGGGCAGCTATAAATGGTCCACTGAAAAACGTCTTGGGCCACACGGAGCTCCGACAGAACTCTCCTTACTCGGCCATGTCCAGACCACGCCCCCCGGTTTTGTCCCACTTTAAATGACAGCTTTGATTTTATTGGAACAGGTCTTGCTTGCTGAGTAAGTAAAACAATCTAAGGCAAAAGTTAATAATAAATATTGGATGCCTGTTAATATTTGTTTTTCATTTCATCCTTATTTGATACAAAATCAAAGCTTGATTCCTAATAGATAGGGCCATATGTGGACATTACGCCACGTCTAAGAGACCTCACTAAATGATATCTAAAGAACAAATCTGA
Source organism: Gastrophryne carolinensis (assembly GCA_027917425.1). Classification (NCBI taxonomy): domain Eukaryota; kingdom Metazoa; phylum Chordata; class Amphibia; order Anura; family Microhylidae; genus Gastrophryne; species Gastrophryne carolinensis. The sequence goes on from CM051241.1 coordinate 38,750,460, forward strand.
ATGTTTGTTCTTGTTGTACTGGGTGATTCAGAAGTGCTTTTTTTGTACGGCTGGATTCTGTCTGGAAGTAATATTTAGGTAGTCTTGTGTCAGCGTCAGGGTTTAATATACATAATTCTGCATGGAAAAGATAAGCTTTACCCTTGCCAAATGTGGTGGAAAAAATATATACCGCATGCTTGGCAGCAGCTGTCCGACTAACGTTCGGCAGGTGAAGACCTCCTTTTTAACAAGCTATTTATACATGGTAGACTTTATTTCTCTACTGGTTTAACTGTTTAGGACCATAATGTTTTCTTTCTTAAGTCACAACGATCTTTTGAGAGCCCTTTTGTTATCATCACACAAAAGAAATTCATATACATATATATACATGCATATATTAATTAGAGATGAGCGAAAATTCTGATTTGGACAATTTGCTGAACTTCTTCAAGAAATTTGGGTACGTCCGAATTGAATTTTCAACAAATCACTCAAAGAACAAGAAAAAAACTCACCTCCTCCCTCGCTATTTTCCCGCACAGGTGTTCCCTGCTACTCCCCGTTTTGCAGCTGGGCAGAGGACACAGATCCATAAGAACTTTAAATCTGTGGATTAAATCTGCATCAAAAACTGTCAACTTCAATAAAGCATTAGGTTTTAAGAAGATAATAACATTAAAAGCCTGATTCGTGAAGCTTCTGCGCCATTAACAGCCATTTAGCGTTTCAGATTACAAAACTACACCAGAATAGAGACATATTCAAGCAACATAGCATATAAATTAAAAAGAAAAAAAAAAAAAAAAAAAAATATATATATATATATATATATATATATATATATATATAGTAAATATATAGAGAATAATGCAAAACTTTCTGTATATATTTGTAGTGAATAGTAAGTGAAGCAAATTGGAGCTGCTACTGCATTACCATTGTACATAATATATATATATATATATATATATATATATATATATATATATTTATTGTATATATACACACAGAATTATAGTGCATGTGTAATTGTAATGCATTAGCAGCTCTAGTTTGCTTAACTGACTGCTTAATGATTCACATGAATAATATACTAAACAAGGAGCTCCATAAATTGAGCTCAATGTGAGTACCTAGTCATGTTTCACAAAAATGAAAAAAAAAAGAAAAGTTATGCACTATATTCCTCTTTCAAACAATACTGCCAATAGTAATTAAGATCAGAAATGAGTGAAAGAACAAGAATTTACTTGTAAACTGGAGCCATTCATTCTACAAATGTAATAATTCAGCTGGCATTTAAGCCAAAGGTACGGCGTGCTTCAACTTTCCAGTATGTTCATTCACTATTCACCAGTTTATACAAACTTTTGGTTCTTTACGCCAGCTTCAGAGAGCAAGAGGTCATCATAACACGGTATCTATTTAATGTCGCCACCATTAATTGGTGTTTGAAATAGATCCAGCCCCTGTGATATGAAAACGTGTTAATTGATCTAATAAATCTTAATTATTTAAGGTGGTTTTGTGTTACCCCTGGACCCTAAGCAATCAATGCAATTACACGTTTCTAAATATAGAGGTTTGTATGAACGCGCTTGGCAAAACCGAGGGGGGTGGTCAGGATTTGGTTTGACTTTAAGAGCAGCGACGGGCAGAATATTAAACAAAAAACAGCTGTTTCTCTGAAAAGTTGATGTTGATAGTCATAATGATAGCTATTTTTCATAAGGATTGGGCCAAAATCTGCAAAGAATAAGCCTAACTGTTCTGAAAGCTAACCTGATCGGCTCTTTGTGAAAGCAAGCATTTTAAAACAGGGTTACCCTGTATTCGACTCTATTTTTATAATCTCTACTGTGTATAATTAGGCAGAAAGGTTATAAATTCCATAATGAATTCAATCTGATTGGCACTAATTACAACATTTAATTAGTCATAGTCAGTCAATAGGTTTGTGTGTATGTACAGAGCAGCCATTTTTCCCCAGGTCAAGAAGAAAAATAAAAAACAAATGAAATTATGGACTTTTTTCTTCTTCTTACAATCATATTCTGGATTATATTTATATTAAATTCTAACATATTACATTAAATTAGATATGTTCAGTGGTGTGACTAGGGCCTTGAATGTTAGCCATTTACAAACTTACAGGATAACTTTTAGATACATCAAACATGTACAACCTATGACCTGGGAGTCACATGTGGCCCTCGGAGCCATCTGCTGTGGCCCCTGATGTGCTGTAGGGAAAGTGGGAGGGGTACTTGGAACTGGTGTGTATAGGTAGTTAAAAAGGGCCACAGTAAAAATGGGAAGTAGCTTGGGAAGTGAAAACAGGCGGGTGTGAGGGGTATAGAAAATATTACATATCATTTTTGATACTCCAGCCCCATTGCATTCCACTCACCCTCTCAACAGCATTCTACAGTCATGCCATCTGTAAGCACAGATAGGTGACAATCCTCACAGCAAGTCCTGCTCTCAGGGAGCTGTGCAGGAATCACATCCCCTGGCCTGAAATTAAGAGGCCGATTCATCAATAGCGCCAGGTAGCGACAGATGAGCGACTGTAGCGTGATTTTTTCAGCGCCAGCCAGTATTCGCTGTGCTTGGCCGGCATTAGCTTGATGACAGCGACTCAGTCGGTGTGCGGTAATGTTGAATACGGGTTGGGGGGGTCGCTGTTTCACAGGTCCAGCGTTGTATGTGAGCGCCTGACGACGAATGGCCAGAGCGAACGGCTAGCTTCATATTCATCAACAAATCACGCTCCGAATGTGCTGTCACTGTCCATTCCTTGTTTAAACCCCAGAGCGCTGGCGGCGATGTGTATTAACTAGTTTTTAACCCCTAAACAACCATATTTTTTGAATTTAACATTATACATGTTTTTAGAATCATTTTGTAATATGAATACATTAATCTCAGACCTGTTAGATCAATTCTGCACATTTTTTTTTTTTTTTTTTTACTTAAAAATAAATCCTAACATTGCAGAAGTGGTCTCCGATTTTTGGACATTAAAAAAATTAAAAAAAAAAAAAAAACCAATTAATTATGATTAATTATAGATTGCTCCATTGAAATGCATTGGACATCGCCAGGGAGCGACAGCTCATACCTGGCGCTGTGAGGGAATTTGCAGCGGCGCTGTTCGGTCCAGGCGGCTTCATGATGAATGCCGCGCTAGCCGTCGCTCTCGCCGGCGCTAGCCTCATTTTGCTTGATAAATGCGTCATTGTGACCGCCGCCGGGCGTACTTGAGTCGGTAGTCGCCGTTAGCTGCCGCTACCTGGCGCTCGTCAGACACTACCTGGCGCTATCGCTTGATGAATAAGGCCCTAAGTCTCAAAGTCCCAGCCATAAAAGACCCCATGCAGGGAGCTGCTTCCCTTTCCACACACTTGAAACAGACTGCTCAGTCATTGAGTCTCTGACATGGAACCATTCTATCTTCCTGTTCTTGTATTCACCAGATGTGCTGCATCGGACCAATATGCACCAGAATTTGGGCCCTGCAACCCTCCCAGCGAATGCTATGACCCATAAATTTATTTAACAGTTTTAGTTAAGAAATAGCTAAGGTGTGGAGAAAGAGACTTCACCCCCAAGGGAAGGGGAGTGAGTGTCCGAAGCACAAAAGGAGTCTCCAAGTCCAGCACAAGTTGTCATTATCTGAATGGAAGTCACATGGTCATTGCGCTGGTAGAACCAGAAACCTACAGGCCATCTGTCAGAGCTGACAAGAACAGTCTGTAGTGAGCAGTAAGCTGCAGCCTAGGAAGTGGATCTCCAAGTGTGAGGTACTCAAAGACAACCTCCTCCCAGAGACCGGAGCCTATGGCAGGCCAAGTTTTCACTGTTGACTGCCGTAAGGTGGGTCAAACTGTGCTGTAGGCACAACCAGTGTCTTTCCCCAAGAGTTAAGACATCACAACAGTGGGAGAAGCTGTAGCCAAGGTCTGGGTTCAAGCGGAGGTTGGGGTCACAAGCAAGCAGTCAATGGCAGCTGGGATCAGTGCAGGTGGATCAGCATAGTCAGATTTCAAGCCGGGCCACAACAGGAAAGCAGATCACAAGATATCACTGGACATGCAGCTCTCAGGAATAAGGAAGCTAATAATACAGCAAAGAGTAAGTGTCCCAGTGGCCATTTTATACAGGAAGCAGGAGAAGGTTCTGGTCAGCTGATAACACAGGAAGTGTCCCAGCAGTCATCTTATACAGAAAGCAGGTGAGGGGGGACATGATTAACTTGTATAAATATATAAATGACCAATACCAAAAATAAGGGGAAAAACTATGTCAGATAAAAGCCTCTATAAAGATAAGGTGTCACTCCCTTCGACTGGGAAAAAAGAAATTCAGTCTCCGGAGGCAACAATGATTTTTTACCATAAGAACTATAAATCTGGAATAGCCTCCCACAGAAGCTTGCTACAGCATCAACCGCTGACAGCTTCAAAAATGGATTAGAAGCTTATTTAGAGAAATGAACATTAACAGTTACTATTTGCTGTTATTAGTAAAAAAACAAAAACTAAAATAAATAAAAAATAACTTCCCCTACCCCAGCACCCTTGGTTGAACTCGATATGTCTTTTTTCAGCCGTATTAATTATAAAGGTCCTGGTCAGCACAATGGTGCACGCTTGCGCACGTCACACTAAGATTCGTGACACCACCCTCATGCTTCCCTGGGCACCGGCTCCACTATGCATGATCCATGTGGCCAAGGTAAACCTGACCTTCTGTTACATCTATGTTTGAAATTACTTACCTGTAACCTATTCTGCTTTCAGACCTGTATGTATAATATTTCATAATATTTAATATTTGTGTTGCTTGGTGTGCATTTATTACTTTAAAGACTGGCTGGAATAGCACAACAAAACAGTTGGTGCCGTACCATTTATGATGGCATCTTTTGAATTTGCAGCCCCCAGTCAGCTGCAGTGTTCCTCGTTGCTAAATAACAACGGGGGCATTAGCCGTGCTGCAGAGGAGACTCATTTGGTGGCAGATGAAGTACTTTCCATGGGAGATTCTGCCGGTGGTTGACGGGCAATGGTGCTGCTCACTCACTGCATCAGTCGAGGTGTAGAAAGAAATATGTACCAGAGCAGGACACAGTCTGACCCCCGTGAACTCAGAAGTTCGAGTCCCAGAACCCGGAGAGGTATTGGCCGCTGCTGCAAGGGACAGATTTTTTTTTATAAAAACTGTCCTTGTAAGGACATATATTTAGGTAAAGCATCTGGAATGAGGGCTAGATAGGTTGGATGACACCACTCTTTAATACCACTTGCGTGTCACTAATCTTTAATACTACTTGCTCAAACCACTTGGGTGTCGCTACTATTTAATATCACTTGCTCAAACCACTTAGGTATCACTACTCTATATAACCACTTGCTCAAACCACCTAGGTGTCCCTACTCTTTAATACCGCTTGCTCAAAGCACTCGGGTGTCACTACTCCTTAATACCACTTGCTCAAACCACTTGGGTGTCACTACTCTTTCATTCCAATTGTTGGTGGAGTATCCAATTGCTGAAATCACTTGGCCTTCAGTCCACCAGACCCAACGTGGACTGAAGGCCATCAGAGTTCAGATGAAGAGGTGGTGGTCACACAGCCCAAGGCAGCCAGCAAAAGAAGAAGAACAGTGCAAACCATCAGCAGTCAGCCTATTGTGACTACTAGCCACCAAGCCCAGGGACTGAGCATGTCAAATAGTCTCACCAGCGTGGCATTATTTCAAGCAGTGCACAGAGCACAAGGCAGGGGTCATGTGCACGCTGTGCTATTAATCTCAGCACCATGTGCATGACCAGGCGTCTGCAAACAAAACATGAGCTGCAGTGGCAAAAACACCTGAATAAACTGCAAACATCTGCATATCCCTCTGCTGCTTCAATTGTGTCAGCCTCTACCACTACCTCCCAACAATAAGGCCACCAGTCTCCTCCCAAAGGGAGGAAGTGGGACCACCCCCACCTCCACCACCAGCAACAGCACCACCGCTATCACCAAGCCTGTCCACACCATCCCAGGGAAGCATTCAGCTTTCTATCTCGCAAATTTTGAAGGGAATGCGGAAGCTGGGGCCGTTCCACCCACAAGCCCTGGCCCTCAATGCAAGCATTTCCAAAATTGCTGGCATTTGAAATACTCCCATTTCATCTGGTGGAGATGGACAGTTTTAAGATCTGATGGCGGAGGTTTTTCGGGATTGTCCACTACAGGAGGGTTAAAGTGGACCAAAACCCATGGAGAGCAGCCCAGGAATCTATAAGATTCCCGGGCCAATTGATTACCTCCTCCCTGGGCATCCAGAATTGGGTTGCCCCACTGTGTGAAACCCCCCAGGTCGCCCATAAACTCAGCGGGCACAGCCTGCTATCCCTCTAGCAAGGCTTGTGCCTGCGGCGGGCATTTGTGAATGGCCGGCACGGGCACGCTCTCTGTTTGAGAGAAGCGGGGGATGCGGCTGTCAGTGCTCTCAGATCCCCTTGTATTGGACGAGCTCCTGGACGAAGGGGCCCGTGCCGAACTGAGTGCACTGATTGGACGAGTGGACGTGCGTGCGTCGTAGGACTGGGAAGAGGTGAGTTTGTTCGGGTGACCTGGGGGGGTTTTCACGCACCTCGATCGGGGTGCCCCGGGGGCAAGAACCAAAACCCAGGCTAGTCAAAATCCTGGGTTTTGGTCCACTTTAAAGGTATTTCCTTCATATTTGTTAATATTCTGCCCTAGGAAACCATAATTATTTTAATATTTCTACAGCTTCTGATCAGTTCTTCATATGATTGTTCAGGCAAAATGAAATCCTAAATGATTTTTACATTTTCAGTAAATTAGTTATAAGTGGCCTCAATTCAGTAAGCATTGAAACAAATTTGTATGGTAGTAGAAAATTCACTTTAGGTGAAAAAAGCCTGAGAATGTCACTGTTGCTGAATCACCAGCTAGGAAGACAATGAAAGTCAATGCCACCTTTTTACTGCTTCTGCTCATTTTTACCACCATGAGAATTTTTTTCAACTCTTACTGATTTAAAGCAATTGTGTTCATTTCACTTTTGTTCCTAAGACCGTCTGCTGATGATCGCTTTAAACCATTAAAATATGAACATTTTCACTGTTGTGCTTTAGAGAACTAAGGATAACGCCAAGCACCTGCAAGTCATTTCCACGAATGCCACGTTCATAATGTATAACATGTTTTACCAACTTGGGTTTTTTATTAAAAAAAAAGATTTAGAAAAAATATATAGATACAAAAAATTCTCATAAATTATTTTTTTTCTCTGTTTGCTCAAATGAGATGATTGATTCTTTTTATTACACTCCAGAGTAATCACTAGCTAAATTATCGATGCTGTTGCTTTAGTTGTCTATTTTATTGTACCTGTTTGCCATATTATATGATTGATTTTTATTATAAAGGTGCCCCGGGAAAAGCCAGTGGCCAGCCCTAGAATCTTTTAGATTCCAGGCCAGCCGCTGGTGGGTTTGTTCCGCTTTAACAAAGTTTTGCAGTTTATTGCATATTAAGTTGGCATGTGCAAAAACAACTGTTTCCATATGTGAAACAATCTTTTATGTATAGTGTGAGATACCTGTTCCCAGCAGCCCACAGCGTCCTCTGCTGGCTCCCATCCTTCGGATAGTGGGTGCGGGTGCTTAACTCTGCGAAGTCGAGTAGAGCTGATAGCAGCATGCCTGACTACCCTGTAGCTGTGGGAGGATGCGCAACCTCCTGCACTTAAAGTGATCCCCCTAATTGGGGGTGCCCCACTGTGTGAAATCCCCCAGGTCGCCCAAAGAAACTCACCTCTTCCGGGTCCTACAGCGCGTGCGCGGCCACTCGTCCAATAAGCATGCTTGAATCCACTCCTATCCCTTCATCTACGGAGAGCGGATTTGAGGGTGCTGGCGGCCTCTCCCGCTACCCTTTAACAGGGAGCGTGCCCGCGCAGGCCATTCACAAATGTCTGGCGCGGGCATGCGCCTTGCTAGAGGGATAGCAGGGTTGCGGCCAAGCCTCGCGCATGGACTGGAAATAAGGTGAATATATGGGCAACCTGAGGTGTTTCACACAGAGGGGCATCACAATTTCATGTGGGTCAATGAGACCATATGTCTTTGATGGGCTATTCAGCCCTTGCTGTGATTGTGGCCCATAGGTCTTATTGCCGGGTCAATAGCTTAGCCTGTTCCTCATCCTTCCCCAATCTACATTCCCGAGCTCATGAGTTTAACCCTTTAAGCTTTAATTCAACCCGTGGCGTAGCCTGTTCCACATCCTTTCCTCAATCTACATTCCTGAGCTCATGAGTTTAACCCTTTAAGCTTTAATTCAACCCGTGGCGTAGCCTGTTCCCCATCCTTTCCTCAATCTACATTCCTGAGCTCATGAGTTTAACCCTTTAAGCTTTAATTCAACCTGTTCAGATGAGGGCATCACAATCTTGTGTCCCAGTAGCTAAAGGGTTACTGGCAGCATTCTCACCTGGGGTGGTCATTATTGCTGCTTGATTTTTCCAAAGTTGCTGATGAGCTTATCTGTTACAATGGACGTTTTCTGGAATTAGTAGACAACAGCTAGATTATGGGCTTTACTCAAGGCCAGAAAAAACACTCCCACTTTAGCAACACAGAACCACAGGAATATAGTAATAAAGTAAGATACTATAGTATGGGAATATAGTAAGAAACTTGGAAACAGCATGCTGACTTGGAAACAGCATGCTGAGAAATAAATCATGGGTATGGGGCACAATCCTAACACTAATGTTTCCAAAAGAGGAAAACAATAAGGTAATAAGGTAGAACAACAAAAGGGAGTTTTCCTTTAAGATTTTATGTTGCAATTATAAAGCTGAATAATTCATATTATTAATTAATAATTAAATAATTAATAATTAATCTTTAGGGCAGGGGTGCACAGCCTTTTGTGGCCTAGGGGCCGCATTGACTTACATATTCCCCTCAAGGGGCTGCAAAAAAAATAAAAGCAAAAACAAAAGAAAGCTGTAACCTTAAAGCGGAATAAAAAAACCCAGCCGCCAGCCTGGAATCCAAAAGATTCCAAGGCCGGCCACTGGCTTTTCCCTGGGGCATCCCTATTTGAGAGGCCCCGCTATGTGAAACCTCCCAGGGTGCCCATAAAACTTACCTTTCCTCACTCCAATGGGCATGCACAGGCTCCCGTCCAATGAGAGTCGCCTGCCGTTCAGCAGGCAGCTCTCATTGGTTTGAATGGCGACCTTGTGCTGCAGCATCCCCTGAATCCCTGGCGACATGCCGTTGCCGCTGGGGTGGGAGCGCGCACAAGGACGTGGCAGCGCACGCTCCCCATTAAAGTCAATGATAGACGTTTGCTGAAAGAGGTAAACACAGCAAAAGGCCTTCATTGGCTGAGCGCCTGCACATGTGCCGCAAGGACAAGGAAGAGGTAAGTTGTACTGGGCATTTTTGGGGGTTTCACACAGCGGAAATGTCAAATTCCTGGGTTTTTATAGATATATATATATATATATATATATATATATATATATATGCTTTATGTATATGCCGAGCTGAGCAGATGTGGGCCTAGGTGAGGTGAAAAGAAGTGGGCAGAGATAAGGTGGGGAGAGGTGAGGGGAGTAAAGGTGAGGTGAGCAGAGATTAGAAGAGATGAGGTAGGCTAAGGTGAGGAGGAGAGGAGCCAGATAGTGGAAGGGAAAGGTGCTGCAAGATCAGGTCATGTGTGCAGATGAGTGACAGACAGAGGTGAGGTGGGGTGGGAAGAGCTGAGGTGGGGTGGGTCCTGTTTTAGGAATTAGCACCGCACTGCCTCTAGTGGCCAACTACCTGCACTGCTGCAGGAAAGATTATCTCATCTTATCGCGCGACTGTCATCTATTTATGCTCTCCGGCGGCGCTATGCACAGCGCGGCCGCCGGAGATAATCAGTTCTGGGCCAATGAGCCCAAGATTATTATTTGAATGGGGCAATCGCCTTAGGGTTCCTGTTTGCACCAATCACGTCCCTTTCCTTGTTCCATCATTCCTATAAAGGTGTTCCCTCGGCAGTTGATCCTTGCCCGTGATAGCGTGCTGCTGGGTGTGATTGTGATCTCTGTTTTCCCTGTGAATCTTGCCGTGTATGACCATCCCTGATTGCCGCCTGGACCGACCTTGCCTGTTTTTTGACCACGATTCCTGCCTGCTCCTCTGTACCGCGTATCTCTGACCTCCCGTTGTGACCTTTGGCTAGCCCTGACTATTCTTTCATCTTAACCCTCCTGTACCGTGCTTTCTTGGATTGATCTCCCGTGTATGACCTCTGCCCGTTTGTCTCTACCCAGTCTTGTTCCTGGTTCGTTTGCCTTCCCCCGCATAAGTAAGCATCCTTTGTGCTAACAAGTCCTGGGGGCAACCGTGTCCGGTGAGGCGTGTCCAGCGTCCCGGCAAACGGGGGCTTGGCTATAGGCGAAGAAAGCAGCGGAGATTGGGGGTTGCTGACTTATTGGAAGGTGGGCGTCCCACGGGACCTGACATTATCACGGGCCACAAGACTATCCTAGATGGAAGAATTAATACAGCAGGTACAAGCTATGGCCACCGCCATCAACCAGCTGGCCCAGCGAGTGGCTACTCAGGAAAGTCGCCAAATTCCTGCACCAGTGGACCTTGGCCCAGCTATTGAGCCCAAAATTCCTCTTCCTGAGAAATTCTTCGGGGATCGGACGAAGTTTTCTAACTTTAAGAACTCTTGCGAGCTTTACTTCCGTCTTCGACCCCACGCAACTGGATCAGAGTCTCAACGTGTTGGCCTTGTCATATCACTTCTCCAGGGTGATCCTCAGACCTGGGCATTTGGACTAGCTCCTACTGATGAAGCCCTACAATCGGTCACCGCCTTCTTTTCTGCTATGGAACTCTTATATGCTGACCCTGATCGGGCTTCAACAGCTGATTCTAAGCTACGGAATCTTAAACAGGCAAGGTATAGCGCAGAATTCCGGCGATGGGCCATTGATTCCCAGTGGAATGACCCAGCTTTGTGTAGCCAATTTAGAATTGGACTCTCTGAAAATATAAAAGACATCCTAGTTAATTATCTACTACCCAAGAGCCTGGATGAGTATATGCAGCTGGCCATTAGAGTGGATCGACGTCTCAGGGAAAGACGCCAGGAGAAAGGCAAGGACCAACCTTGGGGACCCTCACGCCAAGAGTCAAGCCTTAGGGGTGCAGTCGCTTCCTCTTCTCCTTCGTCGCCTGAAGAACCTATGCAGCTTGGAGTGACCCATCTCTCCCAGGCAGAGAAGGTTCGGCGTAGAACCCAAGGCCTCTGCCTTTATTGCGGAAATCCTGGTCACTTCGCCAAGAGGTGCCCAAACAAGGCTCCGGTGGCGGGAAACTGCAGCGTCTAGATCCTGCTGAGGGACTTCATCTAGGCGGTCAGGTATCATTCCCTCTTGTTAATCGAGTACTTCTACCCGTTATGCTCTCTTGGGGTCCTTCCAGGACCATTGCCTCCGCCTTCATTGACAGTGGAGCGGCTGGCAATTTCCTGGATAGATCACTTGCCACCACACTTGGGATACCTTTAATTCCATTAGAAAATTCCCTTCGGGTCCTGGCGGTCAATAATAAGCCCATCGAGGGAGGGTTGGTCTCCTACAAGACTCCCTTGGTAAATTTAACTGTGGGTTCAGCTCACTCGGAAGAATTAGAATTTCTTGTTATTGAAAGTCCCGTTTCCCCTATTGTGTTGGGATTTCCTTGGTTAAAGACCCATAACCCAGTGATAGATTGGAGGTCTGGGGACCTTGTAAAATGGAGTCCTTTCTGTCATGATCGTTGCTTCTCCATATCCCTTAGATCCCTCACCTATCATCCTTGATGGGTTACCACCAGCCTACGCAGATTGGGCAGATGTGTTCTCAGAAAAGTCCGCTGATATTCTCCCCCCTCATAGGGCCTACAACTGTCCTATCGATTTACTCCCAGGGACTATGCCCCCTAGAGGGAAGATATATAATCTCACACGGTCAGAAGAGCAGGCTATGAAAGATTATATTACAGAGAACCTCCAGAAGGGATTTATCCGTCCATCTACCTCACCTGCTGGTGCAGGGTTCTTCTTCGTCGAGAAGAAGGACGGCGGGTTACGCCCCTGTATAGACTATCGAGGGTTAAACAAGGTTACGGTGAAGAATAGGTATCCGCTACCTTTAATCAATGACCTTTTTAACCAGGTTACAGGAGCTCAGGTCTTCTCCAAATTAGATCTTCGAGGGGCATATAACCTAATTCGCATACGCCAGGGGGATGAATGGAAGACAGCCTTCAATGTAAAAGATGGGCACTATGAATATTTGGTGATGCCTTTCGGTTTATGTAATGATCCTGCAGTGTTTCAAGATTTTGTTAACGACATATTTCGTGATTTTCTAGGTCGGTTTCTGGTGGTCTATTTGGATGACATACTGATTTTTTCCCGTTCCCTGTTGGAGCACCGTCAGCATGTCAAAGCGGTGTTACAGAGGTTACGGGAGAATCGTCTGTATGCTAAGATCTCCAAATGTGTATTTGAAGTGTCTGAAATTCCGTTCCTAGGATATATAATCTCCAAGCGTGGGTTGGTTATGGATCCCTCCAAGGTTTCCGCTATAATGGAATGGGAGCAACCTAGAACCCTTAAGGCGCTTCAGAGATTTTTAGGATTTGCGAATTTTTACAGACAATTTATAAGGGGATTCTCGTCCATTGTGAGTCCTTTAACTGATCTTACTCGAAAGGGCGCTTTTGTTGAGGAGTGGCCTCCCTCAGCAAAAGACGCCTTTCAATTACTGAAAAAGACCTTTACCTCTGCTCCAGTTTTGATACATCCCGATACTAAGCATCCATTCCTGTTGGAGGTTGATGCCTCAGAACTGGGGGTAGGAGCGGTTCTCTCCCAGTATTCAGGCAGTCCTGAGAGACTGCATCCTTGTGTGTTCTTCTCCCGTAAATTTTCGTCCGCCGAACGCAATTACGATGTTGGGAATAGGGAACTATTGGGTATTAAACTGGCCTTTGAAGAATGGCGTCACTGGCTAGAAGGCTCCCTACACCCCATCACTGTATATACTGATCACAAAAATCTAGAATATTTAGAGTCCGCTAAAAGGCTCAACTCCCGTCAGGCTCGCTGGGCACTCTTCTTCTCTCGATTCAATTTCATTATTACCTATAAACCAGGGAAGAAGAATACCAAAGCAGATGCCCTATCTCGGAACTTCGGGGATTGTAAGGACCAGGTTGGTCCTGCTGAATCGATTCTGCCTTTAGGTTGTGTTGTGGCCGCCCTTCTCCCTGACTTGTCTAGCTCGTTGATGCCATTCCAGGTTGATTCTCCTCCTGGCAAACCCTCCGAATGTTTATTTGTTCCACCTCACTTACGTCTTGCCGTTTTACAGGAACTTCATGATGCTAAGTCCGCCGGTCACTTAGGTATTCGGAAGACCCTGGCCATCGCCAAACGCCATGTCTGGTGGCCCACCATCAGACGTGATACTTCCGCCTTTGTCGAAGCATGTCCTGTATGTGCCCGGAGTAAAACTACCCATGGGTCCCCAGCAGGATTATTGGTTCCTTTAGAAATCCCCAGTGAGCCATGGTCTCACATATCCATGGATTTTGTTGTAGATCTACCTCCGTCGCAGGGAAATACTGTAATTTGGGTAGTAGTGGACCGCTTTAGTAAAATGGCACACTTTATTCCACTGATAAAACTTCCATCGGCGCCAGACTTAGTACAACTATTCATTAAACATGTTTTTCGCCTCCATGGTCTTCCGCAGAATATTGTTTCAGATCGGGGAGTCCAGTTTGTGTCCCGTTTCTGGAAAGCTTTCTGTAATCGCTTAGGTATTAAAGTTTCTCTCTCTACAGCCTATCACCCCCAGTCTAACGGACAGACCGAACGGGTGAATCAGAGTTTAGAACAATATTTACGCTGTTTCGTGTCCGACCGCCAAGAACAATGGGCGGAATTTATCGAATTTGCAGAATTCGCCTTTAACAATGCGCCTAGCGAATCAACTAAGTTTTCACCATTTTTCTGTAACTATGGTAGAAATCCTAAGGCATCCTCCTTCTCTGGTCCTTCCTCCAACTTGCCGGCCTTGGAGGAATGGCTACGGGAGAGGACTAAGGTGTGGTCTGAGATACAGACGAACTTAAAGAAAGCCTCCAGAACTTATAAAGTTTTTGCGGACCGACATAGGTCGCGAGAACCACCATTTCAGGTGGGAGATTGGGTCTGGGTGTCTACAAAAAATATTGCCCTTAGACAACCCTCGTCTAAGCTAGGCCCTAAGTACATCGGTCCTTTTCCTATTGTTAACAAACTGAGCAATGTTACCTTTAAAGTCAAGTTACCTTTATCCATGAAAATTCCGTCGACCTTTCATGTTTCTTTGTTAAAATCTGCCAAAAATATTCAGGTGTCATCTCCTCCCCCGGTCATAGTGGGAGATGAGCCTGAATATGAAATTAATAGAATACTCGACGCTCGAGTACTTCAAAACTCATTACAGTATTTAATAGATTGGAAGGGTTTTGGTCCTGAGGAGAGGTGTTGGGTACCGGCCAAGGATGTCCATGCCAAAACCCTAATTAATAGATTCCATCGTGAGAATCCGGATAAGCCAGGTAAGGGTCCAGAGGCCCCTCGTGAAGAGGGGGGTAGTGTCACGGGAACCACCATCTCGCCGGTCCCACGTCGGCTGCTCTCGCTCGACCAGAGCGCAGGCTGGGCGGCGTCTGCAGCAGGCGGCGGTCCGGCGTCTGTTGTCCCCGGCCGCCGCGAGCAGCCGCTCGGCTGTGTCCGTCGCGAGCGGCTGCTCGGGCGGTCTCCTCTCCGGCGGCGTCGGGAGCGGCCGCGCCACTGCCATCTCGGCGCGCTCCCGGCGCGCAGCATCATGCACGCGCGCGCGCGACTGTCATCTATTTATGCTCTCTGGCGGCGCTATGCACAGCGCGGCCGCTGGAGATAATCAGTTCTGGGCCAATGAGCCCAAGATTATTATTTGAATGGGGCAATCGCTTTAGGGTTCCTGTTTGCACCAATCACGTCCCTTTCCTTGTTCCATCATTCCTATAAAGGTGTTCCCTCGGCAGTTGATCCTTGCCCGTGATAGCGTGCTGCTGGGTGTGATTGTGATCTCTGTTTTCCCTGTGAATCTTGCCGTGTATGACCATCCCTGATTGCCGCCTGGACCGACCTTGCCTGTTTTTTGACCACGATTCCTGCCTGCTCCTCTGTACCGCGTATCTCTGACCTCCCGTTGTGACCTTTGGCTAGCCCTGACTATTCTTTCATCTTAACCCTCCTGTACCGTGCTTTCTTGGATTGATCTCCCGTGTATGACCTCTGCCCGTTTGTCTCTACCCAGTCTTGTTCCTGGTTCGTTTGCCTTCCCCTGCATAAGTCAGCATCCTTTGTGCTAACAAGTCCTGGGGGCAACCGTGTCCGGTGAGGCGTGTCCAGCGTCCCGGCAAACGGGGGCTTGGCTATAGGCGAAGAAAGCAGCGGAGATTGGGGGTTGCTGACTTATTGGAAGGTGGGCGTCCCACGGGACCTGACACAGATAGTATGATTTTTAATGTGGGCAATCTGTATGTACGGAGTAGGGGAAACATATAAGATAGACACTTATTCAGGGTGAAGTTCCGCTTTAAAAGAACTAAAGGTACAGGATCCACAACTGAGATATTTGATATTTGGATAATATTTTCTCTACTTTATAACTAATTCATATTATTCTTTGCAAGCAATGTAATATGAAAATATGGTAAAAAATAAACTGCTGCTGAAGATTTTAATCTTTTGGAAATGTTTGAGTTTTTTAACACTAAATAAATCTATCTCAAATTTAGAGCCATAGTATGATAAATAAACATCATATTATCTCTGTTCCCTGGCAAAGAAACATCCTATTTCCAGAAATCCACATGTATTTGAGGTTTATTCAAGAATGTATATATGTAGAAAACCTTTTTTCCAAAATAAAATGTACCGTGCTACCGCCTTACCCTGAAAATATACGGAAAGGAGGCATTTTAGGGTTGGAAGTATAACATGCATACATAGAAATATAAATAATTATATTATAACTATATTTAAATATCATGTATACTGTATTATCATTGTCAGGTTTTTGCATATCTTCAATATAATACATGTAATAATAGAGATTATTAATATAGATTTAACTAATTAATTAGAAACTAGAAACTATGGTGCAGTTTTTTCCCCTCTGTTAAAGTGGTAAATTTAGAGGCTGATTTATTAATAGCGTCATGTAGCGACAGTTGAGCGACTGTAGCGGTATTTTCACAGCGCCCGCTAGTAGTCGCTGTGCTTGGCCGTTGTTCGGTTGTTGACAGCGACTCAGTCGGTGTGGCGTAATGTTGAATACAACGTTACGAGTCGCTATTTGACAGGTTCCGCGATGTATGGGAGCGCATGATAGCGACTGGTCAGAGCGACCGGCTTCCACCATATTCATCAAAAAATCACGGTCAAAAAATTAAAGCGCTGTGAAATGCATGTTTAAACCCCAGAGTGCTGGAGGCGATGTGTTAAAAGTAGTTTTTTAACCCCAAAACCACCATATATTTGGAAACCAAAAAAAAAAGTATTTTAAATAATTTAGTAATGTGAATACATTAATATCAGACCTGTAATATCAATTCTGTACAATTTGTTTTTTTAATCTAAAATGGCAGAAGTGGTCACATAATTTTTCACATTTAAAAAAAAAAAACAAAAAAAAACATTAATAACAATTAATTATTACAATTTAAAGATTGTTCCATTGAAATGCATTGGAGCGCGCCAGGTAGCGAGAGGTCATACCTGTCGCTGTTCAAGGTCGGATGCTGGCGCTGTGGGCTGAGGCTGGAATAATGATGAATGAGTCGCTATATGGCGCTATCTCAGTCGCTAAGCAGGATTGGCTTGATAAATGTGTGATTGTGGTGGGGAGCCGGCGTTCTCGTGGCGGTGAGCATCATTACCGGCCGCTCACCAGTAGCTACCTGTCGCTATTCCTTCATAAATAAGGGCCTTAATCCTTCTATATGATTCGTAGCCCATAGAAAACAGGCTGGCTAATCAGACTGTTTATGGTGGCCAGGCTGCTCTACCCCATTACCTTTTTACCACCCCCTTTTAAAGAGGAACTTCGGAGGCCCTGGAGTCTAAAAGACTCCTAGGCCATCTGAGCTCCACTCCTTGGGGCATCCTGAATTGGGATGTCCCACTGTATGAAACCCCCAGGATCCGCCTTTCCATTCAGCTTTTTTCCGAAGCCCTTGCCACATCTCTGCAGCGTGGCTGTATGCTCGCTCACCTCTAGCCATGTATGCACCCACACCTGGCCTTTCTGAATGGGTCACGTGGGCACGCTACAGCTTGAGAGGGATGGAGCTGGTGGTGCACTCATGGGAACGACAGGAAGGTAAGTGACTCGTGCAACCTGGGGGGATACACACAGCTTTGGCTATCCTAGGGGAACAACACACGAGAAAGTCAAATTCTGTATGTAGATCCTCTTTAAAATTGAAACAAACCTGCGATTTTGTCTATCCCAGGTTTTTTTTAATGCCTTGCTGTGTGAAACCCCCAGATCGCCCATACAAACTCACCTTTACCTGGTCCTACAGTACATGCCCAGGATCTCTTCCAATCAGAGCCATTTGCCGTGCATATTTAATAGTCACCAAACAGCTCTGTTTACAGCAGTTTATTGCATATTAATTTGGCATGTGCAAAAACAACTGTTTCCATATGTGAAACAATTTTTTATGTATAGTGTGAGACACCTGTTCCCAGCAGCCCACAGCGTCCTCTGCTGGCTCCCATCCTTCGGATAGTGGGCGCGGGCGCGATGGATATTTATGGTGAGGGAGCCAGGAAGGAGGGGAGTTTATGGGCTGGGACCTGGGGGGTTTCACACAGCGGGGCATCCTGATTTGGAATGCCCCAGGGGAAGGTCAGTGGCCAGCACTGGAATCTTTTAGATTCAAGGGCTGTCCCTCTTAGACTTTGGCCCTTATTCATCAAGCGATAGCGCCAGGTAGTGTCTGACGAGCGCCAGGTAGCGGCAGCTAACGGCGACTACCGACTCAAGTACGCCCGGCAGCGGTCACAATGACGCATTTATCAAGCAAAATGAGGCTAGCGCCGGTGAGAGCGACGGCTAGCGCGGCATTCATCATGAAGCCGCCTGGACCGAACAGCGCCGCTGCAAATTCCCTCACAGCGCCAGGTATGAGCTGTCGCTCCCTGGCGATGTCCAATGCATTTCAATGGAGCAATCTATAATTATTCATAATTAATTGGTAATATTTATTTTTTTTTTTTAAATGTCAAAAAATCGGAGACCACTTCTGCAATGTTAGGATTTATTTTTAAGTCAAAAAAAAAATTAAAAAAAATATGTGCAGAATTGATCTAACAGGTCTGAGATTAATGTATTCATATTACAAAATGATTCTAAAAACATGTATAATGTTACATTCAAAAAATATGGTTGTTTAGGGGTTAAAAACTAGTTAATACACATCGCCGCCAGCGCTCTGGGGTTTAAACAAGGAATGGACAGCGACAGCACATTCGGAGCGTGATTTGTTGATGAATATGAAGCTAGCCGTTCGCTCTGGCCATTCGTTGTCAGGCGCTCACATACAACGCTGGACCTGTGAAACAGCGACCCCCCAGCCCGTATTCAACATTACCGCACACCGACTGAGTCGCTGTCATCAAGCTAATGCCGGCCAAGCACAGCGAATACTGGCTGGCGCTGAAAAAATCACGCTACAGTCGCTCATCTGTCGCTACCTGGCGCTATTGATGAATCGGCCTCTTTGTTTAGCTTTAGCAAACCTTGTCCACATGACCCCCAATAAATACCAGGTTGACCATAAATCATTTTTGTAAATGATTTTATTACAGAATGAAATAACACAGCTAGTAAATAACATTACGTCAACTACTTTTGCGAGCGGCACAACCAGGCCCCATCTTGGCCATAACCACCACACCAAAGCGTAAACCGCCCTTCAGCTCCCACCACAATCCTGATCAGGAGCGCCTAGGGTTTCACCACTTCTACTAATATCCAAACAAGATGACATTCTCTTCCTCAGGGGCAATACAACAAACACTCCTCACAAAAATGCAAAGTGACCTGCCCGCTGTGATCAAACCCGTCAACTAATGGACTATTTTTATAAATATATATTACAAACAAAAATATAATTTACATAGTGTCATAATAAGCAATATGGAGTCCCTTCGGCTGATAAAAACTGAACATAAAAAAAAGGGAGGGATGGTGGGACAACTTAACTTTGACCCCCACAAGGTCACAAAAGAACCTTTCCTCTTGTGCTCATTGCTTAAATGAGAACACCACCCATTTTTCTAGAAAATCATATTGCATTTCAAAGCTTCATTCCTCACAATTACTACAGTACCACATATGTAGCACTAGACATTCGTTCCTGCACAGGAGACCCCCCCAAACTGAAAAGAGCACTTTATGACATTTTCAAATAAAGTACAACTACTATACACACTATCAAGTGTTAAACCCTTAAAAAGTAAAAAAAAAATGACTTTGGGTTCCCCCTCACCAGCAAAACCAGCCCTGGCACCAGTTTATAGGGGAATGGTAGCAAAGGATAAATCCAGCTCCAGGGATAAAACTTAACTTTTACTAATAAAAATGTAAAATATAGTCCATAGAAAGATTCAAAGTGAAAACAAAGTATCCAGGCAAGACGGTATCACCCCCGTCCCTCACCAATACCGTGACGCGTTTCAGGCTTCAAGAGCCCTTAGTCATACAATGTATGTGTCTGTAAGACTGGTTTATATGGGGAAGCCACACACTTACCTGTCCCGCCCGAGAACGCGAGCTGTCCGTCACCGCCAATAGACGTCACTCCGGCGGCCGGCACTCGCAGCAGAAAGTGTTGGCCCCTCCCATTCCATGATCTCAGAGCCAAGCCTCCACCAATGTTAACTATGATAGGCCTGTCTCCCTCCAACGCGAGAGGAGGAATAAAGCGCACCCGAGATAAACAAATTGTGCGCTACAGTAATATGACAGGTGCCCAGCGGGCGAAAACAAGCGCAAATAATAACATTTCATAACGCCCAGTTTATAGGGGAATGGTAGACCAGGGTGTGGAGGCAAAGCAGCCATCCCCCAGTTCACATAGCCCAAATGGGCCGCACGCTCTTCTGCACCCCCCCCCCGGGCGACAGAAGCCGGAAGCAGGGCAGAGGATTGGTGTCCTCTTCCCCCACACCCAGCTTCCGTCGGTAACTCCAGCTTCTGTGCTCACTCCCACTGCAGAACGGGGCCTTTTATACCGGCTGAGTGAGATGTCATAATCTCAATCCACAATATAAAAGATCCCACCCTGCAGCAAGAAGCTGCCACGCTGGGTGGAGAATGGGTGTTCTCTGCCCCACTGAAGACTCCATGGGAGAGGAGACCCCCGGCGCTGGATCGTGGATGGAGGTGAGCATTAGTGTGTTTAACGGTAGGAGGGGCAACAGCGTAGCTTCTACGGGCTTGGTGTTTAAAAGCGTTTAAACCAGCCTTGCACAGTTGAGAAAAAAACTCCCCAAAACTCACTTGCCCCTATCCATGATATGGAATCATTGTCAGCATTTACATTTGCTCCTGCATCCACTCAAATCTGAAACGCAGCCTCACTTTCCTGATAACGGCCACTGTGGAGCCTAAGGGAGGCTCCTTCCTTTCCCAGCATCTCAGCTGTGCTGCTGCCTGAAATTAGCCGACATAGCCCACAATGTAAAATGGCAGGAAACACAGCAGCACTTCCTCTTTGCAGGCCACTGGTAGATCCATAGGATGCCATTAATGGGTAAAAATCGACCATGGCATGAGTTACAAAAAAGGTAAATACTTTTTTATGTGCAGCAATGTGAACTGCCTGCATTTGGGACGCATATAAGCGCTGTTGCTTTTTAGCGTGTTGGTCTGGTCTAAGGACATTTTAAAAATAGAGAGTTTTAATACAATCAATGCCAAAGATCTAGATACAACTGGGTGTTAACATTTTAATTATTCCGCGTGGTTCCATCACTTCTTGGGATGTCAGGGCAATGCACAGCATTTATTTCACAAACAGGCCTTTCTATATGAGCAGTAAATTATTGCTGCTATTATCTTTGCTTTTGGTGGCTACAACGTGGCGTTATAACGTTATAACGTGGCCTTCGTTCAAAGGTTTTGACAATGAAGAGTTTGGGTGGAAATTACGCTATATACACTGGTAATATATGTCCATTTAAGACAAAGAAATGGCCTAAATCTGCTTCCTGACCATGCATCTCCGACATTCGCCGGCAAGCAAAACAGCCTTTAAACACTTCAATTAGCCCTGACACAGCCTTGGATAGCCTACAGATTATCTCGCTACTGTGCTGTTAAGTTTCATTAGCCTTTCCCCTAAAAATTATACATTTGTGTAACCATCTATAAATCCTGGGTATGGAACCACTTAGTAATTGTTATAGATAATGTATGCCCGGGTTTTTATTTATTAATTTAGTCTTGTGTAAAACACTAGCAGCGTCGCCTCTCATTCTGGTTCTAAACAGAGCAATGTATTACATTAATCTAATTGTGTGCTACAATATTTCAGTTTGTCGCAAGTTAAATGGAACAAAAAATTCATAAGTGTCATCGTGCTCTCACAGTGCTGTGTCTCTGGATAAAGATTTTTTTACATGATTATGGTACATAAGAAAGTTACAATTCATTCTACCATGGAATGATGGTTTGAGTGTTTGGAATGAGATTTCCCTCTTAAGTGCTGTAATATTGATCTCTAATACCAGACAGGAATGCACAGTATCTCTTGTAAGAATGGAGCATGCCGAATGCAGGCATATATAAAGACTATCTGTATACAGACTGTTTTATTAGTTATTGATAATAAAATTAAAGAGAATGCAAAAATGAAAAGGCCTATATTGACCTTTTGTCCTTCTGTGCAGGTCCTGTGTTCCTCCAGAGCTCCTCCACGCATGTCATGTGGTCCCCTGCAGCTCCTCTATGCAGGCCCTGTGTTCCCCCGCAGCTCCTTTGTGCAGGTCATGTGTTCCTCTACAGCTCCTCTATGCAGACCCTGTGTTCCTCTGCAGCTCCTCTATGCAGGCCCTGTGTTCCTCTGCAGCTCCTCTCTACAAGCCATGTGTTCCTCTGCAGCTGCTCTGTGCAGGCCCTGTGTTCCTCTGCAGCTCCTCTATGCAGGCCCTGTGTTCCTCTGCAGCTCCTCTATGCAGGCCCTGTGTTCCTCTGCAGCTCCTCTCTACAAGCCATGTGTTCCTCTGCAGCTCCTCTGTGCAGGTCATGTGTTCCCCTGCAGCTCCTCTATGCATGTCCTGTGTTCCTCTGCAGCTCCTCTATGCAGGCCCTGTGTTCCTTTGCAGCCCCTCTGTGCAGGTCATGTGTTCCCCTGCAGCTCCTCTATGCATGTCCTGTGTTCCTCTGCAGCTCCTCTATGCAGGCCCTGTGTTCCTTTGCAGCCCCTCTGTGCAGGTCATGTGTTCCCCTGCAGATCCTCTATGCATGCCCTGTGTTCCTCTGCAGCTCCTCTATGCAGGCCCTGTGTTCCCCTGCAGATCCTCTATGCAGGCCCTGTGTTCCCCCGCAGCTCCTCCGTGCAGGTCATGTGTTCCCCTGCAGCTCCTCTATGCATGTCCTGTGTTCCTCTGCAGCTCCTCTATGCAGGCCCTGTGTTCCTTTGCAGCCCCTCTGTGCAGGTCATGTGTTCCCCTGCAGCTCCTCTATGCATGTCCTGTGTTCCTCTGCAGCTCCTCTATGCAGGCCCTGTGTTCCCCTGCAGATCCTCTATGCAGGCCCTGTGTTCCCCCGCAGCTCCTCCGTGCAGGTCATGTGTTCCCCTGCAGCTCCTCTATGCATGTCCTGTGTTCCTCTGCAGCTCCTCTATGCAGGCCCTGTGTTCCTTTGCAGCCCCTCTGTGCAGGTCATGTGTTCCCCTGCAGATCCTCTATGCATGCCCTGTGTTCCTCTGCAGCTCCTCTATGCAGGCCCTGTGTTCCCCTGCAGCTCCTCTATGCAGGCCCTGTGTTCCTCTGCAGCTCCTCTATGCAGGCCCTGTGTTCCTTTGCAGCTCCTCCGTGCAGGTCATGTGTTCCTCTGCAGCTCCTCTGTGCAGGCCCTGTGTTCCCCTTCAGCTCCTCTATGCATGCCCTGTGTTCCTCTGCAGCTCCTCTATGCAGGTCATATGTTCCCCTGCAGCTCCTCTATGCAGGCCCTGTGTTCCCCTGCAGCACCTCTGTGCAGGTCATGTGTTCCCCTGCAGCACCTCTGTGCAGGCCATGTGTTCCCCTGCAGCACCTCTGTGCAGGCCATGTGTTCCCCTGCAGCACCTCTGTGCAGGCCATGTGTTCCCCTGCAGCACCTCTGTGCAGGCCATGAGTTCCCCTGCAGCTCCTTTGTGCAGGTCATGTGTTCCTCTGCAGCTCCTCAGTGGAAGCCCTGTGTTCCTCTGCAGTTCCTCTTTGCAGGTTATGTTTTTCCCTGCAGCTCCTCTATGCAGGCCCTGTGTTCCTTTGCAGCACCTCTTTGCAGGTTATGTTTTTCCCTGCAGCTCCTCTATGCAGGCCCTGTGTTCCTCTGCAGCTACTCTGTTCAGGTTCTGTTTTTCCCTGCAACTCCTCTGTGGAAGTCCTGTTTTTCCCTCCAGCTCCTCTGAGGAGGTTCTGGGTTCCCCTGCAGAATAACATAGATTATCTAAAATTCCACAGCAAAGGTGTCGATTCAGAACCTGATGAGAAACTCGCTTCTTTTTTAGAAGGTAAAATTGCCATTCACTTTCATTATCTTCTTTGGTGAGGATTCAGAGCCAGGTGAAAATTTACACCTGGTAGACAATGTATGTTATATAAAAGATTTGTTATATGGAAGGATGGAAGGAGGGGGGACCTGTGTCCCCCCTGTACTACAGAGTTTGATGCCCGTGGGGTGAACTGGTAAGGGGTCTAGGGGACCAATATACCAGGTCACATTGTCGAAGGCTGCCCTGTCACTTGCCAGCATTGGCGGATGACATGGCAGTACCTCACTGGATTACCTGTACCCTAATTTGGGACAATGGGGGTGCAGAAGAGCTCGGAGCCCACTAAACCCTTACCAAAGTGAGTAAGGGCTTGTATAGTGGCAGGACCAGGGGCTGGCCAGGTGTCCTTTGAGTTCTGGGTTACCAGCATGGACAGTAAAGGCACCTGTGCATAAGAAGAACTGGAGCGAGTTCAAAGGCAGCAATTAAATTAAAAATGGAAAGCGATACTGGAGTACCCTGAAAGATTGTCAAAGTTAGGTTTATTTAGTTTGGAAAAGAGACGCCTGAGGGGTGATCTAATAGCTATGTATAAATATATCTGGGGTCAATACAAAGCGCTGTCCCACAATCTACTTATACACCGTGTAACCATAATCCTAGAGTATCCACTAAGGTTAGAGGAAAGGGTTTTTTTTTTCCCCATTGACATAGGAGGGGATTCTTCTCTGTAAGTGCAGTGAGACTATGGAACTCGCCGGCCAGAGGAGGTAATCATATAGAATACACTATACATTAAAAGTTCAAAAGTGTCCTGGATGCCTTCCTTACATGCAATAACACTACCAGCTATGGCTATCAGATCACTGGAAGATCCTATTTTCTATACAGGCTAAACTGTAAGCACTAAAGTCTTTATATACTATGTTACTATGTTATGCAAATGTTGTACTATTTTCAACAAGGTAATAATAAAAAAATACTGTTATTAAAATATTGAATAATGTACTGAAGTTGGACCAAAAGATCTTGGGTAAAAGTAGAGTAGCCATAGTCCCTTAACATTTTCAAAAAGCTAATTTTTCTATATATCCTTCCTTCTTTGATAAATGGCCAGTAATTCATAATAACAAATTTCATGTAGTAAAATGGTAACATGGAACTTTATTTCACAATTATAAAAGTCATCTATCTACTTAGATTGAACAATAGTACAATACGATTTATGAACCAATATCTTGAAGTTCCTGTCCAGGCAATAACATAAAAGCAGCACCTCCATGCACTGTCGGCATCTTCATAGTCATCTTTGTAGTCAGAAGCTATACTTAGGGGTTTTACTTAAAGGAGCAGTATCGCGGAATTTGCATTAAAAAAGATAAATAATTAAATAGCCACACAATAGCTTCTAACATGTGTATAAATAATGTGGCGATAGAAAAAGGAAAAAATATCTGCCCTTCTTTTAAATTGTATAATGACAATGGCTCAGTCCATTTGCTGAATAGGGGGATCTGCTGGGTTGTATTTAGTGAGCTGCTTCATTTAGCCCACTGGTCTCCTAGCAACACTTTACCTCAGACGCTGACACTGTAATCAGTGGTAACGGCTGTGTATGTGTGAGGTGCTGCTTTTGTTATGAGACCAGGTGACTCAAATGTGTAAAATCTATACAAAATAACTAAACTGACTGAAAATAACTGAAATTCTTCTTTGAATAACTGTGCAGGAAAATCTAAAGGTATTAAAGTGGAACAAAACCCTGAGTGGCCGACCCTGAAGTCTATAAGACCCGGCCATTGACCTTCCCCCTTGGGCATTCTAAATCAGGATGCCCCACTGTGTGAAACAACCCCTGGATAACCACAGATCCCCCCATTTTTCTGGCGCGCTCACGCAGATAGTCATTTAGACAGGCCGGGCGGCCAAGAAGTTTACTGCTCAGGCTCCCCATCTGCGTGCAAACAGAGCTGATTGGATGAGAGCCCGCGCATGCGCTGTGGGACAGGGAAAGGTACGTTTTCACAGGTGAACTTGGGGATTCCACATATCAGGGCATCCCAAATAGGGATGCCCCTAGGGGCACAAAACAAAACTCCAGATAGTGAAAATCCTGGGTTGGGCTTTGCTCAAAACACACAAAGCTGAAAGAAAGATCATATGGAAAAATGAAAAATAAGAATATGAAAGAGAAAATGGTAAACTGAAAGATTCAGCAGCAGAGCCAACATGAAGGGAAAACTGTCAAAATCAGCTAAATGACTTCTAGAGCTTTTCTCTCTGTTTTAGATATATGAGTTCTGGCCAGGCAATGTTGCAATGTTGTTATCTTATGCTGGACTGCTGCCACCACTAAACAGCTGATACTTTGTTACATTGTTTCCCCCTCTCCTCAGCGTGGAACAGGCCAGAGTGTCAGGCTCCGACACTCAGCAGAAATAAACATGAGCTACACAGACATCATTTTTTTCTACATTTGTAATTCTTACTACAACACTTATCTACATTCAAAGTACCATTTAAATATGTCACCAAGAAAAATTTACGATACTGCTCCTTTAAGTCAAGAAAACCGCTCCCACTTTAGTAACACAGAGTCCAAGGAATATCAAAACTAAGGGGGTTATTCATGAAGGGATAGCGCCAGCTAGTGCCTAATAGCGGAAGGCAGCGTCTGGTGAATGCGGGGCGCTGTACGCAAAACCACATTTAAGGTAGCTTCTACCTTCTAGGTCTGGGGGTACAGTTCTAACACAAATGTTTATTTTACATTCCAGAAGAGGAAAACAATAAGGCAGAACACTAAAAAAACTGACATAAAGTGAGTTTCCCTTTAATTGTGCAATATTAGTGAGAGATTGAGGAACTTGCTAAAGATTTATTGAAGCAAGTTTGTGAATGGCCATAGTAATGGTGCATTGTTAGGTGTGAATTGCCGCCTGGTGAGCTTTTTAATTTTAACACACAAAAAAGTGCAATAAGAAAGATCTGATCTAATTATTCTCGCAAAAATCACCTATACATGTAATGGGGCATTTTTACAGGTGAGGTCCATCATTTTTCCACACCCAAATGTGTACCCAGAGTTGAATCTGCTTCACTAATCGGCTGATTCATCATTAGCGGCAGGTAGCGATAGATGAGCGTCTGTAGCAGGCATTTTCAGAGCGCCCGCTAGTAGTCGCAGTGCTCGGCCGTGAGTCGCTAGTTTATAGCAACTCAGCCGCTGTTCAGTAATGTTGAGTCGCTATTTGACCAGTACAGCGCTGTATGGGAGCGCATGTTAGCGACTGCTCATAGCGACCGACTCACACCATATTCAGCAAAAAAACAGCCTCACAAATCTCTGGCGCTGAAAAATAGTTGTTTGAAGCCCAGAGCGCAGGAGGTGGTGTGTTTAAAGTCTGTTTTCAAGCATCTATCCACTAGTAACAAAGCGAAAACATATGGAATTACATTGTAACAACATTGTAACATGAACACTTTAATGCCAGACCTGTAATGTCATTTCTGAGGAAATATATAAAAAATGAAAAAATTATGAAAAAAACTGCTTATTCAATGCCAGGAGAGGTCACAGAATTATTTGTGATTTTTTGAAAAAAAAAAAAAACAGTTTAAAGAGAAGAAAAGGATCGTCCATTGAAATGTATGGGAGAGTGCCAGGTAGCGAGAGGTCATACCTGGCGCTGTGCAAGGCTGAACACTGGCGCTGTTCGGCTGTGAAAATGATGAATCAGACGCTACATGGCGCTATCCCAGTCGCTAAACAGATTCTGCTTGATAAATGTGTGACTGCGTGCCGTGTCCGGCGTTCACCAGTCGCTACCTGTCACTACCTCTCATTAACCAGCCACTACCTGACGCTATCCCTTCGTGAATAAGGGCCTACATTTTTAGCATGACCTTTAATTCTACTGACTTCAGCTGAAGCCCAAACTCGCTCTGAATCTGCAGCTGTGGCTACCGGTACCGTTATTATTTTGTCTGAAGAATTTGCAAAAAAAATCCACTTAAAAATGAATTAAGCATAGCCTTGCACTTCTCTACCAAAGAATATCCACATGGTTGGCTTTGGCTTCCCCTATATTCCCCGGTGACTATAAGTCATTCTCCTTGGATAAGCAGAAGTGACAGCTGTTTATGATGTAGCCGACAGCAGATCTCAGCAACCACTCGACACGTTGAAAGATTTCTCTGCTGTGACCTAAAACCACACGGGCTTAAATATTTGCTCGGGCTGTTTTAATACACCTTCAATAAGCACCCCTCTAATTCCATCTAGGAAATGCTGTACATATCCTGCAGATAAAAGTTGACATTAACCCGTCTTCGCCGTTTGACAGCTGTCAGCATGGCTAAATAGAATTTCCTTGGAGGCCTTTACAAGACCAGTCGCAGGTAAGAAGCAGGGAGCGCGGCGGCGGCGGCGTCATTATACAGCTGATTGAGTTATGACAGCTGAAATCAGCTGGAAGAGAGATGTGCGAAAGGCGCGGGGCAGGGAGCAGACAAATGATGATTAAGTGATCACTTTAAGGAACAATCTTCATGATATTTCATGCTCAGTCCGCAGTATAAAGTCTCGCCTCCTAACAGCTCCATCAATTGACTTGATTTAGTGAGCGAGCTTATGCCGGTCATAATATTTCATAGAAATGGTTTTGCAGACGGAAATAATATCTACATCAATATTAACCCTGAAAGGACTAATGGACACAAGCTATAATTTCCTGGACATCCATAAAAAGCGTTTTGCTGGTGTTTGGCACCAGGCAATTTGTCTTTCTTGTTTTAAGCCCCCCCCCCCCTCCTGTATTTACTGCATTAAAGCTCATACTGCTTTCACCTCTGACACTCTTTCATTACCGCTGATCGTAGACCCGAGCTGCGGTATCGCACTTCTGTATTAGGGGCCATAACAAGATGGCATGATAGCCAATCCGATAAAATAGATTGTGCACTGAAGTCATTCGCAAATCCTAAATGGATTTTCCATATCATTTATGTACAGGAACTCGGTTATAAAGACTATAGTTTACAGGGGAACAATCAGTCCAAAAGAGGGGTTTCTAAGTGTTTTATGCCAAGTACCCCCTAGCAACAAGAAGTTCCAGCTGAGTACCCCCTAAGTAGAATACCGGAATACTGTATTTTTCACAAGACCCACCTAGAATATAGAGTAGGAAAATAGGAAATCAATATTCTGAAAAAATAAAATACCTCCTCCAATGATCCCATAACAGACAGCAAGCAGACTTACCCTCCCATCACCCTATAGCAGGCAGTGTGCTCAATCCCCCCCCCCCCACCTAATAACAGGCAGTGTACGGAACCCCTCCCCCAAGCCGATCCTGCTTAGCGACTGAGATAGCGCCATATAGCGACTCATTTATCATTATTCCAGCCTCAGCCCACAGCGCCAGCGTCCGACCTTGAGCAGCGTCAGGTATGACCTCTCGCTACCTGGCGCTTTCCAATGCATTTCAATGGAACAATCTTTAAATATTAATAATTAATTAATATTTTTTTTTTTTTTTTTTTTTTTTTTAATGTGAAAATTTCTGTGACCACTTCTGCAATGTTAGATATTTTTTTTAAGGTAAAAAAAAAAAAAAAAAAATTTGTGCAGAATTGATATTACAGGTCTGATATTAATGTATTCATATTCCAAAATGTTTTTATAAACTTGTTTTTTTTGGTTTCCCAAAATATGGTGGTTTGGGGGTTAAAAAACTACTTTTAACCCATCGCCGCCAGCGCTCTGGGGTTTAAACAAGCATTTCACAGCGCGAGAATTTTTGGAGCGTGATTTGTTAATGAATATGGTGGGAGCCGGTCGCTATGGCCATTCGCTATCATGCGCTCCCATACAGCGCGGAACCTGTCAAATAGCGACTCATCACCTTGTATTCAACATTACTGCACACCGACTGAGTCGCTATCAACAACCGAACAACGGCCAAGCACAGCGACTACTAGCGGGCGCTGTGAAAATACCGCTACAGTCGCTCAACTGTCGCTACCTGGCGCTATTAATAAATCAGCCTCTAAGTGTTTTATGCCAAGTACCCCCTAGCAACAAGAAGTTCCAGCTGAGTACCCCCTAAGTAGAATACCGGAATACTGTATTTTTCACAAGACCCACCTAGAATATAGAGTAGGAAAATAGGAAAAAAAAAAAAATACCTCCTCCAATGATCCCATAACAGACAGCAAGCAGACTTACCCTCCCATCACCCTATAGCAGGCAGTGTGCTCA
Organism: Gastrophryne carolinensis; assembly: GCA_027917425.1. Taxonomy (NCBI): domain Eukaryota; kingdom Metazoa; phylum Chordata; class Amphibia; order Anura; family Microhylidae; genus Gastrophryne; species Gastrophryne carolinensis. Next base: position 38,780,614 of record CM051241.1, read on the forward strand.
ATCCCCCCCCCCCCCACCTAATAACAGGCAGTGTACGGAACCCCTCCCTCAATCATCCCATAACAGGCAGTGTGGGGACCCCCCCAATCACACAGTTATAGACAGTGTGCAAAATCCACCTGCCCATATTTCCCCTTATTACGTGGCAGAAGCCACTCCCCCAGTTACCCCTGATACAAGCGATGTGGCAGAATCCCCCCATCCTACTGGGCCTGTTGTAATTAGATGTAGAGATGTGACTGGCGTAATTAAGCATGGTGGTGAGTTTTGATTGGACGAGGGCCTGATCCTGAGGGTTTCACACATAAGGACATGCCAAATTGGAATGTCCGAGTTAATGCAGCCCAAAACCCATGATTTTCACTTACCTTGGCTTTGATCCACTATGCTATTATAATACTCTCTAGGGATGAGCGAATCGGTTCTAACGAACCTGAATTCGCTCCCGAATTTCAGGGAAAATTCGATTTGGCACGAACCCGAATTTTTAGTGGTTCGTGCTGACCGAATTTTCCCTGAAATAAAAAAAAAAAAATGCCAGCATGGTGGGGCTTCCGCCGCACACAGACAGCGCAGCCGGCCTCCCCGCTCCCACCAGAGATGAGCGATTCGCTAAAGTTCGATTCGGACGAACCCGAATTTCTTTGAGAAATTCGGCGAATTGCCTGAATCGAATTTTTGAGAAGTTCGCTCATCTCTAATACTCTCATTAATATAGTACTTTGTTTTTTTCCCTGTTAACATGGATATTAAAATCTCAAACCCCCTCCCACCCCATGAGCGCACAGCATAAAGCTGTGTTTGGGACTGAACGTTGCCATAGAAAAATGGGAGCGTCCGCATCCCCAGCCTCTCTGCGGTCTTCGGCATGCTCCTGCTCCCAGCCTATCTGAATGGCTGGGTGCCAGAGGGGAATGGGGCATGTGGCCACTACAATTATTCTGTGCTGGGGCTCTGTCCAGGAAAGGTGAGCATTTGTAGGGATATCAAGGTGGGTTCAGACAATGAGGCATTTTGAATTGGGATGCCCTAGGAAATTCTTGATTGGCCAGCCAAATTGGTGGTTGTTTTTCTTCAAGAATACTTACAAGGTTTCTTGCCACCAGATTCCATAGGTTCCATCCAAATGGCAATAAAAAACAGCTTTGGTCACTTTCCTGAACCACACAGAGACGGACCCCGTAAGTATTCTATTTTCCACTCATACTCTGCATTTCAATCTCACACCCCCACCCTCATGGTTCTTGCGATTTCCACCCTCTAACCCCCAAAGTGCTAGCCCTAAACACTAAAAACCAAATATCCAAGTAAAGTTGGCACCCTAAGGTCCAGGCGCCTGCCCAGGTTTTCTATGTTCTAGCCCAAACCATGGCCAATGGCAGGGGTGTACATGCCATAGAGGCAGAGGAGGCAGCTGCTTCTGGGCCCATGACCTGTGCAAGTCTCCCAGTGTCCCGCAGGGCCTGGTGATGTCAGAGCCCCATCTCCATCGGTGGGACCAGGTTGCCAGCAGCATGGACTGGTACCCCACCGACTGAGGTGAACTATAGAAAAGTCCCCCCTCCACCACCTTATCATATAGACTACCTGTATATCAACGCACGCAGTCATTGGTTCGGGGGCACTGAACCACCAATGTACTTAATAAAAACAACATGATGGCATGCAGAAGTGCCCCTATGCCAAATAAACTACCAATATATGAATGGACACTGCATGCTGCAGCTTTATACATATAACCAGAGAATGCCACGAATGTTGGCTTCACAAGAGGGAACGGTGACTTTTAATTGACTGCCCAGACAAAATAGAAAAAACACGATTCAGCAGCTTACCTTGTCATATCTGCCCTCTATCCTCCTGGAACCTCACACCTAGAAGCAGAAACTTGCCTCTGACGTCTGGCTCTCCCCCTGATTCCCCCAGCAGTAGGCCACTAATTATAGGGCTCAATTGGTGGTCTATAACTCTGCCTCCCAAGTGGCTCCTGACAAAAAGGACTACAAGGTAATTGATTATAATATATTTGAATGTTGAAAAATGTTCTTATCTCTCTTATAACAAAAGATACAGAGGAGACAGGCTTCAGAGAGTGCCCACATTAAAAACTCATCCTACCTGCATTTTCTGAGCACATGGAGCCTCAGGCTTCCTGCAGACCGGAATTGTTTTCTGACTGTGCCACTCTGCATTCTGGGATTGCTGTCCTTTTCTTGACCCCAGCTCTGCTCTGCTCTGCGCTATAACCCGGCCCTGTACTTTTGCCCCCTCTCCTCAGTATGTGATGCTTCTGAGGCAAGATGGCAGCGCCCATATCCTAGAGTCCTGAACAGTGTTGCAGCCCGTGGGGGAAGAACAAAAAGTATGTGACTAAAAGCCTCCTATCTCAATATATGGTTTTTTGAGCTTTGTATAATCCCCTGTATCTGATCTTTGTGGGGGGGGGGGCACTAAAACTTTTGCTAAGGGGCCCTGTGAAACCTATGTAGGACCGTGGCTAGTGGTCATGTGGGGAGGCAAAGCAGCAGAGACTGAGGGAACATGGAATTGGGTAAGCAGCTGTCCCATTCTGAGGGCGAGTGGAGCTCTAGTCATTTAGGAAAATATCAGAGCATTTGGGTGGCTGCCGCACTCTTACCTAGTATAAGTCCACAGATACGGGTGCACGGTTCGCGAAGACGTCGCAGTAATCCAGATATTTGCAAAGAACCAGCACTCCAAATAATTATTGTGAATAGCTTTGTATTAATCCTAGTGTCAATCGTATGTAGACAAGAATGGTTTTGGTCAACGTTTTGGGGTGCGCTTGGCCCCCTTTCTCAAGACCAACCACATGCAAACAGGAACATAGACACAGCCATACATATAGACACTTACACCCCTGTGGCAGGCCAGTATGTGGGAGGGCCTGACGATTCGCGCCTGACGTCATAGGCGCTCTGTGTATACGAAACTGGCCAATAAACCAATGGGCAAATAGACATATAAATCACATATTGCATCATGATAGTCCCGTCGGGCCCCCTCCCAATCACCACTTACCCTTAGAGAGCGTCCCTGGGTAGGGTACCCGGGACTGATGGCGCAGATCCCGACCTTCCACCTGTCAGGGGGCAGCGGGGGGTTGCCTGCCCCGCGACTTTTGTATGCCGTGGGGACGCTCTCTAAGGGTAAGTGGTGATTGGGAGGGGGCCCGACGGGACTATCATGATGCAATATGTGATTTATATGTCTATTTGCCCATTGGTTTATTGGCCAGTTTCGTATACACAGAGCGCCTATGACGTCGTCAATGACGTCAGGCGCGAATCGTCAGGCCCTCCCACATACTGGCCTGCCACAGGGGTGTAAGTGTATATATGTATGGCTGTGTCTATGTTCCTGTTTGCGGTTGGTCTTGAGAAAGGGGGCCAAGCGCACCCCGAAACGTTGACCAAAACCATTCTTGTCTGCATACGATTGACACTTGGAGGCTGATTTATTAATAGCGCCAGGTAGCGACAGTTGAGCGACTGTAGCGGTATTTTCACAGCGCCCGCTAGTAGTCGCTGTGCTTGGCCGTTGTTCGGTTGTTGATAGTGACTTAGTCGGTGTGCAGTAATGTTGAATACAAGGTGATGAGTCGCTATTTGACAGGTTCCGCGCTGTATGGGAGCGCATGATAGCGAATGGCCATAGCGACCGGCTCCCACCATATTCATTAACAAATCACGCTCCAAAAATTCTCGCGCTGTGAAATGCATGTTTAAACCCCAGAGCGCTGGCGGCGATGGGTTAAAAGTAGTTTTTTAACCCCCAAACAACCATATTTTGGGAAACCAAAAAAAACAAGTTTATAAAAACATTTTGGAATATGAATACATTAATATCAGACCTGTAATATCAATTCTGCACAATTTTTTTTTATTTTTTTCTTACCTTAAAAAAAATATCTAACATTGCAGAAGTGGTAACAGAAATTTTCACATTAAAAAAAAAAAAAAATTATTAACAATTAATTATGAATATTTAAAGATTGTTCCATTGAAATGCATTGGAGAGCGCCAGGTAGCGAGAGGTCATACCTGGCGCTGTTCAAGGTCGGACGCTGGCGCTGTGACTGAGGCTGGAATAATGATGAATGAGTCGCTATCTGGCGCTAGCTCAGTTGCTAAGCAGGATCGGCTTGATAAATGTGTGATTGTGGAGGGGAGCCAGCGTTCTTGTGGCGGTAACCGTCATTACCGTTCGCTCACCAGTCGCTACCTGGCGCTATCCCTTGTTAAATAAGGGCCTTGGATTAATACAAAGTTATTCACAATAATTATTTGGAGTGCTGGTTCTTTGCAAATATTTCGGAAAATATAACCAAAAAATAAAATGAAATAATACTAAAAATAGAAATTTCCTTTAATTAAAGCATTGTATTTCAATTAAATTAGGGTAAGCAATTCCTATTATTTAAAGTAAACAGCAGTTTGCAGCTCATCATACTGTGAGTGTCTATAGGGTGAAAAACCAATAATTGAAGGCTCTCTAATTCAGCAATAAATCATCCAGCTCGCTGTAACTCGCCTTCCTATAGCGGACATATCACTAATTTATTCACAACGCCGGTGCCTCTAATTTACTGACAGAATTTAATAATTCTGTATTCACGACACCAATGATTCCCCATTGCATCCCCATCAATAAAAGTCTTTGGCCCTTATTTATGAAGGAATAGCGACAGGTAGCGACTGGTGAGCGGCCGGTAATGACGGGCCCCGCCACGAGAACGCCGGCTCCCCACCACAATCACACATTTATCAAGCCAATCCTGCTTAGCGACTGAGATAGCGCCATATAGCGACTCATTCATCATTATTCCAGCCTCAGCCCACAGCGCCAGCGTCCGACCTTGAACAGTGACAGGTATGACCTCTCGCTACCTGGCGCTCTCCAATGCATTTCAATGGAACAATCTTTAAATATTCATAATTAATTGTTAATAATTTTTTTTTTTTTTTTTTTAAATGTGAAAAATTCTGTGACCACTTCTGCCAAGGTAAAAAAAAAAAGAAAAATTGTACAGAATTGATATTACAGGTCTGATATTATTGTATTCATATTACAAAATTATTTTAAAAACTTGTTTTTTTTGGTTTCCAAAAATATGGTTGTTTGGGGGTTAAAAAACTACTTTTAACCCATCGCCACCAGCGCTCTGGGGTTTAAACATGCATTTCACAGCGCGATAATTTTTTGAGCGTGATTTGTTAATGAATATGGTGGGAGCCGGTCGCTAGGGCCAGTCACTATCATGCGCTCCCATACAGCGCGGAACCTGTCAAATAGCGACTCTTCACCCAATATTCAACATTACTGCAAACTGACTGAGTCGCTGTCAACAACCGAACAATGGCCAAGCACAGCGACTACTAGCGGGCGCTGTGAAAATACCGCTACTGTCGCTCAACTGTCGCTACCTGCCGCTATTAATGAATCGGCCTCTTTGTTTTTAACTCCTTCATGACCGAGGGCTGATTTAACACAGGGCTTATCTTATCCACCGCTTGAAGTGAACTCGGTGTTAAATAGCTAATAGCGTGCGGAGGAATCGAAAATATAAAAAAATGCACATGACCTTATGTTTAAAAGGAAACACAGGTTCACTTCACCGAGGGCGACATGATTACTCTTTTAATAAATCACTCCTGAACTCTTTGAAATGTTTTACAGTGTCTTTTTCGTCTTTACACATACAGGCCCTTTATGCAATGTTCCATAAATATTTTGTTTCCTTTGGGAATCAGAGAGGTTTATAATAAAACGGCTGTTTGCCTAACCAAAAACTTCATATTTCCAAATAAAAATGAATTAATAAATAGTCAAACCTTGCCTAAAGGAAACCTCGACTTTCATTAAAACAAACAAATAACACATAAAATTGGGAAGGGTGTCTCCGAATGAATGGTAGCACATAAAATGCACAGAAAGCCCACTTACATGTATATTCTGGTTAATTCCCAATAGAAAACCACTATATATATATATATATATATATATATATATATATATATATATATTTATAAATATAAATAAATATATATATATATCATTTTAACACATTTTGATAATTCCTTTTAAAACATGCACTAAAACACATCAATGTGCATTATAAAACAATACAAATAAAGTGTGAATTACTTTTAAACCTTATTGAAAAAAACACATTTAACAAATGCCCTCCTAGATCCTGATTGCTTATTTGCCTGAACACATAGTGATCATTTTCTTGATTCGATCATGGGGAGGCCGATTCATTAATAGCGCCAGGTAGCGACAGATGAGCGACAGTAGCGGCATTTTCAGAGCGCCCGCTAGTAGTCGCTGTGCTTGCCCGTTGTTCGGTAGTTGATAGCGACTCAGTCGGTGTGCAGTAATGTTGAATATTGGGTGAGGAGTCGCTATTTGACAGGTTCCGCGCTGTATGGGAGCGCATGATAGCGACTGGTCAGAGCAACCGGCTTTCACTATATTCATTAACAAATCACGCTCAAAAAATTCTCACACAGTGAAATGCTTGTTTAAACCCCAGAGCGCTGGCGGCGATGGGTTAAAAGTAGTTTTTTAACCCCCAAACAACCATATATTTTGGGAAAAAAAAAACAAGTTTTTCAAAACATTTTGTAATATGAATACATTAATATCAGACCTGTAATATCAATTCTGCACAAATTTTTTTTTTTTAACCTTAAAAAAATATCTAACATTGCAGAAGTGGTCACAGAATTTTTGACATTTAAAAAAAAAAAAAAAAAAAAAAAAAAAAAAACATTAATAACAATTAATTATTAATATTTAAAGATTGTTCCATTGAAATGCATTGGAGAGCGACAGGTAGCGAGAGGTCATACCTGTCGCTCTTCAAGGTCGGACGCTGGCGCTGTGGGGTGAACCTGGAATAATGATGAATGATTCGCTATCTGGCGCTCTGTCAGTCGCTAAGCAGGATCGGCTTGATAAATGTGTGATTGTGGTGGGGAGCCGGCGTTCTCGTGGCGGTGAGCGTCATTACCGTTCGCTCACCATTCGCTACCTGGCGCTATCCCTTGTTAAATAAGGGCCTAAATCAAAATCAAAGAATACTAGCACCAGGTATTGCCAGATGAGCGTCTGTATAGCGGCGCTTAGAGCAGCCGCTAGTAGACACTGTAAGCAGGTATCGGGCGCTGTAACCTAACGTCTCGGTTGCTCTAGTAACCTGGTCGGCATTGATGAATGGGATGTGTGTTGTGCTCTAACAACAGTACAGCGATGCAGCGAGCGAGATGTAGCGTCAGCTCAGCCCATATTTAACAAAAAACTACACACACACAGCATCGGCGCTCTAAGGCTGGGCTCTGTAGCATAGAGCACCAGACACTGTCAGGCTGATTCATCATTAGCGGCAGGTAGCGACAGATGAGCGTCTGTAGCCGGCATTTTCAGAGCGTCCGCTAGTAGTCGCAGTGCTCGGCCGTGGGTCGCAACTTTATAGCGACTCAGTTGCTGTTCAGTAATGTTGAATACATTGTGAGGAGTCGCTATTTGACCAGTACAGCGCTGTATGGGAGCGCATGTTAGCGACTGGTCATAGCGACCGACTTACACCATATTCACCAAAAAAACAGCCTCCCAAATCTCTGGCGCTGAAAAATATTTGTTTGAAGCCCAGAGCGCAGGAGGCGGTGTGTTTAAAATCTGTTTTCCAGCATCTATCAACTAGTAACAAAGCAAAAACAACATTTACATTGTAACAACATTGTAACATGAACACTTTAATGCCAGACCTGTAATGTCATTTTTGAGGAAATATTAAAAAAATTAAAAAGCGACTGGGGAACGCCGGACACGGCACGCAGTTACACATTTATCAAGCAGAATTTGTTTAGCGACTGGAATAGCGCCATGTAGCATCTGATTCATCATTTTCACAGCCTCAGCGAACAGCGCCGGCGTTCAGCCTTGCACAGAGCCAGGTATGACCTCTCGCTACCTGTCGCTCTCCCATACATTTCAATGGACGAACCTTTTCTTCTCTTTAAACGGGTTTTTTTTTTTTCAAAAAAATCACAAATAATTCTGTGACCTCCTCTGGCATTGAATAAGCAGTTTTTTCATAATTTTTTCATTTTTTATATATCTCTTCAGAAATGACATTACAGGTCTGCCGTTAAAGTGTTCATGTTACAATGTTGCTACAATGTAATTCCATATGTTTTCGCTTTGTTACTAGTGGATAGATGCTGAAAAACACACTTTAAACACACAGCCTCCTGCGCTCTGGGCTACAAACAACTATTTTTCAGCGCCAGAGATTGTGAGGCTGTTTTTTTGCTGAATATGGTGTGAGTCGGTCCCTATGAGCAGTCGCTAACATGCGCTCCCATACAGCGCTGTACTGGTCAAATAGCGACTCCTCACAATGTATTCAACATTACTGAACAGCGACTGAGTCGCTATAAAGTAGCGACCCACGGCCGAGCACTGCGACTACTAGCGGGGCGCTCTGAAAATGCCTGCTACAGACGCTCATCTGTCGCTACCTGGCGTTAGTGATGAATCAGCCTGCCCGTAACATGCTGACCCTACAAATTGATCTGTACCCCAACTCCATATTCAGCCTGTCACTCATGTCGACCTGTTCCCCCGAGATAAACTGTATTGAAAAATATTGAAACGGTTTCAAGAATACAATATATATATATATATATATATATATATATATATATATATATATATACTCTGAAATACAATGTTGAGAATAGGGATAGGAATAACATGCTAATTGGGGGGGGGTGATTATGGACATTTATTGTCTGAGTGACAGGCTGACAAAGCTTGTCTTTATACTTTGTTCCAGAGCTTTGGCCATCTGAATGGATGTCCTCAGGGTGTGCAGGGATTCATTGCTTAGGATCTTAGGATATAAGTTCAAATAATTGGAGATGGGAAGTTGGATGTCAGAGAGATAAGAGTGTGTGCACACTTATAGGCAGAGACAGAAATGAACAGCCACAGTCAGTGCAGGAAGAGCTCAGAGACCAGCAGTGGAATATGGAGATGAGTAGAACATATATAGCGGCGCTGTCCCCTCCTGTCTTGGGTCCACTCTGCTCGGTCTGTCATAAGTTCTTACAGGCTGCAGGAGGCCATTGCTATAGAGTGGGTGGAAGCAGAGAAATCCGGGCAGGCCCTGCCACTTCTCTCCCAACCTCCAGACTTATACAAGGGTTGGAGGGTGGGGGGAGCTGATACAGACATATCACCTGTCATGGCAGCTTCCACAGTTTCCTTCAGATCTCGTTGAAGTTGGCTGTGGCATTAGGGATGGTCTCTGGTGTCACCCACAGACCATCTCGGAGAAGAGGCGACAGAGGGAAGGTGCTAGGCAACACTTGTGGACATGGAGGGAGTGTGTAATATTAGGTGGCACATCACAGGGTTCTCTGTAGGTTTAAAGTGGACCAACACCCAGGGGGGATCTATAAGATTCCCGGGCCGATCAGATCCCTCCCCGCGGGGCATCCAAAATCGGGATGTCCCGCGGGTTGAAACCCCCCAGGAAGCCCACAATCCTACCTTCTCCCTTTTCCAGCGGCTCCTGCGCATCCTTCTAGCAGGGCGCACTCCCGCGCTGGCCGTTTGTGAATGGCTGGCATGGGTGCGCTCCCTGTAAGAGGGACGCGCGGGAGGCGGTGGCGGACGCGCTCTGCTTGTCCATCGCTGCCTCCCGCGTGTCCGTCGGATTGGATGCAGCGGTCACGTGGGAGCGGGGTGAGGTGAGTTTTCGGGGCTTTCTGGGAGGTTTCACACAGCGGGGCACCGCCGATCGGGGTGCCCCCCGAAGTGGACCAAAACCCAGGATAGTCAAAATCCTGGGTGTTGGTCCACTTTAAATATATTGGTGGAGAGATGTGCATTGTTTTATGTCCCCAATTGACAGAGAGACTTAATAGGTGTAAGAGTGTTTTCTTTATTGTTTTAATGGATTTGGTGAGCGGCACCCGGACAGGATACAGCTGTCGTCATTTTGGTTCAGGGCAGGGAGATTGTCCCGGCGGGACCTGTAAAATCACACAGGGTTCTGCTGGAGGGAGAGAGTGGGGCCCCAAATAAAGGAGACCAGGGGTACAGCAAGAAAAGAGGGAGCCACGAGGGAGTGTGAGGAGGATTGGCGTTCAAATTGTGCCAAAGAAAGTAATCCCTACCACATCCTGGCACAAGAGCGTGCCGGAGGAGATCCTTCTTGACTGGCACAGCGCTTCTGAGGTGAGTGGATTCCCCAGCCTGGTGGAAAGAGAAGCTGCACTGTGTTGGTTGCTCCAGCATGGGGAGCGTGATGGGGGTCCTGAAGCAGGTCCCATCCTGGAGAGAGACTCTGAGGCCTATAGCCTGGACGGGTGATTGAAGTACAAAAAAGGGAACCCGTGAAAGTCCGGTGAAAGTGACCTTGCAGTGGGGTGACCTTGGGAGAGGTGCTGCAAGAAACAGTGGGGCCCACCCATTGTAGGGGACCCTAAGTTCAAAGTCCAAGAGTGTGCCAAGGGGGAGTGAGTGACTGTATAGTGGGGTGGCCTGTGTCTTGCCGGCACCCTGAGACACACCCGATGTTAGTGGTTTACGTTCAGCTCCAGGAAGGTAGCGCGTTGTTAACTGTTGAAGTTAGAGATGAGCGAACTTCTTGAAAGTTCGATTCGGGCGATTCGCCGAATTTCCCCAAGAAATTCAGGTTCGCCCGAATCGAACTTTCACGAATCGCTCATCTGAAAAAAAAAATGTCGGCATGGTGGGAGCGGGCAGGCCGGCTACGCTGTCAGCGGGCCGCCACCGGCTGCTCCAACCATGCCGGCATTTTTTTAAAAAGCAAACACTTACCTGCATGGTCGGAGCGTGGAGGCCGGCGCCGCTCTCAGGCGTCCTCTGATGACGCGTCCTCTGATGACAGCTGACAGCGTAACCGGCCTGCCCGCTCCCACCATGCCAGCAATTTTTTTTTTTTATTTCAGGGAAAATTCGATCGGCACGAACCAAAAAAAATTCGGGTTCGTGCCAAATCGAATTTTCCCTGAAATTCGGAGCGAATTCCGGTTCGTCCAAACCGGTTCGCTCATCCCTAATTGAAGTGTTTAATTGAAGGATTAAGTGTCTTTTTTTTTTTCTTTAGTTAACTGTGGCAGCGGCCGAAGCAGGGGGAGCTATTTCGGGGGGGGGGGGGGGGATCTGATGCCCCCTGGGTGAAGAGAAGACCCAGCCCAATCCAACGAGGGGTCAGGTTAGTTTTTAACTTTTATACTTTTTTGTTCTGTGAGGGTTCAAAGTCATCTACGTGAGTCTCACACAGCTGGCACTAGAAGGGTTAAACAGAAGAAAAGGAACGGCCATTGAAATGTATGGGAGAGCGACAGGTAGCGACAGGTAATACCTGGCGCTCTGGAAGCTAGAGCTCCGGCGCTATACACTGAGCCGCCTGTAATGATGAATCGTACGCTACATGGAGCTGTTAGAGTCGCTCCCCAGAATCGCCTTCATAAATTTGGTTTTGCGTACAGCGCTCACCAGACGCTGCCTGCCGCTACGAGGCGCTACCTGTCGCTATCCCTTGATGAATAAGCCCCAACGTATGCCTCTCCACTTATATACATAGGCCTTCAGATGCCTATGGAGAGGAAATAGATCTAACATTTCCCAAATTCTCTATAGATACATGGAAGCATTGCTATAGGCTCTTCTCTGCATTAAATAGCCAGTGTCTGACATCACCTATATCTCTATATGGGGTCTCACTTCTTTTTTAAGGAAAGAAAACTGCCATTCACTTTCATTGTCTACCGGCATAAATTTGCCACCTGGCTATGAATCGGCCCCAATGTAGACAATGAAAGCTTTCTCTCCTAAAAAAGGAGTTAGAATTCTCACCCGGCTCTGAATCAGACCCTATATCGTTTAATTCAGTGGTCCCCAACCTTTTTTTCACCGTGGACCAGTTCAGGATTTGGTCATTTTACCGCGGCCCGGTGGGGCACTGGGGGCGGGGCTGGGGGTGTGGCTGGGGGTGGTGCAAGGAGAAAATGGAGGAAGAAAAAAAGAGCGGGAACATAGGATGGGGAACAGAGAAAAAGAAAGTAAGAGAAAAAAGGAGAAAGTTAGGAGGTTGGGAAGAAGAGTAAAGAAAGAAAAGGAGAGAAAAATGTTTAAGGCTGATTTTTTAATGAATATGGTGGGTGCCGGTTGCTATGTCCAGTCGCTATCATGCGCTCCCATACAGCGCGGAACCTGTCAAATAGCGACTCAGCATCTTGTATTCAACATTACGGCACACCGACTGAGTCGCTATCATCCACCGAACAATGGCCAAGCACAGCGACTACTAGCGGTCGCTGTCAAAATACCGCTACAGTCGCTCAACAGTCGCTATCTGTCGCTATTAATGAATCAGCCTCACAGAATAGAAGAGAATGAGGCAGACTGGCCACAACTAATACATCATGGGTGGGACTTGCCTTTTCTCTCCTTTACTGTTGTGTCCTGCCAGTCTGACACCTCCAGGACACTGATGATCGCAGAGCGCCGGGGGGGGGGGGGGGGGGTTGGGGGGGGTTCTTGATTTAATTGACCAAAAATACTCCAAGATGCTGGGAGAAGAATTTCTACTGGGGAAAAGGTGTTGCACAACCGCTGCTTTTGTTTTTCTATTTGCCTGAACAATCACTTTAGGGGACACAGACATATATTTGAAGATGAGATAATGCTTAGAGGCTGATTCATTAATAGCGACAGATAGCGACAGTTGAGCGACTGTAGCGGTATTTTGACAGCGACCGCTAGTAGTCGCTGTGCTTGGCCATGGTTCGGTGGATGATAGCGACTCAGTCGGTGTGCCGTAACGTTGAATACAAGATGCTGAGTCGCTATTTGACAGGTTCGCTGTTGTATGGGAGCGCATGATAGCGACTGGACATAGCGACCGGCACCCACCATATTCATTAACAAATCAGCCTTAAAAATTCCTAGCGCTGTGAAATGCATGTTTAAATCCCAGAGCGCAGTAGGCGATGTGTTAAAAGTAGTTTTTTAACCCCCTAACCACCCAAAAAAAAAATGGAATGATTTTGAAATAATATTCAAACCTGAATAGTTTAAAATCAGACCTGTAATATCAATTCTGCAAAAAAAAAAAAAAATGTTTTAAAAATCCCAAAAAAATACATTTTCAAAGGAAGAAGTGTTCACAGATTTTTTTTTTTTTTAAATTAAAAAAAAAAAAATATATATATATATTAAAAAATAATTATTAATAATTAAAATACATTCTGCCATTGAAATGCATTGGAGAGCGCAAGGTAGCGAGAGGTCATACCTGTCGCTGTTCAAGGATGTTCGCTGGCGCTGTGGGCTGAGGCTGGGATAATGATGAATGAGTTGCTAGGTGGCGCTATCTCAGTCGCTAAGCAGTATCGGCTTGATAAATGTGTGATTGTGGAGGGGAGCCGGCGTTCTAGTTGCGGTACCTGGCTTTACTGGCCGCCTCCCCAGTCGCTATCTGTCGCTATTCCTTGATAAATAAGGCCCTTAATGTACATAGGCCCTTATTTAACAAGGGATAGCGCCAGGTAGCGAATGGTGAGCGAACGGTAATGACGGTCACCGCCACGAGAACGCCGGCTCCCCTCCGCAATCACACATTTATCAAGCCGATCCTGCTTAGCGACTAACAGAGCGCCAGATAGCGACTCATTCATCATTATTCCAGCCTCACCCCACAGCGCCAGCGAGCGACCTTGAGCAGCGACAGGTATGACCTCTCGCTACCTGGCGCTCTCCAATGCATTTCAATGGAACAATCTTTAAATATTCATAATTAATTGCTATTAATGTTTTTTTTTTTTTTTTTTTTTTTAAATGTCAAAAATTCTGTGACCACTTCTGCAATGTTAGATATTTTTTTTAAGGTTAAAAAAAAAAAAAAAAATGTGTGCAGAATTGATATTACAGGTCTGATATTAATGTATTCATATTACAAAATGTTTTGAAAAACATGTTTTTTTTTTTTTCAAAAAATATTGATGTTTGGGGGTTAAAAAACTACTTTTAACCCATCGCCGCCAGCGCTCTGGGGTTTAAACAAGCATTTCACAGCGCAGGAATTTTTTGAGCGTGATTTGTTAATGAATATGCTGGGAGCCGTTCGCTATGGCCATTCGCTGTCATGCGCTCCCATACAGCGCGGAACCTGTCAAAGAGCGACTCCTCACCCAATATTCAACATTACTGCACACCGACTGAGTCGCTGTCAACAGCCGAACAACGGCCAAGCACAGCGAATACTAGCGTGCGCTGTGAAAATAACGCTACTGTCGCTCATCTGTCGCTACCTGGCGCTATTAATGAATCGGCCTCCCCATCTGCAGGCTTTGCTGTGCATTTTTCGTGCGCTGTTCTGTTGTGATTGACAACCGATAGTCTGCTTGAAATGCACGGCAATTGCTTACATTAGGCGGTTACGCTTAATACTCTTTCATTGCGATCACATTAACAAGTCTAATTACATTCTTCATTACCCCAAAATATGAGTGATATATTAATGAAAATATTGTCATCCGTAGGTAGCGTTATTGCGCGCGTTTTCGCTTTCACAGCTAGCTAATTGATTAACAATTCATAACTGTGTGAAACATTGCTGGCTGCTCGTGAGCCGCACTTCATCTGATTTGTGAATTGTTTTGCGAGAATATAATATTCCATTATGTTTCATCTCACGTCACGTCAGATATTATTAGGTGCATCTCAAGCTGTCAGATATTGACTTTCACTAAAGACTGGTGAAAATGAGTTGTGACTGTTCATTTTATAACGTGGTGTATGTTCATTATGGGTGTGAGCTTGCAATTAAATATAATCCTATATGATTCATTATGAGAAAAGCAAGACAACACGGGCGAGGCTGATTCATTAATAGCGACAGTTGAGCGACTGTAGCGGCATTTTCAGAGCACCCGCTAGTAGTCGCTGTGCTTGGCCGTTGTTCGGTAGTTGATAGCAACTCAGTCGGTTTGCCGTAATGTTGAATATTGGTTGAGGAGTCACTATTTGACTGGTTCCGCGCTGTATGGGAGCGTATGATAGCGAATGGCCCTAGCGACCGGCTCCCACCATATTCATTAACAAATCACGCTCAAAAAATTCTCGCGCTGTAAAATGCATGTTTAAACCCCAGAGCGCTGGCGGTGATGGGTTAAAAGTCGTTTTTTTAACCCCCAAACAACCATATTTTTGGAACCCGAAAAAAACAAGTTTTTTAAAATAATTTTGTAATATGAATACATTAATATCAGACCTGTAATATCAATTCTGTACAATTTTTTTTTTTTTTTTACCTTAAATCTAAAAACGCATAAGTGGTCACAGAATTTTTCACATTTAAAAAAAAAAAAAAAACATACCAATTAATTATGATTATTTAAAGATTGTTCCATTACAATGCATTGGAGAGCGCCAGGTAGCGAGAGGTCATACCTGTCGCTATTCAAGGTCGCTCGCTGGCGCTGTAGGCTGAGGCTGGAATAATGATGAATGAGTGGCTATATGGCGCTATCTCAGTCGCTAAGCAGGATTGGCTTGATAAATGTGTGATTGTGGTGGGGAGTCGGCGTTCTCGTGGCGGGGCCCGTCATTACCGGCCACTCACCAGTCGCTACCTGTCGCTATTCCTTCATAAATAAGGGCCTCAGGGGAGCCGTGTTCTCGTGGCGGGGCCCGTCATTACCGGCCGCTCACCAGTCGCTACCTGTCACTATTCCTTCATAAATAAGGGCCTCAGGCCCTTATTTAAGAAGGGATAGCGTCAGGTAGTGGCTGGTTAATGAGAGGTAGCAACAGGTAGCGACTGGTGAACGCCGGACACGGCACGCAATTACACATTTATCATGCAGAATCTGTTTAGCGACTGGGATAGCGCCATGTAGCGTCCGATTCATCATTTTCACAGCCTCAGTGAACAGCGCCGGCGTTCAGCCTTGCACAGCGCCAGGTATGACCTCTCGCTACCTGACGCTCTCCCATACATTTCAATGGACGATACTTTTCTTCTCTTTAAACAGGGTTTTTGTTTTTTGTTTTTTTCAAAAAATCACAAATAATTCTGTGACCTCTTCTGGCATTGAAAAAGCAGTTTTTTGACACATTTTTCAGATATTTCTGCAGAAATGACATTACAGGTCTGCCATTAAAGTGTTACAATGTTGTTACAATGTAATTCCATATGTTGTCGCTTTGTTACTAGTGGATAGATGCTGAAAAACAGACTTTAAAGTGGACCAACACCCAGGATTTTGACTATCCTGGGTTTTGGTCCACTTCGGCGGGGCACCCCGATCGGGGGTGCCCCGCTGTGTGAAACCCCCCAGAAACCCCAAAAAACTCACCTCTCAACGCTCCCACGTGAACGCCGCAGCCAATCCCCGCCAACGTCCAGGCGGGGATCAGGAACGTCCAAGCCGCTTCCGCCGCCGCCGCCTCCCGCGCGTCACTCTCGGCGCGCGCGCGCCCCCACGACCATTCACAGAGGGCCGGC
Organism: Gastrophryne carolinensis; assembly: GCA_027917425.1. Classification (NCBI taxonomy): domain Eukaryota; kingdom Metazoa; phylum Chordata; class Amphibia; order Anura; family Microhylidae; genus Gastrophryne; species Gastrophryne carolinensis. The sequence goes on from CM051241.1 coordinate 38,797,190, forward strand.
GCGGGCGCGCGCACGTCTGGAGGGGCGCGCGGGAGGCGGCGGCGGCGGATCAGGTAAGATGTTTTTGGGGTTTCTGGGGGGTTTCACCCCGCGGGACATCCCGATCTCGGATGTCCCGAGGGGTGGGAGGTGATCGGCCCGGGAATCTTATAGATTTCCGGGCCGATCACCCCTGGGTGTTGGTCCACTTTAAACACACCGCCTCCTGCGTTCTGGGCTTCAAACAAGCATTTTTCAGCGCCAGAGATTTGGGAGGCTGTTTTTTTGTTGAATATGGTCGGTCGCTATGACCAGTCGCTAACATGCGCTCCCATACAGCGCTGTACTAGTCAAATAGCGATTCCTCACAATGTATTCAACATTACTGCACAGCAACCGAGCCGCTATAAGCTAGCGACCCACGGCCGAGCACTGCGACTACTAGCGGGCTCTCTGAAAATGCCTGCTACAGACGCCCATCAGTCGCTACCTGGCGTTAGTGATGAATCAGCCTGTCAGTAGACATGACATCAGTTGGTTTTATGCATTAATTCATGTGCTTGCAATAGTTCAGCTCCCCCTTTAGGTGTAACATAGGTGCTCCCCATGGAGAATATCCCCATCTACCACAATGGGCTTCACATCCTGGTTACTGGCAAGATTGGAGTGAAATTATCTGGCATGCCACCTGCTGATGCTATCACTACACTGTGAGAACAGATTCATCTCCTGTATTGAGGGAGAGGTTAAGAGAGGTTAACTAAGTGGAAGCCTGATGGGCTGGTAACATAACTGGCCGAGCCATCATAGCCAATTATTTTTTTTTTGGGGATATTTACAAAAGTAATAGAAGAAAATAACCATCTCTATTATACAGATCTGTGTTGATCTGGGTGATTTTCGCTCATCTGTCAAGAACATCCATTGAAATGTATGGGAGAGTGACAGCTAGCGAGAGGTAAGACGTGGCGCTCTGCAAGGCTGAACGCCGGCGCTGTACGCTGAGGCTGAGATAATGATGAATCGGACGCTACATGACGTTATCTCAGAGGCCGATTTATTAATAGCGCCAGGTAGCGACAGATGAGCGACACTAGCGTGATTTTCACAGCGCCGGCTAGTATTCGCTGTGCTTGGCCGTTGTTCGGTTGTTGACAGCGACTCAGTCGGTGTGCGGTAATGTTGAATACGGGGTTAGGAGTCGCTGTTTGACAGGTTCCGCGCTGTATGGGAGCGCATGACAACGAATGGCCATAGCGAAAGGCTCCCAGCATATTCATTAACAAATCACGCTCAAAAAATTCTCGCGCTGTGAAATGCTTGTTTAAACCCCAGAGCGCTGGCGGCGATGTGTTAAAAGTAGTTTTTTAACCCCCAAACAACCTTATTTTTGGAAAAAAAAAATAAACAAGTTTTTATAAACATTTTGTAATATGAATACATTAATATCAGACCTGTAATATCAATTCTGTACAAATTTTTTTTTTTTTTTTTACCTTAAAAAAAAGATATAACATTGCAGAAGTGGTCACCGAATTTTTGACATTTAAAAAAAAAAAAAAAAAAAAACATTAATATCAATTAATTATGAATATTTAAAGATTTCTCCATTGAAATGCATTGGAGAGCGCCAGGTAGCGAGAGGTCATACCTGGTGCTGTGATGGGATTAGCAGCGGCGCTGTTCGCTGAAGTCTGCAACATGATGAATCCCGCTCTAGCTGACGCTCTCGCCGGCGCTAGCCTCATTTAGCGTGATAAATGCGTGATTGTGTTCACAGCCTGGCGTTCTGGAGTCGGTAGCCGCCGATAGCTGGCGCTACCTGGCGCTATCCCTTGATAAATAAGGTCCTCAGTCGCTCAACAGAATCCACTTGATAAATGTGTAATTGCGTGGCGTGTCCGCCGTTCACCTGTCGCTACCTGTCGTTTACAAGGCACTACCTGGCGCTATCCCTTCATAAATAAGGCCCTAAGTGTATTTGTAACTAGGGTGGAGCTGCCGAACCTGCAGTGGATAGTTTGCCTATACCCGCACCTGGGATATGGAAGTGGGGTATGGCATGGGCTCAGTGGATAAGTGGATCTTTACAAAAGGGCCTAGGGGCTGGTATACCTGTAAGGGTGGGAGCAGGGTGTCAGAAATCGCTTACCTGGGCCCCGTTCCAGCGCCGTCTCCGGGAGGCTTGCCGCAGGCGGGCGAGCGGCGGCGGCTGGTGTGGTCTCGAGCATGGCCGTCCTCCCTCCTCGTCCCCACGTCTCCTTGGTTTGTGCGCGCGCGAGCACGTTCTTCATATGCCCTCCAGCGGCGCTGCTGTCAGCGCGCCCGCCGGAGGAAGATGTGTTAGAGCCTGCAGGCTCAGCTAGGGGAGGAACTCCTCCCTCTCCTCTGTTAGTGGGCCAATGAGCCCAAGGTGCTGTACTTTGGGTCTATGAGCCCAGGTAGGGTTAGTTGGACTCCCCTATTGGTTCTGGCCAATCCTGGCTTGTATCATATGTTGCACCAATCACGTCCCCGTTTCTCCTTCCCCAATCATGTCTGTCCCTATAAAGCTGTAGTCCAGCATTCTCTCAGTGCCTGTGATAGTGCCTTGTAACTTGTTTGTCTTGAGCTAATTTCCGTGATTGATCATCGTTGCCGACCCCTGCCTGAACCGACCATCCTTGTCTGATCTCCATTGCCGACCTCTGCCTGAATTGACCAATCTCTCGTCTGAACCCTGTTGCCGACCCCTGCCTGTATCGACTACTCTCTGCCTGATCTCTGTTGCCGACCTCTGCCTTGTACCCTGACCTCGAGCTGCCTCATCCCTCTGTACCGCTGTGATCTCTGACTTCCCGGTGTCGACCTCTGGTCTGTCTCCGAACTTCCTATACTCGCTCTCAGCTATTGGTTCTTCAGACCTCCAACTAGTAAGCTCCCATCCTTTGAGCCATTGAAGTCCTGGGGGCAACCGATCCCGGGCAGGCGTATACTGCGTCCCGGCAAGCGGGGGCTCCTACAGGTGAAGCTGGCTGCGGAGATTGGGGGTTGAGGGCTTACCTGGAGGGCTGGAGTTACCCCGAGCTTGACACAGGGCACCTGAACCTTTGGTTACTAGCCCCTGTTCCGGGTGCGCTGGACTTTTAGCTGTGGGTTAGTGGAGATACGCCTTTTTTGATTTTTCTTTGACATTGTGTGGAGGGTCTTTCTTGTGTTACGGGATAAAAATGTAATGGGGATATCCCCGCTGTGGATTAATTTTAACCAAAGTGTTTAGGTTTCATGTTATGTCATGTTGTGTTTATCATGATTTTAATACTCAATAAAATATCGATTGATTATTTAATGCAATAATTGATTAGTTATTTGATGTTTTGGGTGATGGCCTTGGTGTGACCCATTGTGGTAGCTGGGAGCACATACAAAATTTGGATTGTTTGGGAGATACGCCTTTTCTTTTCAAATTATTATTTTGCCTTTCAGCAAATGGCTCTGGTCATTTACAATGGAGAGCTAGAGTGGCTGCATCACCGGCATCCTCGGGCTGTGTGCATGCTCCCGTCCCAGCCATTCCACTGGGGAGGGAGCGTGCAAGCCACTGGGGATACACCTTCTCTTGCTCATCGAAGGATATAAACCACAAAAGGCTTTAGCCAACACATGCACCATTGGACCGAGGAGAGGTAAATTTTACTGGGCGAGTTGGGCATCATACTGTTTACCAAATGGCTTAAGTGCTTACCCCTGTTTAGGTCTAAAGGTTCTCAGTGGGCAAAATAGTTACCTACCTGCAGCATGTTCTTCGAGTTCATTTCTTCAATACGTCATACCCAGTATAACCTCCATACTTCATGCACAACAGGCTTGTATTGACCTTTTTGAGCTGACACTCATTACTGCCCTTATTCAATGGTACGGGGCAGTAGGTAAATCTTGTATCCATACAGAAGGAGAGCACTTGTGCCCTAAGTTTAGATTTTTATAATAAGCTGGTTTTTGGAAAGTGGGAGGAGGGATAGGGGGTTCTAAGGGTGTCAGTAGGTGTTCTACTCGTTACATGAGTATCAGAGTGGTGAGGTTTATTGGGCCTTTTGTTGGCCACAATAGTGCAAGGGGGGGTTTTTTCCGTTATGGGGTTTCACTTGGGGCCCTTTGGGTCCTCGGCTGGCAAGGAATTTGCTTGGCCGGGGTTCCGGAGGGGCCCCTGTGTGTCCCTTGGAAAAAATATATAACCTCTACGCTTAACTCTAATTGCTTATTTATTTAGTTGTACATGTATTGATTACAGTATTGACTTATTCACATCAAATATTAGTCTTTGATGGGTATATAATTAGTCATTCACAGAAGAAAGGGTGTTAGTTTTCTGCAGAGATAACAAGGTTGTTTTATCCAGAAAAAAGTCTCTGGGTGTACGTGATGAGGAAAGGGGGGGCTTGGTTACTTATCCATAGGTTTTATCCTCAAGTTTGTAGCAAAGTGTGGGTAGTTGCTACTCACTTTGTAGCCAGCTGTTAACCCTTCAAAATTTGTAGCAAGTTGTTGGAGACTCCTTCACAGACGCGTTTCGCCTAAGGCTTCTTCAGTGTGGGAGCCTGTGGTTTATGCTGCTGAGAGTGCCCCGTTGCCTGGAGTGCTGGCATGCTAGAGGTTTGTCATGTTGTGAGTTGTGCTGTTATGGCCCTTGTTATATGGTGTGCTCTCATGTGTGGAGATCCGGGCCCTCCATGCCCCTAGGGGGGGTTTTAGCGCTGCTCTGTATTGCGCTTGTATGGGTGGCGGTACGTCCTGCGGGCAAGTGTGTCTTGTAGTCACCTGTGTGCGCGTTGTGTATCAGTGTCCGTGGTAGCGCTATTGAGTGGTGGTTTTTGCTAGTTTAGGACCATGACAATTACAGGAAAGCCTCACTCCCACCACTAATCCCAAATGGCATTCATTAATACTGTTTTTGTTTTTGTCAATGGACAGCAAATGATTAACCCCATTTAATGAAATATAATTAGCATTGTGCAATACATCAAATTATTTTAATGACTCACATTAGTTCCCATTAACATAAACATTCTAGACTGTCCTTCCTTGCTTATTTTGTATGTTGACGATTTGGAGAGGCTCCCAATGTTTTGAGTGTCTCTTTAATTTGTGCACTGAAAAGCAGGAAATATATATATATATATATTTATATTTAGATCTCCTGCACCTGATTGGGGTGCCAAATGTCTTCAATAAGATTTTTGTGTTACAAATGTAAATACTTGGGGTTATTTAACTATTGGAAGCCTTTCTATACTAAGAAGGGTTTACTAGATACAAGTATATTGGGGGGGGGGGGGTTACTGGCCAATGCTAGTAACCCCAAAAATACTTGACCTTGCGACTTAACCTTCATGCCGCAGGATAGCAAGAAGGCTTTAAAGTGGACCAACAGTCAAAAATTACTATAACTAGGCCAACCCAACAAACAGTGCTCATATGCACCCCTCCCCAGTGCAATTTAGATTGCTGCGCATAAAAATTAATTTACCATTTTAAACTCCTGCTGATAGTTAATTTTAGAAACAAAATGGCAGTTCATGCAATTGCAGGCCACCTGCAAACAGGAAGTGCTGCTGGGATTCCGGTTACTGTGCATGGTCAGTTGAATTCAGGCAGTAGAGATGGCTGAGATGCTGGGAAAGGAAGCTCCAAAATAGCCGATACCTTTCTTTTCCAACTGTGCCAGGCCGTTGGTCCAGTTCAAGCAACAGGCCAGAGCAGGAAGCATACACTAAGTAGTGATATAGTTTTCTTAAACATAAGTCCAGTCATGGGATAACCCCCTGACATGCTTCCCTGGCACTAAGAGGCTGATTTATTAATAGCGACATGTAGCGACAGTTGAGCGACTGTAGCGGTATTTTCACAGTGCCCGCTAGTAGTCGCTGTGCTTGGCCGTTGTTCGGTTGTTGACAGCGACTCAGTCGGTGTGGCGTAATGTTGAATACAAGGTTACGAGTCGCTATTTGACAGGTTCCGCAATGTATGGGTGCGTATGATAGCGACTGGTCAGAGCGACCGGCTCCCACCATATTCATCAAGAAATCACGCTCAAAAAGTTAAAGCGCTGTGAAATGCATGTTTAAACCCCAAAGGGCTGGCGGCGATGGGTTAAAAGTATTTTTTTAACCCCCAAACCACCATATTTTTGGAAACCAAAAAAAAAAAAGTATTTTAAATAATTTATTAATATGAATACATTAATATCAGACCTGTAATATAAATTCTGTACACTTTTTTTTTATTTTTTTCCCTTAAAAATGATCTAAAATGGCAGAAGTGGTCACAGAATTTTTCACATTAAAAAAAAAAAAACACATTAATAACAATTAATTATTAATATTTAAAGATTGTTCCATTGAAATGCATTGGAGAGCGCCAGGTAGCGAGAGGTCATACCTGTCGCTGTTCAAGGTCGGACGCTGGTGCTGTGGGCTGAGGCTAGAATAATGATGAATGAGTCGCTATATGGCGCTATCTCAGTCGCTAAGCAGGATTGGCTTGATAAATGTGTGATTGTGGTGGGGAGCCGGCGTTCTCGTGGCGGAGCCCGTCATTACCGGCCGCTTACCAGTCGCTACCTGTCGCTATTCCTTCATAAATAAGGGCCTAAGGTAGGATGGGAGGCTACAAACAAAAAAACCTTACCTCGCTGCTCGCCCACAGTCCAGCGCTGTTCTCCCCACCCTCCAGGTCATGGGGGCTGTTTTTTTGAATGAGGAAGGATTGTGTGTTTAGATTTTTAAAGGGTCCTAAGAACAAGGAGTAGGAGGCGGCAAGCCACCCTGTCGACATGTGTGCAGGGGATTTGCTGAGAACCCCCCACCATTACCTGTGTGGAAGTGTCTGGTACCTGGACCATGGACATGCGGTTCCTTAAAGTGGACCAAAACCTAGGATAGTCAAAAGTTTTGACTATCCTGTGTTTTGGTCCTTTCCCCGGACTCCTTTTCCGCTGAACGGACTCACCTCTTCCCGGTCCCATAGCGTGTCTAAGAGCAGCGGCTCTGATGGCTGCATCCTCCTCCTCCCTCTAACAGGAAGCGTGCCCGTATCGGCCATTCACAAATATCTGGCGCTGCAAATCATGCCGTAGAAATGGAAGATAACTGTAAGGGATCGCCGGACACCCTTCTTTCCTAAGCCAAGAAATCCCCAATCTCCACCACCTCTTCTGCCTTTAGACAAGCCCCCGCTCGCTGGAGACGCGGGTTATGCCTCTCCAGACTCGGTTGCCCCCAGGACTTATTTGGCGCAAAGATTGCTGGCTTAAGGTGAAGATGGATGAACAGCGGGGTATCCCAGGTTGATAGTTCAGGCGGGCTGAGTCTGAAATGTAGAGCCAGTAGGCTAGAATGGTCAAGACGAGCCGGGGTCAAAGCCAAGTGGTCGCAGGGTACGGTATCCAAGGGGTCAGACGGAAGATGGTCAAGACAGGCAGGGGTCAAAGCCGGGAGGTCACCAAAGCGCGGTATCAAAGGGACTAGACAAAGACTTGGTCAGACGGGCAGATGGTCGGTGCGGGCAGCAGACAAGGATGGTCAATAACGAAGCCGGATAATAAACACTAACAGGATCTAAAAACACACCCTAGCTATCAAAGGCTATAACGGGCACTGGTGGACCGGACAAGAACATATTTAAAGAGGAACTGGCCAATGGGAAAGGGGAACGAGTGATTGGTGCAACTGGAAGGGTGATTGGGGGGAATAGTGGTGATTGGTGTAACTTAGAACCTATCTCCCTATAGGAGCAGGGACTGGACCGCCCTGGCCAGTCGGGCTGTCCAGTCCCTGGGATCACCCCACCCAGGAAGAGGACCGATTGGGCAATTTAAACTTGCCCCTGGCGGATGCGCTGAGAGCAGCGGCGCCGGGGGGCATAAACAGAACGTGCTCGCGCGCGAACACGTGACTGGCCGGGCGCGCTCCCCGCCGGGAGGGAAGACACCGCACCGGCCGAAGAGGCGGAGGAGCCGCCTGCCGACGTGGAAGGGCCCCCAGAGACGCCGCCAAGCCCAGCCGCCACCACAGCCACAGAAGAGGCGGAGGAGCCCGAAGCCTCAGAGCGGTGAGCGGAGGCGGCCGCCTGGTGCGGCCGCCGGAAGACCGGAGCCGGACGCCGTCGGGAGGATGCGCCGCGGGACAGAGGACGGGAAGCAGGTAAGATTCTTACAATAAGTATTTGTCATTGTGCCTTCCTTCCTGCACTCCTGAGATGGACAGCAATATCAAATGAAGATCAAATATGTTTGTATTTAAATACTGTATAAAAATGTAATGTCAGTGATCAAATACAATTATAAATATATTTTCGCTGTTACGCAATATGTCCGTACAAGGATACTGTTATGCTTTCTAATAATGCTTTCTATGCCCTGTGAAGCGAATGTATAGGCAAAGCAATCGCCCAGCAATTGCCAATAAATCGCAGCCCATGTAAATCTATGGGGCTTTTGACACGTGTGAAAATATCATATGTGTGCCGATTAAATTGATTTCACTCCATAATTCAACTCTATGGAACTACTGAAGCGCTTTTCATTCGCTTTTGTGATTTTTGTACTGATTATGTCCAGGACAATCACTATTGCAATCATGTCATCACATCACATCTCAATCGAAAAAGCTAGAAAATGAAACTCGCTTCAGTATAAAGGCTGTCCAAGAAAGTGTTAAAAAAAAAGTTTGAGTTCCAGGCATGTTAGTTTTGATGAGTTTTCTACATAATCAATGTGGAGCTACACTGCAACAGTCTTGGGAGCATCGAGATTGCTGGAGTCCCCCCTACCGCATAGGCCCCCCACAACCCTTACCTGAACCTTAATCTGACGTCTATCACGGGGCTGCATTTAGCTGGCGGACCCATCTGTCAGAGGCAGAATCCGTAATAAAAAAAAAATTAAAATAATTGTGATGGCGGGTGTGGCAGAATCGCTGCTGTGCAACTTACCTGCGCCCCGCAATCCCGGTTCCACCAGGGTCAGCATTAAATTCAAATGGTTCATGGTAGGGGCCACAGAAAGCTGGCAGTTCTGGCACCAGGAGTGTCCTAACTCATGGGAGCAGCAGCCATCTTTCTATGGCTCCGGTCGAGGACCATTTGAAAGAAACACCACCGCCTTCTACGGGATTGGCATCCCAAACTCACAAAGTTCGGTACGAACACAAACTTTGTAGTTTGGGTTTACTGAAAACTAGTGGTGGGTTGGTTTAACTGGAGATTTGCTGGTGTTGAGCCATGAGGCTGGATGGTTGGAGATGAGTGCCCAGACAAGGAGCACTGATGCTTGGAGAGACACCCCGTAGAGACATTCTTTTTTCTTAAGAGCAATCATGACCTAGTGGTAAGATACCGTTCCTGTAACTGGAGGGTGGCAGGTTTGATTCCCTTCTGATACATGACCCAAGTTCTCCTGAGCAAGGCACTAAGCCCCCCGCCCCACCCAAATGCTCCCTGGACTCCCTTACTAGGGCAGGTGTGCACTCACTGCTTATGTTTGTCTAGCTGCACAGACAGGTTAAAGGAGTACCCCCTTTTATAGGGCCTGAGCTGGACTGGTTGTCTGTAACCATGGGAGAGGAAAACCTGCTTCGACAGGCTCCTGAAGGGTGAACCAGATACGGGGCCCAATCCGGGAGAAGTCTATGTGTCATCGGCCCCAAATGAGGAGAGTCCCAAATTAAGGGGTAATTCTGCATACATTGTAATTGGACTGTGTCTGGAATCTTTTCTTCTGTCCTAAATGTATTTGGTTGTGGACCTGCATGCCTGAGGAGTATCTAGGCTTTATGGCACCTGGGGCAAAGATTCAAAATGGTGCCCCCCACCTGTTCTCAGGCTCCCCTTTGTTACCCCTTGACCTGCTCCCCCCTAGCTACACCCTTGCTGCATGCTGGTCTGAGCAAGTACCTACACCGTGGAGACTAGCAGAGACCCCTCATACCATTTCTCTTTGTCCTAGGGCCACTTCACAAACTTCCCCCCAAAGCTTATCTTGCTAGTAGAAGGCATCCCAAAGATTGTGTCTACTACACAATTGCTGCAGTTGCCAAGGAACCCAGATTTATACGTATTAAAGCCCAATTTTTGGCTTCCTACTACCGATTAAACATAGGGACACCCCTAAACTGGATGGCAGGTTAAAATAACATAGAGTCATTTTAAACTTGAACTTAAAGTAAGTTTAAAAAAGTGAAATCTTCTCTATTATAATTTATATATGTGAAGCAATTCAAATGGTTACGAATATTTCCAACCTTTTTTTTAGCATTCACCAATTCTAAGCATAACCAGACTAGTGTATTATACAAGTCTAATTATTTTTTTACGCAGGCACCAGAGCATAGAGCTTTCCAGTATAATGACAAAAAACAAAAGATTTGATGTTGGGATTCATGAAAAGGCCGGCACTTCTCCTCTGCAGTGAACACTGCGAATATATTCATGGTAGCTGGCAGCCCTCGGCCTGCCATTGGGGGCCCTCATTTCCTAGTTTCAATATAATGACTCCAGACTTCAGAATTTTGAATGAATTCACAATCGGTCCTCCACAGAAACTCACGTTTCCCTTGCTAAAGAGACATGGGACACGTTCGACTAAAGTAACATATAAAATAATAGAATGTTTATTGTAACCATGACATTTAAACCTTAGGAACACTGGTGGCTTTCCAGTAATGCTGATTTTATTATTTTCACTCTTGTTTCGTCGGTTCAGTACTGAATGGTTGTGTTGTTTACAAAACAGGTTTATTGGTTTTGATTGGCAAGAACGTTTTGTCCACAAACAGGCCCATTTCTAGGCCTGCCTTCCCAACTCCATGTGTAATTGCCCTCCATGGCAAGCCTATGAGGCCACAGCAGGTCCACTGTTTCACTGCCAAACAATAATGATTGATCCATGGCAAAAATACAGCTAGGTTCTCATTTCGTACAGTATGAGGGTTGTTTACAACAGAGCAACTGAGACCTAAACTCCCTCATGTGCCATAAGGTTGGCTTCTGCAGAAGAATGTTTTCTTTGAATGATGGGTGAGCCCATTGGGATAGAACGGTTTGGCTTACACCTACATTTAGAACCAAAGTCAAAACGGCAACATGATTTTTTGGTATGTTATGAGCTACCAGAGAGCATGGTAGGCAATTTGTTTTGAACAGACCATGGCAGATCCAGACACCCCAATCCTGGATCACATGCTAACAGCTCAGGATGTGTATCTGTAATTGATATTACACTTTGAGATGAAAGACGGCGCCTCCCTGTTCTCCGGGCTGATCAGAATCTTATAGGCGGAAGAGAGTACATGTCTTATGGGGCCCTTTTCTTCACATAGCCTCTCAAATGTGGTGAGCCCTCTATCTTCCCGTGACTGCCGCTGGAGCGTTGAGAAAAAGTGCCTCAATTGCATGCCCTGCCAGGCACCCCAACTGGGCATACCTTAATTTTTTTTAATTTTTAATGCATAGATGGCCATTGTATGCTTGCGCACACATAGGAATTCGTCCTCCGCATTTAACCCATCCGTGCAGTGAGTGTACACGTGCCTGGACGCCGGGCTGCCCTAATTACGGTGCCCGGGGAGCAGTTGGGGGGTTAGGTGCCTTGCTCAAGAGCACTTCAGTCATGTCCCAGGACCGGGATTCGAACCTGCAACCCTCCAGTCACAAGTCCACTCCCCTTACCTCTAGGCCACAACTGCCCCCACCTTGTGCATCCGCCAAATCATCCAGCGACTCCCATGCCCCCTGACTCTGGAAGTGACGGACCCTGCCCACCCCTCCCTTCAGCCACCTCTCCACCGCCCCCCCCCCCCCAAGACTCCCGGCGGGAACGCCGAATTTCCTAGGACCGGGTACAGCGGAGAGTTAGCCATTGAAATGTCACTATGTGACCCGCGTTTAGGTGTTGCCTAAACAACCAGGCAAGAAATATCAACGGGAGGGGCGTGTTACTCTGTTCAAACTGCACCAATTGCTTATCTTGCGAGTGTCTGCACCAGTCTATTATCCTGCATAAGTGCGCGGCAGTGTGGTACAGGCTAGGGTCTGGGAACCCTATTCCTCCATTCTCCTTTGATCTACTCAGAGTTCTTTTCCCGACCCTGGCAGTAGGTTCATTTTTAAGACGTTACACTTTCCGAACCATGACAGTTTCTTGTGAGCCCAGATCTCTGTGTCTTTAGTGAAGTTCCTCAACAGCGGGGGGAAATTAAGCGGAAAGATCGTGTCTAGTGACCTACCTATCTTTGTACCTAAATATGTGATATGATCACTCGCCCACTTAAAGGAGAAGGCGTTCTGGAGGGCAACTTCCTTGTTTCTTTGCAGGTTAATATTCAAGACCTTGGATTTCTGCAGATTAATTTAGTAGTTCGAGACTTCCTTGTATGCGTCTAGTTCTCGCATTAAGTCAGGGAGAGTGATCTCAGGATATGATACAAAGAAAATCAAGTCATCTGCATAAGCCCCCACTTTATAATGGCCCAAGGGCAGGGCCACACCCTGAATGTTGGGGTTCGCCCTTACCCTACAGAGAAAGGGTTCCAGGGTCATGATAAAGATGAGCGGCGAGAGGGGGCATCCCTGCCTTGTCCCATTCCCAATGCTGAAAGGCTCCGAGAGTAGACCGTTGACCTTCACCACTGCTGAAGGGCACTGGTAGAGGCTAGAAATCCAGGATAGCATGCCCGGTCTGAGGCCCACATGCCGCAGGACCCCTTTCATTTAGTCCCACTGAACCAATTGTGAATCAAGTCTATAAGGTTTCTAACCTTAATCGTGTTGTCCCTCGCCCCTCTATATGGCATAAACCCCACCTGATCTAGGTGAATAATGTGGTGCAGGTGAGGGGACAAGCAGGTGGCCAATATTTTAGCATAAAGCTTCACGTTCGTGTTAGGAAGAGAGATCGGCCTGTAACTAGAGCTCTGTGTTGGGTCTTTGCCATCTTTCGGTATGACCGAGATCTGGGCTCGAAGACTGTCACACGGGAGGGACGCTCCTGCGGAAATAGAGTTTAGTGTTTCCAGGAGGCGTGGGGACAGGATCCCCGCAAAGGTTTTATAGTAGAGCAACGGTAGTCCATCGGGCCCTGGCGTTTTCCCATTCGCAGAATTCCTAATAGCCCCCGCCAGTTCTTCTGCAGATATAGGATCTTTCATCAGTTCCTTCGGTAGCCTAGGGAGACCTGATTGGGCAATGTACTCATCTATTTTCGCTAGTTTGTCACCCCGTGAGTGGGAAGAAATGTTGTATAGCGCCTCATAATATTTTTTGAATACCTCCGCTATCTCCTTGTCTCTGTGGACTATCTTCCCTTTTTGGTCTGAGATTTTGGGAATGTACGTTCTTGCCCTTTCTCCCCTCAGAGCCGAGGCCATAAGTCTCCCACACTTATCACCAGACTCTTAATGAGTTGGATTTTAATCCTGTCGCTGTAGATCTTCCGGAGTCGGTCCCTGAGGGCGGCAAGCGCAGCTATTTGCGCTCCTGCCAGCGATTGCTTATGCACCGCTTCCAATTTTTTAATTTCTTCCAACAGATCAGCAATCTGTTTACCTCTCTCTCTCTCTTAACCCTAGCCCCCTTCTGGATCAGTGCCCCTCGAATAACACATTTATGGGCTTCCCACAAGACCGGAGCACCTATGCCCGGGGAAGCGTTCTCCTGAAAGTATTTTGCAGGACCCGCTTCATCTCTTCTCTAATCTAAGAATCCTGAATTAGAGATTTTTTTTGCGTCCACGACCACGCACGTGGTACCCGGTCCTGCGGGGCTAGTTGAATGCTAACTGGGGCATGGTCAGAGACAGTGATACTTCCTATTCAGGCAGAGGAGACCAGGGGAAGAGAGTGGTGCTGAACCAGAAACAAATCAATCCTGGAGTACATATTGTGCAGGGGGGAAAAGAACGTATAGTCCCTAGCGTCAGGATTCAGAATCCGCCAGGGGTCTACCAACTGGTGGGCATGTAATAATTTTCTAACCCTCTTCAATTTAGCATAGGACATGTAAGAATGTCCCTTTGAGGTGTCTATTAAGGGCTCCAGGGAGAAGTTGAAATCACCTCCAATGATCAATCTGCCCTCCACAAATTCTGTAAGCCCCTTCAGAATTCCCTCCAGGAATGTGATCTGCCCCGTGTTTGGGAGGTAGAAGTTCACCAAGGTAAAGAGCTCCGATCGGATCCTTCCCTTAACTAACAGCCACCTCCCCTCTCCACCACTCAGAGAACCCACCTCCTCCCAGGGCACAGACCGAGAGATGAGTATACTCACCCCCTTGATCGTGAGTCTGGTGAGAAGCTGTGATAGGACACCGGAAATACCTTATTACGGAAGGTTGTGGGATTGGATGACTTGAAGTGCGTCTCCTGTAGAAAGGCCACGCCTGCTTTTGACGCTCTGAGGTTGTTCAATATCATGGACCTCTTCTCGGGGTGTTCAGCCCTTTTACATTAAAAGAAATCAGATAAGTCTCACCCATAGCAGCACTCAGTAAGGGGCTCAGATATAGCACAGAGAGTAGAGGGGTGAGTCAATCATATTGAACTTGGGGGGTCAGCACAATCACACACCTGTCTTCAGTAGTAGCTAAGGTTCACCACTCTACAACCTCTATGGCAAGGGGGAGTAAGCAGGGACAGTGAAAGCCAAGGAGGAGAGGAAAGTAGAGTAGTCAAGAAGAGAAGGTAGAGCAAGAGAACTAGAGAGAGTACTCAAAACCTCTGGTAGGGCCCTCGACCGGCCCCCCGCACTGTCAGCCGGGTCCCACCGACTGCCTGAGGAGAACTAAAGTTCGATGTACGCTTAGTCTCAGCTTCACCCACAAGTGTGAAGATTGACACCGGCCTAACTGGGGGAACTATGCCCAGCACCGGATTCAGAGGCGGTACCACCTCAGTCCCCAGGGCAACATTTATCATTTGAGCAACAGCGAGTAATCAGTTAACTAAACTTCAACTGCAGGAAAGAAGAAACAGCAAACAATACAGATGAACGTGGTTTAACAGCTTAACAGTATAACAGCAGGAGGGACCAGATCTCTTTCTCAGGGCTGAGCATCTCCGGCCAGGCCCCCCCCCCCCCCGAGCACCAGCGGGGAAGCAGCCAGGCCCAACTACTGGTGGAGCACAGAGGCGGAGTAAGGTGCCCACGCTCCCCCCCTCGGGCTCTGGCTTGGATACCCGCTTGCTTGGCCCGCCGCCACTCAGCGGGAGCCCACCCCGAGACCCCCAGACACCCCCGCTCCACCTCCAACAACTGAAACAGTCTTACTTCTCTAGAGACCAGAACTACCGAATTTTCAGGGTCAGATCTCTCTGTCCATTGGACCGGGGCGCCTCTCCAATCGTCGCCCCTCGCGCCTCTCATCTCGGACCTTCTCGTACAGGGATGTCTCTGGGGTATGCCGCCTTGACCCTGCGGAGGCGGCTCCGTTGACTGCGAGAGCCAGTTGGGGACTGGGATGGGTTCACAATCCAGGAAAGCAAAGAGACCCTCGAGATCCTGAGGTTCTGAGCATGTAGGTACCTCTCTCCTTAACCATGATTAGGTGGAACGGATAGCCTCAGCGGTATGTTGCTCCTTTGCTTCTGATCAGCTCCAGGACAGGTTTCAGTGTCTTCCTCATCTGCAGGGTGCGACTAGAGAGGTCTGGTAAGATAGTGATCCTTGCCCCATCGAAGTCCAGCGGGCCGTGTTGCCAAGCTTTGCGCACTATTTCCTCCTTGATGTTGTAGAAATGAATCCTGCATACTATATCTCTCGGATACGCTGGATCTGGGTTGCGCGGGCCCAAAGCCCTGTGCGCTCTGTCGATTTCAATTGGGGGTGTCCACGTTTCTTCCCAGGAGCGTGTTAAAGATTGTGGTTGTGATACGTCTCACGTCTTCCCCTGCGGTGGCTTCCGGGATGCCTCTCAGCCGTAGATTGTTCCTTCTGTGCCTGTTTTCAAGGTCATCATGTTGCAGCTGGAGTTGCAGGATTTTCAGGTTCTGTTCTTCCACTCGTGCTGTCAAGGCCGCTACCGCAGCTTTGCTGGGCGTCTGGTTGGTTGTGATCCTGGAGTCAAGCGTTTGGATTTGTTCCCGCACTTCTGCGATCTCTTTCTTATAAGCTGGTTCATAGCGGGCGATCAGTGCCTCAAAATCTGCTCTGGACGGGATGGCTTTCAGGAACGATAGGGTTTCTTTATGAATACTTTCGGCTCCTGGGTCCTGCCCAGGCTCATCTCTTTCCCGTCAGGCTAGAATGTGAGGTATGCAGCGCACCAGACATTAACGACGATTCGTTAGGTAGAATTCGCAAGGTACTTAGTTCCAGGGGGCCAGTTTCTTCCTCATTTGTTTGTGGACCTGGCGGGCGGGGGAGAGGCGCAGCACGTCGCCTCCTGTGGTCCAGTTGTGGTCCAGTTGTGGAGCACCCCCTCCTCCGTGCTCTCTTTAGGGGGACATCTGCACCCCAGGCTGCCCGCCCTTGAAGTGTAGGCATAGCGAGACAGCCTGGAGGTAGTATTGTCACGCGGGGCGTGCGTTTTCCGGCCCTCCTCTTCCATGTCTGTCCAGGGGGCCATCTCGCCCTCCACATGGTCACTGCACCTGGGGCATCCATCCCCCTGTTCCAGGCTGCAGCAGTACCTTCTGGGCAGGCCATTTTTCTGACTGTCCTTCCCGTTAAGCCCTTTGATCCCCTGGCCAGGGCTCTGTAATTGCAGGCCCTCTTGCCCTCCTTTAGCCTGCCCCCCCCCCCCCCGCTGGGATGATCTGGCGCCATTTTGTGCCCCTGATACTAAGGGCTATTGCTGTCAGGCCCCATCTGTGGCTGATTGCCCATTTTGCTAGCTGCCTCATATAATACTATGGGTGCAGGCTCTCTCACAACCCTACAGTACCTGTGGGGCTCCGTGGACGGGAGCCATCATGCCGCCCTCCTCCGCCGCCTCCTCCGACTGCGGTCGCATCTCCTCTTCGGCGTCTTCCGCCACATGCGTCACCGGCGGGCCCGCTTCGCTTCTCCGCCGCTCTCGCTGCCGCTGTCAGATGTTTCTGGTGACGCCGCCCCCGATGTTTCTGGGGACGCCGCCCGATCAATTGCCGCCATTCCTGCCGCTCGCCGGCCGTCCGAACCGTTGATCTTCTCTCCTCCTCTCCGCTTTAGGTATTCTCTGCTTTCTTCCTCTGCTCCTTCTTTCTTTGCTTCTTTCCTGTCATCTTGCTTGCGTTTTTCTCTCTCTGTTGCCTGATTCTCTTCTCTATATGCCCGTGGGGGACCGGAGCTCAGGAACTCACGTCCTCTTCATCAGCGTGCCAGGCCACGCCCCCCCAAACTATCTGGAAGTTGGCATTAGCGAAGGCGCATGGTCCGTATAGACTCTTCAACCTCTACTACAAACATTTTGGCAACATCTTGGCTCCACATATGGTGTTGTGGTACAATAGTATTAAGAAGGGAGCAGCTCCTCCTTTGGAGTCACTTTTGATCAATATAACGGTGATACCTAAGAAGGGGAAAGAGCCATCGCCCAATTTCCTTGGTAAATTATGATATTAAGGTACTCACCAGATATTGCCCAATAGGCTCAATACGTTTTTGGCAGAGGGGATCCATCTGGACCAAGTGGGCTTTGTCCCTGGGAGGCAGGGATTCGATCAAGCTAGAAGAACCATTAACGTTATCTCATTATTTAAAGGAACCCTGTCATGGAGGGGGAAGGGGGGAGACCCAAGGGAGGCTTGTTAGTCTCAGTTGATGTCCAGAAGGCCTTTTTACACTCTATCTTGGCAGTATGTGGATATCGTTTTGCAAAAAATAGGTTTTGGCAAAGATTTCTTTATTTTTTTTGTTGGTGAGGATTAGCTTCCACGCTCACTTGTGAGACCAGACAGGGCTGCCTCCTGTTGCTGGCTCTATTTGTTTTGGGCATGGAGCAGGTGGCAGAAAGACTGCATTAGTATCCAGGTCTATCTGAAAGATCAGCTTCATATGCCTCTAGAAGAGAGCTTTAGGGCATTACATATTATGTACTATATTAAATCAAAATTAGGCAACCAGAAAGAGATATGGAATACACTGCCTATGAAAGATATTGTTTAATATCACCAGGAAGCCCAGGTGGAATCTCCCTGGTCTATAGCTCTCTGTTCAATAAAAAGGTGAAGCTCCAATATATGAAGGCCTGCGAAGAGGACCTCATGCTGAGGCCAAATAAGGGGGGCAGGACACACAGGGCCGGCGTCAGCACCCAGAAAGGTGGGGCAGCTGCTGGGGGCCCCCAGCCTCTGGGGGGCCCACTGACAGGGCCAGCCTTTGGGGTGTGCGACAGCACTTGACCGGCGGTGGACTGGGAGGGCACCGCCATAGCTGGTGCCCACATCTCCTCGAATGGCGGGGTGGCACACAATGGGGCATCTCAATTTAGATTGTGTGCTGTGTGAAACCTCCTGGGATCTCTGGTATACCCACTATGCAAGCAATTCCACCCCTGGGTTTTGGTCTGCTTTACAGGGGCATTTCAATTTAGGATGCCCCTGTTTGTGAAAGAACCCCCCTGGTTTGGCCGTTAACTCAAACTGTCGATCCCACAGTGCCATAAAGAACAAATGGTAGGGGGGGGGGGGGGTCACACACAGGGGCATCCAAAATCAGGAGAATCTAGATTTGTTTAGACTCTGAGGTCAGGTTTAAAGGGGTTTGGTGCGCTTCAAAGTTTTGGTCCAAATAGCACGATTCTTAGGGGGCATCCAGCTTTGGGACGTCCTTCGGTGATGTGACGCGACTCTTCACCACAAAGGAGCCCACTGAGACCATGCTGACCAAGGGCCCAAATAAACCTGGAGCCGGCCCTGAGGACACAGACTGGGATTCTTTATCTGGGTGGAACAGCTGAGCCAGTACAGGATGGGCTGGATAAGAGACTATGGAGGCAGGGATTGGATGAGAATGTTAAAGGCAAACTTGACATCCCAGCAAGCTAATGCCAGCCCGCCATGGAAGGTAGGCTTTTATAGCAAAGACAAAGCACAGATCAAGTGCCTCTGTGGATTTCCACCTATGTGACTAATGGTGTCAATGGAGGGGAGACATATGGAAATAGATTCCCTGGGAATCCACCTTCATGTCCCTCCTGGAAATCCACCTCGATGTTCCTCCCCTCCAGTTTTTTTCCTAACTATACCATCACTTAAAGAGTAGCTATATCTACCCTTGTCCATGCCTTTTCCATACCCTCCCATTCAAGGTGAACATCTTGCCGTAGCTCTTGGATATCAGCAATTTCACCTGGTGCCTTTTGTGAACACTGTTGTTGCAGGAATTTTCTACATTTCTGGCACTAGTGGGGGAGGCCCTTTGCCTGTATCTAGAGGCAGGAAGGAAGTTTATGTCCTCATCTTATATCCCCAACCCAGTGTCCCAAAACAGCATGTGTTTCTTTTTGTACTAAAGCCTTTTCCCAATATTCATAAAAACACTAACAGGAAGCAGTATGAAGTCAAATGACATACCGTTTGCTAATTCATTCAGTTCCAAGGTAACTGCCACATTATGACAGTTTAGCTTGTGGTGCTATTGTCGTGCTCAGATTTATTGCAGTTATTATAGGGCTGGCCCCCAATGCTGAGCTGTGCTTAACTGAATGTATCATTACTGGAGAGGAGCAGGGAGCAATATGACAGTCCATCCAAACAGCAGACTGCATCTGGTTCGTGTTTTTATAAATATTGGGCAAAGGCTTAAGCGAAAAACTAAAACAAAGGGGGACTGGACCGGGGAAGGAAGGTGATGACATAAACTTCCTTTCTGGGTAAAGGAACACTTTAATCTGGCACTGCATACAGCACTAATTAAACAAGAGCCCACACATGTGCCATAGGACCATTGGGAAGGTCATATATGTCGAAGATCAGCAGGGTTTCACACAGTGGGGCATCCCAAATCAGCACAAGGACAACCAGTAACCGGGATGGTAAAAAACCCTGATAATAGGTCCACTTTAAGAAACATCCCACTCCCCTCAAGAACAGTTGGCCTGTTTTGACCCGCCACTATAAATCACACGCAAACTTCATTCTCCGGCATATGTTGTTGCTTTCAGAAAATGAAAATCATATTCTATGTCTTAATTTATATCTGAAGTGTTTTCAACTTTTCACACCATTGCGATGGCCCAAAAAAAAAAAATGATGAGACTTTAAGTTTTCTTCACGCTTCTGATGTAATTTCCATTACATCACTTCAGTGGGGAGATCGCACATTAACTTCAAGAAAGCATGATGCTTTGATTTCCGATGTTATTCAAGAAAAAATAAAATACACTGCAGTTGTTGGTGTCCTTCCATTCCATCAAAAATCTGAAACACATCATCATCAAAAAGAAAACATATATAAACAGGATCTCGAGGTGCCAAGCGAGATCTCTCCAGAAAGAAAGAAGCAGACATATTGCCATGAGTTACAAGCGCTAGTGGCAATGACATTGTTAATATTTATTACAGACATATGCCATTACATTAAAGGCAGGTTATTTAGTTGGAAGAAAATAAAGATTTCCTTTCCTGTGAGCCGGGGCCTAGAAATGATTAATGCCAAATACCACATAAGTTATGCCGGATCATACCTAAGAGATAAAACCGAAAGGTACAGCAGGAATATGGGGCTGTAAAACAGCAAAACTGCACCTTTTAACTCTTTGCGGCCCAGAAGATTGATTTTACATTCTGCATTTAGGTTGTTATGCTGACACTGGGGATAAAAAACGAACACATCTGCCACGTGAATCAGGTGATAGAAATGCAAATACGTCTCAAAATACAGATAAGTTCATTTTGACATGGACATTAAAGACGCCGAGATTTTGAGTGTGGGAAATGTTGTCTTGTAAGATGAAAAGTAAGCCATGGTGTTTATCTCCAGACACGGACTGGCCCACAGGGCACCGGGGAAACTTTTGAGACCTTTATCGTTAAAATCTGAACTACTGTATGCAGGGTTGCCATCTGAAATTTTCAGGCTCCATACAGCAGCAATGTCTGGGGCCCCTTCATAGCCCCTTGGCCCCAAGTTTAAATTGAGCATCTGGCCCCAAGGCAACCCGGCTTACTGCACAACCCAGACCATATAGGAAACAGAAACTGTAGGAGCCCAGCAATTACATTATAGGTTATGAGAGGCCCTGACACAATATAACTGCTATACATTCTGGAACTCTGTAACCTATGTGGGTTGGCTTGGCCCCTAGTTTGAACTGGGCCCCAGGGCAAAGCAGCTGGGGGAGCAGACACCATCATTTATTATCAACACTAGAAGCAATAGTTTCATAGCCTGCAAATCTCAGGTCAGGGTGGCCATTACAGCCACCTGGAAAAGGGCCTCTTCTTCACAACTGGGCCCCGTACTGAAATCTTGGCTCTTGTGCCCTGGTGGCTGCCCTGACACTATGTAAAACTGATACTTGGCATCCAAAGTGCACACACACATAGACAATACAGTTGGCATAATATTTTCTGTAATGCTTTAATATGGAGTGGGCCCTTTGTCTGTTCTACTAATGGGCCCCAGACTCCAGGGCATGAAACAGTTTATCTGTGCTATGTTTATTATTTCAAAAAGTAGGGAAAACTACTTTGTATAATGCTGCACTAGCTTCTTCTGCTAACCAACGACAGGACTGATTGTAGACAAAAGCCAAGTTAGGAGATGGGGTGAAGGCTTTGGGGCAGCGGCTGGAGATCAGGTTATGGGTTCAGGTCTTTTTTAATTGTGTAAAAACCTGGTGCAGGAGGCTAGCTGCTGACAACATACAGCCCTTATGCACTTCAGCACAGGTCTGGTGCTTTTCCAGGGCACCCCTGGAAGAACAATGATCCCATGCCGGTGGGTACCTGGCTTTTTCACAACCCTGGTGCACAAGAGGTGGGGCAGGTAAACAAATGGGGAGGGGGGTAACACCAACTCAGCCACTGCTGGTATAAGGGTCCTATTAATTACTAAAGATTTCCTTTATGTTTACAATTAGGGATGAGCGAATCGATCTGGACGAACCCGGATTCGATCCGAATTTCATGAAAAATTCGATTCGGATCGAATCCGAATTTCCCCGTGCTTCGATCGCTCGAAGTTTTTCTTTAACATCCATTCATTTACATTACAGGCATTCTAAGATGGCGGACGGGACATGTCCAGACATCTACCCCACTCCAGTGCATGCTGGGGCAGTCACATGCAGCCTATCAGTAGCCAGCAAGCCCGGTGACGTCACAGCGCTATATATAAGGCGGCGGCCATCTTGCTTTTGTTCATTTCTCTATTGCATTCGTGAGAGACAGGACACTGCTGTATTCAGGGAGAGACAGTTAGAGAGCCAGGGACAGCCAGGGACAGGCAGGAGACAGCCAGTAGACAGGCAGGAGACATGCAGGAAGTCAGCGAGAAGCAGGGAAAGTTAGGAAAAATCGGAGGCAGTGACAGGGAGATTTTTTTTTTTTCATCTAGCCTGAGTGTTACTGGCTGGCTGACTGGCTTTGTTAGCTGTTTCAGGCTGCTTATACACTTTTGATGTGCATATATACTGAACTGATCTCAAGTCTGCTGTGGGAACATTACCATTTTGTAAGATCTCATTAGCCTCTGTATTTCCTCTAAGCTGCACACTTATTTAAAGTAATTTGGCCTGTTGCAGCCTGCTTAAGACACTTTTGCTGTACATATATACTGATCTCAAGTCTGCTGTGGGGGCATCCCATTCTGTAACATCCCATTAGCCTCTGTATTTCCTCTAAGCTGCACACTTATTTAACGAAATTGGGCCTGTTGCAGCCTGCTTAGACACTTTTACTGTGCATATATACTGATCTCAAGTCTGCTGTGGGGGCATCCCATTTTGTAACATCCCATTAGCCTATGTATTTCCTCTAAGCTGCACACTTATTTAAAGAAATTTGGCCTGTTGCAGGCTGCTTATCCACTGTTGCTGTGCATATATACTGTTCTACAGCTTGCTTGGGGGTATCTCACTCTATAACATACCATACCCCTCTTTATCTTCACTAAGCTGCACACTTATTTAAAGTAATGTGGCCTGTTGCAGGCTGCTTATCCACTGTTGCTGTGCATATATACTGTTCTAAAGCCTGCTTGGGGGTATCCCACTCTATAACATACCATACCCCTCTTGATCTTCACTAAGCTGCACACTTATTTAAAGTAATTTGGCCTGTTGGAGCCTGCTTATCCACTGTTGCTGTGCATATATACTGTTCTAAAGCCTGCTTGGGGGTATCCCACTCTATAACATACCATACCCCTCTTGATCTTCACTAAGCTGCACACTTATTTAAAGTAATTTGGCCTGTTGGAGCCTGCTTATCCACTGTTGCTGTGCATATATACTGTTCTAAAGCCTGCTTGGGGGTATCTCATTATGTAACATAACATAAACTACCTCTCTTATTTACACTAAGCAGCTCTCTTATTTAAACTAAGCAGGCCTCTTATTTACACTAAGCAGCTCTCTTATTTAAGCTAAGCAGCTCTCTTATTTAAACTAAGCAGGCCTCTTGGAGGCTGATTGTCCACTTTTGGGTGTGCATTATATTCGGTTTCATATACAGTGGGGTATCCCAATTTGTAAGATAACCTACCCCAACCATGTAAACTAAAGAGGCCTGTTGCAGCCTGAGTTTCTCTGCTTGCGTATGGTCTGCATTACAATCTGTCTCTTTCAATGACACTGCTGCCTGGGGTATCCCAATTTGTAATATAACCTACCACAACCATGTAAACTAAAGGTTACGTCCTTCCAGAAGGAAAACTTATGCCGAACACTATTTTTGTTGGGGGCATTGACCTTGGATTGATCGGCATGAAATTAAGGATTTTTTTTCAAAGTATGGCGCTGTAAAGAAGGTCAAAATTATTTCTCATACTTGGATTAGTGTTAAAAGTTTCTGCTCAGCTTAAAATACATTACGTCACACTGGCATCCCAAGGCACATGCTATTTAACCCTATCTGTTAAACAAAAGCATTTTTCATACTTGGATTATTGTTACTTTTTGTTCAGCTTGAAATATACCAGGCCACACGGGCATCCCAAGGCACATGCTATTTTAACCCTATCTGTTATACAACATAAGCGTTGATCAGCATCAGCTGCTTTATTAAGCTACTTCAGTTTGCACTTGTTTTTGACTGCTTTTAATAAACCAGGCCGCAGGGCACCCCAAAGCTGCACCTTGAACCCTATCTGTTATACAACATAAGCGTTGATCAGCATCAGCTGCTTTATTAAGCTACTTCAGTTTGCACTTGTTTTTGACTGCTTTTAATAAACCAGGCCGCAGGGCACCCCAAAGCTGCACCTTGAACCCTGTTATACAACATAAGCGTTGATCAGCATCAGCTGCTTTATTAAGCTACTTCAGTTTGCACTTGTTTTTGACTGCTTTTAATAAACTAGGCCGCAGGGCACCCCAAAGCTGCACCTTGAACCTGTTTACACTAAATAAGCAAATACATAAAAATGTCAGGCAGACAAGTGCCAGGATGTTCAAAGAGGAGTGGCAGAGGCCAAGATTCAGCAGGCAGAGGTCGCAGCAGACTAGGGGCGAGTGGCAGCAGGAGTCACGGTGAGAGACCTGATCTGCCAGTATCTGCTAGCGGTCGTGTCTCCACCAGTAACGCATCTGCCATGGTAGATTGGTTAACGCGCTCATCAACATCATCACAAGTTACGTCTGAGACCCCCAGGCTAGGGTCGGTAGGTTCCTCTGACACAACCCTAAATTGGCATGCCCCGAGAGCAGTCCCTGTCCTCCCATTGCCTCTGTCCTACGCCGTTTCCTCCCCCAGCGACGTATCCTATGCTTTGGGTTCAGCTCCACTCTTTAGTGAGGATGACGATCAGATAGAGGACAGTCAGCAGCTACTGCCCAGCCATGAAATGGAGGTGGCTTCTTTAGCTCGGCAGACAAATAGTGATGTGGACAGTGTCGTGGGTGTTGCGAGATTTCCAGCTTCTGCGCAACTCGGTGATGATGATGATGATGATGAAGCCGATCGCACTTGGGAGCCAGGTGATGAAGGGGCTTCATCGTCATCATCAGGAGAAGAGGGGCGCAGGTTGCCCCGGAGTCAGCAGCTCAGGCAGCAAGGTGTTAGCAGCATGGTTGGCAGTCAGCATGGGGGCACAATTGTAAAGCCTGGAGCCAAACGGGGCCGGGGCCGGGGTAGAGCACCTGCTGCGCGGCAGGCTACCTTATCGGGAGGTAGTGGGGCAGGGGTTCCTGGAGTTGGCGACAATAGCAGCGAATCAGTGAGGCCTGTTGGTGGGAAAAGTAGCTACTCGGCAGTGTGGCAGTTTTTCCTGAAGCATCCGCAGGAGGGTAACATGGCCACATGCAAGATATGTAGGCAGAAGGTGAAGCGTGGCCAGGGCCCAAATGTTGGCACCACGGCCCTGCGTCAACATATGATGCGTCACCATAAAGCGACCTGGGAGAACCGAGGCTCCCAAGGGGTGGTCCAGTCTGCTTCCTCACCAAGTGGCACGCCGCTCCCAATTTCTGCCAGCCAAGGCTCCAGCACCTCAGCCGAAGGCAGCTGTGCGTCATACCCATCCTCTGTCGCTCCTGCTCCTCCTCCTCCTCCTCCAAGTCATGCATCCCACCAGCAATCCATCAGCGAAGCCATGTCCAAGAGACAGCAGTATGCGCCCACTCATCCTACGGCGCAGAAGCTGAATGTGCTCCTGTCCAAGTTGCTGGTGCTGCAGTCGCTCCCTTTTCCGGTGGTGGACTCTGCACCTTTCAGAGAACTGATGGCTTGTGCCGAGCCGAGGTGGAGAGTCTCAAGCCGTCATTTCTTTGCCAAGAAGGCAGTACCAGCGCTGCACACTTTTGTTGAACAGAAGGTGGGCCAGTCCTTGAGCCTGTCGGTGTGTAGCAAAGTGCATGGCAGCGCCGACGTCTGGAGCTGTAACTACGGTCAGGGACAGTACATGTCGTTTACGGCCCACTGGGTGAATGTGGTCCCTTTGCAGCAGCAACTTGGACAGGTCACGCCGCTTCGGCCTCCGCGTTCCCTGCCCGTTGGGCCTGTGACACCGTGGGACTCGGCCTCCTCATCCTCCGCCATCTCCTCACCCTCCACTGTAGGCTCAAGTCTCAGTGCCCCTCCAGTCTACCATGTGTGCAGGGCACGGAGGTGTCACGCAGTGCTTCACATGGTTTGTCTTGGCGAACGGAGTCACACAGGGGAGGAACTGCTTAAATTTATTCATCGGGAAATCCAAACATGGCTTACTCCAAGAAAACTTAAAATGGGAATCATGGTTACCGACAATGGGAAGAACATTTTGTCTGTGCTGCGCCAAGGAAGGCTGACCCATGCCCCCTGCATGGCTCACGTCTTCAATCTGGTTGTCAAGCGGTTTCTGAAGTGTTCCCCCCATATGCAAGACATTCTGACAACTTCAAGGAAACTTTGCATGCACTTCAGCCACTCATACACCGCCAAACACACCCTTCTTGAGCTACAGCGTCAGAACGGTATCCCCCAACATAGTCTGATTTGCGATGTTTCCACCCGTTGGAATTCTACCCTTCACATGTTGGACCGATTATATGAACAGAGAAAAGCCATCACGGATTTCCTGATGATCCAAGCGGATAGGGGGACTCCCCTGTGTAACTTCAATGTCAACCAGTGGCAGCTCATACGTGACACCTGCCGTTTGCTCAGGCCCTTTGAGGAAGCCACTTTATTTGTCAGTCGGCAGGATTACGGGATGAACGACGTGATTCCACTGCTTCATGTACTACAGCACATGTTGGAAACCATGGCTGGTCAGGGCACTGGAGACATGGCGTCTACATCTTACGGCCACATGAACCCCGTTGGAGCTGAACTGGAGGAGGAGGAGGAGGAAGAGGAGGAGAAGGGGCACAGTGAAGCACAGTTTAGGCTTGGTGAAATGGCTGGTTTATCTAGTCAGCGGACAGGAGAGGAGGAGCAGGAGCAGCCAGAGGAGCAAGAGGGTTTTGAGGAAGGCGAGACAGAGGACCCGGACACCGTGGCAGTATGCAGTGGAGATGGAGACAGGTAGTCCATCCGAGTCACTTGCGCAAATGGCAGGAAGCATGCTCACGTGCTTGCGTAGTGACCCTAGAATTGTTTCCATTTGTCGGGGGGATGACTTCTGGCTGTCCACCTTATTGGACCCTCGCTTCCGGCACAAAATGGGGGCATTTTTTAAACCCGCCGAGAGGGAGGACAAACTGAACTACTACAAAGACATTCTACGTAGGCAGTTGGGCGATGCTTATCTGCGCCATGGTCCAAACTCTCGCAGGTCTGACTCGAGGGGACCTCTGCGCTCACCTTCCACTGCCATGGCTGCTGGGGGGGTTGGCAGGAGCAGCAGCAGCAGCTCCATCAGCAGCAGCCTCAGTCTTCAGTCGCTAATGAGTAGCTTTCTACACCCGCATAGTGAGGCTACTCATGAGCAGCAGGAAGACCTGGAGCAGGACCTCAACCAGCAGGTCATGTCATACCTTGACATGACCATGCCAACACACCTTGAGGATCCGCTGGACTTCTGGGCAGCCAAACTTGATTTGTGGCCGCAACTAGCAGAGTTTGCCCTGGAAAAGCTGTCCTGCCCGGCAAGTAGCGTGCCATCTGAGCGGGTGTTTAGTGCGGCGGGGGCCATAGTTACGGCGAGGAGAACTCATCTGTCAACTAAAAATGTGGAGAGACTCACCTTTGTCAAAATGAATCAGGGATGGATCAGCCAGGATTTCCACCCACCAATGCCTGATGCATGCGACTAGATTCAGCATGGTGCCACGTTTTACACTTTCCAAATGGTGCAAAACATATTTATGTGTTTAGGCCAATTTTTGGGCTCCTGCTGATGCCAACTTCAGGGTCTGCCTTCCAACCAATTTTTGGCCTCCTGCTGATGCCATCTTCAGGATGTGCCTTTCAGCCAATTTTTGGCCTCCTGCTGCTGCTGCTTGCAACTCCAGGGTGTGATTCATCCAATTTTTGGGCTCCTGCTGCCAACTCCAGTGTCTCTTTCAGCCAATGTTGGGCTCCTGCTGCTGCTTGCAACTCCAGGGTGTGATTCATCCAATTTTTGGGCTCCTGCTGCCAACTCCAGTGTCTCTCTCAGTCAATTTTTGGCCTCCTGCTGCTGCTGCTGCCAACCCCAGGGTGTCTTTCAAGCAATGTTTGGGCTCCTGCTTATGCTGCTGCCAACTCCAGGGTGTGCCTTCCAGCTAATGTATGTGCTCCTGCTGCTGCCAACTTCAGGGTGCCTTCCAGCCAATTTCTAGGTTTCTGCTGCTGCTGCCAACTCCAGGGTGTGTCAGTCAATTTTTGGGCTCCTGCTGCTGCCAACTCCAGTGTCTCTTTAAAGCAATGTTTGGGCTCCTGCTGCTGCTGCTTGCAACTCCAGGATGTGATTCATCCAATTTTTGGGCTCCTGCTGCCAACTCCAGTGTCTCTTTCAGCCAATGTTGGGCTCCTGCTGCTGCTTGCAACTCCAGGGTGTGATTCAGCCAATATTTGGGCTCCTGTAGCCAACTCCAGTGTCTCTTTAAAGCAATGTTTGGGCTCCTGCTTATGCTGCTTGCAACTCCAGGGAGTGATTCATCCAATTTTTGGGCTCCTGAAGCCAACTCCAGTGTGTCTTTCAAGCTATGTTTGGGCTGCTGCTGCTGCTGCTTGCAACTCCAGGGTGTGATTCATCCAATTTGTGGGCTCCTGCTGCCAACTCCAGTGTCTCTTTAAAGCAATGTTTGGGCTCCTGCTGCTGCTGCTTGCAACTCCAGGGTGTGATTCATCCAATTTTTGGGCTCCTGCTGCCAACTCCAGTGTCTCTTTCAGCCAATGTTGGGCTCCTGCTGCTGCTTGCAACTCCAGGGTGTGATTCAGCCAATATTTGGGCTCCTGTAGCCAATTCCAGTGTCTCTTCAAAGCAATGTTTGGGCTCCTGCTGCTGCTGCTTGCAACTCCAGGGAGTGATTCATCCAATTTTTGGGCTCCTGAAGCCAACTCCAGTGTGTCTTTCAAGCTATGTTTGGGCTGCTGCTGCTGCTTGCAACTCCAGGGTGTGATTCATCCAATTTTTGGGCTCCTGCTGCCAACTCCAGTGTCTCTTTAAAGTAATATTTGGGCTCCTGCTGCAGCTGCTGCCAACTCCAGGGTGTGATTCATCCAATTTTTGGGCTCCTGCTGCCAACTCCAGTGTCTCTTTAAAGCAATGTGTGGGCTGCTGCTGCTGCTGCTTGCAACTCCAGGGTGTGATTCATCCAATTTTTGGGCTCCTGCTGCCAACTCCAGTGTCTCTTTAAAGCACTGTTTGGGCTGCTGCTGCTGCTACTTGCAACTCCAGGGTGTGATTCATCCAATTTTGGGGCTCCTGCTGCCAACTCCAGTGTCTCTTTAAAGTAATGTTTGGGCTCCTGCTGCTGCTGCTTGCAACTCCAGGGTGTGATTCATCCAATTTTTGGGCCCCTGCTGCCAACTCCAGTGTCTCTCTCAGCCAATGTTTGGCCTCCTGCTGCTGCCAACTCCAGGGTGTCTTTCAAGCAATGTTTGGGCTCCTGCTTATGCTGCTGCCAACTCCAGGGTGTGCCTTCAAGCTAATGTATGTGCTCCTGCTGCTGCCAACTTCAGGGTGCCTTCCAGCCAATTTCTAGGTTCCTGCTGCTGCTGCCAACTCCAGGGTGTGTCAGTCAATTATTGGGCTTCTGCTGCCAACTCCAGTGTCTCTTTCAGCCAATGTTTGGGCTCCTGCTGCTTGCAACTCCAGGGTGTGATTCATCCAATTTTTGGGCTCCTGCTGCCAACTCCAGTGTCTCTCTCAGCCATTTTTTGGCCTCCTGCTGCTGCTGCCAACTCCAGGGTGTCGTTCAAGCAATGTTTGGGCTCCTGCTTATGCTGCTGCCAACTCCAGGGTGTGCCTTCCAGCTAATGTATGTGCTCCTGCTGCTGCCAACTTCAGGGTGCCTTCCAGCCAATTTCTAGGTTCCTGCTGCTGCTGCCAACTCCAGCGTGTGTCAGTCAATTTTTGGGCTCCTGCTGCTGCCAACTCCAGTGTCTCTTTAAAGCAATGTTTGGGCTCCTGCTGCTGCTGCTTGCAACTCCAGGGTGTGATTCATCCAATTTTTGGGCTCCTGCTGCCAACCCCAGTGTCTCTTTCAGCCAATGTTGGGCTCCTGCTGCTGCTTGCAACTCCAGGGTGTGATTCATCCAATCTTTGGGCTCCTGCTGCCAACTCCAGTGTCTCTCTCAGCCAATTTTTGGCCTCCTGCTGCTGCCAACTCCAGGGTGTCTTTCAAGCAATGTTTGGGCTCCTGCTTATGCTGCTGCCAACTCCAGGGTGTGCCTTCCAGCTAATGTATGTGCTCCTGCTGCTGCCAACTTCAGGGTGCCTTCCAGCCAATTTCTAGGTTCCTGCTGCTGCTGCCAACTCCAGGGTGTGTCAGTCAATTTTTGGGCTCCTGCTGCTGCCAACTCCAGTGTCTCTTTAAAGCAATGTTTGGGCTCCTGCTGCTGCTTGCAACTCCAGGGAGTGATTCATCCAATGTTTGGGCTCCTGAAGCAAACTCCAGTGTGTCTTTCAAGCTATGTTTGGGCCGCTGCTGCTTGCAACTCCAGGGTGTGATTCATCCAATTTTTGGGCTCCTGCTGCCAACCCCAGTGTCTCTTTCAGCCAATGTTTGGGCTCCTGCTGCTGCTTGCAACTCCAGGGAGTGATTCATCCAATTTTTGGGCTCCTGCTGCCAACTCCAGTGTCTCTTTCAGCCAATGTTTGGGCTCCTGCTGCTGCTTGCAACTCCAGGGAGTGATTCATCCAATTTTTGGGCTCCTGCTGCCAACTCCAGTGTCTCTTTCAGCCAATGTTTGGGCTCCTGCTGCTGCTTGCAACTCCAGGGTGTGATTCATCCAATTTTTGGGCTCCTGCTGCTGCCAACTCCAGTGTCTCTTTAAAGCAATGTTTGGGCTCCTGCTGCTGCTGCTTGCAACTCCAGGGTGTGATTCATCCAATTTTTGGGCTCCTGCTGCCAACCCCAGTGTCTCTTTCAGCCAATGTTGGGCTCCTGCTGCTGCTTGCAACTCCAGGGTGTGATTCATCCAATCTTTGGGCTCCTGCTGCCAACTCCAGTGTCTCTCTCAGCCAATTTTTGGCCTCCTGCTGCTGCCAACTCCAGGGTGTCTTTCAAGCAATGTTTGGGCTCCTGCTTATGCTGCTGCCAACTCCAGGGTGTGCCTTCCAGCTAATGTATGTGCTCCTGCTGCTGCCAACTTCAGGGTGCCTTCCAGCCAATTTCTAGGTTCCTGCTGCTGCTGCCAACTCCAGGGTGTGTCAGTCAATTTTTGGGCTCCTGCTGCTGCCAACTCCAGTGTCTCTTTAAAGCAATGTTTGGGCTCCTGCTGCTGCTTGCAACTCCAGGGAGTGATTCATCCAATGTTTGGGCTCCTGAAGCAAACTCCAGTGTGTCTTTCAAGCTATGTTTGGGCCGCTGCTGCTTGCAACTCCAGGGTGTGATTCATCCAATTTTTGGGCTCCTGCTGCCAACCCCAGTGTCTCTTTCAGCCAATGTTTGGGCTCCTGCTGCTGCTTGCAACTCCAGGGAGTGATTCATCCAATTTTTGGGCTCCTGCTGCCAACTCCAGTGTCTCTTTCAGCCAATGTTTGGGCTCCTGCTGCTGCTTGCAACTCCAGGGTGTGATTCATCCAATTTTTGGGCTCCTGCTGTCAACTCCAGTGTCTCTTTCAGCCAATATTTGGGCTCCTGCTGCTGCTGCTTGCAACTCCAGGGTGTGATTCATCCAATTTTTGGGCTCCTGCAGCCAACTCCAGTGTGTCTTTCAAGCTATGTTTGGGCTGCTGCTGCTTGCAACTCCAGGGTGTGATTCATCCAATTTTTGGGCTCCTGCTGCCAACTCCAGTGTCTCTTTCAGCCAATGTTTGGGCTGCTGCTGCTTGCAACTCCAGGGTGTGATTAATCCAATTTTTGGGCTCCTGCTGCCAACTCCAGTGTCTCTTTAAAGCAATGTTTGGGCTCCTGCTGCTGCTGCTTGCAACTCCAGGGTGTGATTCATCCAATTTTTGGGCTCCTGCTGCCAACTCCAGTGTCTCTCTCAGCCAATTTTTGGCCTCCTGCTGCTGCCAACTCCAGGGTGTCTTTCAAGCAATGTTTGGGCTCCTGCTTATGCTGCTGCCAACTCCAGGGTGTGCCTTCCAGCTAATGTATGTGCTCCTGCTGCTGCCAACTTCAGGGTGCCTTCCAGCCAATTTCTAGGTTCCTGCTGCTGCTGCCAACTCCAGGGTGTGTCAGTCAATTATTGGGCTCCTTCTGTCAACTCCAGTGTCTCTTTCAGCCAATGTTTGGGCTCCTGCTGCTTGCAACTCCAGGGTGTGATTCATCCAATTGTTGGGCTCCTGCTGCCAACTCCAGTGTCTCTTTCAGCCAATTTTTGGCCTCCTGCTGCTGCTGCGGCCAACCCCAGGGTGTCTTTCAAGCAATGTTTGGGCTCCTGCTTATGCTGCTGCCAACTCCAGGGTGTGCCTTCCAGCTAATGTATGTGCTCCTGCTGCTGCCAACTTCAGGGTGCCTTCCAGCCAATTTCTAGGTTCCTGCTGCTGCTGCCAACTCCAGGGTGTGTCAGTCAATTTTTGGGCTCCTGCTGCTGCCAACTCCAGTGTCTCTTTAAAGCAATGCTTGGGCTCCTGCTGCTGCTTGCAACTCTAGGGTGTGATTCATCCAATTCTTGGGCTCCTGCTGCCAACTCCAGTGTCTCTTTAAAGCAATGTTTGGGCTCCTGCTGCTGCCAACTCCAGGGTGTGTCAGTCAATTTTTGGGCTCCTGCTGCTGCCAACTCTAGTGTCTCTTTAAAGCAATGTTTGGGCTCCTGCTGCTGCTTGCAACTCCAGGGTGTGATTCATCCAATTTTTGGGCTCCTGCTGCCAACTCCAGTGTCTCTTTCAGCCAATGTTGGGCTCCTGCTGCTGCTTGCAACTCCAGGGTGTGATTCATCCAATTTTTGGGCTCCTGCTGCCAACTCCAGTGTCTCTTACAGCCAATGTTTGGGCTCCTGCTGCTGCTTGCAACTCCAGGGAGTGATTCATCCAATTTTTGGGCTCCTGCTGCCAACTCCAGTGTCCCTTTCAGCCAATGTTTGGGCTCCTGCTGCTGCTTGCAACTCCAGGGTGTGATTCATCCAATTGTTGGGCTCCTGCTGCCAACTCCAGTGTCTCTTTCAGCCAATATTTGGGCTCCTGCTGCTGCTGCTTGCAACTCCAGGGTGTGATTCATCCAATTTTTGGGCTCCTGCTGCCAACTCCAGTGTCTCTTTCAGCCAATGTTTGGGCTCCTGCTGCTGCTGCTGCTTGCAACTCCAGGGTGTGATTCATCCATTTTTTGGGCTCCTGCTGCCAACTCCAGTGTCTCATTCAAGCCATGTTTGGGCTGCTGCTGCTTGCAACTCCAGGGTGTGATTCATCCAATTTTTGGGCTCCTGCTGCCAACTCCAGTGTGTCTTTCAAGCTATGTTTGGGCTCCTGCTGCTGCTGCTGCTTGCAACTCCAGGGTGTCATTCAGCCAATTTTTGGGCTCCTGCTGCCAACTCCAATGTCTCCAATGTCTCTTTGAGCCAAATCCAATGTTTGGGCTCCTGCCGCTGCCAGCTCCAGGGTGTGCTTTTCAGGCAATATAGGGGCCCCTCATAGTGATGCCACCTCAACTCTCTGTAATTGTGCCGCTCTGCGATTCTAATAGCGATGCCTCTGATCTGCATGTCCTAATTCTTTACAGTATTATTTCAGTAACAAAGCACGCATCCTATGCGTGTTACAGCAAGGCAGAATGGTTTACAACCCTATTGAGGCTCTAGGAAGCTCAGAAATAGCCATTTTTAATAGCGATTCGTTGCGAATAAATTCGGGTCGAAGCGATTTTTGTCGGAAAATTCTGCGAATTTTTCAAAAGTTCGCTCATCTCTAGTTGGGGTATCAGGCAGAGGTGAAGATGGGGTCATAAAAAAAAAAGAGCAGACCAAGGGATAATCCTTGGGAGGAAGGCAAGCAGAGTTAAAACCTGGAATCAAAATAAAGTTCAGAAGGTTAATCCGAGAGGCATAAATGAGAAGCGAGCTGGGATCAAACAAGGGAATCCAAAAGGTAATCCAGGATCAAAAACACACGGTGGCACAATCAAAATTGTAGAGAATCTTCGAGGTGCCATCTTGCTGCCCAGGACTTACTTATAAAGGCATAGGTGTGCCTTGATTAAATACTAACATGACAAAAAGAGAGACCTGCTAGGCCAGAACTTTTTCACTAAAGGGATGTCTGAAAGGTGTCTCCTGGCACCCTCCCCTAGAGATAAATTCGAAAGGGCCCCTGTGCTATGTTCTATAACAGCCAACCATTGGTTTGTGGCATTTCACATCAGTGGCATATTAATGCAAGCTTGCACAGACATCTGTAGGAGTCAATATGTTCACATGTGAATATGGAGCACACATTGAGGCAATCACATGGGAGAATGAAGCAGGAAACACACAACAGTTTGCTTTCTTTCATTAAACAGCTTTTGCCTGTGCTGGCATTTGAAGTCTTTATTGCATATATGAGATATCTATATTTTTTATTAGAGGAGCAATAACAAAAAAACTGTTCAACATAAGAAACAAATGTGTACATTAATTGGCCATTGGACCAAGATGGATCTGTTAGTCGTAAGAGACCGAGATGGCTGTCATCTGGCAATTTAATCATGGAAAAGGGGATCTCATACACGGAGTTACTATTTTTCAGATTTCGGGAGTCAGCACCATTTATAAAGTTTACATTAGGTGAAAAATGAGAAATTAAAAACGAATTTACACCTGGTGGCGAATTGACTTGGGTAGACACGGATGGGTGAGTGGGCACTATTTAATCCCAAAATAAAGAGTACACTTTTTGTTTCTTTTAGTTTATCACCAGGTGCCATTTACTTTTATAGTCTTTCTAGGGGTCGATTTAGCACCAGGTGTAAGTAAGAGCACTGTTAAATTTTTCATCCAAAGGGAGCTTTTCACACCCTTTGGGATAATTTTGTGTTAATAGGAACAGTCGAATCTAAGGGACCCCCAGAGGGGCAGTGAAGTGTTTGAACATTTTTGGTAAATATAATTTGTGTCATAAGCACCCCTGGTACAATATTTTTATGAACTTTCTGCATAAAGGAAATCATCATTGCATATATACAACAAAAGGTTACAGATCACAGATGCACACCATATACATGAAAATATGTGAAACATGAATTGTATTTAGGCTTTAAACCTAGAAATAGGATCGGGAAATTCAGATACATAATACAGAGGTTATCACTATGACACATTGTAACACTTTCCAAAGTATCTTATACAGGCAGCAGTGTGTGGCATGTGTAACACGATGTATGTAACAAAAACCTAGATACATCATATATACACAATCCAATTTGAAAGCTGCCAGCAGATTAGATTGATACAAGTGACTCACTCACTCATCAGATTTGATAAAACGTATAGTACCAAATTCACACTTTGAATATTACAATCCACAGCGAGAAAACACTCTCTCTATATATTTACTACTGCACCCCATCAGGGTTAAATAAGAGGCAATATACAGGGATAATACAACGTCCCTCATGCAGGGGTAGGCTGCATATTTACATACATTATCCCCTTACTTACTTTGCCTGATTAGGGGATACTAATAAGATACATGGATTGAGATCTACCTAGTCATTAAGGCCCAATCGCCATAAAAACTCACCTTTCTGGCAGTCCCACGGAATACTTATGGGCTCCTCTCCAATAACTGCTGTGTGCTGTTCCATGTAACCACTCACCTAATCCTTCCACTATTTACCTATCCCCTCCACCCCCTGCTGCTGTCCTCTACAGCTCACCTAACCTCTCCACCCCTGCCGCTGTCCTCTACCACTCACCTAACCTATCCAACCCCCTGCCTCTGTCCTCTACCATCTAATCTTTTCACCCCTGCTGCTGTCCTCTACCACATAACCTCTCCACCCCTGCCGCTGTCCTTCACCACTCACCTTACCCCTGCACCCCTGCCACTGTCCTCTACTGCTCACCTAAACCCTCCTCCCCCTGCTGTTGCCTTCTACCATTCACCTTACTCTCCACCCCCTGCCACTGTCCTCTTCTGCTCACCTATCCTCCAGCCCCCTGCTGCTGTCCTCTACTACTCACCTAACCTTTCCACCCCCCTGCCTCTGTCCTCTACCACCTAATCTCTCCGCCCCTGCCGCTGTCCTCCACTACTCACCTAAACTTTTCTGATCGCTGGTGCTTCTGACAGCCGGAGAGATCGGCGGAAGCCTGGCTGCTGCAAAAGTTGCTCCCCAGCAGCAGATCAGCTGGACCAGGACAGATGATGGAAGATGCTGTGACAGTGTTTTTTTTTTTTTAAACTGTATTTTTTTTTACTATTTGTGAAATGGTAAGCTGTCCAAGGGACCAGGTCACACGTTATAGTAGCCAGAGCTATTGTATTTAGCATTCTGGATTACCAAATACTGTATACGTATGACCATCTGGGACCATAGGGGCAGTTGGGACCTAGAGGTAAGGAAGCGGCCTTGAGAACGGAGGGCGACGGGTTCAGTTCTTGACCATGGGCACCACTCCAGGTATGTGTATACTCACTGCACGAATGAGTAAAGTGTGAAGGAAAAATTCCTATATAATGGCCATCAAAAAAATCTGGCCAGAGGACTTCTGCACCAGGCATGTGGGATTGTCCCCACTTTGGCTCATCACTAATGATCTGGCGAGCACTGGTCTGCTGCTAGTGGGACCAGCTGCCCCACTTTTATCAGTAGTGAATGGGGACACAGGGCCCCCATCCTTCCCTCCTTAGCGTCCAGCCAAGCTAATGCTAGGCTACAAGAGATGGAAGCTTTAATACTATAGAGGAGGAGGAACCTCTGTGGAATCTTCCCATGTACTAATGATGCCACTGTACAACAGGGACATGGCAGAGGTTCTGGCATAAGCTTGGTGGGACGGCTGGCATCTGTATTGATAATAAGCCACTCTCTGCCAGCAGCAGACCAGTACCCAGGAGGGAGCTCCCGTCCTGGTGGACTTGCAGAGAGGACAGAGAAGAAAAGATACAGCAATGGTGAGTAAAAACTGTATTTTTTAGTTTTTTATGAATTGGCCTAAATGACCCCTTTACCAGTTCACAGGGTAATTTACAGCACTGGCCAGTGGCATGCTGGATAATTCAATAGTCTGTATCCAGGATGGAGCGAACCTGAGAGAATCAGCAAAATCAGCTATGACCTTGAACCAAAGCCCAACCAGTCTCTACCCTTAGGTCTATAATGATTGTCAGCTTCTCTGTCTACTGCACTGGACTGATTTAGCAAAAAATGGTCGCTTTGGTCTGCCGAAGATAAAAAAATAGAGGTGACGGGCAGCAGCACTGTAATCAGCCAAAGTTATTAAAGAATGAACTTTCATCTGGCGCTCCCGCGTGTCTCCTCATCTGCTGTCTCTTCAACAGATGTAATTGCTTTAGTCTCCCAGAACCCCATATAATTCCAGAGCGAGAAATATTCCCGTGAATTACCTCTGAAGCAGCTAAAGTATTAGTATCTGCGGCATGACAGTGATGCCCTAACAATCTATACATATTGATTTTGGTTGATAATAAACAATTTGATTAGCCTCCATCCATTGTGTGTCATTTCAATCACTGTCACCGGCCCAATAGAGTGGAAGGGAAGCTTTTGCAAAAACGGCCGGGCCGAGATTTCTCAAAATAAGAAACTCCGTCCTGATTAGAGGTCTAGATTCAGTGAATTGGACAAGACAGTTCAACTGCCAGGTTATTAACTCCCTTAGAAAATACTCTGCGTTTGTTCCCTCAAGGCCGGGCTGAATATTCTGATCTGGATCGATAAGCAATCTCCACCGTGTAGAAAATGCCAAGCAGAATCATTTGTCTCGATGTATCTTTCCTACAATGGATAACGCACCTGCAACTGGAGGGGAAAGAAATATATGTGTCCTCCGAGCCCCTTTGTCTCTGCACATTTTAAATAATGACCCACCACCTCCAGCACAATAACAGAATCCATTTTATCACAGAGGTTCTGACTGGCACAACGGAAAGGCGACCTCTCAATCCGATAAAAATGATATCCGTCATTTTACCTTCCTGCCATATTTATGGGTGTAATGCGAGCTGCATTGTAATGACAAGCACACAGTTGTCACACTAACGGCGCCCTTGGCTAGGAGATATTTCAGAATGTCACTTTTTTTATTAAACAGTCACCCTGGCCGTACAGTTTGTGGATATTAAGTTTCCAATAGTGAAAGACGGCAAATGGTTTATCGTATTGGGTCACAAAGAATATTGAGGACAAGCAATGATCACCAGGAGACATTTTTCAAGACACTCTGGTGGGATATAAATTGTGTTACGTTGTGTACATTTGTCAGAATTATCCTTTATTTATGTGTACTGACCATTTTTTTTTTCATACACAGCACAGTGCAAAGCAGCTACAAGTGGGGAGGGGAGGGGTCAGAGTAATTATTTACTGAAGCAAATGTATGTTTGGATGCATATTTGGGTGCGAATTATGGCTGATCACATTTTTTTGGGGGGGGTTATCTAAAAGATTTCAGGGCCGGCCCCTGGCCTTCCCCTGGGGCATCCCAAATCGCCATGTACTGCTGTGTGAAACCCCCAGGGTGCCGGTAAACTCACCTTCTTCCTGGATCCCTTGTTGATGTAAACATCAGGTGGCCCCACCCCCTGCATCTTATGGCAGTGCATGCTTTCAAATAGGTTGGGAGCAGGGGCACGTGCACTGCGGGGTAATCGGCTGCTCAAGCTCACGGTTGCCATAAACAAAGCCGTTTGCCGAACAATACATATGCACGGCAAAGGGCTTGGAATGGATGAGAGCCCACGTATGCGCCGTTGGAACAGGAAGAGGTGAGTTTTCACAAGGGAACTTGGGGCTTTTACACAGCGGGGCATCCCAAATGTGGCTGCCTGGGGGGCAAAGAACAAAACACAGGATAGTCAAAATCCTGGGTTTTGTTCTGTTTTAAAAAATTATATGGGGTGGTGTGCACAACTGTGTAATGAATAATAATATAGAAAGGAGGGTGCTGGCAGGACGGAACATATACATTAAACTGATACACTCACACTACAGGACCTAGATCAGCCCCACAGTTCCCATCCATATGCCGCACACCAAGAGGTATCTTATAAAAAATGTATTTTATTTTTACTTCATTGAGTTAAATCCATACAATTATCAAAAAATGTCTCTGAACAAACATACAAGGCTAGATAAAAAACATATATAGACGAATTAAAAAGAAGTAAATGGAGAATTGTCCTGAATCTGCTCTCAAAGTAAATGAACTAAATACATGTACTAGTTCATATCATTATCAATAATAATAGTAATATTAATAACTATTCCGATGTTATGATATTACACACAGAACTGAAAATCTTTTTGGTAAATGTGTACATAAATGTGCAGTGAATAAATAAATAGCCAAAAACTGCTGCCTAAAAAACAACCAAACTAATCAACATGAACTCCAGAGGGAGCTCTAACAATGTAAAGTGCTCTAGTGAGAAAGTGCTTGGTGCAATCTCTGGTGTATAGCCACCTGAGAGGTGTGAAGGGCAAGGTAGTTTCTCAGTCTGCAGATATTACATACATCAGATATGATCAACTCAAAGTAATAGATTAAAATTACATCACCAGATCATAGGACCCTCAGACCAACAAGCCGTCACCGACGCGTCGTGTGGCGCTACGCCACTTCGCCAGGGTGAATAGCTCGTTGGGTGTCCCCCATTCCTTATAAACCCACCTGTGAATTCTGTTTTAAGGCACAAGCAATATTTGCTGGGATCACAATGTCCGGGCACTGATGGGAGGAAGAAACAGATATCCAAGGTTGTAGCCAAAGGTAAAGCACAGGAAGACAAAGTGTACATCAAGATTGAGTTGAGTAAACTGGTGATGAACAGAAGATTCCAGATGCAGTACCAGGGGGGAGATGAAAGCGAGGTCAAACAACGAACAGGATAAAGCTAAAAAGCAAGGCTGATATTTAAATAGAGACTAGAGCCCACCCAAGCTAACAGCTATTATTATATTATTATTATTATTATTATTATTATTAATAATAATAATTTATAAAGCCCTATCGTATTCTGTGGTGCTGTACAAAATATAAATTACAGGAGGGTGGGACATACTTATAATATACAGGGCATTATGGGTCATATATAGAACATAGAGGACAATGACGTGAATGCATGTTTTACATACAGTAAACACAACACAACACATTGATACAGGAGCACGTTAGGTGAGAGGGTCCTGCCCTTGTCAGCTTACAATTAGAGATGAGCGAACTTTTGAAAAATTCGATTCGACTGATTCGCCGAATTTTCCGACAAAAATCGTTTCGACCCGAATAAATTCGCGACGAATCGCTATTAAAAACGGCTATTTCTGAGCCTCCTAGAGCCTCAATAGGGTTGTAAACCATTCTGCCTTGCTGTAACACGCACAGGATGCGTGCTGGGTTAGTTAAATAATACTTTGAATAAATATCACATGCAGATCAGAGGCATCGCTAATAGAATCGCAGAGCGGCACAATTGCAGAGAGTTGAAGTGGCATCACTATGAGGGGCAGAAGGAGCCCAAATATACACTGGAGTTGGCCTCAGGAGCCCAAAAATTGGATGAATCACACCCTGGAGTTGGCAGGAGTTGACAGTAGCAGCAGCAGGAGCCCAAATATACACTGGAGTTGGCTTCAGGAGCCCAAAAATTGGATGAATCACACCCTGGAGTTGGCAGAAGTTGGCAGCAGCAGCAGCAGGAGCCCAAATATACACTGGAGTTGGCTTCAGGAGCCCAAAAATTGGATGAATCACACCCTGGAGTTGGCAGAAGTTGGCAGCAGCAGCAGCAGCAGGAGCCCAAATATACACTGGAGTTGGCCTCAGGAGCCCAAAAATTGGATGAATCACACCCTGGAGTTGGCAGGAGTTGACAGTAGCAGCAGCAGCAGGAGCCCAAATATACACTGGAGTTGGCCTCAGGAGCCCAAAAATTGGATGAATCACACCCTGGAGTTGGCAGAAGTTGGCAGCAGCAGCAGCAGGAGCCCAAATATACACTGGAGTTGGCCTCAGGAGCCCAAAAATTGGATGAATCACACCCTGGAGTTGGCAGAAGTTGGCAGCAGCAGCAGCAGGAGCCCAAATATACACTGGAGTTGGCCTCAGGAGCCCAAAAATTGGATGAATCACACCCTGGAGTTGGCAGAAGTTGGCAGCAGCAGCAGCAGCAGGAGCCCAAATATACACTGGAGTTGGCCTCAGGAGCCCAAAAATTGGATGAATCACACCCTGGAGTTGGCAGGAGTTGACAGTAGCAGCAGCAGGAGCCCAAATATACACTGGAGTTGGCTTCAGGAGCCCAAAAATTGGATGAATCACACCCTGGAGTTGGCAGGAGTTGACAGTAGCAGCAGCAGGAGCCCAAATATACACTGGAGTTGGCCTCAGGAGCCCAAAAATTGGATGAATCACACCCTGGAGTTGGCAGGAGTTGACAGCAGCAGCAGCAGGAGCCCAAATATACACTGGAGTTGGCTTCAGGAGCCCAAAAATTGGATGAATCACACCCTGGAGTTGGCAGAAGTTGGCAGCAGCAGCAGCAGGAGCCCAAATATACACTGGAGTTGGCCTCAGGAGCCCAAAAATTGGATGAATCACACCCTGGAGTTGGCAGGAGTTGACAGTAGCAGCAGCAGGAGCCCAAATATACACTGGAGATGGCTTCAGGAGCCCAAAAATTGGATGAATCACACCCTGGAGTTGGCAGAAGTTGGCAGCAGCAGCAGGAGCCCAAATATACACTGGAGTTGGCTTCAGGAGCCCAAAAATTGGATGAATCACACCCTGGAGTTGGCAGGAGTTGACAGTAGCAGCAGCAGGAGCCCAAATATACACTGGAGTTGGCTTCAGGAGCCCAAAAATTGGATGAATCACACCCTGGAGTTGGCAGAAGTTGGCAGCAGCAGCAGCAGGAGCCCAAATATACACTGGAGTTGGCCTCAGGAGCCCAAAAATTGGATGAATCACACCCTGGAGTTGGCAGGAGTTGACAGTAGCAGCAGCAGGAGCCCAAATATACACTGGAGTTGGCTTCAGGAGCCCAAAAATTGGATGAATCACACCCTGGAGTTGGCAGAAGTTGGCAGCAGCAGCAGCAGCAGGAGCCCAAATATACACTGGAGTTGGCCTCAGGAGCCCAAAAATTGGATGAATCACACCCTGGAGTTGGCAGGAGTTGACAGTAGCAGCAGCAGGAGCCCAAATATACACTGGAGTTGGCTTCAGGAGCCCAAAAATTGGATGAATCACACCCTGGAGTTGGCAGAAGTTGGCAGCAGCAGCAGCAGGAGCCCAAATATACACTGGAGTTGGCCTCAGGAGCCCAAAAATTGGATGAATCACACCCTGGAGTTGGCAGGAGTTGACAGTAGCAGCAGCAGGAGCCCAAACATTACTTCAAAGAGACCCTGGGGTTGGCTTCAGGAGCCCAAAAATTGGATGAATCACACCCTGGAGTTGGCAGAAGTTGGCAGCAGCAGCAGCAGGAGCCCAAGCATTACTTTAAAGAGACCCTGGGGTTGGCTTCAGGAGCCCAACAATTGGATGAATCACACCCTGGAGTTGGCAGCAGCAGGAGCCCAAATATACACTGGAGTTGGCTTCAGGAGCCCAAAAATTGGATGAATCACACCCTGGAGTTGGCAGAAGTTGGCAGCAGCAGCAGCAGGAGCCCAAATATACACTGGAGTTGGCTTCAGGAGCCCAAAAATTGGATGAATCACACCCTGGAGTTGGCAGGAGTTGACAGTAGCAGCAGCAGGAGCCCAAATATACACTGGAGTTGGCTTCAGGAGCCCAAAAATTGGATGAATCACACCCTGGAGTTGGCAGAAGTTGGCAGCAGCAGCAGCAGGAGCCCAAATATACACTGGAGTTGGCCTCAGGAGCCCAAAAATTGGATGAATCACACCCTGGAGTTGGCAGAAGTTGGCAGCAGCAGCAGCAGGAGCCCAAATATACACTGGAGTTGGCCTCAGGAGCCCAAAAATTGGATGAATCACACCCTGGAGTTGGCAGAAGTTGGCAGCAGCAGCAGCAGGAGCCCAAATATACACTGGAGTTGGCCTCAGGAGCCCAAAAATTGGATGAATCACACCCTGGAGTTGGCAGGAGTTGACAGCAGCAGCAGCAGGAGCCCAAATATACACTGGAGTTGGCTTCAGGAGCCCAAAAATTGGATGAATCACACCCTGGAGTTGGCAGAAGTTGGCAGCAGCAGCAGCAGGAGCCCAAATATACACTGGAGTTGGCCTCAGGAGCCCAAAAATTGGATGAATCACACCCTGGAGTTGGCAGAAGTTGGCAGCAGCAGCAGGAGCCCAAATATACACTGGAGTTGGCTTCAGGAGCCCAAAAATTGGATGAATCACACCCTGGAGTTGGCAGAAGTTGGCAGCAGCAGCAGCAGGAGCCCAAATATACACTGGAGTTGGCCTCAGGAGCCCAAAAATTGGATGAATCACACCCTGGAGTTGGCAGAAGTTGGCAGCAGCAGCAGCAGCAGGAGCCCAAATATACACTGGAGTTGGCCTCAGGAGCCCAAAAATTGGATGAATCACACCCTGGAGTTGGCAGGAGTTGACAGTAGCAGCAGCAGGAGCCCAAATATACACTGGA
The DNA here is from genome assembly GCA_027917425.1 of Gastrophryne carolinensis. NCBI lineage: Eukaryota > Metazoa > Chordata > Amphibia > Anura > Microhylidae > Gastrophryne > Gastrophryne carolinensis. The sequence continues at coordinate 38,841,069 of CM051241.1, forward strand.
GTTGGCTTCAGGAGCCCAAAAATTGGATGAATCACACCCTGGAGTTGGCAGAAGTTGGCAGCAGCAGCAGCAGGAGCCCAAATATACACTGGAGTTGGCTTCAGGAGCCCAAAAATTGGATGAATCACACCCTGGAGTTGGCAGGAGTTGACAGTAGCAGCAGCAGGAGCCCAAAAAATGGCCTAAAGACATAAATATGTTTTGCACCATTTGGAAAGTGTAAAACGTGGCACCATGCTGAATCTAGTCGCATGCATCAGGCATTGGTGGGTGGAAATCCTGGCTGATCCATCCCTGATTCATTTTGACAAAGGTGAGTCTCTCCACATTTTTAGTTGACAGACGAGTTCTCCTCGCCGTAACTATGGCCCCCGCCGCACTAAACACCCGCTCAGATGGCACGCTACTTGCCGGGCAGGACAGCTTTTCCAGGGCAAACTCTGCTAGTTGCGGCCACAAATCAAGTTTGGCTGCCCAGAAGTCCAGCGGATCCTCAAGGTGTGTTGGCATGGTCATGTCAAAGTATGACATGACCTGCTGGTTCAGGTCCTGCTCCAGGTCTTCCTGCTGCTCATGAGTAGCCTCACTATGCGGGTGTAGAAAGCTACTCATTAGCCACTGAAGACTGAGGCTGCTGCTGCTGATGGAGCTTCTGCTGCTGCTCCTGCCAACCCCCCCAGCGGCCATGGCAGTGGAAGGTGAGCGCAGAGGTCCCCTCGAGTCAGACCTGCGAGAGTATGGACCATGGCGCAGATAGGCATCGGCCAACTGCCTACGTAGAATGTCTTTGTAGTAGTTGAGTTTGTCCTCCCTCTCGGTGGGTTTAAAAAATGCCCCCATTTTGTGCCGGAAGCGAGGGTCCAATAAGGTGGACAGCCAGAAGTCATCCCGCCGACAGATGGAAACAATTCTGGGGTCACTACGCAAGCACGTGAGCATGCTTCGTGCCATTTGCGCAAGTGACTCGGATGGACTACCTGTCTCCATCTCCACTGCATACTGCCACGGTGTGCCCGGGTCCTCTGTCTCGCCTTCCTCAAAAACCTCTAGCTCCTCTGGCTGCTCCTGCTCCTCCTCTCCTGTCCGCTGACTAGATAAACCAGCCATTTCGCCAAGCCTAAACTGTGTTTCGCTGGGCAACTCCTCCTCCTCCTCTTCCTCCTCCTCCAGTTCAGCTCCAGCGGGGTTCATGTGGCCGTAAGATGTAAACGCCATGTCTCCAGTGCCCTGACCAGCCATGGTTTCCAACATGTGCTGTAGTACATGAAGCAGTGGAATCACGTCGTTCATCCCGTAATCCTGCCGACTGACAAATAAAGTGGCATCCTCAAAGGGCCTGAGCAAACGGCAGGTGTCACGTATGAGCTGCCACTGGTTGACATTGAAGTTACACAGGGGAGTCCCCCTATCTGCTTGGATCATCAGGAAATCCGTGATGGCTTTTCTCTGTTCATATAATCGGTCCAACATGTGAAGGGTGGAATTCCAACGGGTGGAAACATCGCAAATCAGACTATGTTGGGGGATACCATTCTGACGCTGTAGCTCAAGAAGGGTGTGTTTGGCGGTGTAGGAGTGGCTGAAGTGCATGCAAAGTTTCCGTGAAGTTGTTAGGATGTCCTGCAGATGGGGGGAACACTTCAGAAACCGCTTGACAACCAGATTGAAGACGTGAGCCATGCAGGGGGCATGGGTCAGGCTTCCTTGGCGCAGCCCAGACAAAATGTTCTTCCCATTGTCGGTAACCATGATTCCCATTTTAAGTTTTCTCGGAGTAAGCCATGTTTGGATTTCCTGATGAATACATTTAAGCAGTTCCTCCCCTGTGTGACCCCGTTCGCCAAGACAAACCATGTGAAGCACTGCGTGACACCTCCGTGCCCTGCACACATGGTAGACTGGAGGGGCACTGAGACTTGAGCCTACAGTGGAGGGTGAGGAGATGGCGGAGGATGAGGAGGCCGAGTCGCACGGTGTCACAGGCCCAATGGGCAGAGAGCGCGGAGGCCGAAGCGGCGTGACCTGTCCAAGTTGCTGCTGCAAAGGGACCACATTCACCCAGTGGGCCGTAAACGACATGTACTGCCCCTGACCGTAGTTACAGCTCCAGATGTCGGCGCTGCCATGTATTTTGCTACACACCGACAGGCTCAAGGACTGGCCCACCTTCTGTTCAACAAAAGTGTGCAGCGCTGGTACTGCCTTCTTGGCAAAGAAATGACGGCTTGGGACTCTCCACCTCGGCTCGGCACAAGCCATCAGTTCTCTGAAAGGTGCAGATTCCACCACCTGAAAAGGGAGCGACTGCAGCACCAGCAACTTGGACAGGAGCACATTCAGCTTCTGCGCCGTAGGATGAGTGGGCGCATACTGCTGTCTCTTGGACATGGCTTCGCTGATGGATTGCTGGCGGGATGCATGACTTGGAGGAGGAGGAGGAGGAGGAGCAGGAGCGACAGAGGATGGGTATGACGCACAGCTGCCTTCGGCTGAGGTGCTGGAGCCTTGGCTGGCAGAAATTGGGAGCTCACTTGGTGAGGAAGCAGACTGGACCACCCCTTGGGAGCCTCGGTTCTCCCAGGTCGTTTTATGGTGACGCATCATATGTTGACGCAGGGCCGTGGTGCCAACATTTGGACCCTGGCCACGCTTCACCTTTTGCCTACATATCTTGCATGTGGCCATGTTACCCTCCTGCGGATGCCTCAGGAAAAACTGCCACACTGCCGAGTAGCTACTTTTCCCACCCCCTGGCCTCACTGATTCACTGCTGCTGTTGCCAACTCCAGGAACCCCTGCTCCACTACCTCCCGATAAGGTAGACTGCCGCACAGCAGGTGCTCTACCCCGGCCCCGGCCCCGGCCGGCTCCAGCCTTTGGAATTGTGCCCCCATGCTGACTGCTACCACCTTGCTGCCTCAGCTGCTGACTCCGGGGCAACCTGCGCCCCTCTTCTCCTGATGATGACGATGAAGCCCCTTCATCACCCGGCTCCCAAGTGCGATCGGCTTCATCGTCATCATCATCATCATCACCGAGTTGTGGCTGTACGTCACTGATGTTCGTGGATTCGTCAACAGTGTCTGGCGCAGGAGCTGGAACGCTCGCAGCACCCACGACACTGTCCACATCACTATTTGTCTGCCTAGCTAAAGAAGCAACCTCCATTTCTTGGCTGGGCAGTAGCTGCTGACTGTCCTCCTGTATCTGATCGTCCTCCTCACTAAAGAGTGGAGCTGAACCCAAAGCATAGGATACGTCGCTGGGGGAGGGAACGGCGTAGGACAGAGGCAATGGGAGGACAGGGACTGCTCTCGGGGCATGCCAACTCAGGGTTGTGTCAGAGGAACCTACCGACCCTAGACTGGGGGTCTCAGATGTAAGTTGTGATGATGTTGTTGATGAGCGCGTCAGCCAATCTACCACGGCAGATGCGTTACTGGTGGAGACCCGACCGCTAGCAGATACTGGCAGATTAGGTCTCTCAGCGTGACTCCTGCTGCTACTGGCCCCCAGTCTGATGCGAGCTCTGCCTGCGGAATCTTGGCCTCTGCCACTCCTCTTTTCACTTCCAGGCACTTGTCTGCCCGACATAGTCTAACTGGCGTGGTAGTAGGTGATATTTAAAAAAACCCCGGGCAGCGGTGGGTCTATATGAAACAGAATATAATGCACACCAAAAGTGAGCAGTAACACTCAGCCTCCAACAGGCCTGCTTAGTGTAAATAAGAGAGCTGCTTAGTGTAAATAAAGAGGGGTATGCTATGTTACAGAATGGGATGCCTCAACAGAAGTGCACCTGGCAGGCAGCAGTAAGCCTATGCCCAGCAAAAGTGTCTTATAATATAAATATAATAAGAGCAAATGCTTATATGGTCTTAAACAGAGGCTGCTGTAGTCACAGAATGGGATGCCCTGGGCAGGAATGGACCTGGCAGGGTCCAGTAGTGCTTTGCCCAGCAAAAGTGTCTTTATCAGGCTAATTTCAAATATGATAAGAGCAAATGCTTATATGGTCTTAAACAGAGGCTGCTTTAGTCACAGAATGGGATGCCCTGGGCAGGAATGGACCTGGCAGGGTCCAGTAGTGCTTTGCCCAGCAAAAGTGTCTTTATCAGGCTAATTTCAAATATGATAAGAGCAAATGCTTATATGGTCTTAAACAGAGGCTGCTTTAGTCACAGAATGGGATGCCCTGGGCAGGAATGGACCTGGCAGGGTCCAGTAGTGCTTTGCCCAGCAAAAGTGTCTTTATCAGGCTAATTTCAAATATGATAAGAGCAAATGCGTATATGGTCTTAAACAGAGGCTGCTTTAGTCACAGAATGGGATGCCCTGGGCAGGAATGGACCTGGCAGGGTACAGTAGTGCTTTGCCCAGCAAAAGTGTCTTTATCAGGCCTAATTTCAAATATGATAAGAGCAAATGCTTATATGGTCTTAAACAGAGGCTGCTTTAGTCACAGAATGGGATGCCCTGGGCAGGAATCGACCTGGCAGGGTCCAGTAGTGCTTTGCCCAGCAAAAGTGTCTTTATCAGGCCTAATTTCAAATATGATAAGAGCAAATGCTTATATGGTCTTAAACAGAGGCTGCTTTAGTCACAGAATGGGATGCCCTGGGCAGGAATGGACCTGGCAGGGTACAGTAGTGCTTTGCCCAGCAAAAGTGTCTTTATCAGGCTAATTTCAAATATGATAAGAGCAAATGCTTATATGGTCTTAAACAGAGGCTGCTTTAGTCACAGAATGGGATGCCCTGGGCAGGAATGGACCTGGCAGGGTCCAGTAGTGCTTTGCCCAGCAAAAGTGTCTTTATCAGGCTAATTTCAAATATGATAAGAGCAAATGCTTATATGGTCTTAAACAGAGGCTGCTTTAGTCACAGAATGGGATGCCCTGGGCAGGAATGGACCTGGCAGGGTACAGTAGTGCTTTGCCCAGCAAAAGTGTCTTTATCAGGCCTAATTTCAAATATGATAAGAGCAAATGCTTATATGGTCTTAAACAGAGGCTGCTTTAGTCACAGAATGGGATGCCCCAACAGGAATCGACCTGGCAGGGTCCAGTAGTGCTTTGCCCAGCAAAAGTGTCTTTATCAGGCCTAATTTCAAATATGATAAGAGCAAATGCTTATATGGTCTTAAACAGAGGCTGCTTTAGTCACAGAATGGGATGCCCTGGGCAGGAATGGACCTGGCATGGTACAGTAGTGCTTTGCCCAGCAAAAGTGTCTTTATCAGGCTAATTTCAAATATGATAAGAGCAAATGCTTATATGGTCTTAAACAGAGGCTGCTGTAGTCACAGAATGGGATGCCCTGGGCAGGAATGGACCTGGCAGGGTACAGTAGTGCTTTGCCCAGCAAAAGTGTCTTTATCAGGCTAATTTCAAATATGATAAGAGCAAATGCTTATATGGTCTTAAACAGAGGCTGCTGTAGTCACAGAATGGGATGCCCTGGGCAGGAATGGACCTGGCAGGGTCCAGTAGTGCTTTGCCCAGCAAAAGTGTCTTTATCAGGCTAATTTCAAATATGATAAGAGCAAATGCTTATATGGTCTTAAACAGAGGCTGCTGTAGTCACAGAATGGGATGCCCTGGGCAGGAATGGACCTGGCAGGGTCCAGTAGTGGTTTGCCCAGCAAAAGTGTCTTTATCAGGCTAATTTCAAATATGATAAGAGCAAATGCTTATATGGTCTTAAACAGAGGCTGCTTTAGTCACAGAATGGGATGCCCTGGGCAGGAATGGACCTGGCAGGGTACAGTAGTGCTTTGCCCAGCAAAAGTGTCTTTATCAGGCTAATTTCAAATATGATAAGAGCAAATGCTTATATGGTCTTAAACAGAGGCTGCTTTAGTCACAGAATGGGATGCCCTGGGCAGGAATGGACCTGGCAGGGTACAGTAGTGCTTTGCCCAGCAAAAGTGTCTTTATCAGGCCTAATTTCAAATATGATAAGAGCAAATGCTTATATGGTCTTAAACAGAGGCTGCTTTAGTCACAGAATGGGATGCCCCAACAGGAATCGACCTGGCAGGGTCCAGTAGTGCTTTGCCCAGCAAAAGTGTCTTTATCAGGCCTAATTTCAAATATGATAAGAGCAAATGCTTATATGGTCTTAAACAGAGGCTGCTTTAGTCACAGAATGGGATGCCCTGGGCAGGAATCGACCTGGCAGGGTCCAGTAGTGCTTTGCCCAGCAAAAGTGTCTTTATCAGGCCTAATTTCAAATATGATAAGAGCAAATGCTTATATGGTCTTAAACAGAGGCTGCTTTAGTCACAGAATGGGATGCCCTGGGCAGGAATGGACCTGGCAGGGTACAGTAGTGCTTTGCCCAGCAAAAGTGTCTTTATCAGGCTAATTTCAAATATGATAAGAGCAAATGCTTATATGGTCTTAAACAGAGGCTGCTTTAGTCACAGAATGGGATGCCCTGGGCAGGAATGGACCTGGCAGGGTCCAGTAGTGCTTTGCCCAGCAAAAGTGTCTTTATCAGGCTAATTTCAAATATGATAAGAGCAAATGCTTATATGGTCTAAAACAGAGGCTGCTTTAGTCACAGAATGGGATGCCCTGGGCAGGAATGGACCTGGCAGGGTACAGTAGTGCTTTGCCCAGCAAAAGTGTCTTTATCAGGCCTAATTTCAAATATGATAAGAGCAAATGCTTATATGGTCTTAAACAGAGGCTGCTTTAGTCACAGAATGGGATGCCCTGGGCAGGAATCGACCTGGCAGGGTCCAGTAGTGCTTTGCCCAGCAAAAGTGTCTTTATCAGGCCTAATTTCAAATATGATAAGAGCAAATGCTTATATGGTCTTAAACAGAGGCTGCTTTAGTCACAGAATGGGATGCCCTGGGCAGGAATGGACCTGGCAGGGTCCAGTAGTGCTTTGCCCAGCAAAAGTGTCTTTATCAGGCTAATTTCAAATATGATAAGAGCAAATGCTTATATGGTCTTAAACAGAGGCTGCTGTAGTCACAGAATGGGATGCCCTGGGCAGGAATGGACCTGGCAGGGTCCAGTAGTGCTTTGCCCAGCAAAAGTGTCTTTATCAGGCTAATTTCAAATATGATAAGAGCAAATGCTTATATGGTCTTAAACAGAGGCTGCTGTAGTCACAGAATGGGATGCCCTGGGCAGGAATGGACCTGGCAGGGTCCAGTAGTGCTTTGCCCAGCAAAAGTGTCTTTATCAGGCTAATTTCAAATATGATAAGAGCAAATGCTTATATGGTCTTAAACAGAGGCTGCTTTAGTCACAGAATGGGATGCCCTGGGCAGGAATGGACCTGGCAGGGTCCAGTAGTGCTTTGCCCAGCAAAAGTGTCTTTATCAGGCTAATTTCAAATATGATAAGAGCAAATGCTTATATGGTCTTAAACAGAGGCTGCTTTAGTCACAGAATGGGATGCCCTGGGCAGGAATGGACCTGGCAGGGTCCAGTAGTGCTTTGCCCAGCAAAAGTGTCTTTATCAGGCTAATTTCAAATATGATAAGAGCAAATGCTTATATGGTCTTAAACAGAGGCTGCTTTAGTCACAGAATGGGATGCCCTGGGCAGGAATGGACCTGGCAGGGTACAGTAGTGCTTTGCCCAGCAAAAGTGTCTTTATCAGGCCTAATTTCAAATATGATAAGAGCAAATGCTTATATGGTCTTAAACAGAGGCTGCTTTAGTCACAGAATGGGATGCCCCAACAGGAATCGACCTGGCAGGGTCCAGTAGTGCTTTGCCCAGCAAAAGTGTCTTTATCAGGCCTAATTTCAAATATGATAAGAGCAAATGCTTATATGGTCTTAAACAGAGGCTGCTTTAGTCACAGAATGGGATGCCCTGGGCAGGAATGGACCTGGCAGGGTACAGTAGTGCTTTGCCCAGCAAAAGTGTCTTTATCAGGCTAATTTCAAATATGATAAGAGCAAATGCTTATATGGTCTTAAACAGAGGCTGCTGTAGTCACAGAATGGGATGCCCTGGGCAGGAATGGACCTGGCAGGGTCCAGTAGTGCTTTGCCCAGCAAAAGTGTCTTTATCAGGCTAATTTCAAATATGATAAGAGCAAATGCTTATATGGTCTTAAACAGAGGCTGCTTTAGTCACAGAATGGGATGCCCTGGGCAGGAATGGACCTGGCAGGGTCCAGTAGTGCTTTGCCCAGCAAAAGTGTCTTTATCAGGCCTAATTTCAAATATGATAAGAGCAAATGCTTATATGGTCTTAAACAGAGGCTGCTTTAGTCACAGAATGGGATGCCCTGGGCAGGAATGGACCTGGCAGGGTCCAGTAGTGCTTTGCCCAGCAAAAGTGTCTTTATCAGGCTAATTTCAAATATGATAAGAGCAAATGCTTATATGGTCTTAAACAGAGGCTGCTGTAGTCACAGAATGGGATGCCCTGGGCAGGAATGGACCTGGCAGGGTCCAGTAGTGCTTTGCCCAGCAAAAGTGTCTTTATCAGGCTAATTTCAAATATGATAAGAACAAATGCTTATATGGTCTTAAACAGAGGCTGCTGTAGTCACAGAATGGGATGCCCTGGGCAGGAATGGACCTGGCAGGGTCCAGTAGTGCTTTGCCCAGCAAAAGTGTCTTTATCAGGCTAATTTCAAATATGATAAGAGCAAATGCTTATATGGTCTTAAACAGAGGCTGCTGTAGTCACAGAATGGGATGCCCTGGGCAGGAATGGACCTGGCAGGGTCCAGTAGTGCTTTGCCCAGCAAAAGTGTCTTTATCAGGCTAATTTCAAATATGATAAGAGCAAATGCTTATATGGTCTTAAACAGAGGCTGCTGTAGTCACAGAATGGGATGCCCTGGGCAGGAATGGACCTGGCAGGGTCCAGTAGTGCTTTGCCCAGCAAAAGTGTCTTTATCAGGCTAATTTCAAATATGATAAGAGCAAATGCTTATATGGTCTTAAACAGAGGCTGCTTTAGTCACAGAATGGGATGCCCTGGGCAGGAATGGACCTGGCAGGGTCCAGTAGTGCTTTGCCCAGCAAAAGTGTCTTTATCAGGCTAATTTCAAATATGATAAGAGCAAATGCTTATATGGTCTTAAACAGAGGCTGCTTTAGTCACAGAATGGGATGCCCTGGGCAGGAATGGACCTGGCAGGGTACAGTAGTGCTTTGCCCAGCAAAAGTGTCTTTATCAGGCTAATTTCAAATATGATAAGAGCAAATGCTTATATGGTCTTAAACAGAGGCTGCTTTAGTCACAGAATGGGATGCCCTGGGCAGGAATGGACCTGGCAGGGTCCAGTAGTGCTTTGCCCAGCAAAAGTGTCTTTATCAGGCTAATTTCAAATATGATAAGAGCAAATGCTTATATGGTCTTAAACAGAGGCTGCTTTAGTCACAGAATGGGATGCCCTGGGCAGGAATGGACCTGGCAGGGTCCAGTAGTGCTTTGCCCAGCAAAAGTGTCTTTATCAGGCTAATTTCAAATATGATAAGAGCAAATGCTTATATGGTCTTAAACAGAGGCTGCTTTAGTCACAGAATGGGATGCCCTGGGCAGGAATGGACCTGGCAGGGTACAGTAGTGCTTTGCCCAGCAAAAGTGTCTTTATCAGGCCTAATTTCAAATATGATAAGAGCAAATGCTTATATGGTCTTAAACAGAGGCTGCTTTAGTCACAGAATGGGATGCCCCAACAGGAATCGACCTGGCAGGGTCCAGTAGTGCTTTGCCCAGCAAAAGTGTCTTTATCAGGCCTAATTTCAAATATGATAAGAGCAAATGCTTATATGGTCTTAAACAGAGGCTGCTTTAGTCACAGAATGGGATGCCCTGGGCAGGAATGGACCTGGCAGGGTACAGTAGTGCTTTGCCCAGCAAAAGTGTCTTTATCAGGCTAATTTCAAATATGATAAGAGCAAATGCTTATATGGTCTTAAACAGAGGCTGCTGTAGTCACAGAATGGGATGCCCTGGGCAGGAATGGACCTGGCAGGGTCCAGTAGTGCTTTGCCCAGCAAAAGTGTCTTTATCAGGCTAATTTCAAATATGATAAGAGCAAATGCTTATATGGTCTTAAACAGAGGCTGCTTTAGTCACAGAATGGGATGCCCTGGGCAGGAATGGACCTGGCAGGGTACAGTAGTGCTTTGCCCAGCAAAAGTGTCTTTATCAGGCTAATTTCAAATATGATAAGAGCAAATGCTTATATGGTCTTAAACAGAGGCTGCTTTAGTCACAGAATGGGATGCCCTGGGCAGGAATGGACCTGGCAGGGTACAGTAGTGCTTTGCCCAGCAAAAGTGTCTTTATCAGGCCTAATTTCAAATATGATAAGAGCAAATGCTTATATGGTCTTAAACAGAGGCTGCTTTAGTCACAGAATGGGATGCCCTGGGCAGGAATCGACCTGGCAGGGTCCAGTAGTGCTTTGCCCAGCAAAAGTGTCTTTATCAGGCCTAATTTCAAATATGATAAGAGCAAATGCTTATATGGTCTTAAACAGAGGCTGCTTTAGTCACAGAATGGGATGCCCTGGGCAGGAATGGACCTGGCAGGGTACAGTAGTGCTTTGCCCAGCAAAAGTGTCTTTATCAGGCCTAATTTCAAATATGATAAGAGCAAATGCTTATATGGTCTTAAACAGAGGCTGCTTTAGTCACAGAATGGGATGCCCTGGGCAGGAATCGACCTGGCAGGGTCCAGTAGTGCTTTGCCCAGCAAAAGTGTCTTTATCAGGCTAATTTCAAATATGATAAGAGCAAATGCTTATATGGTCTTAAACAGAGGCTGCTTTAGTCACAGAATGGGATGCCTCACAGCAGACTTAAGATCAGTTCAGTATATATGCACAGTTAGTTACTATAAGCAGCCTGAAAACGCTAACAAAGGCTGGATGAAAAAAAAAAATCTCCCTGTCACAGCCTCCGTTTTTCCTACCTTTCCCTGGCTTTCTGTCTGTCTCCTGTCTGTCTCCTGTCTGTCTCCTGCCTGTCTCCTGCCTGTCTCCAGCCTGTCCCTGTCTGTCCCTGCCTGTCTAAGTGCCTCAGCTACACAGCGTTCTGTCTGTCACAAATGCAATAGAGAAATGAGGAAAAGCAAGATGGCCGTCGTTAAATACCGCTGTGTGACGTCACCGGGCTTGCTGGCTGCTGATAGGCTGCATGTGACTGCCCCAGCTTGCACTGGCGCGGGATAGATGTCCAGACATGTCCCGTCCGCCATCTTAGAATGCCTGTAAATGTAAATGAATGGATGTTAAAGGAAAACTTCGAGTGATCGAATCGCGGGGAAATTCGGATTCGATCCGAATCGAATTTTTCCTGAAATTCGGATCGAATCCGGGTTCGTCCGGATCGATTCGCTCATCCCTACTTACAATCTAAATGATGAGAGTGGAGACAAGAGGTTGGGTCACAAAGAGTATCTACTAAGAAGGGTCACAAGACTATAAATGGTTTGGGTAGGCAGAGATGGTAAGCTTGTCTAAATAGATGGGTTTTGAGGGTGTTTTTGAATGTTGGAGATTGTTGAATTGTATGTGGGAGGGCTTTGCAAAGGAGTGGAGTGCCAAGAGTGGGTGGAGGTTATCAGGACTGAGGAGAGGATAAGGTCACGGGCCAATCGGAGATTGCGTCTGGGTTGGTATCTTTGGACTAGCAATGAAATGTAGGAAGAGACATGGCTGTAGATGGCTGATTTGTTGGTTAGGGTTAAGATTTTGAATTAAATTATTTCAGATATTGGCAGCCAGTGTATGGATTGGCAGAGAGGGGCAGCGCCCAAAAAGCGAGCGGAGAGGTGGCTGAGAATAGACAGGAGAAGTGTCAGTCTGTTAGCTGGTAGACCACAGAGGAGTGTGTTGCAGTATTCAAGATGGGAGATAATCAGGAGTTAATACGATGCCTGACCACATCCCAGATGGAGGACGCTTGTGGTTGCTCCTGATTTGTTCTTAAAGTCAACCAAAACCAGACAAGATGTCTAAATTGTTTAATGCCCACGCCTGGTGCCCCTGATTTGGGCTGTTGCTTAATATACTTGCCTCACCAGTGGATCCTCTGAGCATATGGCGGTGCCTTCTCTCACATCCTTCTAGGTCTGTTAAATGAATTTCTGGTGTGGCCACACACAGCCAGAGAGGGGGGGGTGACAATAATTATAATATGGTTTATAAATACAGCAAATGTTGAGATTTGTTGTTCTACAGAATTTTATTCCTAAAAGACTCCAGGGTCCAGGAAGATCTGGACAATACCACCATTCATGCCTGGAACTAGCGACCCACTCCTGGTGTAGTAGGCCAAAATAACCCCTTACTAGATTTAACCCAGGTATAGTTTGGCCCTGCCCAGTGTATACCCCAGGGGCAGTGGGGCACCTGTAATGAGGCCATGTAAGGCAGCCTCCTCTGGCGTCACTGCATTATCTCATTAGTGGTTCAGTGGAGATACATTTACAAACTGTACTATTTTTAAGTCAATCATTGTAGGCTTAGTGGCCTAAGGGGTTCACCACAGACAGCAGAGAGGCCAAGTTCACCCTCAGGCCAAACCAGACCCGGGGGAGTAAAATAGCCTAGAACAAACTATACCCCTCCAAGTCAGAATATATTCATCAAACTATACCCCCCCCCCAGGCCAGAATATATACATCTAATGTGGAAACCAAAAGGTTTTGTGACGGGTGGCACCAACTCAATTATGTGATATTTGTGGTGCACTGCTCTGAAGCACTCAATACACAATCTACCACAAAAGAGGATGCCCCAGAATCCCCCCTTCCCCTTCTCTCTCTTCCCCAGCTGGGGTGGAGGGACGCGCCGCACATGTGACACGTGATGAATTGCGAAAGTCTGCGCTCCACGTTGGAGCGCAGATGACCCTTTCCTGCCTGGGGAGACCGATGCACTTCCGCCCGGAGTGCGTCGGTCCGTGCATCGGCGGGGAGACTCGGGAGTGGAAATGGTGGAAGTATATAAGGGGCCTTGGGAATGCCCTACTATGATTGGCCTTGAAAATGAGACCCGTGGCTGGTCTCGAAACACGTAGGTGCCCACAGGGGGGTTGCTGCATCCAGTCCCAGGATACGTAAGCAAGATAGCACTGTGTATTTACTGTGTCTTTTCTTATGCACTTTATGATGGTTATTGGGTTCAGGAAATCTTTTAGCATGTGAGATATTAGCGATAGATGCACTTATTTAGCACTAAGCACTATGTATGTAAATAGATTTATTGTAATTATAAGATTATTGTTTATATTTATTTATTGGCACAGAATATTAATGTATGGAGGATACAATGAAATTTAGATGCAGTGCCTCCCAGTGGTTGATAATACTTACAGCAGGCATATGATTTTTAAAGTTTTTTATGGTGTTGTTAATATGTTATAATAATAAAAATATTGTCTTCCACATAACGTGAGTACAAGTGTCAGACTCGGTAGGCATAGGGGAAGGGGGGATTCTGGGGCATCCCCTTTTGTGGTAGATTGTGTAATGTGGAAACCAGGTATAGTCTGACCCAGGTCAGAGTATACCCTGGGGGGGGGGGGTAAACTAGCCTAGGCCAGACTATATCCCTCCGAACCATAATGTTATCACTTCACTTTAAAGGCTTTTGTGAAAGGTCACCAATTCCAGGTATGAATAGTGGTGTTGTCCAGATCTTCCTGGACCAGTTCTGTAGCACAATGAATCCCAACATGTCCTGTATATATAGGTATTATTATATGATATCATTATTGTAATTAAGGCACAGAGAGATTACAGCTAACTTATATGGCATTTTATTCCCATAATCATGCCCAAACCAGCTAATTTTTTCGCAAAACCCAATTATTCTTTTTAAAACACTTCAGCCTAGATAATAAACAACCCTTGGTTTCTCATTTTCCACGTAATGTTTGCGGCTAAGAGATATTTCTATATCTTCATATAACGAAAGCAGAAAATGCATTTCTGTTGGGAAAAAAGCCCCATAAATCTGGGCAAGGGGTAGGTGGCTATAAGAACAACTGATGTTATGGTAATTCTGGCTATAATACATGGATGTTATTGGCTAGAGAAGAGCCTTTAAAACTTCAAGCGTTCCATTCTTTGTGGTTTGTTACAGTTTTATTGTAGTGAAATATGTTCATTTTAGCAGTGGAAAATTAACTTAAGTCAACAATATAATAGCAATAGAATGCTGTGCTACAGAGAGCAATTTTCAAATGATATGCTACACAAATAAAGCTTCCAGACATTTTGTTTTATGTATTAGAACACCCCACAAATCTGATGGAAAACAGATTCGGCGACTGATATTTCAGCTTTTATGCCGCATTACAGTGGATTTATCTCCTCAGCGGCTCATTGTAACTATTGATTGATTTTTAAATTACACTAAAGCAATCAGTAAATACCACCCAATCAACTCTTAAAAACATACCGGAGATTAGACAATTTAGGGTAATCAATGAAAATATTCTGTGATTTGTCTGCACTCAATTTGGCTCGTAAATTACAAGGCATAACTTGCTAGAGACTAAGACATAAAACAAGGGACGTGACAAGTAGCTGGAGAAATAAAAAAAAAAAGTAAGAAATAGATAAGGCTTGGAGGGAATGCAGTTGTGTTTCACTTTCATGCAGCCTAACTGCTCCTATGTTCCAGGAGATGGCCTACTTTGATTAATTAATTACTAGGATTGTCCATCTGACCAAACTATGATTGCCACTGGAAGGAAACAGACCCATAAAAAGAGGCTATTATAAAATATTTAAAGGGGCTGCCAAGAAAAAAAAGCAATACACCTCGTTTGGTCCAATGTACTGAAAATACCCTTTTCAAGCTCGAGTCCTGTGCGTCAGGATTTCTCAGTGTGACCAGTTAAAAATGCGATTAACTACAGTTAGGAGGATTAGATCTCAGAGGAGTAGGCCCCAAGAGAGACCTCGATTATTTGGTTATTTATCAGTTTAAATTTGATTTTTCTTACATTACTTTGGAGGATCAATCATCGTTGTTGTGATAGAGCCTAGACTAGGGGATTCTAACCAGTGGTATTAGTACTACTGAAGGTACTCAAGCTCCTCTATGGTGGTTCTCAAGGCCACTGGAGGTGAAAGTGGGGGGAACTGACAAGCTATTGCTCCAATAGTATGTACCAGGTGGCCAAATAACAAGCTGCATTGGCAGCTATGGTAAGAGAGCTTACAATGTTGGTCAGTATAGCACCTCCACCCATCCAGGAAGTTTAAATTAGTAGTGGTACTTGAGGTAATTGCAAATTGGGATGTAGAGAGATCACCTCCAGAGGGGATAACAGTTCCCATAAATTATAGATGTAATGTAAGTTGGATAAAAGTTACTCCTGACAAACAGAAACCAACCAGAACCAGAAAGATATGCAGTAGTTACATATTTAGCATCTGGAACATGTGCCACACATGACTGGGTGTGGTCAGGAGAGTTCGAGTGGAAGTAGTAGATACAATCCTAAAATTTGAGGGAGCCATGTCTTAGTTCTGAGGGGTTTGGGACCAGAAGAATGAGAGCCATCAGACACAAAAGAAGCTGACCAGAGAAGATTCATTGCAGCCCTAGAGAACTGGGAAAAGAGTGATATACCAGTTCACAAGGCTGGGGGGATGGCAAGTCACCTGCGCTTGCGGGTGACTTGCCATTAACCCCTGGCACCCCCATTACTTGCCTCCCCAAAGGCCAGGGGGGGAGCAGAAGAGCCCGTGGCCACGGGCTATGCGGACTTGTAGCCTGCAGGGCCAGGGGCCACAAAAGCTGGCCCCTGTGCCCTTTTTCTACAAGGCCCTGCATAGCTGGTCCCGGGCTCGTTACTATGGGTAAGGGGGACCCCATGTCATTTTTTTTGGGATTTTTAAGGGTTTTTCAGTTAGGGGGGTCTCCTGGGCAGGAACAGGGGGCTACCGATAAATATGTGGTACCGTTCTAATCGGTAGAAATGGGGCTTTCACATGCAATATGGTTTTCCCTAATAAAATACATTTTTTATTTAAAATAAAGGAGGCAATTTAAAAAAAATGTAATTTATTTTTTTTTTTTACTTAATAATATTGTAAAAAACAGAATAAAATTTACAAACAAGACATTTCATGTTAAAGCTTAAACTCTGCTGCAAAAAATATATATATATAATTTTCCTGAAAATTCCAGCAAAATTGTCGCAAAACATGGCGCAAAATGGGGAAAAATGACCTGTCAACAGAGACAGGTGACAAAATCTCAAGTAGGCTGGCAATTAAAAGGGTTAATAGTACCTATGCATGTTGGGTATTGTTCTGTTCGGGGGACCTTGCGCTTTCAGACTTAGCTTGTTTTTTCTTGTTTGCATATTTATATTTTAGGAAAAGGTGTTTTTTATTCAGCTTTTTTATACATTTTTTAGGGAAACCCTGCGCAACCAAAGAATTCTTTGAGGGATCAATTCCAGAAAGATGAGCCCACTACAACAAGCTGGGTACGCTTAGAAAGCTTAACATGTGTACTTTCAGGGAATATATGGTTTATGGGGAATATTCCAAATGTAAAGGGTTTTTTTGGTTGAAAAATCGCAAGGTGCGCACTTTGTCTGCAGAGCTGAAATTTTCAAGAAAAATTACCGTTATGCGCATGCTTTACTTTGGGGTGTTTGGCAACTCTTCCCTTGACAGTAGCTATGCATGTTGGGTATCGTTCTGTTCGGGGGGTGTTGCTTTTTCAGAGTATACTTGTTTTTTCTTGTTTGTATATAGTTTTTTTAGGAAAATGTGGCTTTGATTCTGCTTTTTTATCCTTTTTTTAGGGAAACTCTTTGCAACCAAAGAATACATTGAGGGATTACTTCAAGAAAACTGTGGCCACATCAACAAGCCTGGTACATCTAGAAAGCTTGAGGTGTGTACTTCCAGAGAATATATAGTTTGTGGGGGGTATTTCAAATGTAAAGGTTGTGTTACTGGAAAAACTGCAAGGTGCACATAGCGCATATCACAGTTGTATTTTATCTGAAAATCCCCTAAAGCTCTGTTTCAGTTTGGGGTAGTCTCTTGGAAAGGATGTCTACCAATACATATGTGGTACTGCTGTAACCGGGAGAAATTGGGATTTCACACGCAATAAGATTTTATTGACAAACTTACATTTTTTATTACAAAAAACACTACAAATTGTAAAAAATAGATTTTTTTTTATTTTTTGCACATATTTCACCCAAAAATATTGAGAGTACACCTAAAAATGACAAACAAGACATTTCATGTTAAAGCTCAGACTATGCTGAAAAAAACAATATATCATTTTCCTGGGAAATCCCTGGAAATCCCTTCAAAAATCCCATTTGAACATGGGGAGCGCAAAATAGTGCAAAATGGTCTGGCAACAAAGGGTGACAAAAACTCCAGGTAGGCCAGCACTTAAAGGGTTAAGCGGAACTTCGGCCATATGGCCTTGGGCTTTTTAACTTTCAGCAAAGACAGCCCTGGGCCCCATATAAACACATACTGCAGTCCTTGGAGTATGTTCTTCATTCACTCCGATGCCCTTGCATCTGAGAGAGCCTCTCATGCATGCGCAGTTGCTGTGCTTCACACTGAGTCATGCCCATGCTGTGCAGCTGCTCAGCGCACTCGAGGCTGGGTGTGTCCCTCCATTCAAGAGAGAGAGTGTCTGGCCCCTCCCAGACATTCATCAAAGGGGCCAGCTTTCCACTTTTCACCACTGAGTGGTGAATAAAATACTGTTGAGGGGCGCGTGAGGTGGTTGACGGCCTGATCGAGTAGCTCTGACCATCATAACCCCGTTGCAGCAGTTTGCTTTCTCACACCACATTGTAACAAGCATGGATCACTCACAGAATGCAGCCAGGACCCCCAGGAATATGGGAACGCAGCTGGAGAAAAGGATTCCTGAGCTTTTCAGCTCCCAGTAACTGGACTCCAATATGCTGGAGATTAGCTCCCAGGTGGGGAGAGACTCAGAAGATGACAGCCTCATACATGAGAGTGGACTTACAGAGTATATCAGGCAGTTCTCGACATGCTTGGACCTCTCACAGATTGCAAATGACATCAAATCGTCCAAAGCGGACGCGCACGCAGACATTGGTAATGAAATGCGGGGCCTAGCCTCACACCTGTACAGAGTAAAGGAGGCAGAGATCACGCATGAGAAGTCCATCCACGCGCTATAGGAGACAGTTCAATGCATAACAGACACCTGATTACAATGCAGAGAAACCTCAAGGATGTGGAAAATCGGGGCCACTGCAGCAATATCAGGATGAGAGGCTTACTGGCGCTCATGGTGCCTGAGCAGCTAAAAGAAGCGCTGGCAGCCATCTTTAACGATCTCCTCGACAGGCCTAGGGAATTACCCATAGACTTTGTCAGAGCACACCGAGTTTTGAAACCCGGAGGCACAGCGGACTTACTGCCCAGGGGCGTGATCTGCTGCCTGCTAATTTTCATCCTCAAAGAGGAAATACTGAGAAAGCGAGAGCACAAATGGAGATAAAATTTCACGAAAACTAAATTTTCCTCTCCCAGGATTTCTCATCTATCACACTACAACAATGCAGAGCCTGGAGACCAAGAGACCAAGATTATACACTCAGAGACCACAAAATCCCATACAGAGAGAGTCTGGAGGTTTCCTTTTTCCTGGTGGCCACTAGAGATGGAAGATCGGTGAGCCTGAGATTTCCTGATGAAGTGGAGGACTTTTGTCACACCTTGAGGATTCCTACCACAACTTTGCTGGAGTGGCTTATAGACTTTGACATTGGTTTTCAGAAAAATCAACTCAAGGAAAGATCGAGGAGATAGGAACCCCTTTCACTGCGCAGAACCACATCTCGCAGGAGAAGAGGAGGCTAGCAGGGCTCAACGTGCAGTGAGTGTACAGATACTTTTCGACCATCGCACTCAGGAAAGCGATAAGTTAAACATAGAGTTTTGATGTACTTATTTAAGGTTTAGCTGCTCTTTAAATCTTTATTGCAACCTCATCATATAGGGTCTATATAGAAATGCTGATGTATGCTACTATTCGTTTTTTTAGTGATAGGAGAAATTATGCTTGGCATAGTCTGGGGCTTGGTATCAGGATAAAAATGTTTCAGTCCAACCCAAAGCCTCCGGAGGTCTCTGCAATATGCAACATAGAGGGGGCTGTCTTTCACGACGAAATTACGCACTTGATGTGCACCTTAACTCTACTTAGTGCTGCCTATTGACAAACAACCACAAAGCCCAGTGTATCCCCTCAGTGCTTTCTATTTGCCCCTCCTCCCATGTAAGACCCCAATAAGACACCGAATGAGCTACAAAAGCAACAGTCAGCTCTCAAGGCCCTAGGCCTACTTACGTATGTATCACAAGAGGGGACACCATGGCCTCATGCAGCTGAATCACTGCCAACAAATACAGTTTGGAGGCAAGATTAATGTGTATTGTATTGTAAGAATACCACTATAGAAGCCGATGCTGGGGGAGTATTAAAGGGATATCTCCAAGTGTCTATCTATTTGCTGGTTGTGTTAACAATTAGCTCTCTGCACCCCCCTGGCTCCATAGAGGGATGCCCAGGCCTTGGCGCTTACACATTTTTGTAGTGCCTACTGACATGTCCATGTTCCATGCCCTGCCAGAAACTTACAGGATGACGCTTGGGATTATCTGATGCAGGCCCGGGTGATTGTTGAAGGTGGTACAGAGATGCACAGATATTATTTTTATTGATGCAGTGTAGTGTTGAGACATGGGCCTGGACTGCAATACAATTAATGCCTCTGGAGACTCTGGGTCCTCCATCTAAGGAACTCTCATAGCCTTCCTTCAGAATCTTGCTATTCCTGGCAAAAGTTTATGTGGTCGGGGAACGCGGAGCTGAGCACCTCATTACCCATCTGGAAGTGGTGACAGTGAAGCCATGCTCTGGAGGAGATTCTACCCCCTGCTGATCTTTGGGAGTCACATGCTCATCAGTTGCGCTCAAGGATAGCCTTGATGTTCCTATTCGCAACATCCTGATTTCTGGGATTTCCCCCACAGTAGAGGCAGGGGACGTTGTTAGTAGCTGCCTAGCCTATTACCTGCCTTCTCTTCCTTAAGGAGGGTGCAGATGTGAGTTATAAGTCCCCCTCTTTGTATATAGTTACATTACCCCAGAACCCATGTTGGGGATGACCAGGTAAACTTTCACCCTTCCATCTCTCGTCTGAGACATATTTAATCTCTTTTCATCTCTTCGCCCCTCAATCAGTCTTCTATTTGTCTCTACTTTGACCCCCACTTGCCCTTTTCTCGGCTTCTTATACTCTTTTAGTGCGATCTCATCTAGCTCACTTCTTTCCCCACTTTTCTCAGCCCTCTCTCCTCTGGTCGTTGCCTCTGGTCACTGCAGGATAACACCGATTAATGTGAATGGTCTGAATAATCCAGGGACGAGATCAATAGTCCTAAGGGAATTGCATAGACTAAAAGCACAGATTGTTATGCGTCAGGAGACTCACGACCCTCACAATAGTTCTCCAGGGCTTCAGAGAAAAATGTGCCCTCTTCAATGGCATGCTATCTCTCCTAAAGGCAAAATAAAAGGGGTCTCCATTCTCATTAGTAAAGATGCTCCATTTCAATTCTCAGAAGTGGTTACTGATCCAGAGGGCAGGTACGTCTTCATACTCAGTAGTACCCCAATCACACTGGCGAATATGTATGTGCCTAACACGGAAGAACTAGACTTAGATCCACTATGAATAAATGTTCAATCAGGTATGACTGTTCTAGGGGGTGATCTTAATTGCACCCTTAACCCCTTTCGAGATACCTCAAATGCTCACTCCACCATACCCTTTAGAACTTTAAAGCAAATCAAAAAGCAATTTGAGGACCTAAATTTGATAGACTTTTGGTGCCTTACCCACCCAAAAGACAAAGATTAAACTTTTTATTCAGTCCCACATAATAGGATAGATTATCTCTTCGTTTCACAATGTGATCTAGAATGTATAGCGCATACGGACGTTAAAAAATATAGCGATCACAAATCATGCACTGGTTTCGATCTCCTTCTTTCTGCCCTCTTCACTGCAGTCCTGGAGCTGAAAATTAAATCCTGATATTCTTAAAGATAAGGTAATTACATCTAAGCTCAAAATGGAACAGAAATGCTTTTTTAGGGAAAATACATTTACTGAGGTATCATCCATGACTGTGTGGGAGTCACACTAATGCTCCATTAACAGGCTTCTCATTGCAGAGGGCTCAAAACTAAAGTGGGAAAAGCAATCGGTGCTCAATAACCTCTTCAAACAAATACACCAACTTGAACTGCAGCATAAAAGGTCGCTATTAGAAAAACACATGTCAGCCTTAACTGAAGTGCCACAAAAATTACTCTCCCTGCTCGAATACAGAACCCGCAGGGCCTTCGCACTGAGAAATAGTGTTTTTTATGAGTTCAAAAACAAGAGTGGTGCTCAGAGCACAAAAAGCCAAAACGCATGCCTGCCAAAGCAGGCAGTATCTCATAGCAGTTTCGCAAGTACTTCAAATCACTGTATAACCTGCCTAATCAGACTAAAGACGATATCTATTGCCACCAGATGCCAGACTTTCTGGAATCAGCCAGAATTTGGTTGGAAAGAGCCAAAATGGCAAAATTATCCCAACAAGTAATAGAGGAACTAGACAGAGAGGGAATTCTTAGCCACCCTCAAGCAGACAAAGCCATGAAAGGCCCCCGGGCCTGATGGCGATACTACACAGTATTATAGAACCTTTTCGGGTCTTCTTGCACCCCACTTAGTTTGGGCCCTTGAAGCAACTGCGCCTCCTCCCTGCCTCGACGCTTGAGGCACATATCATGGTGTTATCCAAGGAGGGGAAGGATCCCACACAATGCCAAAATTATAAATCACCCATTTCTGATGTCAAGTTGTAAGCAAAAATATTAGCAAATAGATTTCTCACTGATTGGAAAAGACCAGGTGGGTTTTGTCCCTGGAAGAAAGGCTAGGGACAATACTATTAAGGCGATCAATTTACATCTATGGACCAAATCACAGAGAGATTGGATGTTTCTTTCAACCGATGCAGAAAAGGCCTTTGACAGAGTGGGGTGGGGATGGATGGAAACACATAGCCTTAAGCCAAAGATGTGGAATAGAGTTTCAGCACTAAACTTGAACCCAACTGCTAGGGTTAAAGTAAATGACACGCTTTCTGACCCTTTTAAGAATAGCAATGGCACCAGGCAGCGGTGCCCACTATCCCCATTCATATTCGCCCTGACCCTAGAACCATTCATTATCAGAGTTCAACTGTTGCAAGATATTCATGGGATCGAGATTGGAGGATGAGAATAAAAAGTGGCGGCATTCACTGATGACATGCTATTTTTCATCACTTAACCTGTTATCTCAGTGCTGGTGATTATTAATGTGTCATTATCACAAAGGGAAATGAAACACTTGGAGAAGTTGTTTCCATTAGAGTGGCATTCAAAATATCTAAAATCTTGGATTGGTTGAACAGCAGTCCTAAAAATGACCCTTATGCCCAAATGGCTATATTTAATGCAATCCATCCAAATGCAGCTACCCACGGGCTATAACCTCGAAGACTTTGCCACTCTGCCTTATGTAGACTCAAAAGAGCGAGAGGAATGGGGGCCCCGGAGATGGCCAAGTATCACAAAGCATGTCTACTAGCCTGGGTGGGGGACTGGAATGTGAATGCACATACAAAGGAGTGGGTGAGTATTGAAAACTCATTCAGCCATATAGCATTGCATAGTTTGCCCTGGATAACAGATAACAAATTCAAAACTCCCTTGCGAGACCATATGTTAATAATCCCCTTGCTGATGCCGTTGAAAGCAGCAACACATCACACCCCTTTGGCCACCATTCCAGGCCCCCTAACACTCCTTAGAAACAACTCAAATTCCCCCCGGGACGAACTAGACCCCTCACCCCTTCTGAACCTCCGAATCTTGTAGTAAAAAATTTCATTAAAGCAAACACTGTTTTAACCAGATCTGCGATCCCTAGTAGCCCCCAATGTGACATTCAGTGCTAGTCATGGTTATTACAGATTAGACATCTTATAACTTCTGCAAAGCGGTCACTAAACTTCTTTAACAACCTTACTGATTTGAGAAGATGTGTAATTCTCTTACCCAACAAACCCATGTAGTTTCACCAGTATACAGAATTGCAGACCAGAATCAATCTATTCTCACAGATCACAAGAGGAAATGGGAGAAAGATTTCGACCTTCCTTTTACTTACCAGGAGTGGTTGAACATATGCATTATGGCATATAAATGTTCAATAAGCTCTATCATTAAATAGCTAAACTCCAAAATTTATCCTGATGGAACAGAACACCGGATGTGATCCACAAAATGCTTCCACACATTCCTAATATATGTTGGAGGTGCTCCTCTGCCACGGGAAACATCCTTCACATCTGGTGGCACTGCACTGCAGTTCCATAGCTCATATGGAGATTTGTTTGTAGCTCTACCTAGCAGTCTGTTTTGAAGATAGCAAGCTGTCATAGGGGCTTCTCCCTAAATTGTTGTAGGTAGATTTGTATCAAACAGCACTTTCACAGAGCGAGCAGTTCTTTCTTTCTGCAACACTGTTTTGTTCTGGGTTGTATGCAACGGCAGTCTGGAAAACAATTACTCTTTCCCTTTAACCCTTCTAGTGCCAGCAACGTAGCTGCCACTCCAACTATTAAACGGACGCATGCCTCAAAAAGAGTTCAGCCACCAATGCAAAAATAAGGGGAGCTAACGGAGGTTGCCGTTGACCTTTACCCTGCCCTGGGGTTTAGAGTATAGTTCCAAGATGTAACTAAGCTCCCTATCCTTCAATCCTATATGCCTCACTACCTCAAATGAAAAAGCCCAATCAATGCGATCTTTTCTGGGGTTGGGACCGACATCCTACACCCACACCCTGTCTTGCTTGCCTCACTTGTCGGACCCCCTATTTTCTAGGTGGCCTTAATTCTCAGCCAGAACTCCCCAGCAAGACAAAAAGAACATTCAATAACATAGTTCTGCATGAGGGCTCACCTTCTCTGTTGGGCATCCACTTTCCTAGGAAGTTCTGGCTGAAGAACCGGCTGCCACCTCCAATGCCAAATTCATCCTGGCGTTGGGCTTAAAATCTTATCGGTCTGTGATGAATGTCTGCAAAGACAAAAGACAATCCAACTGTTACTTACGGCATTTTCTGGATTGGCCTAGGTTAGGTCCACATGTACACTAACCTTCACTTTAAATTCATGTCTCTTATATTTGAGCAGACGCATGACACTTCTCATAACCAGCATGTGCCTAGGCATCTCCAAAATGCTCACAGCTCGCCAAGCTGACAGTACTAGCAAATAGGAGATGCTGACACACCTAGGCCAAGTGGCACACCCAGCTCTCCCCTCCACTAGTACTGTCGGATTGCGCTCCCTGACACAGCTCTGCAACCTTGTGGCCCCACCTCTGCAAAACGACAGTATTGGCGAATAGGAGTCGTTGACGCACCTAGGCCAGGTGGCACACCCAGCTCTCCCTTCCGCCATTACTGGCAGATTGTAAGGACTCAGGGCTCTCTCCTGTCTGTGCCTGGTACAGTCTCTCTCTACATACACACATCTTTGGGCCCAGGTGGCCAGTGCATGTGCTGGCCTGTTTAAAAAAACTCAGATGTTGAAAAATTATCCACCCACTTGTGTATAAAAGCACATACCTGACATCAGGCCTTTGATGGCAGTGCTTACAGGTCTTACTATGCCAAAGCATAGACAGCACCACAGCCTCCAGAGCCTGGCAGACAAGCAAGACTGAGGAAGCTGCAGCACCCGGCCAAGACACCGCAGCCCCAGACCAAGGCCCCACCCACAGGCACTCCCCTGTTGCCAGCGACAGTACCCACTCTGAGCGGGTCATACACAGCAGGGTGAGCCAGCAGCAGTGGGAAACCCACACCCAGGGCTCCCGCCTCAGCCTACCCCATGCCACCCACTGGTCTGACCACCAAAGCCCAGTGCGAACCCCACTGCGGCGCCCCCTGCGGAACACACTGCAGAGCACAAGCCAGATCAGCAGAGCCACAGCCAGGGCTGATCGTTCCCAGGCCAGTAATCTGCCAACCACTCAGCAGACCCCAGCATCAGGCTACAGCTGGACAGGGTCTATTTGGGGTGCCAGACAGGCGCAGGCCACCCCACTGTACAGTCACTTTCTCTGGAGGCCTGCATAATCTCTCTCCAGCACAGCAAAGCCTCCCTCCATGCAAAATGGTCCCAAATGGGACCAAATGGTGGAGTCAAACCAAAACAACTCCAGCATGCTGGCCCTCATGGAGGCCAGGCACCAAACATCAAAGGAAAATAAAAGAGAATTCAACCAAATGCTGGCGAATAGATTGTCCAGCATGGCTCTGTGAGCCCAACTATGGATGCCCAGGAACCTAGGGAGCTGCATCAGGGGTTGTCTCCTCCACATATGCCGCCACCCTCTACATCAAGGTGAAGTCGTTAAGGGCAATGCACGCCAGAATGATCTTCACTACTTTATCGGGTTTATACTGCAGCACACCCCCTGTATGACCTAGGCAATGGGATTTTAATAGTCCAAAGGCCCACTCTACTACTGCCCAGGGGCAGGGGTGGGCCCAGCTATATGACTCCTGTGCCGGTGTCTGTGGCCTTAACAAAATAAAATAAAAAATAGAGCTACTAGTAAGGGGAACCACTAAGGCAAATGGGCTAAAAACACCACCTACCACAATAAAACTAAACATGAGGAGATAGGGGCCCACAATTGTAAGCAGGAACAGATTTATATGGGCATTACACAGACAGTTTTCAATTAAATACAAAGTTAAGGCACAATGCAAGGACCTAGTTAAACTAGGAACACGGAAAATGGGGACTGAAAATAGGCACATGAATGCAGAGGGAGTGCAGAGGGAGGGCAGGAAGACAAATAGGCAACCACAAGAAACTACAAACAAGATAAACTATGGGGCACATGATAACTACATACATACAGTGTAAATGCAAGGCTAACAACACCGAACAACTACAAGAATACACACACCTACCCAGAAGCCAACCACCAATCAGCTTGCCACTCTCAAAACATTTGTATAAGCTGTAACTGCACAAGATGAATGCGTCTTGGTACGATCCTGCAAAGCTGGCCAAGACTCTGAAGAAGTGCAAATCCAGTGCCCTGAGGCATTGCAAAAAGGAGAAAATGCTCAGGTTAATACACTAGCAGCAATACATATACTCCTGAGCTGCAGGGCGAACCAGCGTCACTCATGTACAATCAATGGCATCCATGAAACTTATTCGCACTGTTGAAAAACCCAAGCTCACTGCGCTCCAGACTGACATGATGTCAGGAAAAGAGATCTATTTCTCCTGCAGGACAGATATACCATCAAGAAGTTTAGTCAGGGCGCAGCTCAGCGAAGGAGCCATTCGCTAAAAATTGAAGAAAGCCAACCAATTTGGTCAAACCCCCAATTGCATGCTCCTTTCTCTTGGTGGGGGCCAACCATGGCTACAGCACTGAGTAAAGCTTCTCAAGAAAAAGACAGTTCAGTCGAGTCAATTTGAACACCTGCTGATCAGGCATCTGATCGATGTTCAGGTGACGGCTGGTATGCCTAATCTTTTAAAGGTATTACAGCCCCCCACTGCTGCAGACACTTGTACTCTTCACTGAACTCATCCATCATAACCGTGTATGGCCAAGAAGCAGGACCAATGAGCACCTAAACATACCAAAACATATACTCTTGATCCATAGGGGGAACCAGTGCCACATTTGTACAATCAATGGTGCTCATGACACTTGGCATATTCGCACTGCTGAAAAAACCCAACCTCGCCACTTTCCAGGCTGCCATGCTGTCAGGAAAAGAGATGTATTTCTCCTGCACGACAGACATGCCTTCGAGAAATGTAGTCAGGGCGCGACTCAACGAAGGCTGAGACATGCCAACAGGCAGTGACCCAAGCCTCTGAAAGGAGCCATTCGCTATAAATATAAGGCAGCAAACCGATTTGGTCATACCAGCAATCGCATGCCAACCATGGCTGCAGCTCTGAGTAAAGCTTCTCAAGAAAAAAGCGGCTCATATGTCTAAATTCTGGAAAGTACATGGTTAACAGCCCTCCACTGCTGCAGATTCTTGTACTCTTCACAGAACTCGACAAGGAGCACCATTGTAAGCGTGTATGGGCGTAATTGGGCAATTGAAACCTACCATTTTTATAGGCCTGAAAACTGCCAAATTAGGGCTCAGAATCATATGCAAGTACAGGCCAAACCCGTAATCTCATGCAGATGAGAACACAAAAACTCGTCTTCAGCCCTATTAATACAGTGAACGCAAACCGCAAAGTCCCCAAAAAAAGGCAACTCGGACAAAAAAACAGGGCCCATATTCGAAACCCGGAAAAATTGAAAAATCTGCGACTTTGACGTCATTCCCGCATGCAGGAATGCATACGGGAGAGGCTCTGAATCAGTTCAACTTTCTTTGCAGTTTAGCTGATAAAGTTCACCTTTAAAGTGAACCATCACCCAGGGGTGATCGGCCCGGGAATCTATAAGATTCCCGGGCCGATCACCTCCCTCACCGCGGGGCATCCGAGATTGGGATGTCCCACGGGGTGAAACCCCCCCAAAAGCCCAAAAAAACCTTACCTTATCGGCGACGGATCAGCCGCCGCCGCCTCCCGCGCGCCCCTCTAGCAGTGCCCGCGCCTGCCTTTTGTGAATGGCCGGCGCGGGCGCGCGCCCTGTAAGAGGGACGCGCGGGAGGCGGCGGCGGCCGCTTGTCCGTCGCCGAAAAGGTACGTTTTTTGGGGCTTTTGGGGGGGTTTCACACAGCGGGGCATCCTGATCTCGGATACCCCGCTGAAGTGGACCAACACCCAGGATAGTGAAAATCCTGGGTGTTGGTCCACTTTAATTTTCCCTTCTGTTAGAGGGTATCTCTCCTTTGAAATTATGCAGCTGCCATCATTAAAACTAACTACATTCAATGAGCTTTTTCAATGACAAAAGATTACTTTCAAGACTGAGAACATATAACACATATTTTACTGGGATCTTTCTGGTTTGCGAGGGGGAAATGGGACAGTGGAAAAAACATTCCCCACACCATATGAAGTCATATAGTGACCATTAGTTAAGATAACTATTTCTGACCTGCTTTTATGGAGGTTAGAGAAAATGTTTTTGTTGTTTGTCATATGGCTGGTTGCACCTGAGTCTATACACCATGCATTCCTTGCAGCTGTGCCAGTGTTTAAATGCAGTTTTGATACGTTCATCAGCTTCAATACATTCAGGAGCATCAGCTTCCTCCAATGCAGACTTAACCCTTTGCTGAACTTTCTGTTTCGGAGGATGACTTATTCTAGCTGTAGTTTTATTTAGGTGCCCTTGCTTTTTACACACAAAACATTCACAGGTTTCCTTTAGATACTTCTTATTCTTCAGATAAATCCTGTGTCTGTAATGTTGCCTCTGTTCTGGATTGATTAATTTGGCCTAGAGACCCTGCTTTTCTCTTGTACTCATCAACAAGTTTGCGTTTCACATATTCTAGTGTGAGTTCATATCTGGCCGGGCATCTAGTGCAGTGACAAGTGTGTCATAACTTTCTGGAAGACCACTTAGTAGAAGTGCAGCAACAAGAAAATGCTTCATTTCTTCCCCAATGCCTTTTAGGTGCTCCACAATCTCTAGGGTGTCTCTTATATAGTCCTGCATATTCTGGCTCTCACTTAAATCGATATAGTTATCTCATGAGATATAGCTTATTGCTGAGGTTTGATCTTTCATGCACTTTCTGTAACTCATCCCACATGTCCTTTGCATTTGCCCATTATGCCGAGGGAATAGTGCTTTCTGATCCTTCTCTAGCCAATCATCTGGTAATGGATGAGGCATAGGCTCCTGAGTAAATGTTCATGTACCTTCTCTTATCAGTAGCATCTTGACCTTGAATTTCCGGGATTGGTAGTTCTGGTTAGTCAGTTATGGCACCATGAATGTGACAGGATTGCTGTTAGTGGACATCTTGTTTGTTTCTCACACTTCTCTGATTTACTGTTGCTCCTCTGGGTTATTCCAACTCATAACCTGTTGGCAGCGAATTTTACACAAACACTCCTCCAGCGTGCAGGAACAAAGGCTGTTTATTCAGCAACCATCAGGAAAGTAAATGTGATGGAGAAAAAGCTAACAGCTCCTTTCTGTTAGCAGGTTAAACACACTATGCATACAGTCACATAGTCTGTTTTCATTTAAACTAACTTTATCAACAGCATAACAAGCAGACAGTCACATACAGGATGTAGTTGTTGCATTAAAGCCATTCCAACAGTCAGAGACCATCAAGACACTCCATACTAGCCTCTTTGGGGGCTGTCTGCAAGGAGGACTACAGCTAACAGTAACTGACATACACTTTATCTGCTCTATTGTGATTGTACCCGCCACTTGCTTTTGCCTATTTGGACCTGTATATCTATATGCTCATTATATATGTTTTGTTTGTCTAGTGTGCCCTTAGGCGATTAAATATACTTTAATCTTGAGATGTTCTCTTATCTTGATCCATGAACTCACACGTCTGTGCTTCTGGTTTTATGGTTACATGCTACCGGGGCTGGATTCTGGCAGTTTTATCAGACAGGGCTCGCTTCACTGATGTTCATGAAAGGGCCCCTCAGCCTATCAAGGTTGTGAGAAGGCACTCTATCACTGCCCATGCTGCCATAAGTCTTTGTGGACTAAGGGTGTCTGTGTACAACTGTGCCAAGCTGACCTCCCGTACCCTCTAGGGGTTTTGAAACATCAGACTGGTAAAGCTAAAGAGTCCATACTCCACAAACCCACCAGTCACAGGGACCTCAGACAGGCTCACAAGGTATAATCCTTCACAGCAGGAATCAGTACAATGGGTTTGGGAGGAGATTTAACAGTGAGCCACCTACCCAGGTAGTCATTTTGGGGCCTCACTTGAAGGATTCCTGATCAGGAATGGGAATAGTTAATAGGAATGTGGTGAAAAGTAAGTAAAAGGCCTGGGAATTAATGATTTGGATAAAAGAATGTTGATGCGGTAGCAGGCAACAAGCACATGGAGGAGGCTGCTAGAACACTTGTTAGGGGGGAGGAAGCTGCAGGGAGCACCCAACAATCATCAGTGGTGAAGGATGTCATAAAATCTAGAGGAGAGCCTGCAGGGATCACCCTGCCAGGTAATTTGGAGGGGTGAAGAACAGAGAAGGGATTTTGAGTCCAAACTTTTAATCTTAGGAATTTACAAGTATTAATATATGGAACTGAAACATAGTCGCAAGCCAGTATGTGGAGAGACCCATGTTAGGCTTAATATAGGGGGGCTAAAGAGACCAAAAAACCCTCTACTTAGGTAAAGGAAAAGAGTGGCTTTCCTAGAACGGAAAGTATTTGCACAGTACCCAGTCCAAGGACAGATAGCATTACCCATCTACCCTTGCAGTAGGCGGAGCTATGCAAATCATCTCTTTACGTCTCTGTGCCATCCAAGGCCCTTAGAACCGCTAAGGATTAGCTTTAATTTTTATATAGCCAGACACATCCAACTAGTGGACACGTGTTTCGAGCTTTAGGCTCTCATCAGCACTAGGGCGGATGCCTCTTGCTGTATGGGGGGTGAGACTTGGTGAGTACCAAAACATAGTCGCAAGCCAGTATGTGGAGAGACCCATGTTAGGCTTAATATAGGGGGGCTAAAGAGACCAAAAAACCCTCTACTTAGGTAAAGGAAGAGAGTGGCTTTCCTAGAACGGAAAGTATTTGCACAGTACCCAGTCCAAGGACAGTTAGCATTACCCATCTACCCTTGCAGTATATGGAACTGCAAAGACTGAAGTATCTGTGTCGCCATCCTGTATTCTCTGTCCGGGTCATGTGGGTTTCTGAGGAATATCAGAGGGTCAATTTATGGTGCCTATAAATAATCATGTGTTTTATTTATTGCTATGGCATGGTGCAGCTCAGGCAATAAAAAAAAATGGAAACCATATATACATGTTATCCATTCATGCCACAGTAAATTCCTAGCATGTATGCAATATAAACAACAAATCTGATTCTGATTTCAGTCAGCATTTACAATGACTGAACTACAACCAGCAACCAACAAACAGAAGAACGCACAAAACACAAGAAGAATAGAATAATAATGATAATATTAAAGGGTTTGTCCAGGCAAAATAAAAAAAACAACTTTTTGTCTAGCGCAGTTCCACAGCCTGTACCGGATGTTGCACCATGAGTGTAGAACAAGCACCTTGGTCTTCTATGGTCCAAAATAGTGGCTGTGACTGGTTTACGTCCCCTGAAGCAGGGCCACTCCATTCATTGTAATAGAGGAGGCTGTGCCAAGGTGGAACCATATGGAAGCCATTGCAATGAATGGAGTGGGAGTGCTGCAGGGCATAAACCATTCACATCTTCATCTGCATTCTTGGACCAGAGAGGACCAACAGGGCATCCATTCTCCCTTGAAAAACAGCTGGTCCAGGTGGTTAAGCTGCATTAAGGCTGTGTTTATGCCTATGCAATCCCTTCAATATCAATAAGATACTGTGATACTGTGTTATGACAATTCATAATGTTGTTGACAGCTCCATTTATCTGGTGTCCCAGACCTGGTTGTGCCACTTAGAAACCAGTGTTTCATCCTTCTGCTTCATCTAAAATCAAAATCTATAAAAAACATTTGTCTTGGGCTGACACACAGAGGTAATGGTGTAAAATTGAATAATATAAGGGCCAAATGCAGAGAGCAGAGACTTTTAACAAAGGCATTGTAGGATCTCCCGTCCAAACGATGCAACTGGTACGTTGCTGGTGAATGTCTAAGAAAAATGGCTGACAAAGTGACCGGCCTCAACACATTTTACTTTATCATGGTAAATAACTAAAAGGGCAAACTAATTAATCACAGAACTTACTAAAAGTGCTTTTTATTTTACCATTTAGCATGCGAGAAGGATCATTGTCTTTAATGTACATAGCGAGCCACTACATGATTCATTCCATTATGTATTATGAAATTAGTTTCTTCGTGATCTAGCTGAAGATCATTAACCCCGACTAATCTCAAAGTCATACATTATGTCCCATATTACCTCATGTTACAGAAAAAAAACAAGCACTTTCTTTTAAGAAACATTGTGCCAAATCAATTTTTAAAAGGGGCGCTGACAAGCATCATGGGGTTTTTACATTGCAAATTATTCATCATCGGGGCGAGCGCTTAACCACAGAGATTTCTGCAGGGCACAAAGCACAGCTGACTTGCCATCAGGTCAAATCACATTTAAACTCTACGTTCAGCAATCTTTCTTTCACAGATTGGATCTAAAAGCAAAAACTTCATAAATTACTACTGGCGGTAGCTTTCCTAGTACACAAGTAGTCTAGACCGGGTAAAGGGAGGAATCCAAAATAATTATAATTATATAATTAAACCTATAAGGCAGAGAAAGGAGAAAAATGACAACGGCCTAAGACAACATTGTCAATGGAAAAGTATTAGGCACTGTCGCAACACCCTTCGGCGGGTTTGTTGTCCCTTTATGGACAACTAAGAGTGAAACTTTTTACAAGGTATGTGCACAAATTGTATTTTCCCTGTCAAGCTGTCCATACAAGGAAACCAATTAATTGTGATTGGGATGTACAAAAGCAGTGCCCAACAGGGAGGGACACCCCACCAGTGAGAATTAAAGCACAAAATAGAAAAGTGTGATAAGTGCCAAAAAGACTATAAAAGCTATGGTGCAGAACTTTAGAAACTCTGAAACTTCTGCATGAAGCATCTTTCTTCTGAATACCGCATCTGTGGAATGCTTAAACATCCACCTCAAATATGTGACGTTTGGATAGATGATCAGATGGCAGCCTGAAAACCTGATCCCCAGAAAAAAAAACTAGTGCTGAGAGGTTCTAGATGTACCTACAGCTCTGGTACCTGAAAAAAATTAGATTCTTTTACACTTAGCCGAACAGGCCTGGGGAATGGCCTGCCCGATCCAACAACTAAAAGTGGACAGAGCAGATTTGGTAGCCTATAAGTATAGGAGAAATAGGAGCAATTGATCCACACCAGATGAAGGGTTCACCAAGTTCAGTTATAGATTTTTGCTGAAGAAGTCTTCCTGGCTTGATAGAAAGTGGCTACTACTCGAGTGGACAGCCCCTTATTCTGCTGTATTTGGGATTGAATCGCCTCTCCATCAAAGACAGTGACCCCGGATCGGAATAAAACTGGGGGCCTTGTGACAGTATATCTGGTCTGTTTGGAAGCTGAAGAGGAGGTTTGCTGTCTAGCCTGACCACATCTGCAGACCAAGTTCGCTTTGCCAGTGTGTAGTGACCGAGGAGTTTCCTTTTTTGGGCAGTTTCTCTGTGGGTCTGTCACCAGGCTTGTTTCTGCCAGCATCAGACTCAAGGCACTGAATCTCAGCCACTAATTCAGCCTGAAGATAAACCCAAGTCCCTGCTGGACAAAACTTGGAAACAGGGACCAGCAGGAGAGCAGGATGAGTAGGCTTTTGTGTCTGGGGGAGACAGAGTGATTTGACTGGGGTACTTCAGGATCAGTAAAGATACCCTGCAGGCGTAGTATGGACACAGTGCGCTTGCTGGAAGAAATGTGTGTAATGACAGTCAAAAGAAACAAAGGAGGGGTGGCAGCCGCTCAGACCATTTTATAACTAACCTGGGAGGTGCACGTTAGCAGGGCAATTAGAATACAAAAGTCTTAAGGGAGCAACAGCACTCAAACCAGTTAGCTTGCTGACCAACCTACCTGCTGACCTACCCTCCTTTGTGGTCTAGGCTGTATTGCAAGGTCTTTGACCCTTCCACCCCATGGCTTGCACTTGAGGTTTAAGGCAACCTCAGGTAAGCCTACTCCCAATTTATCTATTACATTGTATGTCCCAAATGGGGCTCTCAGAGATTAGAGTTAGGACTGCACCCATAGAGGCACCTTGGCGTGGTGGTGCAGCTTAAGCATACTTCTGCAGATGT
This sequence comes from Gastrophryne carolinensis, assembly GCA_027917425.1. NCBI lineage: Eukaryota > Metazoa > Chordata > Amphibia > Anura > Microhylidae > Gastrophryne > Gastrophryne carolinensis. Next base: position 38,875,181 of record CM051241.1, read on the forward strand.
GTGTGACCGAGCCTCTGTTTTTAACCAAGTTTAGAGACAGATTGTAGGTTGGTTAGCAAGCTAACTGGTTTGAGTGCTGTGGCTCCTTTAAGACTTTTGTAATGACTGTCAAACAATCCCTACAAACTGGTCCCTCTTTATCTTCTAGCCGATTTTGGCAACCAGGACAAGTCACTGGCATGTCCAAGGTGCCCGACTCTGCACCTTTATCTGATACAAAATATATCATATATTTAGGTACTGATTCCAAGGGAATGACCCGGAAATAATATAAGAAAAAATGGTAAGCACACCCGTTTTAGATAAGTAGATACAATCTAGATACACATATCGCTAAGTGGGTGCAATTCACAAAAGGTTTTTGAGACTGGGGTCCCCAAGTAGCTAAGAACAAACAAATTATGCACACCTGACAACTGAAGATAGTATGCTAAAAAAGGGTTACATTTATTTATATACAATACACAATGCTATAGTGGTGGGTTAAGGTCCACATGAAGGATTACAAATCATCAAGTAAGGGGAAAAGGGTCCATACACCTATATACACATCTCTATATATATATATACACACAATATATACAATATATAGAGAGAGATGAGCGAACTTTTGAAAAATTCGATTCGACTGATTCGCCGAATTTTCAGACAAAAATCGTTTCGACCCGAATTTATTCGCGACGAATCGCTATTAAAAAAGGCTATTTCTGAGCCTCCTAGAGCCTCAATAGGGTTGTAAACCATTTTGCCTTGCTGTAACACGCATAGGATGCCTGCTGGGTTACTGAAATAATACTGTATCTGTAATACTGTATCACATGCAGATCAGAGGCATCGCTAATAGAATCGCAGAGCGGCACAATTGCAGAGAATTGAAGTGGCATCATTATGAGGGGCAGGAGCCCAAACATTGCTTTAAAGAGACACTGGAGTTGGCAGCAGCAGGAGCCCAAAAATTGGATGAATCACACCCTGGAGTTGCAAGCAGCAGCAGGAGCCCAAACATTGGCTGAAAGAGACACTGGAGTTGGCAGCAGCAGGAGCCCAAAAATTGACTGACACACCCTGGAGTTTCAAGCAGCAGCAGCAGCAGCAGGAGCCCAAACATAGCTTGAAAGAGACACTGGAGTTGGCTGCAGGAGCCCAAAGATTGGATGAATCACACCCTGCAGTTGCAAGCAGCAGCAGCAGGAGCCGAAATATTACTTTAAAGAGACACTGGATTTGGCAGCAGGAGCCCAAAATTGGATGAATCACACCCTGGAGTTGGCAGCAGCAGCAGCAGGAGCCCAAACATTACTTTAAAGAGACACTGGAGTTGGCTTCAGGAGCCCAAAAATTGGATGAATCACACCCTGGAGTTGCAAGCAGCAGCAGGAGCCCAAACATTGGCTGAAAGAGACACTGGAGTTGGCAGCAGCAGGAGCCCAAAAATTGACTGACACACCCTGGAGTTTCAAGCAGCAGCAGCAGCAGGAGCCCAAACATTACTTTAAAGAGACACTGGGGTTGGCTTCAGGAGCCCCAAAATTGGATGATTCCCACCCTGGAGTTGGCAGCAGCAGCAGGAGCCCAAACATTACTTTAAAGAGACACTGGGGTTGGCTTCAGGAGCCCAAAAATTGGATGAATCACACCCTGGAGTTGGCAGCAGCAGCAGCAGGAGCCCAAATATTACTTTAAAGAGACACTGGGGTTGGCAGCAGGAGCCCAAAAATTGGATGAATCACACCCTGGAGTTGGCAGCAGCAGCAGGAGCCCAAACATTACTTTAAAGAGACACTGGGGTTGGCAGCAGGAGCCCAAAGATTGGATGAATCACACCCTGGAGTTGGCAGCAGCAGCAGCAGAAGGAGCCCAAACATTACTTTAAAGAGACACTGGGGTTGGCAGCAGGAGCCCAAAGATTGGATGAATCACACCCTGGAGTTGGCAGCAGCAGCAGCAGAAGGAGCCCAAACATTACTTTAAAGAGACACTGGGGTTGGCAGCAGGAGCCCAAAGATTGGATGAATCACACCCTGGAGTTGGCAGCAGCAGCAGCAGAAGGAGCCCAAACATTACTTTAAAGAGACACTGGGGTTGGCAGCAGGAGCCCAAAGATTGGATGAATCACACCCTGGAGTTGGCAGCAGCAGCAGCAGCAGGAGCCCAAAGATTGGATGAATCACACCCTGGAGTTTGCAGCAGCAGGAGCCCAAACATTACTTTAAAGAGACACTGGGGTTGGCTTCAGGAGCCCAAAAATTGGATGATTCACACCCTGGAGTTGGCAGCAGCAGCAGGAGCCCAAACATTACTTTAAAGAGACACTGGGGTTGGCTTCAGGAGCCCAAAAATTGGATGAATCACACCCTGGAGTTGGCAGCAGCAGGAGCCCAAATATTACTTTAAAGAGACACTGGAGTTGGCTTCAGGAGCCCAAAAATTGGATGAATCACACCCTGGAGTTGGCAGCAGCAGCAGCAGGAGCCCAAACATTACTTTAAAGAGACACTGGAGTTGGCTTCAGGAGCCCAAAAATTGGATGAATCACACCCTGGAGTTGGCAGCAGCAGCAGCAGGAGCCCAAACATAGCTTGAAAGAGACACTGGAGTTGGCTGCAGGAGCCCAAAGATTGGATGAATCACACCCTGCAGTTGCAAGCAGCAGCAGCAGGAGCCCAAATATTACTTTAAAGAGACACTGGATTTGGCAGCAGGAGCCCAAAATTGGATGAATCACACCCTGGAGTTGGCAGCAGCAGCAGGAGCCCAAACATTACTTTAAAGAGACACTGGGGTTGGCTTCAGGAGCCCAAAAATTGGATGAATCACACCCTGGAGTTGGCAGCAGCAGGAGCCCAAACATTACTTTAAAGAGACACTGGGGTTGGCAGCAGGAGCCCAAAGATTGGATGAATCACACCCTGGAGTTGGCAGCAGCAGCAGCAGAAGGAGCCCAAACATTACTTTAAAAAGACACTGGGGTTGGCAGCAGGAGCCCAAAAATTGGATGAATCACACCCTGGAGTTGGCAGCAGCAGCAGCAGGAGCCCAAACATTACTTTAAAGAGACACTGGGGTTGGCAGCAGGAGCCCAAAGATTGGATGAATCACACCCTGGAGTTGGCAGCAGCAGCAGCAGCAGGAGCCCAAACATTACTTTAAAGAGACACTGGGGTTGGCAGCAGGAGCCCAAAGATTGGATGAATCACACCCTGGAGTTTGCAGCAGCAGGAGCCCAAACATTACTTTAAAGAGACACTGGGGTTGGCTTCAGGAGCCCAAAAATTGGATGAATCACACCCTGGAGTTGGCAGCAGCAGCAGCAGGAGCCCAAACATTACTTTAAAGAGACACTGGGGTTGGCAGCAGGAGCCCAAAGATTGGATGAATCACACCCTGGAGTTGGCAGCAGCAGCAGGAGCCCAAACATTACTTTAAAGAGACACTGGGGTTGGCAGCAGGAGCCCAAAGATTGGATGAATCACACCCTGGAGTTGGCAGCAGCAGCAGCAGAGGGAGCCCAAACATTACTTTAAAGAGACACTGGGGTTGGCAGCAGGAGCCCAAAAATTGGATGAATCACACCCTGGAGTTGGCAGCAGCAGCAGCAGCAGGAGCCCAAACATTACTTTAAAGAGACACTGGGGTTGGCAGCAGGAGCCCAAAGATTGGATGAATCACATCCTGGAGTTGGCAGCAGCAGCAGCAGCAGGAGCCCACACATTACTTTAAAGAGACACTGGGGTTGGCAGCAGGAGCCCAAAGATTGGATGAATCACACCCTGGAGTTTGCAGCAGCAGGAGCCCAAACATTACTTTAAAGAGACACTGGGGTTGGCTTCAGGAGCCCAAAAATTGGATGATTCACACCCTGGAGTTGGCAGCAGCAGCAGGAGCCCAAACATTACTTTAAAGAGACACTGGGGTTGGCTTCAGGAGCCCAAAAATTGGATGAATCACACCCTGGAGTTGGCAGCAGCAGGAGCCCAAATATTACTTTAAAGAGACACTGGAGTTGGCTTCAGGAGCCCAAAAATTGGATGAATCACACCCTGGAGTTGGCAGCAGCAGCAGCAGGAGCCCAAACATTACTTTAAAGAGACACTGGAGTTGGCTTCAGGAGCCCAAAAATTGGATGAATCACACCCTGGAGTTGGCAGCAGCAGCAGCAGGAGCCCAAACATAGCTTGAAAGAGACACTGGAGTTGGCTGCAGGAGCCCAGAGATTGGATGAATCACACCCTGCAGTTGCAAGCAGCAGCAGCAGGAGCCCAAATATTACTTTAAAGAGACACTGGATTTGGCAGCAGGAGCCCAAAATTGGATGAATCACACCCTGGAGTTGGCAGCAGCAGCAGGAGCCCAAACATTACTTTAAAGAGACACTGGGGTTGGCTTCAGGAGCCCAAAAATTGGATGAATCACACCCTGGAGTTGGCAGCAGCAGCAGCAGGAGCCCAAACATTACTTTAAAGAGACACTGGGGTTGGCAGCAGGAGCCCAAAGATTGGATGAATCACACCCTGGAGTTGGCAGCAGCAGCAGCAGAAGGAGCCCAAACATTACTTTAAAAAGACACTGGGGTTGGCAGCAGGAGCCCAAAAATTGGATGAATCACACCCTGGAGTTGGCAGCAGCAGCAGCAGGAGCCCAAACATTACTTTAAAGAGACACTGGGGTTGGCAGCAGGAGCCCAAAGATTGGATGAATCACACCCTGGGGTTGGCAGCAGCAGCAGCAGCAGGAGCCCAAACATTACTTTAAAGAGACACTGGGGTTGGCAGCAGGAGCCCAAAGATTGGATGAATCACACCCTGGAGTTTGCAGCAGCAGGAGCCCAAACATTACTTTAAAGAGACACTGGGGTTGGCTTCAGGAGCCCAAAAATTGGATGATTCACACCCTGGAGTTGGCAGCAGCAGCAGGAGCCCAAACATTACTTTAAAGAGACACTGGGGTTGGCTTCAGGAGCCCAAAAATTGGATGAATCACACCCTGGAGTTGGCAGCAGCAGGAGCCCAAATATTACTTTAAAGAGACACTGGAGTTGGCTTCAGGAGCCCAAAAATTGGATGAATCACACCCTGGAGTTGGCAGCAGCAGCAGCAGGAGCCCAAACATAGCTTGAAAGAGACACTGGAGTTGGCTGCAGGAGCCCAAAGATTGGATGAATAACACCCTGCAGTTGCAAGCAGCAGCAGCAGGAGCCCAAATATTACTTTAAAGAGACACTGGATTTGGCAGCAGGAGCCCAAAATTGGATGAATCACACCCTGGAGTTGGCAGCAGCAGCAGGAGCCCAAACATTACTTTAAAGAGACACTGGGGTTGGCTTCAGGAGCCCAAAAATTGGATGAATCACACCCTGGAGTTGGCAGCAGCAGCAGCAGGAGCCCAAACATTACTTTAAAGAGACACTGGAGTTGGCTTCAGGAGCCCAAAAATTGGATGAATCACACCCTGGAGTTGGCAGCAGCAGCAGCAGCAGGAGCCCAAACATTACTTTAAAGAGACACTGGGGTTGGCTTCAGGAGCCCAAAAATTGGATGAATCACACCCTGGAGTTGGCAGCAGCAGCAGCAGGAGCCCAAACATTACTTTAAAGAGACACTGGGGTTGGCTTCAGGAGCCCAAAAATTGGATAAATCACACCCTGGAGTTTGCAGCAGCAGCAGGAGCCCAAACATTACTTTAAAGAGACACTGGGGTTGGCTTCAGGAGCCCAAAAATTGGATGAATCACACCCTGGAGTTGGCAGCAGCAGCAGGAGCCCAAACATTACTTTAAAGAGACACTGGGGTTGGCTTCAGGAGCCCAAAAATTGGATGAATCACACCCTGGAGTTGGCAGCAGCAGGAGCCCAAACATTACTTTAAAGAGACACTGGGGTTGGCTTCAGGAGCCCAAAAATTGGATAAATCACACCCTGGAGTTGGCAGCAGCAGCAGGAGCCCAAACATTACTTTAAAGAGACACTGGGGTTGGCTTCAGGAGCCCAAAAATTGGATGAATCACACCCTGGAGTTGGCATCAGCAGGAGCCCAAAAATTGGCCTAAAGACATAAATATGTTTTGCACCATTTGGAAAGTGTAAAACGTGGCACCATGCTGAATCTAGTCCCATGCATCAGGCATTGGTGGGTGGAAATCCTGGCTGATCCATCCCTGATTCATTTTGACAAAGGTGAGTCTCTCCACATTTTTAGTTGACAGACGAGTTCTCCTCGCCGTAACTATGGCCCCCGCCGCACTAAACACCCACTCAGATGGCACGCTACTTGCCGGGCAGGACAGCTTTTCCAGGGCAAACTCTGCTAGTTGCGGCCACAAATCAAGTTTGGCTGCCCAGAAGTCCAGCGGATCCTCAAGGTGTGTTGGCATGGTCATGTCAAAGTATGACATGACCTGCTGGTTCAGGTCCTGCTCCAGGTCTTCCTGCTGCTCATGAGTAGCCTCACTATGCGGGTGTAGAAAGCTACTAATTAGCGACTGAAGACTGAGGCTGCTGCTGATGGAGCTGCTGCTGCTGCTCCTGCCAACCCCCCCAGCAGCCATGACAGTGGAAGGTGAGCACAGAGGTCCCCTCGAGTCAGACCTGCGAGAGTATGGACCATGGCGCAGATAGGCATCGCCCAACTGCCTACGTAGAATGTCTTTGTAGTAGTTCAGTTTGTCCTCCCTCTCGGTGGGTTTAAAAAATGCCCCCATTTTGTGCCGGAAGCGAGGGTCCAATAAGGTGGACAGCCAGAAGTCATCCCACCGACAGATGGAAACAATTCTGGGGTCACTACGCAAGCACGTGAGCATGCTTCCTGCCATTTGCGCAAGTGACTCGGATGGACTACCTGTCTCCATCTCCACTGCATACTGCCACGGTGTGCCCGGGTCCTCTGTCTCGCCTTCCTCAAAAACCTCTAGCTCCTCTGGCTGCTCCTGCTCCTCCTCTCCTGTCCGCTGACTAGATAAACCAGCCATTTCGCCAAGCCTAAACTGTGTTTCGCTGGGCAACTCCTCCTCCTCCTCCTCTTCCTCCTCCTCCTCCAGTTCAGCTCCAACGGGGTTCATGTGGCCGTAAGATGTAAACACCATGTCTCCAGTGCCCTGACCAGCCATGGTTTCCAACATGTGCTGTAGTACATGAAGCAGTGGAATCACGTCGTTCATCCCGTAATCCTGCCGACTGACAAATAAAGTGGCTTCCTCAAAGGGCCTGAGCAAACGGCAGGTGTCACGTATGAGCTGCCACTGGTTGACATTGAAGTTACACAGGGGAGTCCCCCTATCTGCTTGGATCATCAGGAAATCCGTGATGGCTTTTCTCTGTTCATATAATCGGTCCAACATGTGAAGGGTGGAATTCCAACGGGTGGAAACATCGCAAATCAGACTATGTTGGGGGATACCGTTCTGACGCTGTAGCTCAAGAAGGGTGTGTTTGGCGGTGTATGAGTGGCTGAAGTGCATGCAAAGTTTCCTTGAAGTTGTTAGGATATCTTGCAGATGGGGGGAACACTTCAGAAACCGCTTGACAACCAGAATGAAGACGTGAGCCATGCAGGGGGCATGGGTCAGGCTTCCTTGGCGTAGCGCAGACAAAATGTTCTTCCCATTGTCGGTAACCATGATTCCCATTTTAAGTTTTCTTGGAGTAAGCCATGTTTGGATTTCCTGATGAATAAATTTAAGCAGTTCCTCCCCTGTGTGACTCCGTTCGCCAAGACAAACCATGTGAAGCACTGCGTGACACCTCCGTGCCCTGCACACATGGTAGACTGGAGGGGCACTGAGACTTGAGCCTACAGTGGAGGGTGAGGAGATGGCGGAGGATGAGGAGGCTGAGTCGCACAGTGTCACAGGCCCAACGGGCAGGGAACGCGGAGGCCGAAGCGGCATGACCTGTCCAAGTTGCTGCTGCAAAGGGACCACATTCACCCAGTGGGCCGTAAACGACATGTACTTTCCCTGACCGTAGTTACAGCTCCAGACGTCGGCGCTGCCATGCACTTTGCTACACACCGACAGGCTCAAGGACTGGCCCACCTTCTGTTCAACAAAAGTGTGCAGCGCTGGTACTGCCTTCTGGGCAAAGAAATGACGGCTTGGGACTCTCCACCTCGGCTCGGCACAAGCCATCAGTTCTCTGAAAGGTGCAGAGTCCACCACCTGAAAAGGGAGCGACTGCAGCACCAGCAACTTGGACAGGAGCACATTCAGCTTCTGCGCTGTAGGATGAGTGGGCGCATACTGCTGTCTCTTGGACATGGCTTCGCTGATGGATTGCTGGCGGGATGCATGACTTGGAGGAGGAGGAGGAGGAGCAGGAGCGACAGAGGATGGGTATGACGCACAGCTGCCTTCGGCTGAGGTGCTGGAGCCTTGGCTGGCAGAAATTGGGAGCGGCGTGCCACTTGGTGAGGAAGCAGTCTGGCCCATCTCTCCGAGCCTAGGTTCTCCCAGGCCGCTTTATGGTGACACTGCATATGTTGACGCAGGGCCGTGGTGTCAACATTTGGACCCTGGCCACGCTTCACCTTCTGCCTACATATCTTGCATGTGGCCATGTTACCCTCCTGCGGATGCTTCAGGAAACACTGCCACACTGCCGAGTAGCTACTTTTCCCACCAACAGGCCTCACTGATTCGCTGCTACTGTCGCCAACTCCAGGAAACCCTGCCCCACTACCTCCCGATAAGGTAGCCTGCCACGCAGCAGGTGCTCTACCCCGGCCCCGGCCCCGTTTGGCTCCAGGCTTTACAATTGTGCCCCCATGCTGCCTGCCAACCATGCTGCTAACACCTTGCTGCCTGAGCTGCTGACTCCGGGGCAACCTGCGCCCCTCTTCTCCTGATGATGACGATGAAGCCCCTTCATCACCCGGCTCCCAAGTGCGATCGGCTTCATCGTCATCATCATTATCACCGAGTTGTGGCTGTACGTCACTGATGTTCGTGGATTCGTCAACAGTGTCTGGCGCAGGAGCTGGAATGCTCGCAGCACCCACGACACTGTCCACATCACTATTTGTCTGCCTAGCTAAAGAAGCCACCTCCATTTCTTGGCTGGGCAGTAGCTGCTGACTGTCCTCTATCTGAGCGTCCTCCTCACTAAAGAGTGGAGCTGAACCCAAAGCATAGGATACGTCGCTGGGGGAGGGAACGGCGTAGGACAGAGGCAATGGGAGGACAGGGACTGCTCTCGGGGCATGCCAACTCAGGGTTGTGTCAGAGGAACCTACCGACCCTAGACTGGGGGTCTCAGACGTAAGTTGTGAGGATGTTGTTGATGAGCGCGTTAACCAATCTACCACGGCAGATGCGTTACTGGTGGAGACCCGACCGCTAGCAGATACTGGAATCTTGGCCTCTGCCACTCCTCTTTTCACTTCCAGGCACTTGTCTGCCCGACATAGTCTAACTGGCGTGGTAGTAGGTGATATTTTAAGAACCCCCAGGCAGCGGTGGGTCTATATGAAACAGAATATAATGCACACCAAAAGTGAGCAGTAACACTCCAACAGGCCTGCTTAGTGTAAATAAGAGAGCTGCTTAGTGTAAATAAAGAGGGGTATGGTATGTTACAGAATGGGATGCCCCAACAGCAGAGCCCCTGGGAGCAGTAGTACTATGCACAGCAAAAGTGTCTTTATCAGGCCAAATTACTTTTAGAATAAGTGCAAAGGGTTATAGTAAATAGAGGCTGGTGTAGTCACAGAATGGGATGCCCCAACCGCAGTGCACCTGGGAGCAGTAGTACTATGCAAAGCAAAAGTGTCTTTATCAGGCCAAATTACTTTTAGAATAAGTGCAAAGGGTTATAGTAAATAGAAGCTGGTGTAATCACAGAATGGGATGCCACAACCGCAGTGCACCTGGGAGCAGTAGTACTATGCAAAGCAAAAGTGTCTTTATCAGGCCAAATGACTTTTAGAAGAAGTGCAAAGGGTTATAGTAAATAGAGGCTGGTGTAGTCACAGAATGGGATGCCCCAACCGCAGTGCACCTGGGAGCAGTAGTACTATGCAAAGCAAAAGTGTCTTTATCAGGCCAAATTACTTTTAGAATAAGTGCAAAGGGTTATAGTAAATAGAGGCTGGTGTAGTCACAGAATGGGATGCCCCAACCGCAGTGCACCTGGGAGCAGTAGTACTATGCAAAGCAAAAGTGTCTTTATCAGGCCAAATTACTTTTAGAATAAGTGCAAAGGGTTATAGTAAATAGAGGCTGGTGTAGTCACAGAATGGGATGCCCCAACCGCAGTGCACCTGGGAGCAGTAGTACTATGCAAAGCAAAAGTGTCTTTATCAGGCCAAATTACTTTTAGAATAAGTGCAAAAGTAAATAGAGGCTGGTGTAGTCACAGAACGGGATGCCACAACCGCAGTGCACCTGGGAGCAGTAGTACTATGCAAAGCAAAAGTGTCTTTATCAGGCCAAATTACTTTTAGAATAAGTGCAAAGGGTTATAGTAAATAGAGGCTGGTGTAGTCACAGAATGGGATGCCCCAACCGCAGTGCACCTGGGAGCAGTAGTACTATGCAAAGCAACAGTGGTTAACCAGGGTGAAACAGCTAACAAAGCCAGTGACCCAGGCAGTAACACTCAGGCTGCATGAAAACAAAAAAAAAATCCCTGTCACTGCATCCGTTTTTTTCCTAACTTTCCCTGCTTCTCGCTGACTTCCTGCCTGTCTCCTGCCTGTCTCCTGTCTGTCCCTGTCTGTCTAACTGTCTCTCCCTGACTACAGCAGCGTCCTGTCTCTCACGAATGCAATAGAGAAATGAGGAAAAGCAAGATGTCCGCCGCCTTAAATAGCGCTGTGACGTCACCGGGCTTGCTGGCTGCTGATAGGCTGCATGTGACTGCCCCAGTATGCACTGGAGCGGGGTCAGACCGCCATCTTAGAATGCCTGTAATGTAAATGAATGGATGTTAAAGAAAAACTTCGAGCGATCGAAGCACGGGGAAATTCAGATTCGATCCGAATCGAATTTTTCATGAAATTCGGATCGAATCCGGGTTCGTCCGGATCGATTCGCTCATCCCTAAATATATACAATGATTGTCTGCCAACTGATCCCGAATACTGCAGTTTCTAGAGCAATTTTGTGATTTTGGGACCTTAACCCACCACTATAGCATTGTGTATTGTATATAAATAAATGTAACCCTTTTTTGGCATACTATCTTCAGTTGTCAGGTGTGCATTCATAATTTGTTTGTTCTTAATGACCCCTAAATAAAACTGCTTTTCCCATATAGGAAAAGTCAACCACAGAATATTGAGTCCTCCCACAGTGTTGACCTACCTAAGTGAACTTAGGTAATACAACAAACAGTTCTCATATACATCCCTCCCCAGGGCAATTTAGCTGTACATAAAAATGAATTTACCTTTTTTTTAACTCCTGCTGTAGTAAAATTTAGAAACAAAATGGTGGCTCATGCATTTGCAGGTGCATTTGTAGCTGTCAAGGGAAGGCGGAAGCTGCTACAGGGGACAAAAGTTGAGCACTGGTGTTTTATTTCTAGCCTGGGCAGTCCCTTTAAAATAAGTATTCAGAGTTACATTTTGTCATTCCGATGCACGCTTTCCATTCCTTATTAATATTTCGTTTTTATTTACTATATTCAGCATGAAGAAAAACATTTATATGCTGTATGTTTAATATTATTAAATCATGCCTGGGGGAATGGAGGGTTGATCTTTTCCTAATCCAGATGTAAATGTGTGTGTTCCTAAGTCTCTGCTTTAGAAGTACATAGATTAAAGTGGGCCTAACAGATGCAGCTGAGCATAATATAATTATTTAGGAAGAAAGTCAGACTAAGATGTACAGTATGTGAGTGTCCTCAGATTTACAAAAACTGACCAGCTTTTCGGTGGGACACTTCTACGTTTAGGCATTTTGTCCCACTGTCATAGTAACATAGGCCCTTATTTAACAAGGGATAGCGCCAGGTAGCGACTGGTGAGCAAACGGTAATGACGGCTCCCCTCCACAATCACACATTTATCAAGCCAATCCTGCTTAGCGACTGAGATAGCGCCAGATAGCGAATCAATCATCATTATTCCAGCCTCACCCCACAGCGCCAGCGAGCGACCTTGAACAGCGACAGGTATGACCTCTCGCTACCTGGCGCTCTCCAATGCATTTCAATGGAACAATCTTTAAATATTCATAATTAATTGTTATTAATGTTTTTTGTTATTTTTTCAATGTCAAAAATTCTGTGACCACTTCTGCAATGTTATTTTTTTTTTTTTTATGGTAAAAAAAAAAAAAAAAAAAAATTGTGCAGAATTGATATTACAGGTCTGATATTAATGTATTCATATTACAAAATGTTTTTAAAAACTTGTTTTTTTTTTTGTTTCCAAAAATATGGTTGTTTGGGTGTTAAAAAACGACTTTTAACCCATCGCCGCCAGCGCTCTGGGGTTTAAACAAGCATTTCACAGCGCGATAATTTTTTGAGCGTGATTTGTTTATGAATATGGTGGGAGCCATTCGCTATGGCCATTCGCTATCATACGCTCCCATACAGCGCAGAACCTGTCAAATAGCGACTCCTCACCCAATATTCAACATTACCGCACACCGACTGAGTCGCTGTCAACAACCGAACAACGGCCAAGCACAGCGACTACTAGCGGGCGCTGTGAAAATACTGCTACAGTCGCTCATCTGTTGCTACCTGGCGCTATTAATGAATTGGCCTCTTAGTAACAAAGTAACATAGTATGTGCGGCTGAATAAAGACTTTAGTCCATCCAGTTCAGCCTGTTAGACTCCTTCCAGTGATCTAGTAGCCATAGCTGGAAATGTTATTACATGCCAGGAAGGCAACAAGGCCACTTTTGAATGTTTTTACTGTATCCATCATTACTACCTCCTCTGGCAGCGAGTTCCATAGTCTCACTGCTCTTACAGAGAAGAATCCCCTCCTATGTCAGTGGAGAAAGCACCTTTCCTCTAACCTTAGTGGATGCCCTTGGGTTATGGTTACACTCCGGGGTATAAATAGATTGTGGGAAAAATCTTTGTATTGACCCCGAATATATTTATACATAGTTATTAGATCACCCCTCAAGCGTCTTTTTTCTAAACTAAATAAACCTAACTTGTTAGAAAATGGATGTTTTATAGAAGCAGTTTTCATGTCTGCAATCTGTTGCTATTGGCAACGTAAACCAAGTGCAGACTTGGTGTACGTTGCCGATAGCAACAGATTGCAGATAGTTGCAGAGAACACTGCTGCTGGGCACGTGTAAGGGTAAGTGAGCTCCCTCACTTCAGCAGTGGCCATAGCAGCAGTGTTCTATGTGTACAGGGCTAACTTCTCTCTTCTTGGTGTGCAGACTTGGTGCACGTTGCCAATAGCAACAGATTGTCAGTAGTGAAAATCACTTCCATAAAACACACATTTACTAACCTAGGAAAAAGTTAAAAAAGTAGATCAGCTCAGCACCCCGAGCACCTCCTTATGGCACAAAAAATATAAACTTTCAAAAATCCTATTGAAAGTGGACTTACCTTTTAAATATGGGCACAGTAAGGATGTTTTTGTATGAAATTGATGTAGGAGGGGAGCATTGGCAAATAGAGGTGACAGTGGTGGTTTGGAGGAATGCCACACTTGGGTTAGCGCTTTTAGTACCAGCTCAGTTAGTTTCATGAAGCTGCCTCTCCAACCGTTAAGTGCCAGCTACGTGAGACTCGCATAGCTGACTTTAAACCCCAATAGAAAAAAAAAAACCCACCCCCTCCATGGATCACCAGCATCTGTTAGCATAGATCGGGGAGGGACAGCGCCACGGAGGATCAGAGGTTATTAGAGATAAAAAAATAATAAATGTCATTTTTTCTCTGCGGTGTGGTGTGAACTGGTAAGGGATCCAAATAACAAAGCTTGGAGTCTGTGGCTAGTGGATGACTTTCCATTAACCCCCAAACATTACCTGCCACCCCAAAGGGGGGGGGGGGGAGATGAGCGCGGGGGCTGTGAAGGCTAATTCCCCGGCTTGTTATACTGAGAAGGGGGGGGCACACCCCTTAAAAATAAAAAAAAAAGTCTGACCCTGTCATTTTTTTTAAATATTTTAAGGAAACAAAAAATATTTTATATTTAAAAAAAAGAACTCCCTTCAATCTGCACAGGTACTCCTAATTGCCGTCTACAATAGCTTCAGTCACCATTAGGTGTGAACTGGTATATTAGTCCCTTGGGCCCCTTACCAATTCACAAACAGTAAAAAAAAACACCTTCATTGATTCCTCCTCTACCTTTTCACAGCCGGACGGCATCCTCTTTGCTGGCCCACCAAGCTTCAACAGATGCCCACTCTTTCATTGGCATCCCATCAAGTTGGTGTTGGGCTCACCCTGGAAGAAACCTTTTATACCACAGAGGAGGAGCTTCTGTGGAATCCCCCATGTGACTAATGATGCCACGCCATGAGGAGGGGGGGCGACATAGAGGAGATTGTTAGTGATGTCATTAGTCACATGGGGGGGCAGGTAAGGGGTCTGAGGAACCCCTATACCAGTTCATACATAGTGGTGGTTGGCATGCCTCCACTATGTTAGAACCCTGGATATTGCTGGTCTCCAGGATGAGGCAAACCGGACAGAATCAACAAGATCAGTGTTGAATCCATCTTTGGACTGGATCACTAAATAAATTGGGTTTAAAATGCAGAAAAATGTGACATTTGTCTGCTCAGACATTTGGGTGGCTTTTAAATGATAGTTGGTTATGAAGTTATAATCCTTTTCTACATTTTCATAGCTCTAAGAGTCTGTGAACTATATTTATGGTCACCACCAGTAATAAGGCATTATAACGTTATCACTGATATGCTTATAATGGATGACGGGACCTTGCAGACAATGAAGCATGGAGAAAGCCTGCTCATCAATTGCTCCTAATTTATGTGTTGAAAAGGTGGGGCTCAGTTTGTAATTAATGTTTGCTCTCCAAGATGAAATATGGCAGCACTTTGTAATCGTGTCATGTGTAGGGGCAATAATTCAATTGATTGGCAAAACAGCCCCTGGAAAATAAGATGCACACAGCAAAAGGAAGATCCACTCCAACATAAATTAAAGCCAATATTACTTTGCTATTCAGAAATTTCTGAAGGAACCTAAAATGATTAAGCAATTGAAGCAACTAAATTGCAGTAGATGTAAAGCTAATATCAATGTAAAAATTACTGAAAATAATTGAATGTAGTTATTTTAAGACATGAATACAAGTATTATGGATGTTAGGATTCAGGTTAAAAATTACATTGGACCCTAAACTTATTAATCTGTATTACCCAAACTAAAAAAACACAATGGGGGAGGCATTCCAACTCAGAATCAAAATTAATAGCAATGTTATTAATTTTTGATTCTGAGTTGATATTATCAATATCAATGTTGATATTAATTTTTGATTCTGAGTTGATATTATCAATATCAATGTTGATATTCATTTTTGATTCTGAGTTGATATTATCAATATCAATGTTGATATTCATTTTTGATTCTGAGTTGATATTATCAATATCAATGTTGATATTCATTTTTGATTCTGAGTTGATATTATCAATATCAATGTTGATATTCATTTTTGATTCTGAGTTGATATTATCAATATCAATGTTGATATTCATTTTTGATTCTGAGTTGATATTATCAATATCAATGTTGATATTCATTTTTGATTCTGAGTTGGAGTGCCTTCCCTGTTGTGTTTTTGAGGTATCCTTTATATGGTCATTTGAGCCTGGAAGTAGCACTCTTTATTATACTTTGTGGGTTGTGCAAGCCTCCCTTTTTTGGTATTACCCAAACTAAACACATGGGCCCTTATTTATGAAGGAATAGCGACAGGTAGCGACTGGTGAGCGACCGGTAATGACGGGCCCCGCCACGAGAACGCCGGCTCCCCACCACAATCACACATTTATCAAGCCAATCCTGCTTAGCACTGAGATAGCGCCATATAGCCACTCATTCATCATTATTCCAGCCTCAGCCCACAGTGCCAGCGTCCGACCTACCTACGCTACCTGGCGCTTTCCAATGCATTTCAATGGAACAATCTTTAAATAGTCATAATTAATTGTTATTAATGTTTTTTTTTTTTTTTAAATGTGAAAAATTGTGTGACCACTTCTGCCATGTTAGTTAATTTTTTTAAGGTAAAAAAAAAAAAAATTGTGCAGAATTGATATTACAGGTCTGATATTATTGTATTCATATTACTAAATTCTTTCAAAATTTTTTTTATTTTGGGTTTCCAAAAATATGGTGGTTTGGGGGTTAAAAAACTACTTTTAACACATCGCCTCCAGCGCTCTGGGGTTTAAACATGCATTTCACAGCGCGAGAATTTTTTGAGCGTGATTTTTTGATGAATGTGGTGGGAGCCGGTCGCTCTGACCAGTCGCTATCATGCGCACCCATACATCGCGGAACCTGTCAAATAGCGACTCGTCACCCCGTATTCAACATTACTGCACACCGACTCAGTCGCTATCAACAACCGAACAATGGCCAAGCACAGCGACTACTAGCGGGCGCTGTGAAAATACTGCTACAGTCCCTCATCTGTCGCTACCTGGCACTATTAATGAATCGGCCTCATGGTCTCATTGGCCCAATTGCAAACACTGGCTGCCCTGCCCCAGGACCAAAGGGCAGCAGTCTGCCCTTAATTGTCTGGGGAACTGTGCCTGCTGCTATGGCCAATGCAGCACCTTCTCAGGGCATATAATGCACAGGTTTCCACATAACCGAAGGGGTGCAGGGGCGGCCAGGTGCGCACCCCGGCCTCCGGAGACGACACTTGGGAGTGCAGGACAAAGGACGCTTTGGTCCAAACAGACCAGGTAGGGACCAGGTAAGGATCTTACATGCCCATACTGGGTGTCAGGAGCTGCATCTTTCTCCTCAGCAGCAGATGATGGCACATTGTGAGTGTCCCTTCAAAATTTAATTCTGTTCAGGGACCCTATAATATGAGTCATGGCTAATGAAACAAGTTCTATAGGGTTTATCAGGGAATGCGAAAGAAGAAAAGGGGGCCGCACTCCTAAAATGTAGCTTTTATTGCCATCCGATTAAAAGTATCAAGGATAAAGAACAGCGGTAAAAACATCCAGACAGTCCTAGCAGCCTCTAACGCGTTTCGGGCTAGGCGCCCTTAATCATAGATAATTGTTAAATGAGACAACGCTGAATATATACAGTAGGAGCGTAAATCGCCTTACCCCTTCCCCGAGGGGTAAGGGTTGAAGCCGCTGATGTCACATCGTTGAACGGCGGCGCATGGAGGTGATAGGACAGACGTAGGAGCCAATCAGAAGAGAGGGGACGCCTGCTGGAAGGGGAGGCGAGCTACGTCATGCCACGTCGCCGTAGCAACAGAGGACGCCAAACGGCTGAAACCGGGGGCAAGCAGGGGAGGCAAGGATAAAGCAGTCTCATTAAACCCTTTGTCCCTTTAGCCCTCAAACGATATAAATATATTACATATGCCCAGTGGTCTGTAACCTAAATTCCAAGGCCAGCAAACTTGTTGACTAGATGCTTTCATACATGTTCAAGCACATACAAGTAGAGATGCCAAGTCACCCGGTTTTCCCAGGAGTCACCTGGATTTAACCCTCCCTCACCAGGTCACTTTGCCGTTTCATCCCGCAGGGCGGGCGCACTGCTGTCTTACTCTTGGCTTTAGATTTTTAAAAGCTAGGAGATGCAGCACCACTCCTGGCTGTTCATTTTCTTTGCTGCCTCTCCCATCTATGTGAACTTCCCCCTGTGTTAAAAAAAACTCAGGATTTTCACTCTCCCGGGTCTTGTTTCTCTTACAGGGGGCATCCTGACTAAGCCCTAGGGAAGCCATACATTCTTACCTAACCAGCTAAGTCATAGAGCATGGAAGGGGAATGTGCCCATGCTGGCCATTCAGGTAGGCCTGGCATATAATTGCACATCAGCTGAAGGAAAGACAGGGATGCCTATGTGGCCCTTGCATGTGGGATCTCCAGAAAGGTCAGTGTCACAGCGATTCCTGATCGCGATGTCCCAAAAATAGACCACCAGCCCTAGAGTCTCATTGTTTAACAGAAGATTTGGGATGCCCTTGATTATATCCCCACCCAGCACCATGTATAATGTATTTATGACCAATTTTATTGGGGGTGATAAGAAAAATATTTGATCCACAAAACCCTACGAATAAGCCAGAACCTAAAACCACGCTCATACCATGCCTATCACCCTGAAAACTCTTCTCCAAGTTTGTCATGTGTAATATACAAAAAGGCCACTAGGTGTCACCCATGCTGGGAGGTAAAAAATCTGAACTGCTGGTCATGTGGTCAGACGTCTTGGTTCCTGAGACAAGGCCACAGCTGTTTTGAAGGGAAGCAAGCTGGAAGAGGACAGACCATGGGGGGCTGTGCTGCGCCTATTCCTCCTGGTCTGGAGGGGACCGTGCTGGGGAGAGAAACAGCTGATTTTCTGAGGTACGCTCCGGTCCTGGGGTTGGATGTAGTGTGAGCTGAGGAAGCGCCACGGGCCCCCTAGCAGCTGGGGCCCATTATAAACTGTAAACCCCTCACTAGCTAACTCGAAAGAAGGGCAGCTGCAGCTGTGGCTAGCAAGGTTTTGTGATACCTGATTCTGCTGACAACGCTGTTCCTGTTACACTGAGAGAAGTGATGAGGGAAGACTTTTCTAGATTATTCTGCAATAAAGTTTACCCCCTTTTCTTAAGAAACTGGTGTCAGTGTGCAATAACTGCAGTTTCGGTGGCTTACAAATATCGCTAGTGGGCAGTGACCAAAGGTTTCTTTTCATTCACCAGGGACATGTGGATTATAAATTGTTTGTGTGCAGTCACTATAGTTTTCCTGTCCCCCACCAGGGACGTGTGGCTAACACGTTCTTTTCTGTTTATCCGAATCACATGAGACATCAATTAGTGACAGGACATGGCCTTCTGCGGTAGCATTCCAGTCTTCAGGTAAGTGGGAATCCTTTGCTGTCTAGGGGGTTAAATGGATACAGTATTTTTTTTTTTTTGCTATGCTGGAGATAGGTTCACAGGCCCGAGTGTAAGTAATACCTTCCTCCCAGCCAGGTGTAAGGCAGGCCTGTAATTCTGAGGTCCGGATGCATTGCACACATCCATTGAGGAGGCATTCAGCAGTGAGAATAATGAAAGCATTCTGGAAGCCATTTCATTAAGTACAGCACAGTGACTAAGGTGACCGACCTGATCATACTGCCAGGCATCTGCTACCTCCAGCAGTTCAAAGAAATAAGCACTCAGTTTAGTTTACAACACGAAAGGGGCATTTGAAACAAATGTCGGGGGGGGGGGGGGGGGAGGATACTCCACCTTTCTTAGCATATGTTACATTACCTAGATGAAGAGAAAAAAATACTCAACAAACAAAGTGTTTAAGGTCTAGCTATTCCCCCAGCTCAGTGTTACACTCCATTTCCCATTGACAATTCCTCTCGCAGAAGTCGCTGAATTGAATACAGTAAGCGGTTTCCTTTTGTCCGCCGACTCCTTGCCTGCAAGAGAGATACACAAAGCACTTCAAAGGCTTATTCAGCCGGTATTCTGGCAATTAATCGCTAAAGTCCCACTTGGTTTGTTAAATAAGAATATGAAATTCCTGCTCACAATGCGGTGTGTTGCGGGCCTAAGAGGCTTTTTCAGGAACCCACACAGTCTAGCCCTTGCAGTGCCCTTAAACAACAGCCTGCAGGAAACCCACAATTCTTTAAATGAAGAAGAATGTAACACTCAGAAAAATTATGTTAACCCTAAATCTTTCAAACAGGGATTTCCAGGGGAGTGGGAATTTGTAGGATTTGTTTCTCAATCTTTCATGTACTCTTTCAGTGGGGTCGACCTTCAACAGCTCCTAAATCAGGCGCCCTGGCGAGGGATTTGCAGGATCTTTAACTGCAGTTACTGGAAAACGTGATGGTGGGAGTCCAAGCATGCAGATACATTTTGAGTAGCCATATTATATTGTGACAGACTGACAGTAGGCAGAGTATCCTTGTGGTTTCTTACAGGCTGTTTACACAGAATGGTTAGCGAAATCTCGAAAGTGATAACTGATCCATGGAAATGCCCTCTGCGATAAAACGATCAAAGAATTCGTCAAATTTTTGGGCATGTTAGAGTTGGCAGGTGGGAACAGAAACTGACTATATGAATACCTTGAATTCACACAGCACAAACAATCTTAATTGCGGACAAAAACACGAAAAAGCTGGTTGAGCTTCACTTAAAGGATGCTGTACTACTTACCTAAGCCCCGCCATCTTGTTTCTGTCGGGCTCTGGCTGGGGCCACAGAAAGTTGGCTGCCATTCCCATCAGTGAGGACACTCCTAGTGCCAGCGGATTACAATCACTAGTGGGAGCAGTGGCCTCGAAGCCAATTTCTATCCCTGGCTTCTCACCCATTGCCACCACTTAGAGATGGTCTCTCTTCTAACTCTCATCTTCCCCTCTGACCATCCAGCGCGTGGCGGCACGGACACACCCCGGAAACTAACGGTCGAACAGCTTCTTAAATTCTGACTCTCGGAATATCAGCCACGGCATCCAATATGCCCAATACTGCTCATCCCTGTCATGCAAGGAAAGTGTTAGATCCTCCATTTCACAAATACTCATCACTTCCCCCAGCCAGTCCCTCGCCGTCTTTTTTGTTTCCAGAATCTGTTTGGCCACATTCAGCAGGTGTACTCGCAGGGTTTCATTATATTTCCCCACTGTGCCTTCCGATAAATGTAGTAAGATTTGAGCTGGGCCCTTCTGAATTTGGACCCCTATAACATGCGAAATTGCGGGTATGACCTTCCCCCAGTACTCCTGAATTTTGGGACAGGACCATAGTATATGGAACAATGTTCCACGCTCGACACCACACCTCCAACAAAGTGGATCTACAGATGCATACATCTTGCTGAGTTTGTCGGGGGTGTAGTACCAACGAGTCAGTATTTTGTAGTTAATCTCCTGCACCCTTGTTGCTACCGTGGACTTATGTGCCAATGTCGCTATTTTTTCTCTCTGTTTTTCCCCTAGTGGCCTACCCAGGTCGGCCTCCCACTCGCTCCAGAAGGCTGGGGGTGGCGCTTGCGCAATCACTAGCAAAGAGTATATATTAGAGATTAGGTGCCGGTATGGCTGACCCCCCAAGCATATTGTCTCAAACTCTGTTGGTTCTCTACATCCCTCCCTCCTGAAACCCAGACGTAACAGGATCAACTGGAAGCGAAGGAGCGTCCATGGGTCTAAGTTATTGTTTCCCCACTTAACTTGCAGCTCCTCCAAGGTGGCCCACCCCCGTCTAGTTATCAGGTCCCCACTTTTCAACTGGTGTAATCTACCCCACTCGCATAGGTCCGCCCTATAGTTGCCCGAAAGCAGGAGGGGGTTGTCCACAATTGGAATCACTAGAGAGGGCCAGGGGGAGATTCCCGGGCGCTCTCTATAGTTCCGAAATACACTGATAGATGCCGCTATGGTTGGGTGTGTTCTGGCCTCCGGGATGGTGTTCTCTCTGTTCCAAATGGTTGAATCCAGCGGTACAGGGGCTATGACAAACTCCAGCTGGACGCATTGTCTCCTGACAATTCTGTCATTCACATACTCTTTGTATGTGCGTGGCTGCCCAGTATAGTTTAACATCAGGTAGCGCCCTACCTCCTATATTTTTGGGTATACATAACTTTTGCGTTTTGAGCCTCGCCCGCTTCTTTTTCCAAATGAACCCCATCAGGGCCCTGTTTAGATCCTTAAAGAACTGCATTGGGATCCAAATTAGGAGAGCCTGGAACAAGAACAACAATTTGGGTAGTACTGTAATTTTATTGATATTGACCCTACCCATCCAAGAAAAAGTGGGAAGATCCCATCGTTCCAGATCTGCCTTTATCCTCTGGGCCAAGGGCAGGAAATTTAAGGTTAAGATGCTCGACAGCTGGCTCGGCAACTGGGTGCCGCGGTAGGTGATCAAGGTCTTTGCCCATTTGAATGAAAATGACTGTTGGATATTCCTGACCATCTCCCCATGGAGCAACACGTTGAGAGCCTCGGACTTGTTGAAATTAATCTTGAGGAAGGAGAGCCACCCATAAGACTCAAATTCCCTTATCACGACCGGGATGGAAACAGAGGGGTTTGTGATAAAGAAAAGAAGGTCGTCCGCGTATGCTGCCACCTTGTGGATGCCTTCTTTAGTGACTAGTCTGCGGATGTCAACATTGCCTCGAGCAGTGGCCTCGAAGCCAATTTCTATCCCTGGCTTCTCACCCATTGCCACCACTTAGAGATGGTCTCTCTTCTAACTCTCATCTTCCCCTCTGACCATCCAGCGCGTGGCGGCACGGACACACCCCGGAAACTAACGGTCGAACAGCTTCTTAAATTCTGACTCTCGGAATATCAGCCACGGCATCCAATATGCCCAATACTGCTCATCCCTGTCATGCAAGGAAAGTGTTAGATCCTCCATTTCACAAATACTCATCACTTCCCCCAGCCAGTCCCTCGCCGTCTTTTTTGTTTCCAGAATCTGGGGATCACCTGTTTGGCCACATTCAGCAGGTGTACTCGCAGGGTTTCATTATATTTCCCCACTGTGCCTTCCGATAAATGTAGTAAGATTTGAGCTGGGCCCTTCTGAATTTGGACCCCTATAACATGCGAAATTGCGGGTATGACCTTCCCCCAGTACTCCTGAATTTTGGGACAGGACCATAGTATATGGAACAATGTTCCACGCTCGACACCACACCTCCAACAAAGTGGATCTACAGATGCATACATCTTGCTGAGTTTGTCGGGGGTGTAGTACCAACGAGTCAGTATTTTGTAGTTAATCTCCTGCACCCTTGTTGCTACCGTGGACTTATGTGCCAATGTCGCTATTTTTTCTCTCTGTTTTTCCCCTAGTGGCCTACCCAGGTCGGCCTCCCACTCGCTCCAGAAGGCTGGGGGTGGCGCTTGCTCAATCACTAGCAAAGAGTATATATTAGAGATTAGGTGCCGGTATGGCTGACCCCCCAAGCATATTGTCTCAAACTCTGTTGGTTCTCTACATCCCTCCCTCCTGAAACCCAGACGTAACAGGATCAACTGGAAGCGAAGGAGCGTCCATGGGTCTAAGTTATTGTTTCCCCACTTAACTTGCAGCTCCTCCAAGGTGGCCCACCCCCGTCTAGTTATCAGGTCCCCACTTTTCAACTGGTGTAATCTACCCCACTCGCATAGGTCTGCCCTATAGTGGCCCGAAAGCAGGAGGGGGTTGTCCACAATTGGAATCACTAGAGAGGGCCAGGGGGAGATTCCCGGGCGCTCTCTATAGTTCCGAAATACACTGATAGATGCCGCTATGGTTGGGTGTGTTCTGGCCTCCGGGATGGTGTTCTCTCTGTTCCAAATGGTTGAATCCAGCGGTACAGGGGCTATGACAAACTCCAGCTGGACGCATTGTCTCCTGACAATTCTGTCATTCACATACTCTTTGTATGTGCGTGGCTGCCCAGTATAGTTTAACATCAGGTAGCGCCCTACCTCCTATATTTTTGGGTATACATAACTTTTGCGTTTTGAGCCTCGCCCGCTTCTTTTTCCAAATGAACCCCATCAGGGCCCTGTTTAGATCCTTAAAGAACTGCATTGGGATCCAAATTAGGAGAGCCTGGAACAAGAACAACAATTTGGGTAGTACTGTAATTTTATTGATATTGACCCTACCCATCCAAGAAAAAGTGGGAAGATCCCATCATTCCAGATCTGCCTTTATCCTCTGGGCCAAGGGCAGGAAATTTAAGGTTAAGATGCTCGACAGCTGGCTCGGCAACTGGGTGCCGCGGTAGGTGATCAAGGTCTTTGCCCATTTGAATGAAAATGACTGTTGGATATTCCTGACCATCTCCCCATGGAGCAACACGTTGAGAGCCTCGGACTTGTTGAAATTAATCTTGAGGAAGGAGAGCCACCCATAAGACTCAAATTCCCTTATCACGACCGGGATGGAAACAGAGGGGTTTGTGATAAAGAAAAGAAGGTCGTCCGCGTATGCTGCCACCTTGTGGATGCCTTCTTTAGTGACTAGTCTGCGGATGTCAACATTGCCTCTGACCCTGCATAAGAATGGCTCTAGTGATAGGGCAAAAAGCAAGGCCATCCCTGCTGTGTACCGTTGTGAATTTGCACTGTACTGGAACAATGGCCATTTACTCTTACCCTGGTGGATGGAATGGTGTATAGGGCCTCTATAAATGTCCTCATGTTACTGCCCAAGCCTACATGTTGGAGGGTTTCCCGTAAGAACTTACCCTATCGAAGGCCATTTCCGTATCAGTGGAAAGGAGCATCATAGGAGTCGTGGAGGATTTTGCCATGTACATGACATTGATGGTCCGCACCACGTTATCCCTGGATTCCCTGCCCAACACAAAGCCCGTTTGATCTACGTGAACTACCTGGGCCACCACTGGCGCTAATCTATTGGCCAGGATTTTGCCATATAACTTCAGGTCTGTGTTGAGCAGTGAAATGGGTCGGTAGCTCTTGCAGGACAACGGGTCCTTGCCCGGCTTGTGCAAGATTGCTATGTGGGCTTCCAATTCCCTACTCAAAAATGAGCCGGGGTCCTCTGTGTCTGTGATCGTGTTCCAGGCTCTAACCAAACGGGGGCCCAGCAGTGAGATAAAGGTGAATTTTTATTCTAAGTTAGGCCAATCTTGCTCAATCCGGACTAGTTATTAGCAAGAGATGAGCAAATTTATTTAAAAAATGATTTGGACGATTCACCAAATTTCCCCAAGAAATTTAGTTTGTTCCTAATCACATTTCCGTTCAGCCAATCAGCATGCTCAATATCGCCCGAGTCTGCGCTGTGGGAATGACGGAAGGTGAGAGAAAGGGGTGACCTGTGGGAGTAAACAAAGCGGGATCCAATTCGGGATGCCCCCACTGAGAGGAACATTACTCCGGAAAGTGAAAATGGGGTTTGTTGTTCCTCTTTAATATAGCTGAATAAAGAAATAACTCCAACAAGTATAACCAAGGAACGGGGTTGGGGAAAGTTATCTTTTATTATTTACAGCTACTAGTAACTGGTAATGTCACAAGAAAATGAAGGGGCTGGTGGCCCTAAATCCCAGTGTATTAGCACTGTCCCAGCATCAGCGACCAGCCAAACCCCAAATTTCATGTAACTGTTACTTTCTCCCCCAAAAAAAATCTAATCCTTGTTTGAAGCTGGCAGCTGTTGATGCTGTAACCAGCTTCTGTGGGAGCCTATTCCATAGATTTATAGTTCTTATAGTAAAAAAAGAATTGTCCCCTCAAAAGGAGGGTGCTCCCTTGTCTTTAGAGAGGATTTTACCTGAAATAGTTTTTCCCCATATTTTTGGCATTAGCCATATATAAATATATATAATATATATATATATATCCTCTCAAGACTAAACTGATTTAATTACTGTAATCTATCCTCATAACTAAGATCCTTCATTCCTCCCCTCATCAGTTTGGTGGCTCTCCTCTGCACCCTTTTCCAAAATCAGGGCGTCCTTTCTATGAACTTAGAAGCAGCTGCTTGGCATTGCATACTGTTATTTAGTCTGTGATCTACCAGTACCCCCAGATCCTTCTCGGCTAGTGACTCTCCCAGCTTTACTCCCCCGAGGACCTATGTGGGCTGCAGATTATTACACCCCAAGTGCACTACTTTACAGTTCTGCTTTGCTGAACGATGCGCAAATGTTTGCATTCAAAACGGATTTACCAACAAAAATTCACATGTGTGCACCCAATACGCAGAAAATGTGAAATAGAATCACCGAAAAATGGAAGCAAAATTGGATGCATTCTTTCACAAAATAACGGTGCGAAAGTTAATTCTCACACCGTGCTTCATCAGCCCTTATGTGTGGCATTCGAATGTGTGCAGGGGAGAATAGCTCCACCTTGCTCTGCTTTTTCATCTTTTCACTGCTTCCTTGTGCACTGCTAAGAGAGTGGACAGGAAATAAATAAATCCTCTTTTATGCTGGAACTATATTGCTGCTCTGTAGTTTTAACGATACAGAGGCACTCCCCTTTCCCTATATACACTCAGATATATTTTAGCCCAGAGCAGTAGCTAAACTTTCTGGCACCCGGGGGAAAGATTCAAAATGGCGCCCCCACCTGTTCTTAGGCCCCCTTTGGCGCCCCCCCCCCCTGACCTGCTGCACCCGGTATAAGTGCCCCACCTGATCCCCCCTAGCTATGCCCCTGTTTTAGCCTCCCTTTCACAGAGAAAGCTGCAGCATGGTTGTATAATGGGAGGTCGGAAACCATGCAAACATTTCTCTTCAGGAAGGTAAGACTTTTACATTGAGAACTTGTCTCTACAGTTTCTTTAAGGCTGGTGTGAGACATCCCTGCTGAGGCCCCCTGCAACCATGATGCCAGGGCTATAGCATTGGGGCTGTGGTTCCTTGGCTTGTGGGTACAGATGAGCTGTGCAAGGGGCTGAAAGGGAGATTGAATGTGGGTGTTAAAAGTAGCAGCCCAACTGGCCCCACTACTCCCTGCGCCCCATTATAAAGAGATTAATGTCTGGGTTTGGCTTCCTAGGAAGCTTTAGCTGTAGAGGCATCCCAAACCCGGATTCCTCAGGGGAGATTGATAAAACTGACATATTTCTGACTGTTTGTCCACTTTAAAGAAGAAGTCCAAACATTTTGTAACACCTCCCCCCCCCCCCGGGCTAAGCCCAATTTAGGCAATAACCTAAAAATAAACAACTTGTTGGGGGGTGGCAATCTGCAAGGATGCTGATTCTGGGACCTTAAGTGACAGGTCAGTCACCCAATCCAGTCCAGCAGCGTGTTTGTACTGGTCTGTCACTCAAGCCCACAGCTCCCTCACTGGCATCACGGGAGGATTGCAGCGATCACCTGAATTGTTTTATTATTTTAGCATCCAAATCCAGCTTAGCATAGGAGGAGGGAGGGGAGGCTGGGGGGTTACAAAAAGCTTGGAGCCTAAAAACCGACAATCCCTTTAAAGTGGACCAACACCCAGGATTTTGACTATCCTGGGTCTTGGTCCACTTCGGTGGGGCACCCCCGATCGGGGTGCCCCGCTGTGTGAAACCCCCCGATCACCCGGAAAACTCACCTCTCCCCGCTCCCACGTGGCCGCGCCGTCCAATCAGTGCGGACGGAAAAGCGTTTCGACAGCAACGGACAAGCGGCTCCTCCGCCGCCGCCTCCACAGACGGCCGGCGCGGGCACGTCTAGAGGGGCGCGAGGGAGACAGCGGCGGAGGAGCCGCTTGTCCTTTGCTGACAAGGTAAGGGGATTTGGGGCGTTTGGGGGGGTTTCACCCCACGGGACATCCCGATCTCAGATGTCCCGCGGGGAGGGAGGTGATCGCCCGGGAATCTTATAGATTCCCGGGCCGATCAGGGGAGGGTGATGGTCCACTTTAAACAAGAGCACCACACATTTTTTTTACAAAATAGGTGGTGTTTCTAACACTGGGGGTGTATCCGAATTGCGCGTGCATCCCCCCCACCCCGTGCATTAACCGACGTTTAATCTGAGATATCTTACCTTTCTCCTCGGTCCACCAGTGAAACCGAAAGCCAAATACCCGGAAGAAGCCTGCAGACCACGCCAGTGACCAATTGCAGCAGTCATTAACTCCTGGGGATCCAAAAAAAAGATTTCTCAAGCATAATGGGTGTTAACCCGCCCCCCCCCCCCGCCCTGCCACCGTACCCTGACACTGAGGCAGGACGGGGGGGTTACAAAGAAAAAAACCCTTACCTTAACCCAGGGGCCCATGACGCTCCTAGGTGCCGCAGCTGATCCTGGGAGGTGAACACAGACCTCAACTCCTGGCTCTGTGCGCACACTCACCCGGAACATGTACTTTACTTGCGTCATGGGAGACCAGGAGGAGCAGCATGGGCCCCCAGGTTAAGCTAAGGGCCTCAGAACCAGGGTAGGGTAGCAGGACGGGGTTAAAGTGGACCAACACTATAACATCTATAAGATTCCCGGGCCGATCTGGTCCCTCCCCGTGGGGCATCCGAAATTGGGATGTTCCCGCTGTGTGAAACCCCGCAGGACGCCCAGAAACCTTACCTTATCCCTGTTCCAACGGCGCATGCGCGAGCCGCGGCCGGTTCTCGAGCTTCTATCTAGCAGAGCGCGCACCCGCGCCAGCCATTCTCAAACAGCTCCCTGTTAGAGGGAAGCGCGAGATGCGTCCTCCAGCCTGCTCAGAGCCGCTGTGGTTGTCCATCGCTTGTCCGAACATACCACAGCGACTCTGAGCGCCCCCGATCGGGTTGCCCCGCGGAAGTGGATCATAACCCAGGATAGTGAAAATCCTGGGTGTTGGTCCACTTTAATATTGACTGAAGTTCAGCCTTAATGTGCAGAGAGGGAACCAGCAATGGGGATGCCCCCTGCGCTAGGGACAACAAATTTGCATGTTATTCTGTTTAAAAAAAAATAAAAAAGATGATATATATATATATTATATATATATATATATTTATATTACATATATATATATATATATATATATATATATATATATATAGATAATAACAATAATAATAAATAATAATGATAATAATGTTGTTAATGATAATTATATATATATATATATATATATATATATATATATATATATTCTTTTAATTATTACTAATAATTTTATTATTATTAAAAATAATAATAATGTTGTTCATGTGGCCAAGTTGAATTTAGTACAACTTGCATTCCTCTAGATTCACTAATATTGGCTATTATTAGCTAATATTGGCTATTGTACTGAGTGACCCCGGCTCTAAAATTACCCAGCAGGCTCCTGAAAGAATGCACCAAAAAGTTTCTAATTATACCTTTCAACATTAATTTAGACTCTTTTTTTTGTTTTTTTATGTGTATCCTATTAAATACGCTAAGTGCTTTTTGATAATTGCTCTTTGTAGTTTTTAGAGCACTTCAGACTATTCCCAGTTCAATTTCTTCTTTCATCAGATGTTTGAAATATTGATTTGTGACAGATAAAAGCAAACATTATTATCTCTGCGAATCTGTGACATACAATAAGAGAAGGAGAAGCTCAACTCCCTTATACCCCGGGGATCAGTCATATTTGAAACACCCTTTACTTTTATTACATTTCGTCAAGAGAATTTACTTACCGCTTGCTGGGATTTATGGAAGAAACAAGACTAGTAATTGCCCCCCCCCCCCCGTAATATTACCAATTGCCGGGACAGTTTTGCATTTAGTGAGATAAAAGCTGATGCTCCCTTGGTGCTTGCAGTGATTGGAAGGGGTTTAACGGCTGTCAGCTGGCTGTACATAAGTGTGATTTATCTCCATGCCTTGCATCTCGGCATGGGAAGCCTGCATTCAAATCCACTGCTGTGTCAGACATTTGTGTCACACTTACACAGAGAACTGTTTAGCAATTCTAGCATGATATTGGTTTCCAGGGCTGATTTCATTAAATCCCTGGAAACCTTTATGGATTGACGGTGGGGTGATATGTGAATGTAGACTGGCCTATATACTGGTATTTCTCACTTCTGATAAAGGTGTCAGTAAGGCCCTTTCTACACCTTCTCGTTTGCGTTGTGTTGGTTGTGTTGGAATAGACAGGGCACCTGTTATGAGTCCATGTGCCTCAAGCAGCGCTGGAGGGGGGGGGGGGGACAATCGCTGGACCTGTATTTTAATTAGCGTTTTTTTTTCAGTGTTTTAGAAAAGGTCGTATTTTTTGCAGTCAATCATTGGTGACTCAGTCTCTACCCCCACAGCAAGTTGGCACCGCTCCCATCATTCAAGGAGCAGCACACTATTGGGGAGTGGAGCAGCAGGTCCTGGGGGGAGGGTCGCCTTTTTTTAGTTCACCTCAGGCAACAGAGAGCCTAGAGTAGAAATACTGAGAGTAGAACTACTCCAAAGTTTCACAAATAGGAAGAAAACACAGCCCATGAACTTTAATAAGAACTCATAGATAAGTTATTGAAGTTAGGACTCAATCCCTGGATAGTTCAGTGGATTTCCAGTTGGCTGAGGGATCGGTATCAGGGAGTTGTTGTTAATGGTGTGCAATCTGAACAAAGGCGAGTTACAAGTGGTGTGCCGCAAGGCTCTGTCCTGGGCCCCATTCTTTTTAATATATTTGTAAGTGACATAGGAGAAGGCTTGGTAGGAAAAGATTGCCCGTTTGCTGATGATACAAAGGTTAGTAATAGGGTGGATATTCCTGGAGGTGTCTGCAACATGGAAAATGATTTAGCTTTACTGGATGAATGGTCAAAGCGGTGGAAATTAGAGTTTAATGTCTCTTTAATGTCTCTTAAATGTAAAATCACTGTGAATCTCTGCACTGAGTACCATATGGGCAGCACTGTGTTAGCCAGGACCTTGGAAGAAAGAGGTTTAGGGGTACTGATTACTGAAAGCTGCAAGATGAGTGGACAGTGTAGCCAGGCAGTGGGAAAAGCAAGCAGGAAGCTCGGCTGCATAGCTCGAGGCATCACCAGTAGGAAGAGGGAGGTTGTGATGCCGCTGTATAGAGCCCTGGTGAGGCCACAGCTAGAATACTGTGTGCAGTTCTGGAGACCTTACCTGCAAAAAGACATTATTCAAATAGAAGAGGTCCAAACTTAAAGCTTAAAACATATCAGAAGAGACTTAAAGAACTTAATTTGTACAGTCTGGAGGAAAGAAGGAAGATAAGGGATATGACTGAGACCTTTAACCCTTTCGCTGCCAGCCTACCTGGAGTTTTTGTCACACTTTGTTGCCAGACCATTTTGCACTATTTTGCGCTCCCCATGTTCAAATGTGATTTTTGAAGGGATTTCCAGGGATTTCCCAGGAAAGTTATATATTGTTTTTTTCAGCAGAGTCTGGGCTTTAACATGAAATGTCTTGTTTGTCATTTTTTAGGTGTATTCTCAATATTTTTGGGTGAAATATGTGCAAAAAAAAAATATATATATATTTTTTACAATTTGTAGTTTTTTTTTGTAATAAAAAATGTAAGTTTGTCAATAAAATCTTATTGCGTGTGAAATCCCAATTTCTCCCGGTTACAGCGGTACCACATATGTATAGGTAGACACCCTTTCCTGCCCAGGAGACTCCCCCAAACTGAAACAGCGCTTTAGGAGATTTTCAGAAAAAATACAACTATGCTATGCAATATGCGCACCTTGCAGTTTTTCCAGAAAAACAACCCTTTACATTTGAATTACCCCCAACAAACTATATATTCTCTGGAAGTACACACCTCAAGCTTTCTATGTGTACCAGGCTTGTTGATGTGGCCATAGTTTTCTGGAAGTAATCCCTCAATGGATTCTTTGGTTGCAAAGAGTTTCCCTAAAAAAAGGATAAAAAAGCAGAATCAAAGCCACATTTTCCTAAAAAAACTATATACAAACAAGAAAAAACAAGTTTAATCTGAAAACGCAATATCCCCCGAACAGAACAACACCCAACATGCATTGCTACTGTCAAGGGAAGAGTTGCCAAACACCCCAAAGTAAAGCATGTGCGTAACGGTAATTTTACTTGAAAATTTCAGCTCTGCAGACAAAGTGCACACCTTGCGATTTTTCAACCAAAACAACCCTTTACATTTGGAATATCCCCCATAAACCATATATTCCCTGAAAGTACACACGTTAAGCTTTCTAAGCGTACTCAGCTTGTTCTAGTGGACTCATCTTTCTGGAATTATTACCTCAAAGAATTCTTTGTTTGCGCAGGGTTTCCCTAAAAAATTAAAAAAATAGCTGAATAAAAAACACCTTTTCCTAAAATCTAAATATGCAAACAAGAAAAAACAAGCTAAGTCTGAAAGCGCAAGGTCCGCCGAACAGAACAATACCCAATAAGCAGAGGTTCTATTAACCCTTTTAATTGCAAGCCTACTTGAGATTTTGTCAACCTCTGTTGACAGGCCATTTTTCCCCATTTTGCGCCATGTTTTGCGCCATGTTTTGCGCCATTTTGCTGGAACTTTCAGGAAAATTATATATATTTTTTTTGCAGCAGAGTTTAGCCTTTAACATGAAATATCTTGTTTGTAAATTTTATTTTTTTTTTTTACAATATTATTAAGTAAAATAAATAAATAAAAAAATTTTTTAGAAAATTGACTCCTTTATTTTAAATAAAAAATGTATTTTATTAAGGAAAAGCATATTGCATGTGAAAGCCCCATTTCTACAGATTAGAACGGTACCACATATTTATCGGTAGCCCCCCGTTCCTGCCCAGGAGACCCCCCTAACTGAAACAAGTATTTTATAACATTCACAAAAAAAATACAACTACCATCCACACTACAAAGGGTTAAATCGAGAAAAAAAATGACATAGGGTCCCCCCTCCCAGGGGAGGGGGACCCCATTTTTTTTTTTTGATTTTTAAGGGTTAAAAACCCTTAAAAATCAAAAAAAAAAAATTGACGTGGGGTCCCCCTTACCCAAAGTAACCAGCCCGGGACCAGCTATGCAGGGCTTGTAGGAACAGGGCGCAGGGGCCAGCTTTTGTGGCCCCTGGCCCTGCAGGCTACAAGCCCGCATAGCCCGTGGGCCCGGGCTCTTCTGCCCCCCCCTGGCCTTTGGGGAGGCAGGTAATGGGGGTGCCGGGGGTTAATGGCAAGTCACCCGCTAGCGCAGGTGACTTGCCATCCCCCCAGCCTTGTGAACTGGTATAGGGGTCATGGACCCCTTACCAGTTCACAAGGGGTTAAAAGTAAATAATCACACAGACACAAGCAGAGAAAAAAATATTTTATTCATTTTTATTTTTTTTTTTACACTGTACTCACCTCCCATCCATCCTGGAGCACTCTGTCCCTCGGCAATCACTGGCTTCTGCTCACTTGCTAGAAGCCTTTTATAGCTGCTGGATGACAGAACACAAAGGGTTAATCAAAAAAAAAAAATGACATAGGGTCCCCCCTCCCGGGGGGGGCGGACCCCATTTTTTTTTTTTTTTTTAAGGGTTAAAAACCCTTAAAAATCAAAAAAAAAATTGACGTGGGGTCCCCCTTACCCACAGTAACCAGCCCGGGACCAGCTATGGGGGCTTGTAGGCACAGAGTGGGGGGGCCAGCTTTTGTGGCCCCCCCACCCTGCAGCCTACGAGCCCACATAGCTTATGTGGGCCCGGGCTCTTCTGCCCCCCCCTGGCCTTTGGGGAGGCAGGTAATGGGGGTGCCAGGGGTTAATGGCAAGCCACCCGCTAGCGCAGGTGGCTTGCCATCCCCCCAGCCTTGTGAACTGGTATAGGGGTCATGGACCCCTTACCAGTTCACAAGGGGTTAAAAGTAAAAAATGACACTGACACAGAGAAAAAAAAATCTTTATTTTTTTTTTTTACACTGTACTCACCTCCGATCCGACGTCCCTCGCCGCTGTCCCGCGCCGATCATCTCACTGACAGATGCCGGTGGTGATCGGCGCAGGGCGGGTGACAGGTGAGGGGGCTCCGATCGGAGGCTCCTCACCTGACATCCGCCCTGCTCCAATCACCACCGGCATCTGACAGATGCCGGAGCTCGGAGGGGGTATAGGAGGAGCGGGATGACGTCATCCCGCTCCTCCCACAATGGGCGGAGCTAAGCGGCGGCGGCCATCGCCGTCATTACAAGAGGTGAGGACCCGGAAGAGGGTCCTCACCTGAAGACTGCGCAGCCCAGGGGGGGGGATCGGACCCCTCCCTGGTGAAGAGGAGACCCGGACAGAAGGCTCGGACGCGGAGGTGAGTAAATGACAGTTTTATTTATTTTTTTTTTTACAACGGCGAGTCAGCGCTGGAAACGGGGGGGGGGGGGGCGGCTGGTTTCGGGGCCCCCCCCCCTGAAGACGGAGAACGACGGGGGGGCGATCGGATGCCCCCCCCAGGAAGAGGGGACCCCAAGCTTCACAGGGATACCAGAGGTGTTTTTTTTTTCTATCTTTTGTTTGGGGGAAATGCCAGGCACGTAGTTTCTACGTGCTTGGCACTTAACGGTAGGAGAAGCAACCACGTAGAAACTACGTGCTTGGCATTTAAAGGGTTAAATATGTGAAAGGATTGAATAAGGTTCAGGAGGGAAGTGTTCTTAAAAGGAAACTTAATGATAGAACAAGGGGAACAACCTGAAGCTGGTCGGGGGGAAGATCAGGAGCAATGTTAGAAAATATTATTTTACAGAAAGAGTGGAACAAACTTCCAGTAGAGGTAGTTAAAAAATCGTCAGTCAGGGAATGTAAACATGGCTGGGATAAGCACACATCTATCCTAAGATAAAGAGAACTTACAGTATACAAAGACTGGATGGAGAGTATGGTCTCCTTCTGCCGTCAGCTAAAACACATGTATGGCGTTTTACTTGCAGAGCGCACTGTATACTCATCGCCTCCGATTAGGCCATCGCTCACAATACAGGCCAGTACCTGCTGCAGATGCCTTTCCCCGGGAAACTGCAAACTGCCCCCATGCTAGAGCAGAAGGCTGAAGAACCCAGAGAAGGTGGCTATTGCAAGTGCTGGACCAGAGGAGGATATCAAATCTTCTTCTTCTAAGTGGTGAGCTAGATTCGACACAAATCTTGCCTATTCCATCCCATTCGCCCCATCCCAGATACTGGCAACATTGGGGTGGAATCATTCAGCATGCCACCCGCAGGTAGTATGTCAGCCACCACAACACCTGCTATAGGTGTCCCTTGGATTACTTACTAGCTCACAGAAAAATAAAGAAAGAATGCAGAGGAGGAGTCTCTGTGCACCCCCCCCCCCATGTGACTAAAGACATCACTGGAGGGGAGGGGGAGATTCACCAAAATAATCCCCCCCATGTCCCTCCTCTCAAGTGACATCTTTAGTCACATGGGGGTCCGGCATTGGCTTGGTAGGACGCCAAGGAAGGGACAGCTGTGTCCCCCTTCACTACGCAGATCCCAATAGGGCAGCTGCAATAGCTGCTACCCAGCATCAGCAGATCAGCAGGAAGTGCTAACAACTTTTTACACCACCATCACTAAGTCGGTCAAGGAAGGACAAACTTCAATTGCAGAAAATTTCAAGAACAATAGTAAAAAATCAAACAGTTTCCATGACTGTAACCCGCACAGGGGTGCACAGGCCTCGGTTGTCAGTGATACTTTCCGAAAGGTTTTCTTTGCAGAGGTTAGGTGAAGGTTGATAATCCCAACACAAATGCACAACAGCTTTCAAGGTGTAGCACAGGTGAGGGTCAGTCCCAACTTCTTTATTCCATCACAATACAGGGGCCTCTCAATGGGCAATGTCAATTCCGCACTGCCAAAAGCAAAGGTCACTACTCCATCCTCATCCTTCTTGACCTCTCCTCAGCCTTTGACACTGTCGACCACTCTCTGCTTCTTGATATTCTCTCCTCTCTCGGGGTTCAAGGGCTTGCACTCTCTTGGCTCACCTCTTACCTCTCTGATAGATCATTCAGTGTATTCTATTCTAACACAGTCTCATCCTCACGTTCCCTTTCTGTTGGTGTGCCGCAAGGTTCTGTCCTAGGCCCCCTACTTTTCTCAGTCTACACCCATGGCCTTGGCAAACTTATAACTTCACTAGGCTTCCAATACTTCTATGCGGATGACACCCAGATATATCTCTCAGGCCCCAATCTCTCCTCTCTCCTATCTCGCCTCCCCAACTGCCTCTCAGCTATTTCTTCATTCATGTCATCTCGCTACCTCAAGCTAAACATGGACAAGACAGAACTGGTCATTTTCCCACCATCTGACTCCCCTCCCCTCTCTAACACGTCTATTTCTGCCAACAATTACACAATAACAGCAACTCCCCAAGCTCGGTGCCTGGGAGTCATTCTGGACTCTGCACTCTCTTTCAAACCACATATTCACTCCCTGGCCACCTCCTGTCGCCTCCAACTTAAAAACATCTCACGCATCCGTCCTTTCCTCTCACCTGACACCACTAAAATGCTAGTGCACGCCCTGGTCATGTCCCGACTGGATTACTGCAACATCCTTCTTTGTGGCTTACCAACTAACAGACTGGCACCACTCCAATCTATCCTGAACTCTGCTGCTCGCCTCATCCATCTCTCCTCTCGCTCCTCCAGTTCTGCGCCTCTCTGCCAATCCCTACACTGGCTGCCAGTCCCACAGCAAATCCTGTTCAAAACTCTAACTCTTGCATACAAAGCTCTCTCCAACCAGGCCCCTCCCTACATCTCATCTCTAATCCAACACTATCAACCTAGACGCAGCCTCCGCTCTTCTGCCGACCTTCTCCTGTCCTCCACCCTGGTCACCTCCTCTCATGCACGCCTCCAGGACTTCTCACGTGCAACTTCAATCTTCTGGAATGCCCTCCCGAACCCAATCCGCCACTCCACAACCCTCAAAACCTTCAAAGGCGCCCTTAAAACTCACTTATTCAGACAAGCATATAATCTGGCCTAACCAATCTTCTAAAGGGCACATGCCACAAAGCTCAATACGGACTGTTTGTGATCCTTCCCCCTCGTCTTCAACCCTCTTCCTTTAGACTGTAAGCTCGCAAGGGCAGGGCTCTCTCCCCTATTGTATCTTGTACTCAGAATATCCACTGTCAACTCTGTAAAACTGCATTTGAAATAGTATATGTACCGTATGTTTCTACCCTGTCTATAACTACTACTTTGTAAAGCGCTACGGAAGATGATGGCACTATATAAATAAACAATAATAATAATAATAATAATAATAATAATAGGATACATAGATGCTCCCCCCCCCCCCCCCCACACTGTAGGGAAGCCACCAGGTTTTGCTTCTCAGGTGACAAAAGGAAGACCAGGGCTGCGCGGAGCAGTCCCAGACAGCAAGGGGCAAGAAGGCTCCGGACTTATCCTGAACATTGTCCATACACTACGTTGTTAGCTCCCTCGTGTTCTCCTGGACCTTTTTCTGTAATCCTGGATTCAGGCACTACCGTGCAGGTCTTTCTTTGGTGTTTCTTACTTGAGTTGGTGCAATTCTAAATTCTGTATCTGTCTGACTTCCTTACATTTTATCTCCCTTTAGGTCCTCCCCAGTCAACATTGTTGCCACCAACAGCCTATCAGGGCCCTCTGACTCACCCTGCTGAATATTTATTAGAATATATTGTGGGATATTGGGGGCGAACGGAAGTGACACAGACAACAGTTCTCTCTCGGCAAAGCAGGTTTATTGCAGAAAAATGAAAGTATTCAAATGAAATAATACTTCTCCATTCACAGGTTGCAGCGTCAATGCAGAAAATCAAAACAAATGGTTACATCACCAAATAAAGGTAAATCCAGGCTGGGGATTCCAGCAAGCTGTGGGTCAAAGGAAAGTCCAATCCAGATTGCAGGGCAAACCAGCCCGCCGCTCCTCACCCCCAACGGTCCAAGAGTGGGGCGCAGAAGCCAAGTCCTCCGGCTTAATAGTCCAGTATTGTTATTCACACAACATGCAGTTCAGCCTGAGCTCCCTCCATCAGGTTGGTCAAAGACCACTGACTGGCTCAGTGGGAGCCTTTTATTCAGGCTCCTTCCTGGAATCAATCTGACCAGGTGTGCAAGGCCTGAGATCAGAAGAAACCTAGGAGTGGGGAATGTGACCAGGTTTCTGAAATCCTGGCATGGATCGTGCTCTATACAGCACTGTAGGGGAAAAATATACTCCATCCAGGACTTCTCTACACACGTTACCACAATATATTTATTTCCTATCCTGCCCTCCATGTAACTACACCTGGGTTTATTTTCTTCTAAAGCAAAATTCAGACCAAGCACTATCCTTCCACTATTGCTGTGTCTTTATGTCCAGGTGGGGGGGTTATTGCCCCTACGCTACCAGCAATAAATGACCTACATTAAAAATCTCTGGTGGCTGCTCCCATTCAGGTCATTCACACTTCATCCTATTCAAAGGTGAGGGAGTGAAAAATTCGATTCACCATCTTTACCCCCCCCCCCCCCAACAGTTCTAGTTAAAAAGAAAAATTGCATTAGCTGGGGTAGCTCGCCACAGAGTGCATAGTGTGGGGTACACACAGTTGCACACAGGGTGAGGGGCCAGTAATAATATGCACTCTGTTCAACCAAACCTAAAAGGTCCTTTTATTAAAAGGGGGTTAATAAGCTTTTGTTGGTGGAAACTGCAAAGTAATGGGTTTATTCTTTAAAATCTGATCCCATCCCATGTGAGAGGGTTTGGTTCCCTAGATACAAAAGCTTATTATAATCAAGTGCAAAATATATATGTTTCTATTTTAAATCCTGTGCACCAAATTTAGTTTCAAAGGGGAGACAAGTTCCAGTACAAATCTTTCTTAAATTAATAAGGGGGGACATGATTAACTTGTATAAATATATAAATGGGCAATACAAAA
Organism: Gastrophryne carolinensis; assembly: GCA_027917425.1. Lineage (NCBI taxonomy): Eukaryota > Metazoa > Chordata > Amphibia > Anura > Microhylidae > Gastrophryne > Gastrophryne carolinensis. Next base: position 38,913,662 of record CM051241.1, read on the forward strand.
AATATGAGGAAAATTATTTCATGCAAAATCTTCTCTAAAGACAAGAGGGAAGGGGCACTCCCTCCAGAGAGAAAAAAAAAGATTCAATCTCCAAAAGCAATGATCCTTCTTAACCATAAGAACTATACATCTTTGGAGCCTCCCATTGAAGCTTTTTACAGCATCAACAGCTGACAGCTTCAAAAAGGGATAAGATGTTTTACACACCATACATGAACAGGTGTGTTTGGTGTATGGAGCAGAGGCTTCCTGACTGTACTGCTAATCATCTGAGTCAGAGCTGGGACAGATGACGGTCCACATTCCTGAACTCACAGGTTTATTTCCTCCTGCTCTAATTATGCCTCGTCAGGTGAGGAGATCACAAGGTTTTGTTCCTGTAGCTAAAGGTTTACTGCCAGCGTTCTCAACTGGGGAGGAGGCGTCTGTCCTTTCTGCTGCCTGATTTATCCGAGCTCTGCTATGTGGGGACAGAGGATATGGGGAGATCACCATTGTTAGTTAAAGAATTCTGGGATTTGTAGGCAACAGCTATATTAAAGCTAAAGGATTCCAGGGCCGGCCACTGGCCTTCCCCCAGAGTGTCCCGATTTGGGATGCCCCGTGTGAAACCCCCCATGTCTCAGGTACTCAGTCTAGTCCAATCAGAGCTGTTTGTTGTGCTTGTGTAATTCACCAAACGGCTCTGATTGTGATGCAGGGGAGAGAGAGGCCTAATCCCCTGCATGGGCTGTGGACTCGCTCCTGCCCCAGCCATTTAGATGGGCTTGGGCAGGAGCATACATGGGCCGATGGGGATGCAGCCACTCTCACTCCCCATTGAAGCCTATCAGGGCAGGCTCTAAATAGATGAGAGGCCTAGCATGCGCCGTTGGACCGGGAAGAGGTGAGTTGTATTAGGTGATCTGGGGGGTTTCACACAGCGGGATGCCCCCGAGGAACAGAACTAAACCCAGGATAGTCAAATCCTGGGATTTGTTTCCCTTAAGTACACACTGTGTCTTAAACATGTTATTTCTGACAAATAAAACTATAGCATTTTTTATACAATTTGGCCTATCCCCCTTTTTTCCTAGCCACAGGGACTAAGGCCCTTTAACCTCCCTGGCGGTGTTCCCGAGCGTGACTCTGGGTTAATTTTCGCTGCAAGTAGTGGTAACCCCGAGTCACGCTCGGGGTAGATTAGGCAGAGGAGCAGAGTCTGGCAGCGGAGTCTCCTTACCTTTTCCTTGCGATCCAGCGATGTCCCTGCTGTGATCGCCAGTGAGAGCCCCGGCAGATGCGTCCCTCTGACTTCCTGGTTCCGTCTCTGTGAGCCGCAGAGGCTCATGGGGGCGGAACTGGGCGGCAGATTCAAATGTAAAAGTGAAACACACACACAAAGTCAAGTGATACAGTGAAATCCTGTGAGATTACACTGTATCACCTCAGATTTGACACTGTAACACCTCATATTTGCCCTTTGATCATCCTACACTGCCCTGCCTGCCCTTTTTCTGCCCATAAAATAATTTTTTTACCATGGCATCAAAGCGTCACTTTAGCATCTCCAAAGCGTTTTTGGATCAGATAAGTGACAGCGGCAGCGACACAGAGCCCCTCACAGAAATGAGCGATAGCGATTCGTGGCAAGATTCGTCATCTGACTCTGACACTGACCAGAGAAGTGGCGACAGCGACGATTCTGCACCCGAGCTCAGTGATGTGCGCACTTGGTGCCCAATTGATTGCGGTATGGATGAGGTACCGCCGCCAAGATTTCCGTTTACTGGATCACCTGGGATGAAGGTAGACGTTGAGCACAATGATCCTTTGGCGTACCTAAAATTATTTCTCACAGATGACATCATTGAAAAGATTGTCACGGAGACAAATCGCTACAACGAGCAGCAATCCGCAACTCTGCGTAGCAAGTTTTCCAGGAACAGAAAATGGGACCCGGTGACTAAAGAGGACATCTGGAAGTTCCTGGGGCTAATACTTCTTTCTGGGGTGGTGGGGAAACCCCTGCAGAAATGGTACTGGACTACCAATAAATAAGATCTGGGAAGTATACCAAATGATCCTAAAAAATGTCCATCAGTCCCAGCATGTGCCAGATACAAGTCTTAAAGGAGCCACAGCACTCAACCCTGTCAGCTTGCAGGCCAGCCTATAATCTGTCTCTAAACTTGGTTAAAAACAGAGGACTCGGTCACACACCACTACGCCAAAGTGCCTCTGTGGGGTGCAGTCCGGGACTGCACCCCACAGAGGCACTTTGGCGTAGTGGTGCAGCTTAAGCATACTTCTGCAGATGTGTGTGACAGAGTCCTCTGTTTTTAACCAAGTTTAGAGACAGATTATAGGCTGGCCTGCAAGCTGACAGGGTTGAGTGCTGTGGCTCCTTTAAGACTTGTGTGTACTAATTGCCCTGCTAACGTGCACCTCCCAGGTTAGTTATAAAATGGTCTGAGCGGCTGCCACCCCCCTTTGTTTCTATGTGCCAGATAGAGACATCAGCATTGATGAAAGTCTGATGGCTTACAAGGGACGCCTCAGCTGGATTCTATACATCGCATCCAAGAGAGCACGGTTTGGAATAAAATCCTATATGCTCTGCGAGTCTGCCACTGGCTATATATGGAATTCCGTCATATACACCGGTAAAGGAACACAATTCAACCCCAGGTACAGCGGCTATGGGATGGCAACGTCATCAGTCCTCACACTGCTTGAGCCATTGCTGAATCAGGGGTATTGTGTGACAACGGACAACTTTTACACATCGCCTGAGCTGTACGAGTTTCTGATAAAACACAAGACTGATGGATATGGAACCATTAGGCCCAACCGACGTGACCTGCCATCTATGTTTGCCAAGAAAAAACTGAAAACAGGAGAAATGGTTTCCTGGCAGAAAGGAAAGATGATGGCAATGTGTTGGCGTGACAAAAAAGACGTGTGCCTAATGAGTACAGTGCATAACACCTCCACTGTTATGGTCCACACAAGAGGTGGGAAAGAAGTCATGAAGCCACAACTTGTGATTGACTACAACAACACCATGGGAGGAGTCGATAGCCGATAGCCGATCAGGCGATGACATTTTATCCGGCTATGCGGAAACAACAAAAAAAATATTACAAAAAAATCTTCATGCATCTCCTGGAACAATGCCTCTGGAATGCCTATACACTGCACAGAGGAAAGAGTGACAAGCCTCTTGTTCATTCTGACTTTATCTGGAAGGTGGCGGAGCGGATTTTTGTGAACTACCAAACGCCATCAGTGGCCGTGAACAGATCTGGACGTCGTGCTGTTGACGTTGTCAACCCAGAACGCCTGACTGGTTGTCACTTTATGGATTACATCCCGCCAACCGCAAAAAAGGCTACAAGGATGTGCGTAGTTTGCTGCTCAAAGCGAGATGGCAATGGAAACCAGGTTCCATTGCCCTGATTGTGACGTCGGTCTATGTGCAGTCCCATGTTTCAAAATTTACCACACCCAGGATTTATACTGAATTTTCTTTGTTTGACAAATTTCATTATTTATTACATTATTGAATAAAATTATATTATTTATTAGATTATAATTCATGATTTTATGTTTCGAACTTTATCACATCTGAGAGGTCTACTAGAGTCTTCTATGGTCAGGTTTAAGTAAGTAATTACTAAGAATTGCAGGCCTACAATACATAACACCAAATTTCCATACAAAAAAATGGTAACGCTTGTGGTACAAAATTCCAGACATAATCATAACGCCAGGGAGGTTAAACCATCGATTTGTCTTTCTAACCATCGATTTGGTTCTAAACAAAAAATAAAATATACATTTGACTGTTCTCCATCTTTCTTTTCTTGATTCTCTATCATGGATCTATAAGACAGCAAACTGCCTTCATAACTTCTGCCACAGACAAGAGAAAGCTATTACATACACATATAACACACTTCATCAGGAAGCAATTGCCTCACCAAACGACCCCATATTTTACTGCGCTATAGACCTGAGAATAATCGGTGTTTGTAATCAATGGGTATTTTTCATTTAATGGAGTTTAAACGATAAACCAGTCAAAATGGATTGTTATGCTGCATAAACATGCTAAGAAATAATTCTCAAGGTAAACAGTCTAATTAAACACGACTTAGATAAGACAACTGTGTGCATTAAAAGTTTGAGAGAGGAAGAATGAGCATAGTACTAGATTTAACAGAAAAAAACAAATAGCGGCAAACAAAATAATTTATATAGAGTGCTTTTAGATATGGAGCGTGACCCCTGCCTAAGAATCTGGAGGGGTAATGGGGGGAGGACAATAAATATGACATTAATATTATATACTACTTAGTGTGCAGAGAGTTCCCCACACTTTTTTAGGTGCAGATACGTCCTTTCAGGCAGGCTGATTCATCACTAACGCCAGGTAGCGACAGATGAGCGTCTGTAGCAGGCATTTTCAGAGCGCCCGCTAGTAGTCACTGTGCTCAGCCGTGGGTCTCATAGCGACTCAGTCGCAGTCCAGTAATGTTGAATACATTGTGAGGAGTCGCTATTTGACCAGTACAGGGCTGTATGGGAGCGCATGTTAGCGACTGCTCATAGCAACCGACTCACACCATATTCAGCAAAAAAACAGCCTCACAAATCTCTGGCGCTGAAAAATGCTTCTCTGAAGCCCAGTGCGCAGGAGGCTGTGTGTTTAAAGTCTGTTTTTCAGCATCTATCCACTAGTAACAAAGCGAAAACATATGGGATTACATTGTAGCAACATTGTAACATGAACACTTTAATGCCAGACCTATATTTCTGAAGAAATATATAAAAAATTTAAAAAAAATTTAAAAAACTGCTTTTTCAATGCCAGAAGAGGTCACAGAATTATTTGAGATTAAAAAAAAAAAAAATCAAAAACACAGTTTAAAGAGAAGGAAAGGATCGTCCATTGAAATGTATGGGAGAGCGTCAGGTAGCGAGATGTAATACGTGGCGCTGTGCAAGGCTGAACGCCGGCGCTGTTCGCTGAGGCTGTGAAAATGATGAATCAGACGCTACATGGCGTTATCCCAGTCGCTAAACAAATTCAGCTTGATAAATGTGTAATTGCATGCCGTGTCCGGCGTTCACCAGTCGCTACCTGTCTCTACCTCATTAACCAGGCACTACCTGACGCTATCCCTTCATGAATAAGGCCCTTAGTTTTTATCATGTCTATATATGTGATAGACAGGTGTACTCTTATGAACAGCTTTCCACAACTATAAACCTGATTTTTAGGCCTGATTTATCAAGCACTTCTGCCAGATTACACCACATCAGTGCAAATTAGAGTAGTGAAAAATATATTTTATATTTGTTTCAGCATGTTGCTGCACCGCTAATGTTTTAGCAAATGTGTTTCTTACAGTGCAGCAACATACCTCAGTGTAAAAAATATATATATAAATGTGTAGCTCTCTCTCTCTAATTTCCACCGATGTGGCGTAATATGGCCAAGGTCTCCCGTACCCTTTCCTGCATGCAGGAATGGTCAAAAAGTCTTGATTTTGGTCTTTTCGTGCAATTCTTTGCCTGGTTCTTGGTCTGAGTTTGCTGTTTTCTGGGAATTTTCAGTGTGCATACGACATAATAATGGTCAGACCGAGTTTCTGTGTTCTCCCATGCGTACATTAACAATTTGCCCTACACTTGTGCGTTTTTCGAGCCCCTAAAGACCGAAGGTACTGTTGCCAAATTACACCCTCTTTTTGCTTGCAGGAACACTGGATTGCATGCATACGTTTTGATGATGGTGCTCCTTGACAAGTTCCTGGAAGTGTATGAGCATCTGTAGACTCGTGGGCTGCTCACCTTGTACCTTATGGAGCTTAGGCATACCCGCCGTCGTCTACGTGTTGATTGGATGTCCGATCAGCAGGTGTTCAGATTGACCCATCTGAACTACCTTTCTTTTGAGAAGCTTTACTCAGATTTGCGTCCATGGTTGGCCCATGCCACAAGAAAGGGGCATGCAATTGACGGTATGACTGTATGTTTAGGTGCTGTTTAGGCTAGCCTTTGTTCCGCTCCCCCTAAACTAGCTAATCCTTGTTGCTCCTAGTGACCTTGATCCCTGTGTTGCCCATGCATCTGCTTGCTCTTTGCCTGCTACTGTAATGTTGTTAGTGTCTGTTGACCTTTTCTGCTAGAAACCGCAACATGGGACATTCGTTGAATGCAAAATGTGTGGTGGGTCTGAATTCCCGCTTCTTCAGCGTCTTGGCATCAAACCACAACGCATTTATCTTGTGCAGACTGTATACTCGCTTTGAGAGTAGCTATTTGAGTGTTGGTTGGCTTCTGGGTAAGTGTGTGTATTATTGTTTCCTTTCTGCTTTTCTATTGTTAGCCTTGCATTTGCAATGCTGGATATTATCAGCTGGGCCCCATAGAATTGTTTTTGTGTGCCCTTTTATGTCCCTGTCCTCCCTCTGTAATAGTGTGTTCATGTGCCCAGTTTCAGTTCTCGTTCGCCCTGTTCCTAGTCTAACTCCTTTGTCCTTGTAGGGCACCTTACCTTTAGTTTATCTTGCAAACTGTCTGCCTAATGCCCATTTAAATCTTGACCTCCTTGCAAAAGTGGGCCTTATCTCATCAGCTTTCCATTTATTTTTGGTTTAGTATATTTGGCCCAATTGCCCTTGAGGTTCCCCTTCCTAGTAGCCCTCTCTGTGTTAATTCTTATCTTCTTGGTTGTTTTTTTTGGTTTTGGCTTTTTAGGTGATTTTGGCTACCCTCTGTTGCCCTGGCTGCTGACACCCTTTTTTGCTCCCTCAGATGCAATGCCAGGAGGTGTACAACCGGCCCACCGAAAGACCTGTGCCATTGTTGAGCGGGCTTTCGGACTCTTGAAAAGCAGGTTATGATGACATCTAGCCCAACAGCCACACCAAGAGGACATTGGCATTGGATGTGGCAGAATATCTTAATGGCCAGGGACCAACGTCTTACACGCACACCCAAATGATGCAGCACTGGTCGGACCTCATAGGAAGAAAGTGGCCCAGAGTGAAGCGGTTTTTCTGCCAGAACTTCCCAGGTAAGTAAATGATCCATATATAAGTTGCCCACTCATGCTGAACAGTGTTACTGAATTGTGCTTCTGGCAGAGAATCAAGCCCACCCTGAAAAGAGGGGCCGAACAAGCCAGGCTGTGCATGTAAGGCGTTGGCTCCCACCCATGCCAATGTCTTCATCCTCCTCTTCGTCCATCACCAACAGAACCAGCTGAAGAGGCCCTTTTCTGCTGTTGCCGCCATTACCATCACCGTCCCACCTTTTTTGGGGGTGGGGCAGATGACATCATCTCGCTGACAACACAGTGATAACTGAAGGGAGGGATGAAGGGGCACAGGATCCTCTGATCCCCTATCTCCCTACCCCCCTTTAGTAATCTCCGTGTCGGTCATCGAGATCCGCAAGGGACAGAGAAACTGATGATGGGAGGTGAGTAAAGAAAAAAAAAAAGTTTTAATAAAGTAATTTTTCTGTGTGTGTTTTTGCTCGGGGGCTGGCAAGTCAACTGCGGCTAGTGGGTGGGGGAGGAGGGCCACTAAAGCTGACCCTTGCACCCTGTTCTACAAGCCCTGCATGTTGATATTTTAGGAAAACGTGTTTTTTATTCTGCACTTTTATACATTTACTTAGAGAGACTCTGGACAATCAAAGAATTCTTCGAGCGATTACTTCCAGGAAGATGAGCCAAGTACAACAAGCTGGGTAGGTCTACAAAGCTTAAGGTGAATTATTTCAGGGAATATATGAAAAAAAAAAAACTTGCATCACTGCGTCTTTCTAAGTTGCAGTCGTGACCTAGAAAGGGCAGCTGTGGCCTAAAGGTAAGGAATAGAGATGAGTTAACTACCTAAAAATTTAAATCAGGTGATTCACCAAATTTGGGTTCATCCGAATCGAACTTTACGAAACGTTCATCTCTAACCGGGTATAAAAACAAACTCACCTGTTCTGGATGGCTTCTCAGTGGGTGGGCAGACAGGCAGGATCCAGTCGGCATCTTCCCCGGTTAGACTTTTCAGCCAGCACGTGGGGGGACAGGCTTCCTCTGCCTGGCTTCTAGGCTGAAGTGTGGGGGGGTGGGCTTCCTTCACCTGGTTTCTTGGCTGGCAGGTGGGAGGACGGGCTTCCTCTGCTCTTACCAGATCGCAACACTCAGGGTGAACATTCATCAGCAACTTTCTTTTATTTTAATCTTTACATCCAGATATCTGCAACAGACATATCTCTCTGCTGACAGCAACTCAAAATTATTACCTCTTCCCCCTTCCTGTCCCAATGCCTCTCCCCTAAAAGGTACAGAGCTGCATGTTGTAGATGTTAGTCTGTGTGGGGAAAAGGGGAGAGTATAGCAGTTTTTTGTCTGAAAGTGTTCTTGAATCGCTTTGATCTACTACAGATAATACTGCATGTACTTACAATGTATGATTAATGAAAAAAACAGCTTAATAAACCTGTCCCATCCCTTATCCCCTCCTCTTCTATTTTTTCTCTCTTCCTCTTTTTTTTCGTTTTCTTTTTTATGATTATTTTCTTGACTTTGTGTTATGTACTGCCATGTGCATTTGGTATTTTGCTCATTTAATTGTCAGTTCATATGGTATATCATTTTATTTTTGTGGCCCAGATGAAGTGACGGGAGGTCCGTTACGAAACGAGTCGGCTGGGACGGGGTGAGGTGCTCGGCGGGCGTTTGCCTGGCTAAGTATGCATAGCACATGTTCATGATTTTTGCACTGTTTTTCAATTTCTTTCCCCCTCGGTGTCTTTAGGGGGGTGGATTAATATTAATAACACTGTATTGCACTTTATTGATGTATACTTTTGTAAAGCAGAATTGTATATAGCACAGTTTGTAGATATTATTATATAATTAGGAAAAGTTTGTTGATATTGTATATAGATGTTTTTGAAGACAATATGGGTTTAATAATTGTATGTACATAGATGCACCAGGCACACACGTGTCCTTGTAGTCCTCCCCTTTATGAGATGTGGTTTTTAATTGTTTTTAAACTCTTGTTTGTACTGGATAAATAATAAATTGAATACATTTTGGTATAAGATATTGTGGTAGTGCCAGTTGTTTGGTTAGGCATTGTTTTGGGGTCTTGTGGGATCCCATGTGTTGGATATCATTTTATTTTATGCTCTTTGAATGTTATATGTTTCGAGTCAGGTATTAAATTAGAGAGTCTTAAAAAAAACTGTTAAATCCCTTTCATATCAATATTAGTAATTAGCAATTAAAGTGAAGTGGATAACTTTTTTGGGGGGAAAAAATAAAAATGTTATCTGTGCAGGATCTTTGCCCTGCCACACGTTACAGATTTCTATTTTATCCGTAAACTCAAAAGTTATTGCTCTAGCCTTGTTGCAATTATAGCATCCCATCAAGTACCACAAATATATTTGAAGGATGGGTTGGTTAATCTCCATGGTTACAGAAAGTGGTTTTTAAAAAAATCAATGCTTAACACTCTGTATTTTGCTTTAGTTGCTAATAATGTCAATTAGCCTTAAAGATGAATCATCCCTGAGCCAATGCGTTTTCACACTAAATCAACAAGATATTTACCTTCATCTATAATGGTTGTGAATCAGTCAGGATTAATGATTACCACTTTTTTTATGTTTTAGATGTATAACACAGATAAAATAGACCCCCTAACATGATTTTGCCAAATCACTGATCTGCTGGATGAAGGCACTGTCCTTTTCTAGAAATGCTCTACCATTATTATTTATTTATTTTATCTGTATTTTATTTATTATGGGGCATAGATGGCCATTGTATGCTTGCACATACATAGGTATTTTTTCTCCGTATATGTGGCCTGATGCAGAGCCTCCCCCAATCTGACCTTATTTTGTTCCGTTTTTTCCTATGGCCCGTTTTCCTTCCGTTTTCCTCGGGGTTCAAATGTGATTCAGAGCCGCCGTCGGGAGAGCTTCATTACTGATCCGTTTATGTGTCTTCATTCGGGAAGTGTTTTTTCCCCTCTCGGGTGCTCTCCGTGTGGTCGTGAGCTCTGTTGCCGTTCACATGGACGATCCGTTTTTGGCTCCTTTTTAATGCGTTTCCAAAACGTACCTTCTTGCCATCTCCGTTTCCGTTTTCACCCCGATTCAGAATGTTTTTCCATGTATACTTACATTTCCATGGATTTCCTGTGGACAATCTGGGTCCACGCAAGCGCACATCCCTAGTCCTCCCTCAAGCTTTCACCATACATCAAACTGACACTTTTACCAACACCAAAACTTACCTTAACCCCCTTGGCGGCGATCCAGAGCGTGACTCGGGGTCAATTTGCGCTGTAAGTGGCTGTGACCCCGAGTCACGCTCGGGATCGATTTGGGAGCAAGAGCGGGCGGCGCAGCCTCCTTACCTTCTCCCTGCGATCCAGCGATGTCTCCGCCGCGATCGCAGGTGAGAGCCGGGGCTGCGGCGTCCCTCTCCGCTTCCGGGTTCCGTCTCTGTGAGCCGCAGAGGCTCATGGGGGCGGAGCCGTGCGTGAGAGACAAATGCAATGGCAACGCTTTCGTTGCCATTGCATTTGACTATATCGCAACGCCAAGGAGGTTAAACTACTATCATTCTTCTTCTTCTTCCTCCTCCCTGTGTTTAATCCTTACCTTAATGTCTTCTCCTCCTTCTTCTTCTTCTTCCTCCTCCTGTGTTTAATGCTTACCTTAATCTCTTCTCCTTCTTCTTCTTTATCTTCTTCCCTGTGTTTAATGCTTACCTTAATCTCTTCTCCTTCTTTATCTTCTTCCCTGTGTTTAATGCTTACCTTAATCTGTTCTCCTTCTTCTTTGTCTTCTTCTCCTTCTTCTTCCTATTCCTTGTCCCATATACTTACCTTTTGGGACATGTAACTGTATGGTTATGTTGTGAGAACGTACAGTGGCAGGAAAGAGAACACACCACAATTTTTTGTTTATTTTCTTTTACTTAAGTTTTTTTTAAGAAATTGTCAAAGAATTAAAAAAAAAAAAAAAAAAACATTTTAAAGAACAGCACAGGCTCTTCTTGGTGCTCATTGTTGCCCTTTTCTTTGATCTGTGAATGAAAAACATCATCAGTTTTGCCTTGTAACTATGTTGTGCTTATCTAGGGGTCTTTTTTTTTGGACCATTTTTAGGGTTAAGTTTTTTCCTTAATGTTTTTTGGACCTGTCATGCTCAAAAGAACCAGGCCGCGTAGCTGGCGCCTTTGATGCTCACGCACAGCAGAATGCATTTCCAAGTCACAAAGATCAAATACGGCTGCTAAGACTGCCCGTAAGTGAAGCGTCGACACCCTCGTTGAATTGGGCTGGTTTCAATCGGAAATCAAGGCTCTGAATCAATTAAAAAACGGAACAATCAACGGCCCGTCCGTTTTCACGGAGTTCAGCCTCTTGCGAGCCGTCAATCGGAAAGGCGCCTGAACAAACACCTGAGCGCATAAATGCACACAAAAAGCAACGTAGCACCCTTTCCTGACCCGATCACAGCCCAAAAACAACAGGAAAACGCACGGGATAGCTGAACGAGGAGGCTCTGCATCAGGCCAATAACCCATATGTACACATGGCCAGAATGGTGGGTTGCCCTAATTACAGTGCCCAGGGAGCAGTTGGGAGGGTTAGCTGCCTTGTTTAAGAGCACTTCGGTCATGTTTTGCTGACTTACCTCCAACTGTCCCTTGAACTGCTGCCTTGTATATTCAGAGAACTTCTGCCATGAGCTTGGTTGGTCCATGCGGAATGGTACAAGTGCAACCATTTGAATTTGGGCTGTGCTAATAAAAAAAATTTCAATTTCTCCATTTCCTGTTTCATCTAGAAAATCTGACTTAAAGTGGACCAACACCCAGGATTTTCACTATCCTGGGTGTTGGTCCACTTCCGTGGGGCACCCCGATGGGCCCCGCTGTGTGAAACCCCCCAGAAAGCCCCAAAAACTCACCTGACCCCGCTCCCACGTGACTCGCTCCACCAATCACCGCCGATGGACAAGCGAGGTCCGTCGACGGACAAGGTGAGAGCGCCCGCCGCCTCTCGCGCGCCCGCACCGGCCATTTACAAAAGGCCGGCGCGGGTGCGCGCCCTGCTAGAGGGATGGGCGAGAGGCGGCCCGCGCATGCGCCGTCGGAACGAGGAACAGGTAGGATTTGCGGGCTCCCTGGGGGATTTCACACAGCGGGGCACCCCCGCTCGGGGTGCCTCGCAGGCAGGGAGCTGATCGGCCCGGGAATCTTATAGATTCCCGGGCCGATCAGCGGTGGGTGTTGGTCCACTTTAATGGGGTTGATCCAGCGACAAAAGTTAGGAGAGAAAACTTCCTCTCATTTTCATTTGAGTCGATTCAGAGCCTGGTGAGGAAATTCATTTTTTTAGGAGAGAAAACTGCTTTCACTTGCCTCTGAATAAGCCCCAAGGTAGACTTTGAAAGTTGATGGCAGTTTCCTTGCATAAAACATCTCACCAGGCTCTGAATCAACCCCATTGTCGTCTTTGGGGCTGATTCAGCTACCAGTTGTATATGTTCATCTGGTGCTGAATCAGCCCGACGGAAAACAATTAAAGTGAGGGGAAGTTTTCTCTCCTAAAAAAAAGAGGTGACTTTTGTCGCCTGGTGCGGCCCTATCGTTCTTGATGCACAAAAAAAGCATTCAATGCCATTTCTAAAGCAGTGCTGAGAATGTGGCACCCATAGAAGATTGATTGGCCCATATTGACAGGCACCGTGCTCTTCCATAGTCCTGACCGTAAAAAAAAAAACAAAACTTTTTTTTTTAAATAAAAAAGGAGCACCATTGCTTAATCTTCATTCACCCGTCCCCTGTCCAGTGCAAAGCTACCAGTCCAATACTGTTGGCACACATGCAGCAAGATAGGTGGAGGCAGCTTGCATTGGATCCTTTAAAGTGGACCTTCACCCTAAATAAGAGTCTATCTTATATATTTCCCTCAACCTGTACATACAGATTGCCCGCATTAAAAATCATCCTACCTGCATCTATTGCATTTTCTGAGACTTTAAACATCCAAGATGGCGGCTCATGGACGTGCAGGCTGCCTGCAAACAGGAAGTGTCTTCTCACTGTGCCGCTCTGCATTCTGGGATTTATGACCTTTTTCTGACCCCAGCTCTGCTCTGTTTGTGCAAAGCACAGCTATAACCCGCTCTCCTGCACTTTTGACCCCTCCGCTCTCCTCAATATGTGATGCTACTGAGCCAAGATGGCGGCGCCCATATCTTAGAGTGCTGAACAGAGTTGCAGCCCAGTGAGGGAAAGAATAAAACTTAAACCGGACCTTCACCATGATTTAATGAAAAGCCCAAACTCTTAAAAAACAATTCCTCAGCATCTAAAATTAATATATTTTACATGTTTAGTCACTAATTTATTATACTTTCCCCCACTGGGCTGCAACTCTGTTCGGGAATTTAGGATACGGGCGCCGCCATCTTGACTCAGAAGCATCACACTTACTGAGGAGAGGAGAGTGGGATAAGGTACAGGGGGGCGGGTTATAGCTGTGCTTTGCTCAGACAGAGCAGAGCTGGGGTCAGGGAAAGGTCAGCAGTCCCAGAATGCAGAGCAGCACAGTCACTTCCTGTTTGCAGGCACTTCCTGTTTGCAGGCTGCCTGCAAAAATGGCAGCTTCCATAAGCCGCCATCTTGGATGTTTAAAGGCTTATAAAATGCAGTAGATGCAGGTAGGATGATTTTTAATGTGAGCAATCTGTATGTACAGGGTGTGGGAAACATATAAGATAGACTCTTATTTAGAGTGAAGGTCCGCTTTAAGTAACTAAAAACAATATATTAATTTTAGATACTAGGGAATAGTTTTTTAAGGCCAAAAATTAAAGCACAGAGCAGGTGATACTAGGCCTCAGTTAAAAGGCTATTAAAAATACTAAGGACTTTTACTTAAATGTCCGGACATAGCTCTTAATTGTCCATCGGGATCCTTAACCCTTTAAGTGCCAGCCTACCTTGAGATTTTGTCACCCTTTGTTGCCAGACCATTTTGCACTATTTTGCGCTCCCCTTGTTCAACTGTGATTTTTGAGGGGATTTCCAGGGATTTCCCAGGAAAATGATATATTGTTTTTTTCAGCATAGTCTGGGCTTTAACATGAAATGTCTTGTTTGTCATTTGTTAGGTGTATTCTTAATATTTTTGGGTGAAATATGTGCAAAAAAAAAAAAAAAAAAAAACTTTTTACATATTGTAGTTTTTTTTGGAATAAAAAATGTAAGTTTGTCAATAAAATCTTATTGCGTGTGAAATCCCAATTTCTCCCGGTTACAGCGGTACCACATATGTATAGGTAGACACCTTTTCCTGCCCAGGAGACTCCCCCAAACTGAAACAGCGCTTTAGGAGATTTTCAGATAAAATACAACTATGCTATGCAATATGCGCACCTTGCGGTTTTTCCAGAAAAACAACCCTTTACATTTAAAATACCCCCAACAAACTATATATTCTCTGGAAGTACACACCTCAGGCTTTCTAGGCGTACCAGGCTTGTGGATGTGGCCATAGTTTTCTGGAAGTAATCCCTCAACGTAATCTTTGGTTGCAAAGAGTTTCCCTAAAAAAAGGATAAAAAAGCAGAATCAAAGCCACATTTTCCTAAAAAAACTATATACAAACAAGAAAAATCAAGTTTAATCTGAAAAAGCAACATCTCCCGAACAGAACGATACCCAACATGCATAGGTTCTGTCAAGGGAAGAGTTGCCAAACACCCCAAAGTAAAGCATGTGCATAACGGTAATTTTACTTGAAAATTTCAGCTCTGCAGACAAAGTGCGCACCTTGCGATTTTTCAACCAAAACAACCCTTTACATTTGGAATATCCCCCATAAACCATATATTCCCTGAAAGTACACACGTTAAGCTTTCTAAGGGTACCCAGCTTGCTGTAGTGGGCTCATCTTTCTGGAATTAATTCCTCAAAGAATTCTTTGGTTGCGCAGGGTTTCCCTAAAAAATTTATAAAAAAGCTGAATAAAAAACACCTTTTCCTAAAATATAAATATGCAAACCAGAAAAAACAAGCTAAGTCTGAAAGCGCAAGATCCCCCGAACAGAACAATACCCAACATGCATAGGTACTATTAACCCTTTTAATTGCCAGCTTACTTGAGATTTTGTCACCCTCTGTTGACAGGCCATTTTTCCCCATTTTGCGTCATGTTTTGCGACATGTTTTGCGCCATTTTTGCTGGAACTTTCAGAAAAATTATATATTTTTTTTTTTTGCAGCAGAGTTTAGACTTTAACATGAAATGTCTTGTTTGTAATTTTTTTTTTTTTTTTTTACAATATTATTAAGTGAAAAAAAAAATAAATAAATAAAATTTTTTTTTTAGAAAATTGACTCCTTTATTTTAAATAAAAAATGTATTTTATTAAGGAAAATCATATTGCATGTGAAAGCCCCATTTCTACCGATTAGAATGGTACCACATATTTATCGGTAGCCCCCGTTCCTGCCCAGGAGACCCCCCCTAACTGAAACAAGTATTTTATAACATTCACAAAAAAAAACACAAAAACCATCCACACTACAAAGGGTTAAATCGAGAAAAAAAATGACATAGGGTCCCCCCTCCCAGGGGAGGGAGACCCCATTTTTTTTTTATTTTTAAGGGTTAAAAACCCTTAAAAATCAAAAAAAAAAATGACGTGGGGTCCCCCTTACCCACAGTAACCAGCCCGGGACAAGCTATGGGGGCTTGTAGGCACAGAGTGGGGGGGCCAGCTTTTGTGGCCCCCCCACCCTGCAGCCTACGAGCCCACATAGCCCATGTGGGCCCGGGCTCTTCTGCCCCCCCCTGGCCTTTGGGGAGGCAGGTAATGGGGGTGCCGGGGGTTAATGGCAAGCCACCCGCTAGCGCAGGTGGCTTGCCATCCCCCCAGCCTTGTGAACTGGTATAGGGGTCATGGACCCCTTACCAGTTCACAAGAGGTTAAAAGTAAAAAATGACACAGACACACAAAAGAGAAAAAATATTTTATTAATTTTTTTTTTTTTTTTTTTACACTGTACTCACCTCCCATCCATCCTGGAGCACTCTGTCCCTCGGCGATCACTGGCTTCTGCTCCCTTGCTAGAAGCCTTTTATAGCTGCTGGATGACAGAACACAAAGGGTTAATCAAAAAAAAAAAATGACATAGGGTCCCCCCTCCCAGGGGGGGTGGACCCCATTTTTTTTTGGATTTTTAAGGGTTAAAAACCCTTAAAAATCAAAAAAAAAATTGACGTGGGGTCCCCCTTACCCACAGTAACCAGCCCGGGACCAGCTATGGGGGCTTGTAGGCACAGAGTGGGGGGGCCAGCTTATGTGGCCCCCCCACCCTGCAGCCTACGAGCCCACATAGCCCATGTGGGCCCGGGCTCTTCTGCCCCCCCCTGGCCTTTGGGGAGGCAGGTAATGGGGGTGCCAGGGGTTAATGGCAAGCCACCCGCTAGCGCAGGTGGCTTGCCATCTCCCCAGCCTTGTGAACTGGTATAAGGGGTCACATGGACCCCTTACCAGTTCACAAAGGGTTAAATGGAAAAAAAAAAAAGACAAGACGTTTTTGAAAATATTTTATTAAAAAAAAAAAAAAAACTTTTACTTTACTCACCTCCGATCTTCATCTTCTGTGTCCCGCGGCGATCTGCTGTCAGTGACGGCTGGGCAGAGAAGGGGGGAGGCAGGCGATCGGAGGATCGCCTACCTCCCTCCTTCCCCGCCCAGCCGTCACCGGCATCTGAGAAACGAACTGCCGGGTGCCCCGATGACACCCGGCGGTGACGTCATCTGGCCCCGCCCCGTGACGTCACCAAGATGGCGGCCGCCATCGGAAGAGGCAAGGGAGGAGGGCTGTTATGCCCCCTCCAGAAGACAGAAGAGCGAGGGGGGGGGATCGGAGCCCCCCCCCCGTGAAGAGGAGAGCCTGCGGGAGCCGGCGGGGACAAAGGTAGGTGACTGTTTTTTTTTTTTTTTTTTTTTTTTTACAGTAAACCGGGCGGCTGCTGAAACGGGGGGGGGGGCACCCTGTTCCGGGCCCTCCCCTGCAGCCGGAGGGGCCCCGATGGGCGATCGGAGCCCCTCTGGCTGAAGAGGAGACCCGACCGGATCGAACGAGGGGTCAGGTAAGTGTCTTTTATTTTTACTTTTTTTTTTTTTACTGGGGAAAGTCAGGCACGTAAATTTTACGTGGCTGGCGTTTAACTGTTGGAGAGGCAGCCACGTAAAATTTACGTGGCTGGCGTTTAAAGGGTTAATAGATTCTCTCCAATAGCTTCCTTTAGCGCAACTGTCCCAGTAACCATGCGTTCAAAAAGGGGGTGCTCAATTCCAATACGACATTTACACCTTGTGCCCACCACCTGTATATTATACTCTTACCAAGTGGCCATATTGGCTGGGCGTTTCACAGATAACCTTTCCGTAATGCCTTAGTTCTTCCTCTTTGGGTATTAGGTATCTTTACCAGCTAAGATGTTTCAAACCAATGCTCTAGCGTTCTCAAAGTAATAAACAAATCTCAATAGTAAACCAAAGTGGTGCACCACGTATTATAATAAAACTGTGCTACACTGCAACAATAAGAGTACCAAAACAAAATTAGACTCATGGGATGTGTCCCATAGGTCTAAAAGACAGGAGCACCAAACAATAATCAAGTTCAAGCAATATCATTTATTTAAGAATCAACATAAAACATACTGTACATGACATACAATACATGACTAACACCTTAAAAGCACTGCTTAACACCCCAAATTTCATCCAGTGCTGAACACCACAGCATATAAATTCCTGGGTTAACTCCTAATATCAACACGTATACAAACCCCTAATGATAAACAATCTTTTGTGCCGGCACAAATTACCCCTAAATAATAAACTAATCAATATGTACAAATAAAGTGACAGTGCATGAATAGAACAATAGTACACACCATGTGAAACTAGCAGCAATGAATATCTAGTAACCCTTTGACAATATCAGGGTGAAAGTGGCTAAGTGCAAATAAGATAAATAATTAACCTACAAACATGGTCATGAACACCTGTGAATCAGCAAACCGGGGATATCAATCAAACCCAACCGATGAGGATTATAACACAAAATCAAGATAAGGCAAACGTTGGCAACATAAGTAAAAAATGACAAAGGGTAAATCACGTGAAAATGAGGAGTGGGGCCTAGCAGAGGGGACACCTACGTTCGCGGCCACCCGTGCCGCTTCGCTGGGTGAATATTCACCCAGCGAAGCGGCACGGGAGGCCGCGAACGGTTGGGTTTGATATAGTCACATGGGAGAGGCTACATTCTACAACTGAGGCCCCAGTGTCAGCATTTGATGCTTGGTGCAGCTGAAAGACATTGGAGAGAGTATGCTGGGGGTGCCAAAGAGCCCACAGAACCCTGGAAAGTCCTGGGTTACCAGCCCTTATGCCCGGTGCACAGGCTAGTTGGCTCTAGGGGGTGTTTACAGGCTTTATATTTTTTAAGTAGCTTTTAGTAGTATTTAAAAAAAATAACAGCCAAGTATAGCAGCTTGGTTCAATCAACCAATGAAATAATTAACAACTCTCTAACAGTGATTCAGCAAGCTGTCATGCGAATTATAAATTAGCGCAAAAAGAGCAAATGTACTCACGGCTTTGGGACATGGTTCTTGCATGTGCATTATTGTGGAGTATGTGTCCCTGTGTAGCATACGGGTCCCTGAGGGTGTTTAGCTCCTCAGGGTGTATGGGGAGTGGGTTCTTTGTTAACGGGCTTGGGGGACCTCCTGATGTGGGCTTACTTCCAAAAACTCCAAATGAGACCGACTTTATGAAAAGGGCACTTACTTTATTAGCAGGACTTCAGGTACACTTTAGGCTTCACAGCACGTCATACAGTCTTTTCACAACAGTTTCCTTAGCAGCTTCCATAGCACAACATTACATCCATGTGGACTCCAACAGGTGGTGGTCACTCATTCTGATCCCATAGCAGAATACTGCGGCCTTAAGCTTCCTCCTCAGCATCTTGGGTAGAAAGGTTCACCTTCTCCTGTGGATACTCCCTAGGTATGAATGTGGCTCCTCTGCTCTTTCTCTTACTCCACTGCGACTGCTACCAGTTGACCCTGCTGGTACCTTCCTCTCAATCCCGGTTACTACAATAGAGAACTACATCTTGCATGTTCTGTTCTGACTCATTCTGAGGTAGACTCCCTCTAGTGGCCTCTAGAACCTTCACTAACTTTCTACTCACCTTAGCCAATAGCAGTTCAGCTGTACTCCTATGTGGTTAGGCTTTACCTTTGGTAGACCTGTAATGTCACAATTCATTTCTTATCCAGCAGTCATGTGGTGATGTAGTGCAACTGCAGGACAGATATGAACCATTACATTAAAAGACCAACAAAGGTATCTCAGAAGTAAAGGCTAGAATGAATGGCTTTTTAATAAATGAAAAACTTACCAGCATACTGAATGACAAACATGATTATTTTCTGGACGTTTGGGAACCCTGGATCCAGTATGCAACCCCAAATCTATCAATGTTAGCACTATACTGATTGATGTTTTGAGAGACTATCAGGAGCGGACCAGGGACCAACACCCATCCCCCACCCCCCACCCTATCCCCAATCCTAATCCCCGCCCTATCCCCAATCCCTATCCCCAATCCTTATCCCCAATCCCTATTAGAACCATGACGGCCTGAATCTTGCACACAACGTGTTAACCTGGTTCATCTATATTACTGGTGGTGGTGGTTGTGGTCGGGCGGAGGGGAGGTGGGAGGCTCCCTTTGGGCCTCTGGCTTCCCTGGCCCGACGCGCTATTATAATATATAGCTGGAATCAGAAATGAGGCTATACACTATATGCTGATATCGACACCGCTGTTTATTATGCATGTAATGTTACCATATATGCCGAGATACTGTAATGTTGTCTTGTCGAGAAAACTCAATAAAAAGATTGAAAGAGAGAAAAAAAAGGGACACAGAAAAGAATGTCACGGACCGGGTGGAGCGGACTCAGGTGTGGATCCGCTTTAAACATGGGACCGATGGCGGGTACCGTGTCAGGGGAGCGGAGTCTAAGGGGCCACCGGTATTCACCAGAGCCCACCGCAAGGCAGGTTGGTCTTGTGCGGCGAGTGACCCCCAGGTCGCTACCCCCCAACAGCGGCCCACAGTCAGCCGAGGTTCAGCGAGGTACACAAGTGGCAGGCAAAAGGCGTAGTAAGTACAGGCAGAGATTGCGGCTGGCAGCACAGGTTCGCAGTAAAGGTGAGTAGTCAAGGTCGGGGCAGGCAGCAAAGGTTCAGAATCGGGGACAGGCAGAGGTCGGTACACGGGTGAGCAATCCAAGAATGTCTGACTTTCAACAAGCATGGAGAGACCAAGATCCGACACTGAAGGAAGGAAGTGCCTCTTTAAATAGGGGAAGAGGATGCAGGATTGGATGACCAAACACCAATCAGTGCTGTACAGGCCCTTTAAATCTCAGGAAGCCAGTGCGCTCGCCCTCTAGTGGACGGAGACGTGCGCGCACCTGAGCATGTGAGGAGGAAGCATGGGGGGAAGGATGCAGCCATGAGGGAAGTGCTGCAAGATGGATGATGGCTGCATGCAGCCATGGAGGTAAGTGACTTGCCCTAACACCAACAATACTAACTGAACACCTTCCACCGGCTACACCTGAATCATGTGCCTGTGAATACATTACAGCATACGTCATGGAATTGGGAAATGGTGCTCGGTGCTAAATCGGGCGTTCGTGGTTTAGTGGAATTGTTGTTGGAATTTATAAAATTTATGGCATTTTATAATGCACATTTTCTGAGGTTTGAGTTCTTTTTCCTTTTTTCAGTTTTTTAGATTTTGTATAGTTGGTCAGTGGCTTGTATTGGACAGTGCATTTCTAAAACACATCTGCTATTTACAAAACCTATTTTTACCAAATAGAACTAAATCCATCTCATCTGATATTTCTTTTACTGTGAGAAAATGTCATTACACAATAACCATCTCAAATGGTTTTTCTTTTTAGTCCATTGCATAAGACATGAAATTGCATTTTTCCATGCAGGAGACATTACTGAGAAAGAAAGAGAGGAAGGTGTGTTGTAAGTGAAAGCTTAAAATAATTTGCCAGTTTTCATTTTGTTTGATTTCATTAACACCTGGGTTTGGAGAGATGAGGGGAGAGAACAGGTTTCAGCTATAATCTAATGATTAGCACTTCCATTTCCCACAGTATGCACAGAGTGTCAGATGACGAGACAGTTCCCAATCTGCTTGCCTTGTCCCAGCAATGCTTATTTCATGAAGGGAGAGTAAAAGGATACATAAATTTATGTTGAAAAAGAAACATGATACGGCAATTTGTGTAATGAAAATGGAAATTGAAACTGAATGCAGTTTGACGTGTGATAATTAGATATGCTAAAACAGTCCATGGAGATTTGAGGTTACCTAATGTTTTTTTTTTCTTTTTTGGACTTTCAGTTATGATTTATCTATGTTTATCCACAGGGGATGTTAGAGTTATATTATTATTGTTTATTTATTTGCCTTCTATGGCGCTGTACAATGTAAGGTATACAAGATTTGAAAATCAGAAGAGAACAATGTAAGCCAGGTGGTTGACCTCACCATACTTGACATAGGGGGTTATTTAAAGTGGACCAACACCCAGGATTTTGGTATTGGTCCACTTCGATCGGGGTGCCCCGCTGTGTGAAACCCCCCCAAAAGCCCCGAAAACTCACCTGACCCCACTCCCACGTGACTCGCTCGTCCAATCGCCGCCGACGGACAAGGAGAGGCGGCGACGGACAAGCTGAGCGCGGGCCGCCGCCGCCTCCCCCGCGTCCCTGTTACAGGGAGCACGCCCGCGCCGGGCACTCACAAACGGCCGGCGCGGGTGCACTCCCTGCTAGAGGGACGCGCGGGAGATGGTGGCGGCCCGCGCATGCGCCACTGGAATGAGGATCAGGTAGGATTTTCGGGGATCTGGGGGGGGTTTCACACAGCGGGGCACCCCCGATCGGGGTGCCCTGCAGTCAGGGAGCTGATCGGTCCGGGAATCTTATAGATTCCCGGGCCGATCAGGGGAGGGTGTTGGTCCACTTTTAGAAGGGATAGCGCCAGGTAGTGCCTCGTAGCGGCAGGCAGCGTCTGGTGAATGCCGTGAGCTGTAGGCAAAACCACATTTATGAAAGCGAATCTGGTGAGCGACTGTAACAGCGCCATGTAGCGTCGGATGTATTATTACAGGCAGCTCAGCGCATAGTACCGGCGCTCTAGCTTCTAGATCGCCAGGTATTACCTTTCGCTCAGTGTCGCTCTCAATAGCCATTCATTTGCTTGTGTTTAAACAGTGTGTTTGACAATTTATTTTTTGTTTTTTTTGCTCAAATCATTGTGTGACCTTTCCTGGCTGCTGGCGCTACCTTTCACTCCCTGCAGAGCTGTATTGGTGTTAGAGAGCCCAACATACATCACATTCATCAATGACGGCCAGGTTACTACAGCGACTGAGGCGCTCTGTTACAGCGGCCGATACTCGCTTACAGCGTCTACTAGCGGTCACTCTAAGCGCCGCTATACAGACGCTTATCTGCCGATACCTGCCGTTAGTAATGAATCAGTGTTATGGTTACATAGTCAGTATGGTTGAAAGAAGACATTTGTCTATATGTCCATCAAGTTCAACCAAGGGCTGGGGAAAGTTATTTCTTATTTTATTTTTTTTTACTGATGACAGCTAATAGTAACTGATAAACTGGACCAACTCACAATTTTTTTTAATGGGTGTTGTTCCCGCAGTCAGCTAATTTTAATTAGATGACTGTGAATTTCCTTTCTGGAAATTCAACTTGTATACTGGTATACTCCCTTGGAATCATTGGGAATTACAGACAGAAAAGATCTGTGTATAACAAAGGTTTAGCTAACACAGAAGAGTTTAAGGTCTACTACCTGGTTGACCAGAAAGCAGTGGCGGAACTAAAGGTGAGAGGGCCCTGGTGTGAACATTAAAGGGGGCCCTTTTATGGCTCATAGAGTAAACTTTTCCCTATCTTTTAACTCAGTTGGATGCAGCTAGACAACTAATGACAATAGAGATATACAGGTCCTTCTCAAAAAAATTGCATATAGTGCTAAAGTTTTCCATAATGAAATGATAAAAATTAAACTTTCATATATTTGAGATTCATTGCACACCAACTGAAATTTTTCAGGTATTTTTTTGTTTTAATACTGATGATTTTTCCATACAGCTCATGAAAACCCCCAAATCCTATCTAAAAAAATTAGCATATCATGAAAAGGTTCTCTAAACGAGCTATTAATCTAATCATCTGAATCAACAAATTAACTCTAAACACCTGCAAAAGATTCCTGAGGCTTTTAAAAAAGCCCAGCCTGGTTCATTACTCAAAACCGCCATCATGGGTAAGACTGCCGACCTGACTGCTGTCCAGAAGGCCATCATTGACACCCTCAAGCAAGAGGGTAAGACCCAGAAAGAAATTTCTGAACAAATAGGCTATTCCCAGAGTGCTGTATCAAGGCACCTCAATGGGAAGTCTGTGGGAAGGAAAAAATGTGGCAGAAAACGCTGCACAACGAGAAGAGGTTACCGGACCCTGAGGAAGATTGTGGAGAAGGACCGATTCCAGACCTTGGGGGATCTGCGGAAGCAGTGGACCGAGTCTGGAGTAGAAACATCCAGAGCCACCGTGCACAGGCGTGTGCAGGAAATTGGCTACAGGTGCCGCATTCCCCAGGTCAAGCCACTTTTGAACCAGAAACAGCGGCAGAAGTGCCTGACCTGGGCTACAGAGAAGCGGCACTGGACTGTTGCTCAGTGGTCCCAAGTACTTTTTTCTGATGAAAGCAAATTTTGCATGTCATTCAGAAATCAAGGTGCCGAGTCTGGAGGAAGACTGGGGAGAAGGAAATGCCAAAATGCCTGAAGTCCAGTGTCAAGTACCCACAGTCAGTGATGGTCTGGGGTGCCATGTCAGCTGCTGGTGTTGGTCGACTGTTTTATAAAGGGCAGGGTCAATGCAGCTAGCTATCAGGAGATTTTGGAGCACTTCATGCTTCCATCGGCTGAAAAGCTTTATGGAGATGAAGATTTCATTTTTCAGCATGACCTGGCACCTGCTCACAGTGCCAAAATCACTGGTAAATGGTTTACTGACCATGGTATTACTGTGCTCAATTGGCCTGCCAACTCTCCTGACTTGAACCCCATAGAGAATCTGTGGAATATTGTGAAGAGAAAGTTGAGAGACGCAAGACTCAACACTCTGGATGAGCTTAAGGCCGCTATCGAAGCATCATGGGCCTCCATAACTCCTCAGCAGTGCCACAGGCTGATTGCCTCCATGCCACGCCGCATTGAAGCAGTCATTTCTGCAAAAGGATTCCCGACCAAGTATTGAGTGCATAACTGAACATAATTATTTGAAGGTTGACTTTTTTTTATTAAAAACACTTTTCTTTTATTAGTCGGATGAAATATGCTAATTTTTTTAGATAGGATTTTGGGTTTTTCATGAGCTGTATGGCAAAATCATCAGTATTAAAACAAAAAAAGACCGGAAATATTTCAGTTGGTGTGCAATGAATCTCAAATATATGAAAGTTTAATTTTTATCATTTCATTATGGAAAATAATGAACTTTAGCATTATATGCTAATTTTTTGAGAAGGACCTGTATGCTGCTTCCTTTTTGAATACTTTACTGAATACTTTATTGACCACCAAGTAAGTACAGGATACATACAAGGAATGCTTTTGGCAGGAGATTCACCATTAGAGCTATAAACAATAACATATAGTACCTATAATACATATAATACATATAATACAAAGTAGTAACACAGTGACATAGTAGTGACAGGTAAAAGTTCAGTGCAGGTTGTTCAGTGCCCTAACAGCCAAAGGAAAAAAACTATTTTTGTGCCTCGAGGTTCTAGTTGAAAGAACCAGGTACCTGCAGCCAGAGGGTAAGAGTCTGAAGAAATAATGTCCTGGGTGCATTGGGTCCATAGCAATTTTTTGGCCATTGTGCAGATTCTGCTCTTGAATTGTCCCTCTAGGGATAGTAAGGGGCATCCTATGATCCGCTCAGCAGTCCTGGTAATCCTCTCCAGCTTATCCTTGTCTTTGGCTGTAGCCCCGCTGTACCAAACAGTGAAGGAGGAGGTCAGAAGCGATCCTATGGCAGCATTGTAAAAGGTTTTTAGGATCCTTTTAGACATACCGTATCTTACCAATTGTCTCAGGGAGTATAGCCTTTGTTGGGCCTTCTTCAAGATGATGGTAGCTTGCATGCTCCACTTCAAGTCCTGCGTGATCACGGTACCAAGAAATTTTGTGCTGGTAACGATTTTGACTTCTTCATCACCAATTGAAATGGGATGGTGCATTAGGTGGGAACGCCTGAAGTCAATTACGAGTTCAACTGTTTTCTGGGTGTTCAGGATAAGGTTGTTTGCACTGCACCAGGATTCCAGGGTTTTGACTTAGGTCCGGTAGGTAGACTAATCATTGATGAGGCCTACCAAGGTGGTATCATCTGCATACTTGATGATCTTGATTGAAGGATCTGAGGAGGTGAAGTCATTTGTGTACAGTGAAAAGAGAAGGGGAGACATAACACATCCCTGTGGGGCACCGATATTTGTGATCCTAGACGAGGAAATTTCTAAATGATGCCAAGTGAGCAAAAATATGATAAGGTGGAGGATCAACAATGATGTGGTCCCCTGACATTCGGCGCTCCAGTGTGGCCCCCTGCACCCTCTCAAGTTATGCCCCTGCCAGAAAGGTTGTAAGGTTCAAGATAGCCCTAGAGCATTATAAACCGCATTTGTATATGATTAACGTGTTAATCAGCAAAATACTCTGTAAGACCCACATCCAATAACTCTTGACTGTGGTTAATGTGGTCTGGAAGGTAAAGCTCCAGAAGCAGCTGTATACGACATACATTGCTGTTGGCACTAAAATTGACTCATTAATGTTTTATACACATGTAAAAATAATTCCACTGATACTTACACAAATAAATCTAATGCTTGCATAAACCATACCTTAGCAGGACGTAACCCACATATAATCATATATTATGCATATTGTACAAGGTATTGGAACAGGGTACAAGAATTGAGGCATGGCTAACCTTTAGAAAGTCCAAACAGAGCCAGCTCAATCTCACTGGTGGAAGTAGATTGCCCCAGCACGGAGCCTCGGCAAGGCTATGAAGCAGCAAAACAGAAACTTTTCAGCTGTGGGCATTTTATAATATTTCTCATTTATTACAGTAGTAATATAAAATGTTCCAAAGTCCATACAAATCCATCAAATGTAGAAGTTAGTGGCCGCCATTTGATGTGTTAGTTAAGTTAAATGGCAGCTATTGACATTTTTATTGGATGGTTATGTAAGGACTTTGGAACCTTTAAAGTGGACCAACACCCAGGATTTTGACTATCCTGGGTTTTGGTCCACTTCGGTGGGGCACCCCGATCGGGGGTGCCCCGCTGTGTGAAACCCCCCAGAAAGCCCCGAAAACTCACCTCACCCCGCTCCCACGTGACCGCTGCAGCCAATCCCCGCCGACGGACAAGCGAGAGGCAGCAACGGACAAGCAGAGCGCGTCCGCCGCTGCCTCCCGCGCGTCCCTCTTACAGGGAGCGCGCCCGCCATTCACAAACGGCCAGCGCGGGAGCGCGCCCTGCTAGAGGGACGCGCGGGAGGCGGCGGCGGCGGTGGCTGACGCGCATGCGCCGCTGGAACGTGGAAAAGGTAGGATTGTGGGCTTTCCGGGGGGTTTCACCCCGCGGGACATCCCGATTTCGGATGCCCACGCGGGGAGGGATCTGATCGGCCCAGGAATCTTATAGATTCCCGGGCCGATCCCCCCTGGGTGTTGGTCCACTTTAATATTAGTAATAAAAGTGGAATGTCTGCAGATGGACATTTTCTCTTTTGATGGGTAACCTTTACCTTTAGAGCTCCTGGGTGAGTTCTATTATGCCCTATCATTAATTAACTGTTTAGATTTTCTTTTCTTTTTGAAGTCAACTTAGATGCAAAAACAAACCAGATGCAATGTAATGTCGTATACAGCTGCTTCTGGTGCTTTACCTTCCAGACCACATTAACCACAGTCAAGAGTTATTGGATGTGGGTCTTACAGAGTATTTTGGTGATTAACACGTTAATCATATACAAATGCTGTTTATAATGCTCTAGGGCTATCTTGAACCTTACAACCATAGAGACTTTCTGGCAGGGGCATAACTTGAGAGGGTGCAGGGGGCCACACTGGAGCGCCGAAGGTCAGGGGGACCACATCATTGTTGATCCTCCACTTTATCATATTTGTGCTCACTTGGCATCATTTAGAAAAACTGGGCCCCTTTATTTCCTCATCTAGGATCACAAATATCGGTGCCCCACAGGTATGTGTTATGTCTCCCCTTCTCTTTTCACTGTACGCAAATGACTTCACCTCCTCAGATCCTTCAATCAAGATCATCAAGTATGCAGATGATACCACCTTGGTATGTTCCCCTCTGCCTTTTGACTCCTCCACTTAGGAACTGGGGACTTGGAACAGTGCACTTGAAGTTGATCTCCTTCTGGTCCTTTAACGTGTCTTCAGTGATAGTCCCAATACTACTATCTTGGACTATCTACTATCTGGGCCTGGACATTTTCAGCACCTGTATTAAGAGAATGAAACACCACAGAACCTAGTTTAGGACAGCTTTTGCTTTTTAGTCAACAAAAAGGGATTGTGCCGACCCTGAATTTACTGTCAGAGACTAAAGGCAAAGGTTTAAATTAGCTACTTTCCTCACTTCATGATCATTGTCAGCGATGGCATAACTAAATGTAACTGGACACTGGTGCAAAATGGAATATATATATATTCCCTGTCATTTTAACCTGAATTCGATACAAATAGACAAGACTGAAACAGCAGAGACAAATTAGTTTTTTTCTGTACATGGTGCCATAAGAGCACAAATGTTATATGATGGAACAACAACAATGGGGCCCCTGACCTTTTGGACCCCGTTGTAGTCGGACCCCCACCCCATAGGTACTCCTCTGGTTGTTAGGGGCTGGATTTTTTTTTGGGGGGATCCTAGCTAAGCAACAGTGAGCTTGCACACACCTCTTGCCCTCAACCCCCCTCCCCAGCATGCAAAAGCCCCCTCAGAAAAATCCCACTTGCCAGAGTAAGAGAACAAGCACGGTCAATGCCCCCCACTGCAGTTTGTGAGAACAAGCAAGGTCTAATGTCATGTGATATGCTCAGGCCCACAGAGCCCAGCCCCTCCCAGCAATGATGCTCTTTTTCCCCAGCCTCCTGGAACAATTTAGAGAAACAGATATATTACAGTATACAATAATTCCTCTGCTCCCAGATAAGCTATGAGCAGGTGCCATCTTTCTTTTGCATCTTCTGTATTTGTGCAAGCACATGGCAAGTTTTGATACAGCTTTATATACGTTTTATTACATACAAATGAAATAAAAATCTTTACATATAATAATAACGATTTAAAAAATGAACTATTAATTGAATAATTAACAATAAGTCTCAATTGAATAAAAAGCAACTGGTGATTTAAAGTATCATTTTGAATTAAATTCAATCAAAGGTTAAATACTACAATATATAATAGAATATAATTACGACTCAACATTTCTATACTCTGTCATGACCTCTTATACAATATTCAAAAATTGAGTACTCACGCTTCCACAGCAAAAACATCACACGGGCTGGCGTTATCCATCATCTGCCTACAAATCATCACGATACCGTGAGATGCATCACATCAAACAGGTGTCTGTCTTTCTCTGCCCCTGTACTCGGCATTAAAACTTTTCTTTGCTAGGGTATGGCCATGGAGGAAAGGTGTGGCTCCCAGGAAAGGTGAGTTTTAGGGCAATCCCAGGGGTTTATAACGGGGCATCCCACATCTGTATTTAGACTCCAGCGTGAATTTCAGTCCACTTTAATTATTTACTTGTATGGTGGCCATCGTGGTTACTCTCGGTGACTGTGGTTCCATTGGCCCGATTGAATTATTTAAATTGTATAGCCACAGTGGTGGTGGCAGCTTATAGTACAAGGGGTGAGTCTTTCTCGTGTGATCTGAGTGGGAAGCAGCCTGCACACACATCACAGTTTATTCAATCAGAAACACATTTTATGATAACAAATGGCATTGATTTGAGGACCAGTTATTTTTTCCTTCTAAATTTCTGATGTATTACATTTAAGTGTAGTCTATAAGAGCTGCTTGCATATAATCTCGGCTGTCAGAGCTACGATTGCAAGAAATTGGAGACTCCCTACCATACCATGGGTGGAGATACAGGGCAGAATATCTGACATCATGTGCAATGAGAAACTAACAGCCATATCCAGGGATCAATATGACAAATTATATGACACCTGGCAACCATGGATAGAGCATACTGGCCTTGCCAGGGGAAAGGCTGACCCAACATTCCCGGTCTAGCCAAGAACCACACACAAGGTTTCCACTAGGCAGGTCTTCACTCTACCAAGAGGAATTAATCCTCACTCAAAGCATGGAACCACTCTCCCACACCCCATCCACCCCTACTCAGACCCTTCCCCCTCCCCTGTTACCCTCTCGTGTCTGTTATGTCTTTTTGTCCTCTCTCTCGTCTTCTCGTTTACCTCTTCAAAACATTATATTATGGTTTAAAGAATATATTTTACGTGGTACTGGAGCTGACCCGTGAAGCGTTTGTTGTTTGCATATTAGTATTTCAGAAGAAATCTCTAGCTAGTTGAAGGTAAAGATTTCGGTATGGTCCATTAATCACTCCACTATTTCAATCTGTTTACAGTATCTACTTTACCATGGGCTACTCATGATATTGAATGCCAACTCTATTGCCAATGTACCTTTTTGTAGTGCCTAATGTGTAAAACCAAACTATACTACGCTGTCCATATTGTACTCTATGGCAATTGTATGTACCCATACTGTCTTTATTCTATGCTAAACCGCAATAAAAACCTTTGTAAAAGAGCTGCTTGATTCCCTCCCCACCGAGAATCCAGATTCAGGATGCCCCGCTATGTAAAATCCTCAGAGTCCCCTGTTAAACCTACCTTCTCCCTGAACCAATGATCGCACCTGCCATAAGCTATACCTTTAGCCGGGTGCGCGCCCATGGCAGGAATTTGTAAATGCCCCACACGGGCACGCACCCTGCTAGAGGCTAGCAGGGATGCAAGTGCTGGTGTGCTCGCCTCTGCCCAGATGCTGTCAGCTACATGTGGCCCTCAGCATTGCTAATTTCACGTGGCATGTGCCCTAGGACCAGGGAAAGGTGAGTTTTGCTTGGTTATCTGGGAGTTTCACACAGCAGGACATCCCAAATCGGAGTAGCCTGTTTTAAAACAAATTCATTCTCTTACATTTTCCAATCTACCGTTCTGTAGAGAGATCTCCACCTAAAGCATAAAGTGTCCTTTGTTTCAGTTTCAGTTCAAATGCTTGGAGAAAACACTAGGGCCCTTATTTAACAAGGGATAGCGTCAGGTAGCGAATGGTGAGCGAACGGTAATGACGGTCACCGCCACGAGAACGCCGGCTCCCCTCCGCAATCACACATTTATCAAGCCGATCCTGCTTAGCGACTGACAGAGCGCCAGATAGCGAATCATTCATCATTATTCCAACCTCACCCCACAGCGCCAGCGAGCGACCTTGAACAGCGACAGGTATGACCTCTCGCTACCTGGCGCTCTCCAATGCATTTCAATGGAGCAATCTTTAAATATTATTAATTAATTGCTATTAATGTTTTTTTTTTTTTTTTTGTAAATGTCAAAAATTCTGTGACCACTTCTGCAATGTTAGATATTTTTTTTAAGGTTAAAAAAAAAAAAAAAATTTGTGCAGAATTGATATTACAGGTCTGATATTAATGTATTAATGTTTTGAAAAACTTGTTTTTTTTTTTTTATCCAAAAATATGGTTGTTTGGGTTTTCGAAAAACTACTTTTAACCCATCGCCGCCAGCGCTCTGGGGCTTAAACAAGCATTTCACTGCGCGAGAATTTTTTGAGCGTGATTTGTTAATGAATATGCTGGGAGCCGTTCGCTATGGCCATTCGCTGTCATGCGCTCCCATACAGCGCGGAACCTGTCAAATAGCGACTCCTCACCCAATATTCAACATTACGGCAAACCGACTGAGTCGCTATCAACTACAGAACAACGGCCAAGCACAGCGACTACCAGCGGGCGCTCTGAAAATGCCGCTACTGTCGCTCATCTGTCGCTACCTGGCGCTATTAATGAATCGGCCTCTAGGAATAAAGCAAAAACAAATACGGTTTTGAGACTCTCATTTTAACTGAAAAGGCCCATTTAGGTGGAGCTCTCTCTACCAAACAGTACTGTGGAAAATGTAAGAGGTAAAGCATTTATTTTAAAACCTTAATAAATCAGAAATTTACAACAGGCAAAATCACTGAGCTTTTAAAATAAATAACATTAAGGATGGCTACATCGATCTCTCGAATTGAAGGGATGCACAATGACAAAAACAGACAGACCCTTGTTAGTGATTGTGTTGTTTAGGTTATTAAACTACATCATTGTTCCTCTATAAACTAGATTGAGTTTCAACTGCATTTCAAAAGACTTAAATGACTATAAACCTCTTAAAGACAATGATGAAAGAAAAATATGATTGGGTTTGTATATATAGGTTATATTTCATAAAAGGATATGAAATATTATCCATTCTTATCATAGGGAAATCCATTTAGTGAGGCAGTTTTATTTTCTTTAAACGGTGGATTAGTCTCCACTCTCCAGTTATAATTTGTTTTTAATATTTTATATACTGTGCCATATAATAATATCTACCTTTAATCTCAAGCTAACATTTACTTTTATATCTATTTCTTAATAAAAATAAATAAAAGTAGCAAACAAAAGGCTTTAGTGCTAGGTTTGAAGTTTAAGCTGTTGGTCGAGATAAATCAACATTCAGAAGGTTATAATGTAGTTAAACCAAGAGGTGAAATCCAGGCTAAAATAAAACGGGAGGTGCAGTGAGTAGATACCACTGTCATCTTCAACATCTGTGGGTTGTCTCTATGCAAGTAGCAGAACACACAACACTGCAAAGGTTAATGACACTAAAGCCGAATGTGTTAAACTGGATGGCAACTTGAAGTGCTTGTTCACAAATGCCAGAAATCTGGAAAGTAAAGTGGGGGAGCTTGAGGCCCTGGTACTAGAAGAAAATGTCAATGTTATGTGATTGATGATTGATCTGTTAATCTTCAAGGATTTACTCTCTTGACAGAGCAAATTGGAAAGGGGACGAAGTGCGTCTTTATGTAAAACAAGATTTCAAAGCATCCCCAACGTAACTGAGAAAATAGAGGGCCAACAGGATAAACAGGGTAGCGCAGGCAGGTACAGGGGTGATAAAGGGGGACTTCAACTACCCAGGTGTTGACTGGAGCCATCGATCTGCTTCAACTGCAAAGGGGAGAGCATTCCTGAGCTTGCTCCAAGATAACTTTATGAGCCAGTTGGTGGAGGCACCTACTAGGGGTGATGATCTATTGGATTTGGTAATATTAAATTATGATGACCTGGTAGGTACTGTAACAGTTGATGAAAATCTAAGTTGTGTATAGTTGTATTAAACATAAACTGTAAAAAACATTCTCTGGCTGGGAGGGTAAAAACACTACATTTTAGAAAGGCCAACTTCCCCAGGTTCAATGCTGCACTCCAGGACATAGACTAGCAGCATGTGTTAAGGAATTAGGATACAGATGCCAAATCTGAATTTAAATCAATTGTGAGTATCACAATTCCAAAATGTATTTATATAGGTAACAAGTATAAGAGAATTACAAATTACACATTTCAATCCAAATTACTGATCTCTCAGAAGTAACCTTTGAAAGGTGTAAAGCAGTAAATGAATCATGTAAACAAGTAATAAAGCTGGCAAAAGCACAAAATGGAAGATGTAGCCAAAGAAAGCAAAGCCAACCCCAAATGTTTTGTTAATTGTGTAAACTGAAAGAAACCAAAATCAGAACAGGTAGGTACCCTAATTAATGGCAATGGGAAGTTGATCACTGAGGACAAAGAAAAATCTGTGTACAGAAATGAAGCACGAGGTACCAATTTAGGCATTTCCACTGCAAACCCAATGCCAATGCATCCAAAGCATAATTCTTAACTGGATAAAAATGAATATCATCCAAGAAAGACTATATAATTTAAATGTGAATAAGACTCTAGGACAAGATGGACTTCACCCAAGAGTTCTTAAAGAACTCGGCTCAGTTATTTCAGCACCTCTGCTTTTGATCTTTAAAGACTCATTGACAACTGGTATAGTACCAAGGGATTGGCATAAGGCAAATGTGGTGCCCATTTTTAAAAACGGTTCTAGATCACACCAGCCATGCACAAATGCCTGGTGCGGGCATGTGCCTGGCTAAAGGTATAGCATAGTGCGGCTGCGGCCTTGCATGCACCATTTCATTGGGGATCCAGTAGGTTTTACTGGGCATTTGGGTGGTTTCATACAGCAGGGCATCCGAATTTGGGATACCCCAGGGAGAGGGAATCAGGCAGGGAGTCTTATAGAATCCATGGCTTTCTGAGATGGGTTTTGGTCTAATTTCTTTTAAACTTGTTTATTAATTCTCAAGAAGGCAAAGAAACAAGTGTACAAGGTGCATTCTGTTTAAGTATCAGCAGAGATACAGCTCAATAAAACATGATGGTAATAAAGTAAGCTTGGTCTTGTGCCTCATAAATATCAGGATTTGTTATTTCTCACATATATATAAATCACAAAAAGAAACCACAACTTATCCCCCCCCCCCATTCCCCAGTGCGGTGCTGCCCCCCCCATATAGGTAAAAGAGATGACTAATTCTGCTGCCCCGGTCTAACGTTAGGCTGCAAGTAAACCCTACCCGTGCTGGTTAGATCACTATTACTCCTTGGTCCCTTTACCTTGTCAAATTTGCCCTCACACCCCTACTCTTTAAAGCACTGCAAAGTGTGGGAGCCAAGCATTATTGAGCGCCTTCCACATATTCATTGTGGTAGTCTCCTCTGACATGCACTTAAGAACAAAAGTTTTTTTTAGAGTAGAACAATGCTTCCTGGGGGAACATTTGACAGCAAGAGTCCCAGTCCCAAGAGGCAGGCTGAGGATTCATAACTCAGACTCACCCCCCTCACCCTAGAAAGAATTCTCGCAAATTTGCTCCAAAAATCATCTATCCTGGGGCAGGCCCACACTGCATGCCAGAAATCCGCCTTTCCCATCCCACACTTGGGGCAACAAGAGGAATATCGGCTGTGCATTCTGGCCTTACATTTGGGGGAGATGCAGGACAAAGAACTAGATCAACTTGTTATTAGCCACAGAGAACACCTTCAGAGTTAACACCAATGACTCTTCCCATTCCTCCTCTCACAATTCTGGTATATTTTCCTTCCACCTGCTCAGCAGGGCCACGTTTTCCATCACAGCAGCCTGTTCCTGTAAAGAGCCATAATAATTGGAGATAGCTCTCCTCCTTAGCTAGGATCAGTTCCCTCCCGCCATGCAGTTTTAGCTTTTGGACCCCATCTCTATATTGGGTTTGCAAGCAATGCCAAAGCTGCATGTACTGAAACAACTGTCCGCCCTCCAGGCCCAGTCTAAACTGGAGGGTGGAGAACTGGACAATGCCCACTCTCTCCAGAACCTGCCCCAGACAATGCAGCCCCCTTTTCTGCCAGCTATCTGCTCCATGAACAGCATACATGCATTTCAGAGCACAATTATGCCATATAGGGGTATGATCAAACAACATGTCACTTCCAACAATTCTCCCTACTGCCCTCCACGCCTGCACTGCAAGCTTGTATATTGTTGTAACCTCCTCCCTACACTGCAGCAAAGGCGCCAGAAGGTAGGCGACAAATCCCCCCCCCCCCCCCCCAACATAGTGTGCCAGCATAAGTTCAGCCGTGGGTAGACTCTCCCACTGCCTGGTCATCAAATCCATACGTTATTGAATTTGCACTGCTAAGTAGTATAGATTTAAATCTGGCAAGGCCAGGCCCACAACAGTGCCCGTTTTTTGCATTGTCCTCATTCTGACCCTGGCTCGGCCCAACTCCTACACAAAGTCAACAAACCATGACCAAATAATAGCTGGCATACATCCAGTTTGATCAGAGTGACTACGAAAAAAAATCACCTGTTGGAGTCTATTGGACAGTATTTTTGCAAGAATTTTCTAATCGCTGTTTCATAGCTAAATTGGGCAGTAAAAGTAACACAAAGTGAGATCCCTTCCCCCTTTGGGATTACCACCACCATAGCATCATATGCTGTCCTCCTAGAGCACAGTTAGCAGCAGCGGGCACGGGGGTGCTAAATATCGATTATACACTTCTATAGGAAGTTAGGCATGGGAAATCTGACCCGACCACCCCTGAACCTCTTCTATTGTTATCAGGGCACCCAACTCCTGTCTATGTTTCTCCGTCAAAACCAGGAGGTCCACATCACCTCAAATATTATCCATGTTTGAAGCCGAGGCTCCCGGCAGGGAACAATATGCAATAAGCATAATAATTATTGAAACATCTGGCAATATCTGCAGACAATACAAACTCCCCATCCCCCAATGGGTCCTTAATTTCCAGTACAGTACTAGGAAAGGCTGGATACCTCCTGCAATTGATTCATACTCTGATCTTCCTTTGCCCTGGATGCCTTTTTAATCTGGCCTATGGCGTCAATAAAGCTACCCCTTAAAAATGCTTTGAGAGTCTCCCACTACACTTTACTCAATGCCTCTTCAGAGTTTAGCAGTATAACTTCTGGTAATTTCTCTGCTAAAGTATTTTGGATATGGTCGCAGGTTTTGCCAAAAGGGATTTAGTTTCCAGGACCTCCCCCACCCCCAGCTACATCAGCATAAATAGGTGCATGATCAGAAATCCCCCTGGGTAGATGGGACACCTCCAAAATCATAAGAACTACTTGAAACAAACTTATAATTGATTCTAGACAGCACCTGCCAAGACCCTGTGTAACATGTAAATTCCCTCTTATCTAGATTCGGGGTCTGCCACACATCCACCCAACCAAATTCAGATATTATTTCAGAAAGGGCAGTTACAGAAGATCCCTTACCACTTCCCCCTCCCCCAGGGACATATGGTCCACAGTGTTGGACATGGCCATATTAAAATCACTGATGCACACAATCCCCTCGATTCAAAGAGCAAAAGTTAATTGATTTCGGATCGAGAATCGTAAGTTTGGGTGGGTGTTAGTCATTTTTTCCTGTTTTTTTGGCCATTTCCGACTCGCACGAGCCTACGTACGAATGCGTATATGCTCTTACGATCATCGCAAGTTCGTTCCTAAATTTTAGGATCAAAACGTAAAACTTAGGATCAAATCCTAAAACTTAGGATCAAAACGTAAAACTTAGGATAATCGAATGTGTTTAGGTGTGATTCAGAGAATAGTTTTCAAACCTCTAAATACGTTTTAAAAGAAAGCCACTGCCGACACCTTTTAGCAGTCGGATTGCTGTTCGTGAACAGGTTTTTTGGCTATGTGGAGGAGTCTGCGCGTCTGGAGCTCCAATGAACTGCATGTATCAGC
Organism: Gastrophryne carolinensis; assembly: GCA_027917425.1. Classification (NCBI taxonomy): domain Eukaryota; kingdom Metazoa; phylum Chordata; class Amphibia; order Anura; family Microhylidae; genus Gastrophryne; species Gastrophryne carolinensis. Next base: position 38,950,496 of record CM051241.1, read on the forward strand.
ATGGCCGAGGCCATAAATTGTATGGCAATGCATACCTGATTCATGTATGCCTTATAAAAGCATTTTAATGTGGACCTTAATTAGTCCTTTGCATGTAAACCTTTATTTTGCAATATATTTGCGTTAATTAAAGAAACTTATGTCCTTTGTTATTTATTTTTAAATTGATGTACAAGAATCATATTTTTAGATTGCATTTATTGGTGTAGTTGTTTACCTTTGCTTTGTTTAATTATTTAAGCTCATCTTTGGTCAGATGCATCACACTTACTGAGGAGAGGAGAGCGGGATAAAGTGCAGGATGTGGGTTACTGCTGTATTTTGCACAGACACAGCAGAGCTGGGGGCACGGAAAGGTCAGAAATCAAAGAATGCAGAGCAATACAGTCACAAGGCCCTTTCTGTTTGCAGGCTGCCCGAGAATACCTGACCCGCCATCTTGGCTGTTTCTAGACTCATAACATGCAGAAGTTGCTGGGTGTTTTTTTATATTTGAGAGCAAATCTGTATGTAGAGGGTGTGGGTAACCACACACAACATTTTAAGTTGTACCATTTGAAGCCAAAATATTAAAATTAAATCCACAAGTAAAAAATGCAAGTTAACTAAAAATTAAACAAAGTAAGATTTACTTATGCAAATGCATTCATTAATGGTTGGTTACTACAAAATGAATGAAATAAAGAAAAATAAGACCAAATATTTAGAATGCACTTTAATGAGGTAAGTTTGTAGTGCGCAGCCGCAAGATCAGAAGGATTTACGTCCAGACAAAAAAGGAAAAAGGGCAAAACCAATGTTGCAACCTGAGAAATGAAACGTAAAATTCAGGATGGAAACTGACATAGGTCTGATTCCCGAACTGCCATACGAACGGACGTACATTTTAGGATAGAAACGTATTTGCTTATAGAATCACTCGCAAGTTCATACGAACGCACAAGCGTACGGGAAAAATAGGATGATCGGCACCCAAATCAAAGCTGTTACATGTTTCTTTGAATCGACCCAAATATGTGCTGTTGGGTAGGCCAACGGACAGAGGATTATACAAATTAATGATAACATACAAGACACTCAATCTCAAACGCAACACAGATGTATCTGCCTCTATTGTCTGCATGCACTTGCTAAATCTTATGCATCAAAATTGTATTAAACAAAAGTGATACCCAACTGGAGTAAGTGGAGAAACAAATGTGGTATGCCCAACCCACCCAGGACTTGTGCAGTTTCTTTGTGCTGTTGGGGAGCAGATGAGTCTCATGCAGACACACCACGCCCAGCCTATAATTGGCCAGGAACTTGTGCACCACAGCCAGCTCCACCGAATCTCCCAGGCCCCGCATGTTTCAGGACAAAAACTTAAATTTACTCCCCTCTCCCATATGAAAAGAGTAGTAACTCCCAGCACACAAACTCAAGGCCGGGCCCAGACTTTGCAGCACGGCACCAGAGAACACCAGTATGGCGTAACCAGTTCAAACCAATGAACCCCCCCCCACCCTGCCCCAGCCCAAAATTGCTGAAGGGTGATCCCAAACTGCCAACATAACTCAGAACAGCAACAATAAACACTTAATCAGTCGGTAGTCAATATTATCAACTACTTAATCAGCTAAGGGCAAGAAGATAAAATAAGAAATCATCAGTCTACTTTATATGTTAATTTCACTTCCAATGGCATTTTTAAAAGTTTCCATTATTTTATGCTAAAATGATGTTCTCAGGGTGCTTAGCTTACCTGTTAATGTTATCTTTTTCTATTTGTTTGCAACTCTGTGTTATGAAAGAAAACAGTTTTCTCTAGAAACAATGTATTTACCTTAGCAATGTACACCAACCAGTGTGTTTGGTGTACCTGGCTTGATAATCATCTGAGAGACAATGCTCCACATTCCTATCATTTTGTCTACTTGACTTTTCCAAAGCTGCTGATGAGCTCACCTCCTACATCCTCCTACAGAGGATTCTGAGATTTGTAGGCAAAAGCTACACTAAGGGTTTACTCAAGGCCAAGTAAGATAGGGACAATTTAAAAATACAGAGCCACATTAATATAAAAAAACTTGGAAACAGCATGCTGATAAGTAAACCAGAGATATAGGGGAACAAAAGAGGTAAACAATAAGAGAGAACACCAAAAGCTTGACAAGAAGGTCGGTTTCCTTTAATGTCAGCAATTGATCTTGCGATAATGGCAGATTACTACATGGCTATGAAGGGATGAGTCGATCCAGCAGAACCAGAATTTGATCCAAATATCAGTGAAAAATTGGTTCATCTAAAATCCAAATTTGCAGATTTGTAGTAACATTTTCACTGAAACACCCAAAATGTAAAATAAAAAAAAAAAACACCTCACCTCCTTCCCAGTGCCAGACGTTGTCCATATTGTCCTGGGGGTCTCCTCTGGCTACTGCGGCAACTACAGTGTCTTGCTTTCCAGACAGCTTTCTTTTTCTTGACCCTGCGCTCTATATTTGTCAGCTGGAAGTGGACTACCTGTGTGTAAATTGGCAGCGATCAAGCAGTTAATCAGCTGCCGGCCACCAGCCAAAGACGGGCATGGACTGTGCTGGACAACTGAGGATGGACCGCGCAAGGCACAAGAAAGAAGAGGATCCAGCTGGATGAAGAGGAGGACACGGGAGCTGTTGACGCTTGAGCCAGGGGTGAAGCCAGCAGGATGATGAGGATATTGGCAAGTACTGGATAAAGCAAAGAGGTAAGTTAATTTTTAAAATTATTAGTAGAAAATTGGATTAGAAACAAACCAAATTTCTTCGAGAAATTTGGCCAACATACAAATCAAATTTTTAAAACATTCGCTCATCTCTAGTGGTATGTGATTCTGTCCAGGAGAAAGCAACCATACAGTACAAGGGATGTCTGCAAATCATAGAGTTATCTGCTGTAGGTAAAGTACCTTAGAGGTAAAAGGGAGATAGCCAGCTCTTACCGAATTAAATGACTCCACCTTAGGGGGACACTTGCTTTTCAGGGAAGGGTTGACCTTTGACCGTATGGGTATAAATCAAATATCTCAAAGTGGGGTAACCTTTTTTTACCTTACTAGTCAGATTAATGACCCCCTCAACAGACATCACATCAGAAACGTTTCAGATCAATTCATCAATTTTACCTTGAAAAACTTAATTACATACAAAGCATAAAAAGCACTTTTCTCCGCGTAATACATTGCACTTGCCCAGGATGCAGCAGGTCAGGGGGGCACCAAAGGGGGGGGGGGGGGGCTGAGCACAGGTGGGGGGAGCCATTTCGAATCTTTGCTCCAGGTGCCAGAAAGCCTAGCTACTCCTCTGCACAGAGGTATTGGTAAATGGAGAACAGGTGTGGATGCAGGGCAGCTTCTATGCTAAATAGGCCCCCAGCATAGTAGCCAGTGCCATACCCCAAATCTAATAATGACAAGAAGTGTGCCAGCAGACCCCCCAAGCCCAATAAAATATGCAGTGGACAAGTGAAGCAGACCCCATACCTTCTAGAAACACATATGGACAGCCATCATACCTGCGCAGTGTGGTGCCTATTGATAAAACAGGAGCGCGGTTGATGAAAGGAGCGGAGGAAGCAGCCATTGTCCTTGTTATTTTGTAAACAGGATCTTAGCACTACCACAGGTAGAGCCAACACTAGAGCAGGTGTGCGGTGGGATTAACCTGAGATGTATCCCAAATCTGACTGATCTGCACCAGCCAAAGGCACAAATATATGTGTCGAGGCCTGGTGTGAAAATGAAATGGGGCCCTTTCACTCTCTTACATTAAACTTTTTTCTGGGTTAACTCAACTGGTTTCAGATAACCAATTGAATTAGAAATAAAATAGTGGAAGTGGATAGGTCACACTCTAAGAAAAGCACATACAAGCATTAGAATGGAACTCCCGAGGTCAGCAGAGAAGAGGAAGACCAAAAGAAACCTGGTGAAGAGCAGTTGATAGGGAACTGAATGAGAAGTAAAACACGGGGCCAGATTAAAATGGAAGCAAAGGACAGGATCTCATGGAGACTCTTTGGATTTGCCACTTAGGCACTAAAGGAATTTGTCTGTCTGGATGAAGAAAGACAACTAAAGACAAAAACGTAAGAGACAACCAGTTCCTTCTTTCTCTAAATGATGCCAGGTGAGCAAAAATTAGATAAATAATGTGGAGGAGCAACAATGATGGGGTTGCACCCCCTCAAGTTACTCCCCTGGCACCTGCCATACCGACTCCCATGGCTGGATGTGTGCAGCTATCAAGGACACGTGAGATTCACAATCACAGTATATGGGGGTTGAATATTTGTATTTTTTCTTATTCATTCTTATTTTTAATTTCTCTTCTCCACTTATATAGGCCAGTTAGTATGACATTGGGGTCGATTCAGAGCCATGAAAGAATTCTCACTCCTTTTTTAGGGAGAAAACATTGCCATTCATTTTTATTATCTACCATGGGGCCGATTCAGAGCCAGGTGAAACCCAATAGATAATTAAAGTGAATAGCATTTTTCTGTTCTATACAAGAACAAGTTTTCATACCAGACTCTGTATCGCCCCCATTGTGAAGTAGCTGCCTCTCCGGTCATTAAACGCAAGCTACGTAAATCTTACGTACCTGGCTTTCCCCCTTGCTGCTAAAAAAAAGCAACTCACCTGACCCCTCTATCGAAACGCCGGGTCTCCTCTTCTTCGGGGGGCCTCCAACCCCCCCCCCCCCCGGCTCTTCAGTCTTGAGGAGGGCGGCCAACAGACCCTCTCCCCCTGCCCTCCCGACGGGCGCCGCCATCTTGCCGAGTAGACCCACCCCCCTTTGGCTTGTGACATCATCAAGTGGGTGTTGTTCCCCGCTCTCGGCGGCGCAGCTGTCAGATGCCCAGAGAACGGTGGGTAGAAGATCTCCTGCCTCCCCTCTTTTTTTTTTAATAAATATGTTTTTACTGTGTTGTGTGCATTTGTACTGTTAACCCTTTGTGAACTGGTAAGGGGTCCATGAGACCCCTATACCAATTCACAAATCTCTGGGTAACCCCAAGCCCTCTCATTACCTGCCTCCCCAAAGCCCAGGTGGGGCAGAAGAGTCCGTGGCCATAGGCTATGCCGGATTGTAGCCTGCAAGGCCAGGGGCCACCAAAGCTGGCCCTTGCACCCTGTTCTACAAGCCCCCATAGCTGGTAATGCTGGGTAAAAGCGACCTCACGCCATTTTTGGGGGATTTTTAAGGGTTTTTTAACCCCGGGAGCGGGGACCCTATGTCATTTTTTTTACATTTACCCCATGTTACCTGTCACCCAGCAGGTAGAAAAAGCTTCCAGCATCAGCAGGAGAGCATAGCCCAAATTGATAAGCATGGGACACAGTGCTCGGGGATGGATGGAAGGTAAGTATTAAAAAAAATTATAATAAAAATATTTTTTCTCTGTGTTGTGTGTTTTATTTTACAATTAACCCTTTGTGAACTGGTAAGGGATCTATGAGACCCCTATACCAGTTCACAAGGCTCTAGGTCTGGCAAGTCACCTGCAGCTAGCAGGTGACTTGCCATTAACCCCCGGCACCCCAATTACCTGCCTACGGGGGGGCAGAAGAGTCTATAGCCATAGTCTATGCTATAAATATTTTAAAAAACAGTAGAAAAATTACAAACAAGACATTTCATGTTAAAGCCAAAACTCTGCCGCAAAAAATATATATAATTTTCTGGGAAATTCCTGCAAAAATCACAGTTAAACATGGAACAAAATGGTGAAAAGTGACCTGTCAACAGAGGGTGACAAAATCTCAAGTAGGGTGGCAATTAAAAGGGTTAAAATTAGCTATGCATGTTTCTGTTCGGGGGACCTTGCGCTTTCAGATTTAGCTCATTTTTTCTTATTTGTATATTGATATTCAAGGAAAAGATGTTTTTTATTCTGCTTTTTATACATATTTTTTAGGGAAACCCTGTGCAACCTAAGAATTCTTCAGGGGATTACTTCCAGAAAGATGAGCCCACTACAAAAAGGCCAGGTATGCCTAGAAAGCTTAACACGTGTACTTTCAGGGAATATATGGTTTATGGGGGATATTCCAAATGTAAAGGGTTGTTTTGGTAGAAAAATCACAAGGTGCACACTTTGTCTGCAGAGCTGAAATCTTCAAGTAAAATTACCGTTACGCACTTGCTGTACTTGGCAACTCTTCCTTTGACAGTACCCATGCATGTTGGGTATCGTTCTGTTTGGTGTATGTTTTTCAGATTTATCTTGTTTTTTCTTGTTTCCATATAGTTTTTTTTAGGAAAATGTGTCTTTGATTCTTCTTTTTTATTCTTCTTTAGTGAAACTCCAACCAAAGAATTCATTGAGGGATTACTTCCAGAAAACTCTACCCACGTCAACAAGCCTGGTACTCCTAGAAAGCTTGAGGTGTGTAGAAAGCTTGAGGTGTGTACTTCCAGAGAATATATAGTTTGTTGGGGGTATTTCAAATATAAACAGTTGTTTTCTTGCAAAACTGCAAGGTGCGCATAGCGCATATCACAGTTGTATTTTATCTGAAAATCTCCTAAAGAGCTGTTTCAGTTTGGGGGAGTCTCCTGGGCAGGAAAGAGTGTCTACCAACATATACACCTACATATGTGGTACCGCTGTAACCGGGAAAAATGGGGCTTTTACACGCAATAAGATTTTATTGACAAACTTTTTTTATTACAAAAAAAAACACTACGAATTGTAAAAAATAGATTTTTTTTATTTTTTGGCACATATTTCACCCAAAAATATTGAGAATACACCTAAAAAATGACAAACAAGAAATTTCATGTTAAAGCCCAGACTCTGCTGAAAAAAAAAACAATATATCACTTTCTTGGGAAATCCCTGGAAATCCCTTCAAAAATCACAGTTGAACACGTGGAGCATAAAATAGTGCAAAAGGGTGACAGGTAGGCTGGCAGTTAAAGGGGTTAAAGGGTTAATATAATATAATTATATGTATCAAGCTCAGCCTGAATCCAAACTCTAGCGATAAACCAGAAAACGTGTTTCAGGTAAAAGTCAGAATTATAGATCTCCTCTAAATGGCTGTCGTTGTGGCCACATTTCATCAGCTTGTGTTCCGCATATTACATTAATATCTACACCCTAAAATAGTCAGTTTTTATTCCCCGTATAAAATAGTTCTGAAAACAGCGAACACAGTGTGCAAATATTTTATGTTTTCTGCCAATAGTATAAATGTTGTTTTCTGCAATATTAAGGTAATTCTGTAAACTTCTGCTGGGAATATCCTCTGGGAATTTCTTCTAACGGACCTTAAATATATTTGTTTGATATTTCTTTACTTACTCTCAATGGTCTCTCTTTTTTCGTACAAGCAGAGCTTCTATGAAAAGACAGTTATGTACAAAATCTTGCCACTACCTTTATTAACATGGTGTCATGTTACTGACCTCCCTCTAGCTCCAGAATAGAGATTTTCCTGAGTTCTCTATAGAGGCCTTGACGAGGATAGATGAAACAGAAAATCCCATGGTAATGTATGGCTTTCATACTTGTAAGACATCTGTAGAAAAGAGAACCAGAACAATGAACCATCCAGCTATCAAAGAACAGGACTATAGTTAGAGATGAACAACCCGACTTGTTAGAGTTTGATATCAGGGAGAAAGTGCCAGGAATCAGAATTTTTATGTGTTTTGTGCTGACCAATTTTTTCCCTGAAATAAAAAAAATAAGAAATCACCTGCTCTCTTGCTGTTCTCTGGTCGTTGTCCTACGCTGCTCTCCGCAGAATCCACAGCCTTGGCTAGGCTCCCGGGATTTGGCTCCTCACTGTAGGGAGGGGCTTTTTTACATCACCTCACTCTGCCGGTACAAACGGCTCCTCCCTACAGCAGGGAGTGAAATGACAGAAGATGGGGAGAGATCAGCAGATGTATGTGTGTGTTTCGCAGGGCAGGAGGGGCTGGCCTGAGATGAGGGGAAGGTGGGTTGTGCTAAATGTTATATTCTTGGGCAAAACCAGTTTCTGTTTGTCAGTGATTTGAGACTGGGACAAAGGTTCACCTTCCAACAGGACAATGACCCACAGCATTCTTCTAAAGCAACACTCAGGTGGTTTAAGGGGAAATGTGTAAATGTATTGGAATGGCCTTGGAAAAGGCCCAAACTTAATCAAATTGAGATCTTTGGTCAGACTTGAAGGTGAAACCATCTAATTTGAAGGAGCAGTTTTACCTTGAGAAATGGGTAAAATTCCATTGGCAAGATGTGGCAAGCTCATAGATACTTATCCAAAGCTGCATTTGTAATTGCCCCAAAAGTTGTCTATGCAATGTACTGATTTTAGGGGGGTGAATAGTTCTGCGCACTAACGTTTTCTGATATTTCCCCTATTTGTTGTTTGCTTCACAATAAAAAGGAAAACAAATGTTCAAACCCTTGGAAAAATACATTTGATTTCCAGGTTGTGAGGTAGCAAAACACAAAAATGTCAGGGAGAGGGGTGATTTCTTTTGCAAAACAAACTCCACCCCTGGCTTGCACAGTGTGAACTGCCATGTTCTATTAAAACCTGCATATGCATACAAGCTGTGTAGGAGTTTTGCCTTACCCAGGATCAGAATTGTCCCACTGGACCTGAGAGGATGAATTACATCAGCATTACTTCTCAAGGGTTCAGTAACTTACTGTAATGAGGGGCCAATTTGGTTTAATCTGCACCTTAGTCCACACAGGACAGTGAGTTGAGTGACAGTGAAAGAGTCCCCGGTTGGCCTGTTGCTTTGAGAACAGAAGGAGAAATCGTATTAGGAAGAAAAACTAAGTAATTATAACAAAGACAACTTAGAGCATCCTAGAATGCCAAATTAATTTTATATATAAAGTATATGCCATACAGGAGGCAGAAAAAAGGCAAAGCTTACGGGAGTTACGCGAAAGAAAAAAGGCAAAGCTTCTGGGATTTACGTGGCCTTCCAGGAGTTACGAGGTGGAAAAAAGGCAAAGCTTACAGGAGTTACGTGAAGGAAAAAAAGCAAAGCTTCTGGGATTTACGTGGCCTTCCAGGAGTTACGAGGTAGAAAAAAGGCAAAGCTTACAGGATTTACGTGACCTTCCAGGAGTTACGTGACGGAAAGAAGGCAAAACATCCGGAATTTACGTGGCCTTCCAGTAGTTACGAGGTAGAAAACAGGCAAAGCTTCCGGGATTTACAGGGCCCACATTGCTCCCAAAGCCACTTAGCCTCCAGCATTGTTAGGCCTTACAACTGGCACAACAGCTGATTGAAGGGTGGGGAATTTAACCCCCTCGGCTGATTGTATTATTCAGCATATTGTGCTGTTTCAGTCTCCCTTGTGAAAGAGCAAGTCCTGTCGCCAACCCTGCCACATCTGACTATGTTTTCTGACCTGGCCCTGTGTGACCATGTCTTGTGCCATGCCCTAGTGTGGACTGCCAACCTTGCTACATCTAAACACGTCTGCTGCCAAGCCCTGACACCAACCCTGCCACGTCTGCTGCCGAACCTTATTGTGCCACGCAGTGTTGTGACTCCATGTCAGAGACTATCTCTACGCAAAAGCACAGAAATTAGCGAAAATTTGCATGTGCAAAAGTTAGTGTAAACATGCATGTGCAAGAAACTTGGGCATGCCCTAGGTGCCTGTCAGGCTTTCAGATCCTCTGTATGCTGGCTAATCACCTGTAAGGTGGTCTGGCTGTCTCTCTGTTTCCCTGCGCATCCCCTGTATACCTCTAGATATGCTGCCGGCCTAGAATGCATTCTGGCTCTTTATTACCGGCCAGCATTTTCACAGTTTAATGTTAGTGGGCCTTCCGTTTCTGATTGGCTGACGGCCACCTAAAACTAGGCTGCTCCCTGCATGCACCGCCCGTGAAAGCGTTTTTTTGCTTGGTTTTGCTCTGTCTTTAAGCTTATCCGTTACCTACCTCTGCTATGTCCGACCACTCTATGCCTGCCGCCTGGATCGGTCTCTGCCTGTTTGACTATGATTCTGGCTGACCCTCCGGATGCCTCTGTACTTCTGACTCCCTGGCTCTGATCCTTTGGCTATCCTTGACCATCCATCTGCTCAATGCAATCCTGTGCCTTGATGCTTGTAGGACTGATACCCTCTGGATGACCCTGGCTAGTCTGGTCTCTGCTGTCAGTGTGCCTGCCTTCACCCATAAGCTCGCATCCTTTGCGCTACATAAGACCTGGGGGAAACTGCGTCCGTTGAGGCATATCCAGTGTCCCAGCGAACGGGAGCTTGTCTAAAGGCAGAAACAGCAGTGGAGATTGGGGTGTCCCTCCAGGCCTTACTGCGCCTGGCTTTTTGGTCAGTGTCCCTTTACCCACACCGCGATCTAAACTTTGTAATTACTTGCTCTCCCCAAGTGACCTCTGCTCGACCTGACTATGCTTTTTCTCTTTGGATTCCTTGTTTCAACCTCAACCTGCCCACTGACCACTCTTGGCCTGATTCTGTTTTGATCCCTGGCTTGGACTTTTTATTCTGCACCTTTGTTAATGGACTTCCTTTGCCTGCTTCCTGTTAGTACCATGCCTTGGTTGGTCCTTCACCAAGTTTCCTGGTCTCAGGCCGCAGAGGTAATATTCCAATGGTGTCACTGGGAGCCTTGAGTCTCAGGTATCAGCATCAGTAGGTTTGGCTCCTTCTGTCGTGGTTACTAGAGATGAGCGAACTTTTGAAAAGTTCGATTCGGCCGATTCGCCGAATTTCACAAAGAAATTCGGGTTCGGCCGAATCGAACTTTTACGAAGTTCCCCATCATAAATGCCGGCATGGTGGGAGCGGGCCGGCCGGTTCCTTTAAGACTCCTTTAAGACTTTTCTATGGCGTGTACACCCATGTTTAGACAGATAATAGGTAGCCCTTCAGTGCTATGATGCAGGGAAAAGCCATGCACTTGTCTTGGGACCTGCTCAGCATTTCACACTGCTATCTGAAAGCAAGGACTCCTAAGGGTTCTACCTTGGGTGGCAGCCAGTGCTGATGTTACAGATGATGCGACACAGAAACTGGCGTGGTCAGGCATGTCAGGGTTGGCAATGAGGGGTGGGTGTTAGCATAACCACAATGTAACGCTCTGATGACGCGCCCTCAGATGACAGCTGAGAGCGGCGCCGGCCTCCACGCTCCGGACCTGCAGGTAAGTGTTTGCTTTTTTTTGAAATGCCGGCATGGTGGGAGCGGGCCGGCCGGTTCCGCTGACAGCGGAGCCGGCCGGCCCGCTCCCACCATGCCGGCAAAAATGCTTTTTTTTTTTTTTTTTTTTTTTTTTTAAATGCCGGCATGGTGGGAGCGGGCCGGCCGGCTTTACCGGCCCGCCGGCCGGCTCCCACCATGCCGGCATTTTTTTTTTTTTTAATTTCAGGAAAAATTCGATCGGCACGAACCACAAAATATTCGGGTTCGTGCCGAATCGAATATTTCCTGAAATTCGGAGCTCATCTCTAGTGGTTACATTGTGGTTATGCTAACACCCACCCCTCATTGCCAACCCTGACATGCCTGACCACGCCAGTTTCTGTGTCGCATCATCTGTAACATCAGCACTGGCTGCCACCCAAGGTAGAACCCTTAGGAGTCCTTGCTTTCAGATAGCAGTGTGAAATGCTGAGCAGGTCCCAAGACAAGTGCATGGCTTTTCCCTGCATCATAGCACTGAAGGGCTACCTATTATCTGTCTAAACATGGGTGTACACGCCATAGAAAAGTCTTAAAGGAGCCACAGCACTCAAACCAGTTAGCTTGCTGATCAGCCTACAATCTGTCTCTAAACTTGGTTAAAAACAGAGGCTCGGTCACACACATCTGCAGAAGTATGCTTAAGCTGCACCACCAGCGCCAAGGTGCCTCTGTGGTGTGTGGGGTCTAGGCTGTATTGCAAGGTCTTTGACCCTTCCACCCCATGGCTTGCACTTGAGGTTTAGGGCAACCTCAGGTAAGCTGCTCCCAATTTATCTATTGCATTGTATGTCCCAGATGGGCTCTCAGAGACTAGAGTTAGGACTGCACCTCACAGAGGCACCTTGGCGCTGGTGGTGCAGCTTAAGCATACTTCTGCAGATGTGTGTGACCGAGCCCTCTGTTTTTAACCAAGTTTAGAGACAGATTTTAGGTTGGTCAGCAAGCTAACTGGTTTGAGTGCTGTGGCTCCTTTAAGACTTTTGTATCCTAATTGCCCTGCTAACGTGCACCTCCCAGGTTAGTTATAAAATGGTCTGAGCGGCTGCTACCCCTCCTTTGTACACGCCATAGAGACAGCAAAGGCAACTGCTACCAGGGCCAAATGCTTTAGGCCCCACAGAGCTCCAACACCAGCTAGAACTCCAATCGGACCACAGTGTCAGACTGGGGTGTTGTGGGCCCACCAGGAGAAGGGACCCTGGGGGCCCACCTTACAGTTACATGCAAATATTACCGTCTTATTTTTACATATTCAAACAGAAATGAAACTTAACTGTTTTGTGCGTGAGTGGATAACCTGTGCTCTCCTACCATAAAACAATGATTACCTACCGCGAGAGATTACCTATCCCGAGAAATGGACAGCACAGTATTTGCTATCGCCCATTTGGAGATGGAGGCCCCCAAAGGGCCCCCCCAGTTCAGCGACCCACCTGGGGATTCCCTGGTAACCTAGTAAACCAGTCTGATCTTGGGGCCTTATTTACCAAGGGATAGCGCCAGGTAGTGTCTCACTAGCGCCAGGTAGCGCCAGCTATCGGCGGCTACCGACTCCAGAACGCCAGGCTGCGAACACAATCACGCATTTATCACGCTAAATAAGGCTAGCGCCGGCGAGAGCGTCAGCTAGCGCGGGATTCATCATGTTGCAGACTTCAGCGAACAGCGCCGCTGCTAATCCCATCACAGCGCCCGGTATGACCTCTCGCTACCTGGCGCTCTCCAATGCATTTCAATGGAGAAATCTTTAAATATTCATAATTAATTGATATTAATGTTTTTTTCTTTTTTTTTTTTTTTTTTTTTTTTTTAAATGTCAAAAATTCTGTGACCACTTCTGCAATGTTAGTTTTTTTTTTAAGGTAATAAAATAAAATAAAAAAATGTGTGCAGAATTGATATTACAGGTCTGATATTAATGTATTCATATAACAAAATGTTTATAAAAACATGTTTATTTTTTTTTAACAAAAATATGGTTGTTTGGGGGTTAAAAAACTACTTTTAACCCATCGCCGCCAGCGCTCTGGGGTTTAAACATGCATTTTACAGCGCGAGAATTTTTGGAGCGTGATTTGTTAATGAATATGGTGGGTGCCGTTCGCTATGGCCGTTCGCTGTCATGCGCTCCCATACAGCGCGGAACCAGTCAAACAGCGACTCCTAACCCCGTATTCAACATTACCGCACACCGACTGAGTCGCTGTCAACAGCCGAACAACGGCCAAGCACAGCGAATACTAGCGGGCGCTGTGAAAATACCGCTACTGTCGCTCATCTGTCGCTACCTGGCGCTATTAATAAATCGGCCTCTTGGTCTCTGACTGATTGGTCTACTCACAAACCAATTCACTGCAGGAAATGTACTGCCGGGGGTCGCTGGGGCCCTGTGAAAAGTACATTCCGCTGCTAAATACATGCTGGAAGCACCCAGCAATGCTAGTACTAGCATTAAATATTGTGAAATACTACATCTGTGTCCAGGGAAGGGCTTACCCAGGAAGGTGCTGAGACCTCTGCACTGAGGGGTCCCACGTCATTCCCTCAGCCAGGGGCAGATTGGCCTTTTATGTCAGTTCTTCTATTTTTTGTTTCTTGTCTTCTATTCTTTTCCTTTTTCTACTTTCTTTTCATCTTTTTTTGTTTATTTCATATGTTCTATCTGCCATCTCCTTCCTATCTTTCTGTCTTTCTTTGTTTCTTCTTTCCTTCTATTATTTTTATTAGTCCTTCTGTTCTTTGTTTCTTTCCTTTTAGTCTGTTTCCTTCTTTCTTTCCATCTATAATTTACATAGTAACATAGTATGTAAGGCTGAATAAAGACTTTAGTCCATCCAGTTCAGCCTGTTTAACTCCTTCCAGTGGTCTAGTAGCCATAGCCGGAAATGTTATTACATGCCAGGAAGGCATCAAGGCCACTTTTGAACGTTTTTACTGTATCCTTCATTACTACCTCCTCTGGCAGCGAGTTCCATAGTCTCACTGCTCTTACAGAGAAGAATCTCCTCCTATGTCGGTGGAGAAAGCACCTTTCCTGTAACCTTAGTGGATGCCTCCGGGTTATGGTTACACTCCGGGGTATAAATAGATTGTGGGACAGATCTTTGTATTGACCCCGAATATATTTATACATAGTTATTAGATCACCCCTCAATCGTCTTTTTTCTAGACTAAATAAGCCTAACTTGTTTCTTTATTTCACCTGTCCATTCTATCATTCCTTTTCTTTCTTTCCCATTTCCTTCTATTATTTTTTTGCAGTCATTCTCTTACATTTTTATGTTCTCTTTCTTTCCTTACATCTCTTCTTTTTTCTTTTTTCTCATTCTTCCTCACTCCCTTTTCCTTATTTCTTCAATTCTGTCATTCCTTTTTAATCTTATATTCTTTGTTTTTGTTATTCATTCATTCTCTCCCTCGCTTTGTTTTTGTATTCTTTTGTTCTTTATTTGTTTCCTTTTATTTTTTATATTTTTTTTATCTCATTCCATATTTTTTTTTCTTTTACATTCCTTTTCTCTCTTTCCTTTTTTTCTTTCCTGCCTTATTTTTTTTTTTTTATCATTACCTCTATTTTTTCGTCCTTTATTTCTTTTTCTTTCTGTCATTCCTTTTATTCCTTATTCTTTCTACACTTTGTCATTCCTTATATTATTTTAGTCGATCTGTTCGTTAGCAGTATTCACCATGTAACTTTATCACCATGTATGGAGTGTCATACCACACCGCAAGGGGCCCACTGAGACTTTTCGCCTAAGGGTCCACATAAACCTGAAGCCGGCCTTCCTGGGTCAAATATATCAATCCATCTATCTAAACATCTGTACCATACATCCCCGTTGTTTCGCAGCCCTAATGATACCTTCCAACTTTTCAGGGTGGAAAAGAGGGACAATTGTTAAATGAAGCCACACAGCCTCATTGAGGAATGGATAGGAAATATAGAGGCCGATTCATTACTAACGCCAGGTATTGGCAGATCAGCATCTGTATAGCGGCACTTAGAGCGACCGATAGCAGACGATGTAAGCGGGTATCTGGCGCGCGCCTCAGTCGCTGTAGTAACCTGGCCCGCATTGATGAATGTGATGTATGCTGGGCGCTCTAACACCAGTACAGCGCCAGATCAGTGCGACCGACTCTCAACGCACTCAACGCCATACACACAGCCTTGGTGTTCTAAATCTGGTCGCTGTAGCATAGAGGGCCAGACGCTGTGTGATTAAAGTCTGTTTTTGAATACATATCCACCTGTAACAAAGCGAAAACACACGGAATGACATTGTTTTAAAACTGGGACAATAACACTTTAGTGCCAGACGTTTACATTTCTGCATAAAAAAAACAAAAAAAAAATCGAAAAATTTTAAAAAAGACATTTTCTAGACCAGGAGAGGTGACACAATTATTTGAGAGAAAAAAAAACAGTTTAAAGAGATCATGAGGAAAGTCCACTGAAATGTATGAGAGAGCGACAGGTAGCGACAGGTAATATCTGGCGCCCTGGAAGCTAGAGCGCCGGCGCTATACGCGGAGCCCCCTGTAATGATGAATCGTACGCTACATTGTGCTGTTAGAATCGCTCACCAGAATCGCCTTCATAAATGTGGTTTTGCATACAGCGCCCGGCGTTCACCAGACACTGCCTGCCGCTATCCCTTCATGAATAACCCCCCTATTGTAACAGTTACAACAATATAAACACTTTGAATAGGCAAATGAATCATTTATTGATGGACAAATGGGAACAATAGAGGGACAGTAAAAGAGGGACACTTGGATGGTTTGATATCATTTCCTTTAGTACACATGTGCTGTATCTCAGGTCACACGCTGAAATGTGGCTGCTTGCATTTAAACATTCCGGCTGCTTTTTAGTTGCAGTCCAGCCTTAGCTTTCTTTTGCTCTATGTCATGGAGGGACGTATACCCCCCGCAGCACAATGGCACAATGACACCATTTTCAGGCTTTTTTTTTCCCATTTGGAAACTGAACACTTAATTCAAAGTAACCTATGTCTGGAAGAGTAGCTGCTCTGTGCGGTGGCTTTATTAATGAATGTATTTGATCAATGTACGCACACCTTTTGTTACAACAACATTGACTCATCCCTAGCTGAAATTCACACCACTTTCTCCAAAAGCCTCCCCACCCGCACCCCCAGCAACTTAATACAATTACGCTTTATGGCGCTAAAACAATTTGTCCCGTGCTGCCACACAGTGGCCAACACTGGCCACAACACCCCTTTTCTTTGCCTGACTACGAGTGTGTGTTTTATTATTTTATTTCCCTAATAATTAACAGAGCATTTATACCCGTGGCTAATCAACGTTAATGTTTATTGTTTGAACAAGTATGATGGATGTTTTGTGGCTGCGAAATTCAGATTAACATGCAACCATTATCAAGGGATACAGGAATTGGTTCAATTACAGAGCAATCTCATTAATAGCGGCCTTGTTACACTAACAGGCCCAGACACGTCTACAAGCTCCGATTATTAGATATGTATACATATGCTTGGAAAATAATTAGCAGCCAAATAGCTCCTGGAGCTTGCAGTACAATGCTTGATTTAATAACTATATTTCCAGTCATTAATAATCCGGCACGGAGCTCGGCTGCGCGTGATTTCCAGCCGCGGAGTTCATTTTGCAATTAATAATCTGATGTTAATTTAATTGCCCTCACAATCATTGAGAAAAACATGGTTGTATGCGATTGAAGATGTGGTTACATTCTGTGTGTGTGTTCTTACATGGCAGAGGAACTATTTATGGATTAGTATTTATCTACATTTAAAAAGGAGAATTTAACACAGGATAAAAGAAATGTTAAATAAATATATATATATATATATATATATATATATATATATATATATATATATATATATATATATAAAAAATATATATATATATATTTATTTATAAAATATATATATATATATATATATATATATATATATATATATATATATTTTATATATATATATATATATATATATATATATATATATATATTTAATATATATATATATATATATATATATATATTTTTTTTTTTTATATATATATATATATGTATATATATATTTTTTTTTTAATATATATGTATTTTTATTTAATATATATATTATATATATATTATATATATTATATTATAATTTAAGGAGGAACAAAACCTGGTATTTTCTCTGTCCTCCTGTCTGGGGCATCCCGATTTGTTTATATACCCCTAGATCACCAGTAAACTCACCTTTTCCTCATCCCACTGTGCATGTGCCGGCCAATCATCGACACTCAGTTTTTGCTTTATTGAGCTTTGAGTGGCAAACATAAGCTATAAGGATAAATGTAGGGCAGCATGCAGGTCTGCAACCCCCTCCACCCCCCAAGCTCCTCAGGTTTTTCTGTATGGAGGGATTGAGTAGCCACAAATAGAGGCGAGGGATGTGCATATGCTATAAGATCTATGGAAAGGTCAGTTTTTCGGGTATTCCTGGGGGTTTCTCATTATTTGGAATGCCCCACAAAGTGGGAGACCGCTGGCCAGAGAGTCTGATAGACTATAGGCTGGTGGGTGCTCCTCTTTAATGGGCATTCTGATATTTTATTGTGAGATGCAAAAGTATATTTTACTAAGGTTAAAGAGGAATAAAACCCAAGATCTTGGGTTTTGTTCCTGCTGGTGGTAGCATTCTGATTCCGCTGTGTGTATCCCACGTACACTCACCTTTTGCTCATTCCAGCAGCACAGCGGTGCTCGGCCCATTCATTTCCTTTGCCGCACTGAGCTCAGCAGAGAGACCACGGTGCATGTGCAGTCTGGCCAAGCCTGCTGCAACTGAATGACTAGCATGAGCGCACGCAGCCTAGGGATGCTAACGCGCATAGGATTCCATTCAGCCGCACATTACAGTGGACCAAAACCCAGGATTTTGACTATCCTGGGTTTTGGTCCTTTCCCCCAGAACACCGTGATCGGAGATGCCCCGCTGTGTGAAACCCCCTAGATCGCCGAAACCAACTCACCTCTTCCCGGTTCTACAGTGCATGTGCGGCAGTTTATCCAATCAGCACACTAGGAGCCGCTGACGTCACGTCGTCTAAGCCTTCGTCGAAGTCTAGCGGCTGGTGGCCGCATCCCCCGCTTCCCTCTAATAGGGAGCATGCCTGTGCCAACCATTCACAAATGCCTGCTAGAGGGATAGCGGGGACGTGGCCGCAGCTTGTGCATGCGCTATTGGCCCGGGAAGCAAGGTAAGTGAATGGGGCGACCTAGGGGGTTTACACACATGGAGGGAATCGATCGCCCTGGGAATCTTATAGATTCCTGTGCCGATCGCACTGGGTTTTGGTCCACTTTAATATGCAAAGCAGTTGATTGGAGGAGATCCGCAATTACACCGTGGAAACCAGGGCTGTGGAGTCCAAGTCGGAGCCAGTTTTGGCTGGAGTCAGAGCTGGAAAAAAGGTACAGACTCCAGTAGTGTTCAGCAGCAACCGGCTGTTCTAGTGGCGATAAATAAGTTCTCCAATCTTTCCTGTCCCTTATACTCCGTGTCTTCATGTTGCCCCATAGCAGGGGTGCACCTGTAATGAGGCCATGTGATGCAGCCGCCTCAGGTGTCACTGCAGAGGGGGGTGGCATTGCTGGATATGTTTTTTTTATTATTATTTTTTTCTCTCATTAGTGGTTCAGTGGAAATCAGGGAGTATCCTTGGTGCAACCCCCCACTCCTCGGATTGCTCTATTGAGGAGTGGAGCTAAACGTCTTGGGGGCACCTTTCTCTAGTTTGCTGCAGGCAGCAGAGAGACTGGGTTCACCCCAGCTTCAAAGATATTAGTTACAATGCCTGAGACATAGAGAAATGTAAAGGTATTATCTAGGCATAAACAAAAATCAATAGTGGGGAGTCAGAGACTGGTGGCCATTCATGGAGGCCCCCATGGAGCCTTTTATTGACCCCACCACAAGAATTGGTAAGAATCTGATGATACGTATCATGATACACGTATGACGATACAATATATCCCAATATATCCCGATTCTGAAAAACCATATATTGCAATAAAAAAAAAAAAAAAAAACACAAGGACACAGAGAAATAATATTTTATTATTTTTGTAATACTTACCTCCCATCCATCCCGGAGCACTGTGTCCCATGCTGATCACTTTGGCTTCTGCTCTCCTGCTGCTGCTGGAAGCCTTTTATAGCTGCTGGGTGACAGGTAACACATGGTCAATTAAAAAAAAGCAAAATGACATAGGGTCCACCCTACCGGGGGAAGGGGACCCCATTTTTTGGGGGAATTAAAACCCCTTAAAAATCCCCCCCCAAAAAATGGCGTGAGGTCCCCCTTACCCAGCATAACCAACCTGAGCACCAGCTATTGGGGCTTGTAGAACAGGGCGCAGGGGCCAGCTTTGGTTAGCGGTTAATGGCAAGTCACCCACTAGCCGCAGGAGACTTTCCAGAGCCTTGTGAACTGGTATAGGGGTCTCATGGATCCCTTACCACACTTACTTCACAAAGAGTTAACAGTAAAAAAAGACACCACACATAAGAAAAAATTACATTTATTTAAAAAAAATGTTTTTTTTTTCTTTAATCACCTTTGATTGTCAGCTCCTCTGTCTCTCGTCGATCCGATGATAGATAAGGAGATCGCTGGAGGGGGGTGTCAGGGGATCAGAGGGTCCCATGCCCCTCTCTTCCTCTGGCCGGCAATTGCCGCATCTGAAAGCTGTAGAGTCGGGATTGGGATGACGCCAAGTAAAGGAATGGTAGAAAGGTCAGATAATAGAAATAAATAAAAAATAGAAGGCGAGAAACAAAGAATAGAAGGACTGACAGGAAGAAAGATACACTCTCCCAAAGGCCAATCTGCCCCTGGCTGACAGATCTTAGTTCTGGTTACTGCACAGCCCTGTGTCCTACATAAGGGCTGCACAGGTTAGAGGGAATGAGGGGGCCCTCTCAAGATGTAAGGGCCCTGGCACCTGCCCAGTGCTGACACCCGACCTGAGTTTACAAATTGCTTACATGGCTCAGGCTCTTCGAATAGTTGAGCACTCCTGGTTTAATTTATTTGTTCAGAATTTGTATTCCAATAAATATGCTTTATATTCAATATAAGTCGCCCTATTGCTTATATAATGGTGAGAAAAAGGCCTGATGTTACGGTTTAAGTGTATTCCTAATTATCGTCCATTTATGAAGCAGTCAGAGCTGGAGTAGGAGTCGAGGACGGACTCAGGGCCTTATAAAAATGAGGAGTCGGAGGCTTACCAACTCCACAACCCTGGTGGGAACTCCAGTGAGGTTGGTATAGTGACTGACCGGTGGGGTTTCACATAGCAAATCCAGATATTCCAGGCGGATGGACCAAATCTCAGGATAGTGAAAATCTTGGGTTTTGGTCCACTTTAACAGCCATTCTCCTATTTTATTGTGAGCTGAAAAAGTACATTCCTGGACTTTGTTCCTTCTGGTGGGGGCATTCAAATTAGTGATTCCCCTCTGTGTATGCCCCAAGATCACCCATAAACTCGTATTTTCCTCGTTCTCATGGGGCATATGCTCAGCCAATCAGCGGTGCTCATTCCATTGAGATAGTGAAGGTAATTTATTAAAAATGATGAGGGTGGCACTTGAGAGCCTTATCCGAAAAGCTCAGCAGCGCCTGCACAGCATCGATGGCTTTGGCCTGCCGGCGCTATTAGCTGTAGCGGTCTCGGCCAGGCAGTGTTAGCAGTGCATGGCTTGTATATGCCTATGCACTAGCAGCACCTAGCGCCAGCCAGGAGCGCCACAAGTTGTACAAATTTAGGAAAGAAATACACAGTGCTCGCAGGGGCGCTCAAGAAATGGGAATCCGGGCTAAATCACAAGTTTGCAACACAAAAGTGCCTAAAATGCCGACACATGCACCAGCCCAAAAAAAAAAATTATACAAACATGTCAAAATAATTATTACCATTTGAGCCCATTGAAATATATAGGATAAGGCCACACAGTGAAGGGTGAGCACCTGGTCTTATCTGACACTGTAGGGAACTCATCCCATCACCAGCACTATAAAAAGCAGGGTACAGAATTTCTAGTAAAATAACAATGTCCTTTGTTGAATAAAAATCACTTCATAATTCACCCGATGTGTAGATATGTCAATATTCAGTGCCAGCCACCACAGTTGGTTATATAGCCTCTTACCAGATTTTTACAAGGGGTTGAGCCTTATATAGTATATGCAGATATCCTTTAGAAATAGATTGCATTCAGAAAATGATGATGATTGCCCTCTTTAGGTCCTCTTTAGGCTAGGTCAGCACCACACCACACTCAGAGAATCCCATACATTAAAACAGATAGTTCCAGCATGGAAAAAAGAAAAAACCTCATCTAGTGTGACACCGTTTGATAAGGTGACATGTGGTTTTATTCAACAATTATGCACTCACAATTTTAAAAAATATCCATAAGCATTCAAGTAGTAAAAGGTGATACGTCACACCAGATCCTCACTGGACTCCACCGCTATCAATCAACAATACTAGCTCCAACGCGTTTCGTCCCCGACTGAGACTTTGACCCAGATGCTAGTAGGTAAGTAACCTCCGTTATTTATATCCGGAGGGCAACTAGTCACATGACGGCGGGGAGCGCGTCATGTATTAAAACAGACGCGTCTATAGTCCCGCCCCCTGTCTATCAAGCAGAGGGCGGAGAGCAGGAGCCAATAATAATCTTTTTATTTTACTATCACCAGCACTGATGATCGATGGGACACTACCTGGCACTATAATAGGCGCTCTGGATTTTTCACTTGATAAATAAACCTTTTCCACAACGACCTGACATTCACCTGGTGTTCATCTGGCACTATGTGGCCTTAGCGTTTTTCTCAAATAAGCCCCTTAGTTTGCCTCAATGGGTCAAAGGAAACCTGAATGGAGCGGGTGCCGCCAACCACATCCTTACCCCAGCCTCTAGCTATGGTCGTGCCGTGCCAGCCATTCAGAAAGGCCTGTAGCTGGTGTGTGCCTAGCTAGAGGAATGCTGGGGATGTGGCCATGGAATAGGGGAGCGGATCGGGCAATCCAGGACATCCCAAATCAGGAGTCTAGGCCGGTGTTTGCTCCTCTTTAACAGCCATTCCAATATTACATTGTGCCAAAGTACATTTAACAAATGTTAAAGGGATTGTCAAGTCAAATCCTGGCTCCCACAGCAGTCTGGCCCCCAGAGCACCTTAACAGGGCCCCAGCAGCCTGGCCCCACAGCAGCACAACAGGGCCCCTGCAGCTATTTGGCCACCTAATAGTCTAACAAGGCCCATGCAGCCTGGCCAGCAAAATAAAAATAAATACTAGATGGGGATCCTTCTTCTGTCCAGAGGCCTCCACCACACTTTAAGTGGACCAAAACCCAGGATTTTGACCATCCTGGGTTTTGGACCTTTCCCCCGGGGAACCATGAATGGAGGTTCCCCCCTTTGTGAAACCCCCCAGATCACCGAGCACAACAGTGCAACTCACTTCTTCCCGGTCCTATGGCGCATGCGCGGCCACTCATCCAATCAGAGCACTCGGAGCCGCTAACGTCACGCCTTCTAAGGCCAGCTGCTCAGAGCGTGCTGGCGGCCACATCCCTCGCTTGCCTCTAACAGGGTGTGTGCCCACGCCGGCCACTCACAAATGCATCGTGCGCGGGCCCTGCTAGAGGGATAGCAGGAAACAGCCGCAGCTCACGCATGTACCATTCGACCGGGAAGCAAGATAAGTGTACGGGGCGACCTGGGGGGTTTCACACAGGTGGAAACCATGGGCAACACTTAAAGTAGGAAACATTCGAGCCCTGTCAGTGGAGTAGGCCCTGATAGTGAATAGGAACCATTAATTAGAGTAGTTAAACCTGTTGGATGCAGTTCTTAGGCCCATTGCGTCATGAAACCACATGATGGCAGTGGATCGGAATCGGATCGAACAGTACTTTAAAGGTTTAGAGTCTTTCTTTAAGCTGGTAAATAGAGACTCAGCCAGGTGGCATTGGCAACATTCGCTGCCCTGCCATTGGTCGGGACTCGCAACAGTAGTTGGAAAGGCAACAGCACCAAGGTTACATAAGGAGAAGAACAACCCTTCTAGAGTGTTCTGTTCTAGTTCTACTGAGTTCTTTGCTAAGAGGGGATGCAGTACAATGTAGTGTGGAGGAGCCGAGAGCCAGCCATGAAGGCGACCATTACCATTGACTGTTGTTGTAACCTGTGGATTATGCTGTACTGACTGTCTGCTCTATTTGCCATGGAAGGAAACCAACCAATAAAGAACGAGTTCAGTTCAACCATGAGTGACATCTCTGGATCCAAGCGACGTTCGAGCCAGTAAGGGCACCTTCACCCACACATGCCGCACCGACATGGGATGCCCTACCCTAGGTCCAAGAACCCCCCGAGCGCGTGCCCCCGGCCAGGCACGCGCCCGCTACATATATATATATATATATATATATATATATATATATATATATATATATATAATAATAATAATAGTAATAAATAAAACAAATTAGAGGTTTTAGATCGAAATCCAGCCATGAGAACCAGGGCAGGCATCTTTGATTCTTTCCTTCTTTTTGTTCCTTTCATTCCATTATTCTTTGTTTCTTTCATCTGTTTGTTGTTTTTTCATTTTTCTTTCCTTCTATTATTTTGTTCTGTCATCCCTTCTATTCTTTCTCTTTTTTTCTGTCAGTACTATTCTTCCTTTTTTCTTTACATCTTTCTCTCGTGCTTTTTTTCTGTCATCCCTTTTCCCATTATTTCTTTGTTTCCGTCATTCATTCATTCTCTTTCTTTGTTTCTATCATTCGTTTTTAAAGATTTTTTATTTTTTTTTGTCTATTCTTTATTTCGTCTTCTTTCTGTCATTCCTTCTATTCCTTGTATAATTTGTAATTCCTTCTATTGTGTTTTTATTTCTATTCTTTGGCAGTATTCACCATACATGCAACTTTATCACCATGGCTTCGACTCAGTAAGAGCAGAAAATTTCTTGTGGTAGTAAAAAATTCACTTTATGAGAAAAAAGCCTGAGAATGTCACTGTTGCTGACTCACCAGATAGGAAGACAATGAAAGTTAATGGGACTTTTTTACTTCTAGGAAAAGTAGTGAGCGTTTCGCTCCCTTTTACACTGTAGTAAAAAGTGCCATTGACTTTGATTGTATTCCTATCTGGTGATTCAGCAACAGTGACATTCTTAGGCTTTTTTCTCATGAAGTGAATTTTTTACTACCCTGAGAATTTTTTTCATCTCTTATTGAAGCGATGCCTATGTATGGAGTATCATACCACACTGCAAGGAGCCCATTCAGACTCTATCGCCCAAAGGCCCGTATAAGCGGCACTGCTGAGAACTACAGTATATAAAGTATATATCAACTGAGAATTCTATGCGGGATGTACAGTTTTGAGAAGCTTTTTATAATAAATATAAAAAATGGCCTCAATATCAATGGCAATCATGTGTGAATGTGGTGCTTGCATTTGCTACGCAGCGGCTTGTGGTGAGAGCTTCATGCTGGTGTGATGATGTAAAATCCATAATTCTTTCAGCTCCGGGACTCACAATTCAGTGCCCGCATCCCCTAATCATCACAATTCTCATAGAACAACTTTGACTTCTGAACTTCCACAGATCACGTCTCCTCAGTGCATTATAGATCGCTAGCGACAGTGACTCCAGGTTGTCTCATGGTTGGTGTTGACATTGGCTGTAACCTTGCTGACCTCGAAATGTGACCCCAATCGGCTTTTCTACAACTGTCACGTTCCCCGCGGGACCACCGGCTGGGCAGAGGGAAACCACATCAGCAGATTTACCAGCAGCCTCGGGTTAGGTCACTTTCAATGGTTTTCTTTAGCAAATGTCATAGTGGGCCACCCTAAAAAGGGAAGATATCTTATATTTGCTATATAAATATAATAACACATGAGGTAGCGCTGGCAGTCAGGCAGGCCACAGGGAAGATCCATGTCCTCCATCCAGCTGCAGAGCAGGGAGCAGAGTGGGGCATCACCCGGCACTAGATAGCGAGGCAGCAGGTGAGTTTCCCCCCCCCCCCCCCGGGACCGACAGCTGTTAGAAGCTGGTGTGGTGTGGTCACGGGGAATTGCTGTTCTTCACCCACTGAAGACCCCAGATCCAGGATCAGAGGCTGATGAGCGTACGTAGCTGGTGCTTAACTCTTGGAGAAGAAGCAGGTTCTTAAAGGAGCACTATCGCGAAATTGTGTAATATTAAAAATCCATATAAACACTTTAGCTAAAAAGGGGAGGGGTCACTTATACACCCGAACTGAATAAAACTCCCACCAAGCTTGTGGTTTTCTTCTCCTGGTAGGAATAACATCCTGGGGTTAAAGGTTTAGTGTATGAGGGGTGACAGAGTCTGTCACCCGAGATGCCCTCTTCCTTTCATTAAAATAAAAACAACAAGCCTGGCTGTATATTTCTCGATACCGGGTGTATACATGACCCCTCCTCCGTCCATCCAGCATATTTATATGGATTTTCATTCTTGGGCAATTGTTTTGCGATAGTGCTCCTTTAACTCTTGGAGAAGAAGCTACACAGATTCTACGTACTTAGCTATTAAAGGATTAAAGATATTGCCCAAGCTATTAAAAAAAACTCTATACTTGCCTTTTGACCCCCACTGATGATTGCTACTTCTCTGGTACTCTGGCCTTTACCTGATCATCAGAGTCCCACACCATCCAAGCCTCATCACCAGTCCCACACCATCCAAGCCTCATCACCAGTCCCACACCATCCAAGCCTCATCACCAGTCCCACACCATCCAATCCTCATCACCAGTCCCACACCATCCAAGCCTCATCACCAGTCCCACACCATCCAAGCCTCATCACCAGTCCCACACCATCCAAGCCTCATCACCAGTCCCACACCATCCAAGCCTCATCACCAGTCCCACACCACAAGCCTCATCACCAGTCCCACACCATCCAAGCCTCATCACCAGTCCCACACCATCCAAGCCTCATCACCAGTCCCACCTGCCACCACAACAGCAGGCCACCCCCCCCCGCCAATCGTCACATTGACTCTGGCAGGTCTTGGCAAGCACTCTCTATTGCAGTCAATGGAATGGTTGTGCTCTGGACGCTGTAATGGATGGCCACCATGGCTTATTTGGCTTTTACTACTATGGGGATCCGGTTGACTCACCTAAACTCCCCTATTAGGGTCCCAGACAGTAAAGAGCACCTTATATGGTCTCTAAACCTTCACTCCTTTTCAAACATGAACTCCTCTATAATTTGGCTTTTGGATAGATTCGTTTTACCAGTAAATAAAACAGGCTTCAATTACTAGAACAAAAAGTTAAATATGTATAAAGAACAATGTTAATACAAAATGTAGATATTTTGTTTACCAAGTCACTGTATGAACAGAGCAAACTATAAAAACGAGCTACTCTTTTCACTTAAATAAAAGTGTAT
Organism: Gastrophryne carolinensis; assembly: GCA_027917425.1. Classification (NCBI taxonomy): domain Eukaryota; kingdom Metazoa; phylum Chordata; class Amphibia; order Anura; family Microhylidae; genus Gastrophryne; species Gastrophryne carolinensis. Next base: position 38,977,246 of record CM051241.1, read on the forward strand.
TAAACACAGGGCATTGCGGCATAATACGGGTGTCATTTACTCAGCCTCCCAGAAATTCTCTTTCAGACTCTGTCAGTGGAGACTCTTTATTGATCTGGCTGGATCAGCAGCCTCTGGCACTCGCAGAGCAGCATTACAGGAGGATTTGTATTGATCGACAGCGGATTTGCTTGTCATATTTGTTAAGAAAATAATACATTTTTAACACGGCAAGTTCCCCATAGAAAGTGCCAAAGCAATTTAACAGTTTCTAATGGGAGCTGATTGCCACGTTCCAACCTATATTACAAAATTCAATATAAATAAAAAAATAAAAAATAAATGCTCATTTGATATTTGAAAATTTATTGTAGCAACACTCCTAAAATAATAACTGTAGGCAAAAGTATAATTCTTAGTTCTGATAAATTCCTTTGAACTTTAAAATCTGTGCTAGTAGGAAAATCTATATATAAAATAAATATATATATATATATATCTCCTTTGTTTTGTTTTTTTATTATAATCTAAGCTAATCTAGGCTAGTGCTTCCTACTGGCTGAGACCATTTTACACTGTACAACTCTGTAATTCGGTCTTCATTTGCTTCCCTGATTTAGATCAGGGGTTTCCCAACCTTTATTTATCATTATCAAGTACCAATTTCCATTTTCAGTTCCAGTATCTCAAGTTCCACCTAAGTGGTACATAAGGATTGTCAGTCATTTAAATTGTGTTTATGCACAAAACAACCATGTAAAAACATAAAAATGCATATACTGTAAATAGTCAACTTTTGGAGCTATATTGTAGTTACTGTATGGAACAAATTAGGCTTAGGTAAAGTCTAGATAGCAGCAGATCAGCCTCACCGCTTACCGCCTGATAGGATATCGCGTACCATAAGTGCTAAGAGGTCAGCTTATAGGGTGATGGGGAAGGATTCTGCACACTGCCTGTTATGGTGTTCTTGGGGGGGGGGGGAGGACTCTGCATGCTGTCTGTTATAGGGTTCTTGGGGGGAAGGTCTCTGTATGCAGCCTGTTATAGGGTTCTTGGGGGGGGATTCTGTACACTGCCTGTTATGGGGTTCTTAGGGGGATACTGCACACTGCCTGTTATGGGGGTTCTTAGGGGGATTCTGCACACTGCCTGTTATGGGGTTCTTGGGGGGACTCTGCACACTGCCTGTTATGGGGCTCTTAGGGGGATTCTGTACACTACCTGTTATGGGGTTCTTGGGGGGACTCTGCTCACTGCCTGTTATGGGGTTCTTAGGGGCATTCTGTACACTACCTGTTATGGGGTTCTTGGGGGGACTCTGCTCACTGCCTGTTATGGGGTTCTTAGGGGGATTCTGCACACTGCCTGTTATGGGGTTTTTGGGGGGACTCTGCTCACTGCCTGTTATGGGGTTCTTGGGGGATTCTGCACACTACCCGTTATGGGGTTCTTGGGGGGATTCTGCACAATGCCTGTTATGGGGTTCTTGGGGGGATTCTGCACAATGCCTGTTATGGGGTTCTTGGGGGGATTCTGCACAATGCCTGTTATGGGATTCTTGGGGGGATTCTGCACACTGCCTGATATGGGGTTCTTGGGGGGATTCTGCATACTGCCTGTTATGGGGTTCTTGGGGGATTCTGCACACTACTTGTTATGGGGTTCTTGGGGGATTCTGCACAATGCCTGTTAAGGGGTTCTTGGGGGGACTCTGCTCACTGCCTGTTATGGGGTTCTTGGGGGATTCTGTACACTACCTGTTATGGGGTTCTTGGGGGGATTCTGCATGCTGCCTGTTACAGAATAATTTGTGGGTAATTCTGCACACTGCCTGTTATGGGGTTCTTGGGGGATTCTGCACACTACCTCTTATGGGGTTCTTGGGGGATTCTGCACACTACCTGTTATGGGGTTCTTGGGGGGATTCTTCACAAAGCCTGTTATAGGATTCTTGGGGGGATTCTGCACACTGCCTGTTATGGGCTTATTGGGGGGATTCTGTACACTACCTGTTATGGGCTTATTGGGGGGATTCTGTACACTACCTGTTATGGGCTTATTGGGGGGATTCTGCACACTGCCTGTTACAGAATTCTTGGTGGGGATTCTGCATGCTGCCTGTTACAGAATTCGTCATGGGTAATTATCCACACTGCCTGTTATGGGGTTCTTGGGGGGATTCCGCACACTGTCTGGTATGGGGTTCTTGGGGGGATTCTGCTCACTGCCTGTTATGGGGTTCTTGGGGGGATTCTGCACACTGCCTGTTATGGGGTTCTTGGGGGGATTCTGCACACTGCCTGTTATGGGGTTCTTGGGGGGATTCTGCATGCTGCCTGTTACAGAATTCTTTGTGGGAAATTCTGCACACTGTCTGTTATGGGGTTCTTGGGGGGGGGGGGATTTATCCTGCACACTGTTTGTTATGGGGTACATGGGGGGGGGATACTTCACTTTCTTGGTGGGGGGGGGATTCTGCATGCTGCCTTTTATGCTTTTTTGGTCGGAGGTGGGATTCTGAACACTGTCTGTTATGGGGTTCTTGGCAGGGAATTCTTCCCACTGCCTGTTATGGGGTACATAGGGGGGTACTTTACACTGTCTGTTCTTGGAGGGGAATCTTAGCACACCATTTGGTTCAGAATATTTTTTTCTTATTTTCCTCCTCTAGACTCTCCCTCTTATGGTGCAAAAAAACATGATACATAGCAATTCTGGCTATTACAACAGCTGATGCTACCATAAAAAAACCCAAGCCTCTGCCTACCATGAGTGGATAAGCCATGCTCTTCCCCTGTACTCCTCCTGGTACTACATCAGAACTATGCTGCCAGCCAGCGAATTTAAATTGTTGCTGTCTCCTGCTGGCTGAGCTGAGGAACAACAACTATTTACTATTAGTATATTCAGTCCACTTCTAATGAATCATTCAATATTGGCTCAGTCCCATTACTAAACATTTTCAGCCTCACTGAGAAGGACAGGATGGAGCCTCAAAGCACAATGCTGGCTGTGCTCTTTTCAAGCTTTTGTGGGGGGGACTCACTTCCCCTTCACACCACACTTCATCTTAGGAGTTGGTTTATTATCTTAAAGGGCCAGTCCAGACAGACAGCCCACTTTTTAGATCCCTCTTATCTTGCCACCCTCCCCTAGTGCTGGGATGCCAAAAATAAGATACATAGTTAAGGTTTTGGTAATGAGGGCCCACTGAGGGATTACCTGGTAGTGAAACCTGCTGTCAGCCCTTCAGCTCACTTTCATCAAGTTTGACCCATGGTGTACTGGTGTTAAATCTCGCTTTTAGCAGTTTTTGTCCTCGTCCCATTTATCCTATTTCGTATTGTCCTTTTTTGTATCGGTTTTCAGTTTTCCATGACTTTTAGGCTTGCATAGGCGAAAATGAGTATTCAACGTATAAATACGTGTATTATGCGTTCTCGTTTTCATAACTTTATGGATTTTGCCTGCGTTTGCACATTTTTCTGAGCCCCGATTTTCCCTTTGTCCGGGCATTTAAAAATAGAAATTGCCGGTCCAACCTCAAATCCTCTTTTTGCTGGCGAGATTGTTGGCGGACACTTGGACATGGTGTGTGATGGAGCCCCTAGATGAATACAAGCATCTGTAGTGCCTTGGGCTGCTCACCCTGTACCTGCCCGAGCTTAGGCCACGGTTGTGTGAACGTTGATTGTATGTCTGATCAACGTGTGCTCGAATTAACCCAACTAAAGAGCATATGTTTTGGCTAGCATGCCATAGTGGAGCGGGTTTTTGTCCTTTCAAAGACCTGCTTTCGCTGATTTTACCAAACTGGTGGAGCTCTACAGTACCAACTGGCCAAGGTGGTTAAGATCATTGTGGCCTTCATAGAACTTCACAATTTTGCATTGCTGGAGAAGGTGCCGGCTTACCTGGAGCACGAAACCAGCGCAGCTGCTCAGGAGGTGCCTGGGTATCTCTAGTCTGGCACCGTAGCCAGTACCTGGTGGACCTTCTTTTAGTTAAGTTTTGTCTGTTTTGTTTTAGCTTTGTTTTTTTGTGTTGCATTTGCTACTGTACCGCCTCCTTTGTTTTTATTTTGTTGTGACTAATATAACATACAAAACACATTTGTTTTTACTGTAATTTATTTTGGGAGCTACCACATGGTGCCCCCAAAAATAGTTGTCACATTGTGCACCTTGCATACAGTTTTGCCAAAACAAAAGGTTCACTGCTCCTGGCTAAAAATCACAAACAAAAGAAGTAATGCTTCATATCATAGGGAGGTTGCCTGGTCCTACCGGGTTAGTAGCTCGGTGCCTTGCCTGGTCTCAACTATGTCCAGCATCCTCTCTGTATGATTGTTCTGCCGCTGCTCTTCCCACTGGACAATCATGGGCTCTAAATTATTGTATGCTGCTGCTCAGCCACCCCTGCAGCCAGGTCCTCATGGATCATGGACATCACCCCAAAAGACTACCAACATCCTCATCTTTGGAATCCTCCGCTGCAGCCCCGAACCAATCTGAAGAGAAGGAAGCCCAGGTGTTGGGCTTGGAATCCCAGCCAAAGCAGGAGAACTCAGGTAGGACAACAGACAATCAACACACACCTCAAGTCAAAGAACGCCTGACATGTGCTGGTGTTTTGTGTATCTCTGTCCATACAGACTCATCAGACCCAGGAGAAATGGGAGCAATGGGGTCACCCGAGGCTGGACACTCCAAAGCTCAGGTTTCTGTTACACCATGTCTATCTGTATTTCACGCTGCTGCACCCAGCACTCACACTCTGCAACAGGTTATGGGCCCAGTGACCGAATGAAGCCCCAGAGACTGGATAAAGCCCAGTGACCAGACGTGGCCCAGGCAGAGCAAAGCCCCGACCGGGAGACAGCATGGCCAATGCGAAGATCGGCATAAAGAAGCTTCCACAGAGACATCTTCTGTATAAAGGTTCTTATATATAAAGGAGGGAGAATGGCCAGCAGCTCAGAGCGTAAACCCTCAGTGGCCAAGCTGAACAATGACAATTATCAGCTATGGAAGTTTAAAGTGGAAACGCTATAATCAATATATAATCTAAGATGACTTAGGGAGGTTATCACTACAGAGAGGCACAGGATAATAATCAGGACTGGGACAGGAAAAACAGGCACAGGCCACCATATGCTTACAGAAGACAATTAGCTTATTCACATAGGCAGTGATAATACAGTGAAATGTATGCAGGATGTACTGAAAATACTGCATGAGACATCCAGTTTAAACAGCAAGCTGTTTCTGCTGAGGAAACTTTACAAAATGAGGCTTAGCAGAGAGTAGGACATGCAGGAGCATTTAAATGCCATGCTGGAAGTGATCGCCCAAGTCAGATCAGCTGAGGAGAATATAGCAGACAGTCACATTGCAGCCATGTTGTTGTGCAGCTTACACGATACATACACTGCACAGATCAACACTAATATTTGTAAAGAACAGGCTCATAGATGAGTATCAGTGAAGAAAGGAGCTTGCACATGACACAGAAACTAACACCAGGACCGCTCTTAAAGCTACAGACACAATGTTACACAGGAAGAAAACCAGAGTGTGTTTAAGATGCTGCAAACAGCTAGACATAAAAAGAGACTGTAATATATGGAAAGCAGAGCAAATGAGACAAATGAATAAATGAGTCCCTCTTATACTAAACAGAAGGTCAAAGCCACAATTTCTGATCCATGTGAAGGGAACTGGAATGCCACATTTAATGTGACATTTAATGCAACCATACATTTCAAGGTTGGTGCATTGACTCGGGGGACAACCAGCCACATGACAAGTGATAGTCACATGATAAGTTTTTAACAGAGCTTGATCGAACAAAGAGACTATTTACTTTGCAGATGGAAGTAAACTACATGCAGAGGGATATGGACATGGAACCCTTGTATGCCCCAATAATGTGGGACACAATTTAGCCATACCAGTAAAAGATGTGCTTAATGTTCCTGATCTAGGAGGAGGACTCTTATGTGTGAATAGTCTGAGAGCCAAAGAACTCACTGTAAAACTCAAAAGTGACAAGTGTTCTATCCTGGACGATAGCAAGTACCACGCTGGATGACCATCTGTATCCCCTTAAAACAGTGAAGGAAATGGTGAGACTATATAGCCAAGTTTTTTTTGAGTAAGAAGGGGATGAAGCAGAAATACTACAAACCCTAAGTCAGCACTTTGAGGGACTTCTTGAGTTACCTTATTGCCCTACTGTGGATATGACAGCAGATATCCTTACCAAGCTCCTGACCACTGAGACACACTTGAGGCTTACAAAAAAGATTGGTTTAACAGTCTAAGCCTCAGCTATTGAGAAGAGGTGTTGAGAGACTGTGCAAAAGCTCACAGCTTGTCCCTGTATGTGATCTGCATCTATATTGCTAGGTTGATGCAGTTTACATTTATGACACTAGATGGCACACACATATACCTGTGTGTAGTCTCTGTTGTACATTCTAAATAGAAACATAGAAGGTTGATGGAAGATGGAGACCATATGGCCCATCTAGTCTACCCTTATGTGTGTAGGTACTCTATCTTGGGATAGATGTATGCTTATCCCAGGCATGCTTAAATTAACTTATTATTGATTTTTCAACTACCTCTGCTGGACGTTTGTTCCAAGCATCTACTACTCTTAATGTAAAATAATATTTTCTAACATTGCTCCTGATCTTCGCTCTGACTAGCTGCAGGTTGTGTCCCTTTGTTCTACCTTTAAGTTTTTTCTTAAAAACACTTCCCTCCTGACCCTGATTCAAACCTTTCACATATTTGAAGGTTTCATGCATGTCCCCTCTCTCCCTTGTCTTCTCTAGACTGTAAAAATTAAGTTCTTTAAGTCTCTACTGACTGGTTTTAAGTTTAAGTCCTTCTATCATTTTTGTTGCTCCCCTTTAGACCCGTTCTATTTGAATAATATCTTTTTGCAGGTAAGGTCTCCAGAACTGCACACAGTATTCTAGCTGTGGCCTCACCAGGGCTCTATACAGCGGCATCACAACCTCCCTCTTCCTACTGGTGATGCCTTGAGCTATGCAGCCGAGCATCCTGCTTGCTTTTCCTACTGCCTGGCTACACTGTCCACTCATCTTGCAGCTATCAGTAATCGGTACCCCTAAATCTCTTTCTTCCGAGGACCTGGCTAAGACAGTACTGCCCATCCGGTATCCAGAGCAGGGATTCCTTCTACCCAAGTGCATGATTTTACATCAAGAGACATTAAACTTCAGTTTCCACAGTTTTGATGCTCATTTTCCATGTTGCAGACACCTCCAGGAGTGTCCACCCTATTACTCCTCCAGGAGTGTCCACCCTATTACTCCTCCAGGAGTGTCCACCCTATTACTCCTCCAGGAGTGTCCACCCCATTACTCCTCCAGGAGTTTCCACCCTATTACTCACCTTTGTATCATCAGCAAACAGGCAAACTTTTCCTACCAAGCCTTCTCCTATGTCACAAACATATTAAAAAGAACGGGGCCCAGGACAGCAACTTGTCCTTCCACGCCGTTAACCACAACACTCTGATACCTATGCTTCAGCCAGCTGGAAATCCACTGAACTATCCAGGGATTGAGTCCTACCTTCAATAACTTATCTATGAGCTCTTTATGTGGTACAGTGTCAAATGCTTTGCTAAAATCCAGATAGATGAAGGTGGGGCTGTGGATATCGCCTAACACTTTAGTGACATTGTCAAAGAAATCAATAAGATTGGTCTGACATGATCTGCCCTCAGTAAAGCCGGGCTGTTTCAGATCCAACAGGTTGTTAATTTTTAGATGGGAAATTATCTGTTTTTTCAAGAGAGTTTTTATTCATATAGAGGTTAAACTAACTGGTCTGTAGTTACTGGCTTCTTCTCTACAGCCCTTATTATGGATTGGTACAACATTGACCATTCTTCAATCATCTGGAACCTCACTGGTTAAAAAGGAAGGCTTCAGTAAATCAATCAGAGGTGCCACAATCGCAGATCTGAGTTCCCTTAGATTCTATCTGGACCCTTTGCCTTTCTTACCTGTAGATGTGCCAGTTTAGCTAAGAAATCAGCCTCCAAAAACTGGATGCTATGGGCCATACCTGCTATGGATTTGAAAGCCACTAGCAGGTATGGCTGCATGTTGTGCTTCCTGTACAATTAGGTGATTTCTATGACTTTTTCCATCTATGTTATCCACCATGTAAGGTGGCCTTTACTGCACTCATGTTCCAGTAAAGCCAGTTCCTGTTACACCACAAATGTCTATCTGGATTTAACTCCGTTGCTCCCAGCACTCACAGTCTGCAAGACTACCTGAGAGTCAGAGATTGTCTGACTTTAATAAAAATGATCACAGTTATAAAGGCACAATTGCAGACTCCAAAACAAACTGGTCCTTTGTTTTAAGGTCTGCTTAACAAAGTTTAAAAGTCCACAGGGTCGGGGCCTCCAGGTGCTGATGCTGATACTGCTGCCGCCTTGTCAGTATTAATAATGAGGGGGGCAGGGAGGTTTTATGCCACAGAGGAGGAGCCCCCATGTGACTCATTACCTCACTGGAGGGGATCACCATTTGTGATGAATGCACAATATTTAAACCTCTTGGCCCTGGTGCTCAGGTTTCCTTCTCCGTTTTGTTCATGGGCAGGCTGATTCATCACTAACGCCAGGTAGCGACAGATGAGAGTCTGTAGCAGGCATTTCAGAGCGCTCGCTAGTAGTCGCTGTGCTCTGCCGTGGGTCGCTAGTTCAGAGCGACTCAGTCGCTGTGCAGCAATGATGAATACATTGTGGGGAGTCGCTATATGACCAGTACAGCGCTGTATGGGAGCGTATGTTAGCGACTGGTCAGTGCGACCGACTTACAACATATTCATCAAAAAAACAGCCTTGCACACCTCTGGCGCTCAAAAATGCTTCTCTGTAGGCCAGAGCGCCGGAGCCTGTGTGATTAAAGGCTGTTTTTTAACATTTATCCAGCAGTAACAAAGAGAAAACATATGGAATTACATTGTAATAACATTGTAACATGAACACATTAATGCCAGACCTGTAATGTCAATTCTGCATAAATATATAAAACATGGAAAATATTTTCCAAAAATGGCTTTTTCTATGCCAGGAGAGGTCACAACATTATATGAGATTTAAAAAAATATATATATTAAAACCCCCCTGTTTATAGAGAAATAAAAGAATGTCCATTGAAATGTATGAGAGAGAGCGACAGGTAGCGAGAGGTAATAGGTGGCGCTCTGCAAGGCTGAGCGCCGGCGCTGTTCGCCGAGGCTGGGATAATGATGAATCGGACGCTACATGGCGCTATCCCAGCCGCTCAACAGATTCTGCCATGTCCGGTGTTCACCTGACGCTACCTGTCGCTGCCTGCCATTTACAAGGCACTACCTGACGCCATCCCTTCATGAATAAGGCCCTAAGTCTTTTGATAGACCATACTGTTTGTATAGCGTGCCCCTTTCTTTATATTACATGCCCTTTACATACATGTTATCATTAACTTCAAACAAAGCAATGTTTTATTTGAATTTGAATTTCTAACATTGCTGAGACAAAATGGTAAAGGTTATAATAATGACCCGCCTTTATGTTTCTTAACCTACCTTGTTGTTCTCTAAACATCTTGTCCAATTATCGATATGACCTTGGTACTGAAATTGAATGTGACATCTTATTACAGTTCAGTCCAGATCCTGATATTGTCTGATACAATGGACATCTCCAGCAAGTCCCTGAGGTGAGGCCTCTGGTCAATTCTACTCAAGTAACTTGATAAAATAGATTGTGTGGAATAATGAAAAAGAAGACCAAGGCATAAAACAAGCGTGCCTAACCATAGAATGTATTTTGATATTAGCTGTGGGATGTATATTCTGTATAATATCTATATTTTGCTTCAACCAGTTAGTCTCTTGTTCAATCATGTTTTAGGTTTTTAAAAAAAAATTGGTTAGCTACCAAGTATATATATGACCCGCTATTACTGTAGCATCCAAAATAATAAAGTTTCAAATTTGAAAATCATTTGTTTTGGGGTCTGCTTAACAGTAGCTTGACAAATTATATTTAAAAAAATTAGTTACACCTAATTGGGTTTTGTGATGGAGTGGTTCTACAACAGTTTCTAATAAAGCAGAGATTAGAGATGAGACAACCGATTCTTCTTCAGGGAAAATTCCATTTGGCACGAATCCGAATTTCTTTGGGACTCACAACAATTTTTCCCTGATATTCTTTTTAAAAAAGCTCACTGTCACCTGAACACCGACTCCCCTGTCTGGTCCTGCATCAGGGGCTGTCTTAGTAGCCCCAGAAGCCAGCTTTCGCAGCTGACACTCCTCTCTTTCTGTGCGGGAGCAGCAGGAGGGGAGGGGTGCGGAGGAGCCGGCTGCGGTGTCAGCTGCACATCGCTACTAAGACAGGACCCGCCATTAGCCACCTAACCGGAATGGGGGGGGGGGGCCAACATTGAGTTAAGTGACTTACTCACCTCCTCGTTCACAACCTTCAGTGCGGGTGTCCCACACCACTCTGCAGTTGGATGGAGGACACAGATCCTCTGTGTGGCACTGGGCTTCCACCAGCTCGCTCCGTCTCAGGGACTACCTGCGGTGGGGAGTGAGCAGTGGCGTACATACCATAGGGATGTGCCCCAGGGACTGTGGAACAAGGGACCTTGGTGCACTCTGCCTCTACCGCCTCTGCTGCCTCTGCAGTATGTACCACTGAACATACTTACCTGGCCTGCTGGCCTAGTGTGGTGGGGGACCAGCACTGGAAGAGAGCAAGGGAAGAGATGAGTTCTTTTTTTTTCTTTGAGCAATTAATTAAAAATTTGATTCGGATGAACCTGAATTTCTTGGGGGAATTCGGCAAATCGTCCAAATTGAAATTTTAACTAGTTTGCACATTTCCAGTAGAGGCATATTCAGATTGAGAGCCTTGCTGGCCTCTCCAGGTCCCCCCTTCCTAACTGAGCCCAATATCAATATGGGGGGGGGATGAGGGGCCTGAATTATGCCCTGCCTCATATGCTGAAAACAGGATTGCTGAGATAAAGGCACCCTCTATGGCCTTGGCGCCCAGAGCGTCCGCCCTATCTGCCCTCCCCTAGAAATAGCCCTGGGGGGACTCATTTGCTTACTATTATTTATACAATATTGCCATGTCCTGTAAATTCATTTTGTAAATGAGAATTAGCACAGAGCTTGCATTCAAAAGGAATCCATAGAAGCGGTTTCTAGAGACGAGTTCATTCATATGCACATGGACATAGTGGGCTGAATGAAAAAATGATTGATGAAGTGCAGTGCAGGAGAAGTCTCAGCAGACAGCTGCCGTCCTGTACCTGCCACACTGCTATGGGTTTACATTTGGTATTTCTTTAAAACCATGACATTCTGCCATTTTTTAAATACTTAACGAGGTAGCAGACATGGTTATTTTAACATAAAATATACAGCAAGCAATATTTTACTTATTTTTTCCCTTATATTTAGTATTATCAGGGTTGATTCAGCACCGTGATTTTTTAAAAATGTATTTTATTTTTGCATTCATTTTTATTTTAATTAATTTCAGTTCATTTTAATTAAATGTACCGTATTTATATACAGCTTAATATGTTGCTGAATTGTACAGAGGAACAAAATCATGAGAAAAATTAGTAGCAGGGCAGAGGATCTGTGTCCTCTAACCAGCTGCTAAGCTGGAGTGGTGGAGGGACACCAGCACTAAAAAAAAAAACGAGAGAGGAGGTGAGTTCTTTTTTTTTTTCTTTGAGCGATTCATTAAAAATTCAGTTCAGAAGAACCTGAATTTCTTGGGGCAAATCGTCCAAACTGAATTTTGAACTAGTTTGCACATCTCTAGTAGAGATATATTTCTCAAATTTGTAAATAGCCCTGTATGGACACTAGAGTTCAGATTTAGAGCCATGTGTTTTCTCAAAAAAAAAATGTGAGTAAAAAAAAACGGTGCTGAAACAACCCTATTGAGATCTTTTCCTCTCCAGGTCTCCAAAAAGGGCAATAGAAAATGGCAAGTGGCCCACTGGCACGTTTGTCTTGCAGCCACACTCGCCGCCTGTAAGACTGCAGATTCGGGTCTGCCCTGTATAAGGAGGGAGACATATTTTCCCCCTCCTAATAGCCGACATGTTGGCGCTGTGCTCCAGCGTGGAGTGTCGCCTTCCCCGGAAGTTCCACATCACCTGAAGGCGCTGTTGTGACCCCAGGTGCAGCACAGCACCACCCATTCGACAGCCAAGCTGAGCATACTATAGGCTCTTAGCGTGCTGGGTGTGACTTACAGTGCTGAACATGAAAGTAAAGCACTGTCATCTAAAGTGTGGTTACCTGGCCTATGTATTAAAAAAAATTCTGATGCTTATTATGATTATTTACCTAAAAAAGGAACATACGAAATCTGCTCATTTAGACCAGGTATAGGTCCATTTCTGCTCACACTGTAGCGTTTTATAAGGTCACCCTTAGAGATGGACGAACCGGAATTCGCTCCGAATTTCAGGAAATATTCGATTCGGCACGAACCCGAATATTTTGTGGTTCGTGCCGATCGAATTTTTCCTGAAATTAAAAAAAAAAAATGCCGGCATGGTGGGAGCGGGCCGGCCGGCGGGCCGGTAAAGCCGACCGGCCCGCTCCCACCATGCCGGCATTTAAAAAAAAAAAAAAAAAAAAAAAAAGCATTTTTGCCGGCATGGTGGGCCCTCAGATGACAGCCGAGAGCGGCGCCGGCCTCCACGCTCCGGACCTGCAGGTAAGTGTTTGCTTTTTTTTAAATGCCGGCATGGTGGGAGCGGGCCGGCCGGTTCCGCTGACAGCGGAGCCGGCCGGCCCGCTCCCACCATGCCAGCAAAAATGCTTTTTTTATTTTTTTTTTTTTTTTTTTTTTTAAATGCCGGCATGGTGGGAGCGGGCCGGCCGGCTTTACCGGCCCGCCGGCTGGCCGGCTCCGCTGACAACGGAACCGGCCGGCCTGCTCCCACCATGCCGGCATTTTTGATGGGGAACTTCGTAAAAGTTCGATTCGGCCGAACCCGAATTTCTTTGTGAAATTCGGCGAATCGGCCGAATCGAACTTTTCAAAAGTTCGCTCATCTCTAGTCACCCTCTCACGTAAACTGTATATTTTTGGTGCCAAAATGATGTCCTCAAGGTGTTGAGCTTAACTAGTTTTTTTTATTACATGAGCAAATGTGTGTTTTATGGACGCAGTTCTCACTCTCTGTAATCTGTTGAGTCTGTACACCAAATCTCTATACACCAAGGTCTACAAGAAGGGAGAAGTGGGCCCTGTACACACAGGGCATGTGTAAGGTTGAGTGAGATACTCCCCTCAGCAGTGGCAATAGCAATTCTCTTGGTGTACAGTGGGCGCAAAAGATTGCAGATAGTGGAAGCTGCTTCTGTAAAAACACATTTCCTAACATAAAAAACATTAAACAAAAATACTAGATCAGCTCAGCACCTGACAACCTTTTGGCACAAAAAATATAAAATTTTTAAAAAATTCCATGAAAAGTGGACTTTCCATTTAACAGGCAGCCTACATAGAGATTTTGTCAACCTCTGGTGTCAGACTATTTTTCAGCATTTTGGGCTATATATGTTTAACTGCGATTTTTGCAGGAATGTCTTGTTTGTTAATAGATTTCTTAATACTTTGGGTGAAATATCTAATATATATATATATATATATTTTTTTTTTTTTTTATGTTTTTTTTTTAAAGTAAAACATTTGCATTTTTCTAGAAAACAATAGTGCATGTAATACACCCTCCACCCCAAACTGAAAAAAGTATTTTATTAGACTTTCAAACAAAATAAAATTACTATGCGCACTATCAAGTGCTCCCCCCTCTTTGGAGAGGGCGGGTAGCACACTTTTTAAAAGGGTTAAACCCCTCTCCAAGCAAAACCAGCCCGGTACCAGCTATGGGGGCTAGTAGACCAGGGCGCAGAGGCCAAATGACTGGCCCCCAGCTCGGAAGGCTACCAGCGTACATAGCCCTCACAGCCAGTGAGCTCCTCTGAACCCTTCCCTAGGGTAATGGAAAGTTACCCACCTGCCAGCAGGGACTTGCCAGCCTCTCCTGCCCTGTGAACTGGTATTTACAATGGGTTAAATGCACAACTTACCTCCTTCCATCACCAATCGCTGTTGTCCTGCTCCGTCCACAGTTGCTTATGTCGGAAGAGTGGTGGAAACCGGGGGGTAGGGCTGAGAATTGGAGTCCTCTGCCCCCTGCCCGGCTTCTGTGAATCAATCCAGCTTCTGACATCTCGCTCCGGTTGCCCGGAGGAGCCTTTTATACCTGCTGAATGAGACGTCATCTCACTCATCGGTATAAAAGGCCCCTCAATGCGATGGCAAGTGAGCTGTCAGAAGCCACCGTGCGGGTCACAGAATGGATGTTTTCTGCCCTTCTGAAGACCCTGGGGGGAAGGATCGGAGACCTCCGGGGCTGGATCCAGGAGAGGTGAGCAGGTATTTTTTTTTGGCAGCAAACTCTGGGAAATTCCAGGCATGTAGAATCTACATGCTTGACAGTTAATGGAAGGAGAAGCAAGCATGTTGAATCTACACGATTGAAGTCCAATTTTGTGTACTTTTTCTGATATTCCAAAGCCGGGCAGTCCAAATGGCTGAACCCCCTAGAAATAAGTGGGTGGCTCCGTAACCCAGGAACTCTGAGTACGGAGTCATCTTTCAATGGGAGCTGGAGTCATCTTTCAATGGGAGCTGGATTTCTGAGGCCACGCCCACCTGCCAGCTGGAACCATGAAGTGTAGCTCCTGGCTTCAAAAACTGGGGCTGCGGCAGACTGATTGGCAGGGCAGGAGTGGTGGTAAGGTGAGCAGATCTCCTAGCTATTCCTTGGACAGCCCAGCCCTAGAATATTAGGAAACCCCCACAAAAGTGGAGAAAATCAATTCTACAATCTACTCAGTAAAATAATAAATGATTAACGCAAATGTGCAAAAGTGCTACCCCCAATTTCCTTAAAGGCACATGTGAACAAATAGACCAGATGTAGCCGGCGGAAGGTATTCAGCCATTATCTTTGTTGGTCTTTTAATGTAATGGTTCATATCTGTTCTGCAGTTGCACTACATCACCACAAGATGGCACTGTTGGAGAAGAGATGAATTGTGACATTACAGTTCTACCAAACGTAAAGCCTAACCACATAGGAGTACAGCTGAACTGCTATTGGCTAAGGTGAGTAGAAAGTTAGAGAAGGTTCTAGAGGCCACTAGAGGGAGTCTATATAAGGAGAGTTACCTTAGAATGAGTCAGTGATCTACAAGATGTAGTCCTCTATTGTAGTAACCGGGAGTGAAGGAGGTACCAGCAGGGTCAACTGGTAGCAGTCGCAGAGAGAAGGAGAGAGCAGAGGAGCCACATTCATACCTAAGGAGTATTCACAGGAGAAGGTGAACCTTTCTACCCAAGATGCTGAGGAGGAAGTTTAAGGCCGCAGTATTCTGCTATGGGATCAGAATGAGTGACCACCACCTGTTGGAGTACATTTTGATGTAATGTTGTGCTATGGAAGCTGCTAAGGAAACGGTTGTGGAAAGACTGTATGACCTGCTAAAGCCTAAAGTGTACCTGAAGTCCTGCTAATAAAGTAAGTGCCCTTTTCATAAAGTCTGTCTCATTGGAGTTTTTGGAAGTAAGCCCACGTCAGGAGGTCCCCCAAGCCCATTAACAAAGAACCCACTCCCCATACACCTTGAGGAGCTAAACCCCTCAGGGACCCGTATGCTACATAGACCCACCTAAAGCAGATAACATCCTCCCATAGACTGTTCCTCTCTGACAGAGGGACAGAGGGCATTCTGATTTGGAATGTCCCACTGTGTGCATCCCCCTAGACTGCCCATAAATTATTCCACGGGGCATGCACAGGCCACTCAGTCAATCAACAGTGTTTGTTCCAGATTTTCTTTACCTCACTGATCTCAGTTTGGCAGGGAAATCTGAATAGAGCGAGCATCAGCCACATCGCTACCCCTCTGTCTAGCTGTGGGTGTACCCCCAACTTATTAAGTTCTGGTGCAGGTGCAGAACTAGTTAAAGGTAAGCTGGAGATGCGACCGTGGTGCAGAGATGTGGCGAGGGCTTGTGGAAGAGGTGAGTGGATCTTGCAATCCAGGGGGCATCTCAATTCGACCAGCCCTCCAAGTGTCTTATAGACTCAAGAGCAGTATTGCTCCTCTTTAATCCGTGAAACAATGCAAGCAGTAAGTGCACACGTGCCTGGAACGGTTGGTTAATCAAACCATGGGGAGCAGTTGGGGAGTTAGGCACCTTGCTCAAAAACTCCTTAGTCCTCTCCGGTCACAAGAACACATACCTTCCAACTTTTCAGGGTGAGAAAGAGGGGCAGTTGTTAAATTAAGCCACGCCCCCTCATTGATTGATGGATAGGAGATAGGATGTAACAGTTACAACAATATAAACACTTTGAATAGGCAACCTCAAAAAAGGACAAAGAAGAACAACGAGTAACATGGTAACATGGACTCAAAAGAGGGACAGTCCCTCAAAATCAGGGACAGTTGGACGATATTAGATCGGAGTGCCTGAACCACTAGACCATGACTGCCCCATGAGTATATTCACACACACACGGGGGAGGGGAATCCTAGGAGGATACATGGCTGTCTGGAGTGTATAGCTATCAGCTCTATTATAGCCAGTCTGTGCATCACAAGGGGGGAATGGAGGAAAGATTATTCTCTCCATGGGAAGTAAGAGAATATAATTCAGCAGGAACAGCATCAGAATCCCGGAGAATAAAACTGATGTCAGTCCTTTTGTATTTCTAAGAATGAGTTTCCGTAATAACCATATAGTTATTTATTGAGGAATTGCTTTGTAACCTCTCAGCTACATGTGGTAATTGATGTGAAGTGAGGCGTCACATCCTCTCCTGATCTGGAGCTGCTTCAGTCACATGGATGACATCTCTCTCTATTATAATTGATATTATCACATGCAAGATCGCACAATGCACCGCGTCACCACTCCTGGCTTCCGCATCGATTTTTACTGTGTGAATGGAAAAAGCTGTCCTGCGCTCGCTGACAAATCCCAGCATCTCTGCCCCCGACTCTAATATGAAGCAGCTAGAGATTAGCTCATTTACTTCAAATTTGATTGCGACGATTCACCGAATTTCCCCAAAAAATTTGGTTTGATTCAAAATGATCCTAAAAAATCTTACCTGCTGCCCTGCTATCCAGCACCAGGCATTATCTATCATCCGGCGCGAGTCACACATAGTGATGTCACACATGATGGAGAAAGCCCTAACCACCCTCCTCACTTATAGTGATGTCACTCATGATGGAGACAGCCCTCACTGGCCTCCTCACTTACAGTGATGTCACTCATGATGGAGAAAGCCCTAACCACCCTCCTCACTTATAGTGATGTCACTCATGATGGAGAAAGCCCTCACTGGCCTCCTCACTTATAGTGATGTCACTCATGATGGAGAAAGCCCTCACTGGCCTCCTCACTTATAGTGATGTCACTCATGATGGAGAAAGCCCTCACTGGCCTCCTCACTTATAGTGATGTCACTCATGATGGAGAAAGCCCTCACCACCCTCCTCACACATAGTGATGTCACTCATGATGGAGAAAGCCCTCACTGGCCTCCTCACTTATAGTGATGTCACTCATGATGGAGAAAGCCCTAACCACCCTCCTCACTTATAGTGATGTCACTCATGATGGAGAAAGCCCTCACTGGCCTCCTCACTTATAGTGATGTCACTCATGATGGAGAAAGCCCTCACTGGCCTCCTCACTTATAGTGATGTCACTCATGATGGAGAAAGCCCTCACCACCCTCCTCACACATAGTGATGTCACTCATGATGGAGAAAGCCCTCACTGGCCTCCTCACTTACAGTGATGTCACTCATGATGGAGAAAGCCCTAACCACCCTCCTCACTTATAGTGATGTCACTCATGATGGAGAAAGCCCTCACTGGCCTCCTCACTTACAGTGATGTCACTCATGATGGAGAAAGCCCTAACCACCCTCCTCACTTATAGTGATGTCACTCATGATGGAGAAAGCCCTCACTGGCCTCCTCACTTATAGTGATGTCACTCATGATGGAGAAAGCCCTCACCACCCTCCTCACACATAGTGATGTCACTCATGATGGAGAAAGGCCTCACTGGCCTCCTCACTTATAGTGATGTCACTCATGATGGAGAAAGCCCTCACTGGCCTCCTCACTTACAGTGATGTCACTCATGATGGAGAAAGCCCTAACCACCCTCCTCACTTATAGTGATGTCACTCATGATGGAGACAGCCCTCACTGGCCTCCTCACTTACAGTGATGTCACTCATGATGGAGAAAGCCCTAACCACCCTCCTCACTTACAGTGATGTCACTCATGATGGAGAAAGCCCTCACCACCCTCCTCACACATAGTGATGTCACTCATGATGGAGAAAGCCCTCACCACCCTCCTCACACATAGTGATGTCACTCATGATGGAGAAAGCCCTCACCACCCTCCTCACACATAGTGATGTCACTCATGATGGAGAAAGCCCTCATTGGCACCCTCACTTACAGTGATGTCACTCATGATGGAGAAAGCCCTCACTGGCACCCTCACTTACAGTGATGTAACTCGTGACAAGGAAAGCCCTCACTGACCCTGTCAATCACAGTGATGTCACGCGTGACAGGGAAAGCCCTCACTGCCCCTGTCAATCACAGTGATGTCACTCATGACGGAGAAAGCCCCTTTTGCCTCTGGGGGCCCTTGACAGATGGCCTATCTCCACCCTGGTGCGTGAGGAGTAGGGGAGTGCAGGGGAAAAATAACCCCCCCCCAACCCAAAAGTTTGGGTTTCCATTGTTTTCAGTCATTAATACTAAAACTTGGCCATTTCTTTTTTATTTGAAAAACGGAAAACAGAAAAAAGGACAGTGCTAAATGTAGCCCAACACAATGGTGTAACAATTACCTTTGCCTGCTGTAGCGATGGCCTTGGAAACAATTATAATATATAGATGGTATTACATTCCTGAGAAGGTCCAACATTTCCTCCCAGGTTGCATCCAAGTGTGTTCACAGGAACATATCTGGTGGTCTTGCAGCAAAGTCAAGCAATTTTGGTCTACAGTTTTTGGAGTTGCGGGTCTGAGAATATCTCCTTCTGCTGAGGTGGCATTATTTAATCTTTAAGCAGAACAAGTCATGTATCATGGCCAGGAATCGACCCTGCAACCCTCCGGCCACAAGGCTGCTTCCTTACCTCTAGGCCAAGACTGCCACAAAAGTTTTGCAAAATGGTAGTACTGCTTCAAGCTGAATCAAGTGCAGTACATATAAAAAAAAAAAATCAAAAGAAGAAAATAATTTTCTCTACTTTATTGAGTGTCGAGTTTCGCAAAACACAGCCACTCCAAACATTGAAGTGGCTCTCAAACCATTTGGATAACCCTCATAGTATATAACAGATACACTCATAAATAAACTTCTCTAAAAGCCCAACTGCCTAAATGATATGTAACGTCCCATCTACGGGATGACAGACTGGCCCTCTTACTGAAATTTAATGAGATCTCACTATAGAGTACAAGCAGATTAAAATGAAAAACGGACCACATTACAATCTGTTTCTACAATTATTATCAGTCGCCTGTAATATAAATATGCAAATTCCTCAGTGTGAACTCTAGCATCCTTTGTCGAGGCAATTTATCTCTTTAAGGTATTAATTTAAGGTGTAAAAAGGATCCATACATCACAGCGTGTCATTTTGAAAACAAATATTAATCAGTTTTACACTGCGAATCAAACGCGGCGCAGGCATAATGTGCATTATTTGGGAAGTGGAAAAGGGATTTACATATTCACCCTAATCATATGATAAAGCCGGAACAAGCCTTAGACATTGAAACCTTATCATGTCTTCCGCAACAGCTTTACAGGTCGCTTCCACATCTCCAGCGTGCCACTATGCAGATAAAGTGTATATATATTCTGCGCCCCTATCACAATAACCTTGAATAGGGTGACAGGGGAGAGTCCTCCAAGCAAGTTGCTGCTACTTCGCTAAAACTTCTGAAAATTATTATTTTAAGTCTGTTTTATTAGACAGGCAAATAGCAGAGGATAAGGGTCTACAGGTTACTTCAGACATTGTTTTCATACACAGAAAAGTGCTCTGTAAACAGAGCTGGATTTACTGTTGGCTCCAGTAGGGCCTCCAATAGAGATAATAATATAGGCCGGTGTTTTTTCATTGAGTACAACTTTTCTTTATCTCAAATACCACCCTTTATAGCGTTTCCCAGGTTGGTCAGCTGTACAGCAGTTTGAAAGTGTGAAATGTTTAAAGGTTCAAGGGGGGGGTGGAAGAGTCAAGGGAGAGCGAGTGGTAGCTGCTGCAGAGGGGGTTGAGGTAACCGTCACCCAGGAAAATTCTTCAGCATCTGATATGGACCGATTGTTCTGCATTACATGAATGCGGACGTGGCATTCAACAAGAAAGAGCACAGCCTTTAAATAAATAAATATATATATTTATCTCTAAATTTAAGATAGGGTTATATTCATTTTTGTTCCAAAAGACGCGCTAGGGGATATTTCTAAATATAAGGGTTATATTCATTTTTGTTCCAAAAGACGCGCTAGGGGATATTTCTAAATATAAGGGTTATATTCATTTTTGTTCCAAAAGATGCGCTAGGGGATATTTTACCATATTCTTCTTTCTTTATTTCTCTTCTGTGGCGGATGCACAGACTCTGCACAGAGCGACTTCCCCTGCTCTGTGCAAGTAAATGGGTGGGCGGCCACGCATAGAGTGGGGGAAGCCGTTCTGTGCAGCACATCCAAAATGCACTGGAATCAGTGGAGGTTGGCATGGTGGGGGGATAACTGAGTGACTGGACTTCCACAAAAAAGTAAAAAGGAACTGTTGGTTCCCAAAGCGCACAGTTGGGGGAGGGATCTTGATTGTTAAGCTCCCCACCCCTATGCATAACCCCTGCAAGCTGAGACTCGAGCAACCTATAGTTATCGCTCCCTTGCTCCCACAATCCAGCCGCTGGTACATGCTCCTATTGGTGGATGGTGGTAACAGTTGTTATGTGGACGGGTGTACAGTAATGTGAAAGTCCCTGCAAGACACCTGTATAGCTTCCAGCGGCCACAAGAGGGCAGATATTGATGAGGAACCCCCAGTATTGGCTTGTAGGGGGGTTTGCACAGCAGGGCAATACAATTTGGGATGCACCTGTGCAGGACTGGCCCAGTGTATATCCCACTATGTACAAGAAGATAGAGAAGATCGCCAAGTAAGCCCCGCCCAGCTTTCCACACCAGTCTCCTCCCACCACCGATGACATCATATGGCTCCGCCCTGGAGGAACATTGCACAGCGGACACTTGGGAATTTTTTTTTTTATTTAGTAGTTGGCCTTAAAGGAGGACTTTATATAACTTTTTAAGATGGTGCTCCCCCCATACACACACACACACACACACACACACACACACACATTCTAACAAAAGAGATGGAGGAAATGTAGAAAACAGAGGGTAGCCGAGAAATACAATAAGCAATGAGAATGCAGGAAATTAATGAATGGCTGTTGCAAGGTAGAAAATGGGGAAGATATACAGAGAGTAGAAAAGAGAGAGAAGGTAAAAAGAAAAGATGCCGAGAAGGTGTAAAGATTCGGCAAATGTGAAATAGAGGAAACATGCAAAAAAAAGAGAGAGATGGAACACAGAAATGAAGGAGACAGAGGAATAAATCGGGCAAGAGAGATAAAAGAGGGAGTAGAAGAAAGATAGGGAAGAAAAAGAAAGAAAGGAAAGAGGTAAGAAGGGTAG
The DNA here is from genome assembly GCA_027917425.1 of Gastrophryne carolinensis. Taxonomy (NCBI): domain Eukaryota; kingdom Metazoa; phylum Chordata; class Amphibia; order Anura; family Microhylidae; genus Gastrophryne; species Gastrophryne carolinensis. The sequence goes on from CM051241.1 coordinate 38,999,180, forward strand.
CTAAAAGGAGAGGAAGACATATTGGTTGATTTAGCACAAGGTGCAAAAAGTACACTTTGGAGTAATAATTACAGAAGTGCAGTGGTGTTGAATCACAATGAAAGTGATTGGCGCTTTTTACCAAAATACAAAAATGTCACATATATCATGTTGTGGATCAGGCCAACAGCCTGGCCCGACCCTACTGGTTAATTTTGTGTCCAATCACAGAAGCCGCATAGTAACATTCAAGCGCCCTTGTAACAGCTCCATTGGAAGAAAAATGGTGCAGCACCACTAGCTTCCATAGATTACATAGCACCCTTACATAGCAACCAATGTGACCAACCACTGGATGTAGTTTGGTAAGTTAAATATGACCACGTTAGGCCTAGCCCTAGACTCAAACACTCTAGGGCCAGGTTATATCCTGTCCCAGGATCCCAAAAATCTCACTTCAATCTGTGATCCCATGGCTCCTGCCTGCAGAGTCCTTTGCAGCTAAGCTGCTTAGCTGCATCAAGAATATTAAATATTAATTATATATTAAATTATAATTATATTACAATATTGCCCAAAAGTACTAGGACACCCTGTTCCTTGCTTTCTCTATTCAGAGCTCCTCCTTAACCTTCTACATACATCAAAAGTCTTCAACAGCTCAAATTAGATTTGATTGTGGTTTTACTTCCCACTTTTTCAGTCATGACAAATTAAACTGACTTTTTTGAGGGGGGGGGGACTCAAAATGGGACACTGAGGCCCTTATTTATGAAGGAATAGCGGCAGGTAGCGACTGGTGAGCGACCGGTAATGACGGGCCCCGCCACGAGAACGCTGGCTCCCCACCACAATCACACATTTATCAAGCCAATCCTGCTTAGCGACTAAGATAGCGCCATATAGCGACTCATTCATCATTATTCCAGCCTCACCCCACAGCGCCAGCGTCCGACCTTGAACAGCGACAGGTATGATCTCTCGCTACCTGGCGCTCTCCAATGCATTTCAATGGAACAATCTTTAAATATTCATAATTAATTGTTATTAATGTTTTTTTTTTTTTAATGTGAAAAATTCTGTGACCACTTCTGCCATGTTAGATATTTTTTTTAAGGAAAAAAAAAAAAAAAATTGTGCAGAATTGATATTACAGGTCTGATATTAATGTATTCATATTACAAAATTATTTATTTTTTTTGGTTTCCAAAAATATGCGCTCTGGGGTTTAAACATGCATTTCACAGCGCGAGAATTTTTTGAGCGTGATTTGTTAATGAGTATGGTGGGAGCCGGTCGCTAGGGCCAGTCGCTATCATGCGCTCCCATACAGCGCAGAACCTGTCAAATAGTGACTCCTCACCCAATATTCAACATTACGGCAAACCGACTGAGTCGCTATCAACTACCGAACAACGGCCAAGCACAGCGACTACTAGCGGTCGCTCTGAAAATGTCGCTACAGTCGCTCAACTGTCGCTACCTGCCGCTATTAATGAATCGGCCTCTTAGCTTAACTGGCCACTTTACACGATGTGGTTTGGGGGGCATTGTGGGGGGTATCCTTATGTTATTAGACACAAAAGAAAATCAACCAGTAAGGCCGATCCTGCAGTTGGTCTTGATCCACAACTTGATATATGTATGCTACACTTCTGTGTGTAAGTAGGTGTAGCCCCTGGATATACACTTAAAGTGGACCGACACCCAGGATTTTGACTATCCTGGGTTTTGGTCCACTTCCCCGGGGCACCCCGATCGGGGGTGCCCCGCTGTGTGAAACCCCCCAGAAAGCCCCCAAAACTCACCTCTCCCCACTCCCACGTGGCCGCGCCATCCAATCGGCGCCGACGGACAAGCTGATTGACAGCAACGTACAGGCAGCTTGCCCGTCGGCGCCTCCCGCGCGTCACTCTTGACGTGTGCGCGCCCGCGCCGGCCATTCAGAGACGGCCGGCGCGGGCACGTGCACGCCTAGAGGGGCGCGAGGGAGGCGGCGGCGGCCGCCAGGTAGGTGGATTTGGGGTGTTCAGAGGGGGTTCACCCCGCGGGACATCCCGATCTCGGATGTCCCGCGGTGTGTGAGGTGATCGGCCCGGGAATCTTATAGATTCCCGGGCCGATCACCTCAGGGTGTTGGTCCACTTTAAAGCACAACCGGAATATCTCCAGTCTCTAAAGCAGGGGAGTCGCAGGCCAATCATGATATTTATTGAACAAAAATTCTAAATACATTAAAATATTGGTTTTGGCTGTCTTTTTTTTTGAACCCTGACCTCTTAGGGCACTACAAGTCCCATCATGTAATATCAGACACAAGTAACCCCATAGTCATGGCACTACAAGTCCCAATATGTGATATCAGAAACAAGTTGGGGGGGGGGGTTGTGGCACTACAAGTACCAATTTGTGATATCAGACACAAGTGACCTCATGGCCATGGCACTACAAGTCCCAATATTTGATATCAGAAACAAGTAACATCATAGACATGGGACTATAAAGTCCCAACACGTGATATAAGACATACGTAACATCATAGCCATGACACTACAAGTCCCAACATGTGATATTTTATACACTGATGACCCAATAGCCATGGGACTACAAGTCCTAGCATGTGATATTTTATACACTGATGACCCAATAGCCATGGGACTACAAGTCCTAGCATGTGATATTTTATACACTGATGACCCAATAGCCATGGGACTACAAGTCCTAGCATGTGATATTTTATACACTGATGACCCAATAGCCATGGGACTACAAGTCCTAGCATGTGATATTTTATACACTGATGATCCAATAGCCATGGGACTACAAGTCCTAGCATGTGATATTTGACACTGGTGACCCCATAGCTGTGGCACTACAAGTCTCAGCATTTGACCCCAGGGCCCTGCCCATATACCAGCACCTATGCCCTTCAGTATAGGTTTGTTGCTCTTCTAAGGGTACCAGTGGGTGCTGGGCTCTTCCATACAACCAAAGGGGGTGTAGGCAATCAGATGGGGACACCGGCATGACAACTGGCAAGTGCCAACAGGTGACATGCCAGCCCACCTATCCTGTCAACTGCTGCCTTCAGCAGTCATCAAAAAGACCCCTGATGTTAGGGGGTGCGAGCCAGACATGGAAGCGCCGCTGGCTGCTCTTCAGGCCCTGGCAGCACAGGATGTCAATACCCTTCTAGGTGGTCAATCACTTTAAAGTCCCTCTCCAGGTACAGACTTACTTATTTGAGTTAAAATTTAGTTTGGGCAATTAGCCGATTTCCTCCAAATAATTTAGTCCATCCTGCCCTCGGCTGATCTACTCTCTCGGCACAGGGAGGGACTATTTATGTGTTGGGTGTTTGGGTGTTTGGTGAGCTACTGCAGAATTTTGTACAGTCACAAGGCTGCTTCCTTAACCACGAGGCTATGACTGCCCCTAGAGTCAGAGGGAGAGCGGAGTGCAGGAAGTACGGTCTGTGTTCTCCATGCCGCTGTCTTCAGCGGACAGCGACATGTGATGAGGAGGCGGACATAGTCTAAAGCTGAGAACAAAGGTGAGATTTTTTTTTACTTTTTGGGATGTTTCAGCCAGGGAAAAAATATGGTTCATTGCCACGAATCTGCGGGTAAAACGATTTTTCCCTTATATTCTGACCAAATTCCAGTTCTGCCAGTTCAATTTGCTCCTCCCTAGTAAGAACCCTTTTGTTTTTTACATGGGTCATCAATCAGTAGTTAACCTTTTCCAGTAGACGTTAGGTCTTCTACTAGTCACATGTACATCTATAAGTTCCAGGTTTCATCCATATATGTGTGTCTGTACTTGGCTTTAGTTGAATAAAATACCCAGTGGGTTATAAATGATCTCTCTGTAAATGACACGAAAATGGTCCATTAAGCCGTCCGCAGCACATTTCCCCCATGTCTAGTTTCCGACACATTACATCTGTATCTACAACTTCCCTGGCCTTTCCACCCTACAAATCTCCCAAGGCCTGCTTATCTTTATTGCTATAATTCTCAAATGTGTATTGTATTAAACCATCAGCGGTGTCATTGCGAGAACTCTCTACTAAAGCCATTCTCCGCACACACACACACAGTGGCCTATACATGTAATTAGCATAGCGTGGGAGTATACAAAGCTGGCTCTATTATGTGATTACCTTGGGGAACATACAGTCCCAGGCTTAGGCAGCAAAGGCGATGAAGTTATGACAGCCGACAGGCCCAAGAGGGATCAAAACCAAATACAAACTGTCGTAGCAGCAGATAAATGATGATAAAGTGAGTGTTTTAGTCGTGAGTCAATAGAAATGGACACGGTCAAACCTCCTTCTTATTAAATGACTAAGCCTTAGCTGCCAAAGCAATATGATGGTCTTTCAACCTGTCGTTACTTCAAAAGAAATGTACACATTTTTCGCTCGATTACATAAAACTTACCCTGGCGTTTCTCTTGCTAATATTCCCCCATGTCTACTGCCAACACGCAGGTGCATAAAACCATACTGACTGTATTGTCATCTAAAATACTTTGAATTAAATGTTTTGATTTATTTTCCGGAATTGTTCCGGCACCGACATTGTGTAGAATTTTTTATTAAATATCAATTTGGATGGTGCAGTTTGAATGATCAACATTAAAGAGAGAGGGGGGGGTGCTTATAAAAAAGAAGTCAGTGTTATTCTGACAGCATCAATGCACAGTCTTGAAAAATAGAGAAAGAGATGCTTATACAATGGCGCAGCTGCACATTAATAAATATTTCAAGTTTGATTAAAAATATGGATAGTCATTTTTGTTTCTTTTTCTTCCCCCAAAAAAAAAAAAAAATAAGTATGTTCAGACGCAAGATGTGATCTGGCTTTCGCTCATGTTTACTGCCTGCAAAATACAGAATAAAATGTGTGTCTTGCCCAGCTGTTAGCTATTGTTCTTGTTTATCAGCTCTAAGGGCTGAGGAGCAGAATAAAAAAGATACGCTCGAGTTTGAAATGTGCCAGTCAGTCCATTGTTAAAGCAACAAAGGCTAATTGTCTTTGCTGGCAAAACTCTGCTTTTGGGAAAAGTCCAGTTTTTTGTTAAGAAAAAGCTATTGAGGCATGCAATTTATTTAATATGTGCAGAGAAAAGAATCTGATTTCACCCTAAAAAAGAGAAGAAAAAAAAATGTTACCCCCCATTCATACAGGCTGGTCAGGCTAGATTCATTGCTTGGTAAAGAGAGAAACAATTATTTAAGCTTAATTCAGTGCTTGTCAGTCATTAAATATAGCTGTGGCTGTGCAGATGTAGTGGATGGCTATTGGCAAGAAGCTTCCCACTTGTGAAGGATGACTTATTAGGTGAATGACAATGTGAGGTTCAGATTCATGTGCGGATGGGGTGAACGCATTTGCACATTCGTCCGAGGAGAGAACGGTTGGGGAGATAAATCTTCTGATATTTGTTTCCCAGGCAATAAAGACAAACCCTTAATGTTTCTTAACTGTCTCGGTTATTTAAGCTACATGTAAACAGGGGCCTACTTTGTGTAGCCCCCATGAGGTTTACACTGTAAAGGGTTAAAATGTTTTTTTTTTTATGATGGGGTTTTTATCTATTGGGGAATTCTAGAAAATAATAAAAAAATCTCAGACCAAAAAAGGAAGTTTATGTTGTCACCTTCAATGCCCAATGCCCCAAAACAGCCTGTTATTTAGCAGAGGATTTCCCACACAGCCTGGGGTGTCTTGTACCAATATGATCTGGATGCTGGCTAGGGGTAAGCCACGACCCTAAAAAGGACTGGGTATGTATCTTTATACAAGGTGGTGGACTGCCAGTACAGACCACCAAGGCCCCCCTATTATCTATACAGATCAGCCGCTCTACAGATAATATATTCAAAAATGTAATGTTTATTGGTGTAATAGCCGAAAAAGACACACTGTTAGGCGCCGGACACCCTTCTCTCTTAAGCCAGATAATCCCCAATCTCCACCGCCTCTTCTGCCTTTAGACAAGTCCCCGCTCGCAGGAGACGCGGATTGTGCCTCTCCAGACTCGGTTACCCCCAGGACTTAGTTGGCGCAAAGATTACCGGCTTAAGGTGGAGACGGGTGAACGGCGGGGTATCCCGAATATGGATGCCGGGATGTAAATGGGATTACAAACGGAGAGTCAATCAGAGAGGTCCAGAAACAAGCCAAGGTCAAGCCGGGTGGTCACTGAGCGCGGTATCCAAGGGGTCGAGCGAAGAGTAGTCAAAAACGAGCCGAGGTCAAACCAGGTGAGCACCAAAATGCAGTAACAGAGGGATCAGGCACAAGCGGAGTCAGGACAGGCGAAAAGGTCAGGACGGGCAGCAGACGAGGATGGTCAGAAACGAAGCCGAGTTGAACACAGTAAACGCAGACTATAACACACACCCTACTAACCAGAGGCTATAACGGGCACTGGACAATGGGGCAGCATGATAATAAAGGGAAGACTGGCCAATGGGAAGGGGAAAAGGGAAGGAGAGGGAAGTGTGCTGATTGGTGCGACTGTAACTACCCAATGGGAGCGGTCCCAGGAACTGGACCTGCCCAGGCCAGACGGGCTGTCCAGTCCCTGGGTCCGACTCCCATCAGGACAGCTGACAATTAACTTGACACTTGCCCCCGGCGGATGCGCTGGGAGCAGCGCCGCCTGGGGGCATATACAGAGCGTGCTCGCGCGCGTGCGCGAGCACGCGAATGGCCGGGCGCACTCCCGGCCGGGGGAAGCACAGCCGCGCCAGCAGAGGACACCACGGGGCCGCCTGCCCCCGCCGCACGGCTCGCAGCGAGGCCGCCGCACCCCGCCGTCGCCACGCTGGCCCCAGAGCGGTACCGAGAGCCAGCAGCAGGACGGGGCCGTGACGCGCCGCGGGACCGGGGCCGGGAGGCAGGTAAGATCCTAACATTACCCCCCCCCTGAGGAGGGGCCACCGGACCCTCCAAGCTGGGCTTCTGAGGATTCTCCCTATGGAATTTTCTCACCAATCTTTGTGCATGAACTTCCCTAGCCGGCACCCATGACCTTTCCTCAGGACCGTAACCCTTCCAATCAATCAAATACTGAAGGGAACCACGAAAAAGCGAGAGTCCAAAACCCGAGCAACCTCAAATTCCTGTTGCCCGTCAACTAGAATGGGATCCGGAAGATTATCGGGTTCAAAGTTTCTGGCGGGTTTCAAAAGGGAGACGTGGAATGAGTTACAAATCCTCATAGAAGGCGGGAGATCCAGGCGATAGGTAACCCGATTGATTCTCTGCAGTATGGGGAAAGGACCAATAAATCTTGGACCCAACTTGGCAGATGGCTGGCGTAAGGCCAGATTTTTGGTCGAAAGCCACACCAAATCGCCGACCAAATAATCAGGATTATTATATCGCCTACGATCAGCAACATTTTTTTGTTGGATCACAGCCTTAGACAGGTGTTGCTGAATTTTATCCCATAACTTTGGCCACTGAGACATCCATTCATCTAGAGAAGGTACTCTAGAAGGCTGGTCCGACAAGGCCGAAAATTTCAAATCTTTACCGTAAACGCAACGAAACGGAGATACCCCGGTGGAGGAATGTGTGGCATTATTAAGGGCAAATTCAGCAAATGGAAGAAACAACACCCAATCCGTCTGGACATCAGAAATGAAACAGCGTAAATATTGCTCCAAGGATTGGTTCGTTCTTTCCGTTTGCCCGTTGGACTGAGGATGAAACGCAGATGATAGGGAGACAGTGAAGCCCAACTTGAGACAAAAAGCCCTCCAAAAACGGGAAACAAACTGGACCCCCCTATCTGACACAACATCCTCCGGGATACCATGGATTTTAAATATATGTGTCACAAAAAGTTGGGCCAGGACCTGAGCAGTAGGTAGCTTTTTTAATGGGATGAAATGAGCCATCTTACTAAACCGATCTACCACCACCCAGACGACAGTGTACCCTTGGGAAGGTGGAAGATCGGTGATAAAATCCATGGCCAGATGGGTCCAGGGGTGGGAGGGAATGGGCAATGGAAGTAGAGGACCCTCAGGAGGGTGTCTTAATGACTTGCTGCGGGCACAAATCTTACAGGCTCGCACGTACTCTTGTGCGTCTTTTCTAAGGGACGGCCACCAAACCTGACGAGACAGCAGGGAGATGGTTTTCTTGACACCAGGATGACCCGCCAACTTAGAGTCATGGAACTGGTGCAAAACCGCAGCCCGATAGGCAGCGGGCACAAATTGGGCATAACTGGGTTTTTCGGGCGGGGCTTCAGACTGGAACCGGGTTAAATCAGGAAGCTCTGGCTGGATAGCAGCTACTACCAGAGCCTGGGACAAAATGGGTAAATTTTCCCCTTCTGGTAAAGTAGAAGAAGAAAAACTACGTGATAAGGCATCAGCCTTCACGTTCTTGGATCCCGGTTTATAAGTAATAGAAAAATTGAACCGGGAGAAGAACAGAGACCAGCGAGCCTGCCTTGGGGTCAATCTTTTAGCGGACTGAATGTACTCTAAGTTCTTATGGTCGGTAAAGACAGTAACAGGAAATTGAGCCCCTTCCAGCCAATGTCTCCATTCTTGAAACGCCAGTTTAATCGCCAATAGTTCTCGATTCCCAATATCGTAATTTCTCTCGGCAGGGGTAAATTTTTTGGAGAAGAAGGCACAGGGATGGAGGCGCTCAGGGGAACCGCTATATTGCGAAAGCACTGCTCCTACACCGAGTTCGGAGGCATCCACTTCCACAATAAAGGGTAATTGGCAATCCGGGTGCACTAACACAGGGGCGGAACTAAAAACTTCTTTTAATTCCCTGAAAGCCAAGACGGATTGCTCTGGCCAAACAGCAGGATACTCCCCTTTCTTGGTGAGATTAGTGAGGGGGGCTACCAGGGTGGAAACATTTTTAATGAATCTCCTATAGAAGTTGGCAAACCCCAAAAATCTTTGTAACCCCTTAAGATCTTTGGGTTGTTCCCACTCTAGTACCGCTTTAACCTTGGATTGGTCCATGGAAAGGCCGGTATTAGAAATGATGTAACCCAAGAAGGGAACTTCAGTAACCTCAAATTGGCATTTTTTCAGTTTGGCAAATAAATGATTCTCCCTGAGCTTCTGTAAAACCAGACGAACATGTTTACGATGTTCTGATAGCGAGGAAGAGAAAATCAGAATATCATCCAAATACACTACAACAAAACGGCCCAAGTATTCCCTAAAGATTTCATTCACAAAATCCTGAAAGACTGCGGGAGCATTACATAAGCCGAATGGCATTACCAGGTACTCATAATGCCCTTCATGGGTATTAAAAGCTGTTTTCCATTCATCTCCCTGCCGAATCCTGATAAGATTATAGGCCCCGCGGAGATCTAATTTGGAGAACACTTGGGCCCCAACCACCTGAGTGAACAGCCCATCAATTAAAGGCAGGGGATACTTATTCTTAACCGTTATTTTATTTAAACCCCGGTAATCGATACAGGGCCGGAGTCCCCCATCTTTTTTCTCGACAAAGAAAAACCCTGCCCCTGCCGGAGAAGAGGACGCCCGTATAAAACCCTTGTTTAGGTTTTCTGCGATATACTCCCGCATAGCAAGATTTTCGGCTCGTGTTAAATTGAAGATTTTCCCCCTAGGCGGCATAGTACCCGGGAGAAGCTCGATGGGGCAATCCCAAGGTCTATGAGGGGGAAGTTTATCAGCCGCTTTTTCAGAGAATACATCAGAAAAATCTAGATATGGGCTAGGCACTTCTTCAGGGGATAACTGAGTGGCTCGCACTGGAAGTTCCAGACAGGAATGAAAGCACAGAGGGCCCCATTTAACAATTTGCCTAGTTACCCAATCGATTTGGGGATTATGTTTCTGTAGCCAAGGTAGCCCAAGAACTAGAGGGGTAGAAGGCATTTTTAGAACTAAAAGGGAAATTAATTCAGAATGCCCCGCTCCCACTCTAAGCAGGACTGGTGAGGGTTGAATGAGCCCCCCCGCAATGGGTGTGTTGTCAATGGCAGAGACCCGAATGGCTACAGGAAGGGACTGGAGCGGAATTCCTAGGCTTTGAGCTAAATCAAAGTCAAGGAAGTTCCCCGCTGCACCACAATCTAAGAGAGCTTCCAGACTGATACATTCTAGGTCAAGTTTTACCTGGACCGGAATCATAAATGGAGACAATACACGAGGAGATACCTTACAGTCTAGGTGGGTCCCCTCGATTCCCCCTAGGCTCTGAAGTTTCCCGACGGCTTCTTGGGGCAGGCTCTGACCATGTGACCTGTTCCGCCACAGTAAAGGCAGAGACCTTCTGACAAGCGCCGACGTCTCTCAGCTTCAGTGAGCCTGGTGGCGCCCAACTGCATGGGCTCCTCTGAGGAAGGCAAGGCTGGAACTTCGGCTCTCAAGCTGGAGTTGGGATGTGACCCTTTTTCCAGGCGTCTCTCCCGCAGACGTCGGTCAATGCGAATGGCCAAATGCATGGTTTCGTCCAAGGTCTGAGGAACTGGATAATTCACAAGAATGTCCTTGATGGAGTCAGACAAGCCTAGCCTGAACTGACCGCATAGCGCTGGATCGTTCCAACGTGAATCGACCGCCCATCGTCGAAACTCTGAGCAGTAATCTTCAGCTGGCCGTCGTCCTTGGCGTAAGGTACGAAGCTTTGCATCTGCTGTGGCCCCCCTGTCAGGATCATCATATAAAATCTCCATAGCTGAGAAGAAACTATCCACAGAAAGACGAGCTGGATCCTGGAGCGACAGACTGAAGGCCCATGATTGTGGATCCCCTTGGAGGAGGGAGATAACGAGACCCACGCGCTGCTCCTGTGACCCAGACGAGGTTGGTCGAAGATGGAAGTAGAGCTTACACGAGTCCCGAAAATTTGCAAATTTGGCTCTGTCTCCAGAGAACTTATCTGGAAGTGGAATTTTGGGTTCCACTGATGATGCGGCTGAAGCCCCTTGAGGGCTGGTGTTAATCGGAGCTGGACGGTTCTCCTGGGCCGCCACGCGATGGGCCAGGTGCTCAACGGCCGCGGTTAAGGCCTGCACCTGCTCCAATATCTGGTCCATTCTATTGGCCCGTTATACTGTTAGGCGCTGGACACCCTTCTCTCTTAAGCCAGATAATCCCCAATCTCCACCGCCTCTTCTGCCTTTAGACAAGTCCCCGCTCGCAGGAGACGCGGATTGTGCCTCTCCAGACTCGGTTACCCCCAGGACTTAGTTGGCGCAAAGATTACCGGCTTAAGGTGGAGACGGGTGAACGGCGGGGTATCCCGAATATGGATGCCGGGATGTAAATGGGATTACAAACGGAGAGTCAATCAGAGAGGTCCAGAAACAAGCCAAGGTCAAGCCGGGTGGTCACTGAGCGCGGTATCCAAGGGGTCGAGCGAAGAGTAGTCAAAAACGAGCCGAGGTCAAACCAGGTGAGCACCAAAATGCAGTAACAGAGGGATCAGGCACAAGCGGAGTCAGGACAGGCGAAAAGGTCAGGACGGGCAGCAGACGAGGATGGTCAGAGACGAAGCCGAGTTGAACACAGTAAACGCAGACTATAACACACACCCTACTAACCAGAGGCTATAACGGGCACTGGACAATGGGGCAGCATGATAATAAAGGGAAGACTGGCCAATGGGAAGGGGAAAAGGGAAGGAGAGGGAAGTGTGCTGATTGGTGCGACTGTAACTACCCAATGGGAGCGGTCCCAGGAACTGGACCTGCCCAGGCCAGACGGGCTGTCCAGTCCCTGGGTCCGACTCCCATCAGGACAGCTGACAATTAACTTGACACTTGCCCCCGGCGGATGTGCTGGGAGCAGCGCCGCCTGGGGGCATATACAGAGCGTGCTCGCGCGTGTGCGCGAGCACGCGAATGGCCGGGCGCGCTCCCGGCCGGGGGAAGCACAGCCGCGCCGGCAGAGGACACCACGGGGCCGCCTGCCCCGCCGCACGGCTCGCAGCGAGGCCGCCGCACCCCGCCGTCGCCACGCTGGCCCCAGAGCGGTACCGAGAGCCAGCAGCAGGACGGGGCCGTGACGCGCCGCGGGACCGGGGCCGGGAGGCAGGTAAGATCCTAACACACATATCTTAAAAACAATTAAAACAATGTGCATGAGATGGGGACATAATAGACCAATGACAATAAATACAGTTACTAAATACATTTTTTTTTTTTTTTAAAGTGTTAAATTACCATTAATTTTACATCATTACCTCAAACTCAGCATGCCAGCACCACTGACGCGTTGCGTGGCAACTACCTACTGCCACTTCATCAGAGTGACATTCTGATGAAGTGGCAGTAGGTAGTTGCCACGCAACGCGTCAGTGGTGCTGGCATGCTGAGTTTGAGGTGGACTTGGACTGTTTCATGCGGTAATGTACATTGTTTTGACTTCATTTAATATATTTAAAATCATGGTTACTGTTTCAGTGTCATTGTGATTCATGCCCTGGAGCCTGCCACCTCTTCTTTGTTCCCTTGCACTTATCTGTGCACATCTGCACTTAGCACTTTCACTGGTGCACTTATATATATTTTTATAGGGACATTTTTGGTCCCTCTTCTCTCTTGTCTATCACTTTTATTCTATTTATTCATTGCATGATTTCTGTTGCACAATTTTGCACATAATTATTCTGTATATACATCTTTTGCACATTGCACTAGCACTTTCAGAGGGGGAGACCCCAGGGCAGAATCTGCACACTGATGTAAAATTAATGGTAATTTAACACTTTAAAAAAAAAAAATTTTTTAGTAACTGTATTTATTGTCATTGGTCTATTATGTCCCCATCTCATGCACATTGTTTTAATTGTTTTTAAGATGTGTGTCTTTTTCGGCTACTACACCAATAAACATTACATTTTTGAATATATTATCTGTAGAGCGGCTGATCTGTATAGATAATAGGGGGGCCTTGGTGGTCTGTACTGGCAGTCCACCACCTTGTATATAGCCCCAAAACAGCCTGTGTTTCTTTTTTTGCTAAAACCTTTGCCCAATATCCATAAAAACACAAGCCAGAGGCCGTCTGCTGCTCAACTGGTTGTCTCCCTGGTGCTTACATTCAGTTAAACACAGCTCAACATTTGGAGTCAGCCTTATCAGTTATAAAAACTGCAATAAATCTGAGCAATACAAGCTCAACTGCCATTATGTGGCAATTTACCTTGGAACTGAATTAATTAAATGGTATGTCATATGCTATCATACTGCTTCCTGTTTTTATGAATATTGTATAAAAAAAAGAAACACAGGCTATTTTAGGGAGATATACGGTAACCACATAGACTTCCTATCTGGATATAGGTACTGTACACATTAATGGTCCTGACTAGAGAAGGGCGAACCAGTTTGGGTTTGTACCAAACATTGCAATTTCGGGTTCCCAAACCCGAACACAGACTTCAGCCAGAAGTTCTTGTTGGACTTCGGCGTTTGGCCCGAACATGGAAAAGCTGGTTGATGGGCTGCTGACCAGCTTCAGATAAGATTGCAACAGCATGAAGCTGCTGTTACTCACCTCTGCCCAATCCTCTTCCTGTCAGCGCAGCAGTGATTGAAACTGGCCCCTGCTGGGGCTGCAAAAAGACGCTCACTGGCTCACTGGCTCCCATGAGTGAGGGCACTCTCACTGAGTGTTGTGCTGGAAGCTGAAGGTAAGCCAACACATCTGCTATTTATAAAAAAACAATGGGGTCGCGCTCATAACAATAATACACCAAGCTGATCAAAATGATATAAAAATAATTACAAATTAAGTATAACCAATCTATCACTCATGCGCCGGGATTAATTGTTATGTGCAAATAGAAGAATCTGAGGTTTTGATCTTATCAAAAATCTCAATCCCGCGCAATAATCGATTAAGATTTAACTTTAATTTCGAACAACATTAAAAAATGAAACACAATACTTTACAACCACATTAAAGTGGACCAACACCCAGGATTTACACTATCCTGGGTTTTGGTCCACTTCCGCGGGGCACCCCGATCGCCCTAAATAACTAACCTCACCCCGCTCCTACGCGAGCGCTCGTCCAATCAGAGCACTCAGAGCCGCTGTGGTATGTACGGACAAGCGACGAACAACCACAGCAGCTCTGAGCACGCTGGAGGCCGCGTCTCGCGCTTCCTTCTAACAGGGAGCGCGCCCACGCCGGCCATTCAAGGAAGCACGAGATGCGCCCACGGCCCGCGCATGCGCCGTTGGAACAGGGATAAGGTAAGGTTTCTGGGCGTCCTGGGGGGTTTCACCCGAAATCGGGATGCCCCGCGGGGAGGAATCTGATCGGCCTGGGAATCTTATGGATTCCAGGGCCGATCCCCCCTGGGTGTTGGTCAACTTTAATAAAGGAATGATGAGATATAGAGTCTGTGGGGGCAAGGAGGGGTTATAACTCTTGTATCTACCCCGTGTGCTTTAACTTCTTATCCACATCTGCTATTTAACCTTGTGGAGAAAGCTTTTAATGGGGCAAGTACTTTTTGGGGTGCATAGGGCGTATTCGCCAATATTTGCCGAGTGTGGCTCAAGACCATCTCCCATGATAAATGTGGCTTCCAGGTTAAGAATGGTTGGGGACACCAATCAAAGGCAATAGCACTGCAGGGGCAGATCATAGGCAGGGGTGGAAACGGACAATGTTAAAGAGATGTTAATGAACCTTTCATATTGTAGGAGCAGAGCGTCAAGTGTGGATATTATCCCCACGGCCATGATGGTGGAGCTATAAGCAATGTGGGGGCAAAACGAGGGCCAAAGTGCCTTGGCTTAAGGGTGCAAAGAGGAGGAGACAGGAAAGATAGCTTTGCCAACACAGAGCCCAAGTTAGGCAGGATGTCTGTGATAGCCTTAAGGAAAATCAGTCCGACTTGACCGATTCAACCATGGTCTCAGTAAACCCGGATCCCGTTATAGTCTAATGGGTGGGGGACCCTGATGTGTGTCCTGGTCTCTCTGTCAGATGCTTCCAAATGCTCCAAGAAACTGCCAATTACGTCAGTTGGCCAGACACAACACTAGTCCCAGAATGCAAAACCAAAGAGCCCTTACACAGTGAACCTAGTCTAAAAAGCACCCGGCACATTGCCCACAATAGGTTTCATACATTTGTAATTTTGAGGATGAAATTGCAGAGCACTCTGTACATACAGATTGCCCACACTAAAAATCTTCCTACCTATACCTAGAGGCCGATTCATTAATAGCGCCAGGTAGCGACAGATGAGCGCCAGAAGCGTGATTTTCACAGCGCCAGCTAGTATTCGCTGTGCTTGGCCGGGGTTTGCTTGTTGACAGCGACTCAGTCGGTGTGCGGTAATGTTGAATACGGGCTTAGGGGTCGCTGTTTCACAGGTTCAGCGTTGTATGGGTGCGCCTGACAACGAATGGCCAGAGCGAACGGCTTGCTGCAGATTCATTAACAAATCACGCTCCGAATTTTTTCGCGCTGAGAATTCCTTGTTTAAACCCCAGAGCGCTGGCGATGATGGATGTAAAATAGTTTTTAACCCCCAAACAACCATATTTTTTGATAGTAAAATTATACAAGTTTTTATAAACATTTTGTAATATGAATACATTAATATCAGACCTGTAATTAATTCTGCACAAATTTTTTTATTTTTTTTTTTTACCTTAAAAAAAAATCCTAACATTGCAGAAGTGGTCACAGAATTTTTGACATTAAACAAAAAAAACATTAATAGCAATTAATTATGATTAATTAAAGATTGCTCCATTGAAATGCATTGGACATCGCCAGGGAGCGACAGGTCATACCTGGCGCTGTGATGGGATTAGTAGCGGCGCAGTTCGTTGCAGTCGGCTACATGATGAATCCCGCGCTAGCTGACGCTCTCGCCGGCGCTAGCCTCATTTAGCGTGATAAATGCGTCATTGTGACTGCCGCCGGGCGTACTTGAGTCGGTAGCCGCCGTTAGCTGGCGGTACCTGGCGCTCGTCAGACACTACCTGGCGCTAGCCCTTGATAAATAAGGCCGCTAGTGTGTTTTCTGAGCCTTTAAACAAAATGGCGGCCCATGAAGTCTTGGGCTGCCTGCAGACAGAAAGTGTCTTCTGACTATGCCACTCTGCATTCTGAGATAGTTGCCTTTTTCCTGACCCCAGCTCTTTGCCGTCTGTGCTGAGCACAGCTATAACCAACGCCCTGCACTTGCCCTCTCTCCTCTCCGCGGCATGCGATGCTTCTGAGGCAAGATGGCGGCGGCCATATTCTGGAGTCCTGAACAGGGTTGCAACATTTTTTTTTAGATGCTAGGGAATAGTTTTTTAAAAGTTTGGGTTTTTCAGGAAATGATGCTCATGTAGAGGTTATTTGTCTCAAATGCATTGACCAATCATCCTGAAATTCACCCTACCTGTACTTGGGAGACCATGCCTGGTTGATCACCACTGTCCATGGGGTGGAGGTCCTTGGCCATGAGGAGGACATGATTTCCATCCACAGAGGGTGCTACTCATCCCTTTCCTCCTCCACCTCAGTGCTGGTCTGCTGACCAATCTTCTCCTGGCCGCATGTTGGGTCAAGCATCTTATCTTTCACCTCTTCTTTTTCAACATCCTGTGAACCCAAAGGGATTAGAGGCAACAGTTAGCTGCTGCATGTCTTCTAAGTAAGAGTTGTGCATCTGTACATGTGATTTGAGACTCATTTTAATGCCAACAGGAAAATTCTGAAACACCACACCAAAATGTTTGTGTTGCAATAAAGCTTTGTATTGAATGATAATCATATATAGAGTTCAATATATTACAACTGATAGGTTGTCATATTAACGGTGTATATAGAAGCAAAACATGCTCAAATATATCCAAATTTGGTCAAAAGCAATGGTAGCACACAGTGGCACATTTAGCCACTAGGGGTCATTAGTGTGCCCTGAGGTTAAAAAAAAGAGACCTACAACAAAGAACAGTATATACATGTGTCCTACAGCCCCTTTGAGAGACTGATTACCATCATAAAAACATACAATCAGGGCTGGCTCCATGTCTATTTGGGCCCTTGGGCGGCATAGTCTCAGTGGGCCTCTTTGTGGTGAAGTCAGGTCACATCACTGAGGGATGTCCCAAATTAGGATGCCCCCTAAGGATCATGCTATTTGGACCAAAACTCTTTAAACCCCTTTAAACCTGACCTCAGAGTCTAAACAAATCTAAATTCTCCTGATTTTGGATGCCCCTGTGTGTGACCCCCCCCCCCCCCCTTTATTCATTACTTTCCTCGAACTGGTAAATTCACTGTGATATTGCCAGTTTGAGTTAACAGCCAAACCTGGAGAGTTCCTTCACAAACAGGGCATCCCAAATTGAGATGCCCCTGTCAAGAGGACCAATAATCAGGGGAGGAATTGCTTGCACAGAGTAGTGATGGGCTCCGGATCAGTGTTGAGGGGAGTTTCGACCCAGATCCGGGGCACATCAATACTAACTACGTCCTGTATTTAATTAGCCCCAGGTGCAGATGCAGTTATGGAGCACTGCTTTTCTCCAGTTCTAAGAATACAATATTAATGACCCGCTCTACTGGTGAGGACTGGCCGGATCCCACACCTGGTTTGGTGTCACCGATGTAGATTTTTGCTTGTATGCTTCCACTTCAGAAATTTGGATGTGGGCAGCTGAAATAAATGGATTTAGCATAGTTGTGCTCAACTGTACTGCTTTGAATCTGAGAAACTGGCCTGTAAAGACCAATATTTGCTATCATTGTGTAAGGTGCGGCACAGAAAGCTTACTCTAACCTGTAACAGAGCACCAATAAGTTGGTCATGTACCTCAGGCTGCAAGTGTGGGATGGCAAGTAGGCAGTATGAGGAGCCTGGAGCTGGCGTCTGAGCAGTCCGAGCGAGACCGCGTGACTGACACTGTCTGAAACCAGGGACCTCAAGTGGTGGGATGGCAAGGGGGGGGGAGAGTCAACATGAGATAGTGAACAGTGCCGATGATAACATGTTATCCAGTAGCAGAAGTTGGCGTTATGGCATAGTAGGGCTTGGCACCAGAAATGGTCAGAAGTGGCAGGGTTGGCAACCCACACACGGTAATTACCGCTCCACACATACCTGTACCAACTTCTAGATGTACGACTGGGGTGACTAACACCTCCATGTATTTAGCCAAAGAGAGCCAATGAGCAAGCATTCATAAAATTTCAGCTTTATTCATTATTCCAAAGACATACAGCGTCCATAAAAACACTTCAGAAGTGCAAGACACTTAGATACCCTAGCAACACAAAGGTAGTGCACAGTGTTCTACCATCTGTGCCCGTCCCTGGCATCAGTGGTCATAACGTACAGTAGGAAGGGGACTGAAAAGAGAGACTGTCACACCCAGGTGAATAACTTTTGCCAGGCATTCAAGATGTGTATGGTAAATTCCTGGTTACTGTCTGGGGATGAAGGAAGCTGGGTAAAGAACTGGGAACAGATGGACAAAGACAGACAACCCGCCTGCGCCAACAAAGAAGCAAGCCACCGACCACCTGGGGTATGGGTGGTCCGGTACTCGGAGAGCCCGTAATCCACACAGTTCTTCAGCAGAGCTCCTTAAGATGGTGTTGCACAGGCCCCAGGTAGTCCTTTGGGGGTCGCAGACTTAGGAAGGGGAAATACATGGCAAACGTATACAAAACAGGACAAATTAGCAGGGCCCCAGGGCAGGCTGTGGCAGAGCTGGGCCCCAGTGCAGGCTGTGGCAAACCACAAGACCCAGCACAAACCGCAAATACAAAGACAGAAAACTATGAAGGGCAGTGAGCCCCAGTACAGACAGAGACAAAACTATGGAGGGCTGTGAGCCCCAGTACAGACGGAGACAGAACTATGAAGGGCTGTGAACCCCGGTACAGACGGAGACAGAACTATGAAGGGCAGTGAGCCCCAGTACAGACAGAGACAGAACTGTGATGGGCTGTGAGCCCCAAAACAGACAGAGACAGAACTGTGATGGGCTGTGAGCCCCAGTAAAGACAGAGACAGAATTATGAAGGGCTGTGAGCCCCAGTACAGAGAGAGACAGAACTATGAAGGGCAGTGAGCCCCAGTACAGACAGAGACAGAACTATGAAGGGCTGTGAGCCCCAGTACAGACAGAGACAGAACTATGAAGGGCAGTGAGCCCCAGTACAGACAGAGACAGAACTATGAAGGGCTGTGAGCCCCAGTACAGACAGACACAGAATTATGAAGGGCTGTGAGCCCCAGTACAGACGGAGACAGAACTATGATGGGCTGTGAGCCCCAGTACAGCCAGAGACAGAACTATGAAGGGCAGTGAGCCCCAGTACAGACAGAGACAGAACTATGAAGGGCTGTGAGCCCCAGTACAGACGGAGACAGAGCTATGAGGGGCTGTGAGCCCCAGTACAGACGGAGACAGAACTATGATGGGCTGTGAGCCCCAGTACAGACAGAGACAGAACTATGAAGGGCTGTGAGCCCCAGTACGGACGGAGACAGAACTATGAAGGGCTATGAGTCCCAGTACAGACAGAGACAGAATTATGAAGGGCAGTGAGCCCCAGTACAGACAGAGACAGAACTATGAAGGGCTATGAGTCCCAGTACAGACAGAGACAGAATTATGAAGGGCAGTGAGCCCCAGTACAGACAGAGACAGAACTATGAAGGACAGTGAGCCCCAGTACAGACAGAGACAGAACTATGAAGGGCTGTGAGCCCCAGTACAGACGGAGACAGAACTATGAAGGGCTGTGAGTCCCAGTACAGACAGAGACAGAATTATGAAGGGCAGTGAGCCCCAGTACAGACAGAGACAGAACTATGAAGGGCAGGGAGCCCAGTACAGACAGAGACAGAACTATGAAGGGCTGTGAGCCCCAGTACAGACAGAGACAGAACTATGAAAGGCAGTGAGCTCCAGTACAGCCAGAGACAGAACTATGAAGGGCTGTGAGCCCAGTACAGATGGAGACAGAACTATGAAGGGCAGTGAGCCCCAGTACAGACGGAGACAGAACTATGAAGGGCAGTGAGCCCCAGTACAGACGGAGACAGAACTATGAAGGACAGTGAGCCCCAGTACAGACGGAGACAGAACTATGAAGGGCAGTGAGCCCCAGTACAGACGGAGACAGAACTATGAAGGGCTGTGAGCCCCAGTACAGACGGAGACAGAATTATGAAGGGCAGTGAGCCCCAGTACAGACGGAGACAGAACTATGATGGGCTGTGAGCCCCAGTACAGACAGAGACAGAACTATGAAGGGCAGTGAGCCCCAGTACAGACAGAGACAGAACTATGAAGGGCTGTGAGCCCCAGTACAGACAGAGACAGAACTATGAAGGGCAGTGAGCCCCAGTACAGACAGAGACAGAACTATGAAGGGCAGTAAGCCCCAGTACAGACAGAGACAGAACTATGAAGGGCAGTGAGCCCCAGTACAGACAGAGACAGAACTATGATGGGCTGTGAGCCCCAGTACAGACAGAGACAGAACTATGAAGGGCAGTGAGCCCCAGTACAGACAGAGACAGAACTATGAAGGGCAGTGAGCCCCAGTACAGACAGAGACAGAACTATGAAGGGCAGTGAGCCCCAGTACAGACAGAGACAGAACTATGAAGGGCTGTGAGCCCCAGTACAGACAGAGACAGAACTATGAAGGGCAGTGAGCCCCAGTACAGACAGAGACAGAACTATGAAGGGCTGTGAGCCCCAGTACAGACAGAGACAGAACTATGAAGGGCTGTGAGCCCCAGTACAGACAGAGACAGAATTATGAAGGGCAGTGAGCCCCAGTACAGACAGAGACAGAACTATGAAGGGCAGTGAGCCCCAGTACAGACAGAGACAGAACTATGAAGGGCAGTGAGCCCCAGTACAGACGGAGACAGAACTATGAAGGGTTGTGAGCCCCAGTACAGACAGAGACAGAACTATGAAGGGCTGTGAGCCCCAGTACAGACAGAGACAGAACTATGAAGGGCTGTGTGCGCCAGTACAGACAGACAGAGACAGAACTATGAAGGGCAGTGAGCCCCAGTACAGACAGAGACAGAACTATGAAGGGCAGTGAGCCCCAGTACAGACAATACATAAGCTAAGGAAGATCTAGCAAGGACCAGAAGGCAATAAGCCCAAAATCTCAAGACAGGAAGGCCCACAACTACACAGAAGAATGCAGGGAGGTTGGGGAGCACAGCTAGGCTTCAAGGAGACAAAGAAATGATCCAACAACAGGGGGCGGGGCTAAGCACATGATTATTAAAGCCAGGTGGGGTCAAACAATGCGGCTCTAGGACCCAGGGAACAACCATACCACTCCAGCAGACACACAGCAACCACACCAAAGCAGTGGCCAGTGATCTGGTCAGAGCAGCGGACTTGTAGCGATGAAGGCTGACAGATTGCCGTTTCAACACCCCGTCCATGCCAGTCCTGACAGAGAAATCCAGTGGCCATCGACCGCTAGTATACGCTGTGATCGGCTATCAGACACTGTAACAGAGCATCTCAGTTGCTGTAGTAATCTGGCCGGCATTGATGTCGTTCTAACACCAGTACAGCGTTGCAGGGAGTGAAAGGTAGCGCCAGCTCATTGTGACCGACTCTCAGCGACTCATCAAAAAATCAGACCCACTGATTGCTGTAGCATAAAGTGCCAGACACTATGTGATTAAAGTCTGTTTTTGAACACATATTCACCATTAACAAAGCGAAAACACATGGAATGACTTTGTTGGAAAACTGTGACATTAACACTTTAGTGCCAGACCTGTAATGACAATTCTGCATAAAAATGTAAAATATTAAAAAAAAAAAATCAAAAATAATTAATTCCAGGTCAGGAGAGGTCAAATAATTATTTGAGAGTATAAAAAAAATGCTATCAGTAAAGAGATTAGAAGGAACGTCCATTGAAATGTATGGGAGAGCGAAAGGTAAGACCTGTCGCTCTGGAAGCTAGAGCTCCGGCGCTGTACACTGAGCTGCCTGTAATGATGAATCGGACGCTACATGGCGCTGTTAGAGTCACTCACCAAAATCACCTTCATAAATGTGGTTTTGCGTACAGCGCCCAGCGTTCTACAGATGCTGCCTGCTGCTACGAGGCACTACCTGGCGCTAGAGCTTCATGAATAAACTCCTAAGTATGTCAAGTGCCCCAGTGGGGGCGTATAAAGATCTGAAGAACCAGGACCCTTTGGTCTTTTGTCTTTTGGGGGGGGGGGGTACATTATATCACTTGTCAAAAGGGGCCAGGATCCAGCAGGCTTTACACTAAGGACCAGCAAATTATGATAACTGAGATTTATTTTATTTGTTCAATTCTGACTGCAACCCACTTGTATTTGCCCTTCTGATTCTTGGTTATATTACATGCTACCGTGCTGGCTTTTGGCTGTTAATGAACCAGGCTTCATCAAACAGAGCTGGTGGCATTCCTACAGGGCTGTTGGGGTTCTGTTCATTACTGGTAGTTAAAGGCCTCCTGCAGTCTGTCAGGGTCTTGAAGGCCTGAA
This sequence comes from Gastrophryne carolinensis, assembly GCA_027917425.1. Lineage (NCBI taxonomy): Eukaryota > Metazoa > Chordata > Amphibia > Anura > Microhylidae > Gastrophryne > Gastrophryne carolinensis. The sequence continues at coordinate 39,021,697 of CM051241.1, forward strand.
TCAAAGGATCGATCCATGTGATCTTCCTGGCAGTGATGTATGGATTCCTGTATGGATTCCTCACACCCCCAGTGTGGTAAAACCTATTGGCCAGCACCATGGGGCTCTCCTAGGCCCACTGCAGACAGGGGACCCAGCTGCGGCAGACAACAGCGGCACAGGAAGGGCTGCACCACTGACACCCCCTTAACACTTTCACACTAATTCACATGACAACGGACGGAATTACCCATCCAACAGAACCGTATCATTAAACAAGAAAACCAAAACAGTTATTTTATACCATTTATCTATCTTAAAAAATATATTCTACTCCAATGGTATGAAAATTCATCCAAAGATATATGGATCTATCATTATAATATCCTAGATATAAAATGCTTGATACATTTATTAAGGCACATGATATTACCATCATGATACTAGTCACTGCAAATTTAAACTGCATGTATCCGGTTTTTATAAACTGGATGATAAATGGATGGTATTCAAAGATATGACAATTTAGGAATAAGAGGGTATCTAGAGATCCCTGGAGAGCAGTGGTGCAACTAAATGTAACTAAAAGAAATTTTTGTTTCAGCTTAAATTTCCAAAAAAAGATAGAAAATGTGCCCTTTTTGCCCGAATGGGTACGCTCCACCGTGTGAAACCATTCCTGTACATCAAAAAAAAAAACCTCACCTTTCCCCGCAACGCATGCATGGGCTCTCGATTAATGAAAGCTACCCATTGTGTCTACATCATTCGGGAGGCGGTTCTTATTGTTTACAATGGAGAGCACGCGCTGCGGCTTCCCCTGTGTTGTGCGTGTGCACCCGCTCCAGGCATTCAGATAGGCTGGAGCAGGAGCATGCGCAATAATGGGGACGCAGGGAATGCGGATGAGAGCCGCCTACTGAATGACGTAGTTGCAGCAGGCTGTTGGAGCTGAGATGAATAATGCATCCTTTCCCTAAATGATGCCAAGTGAGCACAAATATGAGGTCAGAGCAATAATGATGTCCCCCCACCCAACCTCCTGAGCCCTGGTCGCACCCCATGAAGTTACAAGCAGCCAAAAAAAAAACCCTTACCTTATCCTCTAGGCACGCTCCAGCTTCCCCTCGCCACTCAAGCAGCATTTCAATGTAGTAGTGGGCAAGGTGGGGGAACATGGCAATCCTCAACTGCTGTGCTGGATTTACCTTTCCCTTGGGCACCCCTTTTCTTGATCATACGGATGACCTGTGGATTTTTCTAGTTCATATTCTTTGCCTGTAGTAAAGGTTAAAATCGTCTTTTATTCCACATAGTTGCAACTTTGGCTAGAATTTTATGGATGCTGGTGCACTGGATCTCACAGGACACATAGCACAGGACATGGTCAGACGAGCTAGGGTCTGCAAAAAGACTTGGCGGTGTGCTAGTTCCTGGAGGGGGTTTTAGTACCTAAACCCCCCCCCCCCCCGACATCAGTCATGGGGGGGTGTGATCATGCCCCCTTTGACTACAATGGAGAAGGGCAGTGTAAGGCTTTGCCCACTTCCTCAATGGCAATGAATGGAGAGGGCATGACCACACCCCTGTGACTCATGGCGAGTTGCAATTCCATCCCGCCATCAATCTCGTCCCCAGGGTCTGGCCGTGGAAGGCAGCGGCTGCAGTGACCAGCGGCACAGGACAAAAGGTAAATACCCTTTTGTTTTTTATTTCCCTGCTGAATCACTTTAAAGGACCCATCAATGTCAGTCTCTCCTCTGTACACTTACCAAAATAAACTCCTTGTAGTGTTAGTAGAGAAGCAACTGTATAAGGAGACATAGCTGCAAATAACCCAAGCGGCACTACGATAGTATCAAAATGAATAGCAACATTGATACATAAACATCAAACAAAACATGACCAATTAAAACCAGTAAAGCAGAAGGATAACACAACTGCCATATCTAGCATATGCACCATAAGTCAAAACAAAACACAATATACCCATAAAGTACAATGAATTGTACCTACAATAACAATCAATTAAGTGCAAAAACAATCAAGTGCTTCAAAAAGATCATACATACTCAAATGCAAGGTGCTGAAGTGCAAAAAGACATGAAATGGATACTTAGTACGGGTAGATGTTCTAGTACTGGCAGGGCCCCCCAGCACCACGCATTCCGTGGCATCAAGCCACTGCCTTGTAGTATTAGAGCAGTGTTCTGAGCGTGCTGATTGGACAAGAGGCCATGCATGCGGAGTAGGATCGATGAAAGGTGAGTTAGATCGGGCAACCTGGGGGGTTTCACACAGAGGGCAAGGACCAAAACACAGGATAGTCAAAATCCTGATTTTGGTCCACTTTAAGGAGTCTGGAAGGTTCTGCACATGTCAAGGACATGTTCCTGCTATGCTAGTGTTGCGTCGTTAGCGCTGGGAGAGGGAGTGAAACAGCAAAGCCTTTACAAGAGGAGGCAGCCAGGAACTGAGAGAGCAGTAGGCCAGAGGCAACTACCAGGAACCTGAGAAGGGAGCTAAAAGTTCAGGTCCATACAGTACTTGTGTGAGTTGGGCTGTACTTTGCCAGTTGGAGCTGCTAAAAAGGGGAACAAAGGCCTGGTATTGTAAAGTGTATCGTTTACAGTGACTGCATTGGAACTTCTGCTCTGAAAGTTATATTGCTGAAACTATTTGTGAAGTTGGAGTCTGAAAGGTTCTGCACATGTTATGGACATGAGCCATGACTGTTGGCCCTAGAAGTGGGAGTGGAGAAGCAAAGCCATTACAAAACGGAGCGGCCAGGAGCCAAAGGAGCTCCGGGCCAGAACTAGGCCAGGACTAGGCCAGACGACAACCCTGGGAAAATGAGAAGGGAGCTTCTACTTGTGTGAGTTGTGGACAGTTGGAACTGCTAAAAGGGGAACCAAGGCCTTGTTCAGAGAACTGGAGAGTTTACAGTGACCGTGTGTTGGAACTGCTACTCTGTATTGCTCAAAATACTTGTGAACTTGTAGTTGGCCTTTTTTAAAGAAGAACTCCACCCGGGATTTTTACCCTCTCAGGTGCGGTTTCTCTCAGGTAGAGCATTCCAAACCAGGACGATCCGGGGCATTTCAAACAGCATGGCATCCCAAAAGCACTTTGAGGGAAAGTCAACTTTTGTGGACCGCTAATCCAAAAATCATCAAAGTGGAACCCGAACACTGAAAACTAGCAAAAGTCTGACAGCACCCACATCCCACATGGGGCACTCCCTGTGCTAATCTGAGGGTTGTGTGTGCAACTATTTCTTAAGTCCCATTTTTCATAAAGCTCAGATCATTCCACCAGCAGTTGCTGCAACATGCACGAGTGACAATTTTATTTAAAGATCTGTTCAGGATCCCAAATTACATCAAGACAGGAAATGAATTGTTCTTATCTTTAAACCGGGGCTTTTAAACACCTGTATTTGACTTGTAATAAACTCAGAGCCTTCAATAAGATCAGTGCCGCAAAATGACAACATTAAGCCCCAGCCAGCAGAAGGTGCTGTGATTTTTTTATTCACCTTCCGCCTTTGCAGAATGGATTGCATTGTTAATTACAGTTACAGCACGCTGAGATATTGAAGGGCTCAGATTGCCTACATATGCCGACTATTCCCCCCCCCACCCCCGATCTCAGGTAATGAAATGTCAGCGCGGTTCTTTTTCTGCTTTTTGTAGCATGTTGATCAAAATGACCTTTATTTTTATACCAGACACAGATCAATAAGCAACTGAGCAGAGTTTGACAGGGAAAAAGGTACAATATACAGGAGATGACAGGGCAGACAGCTGGGGAAGCCGGTCACTTCATTTTTGCTGCTTATTCGCAGACAATGTAGCCCCGCTTCTACTCAAAATGAAAATTTTGTCCATTTAATAGGAGGGGAGGATATTAAAAGATTCAATTTTGTTTAACGTAATGTTTCAGGTTTCTGGAATAAATTTACACACCAGTCACTGGAGGTGTTGATGTTAAACTTATTACATTCGGAAATGTTGTCGTGGCGGTGCGGCGGTGAATGAGAAAAATTAATAATAGTATCCTTATTTTTCCTCTTTTTGTTTCTAATCATTGTACAATGCTACTGTATGCAATTCACTTTCCGTTTTGATTTTTATGGCTTTTTGGCCCATTTGCACAAACAGATAAATCGATTGTATGTTGAGCAAGCAAACAGGTTGAGACTAAACCCATGGCCCTGGCTGACGTCATTGTCACCGAGAGCACACTGTACTTTTTCATTAATACAGATCCAATAACCCTGACCGACTCCTTCACTACCACCCATGAACAGAACATGAACGGCCCATAATAACTGCGTGTATCCCCCTTCTAAAACTGCATTTAGGTCCCAGTAAAGCCAGTTCCTGTTACACTAAAATGTCTATTTGGATTTGACTCTGCTACACCAAGCACCCACACTCTGCAACATATATTGGGCCAAATGCCAGCCCCAGTAGCATATAATCTAACCGATAAACATGGATGATGGGTTTATGGTCAGGATAATGGAGCAGCCCAAGAATATGTTATTAATTTAATCATGTTAAGAGCACCCTGGACAAACTATGTACATGAAATGAACAGATTCGTATACGGGAGTGAAGGGCAATTACACTTGGTAAGTTACAATCAGAATGGACCAATAAAATGTCATTAACCTTATTGCAGTATGATATGCAGTGACACAGAGCAACCACAAGGAGATATGCAAGCCTGCAAGTTCCGGTTCTTCCAGCATGTTGTGACCTCTACCAGACAGAGAAAGCTCACTTCTGCCTTGCTCTGGCGTTTAACCCCTGGCTGGTCACTCCCCTCTCTCCCCCCCCCCCCCAGTAAGGGTTGATAGGTCCTCTCACCCATGCAGGCTTAAACTCCTACAAACAAAATATGTGGCATGAACTTTCTGTCAGAATATCGTAGGATGCTTTTTCTGGTATTTGTGTCCCTCATTTTATTCATCGGTGCCATTCAGCACCATATTTAGCTGTGCAATTCTAAAACATTTGCACAGCTAAACATGATGCTGAATCGCACAAATGGAAAAACTTATGGGAAAAAGTGTTTACTCACAAATAAATGTAACAAAAATACGGTGCTAAACCAACCCTAAAGGGTCCAACGGGGTTCTGGGCATAGAGAATCCAAACATTGTTGTTACATATGACTTCTAGCCCGAGTTCTTCAGAACTCATGACTGGGCTAGCGTTCCAAATGCCCTGCGTCATACATCTACCACCACCAAAATAACAAGTTCGGACCACTATGTCGTTGGAAAGATTATATTTATTCGGCCACAGCCCAACATATATAAACAAATGTACAAGCAAAAAAGATTCCCCCCTGTTGTTCCGGGTCTGAGAAGTCTAGGATCCCAAGAATGAAGGGAAGGGGAGGGAACAAAATTAACATCCCGACCCCCACCAAGCAGAAGCCAACATAAACTCGGCCGCATACCTCCTAGGCCAGGGAGCTTAATCGGGCTAACCCCCAGTGGCCAAAACATCCCCTTCCCTACTTGAACCCCAACCATCCGAAATTCTTTAACCAAAATCGTCCTGGCCGGTTTCCACTGGAAACAGCTGCATACCCTACCCGTGGAAATGCTGCCTCAGACCCGAAACCCGAGAGGAGACCCGCCCAACGGCTATGACAAATACAACCAAATTTTCCAAAAAAGAAAACCAAAAACTTAAATTAAATGTATAGTTATTTATTTATGTTATGTACAAATTATGACATGTTCTCTTTTTTTTTTGGGGTACAACATACTTCAACACAAATAAATAACAAATACTGCAGCACCCCCAACAGGTGCCAACAGACATATTACAAAAACACAAAGCCCCCCCCCCCCCCCCAGGACTGTGGTCGAAAAACCCAACCATGACCAAAAACAGGGCGGGCGGGTGGGACTGCTCATCCATCCACGCCGGGGGTCAAAGAGGAAGGAGAAGGGGACAGACGCGTCCCCTTTATACTCCCCCTCCCCCCTGAGGTCACTTCCCACAGTCACCACTTCCACATGGCTGGTCTGCCCTCGGACAGGAACGCAGGCCAGTCATGTGGGCTGCCCTCCTTAAAGGGACAGCGCTTTCTGTCCCTTCCCCTCTAGGATGTCGTGGGACATATGTATGTGACCGTTTTGATTTGCAGATTCCAAATGTGTAATCGGTTTATGATTAATGTGCACTGAACCCTCGTTATTCTTTATAAAACTACAGGCGCCGGGACTTCGCTTACACTTTCAAATTCCCTGTGACCACAGCCTCCCCAGCAGGGCTTATCCTGCCAGTTATGGCTGTGTCCGACCTGGCTAACGGAGGTGTGAACGAAAAAGATTGGCTCTTGCACCAACTGGCTCAAATGAGGTCAATTACCAAGAGCATCTCGGAAATAGGTGAGCTGGCAGCTGAGATATCCAACAACTCCCCGTTTGAGTTCAGACGCAGAAGATTTTTTAGATAATTGTTCTTTAGAGTGATCGTTCAAGAATTTGCTGATGCTGTGCGCCCCCATCCTATTTGCGGTTGATTTCTCATTAGGTAATGTGACGTATGAGAATTTTTTTTGTCAACCAAAATCATGCCACTGGCAAGAAGCCACTGGCAGGGCTCAGTCACGTCCATGCCAAAATCACTGTAGCAGGAGGGGGGGTCACAGGCAAGCAGTGCACATGTAAGGACATCATCGCACAGCACACGTTCACCTGCCCTTAAATAGGAAGTGCTGTGCGCTGATGACAAGTGGAACGCCTTGTGCACTAACTACACTAGGTGCTGGGCTCCAGGGGCATAACTAAAGGGGGTGCAGGGAAAGTTATCACACCAGGACCCAAAACAAACATGGGGGGGGGTCATAATTTTGGCTCCTCCAACCCATTTATCAGATTTGTGCTCACATTGTATCAGGTACAGAAAAAAAAAAAATCCAGATGTCTTGAGCTGTTTCAGTTTTTAGTTGCCAAGTTTCTGGGCTGGACTTTTTGGTTTGCTGCCTGCCCTTAACCTTTGCCTGGTCATTTCTGAACTACTGCTGCCAGCCCATGACCCTTGCTTACAGACTTAACCAAGCCTTTGTTTACAGCACTGCTAGACCATCTGGCTCACTGGTGCCTATCCAGTTCCTTGATTCCTCAGAGCATGACATCAGCGCATAAATCACAAGCCCGGACTTATCATAAGTTTCTATCTGGTGCCTCTCCTAGGCCCCAGTCCCATATACAGAGTCTATGGCTGGGAGTTTATAAAACAGGCTCTTGTGGTGCAATGCAACAATGATAATGTGCCTATATACAGCCAAGCTAATGATAATGTGCCTATATACGCCCACTGTACTCTTGTGCATACATAGGAATTTGTGCTCCACATCTATTCTACTCGCGCAGTGAGAACAACACAGACAAGTGAGCACAGTAGGAGGCAATGAGTGTGCACACATCTGGAGTGGTGTGCTGCCCTATCCACGGCATCCAGGGACTGGTTGGGGCTTAGGTACCTTGCTCAACGTCAGACTACCGGGTATGAACCCTGATTGTGGAGACTAAGAACCAGCTCACCTCTTGACCGTGAAGCCTGGAATCTAAGGAGCAACCTGGTTTTTACTAGAGCCTCTAGAGGTGAGGTTAGGCTGGGCTGCAGGAAAGCCCCGGCCAGGCAACCTAGGAGTGGGTATTGCCAAGTTCTGGGTAGAGGACAGACCAGGGCTGGACTGGAGATGTGGGACAAGCTGAAGTTATGGCAGGCGGAACTGGATTGAAGTCGTAACAAGCCAAGGTCATGGGCAGGCAGAACTGGATGGAGGTCATAAACAAGCCGAGGTCGTCAGAAGAGCAGGAGCGTAGTCAGAATCAAGCCGGGTCGAGACACAGGCAGGAGAGATGACCAACTGGCAATGCAGGTCAGGGCTCGCCATTATTTAAAGGCCCCTGCCCACAATTGATCGCATCTTCGCGCATTCGCAATGTGCATGCGCGTGCATAATCGCACATGCACACAATCTGTTGGATCGAACGCCGCACATAATCGCGCCGCAATAGATTGTGCTGCTACAGCCGAAAGCGCACATGCTTACTGGCACTTCTATATCTCGGGTGCAAATATGAATGGACGGGTAGCCTTGCCACTCTCTGCTGGGAAATAAGAGGAACAGTCCTGGTTCTATGACACTCAAGAGCACTATAGTCACATGATTTGTTCCCTAACCACTAGGCACATTATCCCCAACCTTCCAGTCCCCAATTCTCATTTTGCCGAATCAGCCCTGTAGATTCGGAAGCTGAAAGCTGTGGATCTCAAAAATCTAAAAGATTTCTACCAATAATTAAAGATGACTACCTCTCCCAAAAAGTGCATGTTCCAACTAGGCGAAGGGCCGTCTTGGACTTAATACTAACCAATGTACCAGACAAAATAACAAAGTTACGGGTCAGGGGGCACCTTGAAAACAGTGATCATAATATTATTAGTGTCTACTTAACTGTCACAGGGATTCCTTATCAAAAAACAAAAGCATGAACATTAAATGGCATACTTTTAAAGAAAAAAAAAAACTCATTGATATATACCTTACAAGTAGGGATGAGCGAATCGATCCGGACGAACCCGGATTCGATCCGAATTTCAGGAAAAATTCGATTCGGATCGAATCCGAATTTCCCCGCGATTCGATCACTCGAAGTTTTCCTTTAACATCCATTCATTTACATTACAGGCATTCTAAGATGGCGGGCGGGACATGTCTGGACATGTATCCCGCGCCAGTGCAAGCTGGGGCAGTCACATGCAGCCTATCAGCAGCCAGCAAGCCCGGTGACGTCACACAGCGGTATTTAACGGCGGCCATCTTGCTTTTCCTCATTTCTCTATTGCATTCGTGACAGACAGACAGAACGCTGTGTAGCTGAGGCAGTTAGACAGGCTGGAGACAGGCTGGAGACAGGGACAGACAGGGACAGGCTGGAGACAGGCAGGAGACAGGCAGGAGACAGACAGGAGACAGACAGAAAGCCAGGGAAAGGTAGGAAAAACGGAGCTGGCTGACAGGGAGATTTTTTTTTTTTCATCCAGCCTTTGTTAGCGTTTTCAGGCTGCTTATAGTAACTAACTGTGCATATATACTGAACTGATCTTAAGTCTGCTGTGAGGCATCCCATTCTGTGACTAAAGCAGCCTCTGTTTAAGACCATATAACCATTTGCTCTAATCATATTTGAAATTAGGCCTGATAAAGACACTTTTGCTGGCCAAAGCACTACTGTACCCTGGCAGCTCGATTCCTGCCCGGGGCATCCCATTCTGTGACTAAAGCAGCCTCTGTTTAAGACCATATAAGCATTTGCTCTAATCATATTTGAAATTAGGCCTGATAAAGACACTTTTGCTGGCCAAAGCACTACTGTACCCTGGCAGCTCGATTCCTGCCCGGGGCATCCCATTCTGTGACTAAAGCAGCCTCTGTTTAAGACCATATAAGCATTTGCTCTAATCATATTTGAAATTAGGCCTGATAAAGACACTTTTGCTGGCCAAAGCACTACTGTACCCTGGCAGCTCGATTCCTGCCCGGGGCATCCCATTCTGTGACTAAAGCAGCCTCTGTTTAAGACCATATAACCATTTGCTCTAATCATATTTGAAATTAGGCCTGATAAAGACACTTTTGCTGGCCAAAGCACTACTGTACCCTGGCAGCTCGATTCCTGCCCGGGGCATCCCATTCTGTGACTAAAGCAGCCTCTGTTTAAGACCATATAAGCATTTGCTCTAATCATATTTGAAATTAGGCCTGATAAAGACACTTTTGCTGGCCAAAGCACTACTGTACCCTGGCAGCTCGATTCCTGCCCGGGGCATCCCATTCTGTGACTAAAGCAGCCTCTGTTTAAGACCATATAACCATTTGCTCTAATCATATTTGAAATTAGGCCTGATAAAGACACTTTTGCTGGCCAAAGCACTACTGTACCCTGGCAGCTCGATTCCTGCCCGGGGCATCCCATTCTGTGACTAAAGCAGCCTCTGTTTAAGACCATATAAGCATTTGCTCTAATCATATTTGAAATTAGGCCTGATAAAGACACTTTTGCTGGCCAAAGCACTACTGTACCCTGGCAGCTCGATTCCTGCCCGGGGCATCCCATTCTGTGACTAAAGCAGCCTCTGTTTAAGACCATATAACCATTTGCTCTAATCATATTTGAAATTAGGCCTGATAAAGACACTTTTGCTGGCCAAAGCACTACTGTACCCTGGCAGCTCGATTCCTGCCCGGGGCATCCCATTCTGTGACTAAAGCAGCCTCTGTTTAAGACCATATAACCATTTGCTCTAATCATATTTGAAATTAGGCCTGATAAAGACACTTTTGCTGGCCAAAGCACTACTGTACCCTGGCAGCTCGATTCCTGCCCGGGGCATCCCATTCTGTGACTAAAGCAGCCTCTGTTTAAGACCATATAAGCATTTGCTCTAATCATATTTGAAATTAGGCCTGATAAAGACACTTTTGCTGGCCAAAGCACTACTGTACCCTGGCAGCTCGATTCCTGCCCGGGGCATCCCATTCTGTGACTAAAGCAGCCTCTGTTTAAGACCATATAAGCATTTGCTCTAATCATATTTGAAATTAGGCCTGATAAAGACACTTTTGCTGGCCAAAGCACTACTGTACCCTGGCAGCTCGATTCCTGCCCGGGGCATCCCATTCTGTGACTAAAGCAGCCTCTGTTTAAGACCATATAAGCATTTGCTCTAATCATATTTGAAATTAGGCCTGATAAAGACACTTTTGCTGGCCAAAGCACTACTGTACCCTGGCAGCTCGATTCCTGCCCGGGGCATCCCATTCTGTGACTAAAGCAGCCTCTGTTTAAGACCATATAAGCATTTGCTCTAATCATATTTGAAATTAGGCCTGATAAAGACACTTTTGCTGGCCAAAGCACTACTGTACCCTGGCAGCTCGATTCCTGCCCGGGGCATCCCATTCTGTGACTAAAGCAGCCTCTGTTTAAGACCATATAACCATTTGCTCTAATCATATTTGAAATTAGGCCTGATAAAGACACTTTTGCTGGCCAAAGCACTACTGTACCCTGGCAGCTCGATTCCTGCCCGGGGCATCCCATTCTGTGACTAAAGCAGCCTCTGTTTAAGACCATATAACCATTTGCTCTAATCATATTTGAAATTAGGCCTGATAAAGACACTTTTGCTGGCCAAAGCACTACTGTACCCTGGCAGCTCGATTCCTGCCCGGGGCATCCCATTCTGTGACTAAAGCAGCCTCTGTTTAAGACCATATAAGCATTTGCTCTAATCATATTTGAAATTAGGCCTGATAAAGACACTTTTGCTGGCCAAAGCACTACTGTACCCTGGCAGCTCGATTCCTGCCCGGGGCATCCCATTCTGTGACTAAAGCAGCCTCTGTTTAAGACCATATAAGCATTTGCTCTAATCATATTTGAAATTAGGCCTGATAAAGACACTTTTGCTGGCCAAAGCACTACTGTACCCTGGCAGCTCGATTCCTGCCCGGGGCATCCCATTCTGTGACTAAAGCAGCCTCTGTTTAAGACCATATAAGCATTTGCTCTAATCATATTTGAAATTAGGCCTGATAAAGACACTTTTGCTGGCCAAAGCACTACTGTACCCTGGCAGCTCGATTCCTGCCCGGGGCATCCCATTCTGTGACTAAAGCAGCCTCTGTTTAAGACCATATAAGCATTTGCTCTAATCATATTTGAAATTAGGCCTGATAAAGACACTTTTGCTGGCCAAAGCACTACTGTACCCTGGCAGCTCGATTCCTGCCCGGGGCATCCCATTCTGTGACTAAAGCAGCCTCTGTTTAAGACCATATAACCATTTGCTCTAATCATATTTGAAATTAGGCCTGATAAAGACACTTTTGCTGGCCAAAGCACTACTGTACCCTGGCAGCTCGATTCCTGCCCGGGGCATCCCATTCTGTGACTAAAGCAGCCTCTGTTTAAGACCATATAAGCATTTGCTCTAATCATATTTGAAATTAGGCCTGATAAAGACACTTTTGCTGGCCAAAGCACTACTGTACCCTGGCAGCTCGATTCCTGCCCGGGGCATCCCATTCTGTGACTAAAGCAGCCTCTGTTTAAGACCATATAAGCATTTGCTCTAATCATATTTGAAATTAGGCCTGATAAAGACACTTTTGCTGGCCAAAGCACTACTGTACCCTGGCAGCTCGATTCCTGCCCGGGGCATCCCATTCTGTGACTAAAGCAGCCTCTGTTTAAGACCATATAAGCATTTGCTCTAATCATATTTGAAATTAGGCCTGATAAAGACACTTTTGCTGGCCAAAGCACTACTGTACCCTGGCAGCTCGATTCCTGCCCGGGGCATCCCATTCTGTGACTAAAGCAGCCTCTGTTTAAGACCATATAAGCATTTGCTCTAATCATATTTGAAATTAGGCCTGATAAAGACACTTTTGCTGGCCAAAGCACTACTGTACCCTGGCAGCTCGATTCCTGCCCGGGGCATCCCATTCTGTGACTAAAGCAGCCTCTGTTTAAGACCATATAAGCATTTGCTCTAATCATATTTGAAATTAGGCCTGATAAAGACACTTTTGCTGGCCAAAGCACTACTGTACCCTGGCAGCTCGATTCCTGCCCGGGGCATCCCATTCTGTGACTAAAGCAGCCTCTGTTTAAGACCATATAAGCATTTGCTCTTATCATATTTGAAATTAGCCTGATAAAGACACTTTTGCTGGGCATAGCACTACTTGTCCCTGCCAGGTGTACTTACTGCTGGTTTTTAGGGCATCCCATTCTGTGACTACACCAGCCTCTATTTAAGAACCTAACCATTTGCACCTATTCTAATTGAAATTAGGCATGATAAAGACACTTTTGCTGTGCATAGTCTTACTGCTGCCTGCCAGGTGCTCTCTGGTTTTTGGGACATCCCATTCTGTAACATACCATTAGCCTCTGCATTTACTGTAAGCTGCACAGTTATTTAAAGAAATTTGGCCTGTATGAGCCTGCTAACACACTGCTGCTGTGTGCATATATACTGATCTCAAGTCAGCTTTGGGGCATCCCATTCTGTAACATACCATTAGCCTTTGCATTTACTGTAAGCTGCACATTTATTTAAAGAAATTTGGCCTGTATGAGCCTGCTAACACACTGCTGCTGTGTGCATATATACTGATCTCAAGTCTGCTTGGGGCATCCCATTCTGTAACATACCATTAGCCTCTGCATTAACTGTAAGCTGCACAGTTATTTAAAGAAATTTGGCCTGTATGAGCCTGCTAACACACTGCTGCTGTGTGCATATATACTGATCTCAAGTCTGCTTGGGGCATCCCATTCTGTAACATACCATTAGCCTCTGCATTAACTGTAAGCTGCACAGTTATTTAAAGAAATTTGGCCTGTATGAGCCTGCTAACACACTGCTGCTGTGTGCATATATACTGATCTCAAGTCAGCTCTGGGGCATCCCATTCTGTAACATACCATTAGCCTCTGCATTTACTGTAAGCTGCACATTTATTTAAAGAAATTTGGCCTGTATGAGCCTGCTAACACACTGCTGCTGTGTGCATATATACTGATCTCAAGTCTGCTTGGGGCATCCCATTCTGTAACATACCATTAGCCTCTGCATTAACTGTAAGCTGCACAGTTATTTAAAGAAATTTGGCCTGTATGAGCCTGCTAACACACTGCTGCTGTGTGCATATATACTGATCTCAAGTCAGCTCTGGGGCATCCCATTCTGTAACATACCATTAGCCTCTGCATTTACTGTAAGCTGCACATTTATTTAAAGAAATTTGGCCTGTATGAGCCTGCTAACACACTGCTGCTGTGTGCATATATACTGATCTCAAGTCAGCTTTGGGGCATCCCATTCTGTAACATACCATTAGCCTCTGCATTTACTGTAAGCTGCACATTTATTTAAAGAAATTTGGCCTGTATGAGCCTGCTAACACACTGCTGCTGTGTGCATATATACTGATCTCAAGTCAGCTCTGGGGCATCCCATTCTGTAACATACCATTAGCCTCTGCATTTACTGTAAGCTGCACAGTTATTTAAAGAAATTTGGCCTGTATGAGCCTGCTAACACACTGCTGCTGTGTGCATATATACTGATCTCAAGTCAGCTTTGGGGCATCCCATTCTGTAACATACCATTAGCCTCTGCATTTACTGTAAGCTGCACATTTATTTAAAGAAATTTGGCCTGTATGAGCCTGCTAACACACTGCTGCTGTGTGCATATATACTGATCTCAAGTCTGCTTGGGGCATCCCATTCTGTAACATAACATAACCTACCTACCATACTAAGCAGCTCTCTTATTTAAACTAAGCAGGCCTCTTGGAGGCTGAGTGTCCACTTTTGGGTGTGCATTTATATTCGGTTTCATATACAGTGGGGTATCCCAATTTGTAAGATAACCTACCCCAACCATGTAAACTAAATAGGCCTGTTGCAGCCTGAGTTTCTCTGCTTGCGTATGGCCTGCATTACAATCTGTCTCTTTCAATGACACTGCTGCCTGGGGTATCCCAATTTGTAAGATAACCTACCCCAACCATGTAAACTAAAGGTTACGTCCTTCCAGAAGGAAAACTTATGCCGAACACTATTTTTGTTAGGGGCATTGACCTTTGGATTGATCGGCATGAAATTAATTTTTTTTTTTCAAAGTATGGCGCTGTGAAGAAGGTCAAAATGATGTCTCATACTTGGATTATTGTTACTTTTTGTTCAGCTTGAAATATAACAGGCCACACGGGCATCCCAAGGCACATGCTATTTTAAACCTATCTGTTATACAACATAAGCGTTGATCAGGCTACTTCAGTTTGCACTTGTTTTTGACTGATTTTAATAAACCAGGCCGCAGGGCACCCCAAAGCTGCACCTTGCACCCTATCTGGTATACAACATAAGCGTTGATCAGCATCAGCTTCATTAAGCTACTTCAGTTTGCACTTCCTTTTTGACTGCTTTCATTTAACCAGGCCGCAGGGCACCCCAAAGCTGCACCTTGCACCCTACCTGTTTATACTAAATAAGCATCTACAGCCTCAGCTTTATTAAGTTATTGCATTTTGAATTGGTTTTGGTCTGCTTTAAATACACCAGGCCGCAGGGCATCCCAAACCTGCATGTTGCACCCCATCTGTTATACTAAATAAGCGTTGATCAGCATCAGCTTTATTAAGCTATTGCATTTTGCATTGGTTTTTGTACTGCTGCCAAAACACTAGCCCATATGGGCATCCCAAACCAGCACATGTCACCCTATCTGTTATACTAAATAAGCTTCTACAGGCCCTTTTTTTATTTATTTATTTTTATTTATATAGAGCTGCAATGGCTTATATTGTGAGGTTAATTTGCCATTTTGCAGCATAATATAGAGCAGCCCCTGTGTAAATCTGAGGGGCAATAGCTTATATAGTGAGGTAAATTTGCCATTTTGCTTCGTTATATAGAGCAGCCCAGTTGCCATCTAAATCAACTACTGTCCGGCCAGTACAGCTTTTCCAGGGCAAACTCTGCTAGTTGCGGGCACAAGTCAAGTTTGGCTTCCCAGCAAATCCAGTGGATCTTGAAGGTGTGTTGGCATGGTCATGTCAAGGTATGACATGACCTGCTGTTTGAGGTCCAGCTCCAGGTCTTCCTGCTTCTCATGAGTAGACTCACTATGCGGGTGTAGAAAGCTACTCACTAGCGACTGAAGACTGAGGTTGCTGCTGATGGAGCTGCTGCTGCTCCTTCCACCCCCCCAGCAGCCATGGCAGTGGAAGGTGATCGCAAAGTTCCCCTAGAGTCAGACCTGCGGGAGTATGGGCCATGGCGCAAATAGACATCGCCCAACTGACTACGTGGGATGTCTCTGTAGTAGGTCAGTTTTTCCTCCCTCTCAGTGGGCGTAAAAAATGCCCCCATTTTGTGCCGGAAGCGAGGGTCCAATAAGTTGGAGAGCCAGAAGTCTTCCCGCTGACAAATGGAGACAATTCTGCGCTCACTAGTACGCATGCATGTGAGCATGCATCGTGCCATTTGTGCAAGTGACTCGGAGGGACTACCTGTCTCCATCTCCACTGTAAACTGCCATGGTGTGTCTGGGTCCTCTGTCTCGCCTTACTCACAACCCTCTAGCTCCTGTGGCTGCACCTCCTCTCCTGTCAGATGACTAGATAAAATGGTCATTTTGTGAAACCTAAACTGTGGTTTGCTGTGCCCCACCCCCTCCTCCTCCTCCACTTCAGCCCCCACAGGCTTCATGTGGCTGTGAAATGTATGTGCCATGTCTCCAGTGCCCTGACCAGCCATGCTTTCCAACATGTGTTGTAGTACATGAAGCAGTGGAATCTCATCGTTCATCTCATAGTCCTGGCAACTGACTAATAATGTAGCTTCCTCAAAGGGCCTAAACAAACGGTCGGTGTCACGTATGAGCTGCCAATGGTTTACATTGAATTTACACAGGGGTGTCCCCCTATCCGTTTGGATCATCCAGAAATCCGTGATGGCTTTTCTCTGTTCCTATAGTGCAGTGGTCCTCAACCCTGTCCTCAAGGCCCACCAACATGTCATGTTTTTTGGATCTCCAAATAGCCAGCTCTATTGCTCTGCAGCTGCACTAATTACTCCACCTGAGCATCTTTGTGGAGATCTGCAAAGCCTGGCCTGTTGGTGGGCCTTGAGGACAGGGTTGGGGACCACTGCTATAGTGGATCCTGCATATGGAGGGTGGAATTCCAACGGGTGGAAACATCGCAAATCAGACTATGGTGGGGTACACCTTTGTGACGCTGAGGCTCAATAAGGTTGTGCTTGGTGGTGTAGGAGTGCCAGAAGTGCATGCTATCTTTCTTTCCTGTTGTTCGGATGTCTTTCAGATGGGGGCAAGACTTCAAAACTAGACTGAACACGTGTGCCATGTCAGGACGCATGACTCTGGCTTCCTTGTCGCAGCGCAAACAAGATGTTCTTCCAAGTGTCAGTCACCATGGGTCCAAATTTGCAGTTTTCGTGGATTAAGCAATGCTTTCATGGATTGAGTTCTCATTTTTAGCAGTTCCTCCCATGTGTGACTCTGATGGTCAAGGAAAACCATGTGAAGAACAGCGTGAAACCACAATCACCAAGGGGGCCTAAAAGGATATATATTGTCCACCATGAGTCTATAGTTACAGCTCCAGGCGTAGACAACACTGTGCACTTTGGTACACACTGACAGGCTAAAGGACTGGCCCACCTTCTGTTCAACAACCATGCCATGTGACTCTCCACCTCGGCTCGGCACAAGCCATCAGTTCTCTGAAAGGTCCACCACTGGGTAATGCAGCAGGCTGGACTTATGGTGACGCTGTCTGAGAGGAGAAATCCCTCAGACATCAAGATTAAAAATTCCAAGAATTTTTGAGGGCTAATTATTTAGAGGCAAATGATAGCTAGTTGTTTCTGATTTAATTGCAAGGTGGAAACACACCCTCAAACAAAACTTCACTTTCGCAATACTATTGCATTTGTCTATTCATAATTTTATGTATATACACTAACTAACCTACTTTTTCTCCACAGGATGCTGCATGGAACACTGCCACATCGCTGAGTAGCTGATTTTTCCTACCAACAGTCCGCAATAATTCGCTGCTGCTGCCGCCGCCACCGCCGCAGACTCCAGGGACCCTCTTCCACTACCTCGGCTTGCAACACCTCCTCCCACGACACTCTCCTCATCACTAGTTGCCGGATAGTGGAAGAAGAGGCGAGTGTCTCCTCCACTTCTTGGCTGGGCAGTAGCTGCTGAATTTTATGATTATCAGATCTTGGATATCAGATCAATGGATAGTGGAGCTGAACCCAAAGCATAACAGGCAGACAGTTGACTGGGGGTGTCAGATGCCACTTGTGATGCAGTGGACTGCTTTTGTAGCACTTCCAGACAAAGTTGCTTCATTGGCTGACACAATGACTGGTAAAGCTGTGGAACATATGGTTGAAAAGCAAGAATAACCATTTGTTTTTATATGAAAAAGACCCTGGTTTATACAGACTTTTTTTTTCCAGAGACTGCCCTGCGTGGAAATGAATGGCGCATGGATCAGCCAAGCTTTCCTCCCAACAATGCCTGATGTATTCCAGTAGATTGATGACGGGGCCAGACCAAGAAAGATGGATCGTGCAAAACAGATTTAAGGCGCTGCTCTCAAGTTACAGACATTCCTCCGCATCGGACCACAAGTAAGTATTGATAAAAAATCCTTTACGTTACTCTTACTTTTTATTAATATTCTTCGGATAAGACGGATCAGACATGATTCCAGATTAAAAATTCCAAGAATTTTTGAGGGCTAATTAGTCAGAGGCAATGACACCTTCTTGTTTCTGATTTAATTAAAAGGTGGAAACACACCCTCAAACAAAACTTCACTTTGGCAAACTTTTGCATTTGTTTATTCATAATTTTATGTAGATATTACTAACTAAGCTACTTTTTCTCCACATGACTCTCCACAGGGTGTGATTCATCCAATTTTTGGGCTCCTGAGGCCAACCCCAGGGTCTGTTTAAAGTAATGTTTGGGCTCCTGCTGCTGCTGCTGCCAACTTCTGCCAACTCCAGGGTGTGATTCATCCAATTTTTGGGCTCCTGAAGCCAACTCCAGGGTATATTTGGGCTCCTGCTGCTGCTACTGTCAACTCCTGCCAACTCCAGGGTGTGATTCATCCAATTTTTGGGCTCCTGAGGCCAACTCCAGTGTATATTTGGGCTCCTGCTGCTGCTACTGTCAACTCCTGCCAACTCCAGGGTGTGATTCATCCAATTTTTGGGCTCCTGAAGCCAACTCCAGTGTATATTTGGGCTCCTGCTGCTGCTACTGTCAACTCCTGCCAACTCCAGGGTGTGATTCATCCAATTTTTGGGCTCCTGAGGCCAACTCCAGTGTATATTTGGGCTCCTGCTGCTGCTACTGTCAACTCCTGCCAACTCCAGGGTGTGATTCATCCAATTTTTGGGCTCCTGAAGCCAACTCCAGTGTATATTTGGGCTCCTGCTGCTGCTGCTGCCAACTTCTGCCAACTCCAGGGTGTGATTCATCCAATTTTTGGGCTCCTGAAGCCAACTCCAGTGTATATTTGGGCTCCTGCTGCTGCTGGTGTCAACTCCTGCCAACTCCAGGGTGTGATTCATCCAATTTTTGGGCTCCTGAAGCCAACTCCAGTGTATATTTGGGCTCCTGCTGCTGCTACTGTCAACTCCTGCCAACTCCAGGGTGTGATTCATCCAATTTTTGGGCTCCTGAGGCCAACTCCAGTGTATATTTGGGCTCCTGCTGCTGCTACTGTCAACTCCTGCCAACTCCAGGGTGTGATTCATCCAATTTTTGGGCTCCTGAAGCCAACTCCAGTGTATATTTGGGCTCCTGCTGCTGCTGCTGCCAACTCCAGGGTGTGATTCATCCAATTTTTGGGCTCCTGAAGCCAACTCCAGTGTATATTTGGGCTCCTGCTGCTGCTACTGTCAACTCCTGCCAACTCCAGGGTGTGATTCATCCAATTTTTGGGCTCCTGAGGCCAACTCCAGTGTATATTTGGGCTCCTGCTGCTGCTACTGTCAACTCCTGCCAACTCCAGGGTGTGATTCATCCAATTTTTGGGCTCCTGAGGCCAACTCCAGTGTATATTTGGGCTCCTGCTGCTGCTACTGTCAACTCCTGCCAACTCCAGGGTGTGATTCATCCAATTTTTGGGCTCCTGAGGCCAACTCCAGTGTATATTTGGGCTCCTGCTGCTGCTGCTGCCAACTCCAGGGTGTGATTCATCCAATTTTTGGGCTCCTGAAGCCAACTCCAGTGTATATTTGGGCTCCTGCTGCTGCTGCTGCCAACTCCAGGGTGTGATTCATCCAATTTTTGGGCTCCTGAAGCCAACTCCAGTGTATATTTGGGCTCCTGCTGCTGCTACTGTCAACTCCTGCCAACTCCAGGGTGTGATTCATCCAATTTTTGGGCTCCTGAGGCCAACTCCAGTGTATATTTGGGCTCCTGCTGCTGCTACTGTCAATTCCTGCCAACTCCAGGGTGTGATTCATCCAATTTTTGGGCTCCTGAGGCCAACTCCAGTGTATATTTGGGCTCCTGCTGCTGCTACTGTCAACTCCTGCCAACTCCAGGGTGTGATTCATCCAATTTTTGGGCTCCTGAGGCCAACTCCAGTGTATATTTGGGCTCCTGCTGCTGCTGCTGCCAACTCCAGGGTGTGATTCATCCAATTTTTGGGCTCCTGAAGCCAACTCCAGTGTATATTTGGGCTCCTGCTGCTGCTGCTGCCAACTCCAGGGTGTGATTCATCCAATTTTTGGGCTCCTGAAGCCAACTCCAGTGTATATTTGGGCTCCTGCTGCTGCTACTGTCAACTCCTGCCAACTCCAGGGTGTGATTCATCCAATTTTTGGGCTCCTGAGGCCAACTCCAGTGTATATTTGGGCTCCTGCTGCTGCTACTGTCAACTCCTGCCAACTCCAGGGTGTGATTCATACAATTTTTGGGCTCCTGAGGCCAACTCCAGTGTATATTTGGGCTCCTGCTGCTGCTACTGTCAACTCCTGCCAACTCCAGGGTGTGATTCATCCAATTTTTGGGCTCCTGAGGCCAACTCCAGTGTATATTTGGGCTCCTGCTGCTGCTGCTGTCAACTCCTGCCAACTCCAGGGTGTGATTCATCCAATTTTTGGGCTCCTGAGGCCAACTCCAGTGTATATTTGGGCTCCTGCTGCTGCTACTGTCAACTCCTGCCAACTCCAGGGTGTGATTCATCCAATTTTTGGGCTCCTGAAGCCAACTCCAGTGTATATTTGGGCTCCTGCTGCTGCTGCTGTCAACTCCTGCCAACTCCAGGGTGTGATTCATCCAATTTTTGGGCTCCTGAAGCCAACTCCAGTGTATATTTGGGCTCCTGCTGCTGCTGCTGCCAACTCCTGCCAACTCCAGGGTGTGATTCATCCAATTTTTGGGCTCCTGAAGCCAACTCCAGTGTATATTTGGGCTCCTGCTGCTGCTGCTGCCAACTTCTGCCAACTCCAGGGTGTGATTCATCCAATTTTTGGGCTCCTGAGGCCAACTCCAGTGTATATTTGGGCTCCTTCTGCCCCTCATAGTGATGCCACTTCAACTCTCTGCAATTGTGCCGCTCTGCGATTCTATTAGCGATGCCTCTGATCTGCATGTGATATTTCTTCAAAGTATTATTTAACTAACCCAGCACGCATCCTGTGCGTGTTACAGCAAGGCTGAATGGTTTACAACCCTATTGAGGCTCTAGGAGGCTCAGAAATAGCCGTTTTTAATAGCGATTCGTCGCGAATTTATTCGGGTCGAAACGATTTTTGTCGGAAAATTCGGCGAATCAGTCGAATCGAATTTTTCAAAAGTTCGCTCATCTCTACTTACAAGAATAAAAAAAAAAAAAGGTAGAAACAAGAGTAAACCTATGTGGCTAAACAAAATATTAAGAAGGCGATAAACCACAAAATGGACATTTAAACGAAGAAGGCATTGTGGAAGCGATTGCCAAAGAAAGTAAAACTAACCCCAACATGTTCTAAAGCTATGTAAACAGTAAAAGATACAAACCTGAAAGTATGTCCCCCGAAAAGCTATAGAGGGGAATGCAGAAAAAGCCAATTTACTAAACCTCTTCCTTGCTTCAATATTCACAGAGGAACGTGATATGCCAGGTAAAATGCGGCGCTATAACCCAAACTCTCCTTTAAATGCCACTTGTCTAACCAAAGAAGAAGTGCAGCGCCATCTTAATCAGATTAAAATAGACAAATTCACAGGACCAGATGACATTCATTCCTATGTTTCAAGGGGATTATTTAGAGTAACAGACAAGCCACTGTTTTTGATATTTCAAAATTCCATAATGTTGGGGACTGTTCCACAGGATTGGCGTATAGCAAATGTGGTGCCAATCTTCAAAAAGGGATCTAAAGGGGAACCTGGGAACTACAGACCAGTAAGTGGGCAAGCTTTTCTAAGGTTTTCTAAAAGATGCTATTATGAAGCATCTCTGTGAAGGTGACCTTATTACTCTACCAGCATGGATTTATGAGAAATTGCTCCTGCCAGACAAACCTCATCAGATTTTATGAGGAAGTAAGCTCAAGACTGGATCAGGGGGAGTCGATAAATATCATATATCTTGATGTTTCTTAAGCATTTGTTATTGTGCCACATACAAAAGATGAGAATGCTTGGACTGGGGGGATATGTGCGTACATGGACGAGTAATTGGCCTAATGATAGGAAACAGAGGGTGGCTAAAAATGGTACATACTCAGATCAGTCACTGTTACTAGTGGAGTAGCACAGGGTTCAGGGTTTTTTTTAATATTTATTTATGATATATGTAATAGGTTAAACTGTGAATTCTCAATCTTTGCGAATGGCACTAAGCTGTGTAAAATAATTTACAAAAAAAATAAATTGGAGGTTTGGTCAGAAAAATAAGATTTAATACAGATAAATGTAAGGTTATGCACATGGACAGGAGTAATTGATGCCATGGTTACACACTAAAAAGGAAAACGCTGGGTAAAACAACAATGGAAAAATAAATAATAAATTAAACTGTAGTGAGCAATGTCAGGCAGCAGCTGCCAAAGCAAACAGGATCATCAAGGAATAGGTGCCCATGACCAGAGCATCATTTTACCCCTGTGGAATATTGGGGTAGATTTAGAGCCCGGTGAGAATTCTCACTCTTTTTTTTAGGAAAGAAAACTGTCATTGATTGAAAATGTACAGCCGGTACATTATGAAAGTCAATGGCAGTGTTCTCTCCTAAAAAAAAGTGTGGGAATTCTCACCTGGCTCTGAATTAGCCCCTTTCTGTACTAGTCTGGGCCCCAGTTCATCAGAGGGCTTTCAAAGGCAGGCAACTAAATTAATAAATGGAGTGCGAGGACTAGAGTACCCTGAAAGACTGTCAAAGTTAGGTTTATTTATTTTGGAAAAAGAGACGCCTGAGGGGTGACCTAATAACTATGTATAAATATATCCAGGGTCAATACAAAGCTCTGTCCCATGATCTATATAAAGCCAGGACTATAAGTCAAACTCGCCTGGATGGCTTACTTGCATGTAACATTACCAGCTATGGCTACTAGACCACTAATAAACGGGCTGAATTGGGTGGACTAAAGTCTTTTCTCAGCTTTACATGCTATGTTACTATATGTGGTTACAAAAGCTGACCTATTTGTTGTTTGGGGACCACTGAATCAAACCATTACTGCCCCCGGCATGACTGCTGTGTAAAGAGCCAAGCTTAAAGAAGCCTTACATTATTACACTAGAATCACCCTGATGTGTTACATTGTATATCAGCCTAGAGCCTGCTATTAGTTTGACTCACATCTGACTGCGATGAGTCAGTCATCACTTCATTGTGCTGGTGCGATTGATTGATTAATCAATAACATACATTACAATAACCACTGATGAACCATTCAGATACCATGTATGTATTTATGAAAGTGTAGACTGCCAGCTCAATCCCACTGCAGCTTCCACAGATGCACTGAGGCTCAGGACTCACCAGCAAGGTCCATATACATGAGGAAGGGCACAGGATGTTGCCTGAAACGCGTAATATGTGAACTATTCTTGGAATGGAAACCATGTAACTTTTAACTTGACCAATAAACTGAGAAATTTTAAGGAACACTTGAGTGCTGGACAATGGAAATATTTCATGTATGTATTTACATGCTCACTCAGATTAGAACTATTTTTTTTTTTTTTTGGGGGGGGGGGGGGGAGTTTTATGCATATATGGCCAATGCATGCTTGTGCACACATAGAGCTAAGATGCCAGTGCATTGTCCCCCCCCCCCACCCCGGCTCTCTTTGTATAGGACCAAGCAACCCAGGAGAAAATGGACTTTGCCAGGCCCCACTTATCAGGGCCCCACAGTGCACCAACGCTGTCTAGAACTCCAATCAGATGACGGGCTCATGCATACAGACATTAAACCTAACTGAATAACCTGGATAACCTGTGCTCTCCTGCCATAGAACAATGACATATCCAGCATTACCTACAGTACTGTTTCCATCCTAGAAAAATGGACAGTACAGTATTTGCTATCACATAGTGCACTGTCCCTTTTGGAGATGGAGGGCCTAAAGTGTTCCTCCGTTAAGGAACCCTTCCGGAGGATTTCCTGGTAACCCAGTGGGCCAGTCTGAGCCCGGTCTCTGACTTACTGGTCTACGCACAAGCCAAGGCCGCAGTGCCTGCCTTCTATTGCAGGCAATTTATTGCTGGGGGTCCACTCTGACTTTTGCTATGGGGCCCTGTGAAATGTATGTATGCCCCTGGCAAAAACAGTGAGCTAACCAGGAACAGACACCAAAGTAGACCTAAATCCTTGGAGGACAGTACCATGCTAAAGGACCTGTAAACCTGTTGTGTCAGGTGATTAGCAAGCCAGGAAGTTTTGATCTCTACATCAGAACACCACTTTGATGTACATTGCTAAGGTAACACATTGTTGCTAGGGGGGATTTTGTTTTATAACAAGAAGTTGCAAAAAAAAAATAGAAAAGAAAAAAATTAACAGATATCCTCAGCACCTTGAACATATTATATTGGCACACAATAATGAAAACTTAAAAGTTCCATAAAAAGTGGAATTACCCTTTAACAACACTTTAGTCATGTCCCGGACATAACGTACCTGCAACCCTCCAGTCACAAGAGGTGTTCCTTAACCACTATGCCTAAATAGTCAAATCGCCCCATGTATGGCCAGCATTAAAGCGGAACCCCACCCTTTACCAGCCAATGGGTGTGGGTCCGCCCCTGGCCGCATTGAGACAGATTTGGGGGGGGTATCCAGATTGCTGGAGCCCACCGCAATGCCTGCAATCCTTACCTTATCCTTGGCTGGAAATGCAGCCCTGCATTCTGCTGCCGGCAGTCAAGTGGGTCAGGGTCGTGTTCTCAATCTCGGGTGATGAAAGGGCTGGCCCATGTGACCACTGACGGCCAATTGCGGGGCTGCATTTCTGCCCGAAGATCGAGGATAAGGTAAGGATTGAGTGCGATGCACGAGGAGAGTTCCAGCATGCTCCCCTGAACCTATGTTACTGTGGCCTGGGATCGACCCACATCTATTAGCTAGGAAATGGGTGTGGGTCTGCTTTAATGAACCTTTATACTTTATTTTTTTTTAGGAATATCTGTGCTCCCTTTTAAAAAAAAACTCTCTATAACCAGACCGTAGAGTTTCTCTCTCCTTAGTGCAGCGTTTGTGGAGTAAGCACTTTTGAGGCAGACAGGTTCCATACCATCATAAACGAAACGGAGGAAATTCCATCCCGCTTCCCCGGTGAGCAGTAAATGGGAAGAGATAGATCAATGCCTGGAATGGCTCCCTGTCTCTCCACAGTCACATATTGGAAAGCTAAACAGACAGGAGCCATTAGCTGGGAGAACTGGGCTATCATTCCGCAGGCATTTGCAGTCACACAAAAGTGAGCCGAACAGTTTTCTATGGCGATCAAAAGCTAATTTACACAATCACACTCCTTCTAATAAAGGTCTGATATCAGTTACAGAAGAAGATATTTTCAGTACTGGGAGTTACTTAGTTTTAATTTCCACTGATTGCACTTGCCACTTTCCTCTACTACTTGTTAACATTCAAATTATATCACAAAAGGTTTAATGACTTATTTAATGAAGAAGAGTAAAATAAAACAAAATAACAAGAAATCAAAGGCAGAATCAATGGTAACAGACAGGGCAGTTTCTAGGCAGCGTGGGAAGGAAACAATTCTGCCCCATCCTGTGTTGCTGCTGCTGTCCCATACACGTATGTGCCAATATGGCGGGGTGCGGTCTTATGGCCTCCACCACTAATAGTAGTCCTAACTCATCTCTAGAATACAGGATGGCTGGGATAAAGGCAACCCCAATGGTCTTTGCACCCAGGGCGATCACCCTGCTCGACCTCCTCTACAAACAGCCCTGGTAACAGACCCTCCTCCGTGCTCTGGATCAAGCTATATTATCAGATAGATATAGTTTGTATCTTAGGATGATGTCATAAGCTAATCTCCATGGTCCAGGGGGTCAGTATGTATAGTGAATGAACCGAAATTCCGCTCCTGATAGCCCCCCCTTATTCCATATACAGCACACCTCTTCATTATCCTCCATCCAATTAGGACATGGATCCTTGTCATCTGAATGGATACAGCAATGTCCATTCATCCCTACTAGAGGGCTGTCTTGTATAACAATTCAGATTGACCAGGAGTCATTGCGAGTTCATTTTGGGAGGGACATTGTTGATGTGTAAAGTGGCAACAGACCTCGCAGTGCTATATATTACACAGCGACTAAAAAAAAAACAAACAAGATGGAGTCATTCTGAAAAGCCTGCCAGCTACCAAATGAGTGTTACATTGTTAAAGCTAAGCTAATCATAAATTGTAATCATCTGTGCTACTTTGTAAAACAGTTATGTAAATGTAAATAGCTTACAGCTGACCTACAGCTTTCTCTGATGTGTGCATTGCAGTGTTGTGATGAACACTAAATATTGATAGATTCAGATGTTTGATGATGATTTCTAGGCTACCAATACACTAAAAACTGCAAAAATGTAACAAAAACAACTTTTTTCATACTTTATTTCATTGACATTGTACTCTTTAAATATAACAGTTTATAATCATATACACATGTTAAAGAGAATAGTTTTTTCCAAATATAATATGATTTAGAAATTTTCCTATTCCCTATAAAGAATAAGGTTGATTTTTCTCCCACCTGGCTTGATATAATCGCTTCGCATTTCGCTGAAAAAAAACTGCTTTCTCCCGAAAAAATCAAGGAGATTTAAATGGAAAAATGCCATATTTTTAGCTGCAGGTGAATGCCGGACACGGCACGCAATTACACATTTATGAAGGCGATTCTGGTGAGCGACTGGAACAACGCCATGTAGCGTCCGATTCATCATTATCCCAGGCTCAGCGTACAGCGCCGGAGTTCGGCCTTGCAGAGAGTCACGTCTTACCTCTCGCTACTTGGCGCTCTCCCATACATTTCTATGGACGATCCTTAAATCCCTTTCCTGATCCCAATTTTTTTTTTTTTATTTAATAAAATCTCAAATCTTTCAGACATGTATCCTGGCCTAGAAAATTACATTTTTGAAAACTTTTTTGATTAATAATATTTCTATGCAGAAATGTCTGGTATTAAAGTGTTCATGTTACAATGTAATAAGAATGTAATTGCATATGTTTTTCGCTTTGTTACTAGTGGATACATGTTCAAAAACAGACTATAAACACACAGCTTCTGGTGCTGTGGGCTACATCGACCCGATTTTGAGCGCCAGAACTGTTTGAGGTTGTTTTTTTTGGTGAATGTGGTGTGAGTCAGTCGCGCTGAGCTACAATTCGCTCCCATACAGCGTAGTACTGCGAATCACACTTCATATTCATCAATGCCGGCCAGCGACTGAGGCGCTCTGAAACAATGACCCACGGCCAAGCACAGCGACTACTTGTGTTCACTCTGAAATCCTCAATACAGACGCTCATCTGTCGCTACCTGGCGTTAGTAATGAATCAGCCTGCCCATTCAAGTTTAAAATATCAAGATGTCACAGCATCTGTATTAGCCAAATGATAAAGGGTAGAAAGCACTCCCTAAAGAGAAACAACACCCAAGATTTTCACTCTCCCGGGTGTTCTTTTCGGGCAGGGCATCATGATTTGGGATGCCCCGCTTGTATATCCCCACAGTTCGCCCTGGAAACTCAACTTTCTGTGGTTCCCACAGCACAGACATGGGCTGTTCATCCAATCAGCATGCTCTGTTTTGCTTCCTCTATTTGGCTCTGCTAGCTGCACATCGGCTAGTTAGCTGAATGGAGCCGAGCGCGCTGCTGTCTACCTTTACAGTTACTTCTAGCTGTGGGCATGTCCACACCGGCCACTCAGAAGAGCCTGGGGGTGATCAGGGGAGGGGGTTCACACAGCGGGGTGGGACTCGGACAGCTTTGGAGTCTTTTAGTCTCTGGGGCATCTAATGTTTCTTTTTAACATGCCGTTTATACGCTTTGTGGGCTGAAGTGGTACGACGGATGGTGCCATCATAAACAATATTGAAAGCAGCATCCACCAGCACTTGACTTCATGGGTGATGTGGTTTATTTTATAAAAAATACAACATTTTCAAACCAATTTTGTAAGTGTATTTTTTACGCAATATACCACATCACCTTTGAAGTTGAATGCCGTTTGGCCCAGTTTTGTCTCTTGTATTGCTGTATGCAATGTGCCAATGTTGGGTTGTTGCACAGGTCAGGGGATGGCCATATTTGCTTTCCATGGCTGTATATTGCTGCCACATCCCCACTTTGTTGTTGTTCCCAACCCAGATAAGGCTTACAGGCCTGGGAAAAAAAAAAGGGGGAGATGAAGCAGCCGTATGTAACAGTGGAGGGGTACATATGGCCATCCCCAGAGCTTTGTAACAACCCAGGATTGTCCCACACTGTGGGACACAGCATGATCACCCCACAACCCTAGAAAGCTCTCATGCTTCCTAGAAGATGGGACGTCTCTATATTTCAAACTTGAATCAAGTCAATGCGGCAAGAAAAACTGAATAGCCTTCATTTTCCCTTGAGAACGCTGTTCTTTAGCTGAAATGCATTGGGATCATATTGAGCCAAGTGGGAGAAAAATCACAGTTATTCTCTATGGGGAATTAGCAAAACTGGGATGCCCAGCTCTGTGAAACCCCGAGTTGTCCACAAATCTTACCTTTTCCTCTAGCCTACTGACCGGCGCCGGCATCACTTGTCTCCCTTTATCGGTTTTGTGTGGCCCCATCTGCAGCTACTGAATGGCTGTATGTCACCACGCACCAACGAAGCAAATGATGCGCGCACCTCTCGCAGCTACAACTAGGATGCCATTCAGCTGCTCTAGCTGCATTGTGGACACATTTAGCAAATGGTGGGTATTGACAAAGTGGGGCACCCCAAACCCGAGTGCCCCAGGGGGGAAGGACCAAAACCCGAGATAGTGAAAATCCCGGGTTTGGTCCACTTTAAAGAACTTCAGCAATTTTCAACTATACAAGACAGCAATCATACCGGATCATCAAATCCAATTCCCACATGGACTTCCCTGGTTGTTTGTTTCTTTCACATTCTCCACAGGTTGTGCCCCCCCCCCATCATCAATCACACAGATGTCTCATTCACTGCAATGGTGGGGGTATGCCAGGTCTTAACATGCCCCCTAAATTGCAGTAAATGTAGGGGGTGCCAGCATAACTGACTGATGGTGGGGGCCCCAGCAAGAATGCGGAAGAGCCGAAAGATCAGTCAGGTCCACATGGGACTTGGATGAGCAAAATTATTCTGTGTCTATAACCATTGCATTTTGTTTTGAGATATATTATTATTAACCGGTCCTTTTAAAGCGACTAGAATGCTGGTCATCTGTGAAAATTAGTTTGGCACCCCTGCTTTAAGAGGAGATTAGAAGCCGACCCCAGGGGTAGGAGCAGGCTTATTAAAAAAAAAAGGGGCTCTCCCTGGGCTAGGCGAAGGGCAGGCAAGGGGGGGGGGGATGCCGGTAGAAGGCCCTGTTGATGAATTCAGGTCCACATTAAGGTAGAAAAATAGCTGTAGCTAACAGTCCTAACAACAGTCTTTTATACCAACAGACAGTGCCCCTGGCACTTAGGGCTCTAACAATTCCTACAATTAGTCCCTACCTTGTATACCCTCCAGGGTAACACTGTCAAAGCAGGGTTTTTCACCCCAAAAGGGCCTAATGGGGGGACACCAAGTGTTAATAGGCCCTTACTGTCATTTAACTCTCTAACCGCCTGCACTGTGGTTAATCCTCACTAAAAACTTTCACTAATTTATTTAACCATTCACCGCCCTGTTACAGATGTTGATTGCATTAGCGTGCCTGGGGCTGTAAGATGTTATTGCATTAGCAAAATACCTCATAGCTTAAAGTCATATTTTAAGCAAAGACAATTGTTACACCATTGTGCTTGACTATGTCTGGCACCGTTTTCCATTTTTAATTTGAAGAAGAAATGGCTGAGATATCGGGGTTTACATTTTTCCCCTCTTTCTCTTTTAAAGCAAATGGGTGTGGCCTTAGGCTATATGTGGGTGGGTGTGGCCCAAAGTGCATTCACGCACTGCCAAGGGCACATGTACACATACTACAAAATGCATACTTCCACATTCCCAAAGCAAATGTGTGTACTCCCAAAGCACATGTACACACTCACAAAGCGCATGCATGCACTCCCAAAGCATATGCACGCACTCTCAAACGTGCATGCACGACCCCCAAACACGCATTCACACACTCCCAAATGCACATACTCCCATACTGCGCATGTGCACACTCTCAAATTCACTGGGTAAGTGGGTTGGTGGGTGAGTGGGTGGTAAGTAGTGCTGCTCCTGTTGTGTCAGTGAAAGGTCATTCATCCAGGTCATGGTGTCTCTGCAGGAAATAATTCATAACAATCTGATTTGCTGTCAGCCCATCTAAGAGCGCAGAAAGGAAATCATAGGATACATCAGCAAAAATATTAAACTGCTATCAGAAAATAACGAGGATCGCATTACAGACAGAGGAACTGCGCGGTCGTAGAAAAGAACTACTGTAAGGGACGACATTTCCCATCAGGCTCTTGTGATGGCGCATGGTCAGAGCCAATCAAAAGTGAAGAGAGCGCACATGCACCTTAGCATGTCACTAGACGAAACGCACGTTGGACAATGGTCAGACCCCGAGAATACCTGTCTTTGTTGTGAGCCTGCAACCCCCAATCTCCACAGCCAGCTTCACCTATAGACAAGCCCATGTTTCCCGTGACGCTATATACACCACTCCGGACATGGTTGCCCCCAGGACTTGATGGCTCAAAGATTGTAGGCCCACGGGGAGTGAAGAGAGATAAACCGAAGATCAGACTGGACGATCAGACTGGACGAGGTAGGTAAGTACTGGTAACAGTTCAGGTGCTTCGGAAACAGATAAGTACTGGAAACAGTTCGGGTCCATTGGAGAAATCAAGCGAAGTCGGACGTCATGTCAAGGGTCACACCAGGAGATTCAAGCAAATGGTCATTAACGATATGTACAGGAAATCACAGGAGAAATCACAAAGCGAGCTAAACACTATCACGGGCACTGACACTCTGAAGTGGTAATCCCTTTATAAGACTGAACCCGACCGGATTGGACAGGGAGGTAGTGACTGTGATTGGTGCATTTTGGGTCTGTGGGTTGATTGGTGCACTAAGAGACCTCTGGGCTGATTGCCCCATCTGAACTTTAAAGGAGTACCACCCAGAACTGGACCTCCTAGGATTGGCTCGCTTAACCCTTTAAATGCCAAGCACGTTGCTTCTACGTGGTTGCTTCTCCGACCGTTAAGTGCCAAGCGCATAGAATCTACATGCTTGCCATTTCCCCCTGCTACTGTAAAAACTCACCTCTGTTATGAATAGAAAGCTGGGGGTCTCCCCTTCCTCCGGGGGGCATCTGATCCCTCCCCCGGGGTCTTCTGGCTTCAGACGGGGGCCCGAAATTGTCCTCCCCACCTCTTCTGATGGTGCAGGCCGCCGCCCATAGCCACGCCTTTCTGTGGGGCTATGTCTGTCACCCGGTTCCGGCTCTGACAGATGCCGGTAGTAGCGGGCAGAGCGTGTGGGAGGCGAGAAGCCTACGATCTTCTGCCCCTCACCCGCCCTGCTCCGATCACTACCGGCAGCTGTCATCAGCGCGGGACAGCAGCGAGGGACACAGGATCGGAGGTAGTAGAGGAAAAAAAAAATGAATGAATGTCATTTTTTTTCTCTGTGTGTCAGTGTCTTTATTTTTACATTAAACCCCTTGTGAACTGGTAAGGGGTCCATGAGACCACTACACCAGTTTGCAACGCCGGGGGCTGGCAAGTCACCTGCGGCTAGCGGGTGACTTGCCATGAACCCCCAGCACCCCCATTACCTGCCTCCCCAAAGCCCGAGGTGGGCACAGAAGAGCCTGTGGCCATACACTATGCCGACTTGTAGCCTGCAGGGCCAGGGGCCACCAAAGCTGGCCCCATGCGTCCTGTTCCTACAAGCCCTGCATAGCTTAAAATGCTTTTTTTTTTTTATATTAACCCCTTATGTTCTGTCACCCAGCAGCTATAAAAGGCATCCAGCAGGGAGCAGAAGCCAGTGATTGGCAAGGAACACAGTGCAAGATGGATGGGAGGTAAGTATTAAAAAAAAACTAATAAAATATTTTTTTCTGTGTGCGTTTTTTTTATTTTACATTTAACCCATTGTGAACTGGTAAGGGGACCATGAGACCACTATACCAGTTCACAAGGCTCTGGGCAATTCATGTTAAAGCCCAGACCCAGCACTTTGAGCAGACAGGCTTGACGCAGGGGGAAACTTTAAAGCGCGGGGAAGCCACGAAGGAATAAAGATCACAGAACAACACTTCTGCCGTAGCAGCCTGGACTTACCTGCCACCGCGATTACTCCGCATAGAGGAGAAACTAAAACTAACAGGAACGGTCCTTAAGGAACAGGAGTCTTCCTAAAAGACCTGATAGAACAGTGTCCCTTTTCCTAAAGTGGAACATAACTAAACCAGATATATGGGAATAAACTACCATCGTTATTGCTCTTAAACCATATAGAACAGATATTAATGGGACAAATTTCAACAACAGGACAATGTACACCACCGGCTCACTTTGGGGAACATTGAATCTGTACACTAACTACTAATTGACATATGTGAAATCTTCAGCACCAGGGCATTGAGAAAGCCAAGATTGGCAAAACATGATACATGTCTGCCCATCAAAAAGAGCCGATGTAATGTAACATAACATATGTAACAAGCGATGATGGATTTTATATTTTATACTATGTAAAGATATGAATGTGAAAAAGCTATTATATCAATTGTTTTTATTGATAAACGAATAAACGGATTTAGAAATTGTAACTATTAGTAGGTGTGGTTACAGCGCTGAGCCAAAAAGCCCCCCAGGGTAACCTAGCCCGGGGCACGATTGTACTGTAAAGCCCAGACCCTGCTGAAAAAAATAATATATAATTTTCCTGGGAAATCCCTTCAAAAATCACATTTGAGCATGCGTAGGGCAGGTGACAAAAACTCCAGGTAGGCTGGCACTTAAAGGGTTAAACAGTCTCCAGCGGCCACACTGTGTGCAGCGCCGCCAGAGGACATAAACCGACTGTGCTTGCGTGCAAGCACGAGCCGAATGACAGTGGACGAGGGAGGATGGCGCGCTCAGTGCGGCCTGAGGCAGAAGCGGCTGCTGGAGAAGCCCCGGCCAGCCACCTGAGGACACCACGGGCACGGACTGAAGGTAAGTTATTCATGACAACAATATAGCCACACACAGAGCGGCCTCTCATTTAATCATTTAAACTTTTAAAATAAGAACTTTTAGAATCCTTTTTTTTAATATGTGGAAGCCTAATCGAGAATCTGTCCTTCACCAATAAAGTGAGGAGTAAAAAATATCTGTTAAGCTATGCCTCCTTGCTGACCGGACCAGCGGCTATATACCTGGCGGGAAGAACGACACAGAAAAGTAGCAATGGGAGAATGGAAGGAACTACAAGGCACAGTTTAACCTCAGAGGCCCCGTGCAGGTTTAAGAACCCCCCGGGCCGTGGTGATGAGTACCCAAACCAAGCATCTATATTTACTTAGAAATATTGATGGTATCGTGGTGATTATCCTGGTAGACAGCAGGATAGAGGCTCAGAGGCGAAAGTTCAACTTAAAGTCCGTGTTTATTCACACAAAAATCCATAAAAACCGAATGTCCTTTTTAGGTACATCACCTTTTCAGGAAAATGCAGCAGAAGTAAATCAGACAGGCAACAGCGTTTGTAGTCCTTGGGCAAACTTGCTACTTTGCAGCCGAATCCGCCTCTGGTCCGCATGAAACAGCCTGCACAGGAGTTTTCAGCCAGGCACACAGAGTCTCACTTCACAAGTGAGCTCCAGTCACTGACACTCCACAGCTGACTCCCCAGGCTATTTATGCGGCCTGTAAAACCCGGACCTGGGTAGGGGATGGAGTCCCACCCTGCTCTACTCCATCCCAGTAAAGCCGTCCCGGGTTAGCCTTTTGGCTATACTACCACTTCAGCACCAGACTGCCATTAGCAGCTGATGCTGGGAAACAAAATACTGCAGCAAGGCCAGGTATCTTGGTGCCACATACCTTCCATCAATGACGGCCCTTTGCACCTTACCACAGTATCTAAGGGCACACATATCTGAACTTTTGTGGCTGAGGGGGAGTTTTAAAAAGCAGCCATTTGTTAAAGCGGACCTTCACCCTGAATAAGAGTCTATCTTATATGTTTCCCACACCCTGTACATACAGATTGCTCACATTAAAAATCATCCTACCTGCATCTACTGCATGTTATGAGCCTTTAAACATCCAATATGGCGGCTCATGGATCATCAGGCAGCCTGCAAACAGGAAGTGCCTTCTAACTGTGCTGCTCTGCATTCTGGGATTGCTGACCTTTTCCTGACCCCAGCTCTGCTCTGTCTGAGCAAAGCACAGCTATAACCCAGTCAAGATGGTCTATAAACTACCTATTACTCCCTTAACAGTGGTGGTGGTTAAGCCACACTATATCACACTCCCTGCAGCCTCCCCTTTATAATAAACCTCTATTTATCTACCTTTACATGCCATTTGATTTACCCCTCCCACTTTCCTAAAATCAGAACAGGGGCCACATCAGATAGTCACATCTGCATGCCTGGTTTACGCCCTGTGTCAGCTCAGGTAGCTCACTACATGATATTGATTATGTCTTTCATTTTCAATGTCAGGATCATCATGTACTGCTGGATGTCTTTTTTCGGTTTCACAGAATTGTATCCGCTATTGGTAGTACATGGAGTACTGTTATTTGAAGTATTTGTGTCATTCCAAGTGAGCACACATTACAGTTTGGCATAATGCCTGTGTGCATGGGCCCTAAGTATCCATCCAAGCATCCAAGTGTAGGGTGGGCCCCCAGTCAGTTCTTTTGTCCTTCAAAACTGTGTATACACAATGTAACTTAAAGTGCACAAACATGCGCATAAATGTTTTATATCAACTTTAGTCTTTATAGAGCAAATGTGGTATGGTTTAAAGAGGAAGTCCAAGGTTTTTGTAACCCCCTCCAGCCACCCCTTCCTTTCCCTGTGCTGCCTGGTATGGGCATTAAAAAAATGCAGTACCATGCAGTAGTCCCTAAGGGGGAAAGGGGATATGGTCAATCCCTGCTCTGAATGCCGAAGCTTGGTCTGAAACCGGGTCTGTATGACGTGCATTAGTATGCACGCCATACATCGTTAATCAGACAAGAGCACATGCTGTAGGAAAATAGGTACGGTAAGATTGAGGGGCCATTGGGGGGGTTCGCACAGTGGGGAACCCCAAATCAGGATGCCCCAAAAGAAAGAACCAAAACCTGGGATAGTGATAATCTCAAGTTTTGATCCACTTCATGTATTGATGGCATAAGAGCTCTCCGATCAGTCCACATCATCTGTCCTGGAGGGGACAATTACTTTTTGTAATTCACAATTCATCTGAAACTCTTTGTGGTTGTTGCCACCAGTGCAACCGGAGTTTTCTTGACAGGGATACAGGTAGAAGTTTAGTGGCTTTAGGTATGTAACAAATTGTGTGCGTTTGTGTGTGTGTGCAAATATATGCCTAAATTGATGTTTTCAAGCATGTTGTTCCATTAGAGTTAAAATTTCTCTGATCCAGATCCGCCTGCCCACAACCTCAGCCTGCCTCTCGACTATGATCCAGATCCGTCTATCCATCATTGTATTCAATACAAGCACATGTGTGCTGCTACTCTCTGGCAAAGAACAGGCTTTTACCTGTTGTCGGGTGCTCATCACAAGATTCTGGAAAATAAAGCTCAACAGGAACTCTCACATGGACCTATTTTGCAGAGTTTATGCTATCTGATAGTCTGATGGTAAAATCTCATTCGATACAGACACACACACACTGAAGTAGAACCCACATTACTGCCATTTAATGAGTCAGAATGCCTCTAGACCAGTGATTTTCAACCGGTGTGACGCGGCACACTAGTGTGCCGCGACACATGGTCAGGTGTGCCGCGGGGAAAGTTCCCCAAACTAAAGTGCCCCCTGTTCCCCGGCAATGCGCAGCGATGCGGCTTCCGCACTAGGAAGTAACGCTCAGGCTAAACAAGTCTCAGCCAATGCCTGGGCGTCTGGCAGAATGGGCGGGACAGTTACTGCCCAGTAAGGAGTGGAGCTGGAGGCGTGGTTAAGTCAGCGAGGCGCAGTGTGCCCCCGGCCCCACAGCCGGATGATACATATGTCTCTGTACGTCCCCCCCATCAGGCTCCGCTTTGAACTGTCGGCTCGCCCGCCCACCCCGTTGGTGAAACTGCCAGCGCGGCCCGATTCACAGCACATGACAGCAGGCCGTCTGGCTCCGCCCACCTGCTGTGTTGTCATAGTCTTCCCTGCGCGGGAGAAGAGACTTGCTCGCTTTCTCTATTCACTCCAGTTCTGCAAGTAAAGGGTTCTGAAAGTAAAGGTAATGGAGGGGTGGGCAGAGATTCAGGGAACCGGGACTGTCACTTGGCATAATGGAGTGGGAAGAGAGTTCCCGGACTTTGCAGCTTTTATAAAAATTAGATGATGATGATGATAAAGTTTTGGGGGGAGGGGCATATTGTGTTGTATTTGTGTGCATGAATGTTGATAGGTGGTCGGTACTTGACACTGGAGGAGCAGGGCGGGAGGGAAACACTGATCCAAATGTGACTTATTTTTTAAAGAGGAATGCCTCTCCTTGGGGCATCCTGAATTGGAATTCCCCCGCTGTGTAAACCCCCCCAGAAGCCCTTTTCACTCACCTTGTCCTGGAGCCCTCACCGTGTCTTTGCACTGTGGCTGCATCCCGGCTCACCTTTAGCCGTGTGCATGCCCAGCCTTGTAGGCAGGTAGGCGAGTAAATGTTGCGGGATACACACAGCTGGGCATCCCAATTCTGGATGCCCCCCCTGAGAGAAACAACACCCTGAGAAGTGAAAATCAGGCGTGCTGTTCTTCTTTAAAGCAGAACAAAACACTAAGAGGCTGGCCCTGAAATCTAAAAGCAAATCGCCCATAACAAAGCTATTTTGATATTGCTGCCATTTTCAACCACATATCTATGTGAGCTGGGCTTCTCAAGCTTGACTGCGATAAAAACTAAAAACAGGGAGACACTGAGAACTGTTGAGGAAGAGCTTCGTGTGTGTCTTTCCACCATTCCTGCCAGGAT
The DNA here is from genome assembly GCA_027917425.1 of Gastrophryne carolinensis. NCBI lineage: Eukaryota > Metazoa > Chordata > Amphibia > Anura > Microhylidae > Gastrophryne > Gastrophryne carolinensis. The sequence goes on from CM051241.1 coordinate 39,059,206, forward strand.
ATCCCTTTTGTGTTCATCGAAACAGGCCCAGGTTTCACACTGAGTGGTAAGAAATACATTTAGAATCTATATTATTAACTATATGTATAGTATGTACTGTTTTAGTGTCATTTTGTGCCATTTTGGTTGGTGGTGTGCCGCAGGATTTTAAAAAGTGTGCCGCGGCTTAAAAAAGGTTGAAAATCACTGCTCTAGACCTTCAGTGAAGAGCTTACCCCCCTTTTATGGCAAGGCAACTAATGCCTTTCTTTGGCACCTTTAACCATAAGATCCTTCTGGCAGCTACAGGGACATACTATGTGGTCAACATTTTCAGAGCATCTAATGGGATGCGAAGCAGAAAATTAAAAGTGGCATTTAAGCTTTCCGTGGGCTTTAGTATCTCCACTCTAGAGATTCTGAGATCACTTTAGTATCTCCACTCTAGAGATTCTGAGATCACATCTTGCTTCAAGTCTTTTTTACAGGTCTTGCTTCCAAAATCACAAGCTAGTGCTTCAGCAATGGCTCTAGAAATCTGTCTTTGAAATCTTGGAGGACAGTCCGATGTCCTATTGGAAGGGAAGATCTCTTGGACAATAGTCCTTATTATTGCAGACTCAGAAACGTTCCTGCAACCAGCTTACCCAAGTCTATCAACTCTTTAGTTTAATGTATCTATCAACTCTTTAGTTTAATGTATCTGAATGCCAAATTATGTTTTAACACATTGTTTTGAGGATGCATAGTATGTGAAAGATTACTTAAAGTCCCTGCCCAGGTAAGCAAAAAAAAAAAAAAGAAAAAACACCAAACACAACAAGACGCAGTGCTTAAATATTACGATACTGAACCAAATATCATAGGAAGGGTACATAGCTTATATAGATTTATTCAGGCCAGGGTACCGATGGGCTTTATAGTGATGTATCCACTGCATTTCCCGCTGAAGGGTGATTTTTTCTACATCACCCCCGTGGGTTATTGTGTATCCTGTCAATCCCTACGACAAACATTTCTGTTGGATTCTGTCTATGATGGTGAAAAAAATGCCTACCTACCGGGGTTTTTTTTTATATCCTTCAAGTAACGGACTTCCCATGCCCAAGGTGTTTGGTGACTTGCCTTTCTGGTGGCGTACACAGGTTGTTTGTCTTGTGTGTTTAAGTTCACAGTTTACATCCCTATTCCCAAACTGCCCTGAGAGCCTAGCAACATAATTCGCCATGGGACTGACATTGTATTTATTTATTGATTACCCCCAAAAATATGGTTGAGATAAACTAGGGAGGGTAGAATAGAGTTAGATTCTAGAGCTGCAAACATGATAACCTTAAAGGTTTTCAATGGCTTGCTCAAATTCTGTTCTATGAAATGTCTCAATGCTCAGTTGGCATTAAGTTTAGTGTAATCAGACCTGTGGTTTTCTCAGAACCAAGATTTTATTTTATTTTTTCAAGAATTTAGACCATGTGTGCTAGAGTATTGCCCAACGTTATTTGCCTGAACTGAAACGTATTCTGCTTAACAGCCTTTAAATTATCAGTGCAAAATTTAGCAGCTGTTACGTATTGTTAGCAGTGTATGAGGTCTCAATTAACAAATGGTTAACAGCGTGGAACAGCACTCCCACCTGATATAACTAATTGCTGAAATAGTGACATTTCCCATACAGCGTTATAGACAATAGTGAATTATAGGCTTAGCCGCCCTTCTCAGTTCGCTTGATAAATGTGTTTGCTGGAGGTCAGCATGGCAACATCTATTAGAAATATTGTTTTTTTTTTTTTTAAGCATTACATTGATTTGATTTAACCCCAATCAATTTAAAATGGTTCTGACAATTAGCAAAAGCTTCAGATTTGACCTTAAGGTAATAGGATTCATTAGCTATGTTTAGGATTAAATTTACTTTAATAAGGTGATTTTTCTTTCACTCTCCATGAAATAGTGGACAGCGAAACACAGATCAATTATTATAAATTATACAATTTGAGTTGATTATGTAGCTTATATAGCGGTATAATTAATGACCTGAGACAATGGAAGCAATTTATTAATAACTATCTGTACACTCAGCCTGTATGACACTTTATTTTACAGCTGCCGGCTCATCTGTTAAACAGGAGGTATTATATACCAGGATGCCAGACGTGTATGCTAATTAAACCCATAATTAATTGAAACAGTTATAGTTAAAAGTCAAAATGCTGACAGCCTCTGTGTCTTATTGTTCATAGTAATCAACTAATTCAAAAGGCAAATTTAATCAGCAATTCATAACCTAACCAGAGGTTTGGAATATGCACTGTGAAGCCCTGACAGCTGCCGACTGCAGGTCTATTCATACAATAAAAGTATAACCTCCCCTTAGACATTCTGCACCGCTACTTGATATGATCCCTTTGTAAGGGAGCTCGGGGACACGACTAATAATTTACTCTGGCGCTGTTGCCGATACAGCTTACATGCTGCAACCGGAAAACATGTTCAACATCTGATGAATTTGGTCTCATTCATTTTACACTTTAAAGAACAAACCCCACTCTTTTGTGTTTTATCATCTTAATTACTAGAGGAAATTACTAAACACATTTCTTGGCTCCGAATCAGTAAACTTTTCCTAAACTATTCATTTCATGCTTTATTTCATAAATAAAATTCCCCATGGCAGTAAAATTATCTGCTGGCTGTCAAAGTTAAGATTTACTTGAACTGGACCAACACCCTTAAAAGGAACAATGGTCATATGCATCTGTCTTCAGGGCAATTCATATTGCTGCACATAAAAATGTAACTCCTGCAGTGGTCAATTTTCCCCTCTGGCGTTAAATGGATCTGCCAGTTACCCACAAGGAGGAAGTGTCGCTAGGTTTTCTGTCAAGGAAAGGAAGAAGCCTCACATGTGCTCCAAGATCCCTCCTAACCCTCCCACCCTCACAAACTATATATTTTCTCAAGCTTTCTAGGTTTACCATGCTTGTCTTCGTGTGTGCAGTTTTCTGGGCACAAACCTCAAGGAATTCACTGGTTGCACAGAAAAAAAAGCAGAAAAAAAAAAATGTTCCTAAAATATCAATATGCAAACAGGAAAAAACAAGCTAAACCTAAAACCGCAAGATCCCCTGAACAGAACAATACCCAACATGCATAGGTACTTTTAACCATTTAACTGCCAGGTTACTTGAGATTTTGTTACCCTAAGTTGCCAGGCCATTTATAACCATTTTGTGCTATGTTTAACTGTTGTTTTTGCAGGAATTTCCAGGAAAATTATATATTGATTTTTTTCATCAGAAGTTGGGCTTTAACATGAAATGCCTTGTTTTTAATTTTTTCAGTGCTTTCATAATGTAATGCCCAGCTGATCACCAGCCGAGGTTCAGATGCCAACCCCCAATCTAACACCGTCTCCACATATATAGTCAAGCCCACGTTTGCCGGGAGACATTACACACCCGCCCGAACACGGTTGCCCCCAGGACTTAAGGGCGCAAAGGATGGCACCTGAGGCCGCAAAGGCTGATGAACAACAGGGCAAAACTAACAGTACACAGGGAAAGTCAGAGATAGCCGGGTCTGCAACAGATTATCAGTCCTACCAGTGTCTGACAGAAGGAGTAAACAAAACCGAAGTCCAGGGAAAGCCAAAGGTCAAAGTAAATCAGAGAGTCGCAGTATCCAAAGTGTCAGGCAAAAGCGTAGCCGGGATGCAAAGCAAATGAATCCGGTCAGCAGGAAATAAACCAACAGCATAACATACCACAAGCTAGACGCCATCACAGGCAGTGTGTGCTGAAGCCTAGACAGCTTTATGTGACCACTGACCAATAGGATGTTGGAAGGCCGGGGCTACACAGCAGTTGCTTAATTGACACTCTACTCCCAGTGAGCCAGACAGAACCTCTGAGTTAACCCTTAACTGGACCTTAAGCTTTGCTGACCACAGCGAGCTGCAATACGCTGCCGCAAGGCATATGAGGCGCGGGCCCCTAAGTGTGTTAGTCTGTGTTTCCACAAGGATGTTTTGATACTCTGAAGAGTGCGGACAGGTAAACGCTTCGCTCTAACATTACACCTCCCCTGAGGAGGGGCCTCTGGACCCTCTACGCTGGGTTTCTCAGGATGAGCTAAATTGAACTTCTTAACTAACACCTTAGCATGGACTCGGCTAGCTGGTACCCAACTTCTCTCCTCTGGCCCATATCCCTTCCAGTCAATTAGATACTGAAGAGAATTCCTTACCCACCGGGAGTCAAGGATTTTATTAATTTCGTATTCAGGCTCTCCCTGGACTAATACTGGTGGAGGAGGGGAAGAGATGGGAGCAGAGTTAGCGGCAGACTTAAGCAAGGAGATGTGAAATGAATGGTAGCATCTGAGGGACTCTGGAAGGGCTACCTTGTATGTGACTATTGACCTTTTTGAGAATTGGGTAAGAGCCAACAAACTTTGGACCAAGTTTGGCAGAGGGTTGTCTTAGGGCAATATTACTTGTGGAAACCCAGACAGGAGTTCCTGGGCTAAACTCAGTTTCTTTGGAACGGTGGTGGTCAGCAAACTTTTTCTGTTGCTCCGATGCCCAAAGGAGTTTCTGCTGAACCCTGGACCAGATGTCAGACATATGTGATAACCAACCTTCCAGGGCAGGTAGATGAGAGAGAGAGAGACAGAGAGAGACAGAGACAGGCCACCAGACTAGACAACAAGGACAGGGTATTTTTCTCCCCTGGATGGCCTGCAGTCTCAGTCATGGAACTGTTGTAGGATCTGCAACCGGAGTGACAAAGTAACAAACAGACAATCTTGAGGTACTGTGGGAAGGCGAAATGGGTTCCTTAACCAGTTCTGGGCGAGGCAGTGACTCCTCAAAACCTCTGGATAATGCATCAGCCTTAATGTTTTTTGATGCGGGTTTATAGGTAATAGTAAAGTTAAACAGACTGAAAAAGAGGGCCCACATTGCCTGTCTTGAATTAAGGCGCTTGGTCCCTTCAATATACTCCAAGTTCTTATGGTCTGTGAAGACTGTTATTTGATGCACTGCCCCCTCCAGCCAGTGTCTCCACTCCTCGAATGCCAGTTTGATCCGTAATAGTTCCTGATTGCCTATGTCATAATTTCTCTCTGCAGGGGAAAACTTTCTAGAAAAGAAGGCACATGGATGTAACTGCTTAGGAACACCGGAATACTGGGAGAGAACCCCCCTACACCAAGCTCAGAGGCATCCACCTCAATGAAAAAGGGGTGCAGAACATTAGGATGTACCAGGATAGGAGCAGAACAGAAGGCTTCCTTAAGATGGTGAAAGGCTTCAATAGCTTTAGGAGGCCAGTGGGATGGATCTGCCCCTTTTCGCGTCAAATCAGTAAGTGGAGACACAACTGAAGAGAAATTCTTAATGAACTTTCTATAAAAAATTGCAAAGACAAGGAAGCGCTGTAAGGCTTTCAGATTAGAGGGTTGGGGACAGTCCTGAACAACCTCTACCTTAGCTGGGTCCATGATTAGTCCCTGATCAGACACAATATATCCAAGGAAAGGGACACTCTGGGCTTTAAACTGGCACTTCTCTTGGCATATAGGCAGTTCTCTCAGTTTTTGCAGGACCATCACCACATGTTTACGATGCTGGGGCAAAGACATGGAGTAAATCAAAATATCATCAAGGTAAACCACCATGAATTTCCCTAGAAACTCCCTGAAGAGATCTGTCACGCTCAGGTTACTCTAATGACACGCTCCGGTAACTCCAGCCCTCCAGGTAAGCCCTCAACCCCCAATCTCCGCAGCCAGCTTCACCTGTAGGAGCCCCCGCTTGCCGGGACGCAGTACACGCCTGCCCGGGATCGGTTGCCCCCAGGACTTCAATGGCTCAAAGGATGAGAGCTTACTGGTTGGAGGTCTGAAGAACCAATAACTAGGAGCGGAATCAAAGCGAGTCCAATTGTTAGAGCGAGTTAAGCGGAAGTCCAGACAGGTCAGAGGTTGACACCGGGTAATCAGAGATTGCAGCAGTACATGATGAGGCAGCTCGAGGTCAGGGTTCAAAGCAGGGGTCGGCAACAGAGATCAGACAGAGAATGGTCGGTTTAAGGCAGGGGTCGGCGACGGAGATCAGACAAAGATTGGTCGGTTCAGGTAGGGGTCAGCAACGAAGATCAAACAGAGTAATAATCAAGACAAACTAGGTACAAGGCGCTATAACAGGCTCTGAGTAACTGACGGTTAACCTTTTATAGGAACAGGTATGACTGGGGATGGGGGGGGGGAATAGGTGTGTGATTGGTGCACAATAGAACACCTAACCTGATAGGACCAGGGCGTTTAGCCCCACAACTCCCTAGGGCTCATCCCTATTAGGGAACACCCCCCACCCACCTGGGATCATTGGCCCTTTAACTCTTCTTCCTCCGGCGGCCGCGCTGTCAGCAACGCCTCCGGAGGGAACACAAGGGGCGTGCTCGCACATGCACGCAAGCACGAGAACTGTCGGGCACGCCGGCAGAGGAGGCAGAGGGACCCGCGGGAGGGAGGCACCGCTGGAACGGGACGCAGGTAAGTGAATCATTGACAAAATCTTGAAACACTGCAGGCGCATTACACAAGCCAAATGGCATCACAAGATATTTGTGATCGCCATCTTTGGTATTAAACATAGTCTTCCATTCATCACCCTGACAAATTCTGACCAGATTATATGCCCCACGGAGGTCCAATTTAGTAAATATCTTGGCCCCACCACCTCACTGAACAGATCATCAATGAGCGGAAGAGGGTACTTATTCTTGATGGTTATCTTATTTAACCCTCTATAGTCGATGCATGGCCGCAGACCCAAATCTTTTTTCTCAACAAAAAAATAATCCTGCTCCTGCTGGTGATGTGGATGGAGCGAATAAAGCCCTTTTCCAAATTATCTTTATTATATTGCTTCATGGCAAGATTTTCAGGCCCAGACAGTTTATAAAGCCTGCCACGTGGTGGCATGGTGCCAGGGAGCAATTTAATAGGGCAGTCATAAGGCCTATGGGGAGGAAGGGAGTCAGTGGCCTGAGGTGAAAATACATCAGCAAACTTGTGATAAGGCTGTGGCAACCTATCAAGACAGACACTGGACAAATGTACAGGCATGGATAAACACTTTTGAAAACATCCTGGACTCCATTTTACAATTTGACCACTCTCCCAGTCAATCTGGGGGTTGTGCATACGAAGCCAGGGTAACCCCAGGATGACTGGTGAAGATGGGTGTCATGCCCATGGCATGATTATAGAACATACGTATTATGAGTGTATATATGTGTGTGTATATTTGAATATGGACCAGCAGCTTTCCCCTCCACCAGTGTGCCATAAAACACCCTCCTATATAAAAACAGGGCCATGCAGCGTGTACATTCCAACTTAATTAAGACTCTGTGATACTTCCTCTTTGAAGTGCCAGGCTGTTGTCTTTGCTCTGGCCATAAACCGGCAATCAGATAAGGGGACCTGGGAAATAGAATCTCCACCCCACCCTTAGGAATTCCATGGAAATGGAAGGTGTCCTGTTAAGCCATTTTTCCCTCCAAATTCTGGCTAACAAAAAGCTAGGAGAGCTGACATGTTAGTGTGCATTACAAGCTAAGGACGTGGGACCCTAACATCGTCCCAAGCAACAAGCAACCACGGGAAACTCCAGGAAAAAGGACTGCGTAAGGACTTTATTTTTGAACTGTTATTTGCTGTATACTCTTTCTGTATTTTTTGTATGTCATTTTATTGTTATAAATTACATCCAGCACTGTGATACCTTTTATCAGATTAAATGTTTAATTAATCAGCTCTAGTCTTTGACCTCTAAATAGATGAGCTCACCTTCCTGAGGGAAGCTCTGGTGATACACGTTTATTAGGGTTAATTGATGACTTGCTGGGACTAGTAGTCCCTGTCTGGGGGTCTATTGGCGTGTTAACCCTGGTACCATCACACTCTGTCTGGCTGGGCCGAGCGTGATCGTGACAACTGGTGGCAGCGTCGGGACATATTTAGAGATTTTTAGTGCTTGCTGGATTTTACCCGAAAATCTTAAGCACTAAAAGAAATTTGCATACATCTTATTGTGTGTAAATTCCCAAAGACAGAGCTCAGTGCTGATCTAAGTGACATACCAAAAAAGAGTGCAAGACAGTTCTGTCCTTCCCATCTGTTGTTTTACTCCCTCTGCTTCATACCGGAAATATGGAGGCATATCGCAAGCAGTCCAAGCCCGCACTGGAGTTAATGTGCCAAGAAAAGGAGATCCCTACAGCGGGAAAGACCAAGGACCAGCTTATTGCCGATCTTGTGGAAAATGATGCCCGTGCAGCAGAGCTGAGTGATGTGAGGCTAAGTCCTACAGTGGAGACCGAGGGACACCACATTACTCCCCATCAGGACAGTACTCCACATGGAGCCTTGGACTCTTATATGCGGACTGCTTTACAACACCTTGGAGATGTGGATGCTAATATTAAACTCCAGTTGCTTCTCCAGTACCAAACAGCAGAAAGAGAGGCCCAGGCACGAGCTGCTGAGAGAGAGGCAGCAGAAAGAGAGGCCCAGCGCAGACATGAACTGGAGGTCCTGAGGCTGAGAGGGGACGCTTTATCCGCACGCAGTGATGTGCAGGGTGAGGGTGACCACAAACCCCGCTTGGAACATTTCCCCATGATGGAGAAAGATGGTGATTTGGACATATTCCTGAGAGGATTTGAAAAGGTTTGCCGGCAGTTTCATCTTCCTAAAGAGCAGTGGGGACGATACCTAACCCCACGGCTGCGAGGAAAAGCTCTGGATGTGTTTGCTTCTCTTCCCTCTGAAAGAGACCAGGACTATGAGGCAATAAAATCTGCCCTGCTAAAAAGTGCTAATCTGACTCCAGAAACCTATCGGAAGAAGTTTAGGACTTTACAACAGAGCACCACAGAGAGTTGCACTGAACATGCAGGTCAGCTAAGGACTGCATTCAGGCAATGGACTGGGGGCCTACAAGTCACCACTTATGAGGCCCTGGAGGACTTGATGGTCCTGGATCAGTTCCTCCAAACAAGGAGCTGTGAAGCCAGAGAGTGGATTTTGGACCGCAAGCCCAAGACAGTCGCAGAAGCCGCAGAACTAGGAGATGACTTTGCTAATAACCGTGCACCAACAGCGAAGCGTGGTTCTGCACAAGCTGGATCAAGTACCTGGAAGGGAGCTGCACACCCACAGAGTGCCAGTAGGTCAACTGGGAGATTCCTGCCGTCCACACCAAGAGCAACAGGAACCACGTCGGGTCAGGGGGACACCCGCCGATGTTACAGATGCAACAAGATTGGGCACCTGAGTGCCACCTGCCCCAACAAAAAGAATTCTCCACCGGCAGTTGAAGGACACCCAGCCGTTTTTCTGGTGTCTGGAACAGTGGAGAAGAGAGCGGATAACCTGCAGAGCGTAACTGTGGGTGACCGGGTGACCGTGGGTCTACGTGATTCGGGGGCCTCCTTTACCTTAGTGCGGCCTGAAGTGGTGGATACCGAGGACATCATCCCTGGAAAAACCATGGCTTTAAAAGGAATTGGAGGTGTGCGCCCGGCTGTACCCATGGCCCGTGTGTACCTGGATTGGGGTACAGGCAAAGGTTTGCGGGAGGTGGGGGTCTCTGAGGACATCCCTGTCAGTGTTCTGCTGGGGAATGATTTGGGTCGGATGCTATGCCATTATGCTCCAGAGGACACTGCCTGCACACCACAGGGGCTAGGAGACAGCCCTGATCGTTCTGAGGTACTGTACGAGACTTTGGGGGACACTGTGAAATGTGATAACTGGGAGGGAGTGCAGGGGGCTGATAAATGTTTACCTGTGACTGAACCAGTTATGTCTTCCAAAGGTGGAGTGGGGTGTATTGTGAAATGTAATGCCAATGAATTACCTGTGTCAAAACCTAGCGGAGATGGGCTAGGGGGAGGGGTTGGTGGGCCCCTGGTGACAGGTAAGGATGAGGGACCAGCAGTGTGTGATGTGTCCCCATCCTGTAAGCCGGAGATGGCTGAGGAGGAGGAGGGAGGAAGGAGTGATGTAGCTGTATATGATGCCTGTAACGATGTTATGTCCGGGACTGAGGGGGAGGAAGGTAAACCCCAGGGAGGCATATCAATGGTGGCAGTGGTTACACGTCAGCAGTGTGCCAGAGCTGCAGCTGTAAAAAGAAGGGAGGATGGTGGTGACTCACAAGCCGAAGCAGGGGAGGGTGGAGATGGTAGTTCACCTGAGGGAAATGTGTCCCCTGATGCCACGAGATGGGGGGAGGGCAATGAACATTTTCGGGAAGCTCTGCGCAGTGATCCTTCCCTTGAAGGGCTGAGACAGCGTGCTGAGCAGCCAGGCGCTAACTCAGATGGGCATCGGGTATATTGGGAAAACAATATCCTGTATTGGGAGTCCCTTTCCAAAACCATGCTAGGGCCCCAGGAGAGAGAAAGGCAGTTGGTGGTTCCTAGGCAGTTTAGGAAAGAGCTACTGAGGTTAGCCCATGAGACCCCCCTGGCGGGACACTTGGGAGTGGCCAAAACAAAGTCCAGGTTGGCACACAATTTCTACTGGCCAGGTATGGGTACTGCTGTTGCTAGTTACTGTAGGTCCTGTCACGTTTGCCAGAGGGTGGGTAAGTCCGGGGATGTAACTCATGTTCCCCTAGTGCCCCTACCCATCATATCTGTACCCTTTGAGCGAGTGGCAGTGGATATTGTGGGGCCTCTAGCTATACCCAGCAGCACAGGGAAACAGTTTATTCTTACTGTGGTGGACTATGCAACCAGGTACCCGGAGGCTGTTGCCTTATCTTCTGTCCGGGCAGATAAGGTGGCAGATGCGCTGATCAGTATATTCTGCAGGGTTGGGTTCCCTAGAGAAATGCTCACTGATCAGGGCACCCAGTTCATGTCCAATCTAATGCAAAGTCTCTGTAAGAAGGTAAACGTACAGCACCTGGTAGCAAGCCCATACCACCCCCAAACAAATGGTCTCTGCGAGAGGTTCAATGGGACCCTGAAACAAATGTTAAAAACCTTTGTAGAGTCAGAAGGCAGGGACTGGGAAAAGTACTTACCCTATTTGTTATTTGCTTACAGGGAGGTACCCCAAGAATCTACAGGTTTCTCACCTTTTGAATTATTGTATGGTCGCAAAGTGCGGGGGCCCCTAGATTTAGTTAGAGGGGAGTGGGAAGGGGTGCAACATACTCCTGAAACTTCGGTGGTGGAGTATGTCCTAAAGTTTAGGGACAGAATGCAGGTGTTGACTGGGCTAGTACACGATAACCTCAGAGCAGCACAGTCCAGGCAGAAACACTGGTATGACCGCAATGCAAGGGACCGGGTCTATGAGGTGGGACAGAAGGTAATGGTTCTAAACCCCATCAGGCAGAATAAGTTACAGGCTGCCTGGGAGGGTCCTTTCACCATTTTACAGCGCCCAGAACCAACCACGTATGTAGTAGCCCTTGATAAGAAAAGTCAGAGACAGAGACAGTACCACATTAATATGTTAAAGGCCTACTATGACCCGGAGGATGTGGTACTCAGTGTGTGCAGTGCACCAGAGGAAGAGGGGGTTAGTGATCCCTTACTAGATCTTGTGGAGGAAGCTAAGAGCCAGGGATCCCTTCAGGATGTGCAGGTCAATCCACAGCTCCCAGATGAAAGGAAGAGGCAGCTACATCAGGTGTTAGGCCCCTTCAGTGCCAACTTTACTGGGAAGCCAGGGCGAACTACCGTAGCTACCCACCATGTGGATACGGGGGCCCAGCCACCGCTTAGACAGGTAGCCTACCGGGTATCCCCAGAAATAAAGGCCCACATACAGAAGGAGATCGAGGACATGCTAAAACTAGGGGTAATTAAGAAGTCTAAAAGCCCCTGGGCCTCCCCAGTAGTGCTAGTGCCCAAAAAGGATAAATCCACCAGGTTCTGTGTGGATTACCGAAGGTTAAATGCCGTGACCACATTTGATGCCTACCCAATGCCCAGAATAGATGAACTGCTTGATCAGCTAGCAGGTTCTCAATACGTCACTATTATGGATTTGAGCCGAGGGTACTGGCAGATCCCCATGACGCCAGAGGCCCAGGAAAGGTCAGCCTTTATTACTCCCTTTGGGTTGTTTGAGTGCTGTGTCATGCCCTTTGGGATGAAAAATGCCCCAGCCACTTTTCAGCGACTAGTCGATCAGCTGCTAGAGGGCCACAAGGAATATGCAGTAGCTTACTTAGATGATATTGCCATATTTAGCAAGACCTGGGAGGAGCACCTGATTCACCTGCACAAGGTGGTAAAACAAATAGCTGAGGCAGGGCTTACCATCAAACCAGAAAAGTGTCAAGTTGGCATGACAGAAGTGCAGTATCTGGGACATCGGGTAGGAGGAGGGACCCTACGCCCCGAGCCCAGTAAGGTGGAGTCTATTATGGCCTGGCCAATTCCCAAGACCAAAAAACAGGTCATGTCTTTCCTGGGAACAGCAGGTTATTATCGTAGATTTGTCCCAGACTATAGCAAGATAGCCAAACCCCTCACCGATTTGACTAAAAAGAAAGTGTCCAAGCAAATTACCTGGACTGAGGACTGTAATAAGGCCTTTGTCGCCCTCAAGACAGCATTGTCCAACTCTCCGGTCCTCCAGGCCCCTGATTTCAGCAGGAGGTTCGTGGTACAAACGGATGCTTCCAATTTTGGGCTGGGGGCTGTTCTTAGCCAAGTGAACTCCCATGGAGAAGAACACCCCATACTATACCTTAGTAGGAAGCTATTGCCTAGAGAAGTGGCCTATGCTGTCATAGAGAAAGAATGTCTAGCTATGGTCTGGGCTTTGCAAAAATTACAACCCTACCTGTACGGAAGGGATTTCACTGTCATAACAGATCACAATCCTCTACATTGGTTAGACAGGGTGTCGGGTAACAATGGCAAACTGCTTCGCTGGAGTCTTATCCTCCAACAATATAATTTCACAGTCCAACACAGGAAAGGAAGCCTGCATCAAAATGCAGATGGACTATCGCGTCAGGGGGAAATAGACTGTTAGTGGGTGCAGATTTATCAGCCTGGGTAGGCTGGATCTCTCTGCCCCATCTTAAGGGGGAGGTGTCATGCCCATGGCATGATTATAGAACATACGTATTATGAGTGTATATATGTGTGTGTATATTTGAATATGGACCAGCAGCTTTCCCCTCCACCAGTGTGCCATAAAACACCCTCCTATATAAAAACAGGGCCATGCAGCGTGTACATTCCAACTTAATTAAGACTCTGTGATACTTCCTCTTTGAAGTGCCAGGCTGTTGTCTTTGCTCTGGCCATAAACCGGCAATCAGATAAGGGGACCTGGGAAATAGAATCTCCACCCCACCCTTAGGAATTCCATGGAAATGGAAGGTGTCCTGTTAAGCCATTTTTCCCTCCAAATTCTGGCTAACAAAAAGCTAGGAGAGCTGACATGTTAGTGTGCATTACAAGCTAAGGACGTGGGACCCTAACATCGTCCCAAGCAACAAGCAACCACGGGAAACTCCAGGAAAAAGGACTGCGTAAGGACTTTATTTTTGAACTGTTATTTGCTGTATACTCTTTCTGTATTTTTTGTATGTCATTTTATTGTTATAAATTACATCCAGCACTGTGATACCTTTTATCAGATTAAATGTTTAATTAATCAGCTCTAGTCTTTGACCTCTAAATAGATGAGCTCACCTTCCTGAGGGAAGCTCTGGTGATACACGTTTATTAGGGTTAATTGATGACTTGCTGGGACTAGTAGTCCCTGTCTGGGGGTCTATTGGCGTGTTAACCCTGGTACCATCACACTCTGTCTGGCTGGGCCGAGCGTGATCGTGACAATGGGGTATGCAACAATTAGAACCAAAGACTCAGTGTGGATAGCACCCACCTTAATCATAATATCAGGCGTTTTGGACAAAGGTTTCCCCTGCTGCAGAGGAGAATCATCTATTGCCAAGACATACAGGGTTCAATCAAAGCCTCAGAGGGAATGCCCAGAGAGCGGGCAAAGGAAATATCCATAAAATTTCCTGCTGCCCCACTGTCCTGAAAGGCCTTGGTTTAAGCCTTATGGGTCCCCCAGGAAATTGTTACTGGCAACCACAACTTATTAGATCTGAGAGGAAATACCTGGTTGCCTAGGTGGCGTTGCTGTGACCCACCTAGGCGCTGAAGTCTTCCCAATGGCTTCTGGGGTCAGCACTTCACCAGATGACCAGCCTCATCACAATACAAGCAAATGCCCCGGGTTAGTCTCTTCAGTCTCTCAGCTTCAGACAGCTTAGTGGAGCCCAGCTGTACAGGTTCTCTGGCTGGAGAGGTGGGCCAGTGCTGAGGTGGTTGAACCACAGAGGCTTGTGCCAACTTTTCCTGTTGGCGTTCCTGGATAAACCGGTCAATGCGGATGGCCAGGTGCATTGCCTCATCCAAGGACTTTGGAGGGGGAAAATTAATCAAAATGTCTTTTATGCCATCTGAAAGAATGAGTCTGTACTGGCTTCTAAGGACTGGGTCATTCCATTTACAGAACAAAGCCCACCGACGGAATTCTGCAGAGTAGTCCTCGGATGACCTGTGCCCCTGCCGCATGGACCTCAGATTGGCATCAGCTGTGGAGGCGAGATTTGGGTCTGCATATAGGATTCCCATGGCCTGGAAGAAGCCATCCACTGATTGGAGTGCTGTATTTTCTGGAAGGAGACTGAATGCCCAGGTCTGGGCATCTCCCTGGAGCAGGGATATAACTATTCCCACTCTCTGAGACTCAGACCCGGAAGAGTGGGGACAAAGATGAAAATATAGTTTGCAGGCATTTTCAAAGTTGAAGAAATCTTGCCGTTTATCAGAACATTTTTCAGGCAGGGGTACTTTAGGTTCAACAAGTATAGCTGCACTTGTAACTAGTGGCAGGTTTTGGTCCTCTTAAGCAATAATCTGTTGACCGAGTAGTTCTAGGGCACTGGAAATATTTTGGATCTGTTCCTGTACAAAATCCATGTTTTTCTCTTTTTTGCTGCCTGTGATAATGTAATGCCCAGCTGATCACCAGCCTAAGTTCAGATGCCAACCTCCAATCTAACACCGCTGTTTTCACCTATAGTCAAGCCCCTGTTTGCCGGGAGACATTACACGCCCGCCCGAACACGGTTGCCCCCATGACTTAAGGGCACAAAGGATGGCACCTGAGGCAGCAAAGGCTGATGTACAACAGGGCAAAACTAACAGTACACATGGGAAGTCAGAGATAGCCGGGTCTGCAACAGATTATCAGTCCTACCAGTGTCTTGACAGAAGGAGTAAACAAAGCCGAAGTCCAGGGAAAGCCAAAGGTCAAAGCCGTAAATCAGAGAGTAGCAGTATACAAAGGGTCAGGCAAAAGCGTAGTCGAGATGCAAGGCAAACACAGATACTGTGTGCTGAAGCCTGGACAGCTTTATGTGACCACTGAGCAATGGAAGGTTGGAAGGCCGGACTGCACAGCAGTTGCTTAATCGACACTCTACTCCCAGTGAGCCAGACAGAACCTCTGAGTTAACTCTTAACTGGACCTTAAGCTTAGCTAACCACAGCGAGCTGCAATGCGCTGCTGCAAGGCATATGAAGCGCGGGCCCCTAAGTGTGTTAGTCTGTGTTTCCACAATGATGTTTTGACACTCTGAAGAGTGCGGACAGGTAAACGCTTGGCTCCAACACATATTTTTGTTTACATATATTTTGTAAAATTTGTTGCATTTCTTTTTAGTATATAGTAGTATCAAGTAAATCACATTGCGTGTGAAAGCCCCATTCCATCCGACTGCAGTACTACATATGTATCAGTAGGCCCCTGTTCCTGCCCATGAGACCTTCCCCCCCAAACTAAATAGAGTGCTTTATGACAGTTTGAAATGAAATACAACTACTATGTGCACTAGCAAGGGTTAAATAAAGAAAACTGGTTAAAACCCTTAAAATAAAAAAGAATGGCGTGGGATACCCCTTCCTAGTAAAACCAGCCTGGGCACCAGCTATATGGGCTGGTAGATCAGGATGCAGGGACTAGCAGGGACCATGGGCTCTTCTGTGCCCCTGGGCTTTGGGGGGCAGGTAATGGGGCTGCTTGCCATCTCCTTATGCCTTGTGAACCAGTAAGGTGGTCTCTTGGACCCCTTAACAGTTCACAATGAAGTTAAAGACTACAACACACCACACAGCAGTGAAGGAGGGGATGATATAATTCTGCTGCTCCTATATAGGCCCTCCCTGCGGCAGCCGACCCTGCTGTCAGAAGGGTGGGGGGATCGGAGGACCCCTGGGGGAAGAGGAGAGCACTGCTGCTGGATCCAGTATAGGGGTGTGTGTTTTTTTTTACTTTTACAGCTTTTTACATTTTTAAAAACGATCACCCCAAGGCTGAGAAAACCTTTTCTGTCATCTACTTTTCATAAATGTGTTGGGCAGGGGGTATGGCTGATTTATCTGGAGTTGAGCATGGTACGCTCTTACGCAGCATAGGAGCTGCCTTTGTCCAGTTTTTTTATTGTCTGCTCTGATGCCGGGGTAATAGGGAGAGCAGCAGGCTGTCATCACCCAGCTGCACATCATGAGATATAGTATGAGCCCTGCATCATTCAGCCTGAGGTAACGCTGAGAGTGAGAGAGGGGCTTAGAGAGGAGAGGAGCCAAACAAACAAGCAGGATTGGGCAGTCGTTCGCCCAGGACAAAAAACACAACTGACCCAGAGTGCAGCGTCCTAGCCAAGGGAAGAGATGTGGGAGAGATTTAACCCTTGGCTGCACAATCCCTTTAACTCTTTATTTTGAAATAAAGCAAGAAACAGTTGTTAGATTCATGAGGTATTTTTAAAAAGTCCGCCTCCAGATACTCACCTCTTTCGGGTTGCGCTCTCACGTGACTGTGAGCAGCCTACCAGCGCAGCTGGCAGCCATCACTGCGTGTGTAAGCTGATAGGCTTCTCCACAATGGCCATTGAAGGATCCCGGGAGAGGTGAGTACGGGTGGCCATTTTTTTAATAGTGGTGGTGATGCACAGGGGGGCCGGCCCCCTGCTGCATATTAAAAAGGGACTATGGTAACTTCTATAACTGCTTCTAACTATGCCCATGCTTACATGCATTATGCCAAACTGTAATGTCTTTGGGCAAACTTGGGATGCTACAAATAATCAAAATAGCAGACAGTACTTCAATTACTACCAAGACTGGATAAGCTATGCTGCTGAAAATAAACATTCAGCAATACCTGCTGCTCCTGACATAACAACTTTATTTAGATATTAAGATATTAAGTAGTTATTTACAGTATTTAAAAGCCTATCCTGGTTCCTCATAGCAAATAAAAAATTGGTATATTGGAGCCACTTGTTCCTGTTTTGAATCGAAACGTTGTGCACCCATGTTTACCTGTAAGGCAGGATTTTTGCTAGTATGCACTCCCATCAGTTTTTTGTACTACTTATTAAACCCGCCACCAGCCACGATCAGACAGAATGATGAACTAGGTGGAAACGCAGTTCGTGTGAAGGTAGGAAATTGTATTATTTCCTTTCCTCACACACAGTTTGTTTGTATGTTTCTATAGGGCACCCCAGGAAGAAAGGACGTCACCAGGAGCTAGCTAGAACTGCAGTCAGGCTACTGTGTCGGACTGGGGTGTCTGCAGCCCACCAAAAGAATTGACTTTCTGGGCTCCCATTACCATTACATGCCAATATTACAAGATTATTTTTAGGGCTTGTGGACACAGACATTAACCTAAGTGTATTGCATGTGAGTGGATAACCAATGCTCCCACTGCCATAGAACAGTGACATCCAGCTTTGCCAACAGTACTGCTTCTATCATAAATGAAATGGGAGGCACAGTATTGGGTATCACAAAGTGCACCATCTCTTTTGGAAATGGGGCCTCGAAAGGTTCAGGGGCCCACCGGGGGGATTCCCTGGAAAATTGGTGGGCTATTCCGAACGCTGGTCTCTGACTGATTGGTCTACTCAAATACTGATCGGCTTCAGATTTGAGCCAAAACTAGAGTTAACAACAATTTTATCTCTTCAGTCTGGTTTGCTCCATCACAGATGGCGACAAGATCCAGGTCAAATTTTCCAGCATGCCACTCACCAGTGCTGGCAGGTTTAGAGATCCACAGTTAAAAAATAAGAAAGAAAATCTAGCTGATCTTTTACATCCCGCGCCGGGTCATCTGATGCCTCTTCTAGATCATTTAATGTCTTCTTTAGGTGGTAGTGGGGTCAAAAGATCATGC
The DNA here is from genome assembly GCA_027917425.1 of Gastrophryne carolinensis. NCBI lineage: Eukaryota > Metazoa > Chordata > Amphibia > Anura > Microhylidae > Gastrophryne > Gastrophryne carolinensis. Next base: position 39,077,509 of record CM051241.1, read on the forward strand.
CACCACACAGCTCCCCTCCTTCTGTCCCGGCGGCCAGTTAGGGGCAGTCGTGGCCTAGAGGTAAAGAAGCGTGAACTGGAGCCTGGACATGACTGAAGTGCTCTTGAGCAAAGCACATAATCCCTCCACTGTTCCCCGGATGCCATAAATAGGGCAGTTTACCACTTCAGACATGTGAACACTCACAGCATGGGGAGGGGAAAATGTGGAGAATAAATTGCTATATGCACGCACACATACAATGGCTATCAATGCCCCTAAAATCCCCTAAAAAGATGGAAGTAATGACTGGCAGGCCCTGAGAAGGCTTTTATACCTCAGAGGCTCTTCCCACCCCCATGCGACCAACTACGTCACAGGAGAGGAGGGATATGGAGGAGGTTTTCTATGTGGGTGATTCAAGGGAGGCTCCACTTCTCTAGTATAGAAGCCCCCCCCCCCAAATGTCACTGGATGGAAGCCAAGGAGGAAGGAGGAAGCTGTGTCTCCCTTCACTTTGCTGGCTTCATTTTAACTGATGCAGCACTGGACAGATATCATGGAAAAGGCTTAATTAAGATTACTAAAGTTTATTTTGTGTTGTGTTTTTAACTTTACTTTTAAAAACTGGTAAGGGGCTCCTATACAGTTCACAGACGTTACCTAGGTCAGTGGCCACATCAGATGGCTTTGAGTGCCACAGGGTGAGCAGGCCTGCTCTAACTGAAATAGAATATTGAACAGAGGAATTCACTAGAAGGTAAATAAAATTATATACTTCCCAAATTGGGATGCCCTGCAGTGTGTATCCCCCCCGGATTACAGAAATACACTGCACACCCCCACCAGATACAGACCAGGGCTGGGGGCCCCACCTATGATAACAGCAGCTGCTACCAGGAAACCACCTGCAACCACAAAATACTCCACATTACTAAAGCATACGGTTCCTGGAATTTACTCCTATTATCGCTCTCTTACCTGTCCTCTTCCCCCTCCTTGCCCCCCCATTTTCTTCCCTCTTCCCTTTGGCTCTCCTTTCCCTCCACCCCACCTCCTGCTGACCAAGGTGGACCCAAATGGGACGACCCTCTTTTTCGGCCAGTCTGTTGAAATACCTTAACAGCCTCCCGACATACAATCAGCACCACCTGACCAATTAAAAGGTCTGGTGTCTGGCATACGCAGCGCAGCAAGGACTAATGTAAGTCAATTAATCCTCTCGATCAAAGAACTATGGGAATGAAAAAGGCCTTTGTAATGTGGATTTTCTAACGAGTCTTATCAAAAATATGCTTTTTTGCAGATCACTTAATGAGTGGTCTGAGCACAAGGTAATAATCATACATATACAGAAATTATACTTTATATGATAATATTAACAATACAAATAACATAGTTCATATACCTACCATAGAGATAATTCAGCATTGATGTACTTATCATAGAGATACCTCAGCGGAGGAAATTTCTCCCATATTATACCAATTACTCCCATACCTCCAAGTAAGTGCACTCAATGTGTTGTATGATGTATGATGTATGTGACAGTAGACAACATATACTTACGTTTGTTTTATATTCTATTACAAAAGGTATACTGATAAAGCACAAATAGTGCGAAACGTGTTTACACCAAGGGGTACTTACCATTTGCTACAACTGAGAAATTCTTGCTACAATCTGAGAACTTGCTACAAAATTGACCCAACACAGAGTTGTATAAGCAATAAACGAAAAATTATACACCAAGATACGGATTGGAAAAATTCTATTTGATATTTATTTTGATTTAACGATATATGTGATATATTTATGCTCATACAAAAATGTATAGAAAATGAGGCTAACCACTGAACATGACAAGGTATAGTCCCAAAACCCCAATATTTGCACCCCCTAAAGTGGTAAGGCAAGGGACAAACCCCCCCAAAATTATTTCCAAAGGAATGTATGAAAATAATACTCAGGTCCAAATTGCCCTTAGTATTGAGGTGAATGATTTTGTGTAAAAAATAACTGAACTCCATTGTTGAAAAAAAAAAACGTCACTCAGCGCTGGATCCAAGCCGGCCTCTGCAGGGTTTGTCTCGGTTTCAGCCAAATCTCTAGAAGCCTTTTGCTACAGCTACAAAAATCAACATTATTTTTTCTCTTCGTCTGCAGCTTCCCGGAGGCCATCGAGCGGAAGTTAATGACAGGCTAAAAAGTATTAGTTACTCAACAGCTGGCAAACAACACTTCCCTGTAGCTTTATGTCACAGCATATGCCAAGCACTCAGAATATGATATAATTCATACTCCATCTCCTACCACAAAAGCAGATGGGCTGAAGTATTGTTATTCTCACTCCAGTTCCCAGCCCTTGAGGGATCACTAAATAAAATCAAAGCAGATGGGCCATTACAGACTCATTTGTGCTTGTTACCATGTAATGCACCCAGATATCAAACAGCATAAAGCAAAACAAAGAGCAGAGCTTAGTAGATACTGTGCAAGTCAGAGGGGTGCAAGAGGGGAATCCAGTACAGACCTATTTATCACCGTATTATCTCTCTGAAAAAGAGTTATTCTTCATTTGCCGGTTATAGGATCCCTCTACGCAGCTTGGTGAGCAATGAAGCTTAACAAGTGCCTGCCTCGGTACAAATGGAAGATGTCATATCCTACTTAGTGGCAGATTAAACGTTGGTACAAGGCGCTGATGTATTGGCAAGAATGCATCCAAGCCTGATTATTACTTCTGCCAAAGAACAAATCGCTCTGCATACTAAAGAATGAAGATGCACTGAGCCTTGTGCTCCCGCACACAATTTTGGTTCAACTAGTTCCAGCTGAATTCTTTCAAAACCAAGGAATCTGCACAATAAGATTTGGGCAACGGCCAAGTTCAGTTACAATTACAAGCGCAAAATGACACATGTAAGTCTGGCAGAAAGGCAAAAAGAACATCAGATCCCCAAAGAAGCTGAACCTTCGGAAACATGCTCAAGACGTACTGAATTTCTTTATGAATGGTTCTTTTGGGAGACGATAAAAAGATATCTAATGCCATTGCCTTGGATAAACTATCTGTAGGTAATAACTCATGTTGGGCGAACTCCTAGAAGTTCAGGATTGGCAAGTTGACCAAAACCAGAACCCCATTGAAATCAATAGGGACCCGAACTTTGGGGGTGATTCTGCCTCTGGAGGCCTCTTGACAGACGGGCCCACCCTCTACTCCAACACTCTACCCCACCTGGGCGGAGGGCACCTGTCAAGGGTCCCTAGAGGCTGAATGTGACCGGGGCTGATAAAAAAATAAAATGTGGTAGTGGGCGGGTGGTGGCAGCAAGTAGGGGTGAGCTTTAACCTAATGTAGAGTATGCAGCACATAGGAAGCGGCTGTAGACTTACCTGAGCCAGGGATCGGCGTTCTTTCCTCTCACAAAATGTCCATGGCCAGGGCTTGAATAAGATGGCTGCTGCTCAGGTCCTTACTTGCCGCTATGGGCTAAAAGCTGAACACAGACTTCTGGCTGAAGTCCGTATTCTGGTTTGGGAACCTTAACTTTGCGGTTCGGGTTCGCTCAACACTATTAATAACCAGTCTAACTATTTGAGGACAAACCCTAATAGGTAATTTTCCTTCTCACTCATGTGTTTCCTAAAGAGTTGCACAAGCATATCGGTCAGAATAAGGGGTAGCAGGGGTGTACAGGGTCCCACAGCAAAATTCATAGTTGGCCCCCAAAATACTTTACTTAATAATAATGCAGATTTCTGGGGGGTGGGGGGGGGGGGGCTCGGCAGCAGTGCAGCCCAGCTCAGTATATTTTTTGTACAGGGTGCTCCCAAAGTATAGAGGCCACAGCACTGAAAGCGATGATACTCATGCTGGGTGTTTTAAAACCTGTGCTGTGCAATGTAATATACAGGGCAGAGTCCCTAATGTTACTTTGTAGAATTTTGACAGGATCCCTGATATGATACATTGTAACCACCAGGAGTGCGTTTGAAGTTATAATTATAGCACAAGCCGCACCTTAGAACTGGAGCACAAGCCTGATATTTCAATGTTGAAGTGGATCTAAAGCCGCGCTGACGGTAAAGACTTCAGGAATGCCTGCTTTCCATTGCCTAACTTACTTGGATGGGGTTGTGGTGGAAAGCATGGGGAGGGGGATTTTAGAGGGTTTTGGTTCACTTTTGGTTCAGCTCATTGTGATGTGCAAGTCATCTCTCCATTGCAGCACTGCGATAGAGGATAGAGAGATGGCTCACACATGGCAGAAAGCTGAAGGATTCCACATCTGTCTGCAGTGTTGGTGTGCTGTCTACATGGAGTGCCATCATCTTGTTCCCCCAGCTGCTCGGGTGGCCCACAGGTGCTGCATAGAGGAAGAAAACAGCGGGCCCTCCTTTTGTCACAGGCCCGGTAGCAGCTGCTCGCTCTGCCTCTATGGTAAGTATGCCCATGAGGGGTAGCTATTGCTAAGCAACTTCTTAAAAAGGAGCTGGCAACCTGTCTGCCTTGATGCTCCAAGCTTAAAGGGGACACAGCACACTGTTAGCCAGCAACCAATCCTAAAACCTGTCTCAAAAATCTGGTTAAAAACAGAGGGGAAGTGGGGGGGGGGGGGGGGGGAGATAGAAGGAAAGTCATTTGGGATGTGAATGGTTTTTCTTCCTTTTAAAGTAGTGTTGAGTGTTGAGGTATGTTTGGCCCGTTTTGGTCACACATTTTGTTGAGGGAGGGGTTTTTTTTGTTAGGATTCACTTGGTACCTTCTGGGCCCCCGGGTGACAAACAAGTGTCTAGGCGGATGTCCTTAGAGGGACCCGTGGATCCTTGAAAAAAAAAAAGGACCTCAGTGTCTCACTCTGGCTAATTATGATATATTTATTCTCGGTTGTATACACAATGAGTAATAATGGTTATTCTTAGCATCTCTAGTACAGGTTACACATTGGTATTATTAGCGTTAGTATCAAGGGTGTTGTTTAGCCTTAGCGGCTCAATGCCCCAAAATCAGTCTCTGTGTAGGTTTATTATAGGTGGGAGGGGCTTAGATACTTGCCCGTTCGTATGTGATCTTTTCTGTTGGAATTTCCCTCGGTTTGTAGCGAATAGTGGGTTGTTTTTCCACAGTTTGTAGCAAGCTGTTTTTCCCGCAGTGGTTTGTAGCAAGTTACTGGAACTCCATCACAGACGCGTTTCGCCTATGGCTTCCTCAGTGTGAGAGTCCGTAGTTTCTATTAATAGCATGTGCATGTATTGGGGATGGTTACACAGATAGTTCATAATAAAACAATGTGCGCATACCATAGAACACTGGAAAGGAACAGACAGACCATACTCTTCACTCACAAAAAGAAGACACAGACCACACCAATACTCCCCTTCATACTCACCTACACCGAACAACATACATCTATCAGAAAAATCCTCCAAAAACACTGGCATGTACTGACCCATGACCAAGACCTCACGAACATAATCCCGGAGACACCTAAACTGGTCTGTGATGGAGTTCCAGTAACTTGCTACAAACCACTGAGGGAAAAACAGCTTGCTACAAACTGTAGAAAAACAACCCACTATTCGCTACAAACCGAGGGAAACGCCAACAGAAAAGATCACATACGGACGGGCAAGTACCTAAGCCCCTCCCACCTATAATAAACCTACACAGAGACTGATTTAAGGCTAAACAAAACCCTTGATACTAACGCTAATAATACCAATGTGTAACCTGTACTAGAGATGCTGAGAATAACCATTATTACTCATTGTGTATACAACCGAGAATAAATATATCATAATTAGCCCGAGTGAGACACTGAGGTCCTTTTTTTTTTCAAGGATCCACAGGTCCCTCTAAGGACCCCCGCCTAGACACTTGTTTGTCACCCGGGGACCCAGAAGATACCAAGTTAATCCTAACAAAAAAAAAACCCTCCCTTAAAAGCAGAGGTCTTGGTTGGCACACATCTGCAGAAGTTTGTTTGAAGCTACATCACCAAATGTCATAGGAGCTCTGAGTAGGCGTACTCCTAACTATAGTTCATGAGATTACACAGTGATGGATAAATTAGGAGCAGCTTACATGAGATTGCCCTATAACCTCGAGTGCAGCACATGGGGAGGAAGCCTCCCCTATACAGCTGAGGAACCCCCCACCCCATGTGCTAGCACTAAATTAAGAGCTATGAAGGAGAGTTGCACGTTAGTAGGGCATTTAGAATACACAAATCTTAAAGTGGTCACAACACTGTTAGCCAGCAACCAATCATATAATCTGGTTAGAAACAGAGGTCTTGGTTGGCACACACCTTCAGAAGTATGTTTATGTTGAAGCTGAGCCACCAAATGCCAAGGTGCCTAACTCTAATCTGTGAGAGCCCCCCATCACTGGTCCACCAGTTACTAATCTCCTAATCAGAAACTGGGCTGCCATCAGAGATTCTCAGGTGAGATTCCAAAATAGAGAACAGTCATAGCCTAGTGGTAGGGAATCGGTCATGTGACCCTCTGGTCACAGGGTTGCATAATCCTTGAGCGAGGCACCTAAATGCCCAACTGCTCCCCAGACACAGTGGTCTGGACGGCCCATCACTCTGGGCACTCATTGCTTGTGTTTTTTTTCACTGCACAGATAAGTTAAATGTAGAGGGAAAATTCCTATGTGTGTGCAAGCATAAAATGGCTATAAATGAACAGAAATCCAAATTGAAGCTGGCTAATTGAGAGGCGAGGATACAGATTATGTATGAAATGAAATTTACCAGTGAAGAGCTTGGTGATGAGCACAGCACAAAATACAGCCAGTGTGCAGAATCCCCCCAATCACCCCATACCAGGCAGCGTGCAGAATCCCCCCAATCACCCCATAACAGGCAGTGTGCAGAATCCCCCCAATCACCCCATACCAGGCAGCGTGCAGAATCCCCCCAATCACCCCATAACAGGCAGTGTGCAGAATCCCCCCAATCACCCCATACCAGGCAGCGTGCAGAATCCCCCCAATCACCCCATAACAGGCAGTGTGCAGAATCCCCCCAATCACCCCATACCAGGCAGCATGCAGAATCCCCCCAATCACCCCATAACAGGCAGTGTGCAGAATCCCCCCAATCACCCCATACCAGGCAGCGTGCAGAATCCCCCCAATCACCCCATAACAGGCAGTGTGCAGAATCCCCCCAATCACCCCATACCAGGCAGTGTGCAGAATCCCCCCAATCACCCCATACCAGGCAGCGTGCAGAATCCCCCCAATCACCCCATAACAGGCAGTGTGCAGAATCCCCCCAATCACCCCATACCAGGCAGCATGCAGAATCCCCCCAATCACCCCATAACAGGCAGCATGCAGAATCCCCCCAATCACCCCATACCAGGCAGCGTGCAGAATCCCCCCAATCACCCCATAACAGACAGTGTGCAGAATCCCCCCAATCACCCCATATCAGGCAGCGTGCAGAATCCCCCCAATCACCCCATAACAGGCAGCATGCAGAATCCCCCCAATCACCCCATACCAGGCAGCGTGCAGAATCCCCCCAATCACCCCATAACAAGCAGCATGCAGAATCCCCCCAATCACCCCATACCAGGCAGCATGCAGAATCCCCCCAATCACCCCATAACAGGCAGCATGCAGAATCCCCCCAATCACCCCATACCAGGCAGCGTGCAGAATCCCCCCAATGACCCCATAACAAGCAGCATGCAGAATCCCCCCAATCACCCCATACCAGGCAGCATGCAGAATCCCCCCAATCACCCCATACCAGGCAGCATGCAGAATCCCCCCAATCACCCCATAACAGGCAGCATGCAGAATCCCCCCAATCACCCCATACCAGGCAGCGTGCAGAATCCCCCCAATCACCCCATAACAGGCAGCATGCAGAATCCCCCCAATCACCCCATACCAGGCAGCGTGCAGAATCCCCCCAATCACCCCATAACAGGCAGCGTGCAGAATCCCCCCAATCACCCCATACCAGGCAGCGTGCAGAATCCCCCCAATCACCCCATACCAGGCAGCATGCAGAATCCCCCCAATCACCCCATACCAGGCAGTGTGCAGAATCCCCCCAATCACCCCATACCAGGCAGCATGCAGAATCCCCCCAATCACCCCATACCAGACAGTGTGCAGAATCCCCCCAATCACCCCATACCAGGCAGTGTGCAGAATCCCCCCAATCACCCCATACCAGACAGCGTGCAGAATCCCCCCAATCACCCCATACCAGGCAGCATGCAGAATCCCCCAATCACCCCATACCAGGCAGTGTGCAGAATCCCCCCAATCACCCCATACCAGGCAGCATGCAGAATCCCCCCAATCACCCCATACCAGGCAGTGTGCAGAATCCCCCCAATCACCCCATACCAGGCAGCGTGCAGAATCCCCCCAATCACCCCATACCAGACAGCGTGCAGAATCCCCCCAATCACCCCATACCAGACAGCGTGCAGAATCCCCCCAATCACCCCATACCAGACAGCGTGCAGAATCCCCCCAATCACCCCATACCAGGCAGCATGCAGAATCCCCCCAATCACCCCATACCAGGCAGTGTGCAGAATCCCCCCAATCACCCCATACCAGACAGCGTGCAGAATCCCCCCAATCACCCCATACCAGGCAGCATGCAGAATCCCCCCAATCACCCCATACCAGGCAGTGTGCAGAATCCCCCCAATCACCCCATACCAGGCAGTGTGCAGAATCCCCCCAATCACCCCATACCAGGCAGCGTGCAGAATCCCCCCAATCACCCCATATCAGGCAGCGTGCAGAATCCCCCCAATCACCCCATACCAGGCAGTGTGCAGAATCCCCCCAATCACCCCATACCAGGCAGCGTGCAGAATCCCCCCAATCACCCCATATCAGGCAGCGTGCAGAATCCCCCCAATCACCCCATACCAGGCAGCATGCAGAATCCCCCCAATCACCCCATACCAGGCAGTGTGCAGAATCCCCCCAATCACCCCATACCAGGCAGCGTGCAGAATCCCCCCAATCACCCCATACCAGGCAGCATGCAGAATCCCCCCAATCACCCCATACCAGACAGCGTGCAGAATCCCCCCAATCACCCCATAACAAGCAGCATGCAGAATCCCCCCAATCACCCCATACCAGGCAGCATGCAGAATCCCCCCAATCACCCCATACCAGACAGCATGCAGAATCCCCCCAATCACCCCATAACAGGCAGTGTGCAGAATCCCCCCAATCACCCCATACCAGGCAGCATGCAGAATCCCCCCAATCACCCCATATCAGGCAGCATGCAGAATCCCCCCAATCACCCCATATCAGGCAGCGTGCAGAATCCCCCCAATCACCCCATACCAGGCAGTGTGCAGAATCCCCCCAATCACCCCATACCAGGCAGCGTGCAGAATCCCCCCAATCACCCCATACCAGGCAGTGTGCAGAATCCCCCCAATCACCCCATATCAGGCAGCATGCAGAATCCCCCCAATCACCCCATAACAGGCAGCATGCAGAATCCCCCCAATCACCCCATATCAGGCAGCGTGCAGAATCCCCCCAATCACCCCATACCAGGCAGTGTGCAGAATCCCCCCAATCACCCCATACCAGGCAGCGTGCAGAATCCCCCCAATCACCCCATAACAGGCAGTGTGCAGAATCCCCCCAATCACCCCATATCAGGCAGCATGCAGAATCCCCCCAATCACCCCATAACAGGCAGCATGCAGAATCCCCCCAATCACCCCATAACAGGCAGTGTGCAGAATCCCCCCAATCACCCCATACCAGGCAGCATGCAGAATCCCCCCAATCACCCCATATCAGGCAGCATGCAGAATCCCCCCAATCACCCCATATCAGGCAGCGTGCAGAATCCCCCCAATCACCCCATACCAGGCAGTGTGCAGAATCCCCCCAATCACCCCATACCAGGCAGCGTGCAGAATCCCCCCAATCACCCCATACCAGGCAGCATGCAGAATCCCCCCAATCACCCCATACCAGACAGCGTGCAGAATCCCCCCAATCACCCCATAACAAGCAGCATGCAGAATCCCCCCAATCACCCCATACCAGGCAGCATGCAGAATCCCCCCAATCACCCCATATCAGGCAGCATGCAGAATCCCCCCAATCACCCCATAACAGGCAGCATGCAGAATCCCCCCAATCACCCCATAACAGGCAGTGTGCAGAATCCCCCCAATCACCCCATACCAGGCAGCATGCAGAATCCCCCCAATCACCCCATATCAGGCAGCATGCAGAATCCCCCCAATCACCCCATATCAGGCAGCATGCAGAATCCCCCCAATCACCCCATAACAGGCAGCATGCAGAATCCCCCCAATCACCCCATAACAGGCAGTGTGCAGAATCCCCCCAATCACCCCATACCAGGCAGCATGCAGAATCCCCCCAATCACCCCATATCAGGCAGCATGCAGAATCCCCCCAATCACCCCATAACAGGCAGCGTGCAGAATCCCCCCAATCACCCCATACCAGGCAGCATGCAGAATCCCCCCAATCACCCCATAACAGGCAGCGTGCAGAATCCCCCCCAATCACCCCATAACAGGCAGCGTGCAGAATCCCCCCAATCACCCCATAACAGGCAGCGTGCAGAATCCCCCCCAATCACCCCATAACAGGCAGCGTGCAGAATTCCCCCAATCACCCCATAACAGGCAGCGCCTTCCAATCAACATTCAGGGACAAGTATAGTAAAGAGATATTTCATAAGGGACGTCACCTAATAAATCTAAAGCGATGTGAAATAAATGCAAAATTTTGCAATGTCGGGCGTTTGCTGAATCAAGCCCTGTGGCTATAACAGCGGGCGACGACTAGGAGCAAAGGGTGCACATAGGGAGATGTGAACAGGGCCATGTAAGATTACCGTAAGTGCTTGATGGTTTCCAAAGCCAAAGTCAAAGTGGAAATCCACAGTCTAAGTCAAAGCATCCTGAGTATTGGGATGCACGGCCACCAGCAGGTGAACCAGGGGTAAGGCAGAACTTCAACCTGCGGCAGGCTCCCGGATCTTACAGCTGGTGAATACCCCCTGCAGGCAGGGGAAAGTGCCAAGCAGCTACTATAGGGCTGATTTACTATTCAGAGAACAAATAGCATGCCCACCCCCCTCCCCCCATCAAAGATTACCAGCTCAGCACACTAAGCATAGGGGCTGGTAATTCCAGGGTTCACAAGGTGAACAGCTGGTCCCAGCTCCTAGCTAATACCAGCCCTTATGCCCTATGGCTGTGGGGCACCAGGCTTTACGCACCCCCCAGCCCATTGAACTGGTTTAGGGGTCTATAGGACCACTAATCGTGTCAAATATAATCACACCACTAAAAAAATCTTTTAATATTCTTAATATTATCCTAATAATCACAACTTTTCAAATATTCAGTTTGGACGATTTGCCACATTTTTTTCTGAAGTTCAATTCAGAGGAATTAGACGGAACTGCTAACAACAAAAATAAGCCAGATTAATAGAGGTGTGTTTTGGGGGGATTTTTCCCCATGCAGTGCATGGTCATCTCCTGTCCCTGTGAGTTATTACACTGAGACATAATGGAGGCCAGCAGCTCAGCCAATCCTGGGTCACTGAACCCACTGCTGCCACAGGAAGCGACCGGGGGACCCCTTAGCCCAGGACAGCCCCAGAATTGCCTCTTTGGATGACCCAGGTCTCAAACCTCACTCAAGTTCATCCCTAAGGAAGAGCAAGAGTAGTTCTCACTGGAGGACACCATAGTCTACCTCATTTCAATGCATAATAACATAGGGCCCCTATTTCGAGTTTACTGGGAGCCTCCACCACCTGTCCTCCCTAGCCATCAAAGGGGGCCTTAACCAGCCACCCCCTAGCCATGGAAGTGTATTTCTCCGGTTATCCGAGAGGTGGCCCAGCAGGGACCGAGGTAAGGCCACTTTTCCCTCTCTCTGGGAAAGGGAACCTCTGAGTTACAAACTATCTTAACCCTCCTACTCTGACGTTTAATTTGAAGGCCACCTACCAGAGGACAAGGACCATGTAGGGGTTCCCAACATTCCTCTCCGTGGATGATAGGTGAACCTACTGCCAATCCTTCTCCATTGCATGGTAAAGACAATTGGCTGTTCAGCTGACTGGTGGCATATCTCCAATGTCCCATGACAACATGGGCCCCATGGAGTTCTGGGCAGGGAAACTGGACTACTGGCCGTTAGCGTTAGCCATGTCCTTGCTATAATGACCAGCCAGCAGTGTTGCATCCGAGAGCACATTGTGGCAGGGGAGTTTTTGTGACTTCTTGGAGAACTTTTTTTTTTGGTATGCTGGAGCACACAGGAGTTTACCCATTATCACAGTGAGAGCAACACAAACATAAAGTGTGCATGTGCCCAGAGCGGAGGGCTGCCCTAATTATTCTGCCTGGGGAGCAATTTGGGGGTTAGGTGTCTTACTCCAGAGTACTTCAATCGTCCCCTGACCTATCCACCCTCCAGTCACAAGATTGTTTCCTTCCCCCTAGGCCACTACTGCCAATATATGGAGATCCCGAAATTCTTAAAGTGGACCAATACCCAGGATTTTGACTATCCTGGGTTTTGGTCCACTTCGGTGGGGCACCCCGATCAGAAAGCCCCGAAAACTCACCTCACTCCGCTCCCACGTGACCGCTGCATCCAATCCCCGCCGACAGACAAGCGAGAGGCAGCGACGGACAAGCAGAGCGCGTCCGCCGCCACCTCCCGCGCGTCCCTCTTACAGGGAGCGCACCCGCACCGGCCATCCACAAACGGCCAGCGCGGGAGCGCGCCCTGCTAGAGGGACGCGCGGGAGACGGTGGTGGCGGACGCGCATGCGCCGCTGGAACGGGGAGAAGGTAGGATTGTGGGCTTCCTGGGGGGGGGGTTCACCCCGCGGGACATCCCGATTTCGGATGCCCCGCGGGGAGGGATCTGATCGGCCCGGGAATCTTATAGATAGATTCCCGGGCCGATCCCCCCTGGGTGTTGGTCCACTTTAAAGACAAAATCAGGCCTAAATAACAGCAGATGTCACCACCCTGTGTCTGATGCTACTGATTAAAGCATGGGTCCCCAATAATGGGATCACTTGTGGGGTAGAATGAATAAAGGAATCAAACACACCACACCAGATAAATAAGAACCAATTTAGAATAATACTAGTTGCATATTAGGAAAAGTATTGAATACAATAGTTGGTGGATAATAAATGTAGCCACTGGATTAAAGCAATAAATGACTGTGGAATAATCTAGTGGATTTTCTACTTTTGAAGAATGGGGAGGGGGGAGGATAACGCAACAACAAAGGTTAAACTTGTGTCTAGGTTACTTTAACATATATGGCTATTTGGATAACTTTAAAACACACTGTATGCTCTGTGTAATTCAAACAATCTATCAATACACACACCTAAATAAAATTACCAAGGACGTCCTCCAACAGCGCTGAGTCCCTTTCTTTGCGCTCCGTGGGAGGCTTCACATAACACACAAAGAAAAGTCTTTACACCCCTCACACAGTTCAGAAGTGAGGTAAATAAGGAGAGTGTTAGTTTCAACCAAAAACATCACTGTGGCCTTATAATTTATGTGGGCTCAGAAACACATACAAACACAGAAGTGCTCCCTCTGACCCACCTCACGGACTCAGGTCTCTCAGAGCTGTGCTGTGCCTTTTATAGCCTGCTGGAATGAGGTCACCAGCCTCTCTCTCATGGCTGGCCCCGCCCACCCACACACACAGAAGGATTTTCCAGAACCCTCCCAGCCAGCAGGGCCCCCTCCCTACCCCAAGATGGCGTGTTATTGCACCGGTGCATGCGCAGCTCACTCCACTGCTGCCAGCTTTCTGCCCCTTTTCAAAATGACCTGCAGTGCCCACACAAACCACCTCAGCGGGTGGAGAAGATTCTGCCAGCCGGAAGAATCCCGGAACCCAGCCGGAAGAGGTTTGTTATATGTTGGTTACACATTCAGACTACTTTTTTAGGCCTTGCCCTGTGGTGGCTGCTCACTGTGCACTGAGGCATGGGCCCATCTTTCCAAATGTTAGTGACCAGCTGGTGCCAAACACTATCACAGCTGCCCATTAGAGTAATTGATGCTTATGCCGCTTCCATACACAAAATGGCTGCATTAGGCTCCTTAGGATCATAGAGAGTCCTGCTGTTACCCTTGTCCATTGGCTGTCATAGACCCTATTGGCTCAGAAGAAAAAAATATGTAAAAGAACTGACTGCGTTACACAGCATTTACACTAAAAGAAACTGCAAACAGGAGTGTTATTCACACTAAAAGAAACTGCTAACAGGAGTGTTATTCACACTAAAAGAAACTGCTAATGATGCCCCCCCCCAAAAAAAGAAAATACACAGAGTGTTCACAATAAATGTTTGTAATTCATAGAATTAAGTATTATTCCAGCCCAACTGAGACTCAGGTGGCACCCCGAAGCTAGAAACTAGGATACTCAGAGGGGTCTCTTCTGTTGTTAAATAAATGCCAGTGTTATGACTAAACGCCAATAGCAGTTGTATCTTTCTGGCCCAAAGATCAGTGAGAGAGGCACAGGTGACTGACTTCCTAAAAAAAAGGATGATCAAGAGTTCTTTTTAATTTTATGGTTCCCCAAAGTGTTACTAGATGTCCAGAACCAGTACCAATATGTAGGCCCACAAAACAGTGTGCGTGAGACAGCTGCATGACAATGATCCAAAACCTGAACCAACTATGAAGATAAGCGTTCTGACACCATGATTTTTAATTGTTGTTGGAACCCATCAGAACCAGTAGTACTCTTAAGGCCCACCAAAGATTGTAAGTGGGAGGTAGGTACTAAGGTAAGAATTGACCAAACTCAGACCCCAGTGTAAGGTTGAAGGTAAACTTTGAAAACCTTTCTTTCCAATGAAGACAACTCTTACTGGGCCCCCCCAAGAACCAGCAGTAATATTGAGGCCCCCAAAGAGTGAAAGATAGGTAGGCGCATGTGTGTGTACAGTTTAGTACCCTCACCCAAGTATAAGGTTGTGGCCCTGTGGGTCAGCTTTTCATTTTTTTTTCCTCTAGTATTAAAGACAAGTGCCACACCCAGAGACTGCGAGAGGTAGGTAGTAAGGAAATCAGTTTTTCCTAGAATTCATAAGGTATTTACATCTCAGATATTTGCAGGTGCAAATATAGGTAGTTTATTTTATACTGCCCCCAAAGGGATTAGGTGGGGAATAGCGTGGGCCCGGACAATGACTTTAAAGTGGAACAAAACCCTTGCGGATCCTCGTCGATCTTTTAGATTCCCAGACTGGCAGCTGGCCTTCCCGCGGCACATTCCGAATCAGGATATCCCGCTGTGTGAAACCCATGGGGAGCCGGTAATCACTCACCTTTCCCCGCTCCAATGGTGCATGCACAGGCTCTTGTCCAATCAGATCCATTTGCCGAAAGGGAACGGGAGCACAAGCAACCCCTGCATCTTTGGACAGGAGTGTGTGCACAAATGGGGCTGCAGCCGCTCTTTCTCCCCATTGAAATCAATCAGCCCTTTGCCGAAGGATATAAACAAGGCAAAGGGCTATGATTGGACGAGAGCCTGCGCATGTGCTGTTGGACTAAGTAGAGGTGAACTGAGGGGTTTCACACAGCAGGGCATCCTAATTTGGGATGCCCCGGGGGCATGGAACTAAACCCAGCAAAGTCAAAATCCCAGGTTTTGTACCGCTCTAAATCCAGTCACTATAAATTGTGCTGTTAGGCTAACCTGACGGTGACTAGGGGATATTTACTAGCATAATGTTGCTGTCCCAAGCCCTCATTATCCAGTCTAAAAGAAAATATTAAAAAATACAATTCTGTGAGACTCACCTGTAGAATTGTTTTTGTATCCATCCATTCCAGGCCATCCAGAAGTACTTACAGATGGGTGTTCGCTCCTAGGGGGCACTGACTGCAAGATCAAAAGATGTAGCTCCTCTTGGCCACCTATAAAGGCAGCTGCCCGTCTATCCAGTCCCCAGTGGTTTAAAAGCAGTACTCAACAAAAGAGGCAGGCCGGGACGTCCAAACAATAGCCTCCGCTTGTACTTTCTCGAATCAAAACTAATAACTTGTAGAACTAGTGTCCTATGAGCAAAAATGGTTCAATCACCATAACAGGCATGCAGGACATAATGAACACAATGGCTGAGTGGACAGCCTGGAATGGATGGATACAAAAACAATTCTACAGGTGAGTCTCACAGAATTGTATTTTTCTCCTCCATCCATTCCAGGCCGTCCAGAAGTATTTACAGATGGGACATCCAAAAGCAGTGTCCATATGGGCGGGATCCCCAGTGCGGAACAGCAAGTAGTTCATTTCACTACCGCCTGAAGCACCTTTTGGCCAAAAACAATGTCAGCTGAGGCCCTGACATCCACCTTGTAAAACTTAGTAAAAGTATGAACTGAAGATCAAGTTGCGGCCTTACAAACTTCTGATGGTTCCACGGATGCCTGATGCTGAAAAGCCCAGGAGGCACCAATAGCCCTAGTAGAATGAGCTCTGATCCGAAAAGGGGGTTCCTTCCCCCTGGCAGAATAAGCTTGTACCACCACCTGTCTAATCCACTTACTGACAATCCCTTCCTAGAACCCTCTGTTAAGACAAAAAGCAAATCCGATTTCCTGAATGATTCAGTCGCAGCCAGGTAATACCTTATGGCTCTGACCACATCCAAAGCATGGAGGGTCCGTTCTTTGGAATTAGCCGGTGCTGGACACAAGGAAGGTTCACCTTCATTAAGGTGAAAAGGAGAAACGACCTTAGGCAAAAAATGAGGTTTAAAATGAAAAACCACCTTAACTCAAAGTAGGGTGGTTTCATACATAGCGCGGCCAGCTCTGATACGTTGATGTACCAAGGTAATCGTCACCAGAAAAACCACCTTGAGAGTCAGCATAGACAATATAGCATCATTCAATGGTTCGAAGGGAGGACCCTGGAGAGCAGACAGCACTAGATTCAAGTCCCACACCAGTAAGGCTGATTTACACGGTGGGCGGACATGGGCGACTCCATGGTAAAAAGTCTTGATTAGTCTATGATTGGCGATGGACCTCTGGAAAAAAAATCGCTAAGGCCGAGACCTGACCCTTGAGGGTGCTCAGCTGGAGGCCCAAGTCTAGACCATGTTGTAGAAACTCCAGAATTCTAGAAATAGAAAATTTCCGGCAAGGAAGGCTCTTGGCCTCGCACCAAGCGATATAGGCCTGCCAAACTTTGTAGATCATGGAAGAAGACTTCTTCCGTGCCTGAACCATTGTGTGAATAACCGTGGCCGATAACCCCTTCTTCGTCAGGATTGAGGTTTCAATAGCCAGGCCGTCAAAGCCAGCGTCCGTAAATTCGGGTCAAGCAAGGCCTGCACTTGCTTCTGCTGTGGCAGAAAGACTTTGACCTGACCGGTGTCCAGCGTCATTCCCAGGAAGGATCTCACTGTTGAAGGCGTGATAAATGACTTGGGGTAATTGATCACCCAACTGAACGCCTCCCCATCCTGTAAGACTGGCATCCGTGGAAACTATCTCCCAAAGGGGAGTCAGGAAGGAATTGCCTACCAGCAGGTTCCGAGAGTCCAGCCACCACAAGAGGGACTGCCTGGCCAGGGGGGACAGCAAAAATCCTTGTTCCAGAGATTCCCGTGACCGATTCCAGCCGGTCAGCAGGTTCAACTGTAGAGGTCTCATATGAAATTGGGCGAAGGGCACTGCTTCAAAACACGACACCATTAGGCCCACCAATCTCATCCCCAGACACACCGACGGCTGTTGACAACCCAGCAAGGCCTGCACTTGCGTCTGGAGTCCCAAAACTTTTTGCTGTGGCAGAAATACTTTGACCTGACCGGTGTCTAGCGTCATTCCCAGGAAGGATCTCACTGTTGAAGGCGTGATAAACGACTTGGGGTAATTGATCACCCAACCGAAGGCTTCCAGGGTTGACAGTACAGTCCGGGTGTCGCTCTCTGCCTCCTGAAGGGACCGGGCCAAAATCAGAAGGTCATCTAGATAGGGAAACACACGAATACCCCGACTCCTCCATGATGCCACCATGAAGAATAGCCATGATGCCCGCCAGCACCTTGGTGAACACTCGGGGAGCTGAGGATATGCCGAAGGGGAGTGCTACAAACTGGTAATGTTGATCCTCCAGTACAAACCTCAAGAACTTTTGATGTCCTTGGAAAATCGGGATGTGCAGATAAGCGTCCCTGATGTCCACCATGGTCATAAAAGTTGCCGGGCTGAAGTGATCTCACCGCCGACCGCAATGTTTCCATGCGGAAATGTCTGACCTTTACAAACTTGTTGAGACCTTTCAGGTCCAAGATCGGCCGCAGCGTTCCGTCCTTCTTGGGAACCGTGAACAGGTTGGAGTAGAACCCCTGACCCTGTTCCTGCCGGGGCACCGGGCAAATCACACCTATCCGCAGGAGGTGCTGAACAGCTGTTCTCAAAGCCTGAGCTTTTAGCGGGTTTCGGGATATCCTTGAACATAGAAATTTCGTGGGTGGCCTGGCTGCCAGCTCTTTCTTGTAACCGGAGGACACCACCTCCTGAATCCACCGATCCGGGACGAGAAGGGCCCAGATTGGGGCAAACATCAGAAGCCGTCCCCCCACCCGTATTGGGTGAGGGTGCCCCCTCATGCCTGAGTAGGCTTGGCTGGGGGTTTGGGCTTAGCTCCCCAGGTGGGGTTGGGCCGGCTGCGGGACCTACCTCTGCCCCAGGTATCTCTGCTGGCCCCGGGAAATGAAGAGCCTCTTCCTCCCCGAAAGGACCGCTAAGAAGAGGGGTTCCGAAAGCAGGCTTTTTTCTCTGAGGGAGCTTACCATCCTTGACCAATAGGTCCAGTCGCTCCCCAAACAGCCGGCTTCCCACAAAAGGTAGACTTGTGAGGGACTTCTTGGCAGCCGCATCGGCAGACCACTGCTTCAACCACATCAAGCGGCGTAAAGCTACAAGCAAGGCCGAAATTCTGGCACCAAGCCTGACCACATCATCCATGGGAGTAACAACAAAGCCGATGAAATCCAAGCAGGCCTTGAGTTCCTTATACTCCTCCGCCCGTTTGCGAGATTTAGCCTTAGCCACAAGGTGTCTAACCTTTCTCCTGTTGGCTAGCAAGACAATTTCCGAGGCACAAGCAGGCCGAAAAAGAGCACAAGCAAAGGTGAAAGCATGGCAAACCAACTGATTCATGCGTTTGTCTGCCGGATCATGTAAGGAAGTATTGTCAGGCGATGGCATAACCGTGGTGTTGGACAATCCTGACACCGGAGGGTCCACCTCGGGAGGGTGAGACCAAAAACGAACCAATTCAGCAGGGAAGGCCCTTAGGAGCCGACGGTAACTTGTTGGGCCTTCCCCATTCCTTAAGAATCATGTTAGAAAAATGCGGCTGCTCAGGAACGACCTGCCTTTGACTTTCAGGCCGAAAAAATCACCCTTTTTCCTCTTAGCCATTCTGGGAGGAACAATGTGCAATGTATCAAAAAGGGAAGAAAGCTAACTTTCTGTATCATGTGGAAGGCAGGAATCCTCATCCGAGGAGGAACCAGAGATGCGGTCGTCTCCTGCAGAAAGTAGCTCCGCCACTGAGAGCGAGTCATCTGGCAACTCACCTTCCTCCACAGATCCCAAGGAATCATAGAAATCATCTTCCGAGTAAACCGGCTCCAGATGCCGCTTCTTACTCAAGGCCATTTAAGGGGCAGCCAAGGAGATCTGTTTCTCGAGACTAGCCAGCCTGTGCGCAAAATCAACATGTGTCTCCTTGCTGGCTCCCCCTTCACTAGGGGCTGACTGCAGCAGCGGAGGATCCGGAGAGGCCGATGGTAACGCCGGGCTAGGGACAGGAGCGACCGCCCTCTCATGGTCCAAAACAATGCCTCTAGCGCAAGTGGAACAAATTGTGCTGAATCCGCCCAGAGGATTCCGTCTGCACAAGGGGCAGAGCCTGTCTTGCCCAAGTTCGGTGCCCGGCTCACTATCCCCTGATGCCTCCATTATGGTGATTCTGAATAACAATATTCAATAAGGCTACTAGACACTAACGGCCTAAGCCTAATAGACGATCCCTCTTTTTAATAATGGGGACCGGGAGAAACCACAACCCTCAACCTTAAGCCCACAGTCTAAAACAAAAAGAGAAAAAGACAGCAATTACAAAATGACCCCACAATGTCATGCATCAACATATGAGAATCATAGAATATACATGCAAACAATGAGAAAGTAAAATGTCTTCCCATATTCCCTTAAGAAAGTATAGCCAAAAGAGGGACTCACGACCACCGCTCACACCGCCAGGAGACACAACAACGATGTCTCCCCGTCACAGCCGAGGGCCCCAGCAGCGCACACAGGATCCGCAGCAGCCGAGCACCGCAGCACGTCTAGAAAGATCCACCGGGGGGCGTCACTGGCGCGACGTCGGCCTACGCATACGCCGACGTCATCATACATAGTGCCTCGCCACGAGCGCCGCCCCCTGTCCCCCCGCTTCTCGAGAGAAGCCTGCAGACGCGTGAGCCCGCGGGGAGCGTCTGCCAGCGCGCGGCAAGGGGGGGGGGGGGCTGGAATGTTTTTAAGGAAAAAAAGAATGAAAGCAATAGGGAAACCCAGCAGTCATTACTGCCTATATGTCCCCTACACACACTTGAATTTTTACTTTTGGTAGATATTGGGGTCGACTCAGAGCCAGGTGAGAATTCTCGCTCCTGATAGAAAGGTGAGAGAAAGCTGACATTCGATTTCATTGTCTACTGGGTGTTAATTTTCACCTGTCTCTGAAACATCCCTAAGGTAGACAATGAAATTCAATGGCAGGTTTTTCTACTATAAAGGAGTGAGAATTCTCTGACTTGGCCACAATGTCTTTAACTTAAAAGAGAGAAATTAGGCTCTTAAAAAACTGATCCAGATTTTTAATTGTGCAGTTTTATTTTTTTGTTCAAAAAGCAAGAAAAAAAAAAACAAAGTTATAACTTAAAGCTTCAACAATTATTCCTTTCCCTGTTACGTACATTCAGTGGAATTAGGAGACGAAGAAGAAACAAAGTGAAGTGCAATAAAAGGCTGTAGATGTAGGACAATTGCACTGTAGGTTATCTTGCTTGTTTTTGATAGATGGGTTATAGGAAATAAGTTTAGTGTCTGAAAATGTCATCACCAGCTGCTATTGCAGGAAGGAAACTTGAGCACTCTCGGGCAATCTCCAGTCACTGGCAGGTTGGTCAAAAGATCCAGAGTCACAAGCTGGGCTTAATATCGGTAACTGTCAGGGTAGAACGGGGCAGTCATTTGTACAAACTCATGGTGGGGCTCTGGTACATACACATGTAAGCGTCACACAGGAGCCGCCTGGCACAACCCTGGATGTTTCGAGAGTCTAAGGCATGAAGTTCTTCTAAGGACATTTTTAGGTATTCACCGACTTCTGGGCAAGGGGTGACTTGTGGAATGTTGAACCCGTTTTGCCCTCCTGTAGAGAAAAAAAAAGAAAACATTCAGTTTTTGTAGTATAAAATTCAGACCAATCACCATAACCTTTTCCACTTTAGTGGAAAGGAAGAAGTTTAGTGTTGTCTTAACAGATTAAAATAGACAAATCCTCAGGTCCAAATAGCATTCATCCTCATCATTTTAGATTCAATAAAGACGGGGGTTGTTCCACAGGATTAGTTCTTAGTAAATGTGTTGCCAATATTTAAAAAAGGGTCT
Organism: Gastrophryne carolinensis; assembly: GCA_027917425.1. NCBI lineage: Eukaryota > Metazoa > Chordata > Amphibia > Anura > Microhylidae > Gastrophryne > Gastrophryne carolinensis. The sequence goes on from CM051241.1 coordinate 39,099,285, forward strand.
AAACGAGAACCTGGGAACTGCAGACTGGTAAGTTTAACTGTGGTGGGTCAGCTGCTAAGAGATGCTAATGTGGGGTATCTTGGTGAAAATTATCTTATCCAACCATATCAGCATGGATACATGAGGAATTGCTCCTGACAAACCTTATCAGCTTTTATGAGAAAGCAAGTTCACAAGACTGGTACAAAAAATGAGAATGCTTGGACTGAGGAAAAACGTAAGTCATTGGCTTAATGATAGGAAAGAGAGGGTGGTTATCAATAGTACATACTTGGATTGGATCACTGTTACGAGTACCGTAAGGGTCAGTTTTGGGCCCAGTCCTTTTTAATATACGCAGTATATTAATGACATTGGGAATAGATTAAACAGTAAAGTATCAATCTTTGCAGATGATACTAAGCTTTGTAAGGTAATCATGGAAAGCTAGGATGCTAGGCAGCAGCTGCCAAGGCAAACAGGATCATGGGGTGCATCAAGAGGGACATAGGGACACATGACCAGAGCATCATTTTACTGCTCTATAAATCACTTTTCAGACCTATAAGATGAACAAATCAGAACTAGAGCGCGTTCAAAGGCGAGCAACTAAATGAATAAATGGAATGCGGGGGACTAGAGTACCCTGAAGGATTGTAAAAGTTAAGTTTATTTAGTTAGGAAGAGACGCCTAAGAGGTGATCTAATAACTATGTATAAATATATCCGCAGTCAATACAAAGATCTGTCCCACAATCTATTTATACCCCGGAGTGTAACCATAACCCGGGGGCATCCACTAAGGTTAGAGGAAAGGTGCTTTCTCCACCAACATAGGAGGGGATTCTTCTCTGTAAGAGCAGTGAGACTATGGAACTCGCTGCCAGAGGAGGTAGTCATGAAGGATACACTAAAAGAGTTCAAAAGTAGTCTGGATGCCTTCCTTGCTTTTAATAACATTACCAGCTATGTCTACTAGACCATTGGAAGAAGCTCTTATCTATACAGGCTAAACTGGATGGACTAAAGTCTCTATTCAGCCTTACATACTATGTTTCTGTGTTACTATGTAGTGCGACTCGTAATCTGTAGAATTCAATTAAAAACAAACCAAAACCATTTAGAGGGTGTAAGCAGTAAGAGGGGCTGGTCCTGTATGGGAGATATGTGCCACTGCGGCTGAGGCTTTCAGTGACATATATCCTGGGCAAAGCTAGCTTGTCAAGCAGTTTCTATAAACTGGACTTCTGGGTCTGGCATTAAGGAGTGGCTGTAGAGTCTGGGTGGCATAGCCACTCATGTACTCCAGTCCAGAATTCAAAAAACTGCTGACTAAACACTGAGGTGTGAGTTGATATTAGTGGGAAAAGCTGCTGGATTTCAGACAGACAAAAGAGATGTGAACTGAGTAGCAAGAGGGATCTAACCCCGCTGCTCTGCTGGAAGCTGGAGGGAGCCAGCGCCTGCCTGAAAAGCTTGTTACTGGGTGAGCTCAGAAAGAAAAGGGCATGTGGAAATGACAAGAAAAAAGAGGGGGTTTCAGATAGAGGGGAAAATGAAGGGATCATGAAATGAAAGAGAAAGGAAAATTCAAGAACAAGAAAAAGGGTAAAAGAAAATTATAAATAAATGTGCAAAAAGGAAAGAAATGGGGGGTATTTTGAAAGGAGAGAGAGCTTGTGGCGTCCCCTTACAGAGAGGTTGGGTATGTGCCCACCCACCTCCCACACTCCAAAGGCCGCTCATGATTGTGTGTCAAAATAATGTCCTCAAGGCTTTTCAGGATAGTTTCTTAGTTGCATTTTACAGCAAAGGCCATGGTCTGTAAACAGCGCACAAGCCACCAAAGGGATCTCACTGCTGAAAGCGGTTACATAAAAAACACAATCCTGTGACGATCGTCAGGCAATTTTGGCACTGCTAGACACTATTTTTCCTTTGACCTGGCCAGCAGCTGGGTGGCCCGACATTCAGCGCTGGATTGCAGGCCAGGTAAGTGTTTTTTTATATAGCCACCCCCCGCTTCAGCGCTAGGGGAGGGAGGCAGGGCAAGTGGGATTTAAAAACAGCCAGTGTGGGCTGGATTGGCCCTTTAAAGTGGACCCAAACCCAGGATTTTGACTGTCCCGATCTTTGAAACCACCAAGGTCGCCCGATCTCACTTACCCTTCCCCGGTCCTACGGCGCATGCGCAGCCCTCTCGATCAATCAGCACGCTCGGATCCGCTCCTGCCCCCACACCTAAAAGCTTGTATAAAGTGAGCGGGTTTGAACGCGCTGGCGGGCACATCCCCGGCTACCTTTTAACAGGGAGCGTGCCCACGCAGGTCGATCACAAATGCCTGGTGCGGGCACGTGCCCTACTAAAGGGATAGCAGGGATGCGGCCGCAGCTCGCGCATGTGCCGTTGGACCGGGAAAGAAGGCGAGTTTACGGGCGATCTGGGGGGTTTCACATACCGGGGCACCCAGATTCTGAATTTAGCGGCCCTGGAATCTTATAGATTTCAGGGCCGTTGCGGTGTGGATTTCAAGCCACTTTAAACAGACTCTAAACCCAATGGCAATAATTAGCAAGAAAGCAGCTCACTGGGGAAAAAGCAGTAGCAGGAATACAAAGTTTGCCCTCCAGGACCATGCAAAAAAGTGGTCCTACACCATCCCTTGGTGCTCTCAGTGTGATTGAGAACAGCAAGCCACAGTGATCCCACAGCAGTCTCTGACCACAGAAAAGCATGCTCCCGACTTATAAAGCTGCGCCATGACACACCCTTCTCAGCTCACCCACTAAACTAGAAGCAAATAAATCAGGTTCGAATACTATTTACATACAATCAGTGTTTTGCAATGGCACATTATTTTCTGTTCCTAAGTGGGATAAGGTGGGAGAAAGTTGGGGTTTGCCTGGAGAGGTACTCCATTGGGGGTGCACGTAACTGGACAGGGTGTATCCACTCCTGAGCTAATATTAGTGTTGAGGCTGCTTCTGATCACCAGGGGGAGCCAACATCGCCACTTGCAGAGCAGTGGGAAGTGAAAGAGAGCAGAGGAAACACCAATAAATTTGACAGTGAATCTCTTGGAGCAAAACCCTCTAACCCGGTCTTATTTTTGGGGGAAACACTGTGTGGTCTGAAGAGACAAAGGTTGAGCTGTCTGGACATGATTCAAGATTCAAAAAGGTATGTTTGGCACAAAGCTAGCACTGTGCAATAGTGAAAGCGGTAGGAAGATTCAAGAGTTCCAAATACAGGTCAAATTTGACAAAAAACCTTCAAACTATTTGTTTAAACGACATTTGCAATGCAGAGAAAACTCACTTTAAGTTTTATATTGATTGCTACATTTCCCAGGCAGTGGGGGTGTTCTTTCTCTTGTATGACTGCTCGTACATGCATAAGGCTTTCCTTTAGAGGGAAGAAAGGGAGCGGGGAGCTCAGAGGACTGACAGGAAGGGGGAAGGATTGATTGGTTAGAAGCCAGGAAGGGGAGGAACAGAGGCATAAATTCTGAATAGGCGGCCATTTTCTTCTATTTTAAAGGGTTCAAGAGTGGGGTACCCCTCCCTGCCTTTCCGGTGTTACCACACTGGGTTTGAGGGCCACATTTCTTGGATCATTGGAGTTGAGGCTTAACCCTTTCGCTGCCAGCCTACCTGGAGTTTTTGTCACCCTTGGTGCCAGACCATTTTGCCTGTGTCCCCTGGCGATCTCCGATGACAGCTGTCTGTCTGCTCGTGTGTTTGAAGGAGAGAGCCTGGGGAGGGGGGGGGGCGATCTCAGCACTCTCCTCCTCCCCATCTGCCCTCCTCCAGGCACACGAGCAGACTGATTGTCTGTCTCACGGTCCCGGCAATAAGGGGGCGGGGCTAGCAGACCCGTTCCGAAGAGGCTGGGGGGGGGGGGGGGCGATCGGAGGCCCCCCCAGTGAAGAGGACACCCATCGGGAGACAGCGCGGCCTCAGGTGAGGAAATGTCTTTTTTTTTTTTTTTTTTTTACAGTTAGCAGCTGGCTCCAAATTAAAGGGGAGACCCGGCCGGATCCAACGAGGGGTGAGTATTTTTGATTTATATTTTTTCTACTAGCAGGGGGGAAAGTCAAGCACGTAGATTCTACGTGCTTGGCACTTAAGTGGAGTGGAAGCGAGCACGTAGAATCTACGTGCTTGGCACTGAAAGGGTTAATATGCATGGCAAACAGTGCCATGGGAATGGATGGAGGGGAGGGTACATTTTCTGGATGACCTGGGGGTTATCAAAAAGCAGGACATCCCAAATCGAGATGCTCCCAGGGGTGCAAAGCCAAAAACCTGGGATTGGAAAAATATACGGTTTCGGCCCACTATAGCAACTTTTTACCCAAGTCCCTGGCTTAAAAAGAAATACTTACCCCTTCTCCCCCCTGCAGCATCTGGCATGTCACCTCCATTGCAGTGAGCAGTGACTTAACAGGGTTAGCATGACAACCTCCAATTAATTTTGGAAGGTGGAAGGGTGCCCCTAGAATCAACAGACAGAATCTAGAATCCTAGAATCTATTTAACCTGGCCTGTACTGTCCTTCCCACAAGCCTGAACAGTAACAAAAAAGAAGACTTCACTTGGTCCCACAAATAAGTACCATGAGTATTAGTCTTTTGGGGGGAGCGCGGTCAGTTACATAACAAATTTACATAACAGATTGAATCCAACATGGCATATGTTATTTGAAATGTAAGAGAAGGAAGAGTCAGACTTTTTGTCCTCCTTGTAGAAATAATGATACTCACCGTCACGGTCTGCCATGCTGTCAAAAAACACCCAAGCAGAGTCATCCCTGCCATATTTTACAAATGCCACATAATGACTGGTTTCGATGCACAAGACAGCAAACAAGTCCATCTTCTGGTACGGGATACAGCCATGCCTCCAGTCCCAGTCTGGCAGCTCTTTGGGGAGGGATACTGGATTGAATTTATGGTGCTGTCTTTTTGGGTGGAGGTGAACCTACATGAAAAATAAAAATAGGCAGCTATGTCAACCAACAAAAAGATACCTGGGTTTTATAAAATTCATGTACAACTAAAGTGAGTGTGTGGGGTATGCTATGTACAGAAACAATGGACCCAGGATAGAGAAGGGTCTATGCCTCATATTGGTGACTGGTGTCATTATAATAGACTGTGATGCCGGCAGTAAATCTGGCAGACAGATTATATGCACATTTACAAATCATCCTACATGAACCAAAAAACAAATAATAAAAGTCGACTGAGGTGTGCCATTGCACAGGGCACCATGGTCAGGGGGGTGCTTCACAGCTGTGGCCACACGTTTGACCTACCCCAACCTACAACCCAGTCTGGCCCCAACCTACCCACTGGCCATCTGCTCAGTTTAGTGGTTCGCTATTTGCTCACCCCCATGCCCACTGTTCTATTCCTTTCGGGGGACGTCAGTTTGAGTTTCTTAGGGTGCATGGTTCATTGGGGCAGAAGGAAAGGGTGCCATGCCCACCTCTGTTCTTCCCTTTAAAGTGGACCGAACCATGGGAACGCTTGTGAGGTAAGTATATCGTTGATCCTAGGTGGTTTGACACAGTAGGTCATTACACATTGGGATTTTTCAGAGATAGGGAATCAGCAAGACCTAAAGGTCTTTTAGACATCAGGGTCAAAAAATAGAGGTTTGGTCCACTTTAAAGTAGGCCGGCAATCAAAAATGATTGCTGATCCACTTGCCCCTAGCATCATGTCTGGTGCCTGAGGAGCTCCCCCAACTTCTGCATTGCCTCCCCAGCGTCTGCCAGTTCACCACCCCACAGTAGGCCAGTAATGAGGAAGCACAGAATTTTTTTTTGGGGGGGGTGGGGGGCAGCATCATGTAGCCTCGCACAGGGCGCCTTCCATCCTAAGGCCGGTCCTGTGCCTACTTTAGAACAGGTAGTAAAATTTGGAAAGGAGAGCAGTTGAGGAAGTGTAAGACAAGGAGAGAGGAATACCAGGGAAGAAAATAGGGGACATCCCTTTATAGGTATCCCAAGTGACACCTCTAGAAATCCAATCAAATGGGCGTTCATGTTAACGGGACTGTCATTCAGAGTCCTGTTGTACCGCCGCAATCAGGGGAGGATTGCAAAAATCTTGTGAGCTGTTTTAACACCCAAATTGTGCCTAACCCCGGGGGGGGGGGAGGGGGGGTTGTGGTGTTAGAAAAAGCTTGGAGTTCCTCTCACATCTTGACGCTGCCTTGCGCATGACGTCATCCCACCTCGACGGCGGCGGCGATGGCGGGGGGAATTGCGTTCTCAGGCGGCAGCTGGCGGTGGGTAAGTCTATCACCATTTATCAGTTCCTATATAAATGTTTATGGTTATGTCGCATGTTACCTATGATTAAGGACCGAGCAAGTGCGTCCGAAACGCGTTAGCAAGCATGGCATAACTTTATGTGCCAGGGTCCTTTACTGCTTTTTACACTGTCGTGGATACTATGGAGATTTTGGTTTTATTTTTCTTCAAATAAAATTTCAAGACTTTAGGAGTGCGGATCCTCTCCCTTTTTTGTTCTTCCTCTCACATCTAGCCAGGCTCACTGGGCATCTACATAAACTAGTCAGAATATTGTTATTTTTCTCTTGGGTTTTACAAGCTATTGATAACTTATGGGTGAGTAAGATGGATTTTACCCAATTTTTATATTGGATATTTACTTAAAAACCTATAGGAGCTGGTATACTAGTGATACTGTGTGTGTAGGGGGGATCCATGAGATCATTCAAATGATGTAAGTGGAAGAGACAGAGAGAAGAGTTGCGAGAAAGAGGTAAAGATGGTTGGAGACCTGGAAGCCAATATGAGTCCCAAGGCGAGTGACTGCTCATCAAATCATGGAGTGTGGGTAAACTGGTGTTAATGAAGAGATGGCTGAACCTTATACAGTAACATTTTAATGCATATTTAGAATATATTTAGACTGCATAACATATAGCAGTGGTACCCAACTAAGGTTTGCCGCCTCAGTTACTGCAGCAAAGTCAATGCCCACCAATGATTTATAGTATAAACCTTGATACCATTGGTTCAGTCCAGGCTGCAGCAAAAAACAAATGGCACTTACCTGCCAGCCCACAGATTCGATCCCACAAAGTCCTGGAAGCTCCTGTCCTCCAATTTGGGCATAACGTAAAAACAACTCACTAGGAGGCAGACAATCACAAGCTGAAGCTGGGACCTTGAGTGACAGGCAAGTCATCCAATCTCATGCAGCAGTGGGACTGTGCTGGTCTGTCACTCACGTCTATGTCTGCCATGCAGAGTCCTGCCCCTCACTGGCATTAGGGGAGGACTTTGGCGATCAGGTGATGTTTTATTATTTTAATGCCCAAATCGGGGTTAGCAGAGCAGGAGGGATGAATGGCTGGGAGTGTGGTGCAAAAGCTTGGACGTCCTTTTAAAAGCGGACCTACACTCACCCTTGCAACTACTTGCAAGAGTGGGTCCAGGTTTACAGGGACGCTAACTGGGCTGCCCCCTGCACCTCACTGCATAAAGAACAATAAACAGTGCGCCCGTATACCTACTGCTTCGAAGGTCCTATTAACCTCTAGTGATGATAGGCTCGGCCGCTGGCTGCGCTGAAAGGCTGCGCTGAAAGGCTGCTCACGGTCATGTGGACGTTGCTCCATGGCAGCCTTAGAAGAAGACCCAGAAGCAGCCAGTTTATTGTTTCACATGTGGCGGCGTGCTGCCCCACTGTTATATGGAACAGAGGAACTATGGTCATTATTGTGGGACCTTGCAGAAAAATACAACCCTAGAATTCACTTGCCCCATCTGTATGCATGATACTGAATCATTGTCAGCACTTTACTGCATTCACTCAAAGCCGTGACGCCGCCTCACCTATTCTTTCCTTCTTGAAGCACCCTGGGACTTCCTTTTCCAGGTCCCAGCTGTGCTGCTGCCTGCATTTAACCAACATAACCTACAAAGCACAGGAAATCAAATTTCCTCTTAAAATAACTGCAGCTCCATAGGAGGCAATTTTGCTGGTAAAATTGACCACGGAAGGAGTTACAAAAAGGTAAATTAAGTGTTATGTGCAGAAATTGCCCTGGGGTGGTCCGGTTTAAAAAGGAACTATGGTCAAAAATAATCATAGTCCCTCTTAAATATGCAGTAGCGGTGCAGTTCGCCGAAAGCAGTGCGTTCGACAGCCGTAGAAGAGAATTCTGGAAGCGGGCAGTATCCGGGCAGCCAAGACTTTTGACCATAGTTCCTCTTTAATAGTTATACACATGTGCGGAATCCGCAGTTCCTCCAATAGCAGACATGCTTCACTGCTCCCCATCATAAAGGACTTAATGCCCAGTTTTGGTTTCCTAAGGATCTTTAACTGTAGAGAGATATACATCTTAATTTACTAATATATTTTCTACGTAATATTGGTATTATACCCGCCTGGTAGGAAATTAGTGAAGTTTCATTCATTGAGTAAAAGCCCATACCATAGCTTACAACGAAAATGTTTACCTCCCACTCACCTGGGTGTTGCATGTTTTACAGAACTGCTTTATTTTCCCCGCCGAAATTTCACTGTCATCATAGCACTCCCTGCATTCATACATGGCCAGTCCTCCACAAATACGGCACTGCCGTGGTGCTGGGAAAATAAAAAAGGATCAGTCAGAAATGGTGTTCCAGATAAAAGAACTTGAAAAGTTGCGATGGTATAATAAAAATAGTCAACATCATATATTACTATACTGTACCAGAAAAGACAAACAAAAAAACCCTCACCCCCAACAACTGAACTTTTAACTAATAACATTTCTATACTTTTTTTTCTCCACAAGGCTATGGTAGGACATTTTCTGGTGTGGCTAATATGTACATACAGGTTGGGGGGCATAAGATATGGGATTGTTTTGAGGGTGAAGGTTGAAATAAAATGCAATTGTAAGGGATTGCCGGACACCCCTCTTTCATAAGCCAAGAAATGCCCAATCTCCACCGCCTCTTGTGCCTATAGACAAGCCCCCGCTTGCTGGAGACACGGGTTATGCCTCTCCAGACTCGGTTGCCCCCAGGTCTTACTGGCGCAAAGATTGCAGGCTTATGGTGAAGGATGAACAGCGGGGTATCCCAAATTGGAAGTTCGAGCGGGCTGAGACCGAAACGTTGAGTTCAGCAGGTGAGACAAGGATGGTCGAGACGAGCAGGGGTCAAAGCCAGGTAGTCACAGGGCACGGTATCCAAGGGGTTAGACGGAGCAGGGTCGAGACAAGCAGGGGTCAAAAGCCGGGTGGTCACCAGAACGCGGTATCAAAATGGGCAAGGCAAAGACGTGGTCAGACAGGCAGATGGTCGGTGCGGGCAGCAGGCAGGGATGGTCAAAGACAGAGCCGGATCAGTAAACACTAAACGTAATCCAAAAGCACACCCAAGCTATTAAAGACTATAACGGGCACTGGTGGAAAGGACAAGAACGTATTTATAGGGGAACTGACCAATGGGAAGGGGAATGTGGTGTTTGGTGTACACTGCAGGTGATTGGTGCAACTTAGGATTAAGCTCCCTATAGGAGCAGCCCCAGGGACTGGACCGCCCTGGCCAGTCAGGCTGTCCAGTCCCTGGGTTTATCCCCAACCAGGTAAGGACCTGACTGGTCCATTGAACTTACCCCCGGCGAATGCGCTGGGAGCAGCGCCGCCGGGGGGCATATAGAGAACGTGACTGACCAAGCGCGCTCCCCAAGAGGAGAGGAGACGCCGCACCGGCCAAAGAGGCGGAGGAGCCACCCACCGACGCAGAGTTGCTGCCACCGAGGCAGAGGAGGCGGCGGAGACCGAGGCCCCAGCGCGGGACGTGGAGGCGGACGCCCGGCGTGACCGCCGGAAGACCGGAGCCAGGCGCCGCCTGGAAGAGGCGCCGCGGGACAAACGCCGGGGAGCAGGTAAGAACCTTACAGCAATTTACCAAATAGAGGACAAAGGAAAACGCTGTATGTAGCTATGCTGTGAGATAGACAGTAAAACTCATTGCTTCCAAACTTCAGGATTCTTAGGATTATACCCACTAGGAATCAACCACGTTTTGAGTTGGGTAAAACCTCCCTCTTCCCCTCATTTTCATCACTGCTAACCAGTTCTAGTTTGTCAAAAGTAAGTTAAAAGTGCATAAATTTATGGAGCTTCCGTACCACTCTTCAAGCTGCCACTGCCCTAGCTCCAGCAGGTGGGCGTGGCCTGTGTATGCCCGATGTCCATTCATGGTCGCTGGATGTACATAGGCCACACCCACCCATGGGAAACTCAGAAGCGGCAGCATTAAGAGCAGAACGGAAGCTCCCTAAGGTATGCACTTTTAACTTACAACCCCCCCCCCCCTACACACACACACACACACACACACACACACAGTACCTTACCGCACTCGAGCACCGCTGTTCATTTAGTTGCAGAGCAAGCTCTGGTGGGTGGGCATGGCCTATATGAGGGGGTGGGGTAACTCTGCCACACTGCCTATATGAGGAGTTGGGGGAAACTCCACCATTCTGCCTGTATATGGCCTTGGGGGGTTGTAAATAGTATTGGCGGGGGGGGCCTGCCACAGTGCCTGTATATGGGATTGGGGGGATTCTGCCAAACTGCCTATTATGGGGTGATTTGGGGGGAGATTCTGCACACTGCCTGTTATGGGGTAATAGGGGGGGAGGTTCTGCACACTACCTGCTATTTGGTTTCGGAAGGGGGTAGAAAAGCAAATTATTTAGTCTAGAATACTTTTTTCTTATTTCTTCCCTCTAAACTCTATGTGCATCTTATGAAGCAAAATACCGTAACACTATTTTACCAGTCCTTGCTCCCACGGCCTCTCTAGCCGGCATGCTGAACCAACTGTCACGGTAGGTGCATCATCTTCTGTCAGCAATCTGGATGGCTGTGGGAGCATCTAACTGCCCTCGCTTCCCTGTCTGTGTGTCAGCGTGCATGCCCACTAGCTCCTGCTGGCTGTGTGCTGCCAATGGCAGGCTGCACAGCAGTTAGGGGGATGGGCCAATTAGCCCTTGCCTTCAAATAAAGGCCTCATAGTTCAAATGAGGCAATCAGCCCCAGTGTTAATAAAGGGTTCTCTGTCCCATACTGCATTGGGCTAATTAGTCCTGTTATTATTGTTTTTAGTCAATGGCTCTGTCACTCAAGCCTATCAACAGCCCCCCTGTTATGTCAAGTTTATTGGTCAGTGCCACTATCTAGCTGACCCAGCCCATTTTTTAGATGCCCGTTATAGTGTTAACAGAGATGCGTTACTCCCCTGTACCTCGTCTAGTGTTTCACCCCTGGCTCCCCACTCAGAGTTTGGATTTTCTTCATCCCGGTTTGGTTTGGATAGACGTCACGTGAATGGCCTTGGCTATCCTGAAATACCCGTTCTCCCTTCTTGTGAGTGCTTGCTAACTTGTAGTCCCAGAGCTCAGGGGATATTGCCTGGGCATAAGCCAACAGGGGCAACCTGGATAGGTGATTCCAGCGTCCCATGCAAACGGATGCTTGTCCAATAAGGGTGAATTGGCGGTGATAGATTGGGCGATACCCCTCTGACCTGGGGTCTGCATAAGGTTGAGCCTTCCAGAAGGGAATCTTTCTTATTGATGTGTTATATGTAGTGAACCTTTGAAAGGAACTGTGGGGGCAAAGGGCGTCGCCTTATTCTTGTAAAACATCAAATAAGGCAGCTCAGATGACAATGCCACCAAAGAGCCTCATCTCTGAGGTAATAACCAAGAACACCAGCATATGGCACACCGACTCAAAGGCTGCAATGCCCAAAGGATCATATTTAATTCCCAATGTGACACCATGGTCTGAAAGGTTTTAAATAAAACTTTCCCTAAAGAAAGGTCTTTACTATGATTTTCATTTGAAAAAAATGAGGGGTGAGACCGGAATAAGCTCAGGAACTACACTTCCCTGAAAAAAATATTAATATTCTTGACAGAAGGAAGAAACAACCCTCTACCAAACCTATAATGCACTTTTGTCCTCCGGAACCTTGGTTTCAACAGCCACGCAATCAAGGTCTTCACGTGTTAATTGACCGACAATATCCATCTAGCCACTTCACTTTGAGTGCCAGTGTGGTGCCTCCAGAACTCCCTCCAGCTATATTCTACTTAGAGGAAGGAAGCAAAAGATATGCACTTATCAGATTAAACACTGGCTTTGGCATTGCCAGTGCATCCATCAGACCGCGTATCAAAGAGCATATCTGACTTCCTAAAATCCTTTGAGTAAAACAAATAAAATTTGGTCGCTCTTCCAACATCCAAGACATGTTAACACCGTTTCTTTTGAATTCATGAATGCTAGGTATAATTAAGAGAGTACTCTCTATTGATGTGGGAGGCTGATAAGATTCCAGTAGAACAGCTAGTCTGTCTTTAAGTAGGACTAGCTAGAATGGCATTATAAAAAGAGACTTGCTAAAGCAATGGTTATAAGAAAGGCTATTTTCTGAGATAAGAGACCATGGAACATTATTTATAAGCTCAAAGAACCCAACAAAGTTTCCAGAGTGACACAGGTGTTACCTATAACATCTGTGAAGAATGTGATGAAAATAAAATATCACATTTCTGTCTGGGTTTAGCATGGACAGGAACAAAAGACCTCAGCTAAAGCACACAGTCTCAGCGTGGGGTGGGGGGGGGTTTCTGATCGAGAACATTTCTGGTGAAGGTTCACGCCCTACTCCAGCCATCAGGAAACCTCTGCAATGAACCTGCGTTGACTGGAGATTTTCAAAGCTTAAGTCCAGACATGCTGGGTCCAGTAGTTCTTGAGGAATTAGGAAGCCACCAGGCACCAGTATCTGGGTGGTATTTGTAGGACCTGTCACCAAGAAGTCTTACCACACATTTTTTTAGCTATCCACTGCTAAAATGAAGAGCTGGAGATTTGTCTCAGAGGGGAGTGCCTCACCTGTGTATGAAGATCTGGAGATCCCAACTCCTTAGTCTTCGTTCTGGATTCTGGGGGTCAAGTATGGAGGGGGGACCAGTATCCAGCAAGCTCTACACGTCCCCTCTGGCTGTCTGCATTACTTTGTAACATCTATCTGCAATAAGGAAACTGACATACGTCTTCTCTGAGAACTCGGATTGTAACTTACTCACTTGTATTTGCTCTTCTGACCTGCATAGGTATTCATTTATTGTATGTATATGGTTTGTCTTATGCGCGCTTAAAGCGATTAAATATATAACAATCTTAGGCTAATCTGTTATCTTGATTCCAAACCCACTTGTCCGTGTTATATATTATACGCTACCAGGGCTGGCTTCTGGCCTGCTATAATCCAGCTAACAGATCATGGGGCCATTCTTACAGGGCTCGGTTCACTAGTGGTAGTGAAATGGCCCTCCAGCCTTGGAAGAACTGTATCAAGGAATCATATTGCGTCATCCAAGGGATGCCTAGATGTCAGTCAATGCCACAAGATATGGATTTCATTACGTTGCCCTACTGTAAAACAATATAGATTAAGAAATTCTAGGCCAAATTTTCTCAAAAAAGGGTCATTGGAAGAAAGTGATAAGGTTAAGACCAGAATAACCACAGCATCTAGCTGTAATAATAATATTCCTGACAGAGGAAAGGAACACCTGTAAATTGTCGACAATATACAGCTAGCCGGACCACTTTGGCTAGCGTGCTGCAGCCAGGATGGTTGCAACTCCCTCCAGTTATAGTCTTCTTAGAAGAACTCTAAATCTGTGGAATAGCCTTCCACTGTTATAGCCCGTTATAGCATCAACTGACAGCGTAAAAAAGGATTAGATGCATTTCTAGAAGAAAATAACGTTAATAGGTACTGTTATCTGCTATCGGAAAATATGTTTCACATAGTGGGAATCTCAATTCAAGTTTTGTTCTGCAATGAAGGGATCCTATACCCATATGTAAACAACTTCCTTATTTACAAGTGGCTGGCAATCACATGACTGCTGGTAACCACAAAAGGACAAAAGAATAGGGTCCCCACACACCCATAAAACTTACCAAGACTATGAAAAAAGTGTTCAATTTTATTGAAAGTACATATAATTACAAAAAAGACACAATACAATACATATTAAAAGACATCACATATACACAATAGACACCGGGGGGGGGCGCCAGTGTTCAATCTAGGGATTCATAATATTACAGATAATCCATATAAAATACTAAGGGCTGGAAACAATGATTACCAATGCTTATTTAATAAAGGACAGCAAACGCTACTAATATATAGATCATAAATATACAATTTTACACAGAGCTATTGGAAAAGTCCACAGTGATGTAAAACATTCCACACGTGTTCTTCTTAGGCTCTATAATCCACCACCAGCTACTAATATATACATCTAATAAAAGTCCATTATATTCAATTTGTGCAAATTGTGCAAATAATCGACCAAATATACAAACTATAAAGTGCCTGTGCAACCAAATTTAAACTACAAGGACCAGCCAGGGTAAGAGAAAAAGGCATAGAGCAAATAATAAGTAATAGTACAAACCAACTGGACCTCCCCCCGTCAGTATGCCCGCCAACGCGTGTCGTAACGTGCTCCCGTTACTTTCTCAAGGCGACAATGAACTGGGACCATGTACCAGGCTTCCTATATACTCGCAGATAGCAATAAATTCAAAGATCTTCCCCAATAAGGGGCTATATAGACTATGTAATCCCTCCCATCCCCCACAGCCAAAGGGCACACCAATAACAGCCACACCTGTGTGCATATGGAAAACCAGAAATCAAGAACAGGCAAAAATTGCCTGTCATCAGGTAGAACAAAGAGAAGCCGCGTGACCCACTCCGGCCAGAAGTGCGGCGCCACAGCAACTGCGTTCCAGCATTGCTGCGCGACGCATCCGGCCGGAAATGCGCCACGCAGCAACATTACGCAAGCATAGTAATGATAAAGTACCATATCTGAATAAAGTAAAGTGCGGGAGGAGTGCCCCCACCAACATGATCACAAAATGAACAAGCAGCAGACCCGACACACTGAGAGTGGAGGTCCCCCACCACGTCATACCATACAGTGAGGCCCCTAGATGCGCGCGCACCCAGGCAAGAAGGGGATGCGGGCGCGCGCCTCCGCCGGCACCATCAACAGCGATGGCACCGACAGGTGCGCGCGTGCGACCAGGAGGGAAACTGCGCACTGCTGGTAACCAGTCTGGATTTCCCAGTGGGTTTACACATCAAACCTGAATGGTTTCTGTTAGTCAGCTGATTAACTGCAATTTGGTGCCATTCACCATGAATGAGGAAGTGCTGTCTTAAGATTTTTAGCTCCCTGTCTAAAAATAAAGACTAATGGCAAACAAGCTATGCCAATTGGGAAAGTGACTGCCATGTGAGAACATTTTTTCCTCCCTTTTTTGCAGCAACTCTTTACAGCAGGATTCTTTGGAGTGGCCGCTTCAACACAAGTCACAGTTCTTCTTAGTAAAGGCTTATGCCAAAACACACAGACCTGCTTGTCTAACCTGATTACAAAGTGAGGATATTAGGACCACAGTGACACCTTGTGGACACTAGGGGCCTTGTGCTCTATGCACATTTGATATGGTTTGCTCTTGGAAATTGAACATTTTCTTGTAAGTTTATTTTATACAAAACATCCAGATTGTTAAATATGCCTATTAAATGTAATTTATGTATTCAAAAAGCATCAATATAGCGCCAATAGTATGACAAGATGACCAGGTAGCATCATTGCACACCGGGACTATGAAGGCATGAGGACAAAAGCCCATAAGGAATCAGCTGCTCCTGTGCAATGTGCAGTGACCCTAAAAGGGAGATGTCCCCCTATATTGGACTTATCATCTAAAGTAGTGGTCCTCAACCCTGTCCTCGAGGCCCACCAACATGTCATGTTTTTTGGATCTCCAAATAGCCAGCTCTATTGTTCTGCAGCTGCACTAATTACTCCACCTGTGCATCTTTGTGGAGATCTGCAAAACCTGGCCTGTTGGTGGGCCTTGAGGACAGGGTTGGGGACCCCTGATCTAAAGGACTCCCCGACCAGCCGACTAGGTGCCCCTAGGGCATGCCGATTCGGCATGTCCCACAGGGTGAGCCCCCCAGATTGCCCGCAAGCCCTCTTACCTTTCCCTTGTCATCCCCGCATCAGGTTCAAACTGACACTTACCAATACTTAGAACACAGAGCAAATGATCTTTAACTTTAAGATGGATCTTAAAATATATAACATATAAAGAACTACGAATTTTCAATAGAAAGTCCAAACATATGGCTCAATCATCCATTGCAGTCACTGAAAACAAATTTCCAATGTATAGTGCCGATGTATGGAGATTCAGAGGGAGATGGTGCTCGGTATTAATAGAATTGCTTCACCAAGTGCCCACCACCTAGGTAGCTTACTCTTACCAGATAGCCATAACAACTGAGCGTTTCAAAAAGGGCCTCAATTTCTCCTCGCCGGGTATTTTATAACTCCGTCGGTCAGAGGATTTTTGGCCAGTGCAGGTGTTTTAAAATTCCATCAATCAAAGGGTTCTTGGCCAATGCTTTAATGTGCTCCCAAGTTTGGGCATAAAAGAAAATAGTAGACAGATATAGCGTAATACCGCTTTTAATGTATCCCTTTAAAAGTATATTAATAAAAATGCGAAGTCACATTTTAAAAGAACAAAATCAGCAATAATAGCAGGCAAGGATCTCACCACCCCCTCTCTGCACTGCGGCCGCAGGTGTCTCCAGATATGGAGGGGAGAAAAGGATGTATTTCCTCGCTGGAAAACAGATGCTGTGAAGTTGGTAAAAGATGGGATTAGGCATCAGGGCCCAATCCCATTCCCAGCCATTCAGACAGCACACTCCACAGGGGAGCCAGGGATGCTGATGGACCGCTCAAAATAGTATAGTATGCACATAATAAAGTGCTGATAGGATGAGCGCCCACACATACGCCATGGGAACTGCAAATACAGTAAATGAGTTGAGTGGGCAATCTGGGGGGTTTAACACAGTGGGCAAGGACCTATCACTAGGATAGTCAAAGTCCTGATGATAGGTCCACTTCAAGTTGATGTAATATTTGACATCTCCTGTAGAACATGTTAAAAGTGATTGTCAAGTCAAAAGTCATTGAGTGGCTGGAGTGCTGTGATTCCTCCTCTGACAGTCTCCTTAGAGAGGAAATCAATTCCTCATTCAGCTTTCAGTCTCCACCCTGCTGAACTGGTCCATCAATCAACCTTCAGTGGATCAAGAATGGAAACACCCCCCCACTCTCTCCCCAGACGCCCTGATTGGCTGCCTCTCTCTGCAGCTATGAAACCCCACCCTCCTCCCTCCTCTCTGAGCACAGTATGTGCTGGCAGGCTGGAGACGCTCTTAGCCTGCAGCATCTCTCACCCCCTTTTTTTCATCACACTATGTGCTGGCAGTAATAACTAGAGGCACAACAATGCACTTATTTTTACTAAGATATACTTAAAGCACAGTGTGCTTGCACCACATTGCTGTTGCCACATCCACTGTTTCTCCTCATTTTTTCGATCTCCATCTTTTTGAAAATAGATTGATGAGTCATTGGAACAACACACATTGGTTTGCCTTTAGTATAACTTCAATAGCTTTTGAGTCATTGTTCTGTTGGAAGGTGAACCTCCGTCCCAGTCTCAAACATCCCCATAGCATGATGCTACCACCATGTGTCACTGTGGGGATGTTCTTGGGGTGATGAGATGTGGTGGTTTTGTGACAGACATAGCGTTCTCCTTGGTGGCTGAAGAGTTTAATTTTGGTCTCATGTGAGCAGAGCAATTTCCTCCATATAATATTGACTGAAATTCAGCTTTAAAGCTTCTCTATGACGAGTGCTTCCGAGCTCGACCACGACCCAGAAATTAAAGTGAAGATAGCAGTTTCACTTAGAATAAATAAGGTGTTTACCTAGTATATAGATATTTTGATTTTTTTTATTGTTTCCAAGGGGGATAAGGTGGGAGGAAGTGTGTGCGCAGAGAGGAACCTTAACCCCCTAACTGTTTTGCCTGTGTTTTGCTCTTCTGATAAAAGCAGCTATTAGGTTTGGTTGAGCAGATGACTTACCCTTACTGCCCCCTCACCCTGTGTGCCAGGACCCCACACCATGCTCTGAGTGCCTGGAGCCATCGCTTCTAACGGAAGCACAATTTTGGATGTTATAGAAGTTTTTTTTTGCTATTTCATTAGAACAGATAGCGCAGGAGTGTCAAAATCAAATACACAGTGGGCCCTAAAAACCTGGACAGAGTCGTGGCCCAACCATGATATTTATTGAAAAGATGACAATCCATTGGCACAGCCAATCGGTGCACATAGCTCCATTCAGCTTCTCTTACTGATCTTTTCTTAAAGTGGACCAACACCCAGGGGGGACCGGCCCGGGAATCTATAAGATTCCCGGACCGATCAGATCCCTCCCCGCGGGGCATCCGAAATCGGGATGTCCCGCGGGGAGGAACCCCCCAGGAGGCCCACAATCCTTACCTTACCGGCGATCCAACGGCGCATGCGCGAGACGCGGCCGCGTCTCTTACTTCCCTCTAGCAGGGCGCGCTCCCGCGCCGGCCGTTTTGTGAATGGCCGGCGCAGGCGCGCTCCCTGTTAGAGG